>CM062809.1:671052125-672436822 GCA_031772625.1 Pinus tabuliformis | reverse complement strand
ATTTGATTTTGCTTTGTTTTTGCTAAATTGGAATCTAGAAATGATGGTTTTGTCCAAAACACTAATAAAATGTCATTATAAAATATTAATAAAAACTTTATTTTTATATTTAACTAAATCCATCTTAATTCCAATTCCTATAAATTTAAAAATCATATATCTTGAAATGCACAAAATTAATATTAATTTAACATAATTAATTTAATTTTTATTAATTATATTTAAATCTCTCAATAAACTTAATTATTAATTTTTTATTTTAATGTAAAAAATATTCTTAATAATATTAATTTGAATAAATAAAATAACAAAAAATATAACCAAGGTGAACGAAAACATTCACATGAAGACTATAAGTGTCCGTTTCAATCATTTGAGACAACATTTTACTTTTGTGCAACACAGACTGCGACAATAACGAAGTAAAAACATTCAGATGAGGACTGTAGATGTCAGTTTAAGTCATTTAAGACAACACTTTATT
Organism: Pinus tabuliformis; assembly: GCA_031772625.1. Lineage (NCBI taxonomy): Eukaryota > Viridiplantae > Streptophyta > Pinopsida > Pinales > Pinaceae > Pinus > Pinus tabuliformis. The sequence goes on along the minus strand of CM062809.1, from coordinate 672,436,338 downwards.
TTTTGTGCAAGACGTACTGTGGCAACATCGGGAATTTAATAAAATATTTTGAAAGTTCAAATTTATATTTATTTTACTCATTAAACAAAAGTTAAAACAGAATAAAGTGGATAAATGGAATGGCCCTTATTAATTTTCTCAAAAAGCTCGAAAAGGTGTTCATAATTATCGAAAATTAGATCGCTTTCAAGATGTTTATCCTAAAGTCTCATGTCATTATTAATAAAAAGTTGAATCATTTTTAAGATGTTAAAGTCTCAATTCATTATATCAAACTTACTTTTGTTAGAGAGGTTATTTATTTTTATTTTAGGTCCGATAGATTATTATTTGATTTCAGTGGACGTTAACCATCATCATCATTATCATCATCATCATATATATTTATATATTAAAATATAAAATTAAAATAAATAGTATACATTTTTTAATATAAAATATTTTTTAATTTATTATATTAATAGTTTCAGTTTTATTATAAATTATTTTCAATATTTAAAATTATATATTTATATTTATTGTATATTATTATGTTATATTTGTATTGAATATAGAGACATGATAAAAAAGATGGAAGTTTCTTGGTAATGTTAATTTTCTATTGTTTTATGTTTTAATAAATTTTTTATATATATTTTTTTCAATAATAAACATTTTATTCAATAATTTCAATCATCAAGCAATTTTAGATAGAATAGTAAATTAAAATGTATAAACAATTCTAGATAGAACTGTAAATCAAAATGCACAATAGACAGGAACTATAGAGACACAAAATTTGGTCAAAGACCAGGGGAAAACCCCACAAGGGGGAAAACTTTTCCAAATTCTTCTATTAGATTGTCATCAAATATTCAACAAAGAGATACATAATCCAAGTACATCAACAATGAGTCAAAGGTCAAAGCCTTGACTATCCAAACCAGCCATCCAATACCCAATCAAAGATGAGCCCAAAAGTCAAATTTGCAATTTTCGATCAATCAACAACACTTAACTCTACCCTAGCTAGTTAACAGTCAACAATCAAATTCTTGGTCAAGGCAACAAAGAATTCAGCCTCCTTAGCTTAGTCAAACTCGATCAAAACAATCAACAAATTTTGCCCACAAATTTTGTCAAAGTCAAAGTTTGACCTATAAAAACCCTATCTCAAAATTTTGGTCAACACTAGTCAAAGATGCCCAGAAAACCTCAATCAAAGCAACAGGGCCTCGTAAATAGTCCAAGAATTTAATCAAACTAAGTCAAAGCTATTCAAAATAGTCCCAAACATAAAGTCAACATTGGTAAACAGAAACACCCTCTCTCTCCTTCACACATGTGAGCTTGGACCCACAATTTCAGAAGCATTCGAACCAATCAAGAGAAGAAATGATGATGCGATGATGCCTCCAAGTGATGTGACATCACGTGAATTTATATGTGGTTAGTGAGGCCGAATTTCCTTGCCGAGGCCGACTTGTACTTTTGTGATGATGTGGTTCCATATTAAAAATAATATTTTTCCTTGTGCAAATTAAATTCTTCCAAGGGTTAGTAGGACGTTCTTAAGTTAAGGAGGGTTTCCTAAAGAACGGAATTTCTCCCTGAGTGCCAAATTTTAACACTCCCTCTTAGCTAGGAGGAATTTATGGCTGCATCATAGGTCTCGTCTTGAATGTCTCGTCATCATCATCGCTATATTATATCTCATCTCTACTTATCTCTACTCATCTCTACTCATTTGTTGAACACTATCGATCTAAAGAAGAAGAATCATCCAAGGAAAATATTAAGGATGGAAATTTATCATAAAGTTTAGAAACCTTAGTGAATCTCACTAGTCCCAAACAAGAAAATTATAAAATGATTGTTGATATCTTTGTAAAAATATTCAAAGTTATAGTGATTTTATATATTTTCTCTATATAAGTTTGGAAATTTTTATGGTAAAATAATTTTATACTATAAAATTTTGGCAAATCATATTTAGCAAAAATGGAAATTGATGAATCTCATTTTGGGAAAAATCATGGAAAAATAGACCACCTACGAATATTAGCCGCTAAAATTTTCCATGGAATCATCATAGGGGAGATAAATCTGCCACCCTATATCCATTAACAATATGCAAGATACCACTTACCAAAAGAGGTAACGATCTCATTCATCCTATTGATCATGACAATAGGCAGGATACCACTTACCATGAGAGGTAAGGATCACACACATCCAATTTTTTGTTGATATTCTCACCTTGACCCTCAAAAGACGAGTGGTAGAACACCTATATCCTATCACTTGTGGATGATACCACTTACCATAGGTAAAGATTGCACACGCATCCAAGTCTCCTCACCCATTGGCCAAACGGGTGGCAATCCCAACAAGCCCAACTTACGGGTAGGATGCATACTGGGTATACTTGGTAGTAGGGAGATACCACTTATCTTAGGCAAGGATTAGACACATCCTACTATGATAATAGACAAGATACCACTTACCATGAAAGGTAAGGATTGCACATATCCTATCGTCAATGAGTTCCCTCAAACCCCGAGAGCTCTTCGGCTCCATTCCCAACTTGGGAGCTCACACAAGGGGGGAGAACATAGCTTAGTGTTCTAAATCAGCCTAAACCGTTACCCGAGAGGGTCACATCCATCAGTCCAAGCTACTCTTTGAAGACCAAGAACTTCCCTTTCAGCAAATCCTTGGTAAGAATATTAGTTATCTTCTCATCAGTTAAAATGTGATGGAATCTTATGGCTCATCTCTGCACCATATCCTGGATATAGTGATATCTAATCTCAAAGTGCTTGGACTTGTTGTGGAACACGAGATTCTCTGAAAGTAGGATCCCACTCTTGTTGTTGCAATATATCACTGTTGTATCTAGTACCTACATAAACATCTCTCCAAAGAGCTTCCTAAAAAAAAAACAACCTGATGTGCTATTACTGTCAATTACATTTTTGTCCCACTCAACATTAGTGTATCTGTGAAGCATCACACCTCCAACAATATATCTTAGTCCAAGATTAATAGTCCCATGTAAGTATCTCAGCACATGTTTTCAACAACCCAATATGCGTGTAGAGGCTCAGACATAAATTGACTCATAGTGTTGACAACAAACATATATTCAGTCGAGTGTTCGCAAGGAACATTAGTGCCCCAATCAACTATCCATACTCAAAGGGATTTGCTAGATCAGGTCTTGTAGCTTCTCCACATGGTTTCTTGAATTTCATCCCCATTTTGGCCATGGGCTTACATTCTACCATTCCAAATCTTTCCAATAGATTAACAACATATTTCCCTTGAGAAAGGAAAATATCACCAAGTCTCTACCACACCTTTAAGCCCAATAGGTAGTGCATCAATCCAAGGTATTTCATCTCAAATTTAGATGCTAGATCCCTCTTACACTTAGGAATAAGAGGCTCTCTACCTATCAAGAATAAATCATCAACATATAGTACCAAAATTAGGGGGCATACCTTAGATGACTTTGAATTAGAGGTTTGGGTCAACACTACTCCTTGTGAATCCAAGCTTCAGCAAATAGCTATCAATGTGGGTATACCAAGCCCCGGGGCATGCTTCAATCCATAGAGTGTTTTCTTCAGCCTGCATACATGATTCTTCTTGTCATGATCCTCAAAACCCTGGGGTTGCTCAACATATACTTCTTCCTTAAGAAAGTCATGCAGCAATGCAATCTTCACATCCATCTAGCGAATATTCCATCCTTGGCTAATAATAAGGGCAATAATAGATTAAATAGTAGTATAGTGGGAAAGCGGTGAAAATATGTCATCCTAGTTCTCTCCCTCTTTCTGAGAGAAACCTCTAGCTATGAACTTCGCCTTATGTTTCTCAATACTTCCATCTGCACCATGCTTAATCTTATACAACCATTTTGAAGTCACTAAAGAATTTCCTACAGCTCTTGAAACCACTTCCCATACATCATTCTTCATGATAGATTCATACTCTTTGGCCATAACATCCTTTCATACCTTCTCTTTCATTACTTCTTCAAAAGTGTGTGCAGGTTCGACATATATCATGTTGCTTATAGATATAACATAACCCTAGTATTGGCATGGCTTCTTACTTTCCCTGAATGTTCCTCTTGCAATAGTGTGTCTCTCAAGATGTTGTAAAATGTCATGAAGCCATAGTGGTCTCTTCTTGGAAATAGGATCACACAGAGGGGGATCCAAGGGGTCCACAGGTTCCATGGGATCATCAAAAACATCAATCTTGGGCTCAGGCATAGAAGGGCCTTGTTGTGTATCAATGGCATCATTCTTCTTTTCAGCGTTAGCAGGGGGAGGAGTGTCCCATGCTTTCCCAAGGAAGCTTCTTCATCAAATGTCACATCTCTACTAAACTCTGTATTCCTTTGACTAGGCACATATATTCTAAAAGCTTCAAATTTTTCACAATATCCAACAAATGTACCTTTCTTTCCTAAAGCTTCCATCTTGTCCCTCTTGTCCTTGGGCACATGAAAGTGAATGTGGCAACCAAATATCCTCAAATGTCCAACATCGGGCTTCATACCTGTGAAGACTTCTTCAGGGGTTTTGTCACCAAAGGCTTGATGAGGAGTCATATTTTGAACATAGACAACAGTATTAGCAGCTTATCCCATAGAAACTTCGACAACTTTTGATCATGTAACATGGCTTGCGAAACTTCCATAATAGTCATATTTTTTTTTGTTCATCCACTCCATTTTGTTGAGGGTTTGTAGGTAAGATGATCTCCTTCTTGATTCCAACTTTCTTGCAAAAGTTAATGAACTGATTTGAAATGAATTCTCCTCCACTTTCAGACCTGAATATTTTGATCCTCTTACCTATTTAATTCTCCACCAGGCCTTGAAGCCCTTGAACATATCAAATGCTTCGTATTTGTGTTTCAAGAGGAGTATCCATGTCTTGCGAGAGAAGTCATCCACAAATATTATGTAGTAAAGGTATCCACGAATATATGTCACCGACATAGGTCCACACAGATCAGAAGGAATGAGTTTTAGAATGTCAGTAGACTTGCTCCTGTTAGAACAAAATGGTCCCTTCGACTTCTTTTTAATTGCACATATCCAAAAAACTCCATCATGATTTGACATTCTAGAAGCCATCCTCCTCACCTTGGGCAAGGCTTCATAATGAAGGTGAGTGAATCTATGATGCCACAGTTCACATTGATGATTAATATCATGAACCAATGCTCGGATTGGTCTTCCATATACTTTATAAAGGCCTTTAATTCTTGATCCCAAAGTGAAGGAATCTTGCAAGCTAGACTCCAAAGGCTAAGTAAGAACCTTTCATTTTATAAGAACAACCTTCATACCCTTGTCCTCCAATGTAGATATAGACACCAAATTATTTTTCAATCTCGACATATATAAGACATCCTATAGATGTATGATTTCATCATAAACCAAATGAAATGAAATGGAACCAAACCCCTAATCTGAATTTAAATAGGAACACAACAAATTACAGATAAAACCATAAATATAAAGATGCAGTAGAAATAGCACTTCATTTCATTAATATCAAATACTGAAATATGCTTACAAATAAAATGGAAATAAGACTAGTTCAGGCGATGGTAGCTTATCTCTAAAAAGAGATGTGGTGGCTACATGCCTCTCAACTGTGTTACAATGAGGCTCAAGGGCCTATTTATTATTGAAAAATGTGAGAAAACCATATACAACCAAAACCCTAACCCCGAGAGATGCAACGACAAGAGTTTGTGGGCCCCATTGGGGTTAGTTGGGTAGCCAACTTCCTGGGGTCACAACTTGGTCTTATTATCTCTGTTTGGCGCATGTGATACCTTGTTGGAAAGGTCTCTCCAAGTATTATAAGCTTTGCCGCAGACCCTTGCTTTTGGGCATGGGGCTGCATCAGACCTCAAAAAAGGTCATTTAGTGGGTCAAAACTGCTCCGGAAGTTTGGGACCTGAAAAACTGCTAAAAATAATAAATGTTGAAATAAAAAAGGAAACAAATGAAACCGAATGGAGGTCTAGGTGGAATTGGTGGGTGGCCACCAATATCCACCTAGATCATTCCTCCCCCCTTAGGAAGCAATGGTGCAGAGACTTCATGAGGTGAGGAAATTTCTGCTGAACCTGGTCCTTGGTGAGCCACTTGCCTTGGTGCATGAGTTGGCCAGCTTTGACAACCCGATATAGTTGAATCTTCTGCTGACGATTGTTCTTGACCTATGTGTCCATAATCTAATCAGTTGTGGCATGTTCCATGCAGTCTGGGTTTAACTCTGTTGGTGTGAGTTGTTTTGCAATGTCTGATGTGTCAAGTAATCGTGGGAAGTATGGCCAAAGGTGGTTCACATTGAACACTAGGTGCAGACCAAGGAACGAGGGAATGCTAAGCTCAAAAGAATTGTCTCCCATAGCATTGGTAATGGTGTAAGGACCATATCAGAGTGTTGTGAGCTTCTGATGGGCTCCGATAACGCGTTCTTTTTGCAAATGCAACCAAACTTTATCGCCCACCTGAAACTTGTGTGGCACCTAATGTTGATCATGTCATTGCTTGTACTTGGCATTTGACTTCTCCAGGATGTCATGAAACTGTTGGCGGATTTTTTGGATGCGTTCAATCAATCTAGCCGTTTTATCAACCTCGGACAATACATGTGTGGATTTTGTCTGTGTAGTTGCGTGAGGCATGGCAACATCAATCAGACACAATGGTTGAAATCCTAAACCCACTTGAAAGGGACTGCAACCAGTCGAGCTATGGAGAGCTCTATTATAGTTGTACTACACATATGGAAGACTCTCATCCCAGATTCGAGGATGCTTCGAGTTGTACATGTAGAGTATGTGCACTTACATCCTATTGACAACCTTTGTCTGACCATTAGTCTGGGGATGGAAGGTAGTCAACTTAGTGAGATTGGTGTCCAATAATGTCCAGAGTCTTAACTAGAATGTGCTCAGGAACCTGCTGTCCTGATTTGATATAATGGTTTGCAGGATCTCAAAGAAGAGTTTGTCTGTGTCATCTGCGATGATACTCTTCTTGTGGGCCACCAATATAGCCATTTTAGAAAATTTGTCCACGACCAGGAATACACAGTCATTACCATGCTTGGTAGAAGGGAGGCTAGACATATATTCCATGGAGATGGATTCCCAAAACTGGTTGGGAATAGGAAAAGGAGTGTACATGCCTTGCTTCTTGATGGTTGGCTTGGCGATGACGCAGGCAGTGTAGGATCTGATATATTTCCCAACATCTAGTCGGAGTTTGGGCCAATAAAAGTACTTTTGTAGTACAACCACAATTTTCTCCACACCAAAGTGTCATGCGACCCGACTGTAGTGCGCCTCCCAAATCATCTTGGCACGCTTGCTTGAAGGAACACAAAGGTGGCCCAGGTAGCATAATAATGTGTCCTAGAGGTGGAAATCAAGAACTTGCTTTCCATATACTAGCATCTGGTATGTGGAGGCAAACTCTGGATCATTTTTGTATAGTTGCGGCCATCCAGAGGTCTCATGACCAAAGAACAGTAGTCAGTGCTACAATTGGGGGTTGGCTGAGAACAGTAGTCAGTGCTACAATTGGGTGTTGCCCTTTTTGTATTTAATGTTCAAGTGGAATTGTTGCAGATATGTAGACCACTTTTGATGGTGATCGTTCTGTAATTTCCCCTATGTCTGTATAAACTAAAGAGGTCAATGATCGGTGTGGTTGACTGTCTCCTTCCACAAAATGTAGTGCTTCCATTGTTGGAAAGCCTTCACAATGGAATACATCTCTTTATCATGGGTGGGGTACTTCCGAATTGTATTAGAAAGTGTCTCACTATGATAGGCCACTAGATTCCCATGCTGGGTGAGGACTGCACTAATAGCATAGTCTGAGGCATATGTCTCAATTTCAAATGGTTGATTCAGGTCTGGCAGGGTGAGTAATGGTGCAGAGTAGAGGCGGTGCTTCAACTCAACAAACGCCTTCTGTTGGGACTCGGACCAGGAAAATTTTTCTTTAGCCCCGCCCTTAGTAATATGGGAGAATCCTAACACGAACCTCTGATAAAAAATTGCAAGGCCCAAAAAGCTACGAAGTTCTGTTAGAGTGTTCGGAGCTGGCCAATCTCGAATGACTTGGATATTAGTCAGGTCCACATGCACACCACGCTCATCTATGATGTAACCTAAGTATTGGACCTGGCTCATGCCAAAGGTGAATTTCTCCAAGTTGGCACACAGTTTGTGTTACTGAAGGGTTTGAAGGACCTACCGAATGTGTTGCAAGTGTTCTTACCAACTCTTATTGAAGATGAGGATTTCGTCGAGATAAACCACCACGAATGAGTTGGTGAAGGGCCACAAGATGTTATCCATTAGCCTCATAAAAGTAGCAAGGGCATGTGCCAACCCAAAGGGCATAACCAACCATTCAAAAAGGCCTTCCTTGGATTTAAAGGCGGTCTTCCATACATCTGTGTGCTCTATTAGAACCTGGTGATAATCAGACTTCAGATCAATCTTGGTGAAATACTTGCCCCCCTTGAGTTGGTCCAACAAGTCATCAATCCATGGGATTGGATACATGTTCCTGACATTGATTTTGTTTAATGCCGGATAATCAATGTAGAGCCTCTAGGTCCCATCCTTCTTCTGTACAAATACAATTAGGGTCCCACAAAGTGAGGAACTTGGTCAAATGTGCCCTTTTTGTAGAAACTCCTGGATTTGCCACTTGATCTCTTCATTTTCCAGAATGGAGCAACGATATATCAGACCATTGGGTATAGGTGCTCTGGGATTCAGATTGATTGAATGCTTAACCTGACAATGCAAGGGTAGCCTTGTGGGTGAGGATAAGATGACCTTGTATTCTTCCACAAGGGTATCCACTGCTTCTGCTTCTTGGAGGAACCCTTCCTGGGGGCCATGGATGTGGCCATGAACTTCCCCTTACTTTGAGAGTGAACCAAAAAGAAAACAAATTTCCTAGTCTGGGAGGTGGCCTTACTACGTTGCTTAGCAGAGATCAAAGAGATGGCGGTAGGTGGGGCTACCTCCGATATCCTATATAACTTAGTACCCAAAGAAATAATAACAGAGTGAGGTCTAGACTCATATATAGCATGTCGCTTCCATAAGTATGGTTGTCATAATAATACATCACAAACTTCAAGAGGAGTGACTTCACACAGTACCTCATTCGTGAAGGGCTTGATGTTATAGGGAAGGCAACACTGTTGGATGACGTGGGGATCTCGTCCTAGGTGAAGCCACCCGATGGTGTATGGCTCCAGATGTGTTGTAGTCAATAGGACCAGTCGCTTCATGACCTCTACTGAAATGAGGTTCTTTTGGCTCCTGCGATCAACATTGAACTGCAACAAAGAACCCTTCACCAACATTTGTGAGTGGAATAGGTGCTCCCCCTCTTCAGGATCTTTAGGCTCAATCTTCTGGATCTTGGTGGTGGTCATAATGGCACTAGGCTTTGCGTCAAGGATCTTCTTCCCTTTGTCATTCCCCTTGTCGGGTTCTAACTCAGAGTCGGAACATGTGTCAGACTCAAAAGCCTTCAGCTTGCCCACCAATGACTACTTAGCCCAACACTCACTTGTGTTTTGAGTGGAGCTTTGGTGGAAATCACACCACTTTCCCCTGTCCTTCTTTGTCTTCATGGTGTTCTTCTTTTCTTGCGGCTTCGATGGGTTATCCTGGGTCAACCCGCCTTGGCTTTGCCCTTTGCTTTGCGGTTTGGGGGCGCCTTTCCCTTGCTTCAGATTCGTAGATCCAAAGTCTCGCTTTTTCTATTTAAGCTTTTGTCCAATCTTGAGAGCGTATCGGTATTCCGTGCCAAGTGAGGAGATTTCCAGGAACTCCATCTCATCCAGAATGTACCTATGTAGGCAACCGCGATACTTGAGTACCAAATGTTTCTCAAAATCCTTGATACCCAACTTTGTGCGAAGGGTGTGAAAAACATTGGTAAAATTTGATACATCTTGGTCCCTTCCCTGTCACAGTGTGGTCCACTTTATGTATTTATCCTCATGGCTCCCATCAGGGTAGTACTGCTCCTTGATGTTGTGAAAATTCCTCAACCGGAATCCCTACTGCAACAACCGATAATGTTTCTTTTATTTGATAAATTAATCAACCAAATTATTTGCAATTTGCTATGGCAAATATCGAAACATATACACTGCAACCTTCACTTAACTAAATATTATGCGGAAATGAGAGACTGAGAAAGAAAGAAAATACAACACAAATGACATCGTTGTTTTTGGACAAATGTCCCCGGAGAAACCCAATGTGGGAAAACTGGTGCAACAGTTCTGAGGGTTTTATATTATTAACCAGTAGTTTCTAAATACAACTCTAGATGCCCTCTCGACAATCTAGTTATAGAGAAATACAACTCGAAGAGAATAATTGTGAGATTACCTCACTCTACTCGGCAAATCCTGGTTGTTCCGGTAGCTGAATCAACTATCCTCATCTACAACTATGTTGCCCCTGCGCAGTAACTACATGGGCCTACGTGGATCTCTTTGAGGCTCTGCGTCAGCTCAATTGGGAAACATCTTGCCTTCTGAAGCATTTTCTATCCCTCCTGGCTCAGAAATGTCAGCTCCTCTACAAAACTCGTACTTTTGCTTGGGTGACTGAGTTGCTTCTGCATGAGCCCTTCTAGCTCAGCGTCAAGCTCTGAGTGGGCCCTTCTGGCTCAACATCAATCCCTTTGGTGTCTCTTTGCCTCTCTCTTTTGTGTATCCTAGGCTCTGGAGAAGATACTCCAACCCAACTATCCCTGCCCCTCAACTGCAAGAAATCTACTCGATCAAATTTTCCTCGTGAGAACTTCTCACTTAATAAATTCAATCTCTTGATCTCTCAGTGTATTTTCCAAATGACCCTCAAGCCCGTTCTTATATCTTTCTGTTAGACAACCAATGACCTATATTAACTCCTAATCAAAGGCTCATATCATTTTGACTTGATCTCCGTCTTTTTCTAGAAGTAACACCCACAATTAGATTAATACCCATTAATATTTTAATTTTTCTAAGTTTAGACTTAGGAACCCCATTAAAATATTAATTATTTTAATATAATCGTCTCTGGGTGGAATTTCCCAAAACAATTTCTGGGTTCTTTGGAATGCATGTACTCAAGCCTCCCTACACAATTTGAGGCCTAGAGCACATCTGATGTTATCCCAAATAAACACACCCTCTTAGTGAGGAATGTGCTCTAACAATATACTGATGCTGCATGCTGCTCTGACTCTGAAACATCATCCTCTGCAGTGCTGATGTCTAACATGCTTTCCACCAACTATTGCGTTGTTGTTGCAACTGTACTGCTGCCTTTGACACTGCGACTTCCAGTGCTACATTTGTACTACAACTCCCTCTCAAATGCTACATCTGCTATGCTGCTAGCACTACCACTATTAACACTACATCCGTACTACAAATTAGTTGTTAAGAGAAGAAACTGAAAAACATTCAAAATTACTAAACTAATTATGTTCAGTATGATACCATGTGAATGTTGGAACTGACTGCTGCTAGTCTCTGCGTTGAACCTCTAAATCCACTGCATTATTGCTGACCTATGCTCTGTGTCATCTGCACTGTTGTCAAATCTCCTCTACACTGCTCAGACTTTGGCGCTCCTAGGCACTGCATCATCTCCCCGACACTCCTTAGCACTATCTGACACTAATCCATCCCACTACTACAAAATTGGGCTCCCATAGCAAGGTATTGATCCAAGAGGTGGACTCCTCAAGGATCTTGCCTATCTGTATCTCTTTCGAACTACAACTCTAAATCTCCCCACCTTCCTGGAGATGTGGGTGCCATCCTTGCCAAATAGAAATGTCGAATGACCTCCTCTCTCCTCTGTGTTTCTGCTGGGCTAGCCTACGCACTCCCCGCTGGAGTAAAATTGCTTCCCCTTGTTGTTGCTCAGCTCTAGAGAATTCAAATTACTTGGCTAGGAATTCTCTAAGGAAGAAATTCCCTCAACCATGCCTCTTCTCTTTCTTCTGACGATTTTATGCCCAGGAAACTGGCTGTAGAAAAATCTTTGTCCCACTAGCTTTGCTTACGCTAAGGCTTCAATGCTACTCCTTCTGCCTTGACAAAAATTCGAATTGGGAGTCCTTCTCTCTGTCGATTCATTCGGAGAGAGACAACCTCGAAATTTTGACCCTCCGACTAGAACTACGCAAAACCCTCTATGGTTTCGAACTGCTTCCTCCTACAAATTTTCGATCTCCCTCTTCTGCTCAACACTAGATCTACCGCTTTTCTCTTCTTGCTTCACCTGCAGCTCTGATACCATGTGAAAATTCCTCAACCAGAATCCCTATTGCAACAACTGATAATGTTTCTTCTATTTGATAAATTAATCAACCAAATTATTTGCAGTTTCCTACAGCAAATATCGAAACATATACACTGCAACCTTCACTTAATTAAATATTATGCGGAAACAAGAGACTGAGCAAGAAAGAAAATAAAACACAAATGACACCGTTGCTTTTGGACAAATATCCCTGGAAAAGCCCAACGCGGGAAAATCGATGCAACAGTTCTGAGGGTTTTATATTATTAAGTCGTAGTTTTTAATACAACTATGGATGCCCTCCCGATAATCCAATTATAGAGAAATACAACTGGCACAGAAGAATTATGAGATTACCTCACTCTACCAGACAAGTCCTGGTTGTTCCATCATCTGAATCAACTGTCCCCGGCTACAACTACGCCGCCCCTGCGCAGTAACTGCATGGAGCTCTTTAAGACTCTGTGTCAACTCAACTAGGAAACGACTTGCCTTCTGAAGCAGTTTCTAGCCCTCTTGGCTCGGAAATGTCAGCTCCTCTATAAAACTTGGACTTCTGCATGGGTGACTGAGCTGCCTCTGCATGAGCCTTTCTATCTCAGCATCAAGCTCTACATGGGCCCTTTTGGCTCAGCTTCAACCCCTCTGGTGTCTCTCTGCCTCTCTCTGCTCTGTATCCCCCCTGAGAACTTCTCACTTCATAAATTCGATCTCTTGATCTCTCGGTGTATTTTCTAAATGACCCTCAAGCCCCTTCTTATATCTTCCTGTTGGACAACCAACAACCTATATTAACTCCTAATCAAAGGCTCAGATCATTTTGACTTGATCTCCATCTTTTTCTAGAAGTTACACCCACAATTAGATTAATACCCATTGATATTTTAATTTTCCTAAGTTTAGACTTAGGAACCCCATTAAAAATATTAATTGTTTTAATATAATTGTATATGGGTGGAATTTCCCAAAACGGTTTCTGGGTTCTTTAGAATTCATGTGCCCAAGCCTCCCTACAAAATTTGAGGCCTAGATCACATCCGATGCGATCCCAAATCAACATATGGTGTCAAAGAATGAATCCCAAGTGGGTGTGACCGAAAATAGTGAGGGCGTACTTTCATCGTTCTGCTCACAGTAGGTTTCCCATCAGTCCTTGATGTGGTGGGTGGCTTTGAGAAGAGAAAAAGTAATATTTTCCCAGCTAGAAAAATCATGAACATAAAAATATCCTTCTAGCATATTTAACCATTTATCTACGACGTCCGCATCTATCTGACCCTCAAATATGGGAATGTCAAAGTTAACATGTACCTTAAAGGGTGTGGTGCTTCCAGAGTAGTTGCTAGAAGTAGATGTGTCTCCCTTGGGTAGCCACTGAAGGATCTGGGCAAAGTTGTCCATCATCACGTTCATCTGTCGCTCGAGGGCTTCTTCGAGCAAGATTTTGAAAGCATCTCCTACCCCCTCATCTTTCTTTTCTTCTTCCGTGGGAGTTTGTCGCGATTTGCGAGGATGTCCTTGCAAAGGTTCAACTAGTTCAAGCCGTAACTCCTTATATCCCGACCTCATTAGGGACATGCAAATAAAAACAGAGAAAGAACAGATTGCTCTAATACCACTGATCCGAATTTAAACAAGAATGCAACAAATTACAGATAAAACCATAAATACAAAGATGCGGTATAAATAACGCTTCATTTCATTAATATCAAATACTGAAATATGCTTAGAACTATAATGGAAATAAGACAAGCTCGGGCGGCGATAGCTTATCTCTGAGAAGTGATGTGGCAGCTACATGCCTCTCAAATGTGTTACAATGAGGCTCAAGGGCTTATTTATTATTGAAAAACATGAGAAAACCCTAAACAACCAAAACCCTAACCCAGGAGATGTAACAACAAGAGTTTGTGGGCCCTGTTGGGGTTAGTTGGGTAGTCAACTTCCTGAGGTCATAACTTGGTCATATTATCTCTGTTTGCGCGTATGACACCTTGTTGGAAAGGTCTCTCCGAGTACTATAGGTTTTGCCGTAGGTCCCTACCTATGGCTATGTTCCTACAACAGACCTCAAAAAAATTCCATTTAGGGGGTCAAAACTGCTCCGAAAGTTTAAAACCCAAAAAACTGCTAAAAATAGTAAATGCTGAAATAAAAAAGGAAACAAATGAAACCAACTGGAGGTCTAGGTGGAATAGGTGGGTGGCCACCAATATCCATCTGGATCAACCCCTTCACAGGATAGGTAGAATTATCCCCAAGAATAATCTTCAAATTTGTTTCCCTCTCAACTAGGTTTTATAGGACTTCACGATAGCTAGTGAAGTGTCTGGAGGCCCCACTATCTACTAACCAGCTATTAAATGAATCTGGAGGAGAGGAACTAGAAAGAGTGAAAATAATAAAGTATTCAAATTGAATAGAAACTACATTATTATCATACTTGAAGTTCCTTGACCTCTTTTGAGTACGGTGGCCTTCTTCTCGATCAACAAGAGCATATCTTATTTTTCTATCGTTGAACCTATTGTTGTTGTAGCCACGATTGTTGTTGTAGTTCAACCTATGAGCTCTTCTATTCTCTGGAAAATCTTGGGCATATTGGCCATGCTTATGGAAATTGTAGCATTCAACTGTTGACATGTTCTTTCTAAATCTTCTATTGGAGTCCTTAGATGTTGGAGCATACTTCCTTGAATTAGATGGTCTTCCTCTTCCCTTCCCTTTCTTGTCTTGAACAACAAATGCAAAGGGTTCTCCTTCTTCATGATTTTGAATTATCCCTCTAGATATCATCCTAGTATCTTATTGAGTGCACTTTCCAATGAGTTCGTCAAATGAAGGAAACCTATTATTGTTGTTAATAGTTGTAATAAATGTCTCCCAAATTGGAGGAAGACCTCCAAGTGCAATTAGTACCATCTCTCTGTTAGAAGTAACTTCTTTGGCAGAAAATAATTGATCCTTGAGTTGGGATATCCTCATAAAGTATGACTGCATAGTCTCCCCCTTGTTCATCTTGATTTCCTTGAGTTCATTCTTCAAATAAAGAATGTGGCTCAAGGTGTTGTCTTTGTACATCCCAACCAGTTTATCATACATTTCCTTGGACTTCTTCAACTTTGAAATATAAATAATCAAATGATATCTTAATGAATCAATAATAATATTCTTAGCTTTTATCTCACGTCTCTTGTACTTGGCTTTGATAGTAGAAAAAGCATTCTCAATAGGCTCAAGTACCTTGCCTTCAACATATTCCAAAACATCATTCTCATCCAAAGTCACATCCAACCTGGTTCTCCAAACATCATAGTTAGATGATTTATTTAGCTTCTCTTTAATCTTGAAGTATGAAGTAGACATCTCGACCAAGTCAAATAAGCTCCTTCAAATCAGATTCCTTCAAAGGTGATTGGTATTGTCTCCATGGGCGTGTCTTCACCTCAACTCTGATACCATGTTAAGTTTCCATTGTTTTATGCTATAACAATCACTTAATCAATTTCTTCTTTCAATAACAATCACTTTATCCAATAGTTTCAATCTTCCAATGATATTAAGAAATTTTATATACAACAATAAATCAAAATGCACAATAGAAGACAGTCAGGAACTATAAAGACAAAGATTTGGTCAAAGACCAGGGAAAAACCCCACGAGGGGGAAAACCCTTTACAAATTCTTCTTCTATTATATTGTCAATGATTGACAAAGTAGAGAGATACATAATCCAAGTACATCAACAATGAGTCAACAATCAAAGACTTGATTATCCAAACCAACCATCCAATACCCAACCAAAGATGAGCCCAAAAGTCAAATTTGGTCAAAAGTCAAATTTGCACTTTTTGGTAAGAGTCAATAGTAGTCAACCTTCCCTAACCAGAGTCAACAATGAATGATTAGATTGCTCTAAAAATTTTGGTCAAGGCAGCAAAGAATTCAACCTCCTTAGCTTATTCAAGCTTGGTCAAAACAATCAACAAATTCTTCCAACAAATTCGGTCAAAGTCAAAGTTTGAAGTGAAAAAACCCTAGCACATAATTTCAATCAACGCTAGTCAAAGATGCCCAAAAAATCTCGATCAAAGTAGCAGTCAAATCAATATCTTAATAAGTCCAATTATTTAGTCAAACCAAGTCAAAATGTCAAAGTCAAATCCAAGTAAAAGTTGGTCAAAATATCCCTAAACAAAAAGTCAACATTGGTCAACAGAAACACCCTCTCTCTCCTTCACACATGTGAGCTCAGACCTGTAATTTTAGAAGTAGTCAAACCAATCAAGAGAAGAAATGATGATGTAATGATGCCTCCAAGTGATGTGAAATGATGTGAAATTATATGTGGTTAATGAGGTTGAATTTCCTTGCCTAGGCCGACATGTAATTTTTGTGATGATGTGGTTCCATATTAAAAACAATATTTTTCCTTGTGAAAATTAAATTCTTCAAGGGCTAGTAGGGAGTCCTCAGGATGAGGATGCTTTCCCAATGGAGGGAATTTCTCTTTCAGCTACCATATTTCAACATTTAAACACCAAACCAAGGTTGTTATACAACTAGATCATAAAACAAAAGAAAATATAGATCAACGACTTGAAAATTAGCCTCTTTGAGGGGAAACAACCTTTACATGACATAAATGAACAATTCTTGGATGATATAAATGACAAGACCTCCTTGGTATATATAGGAGTCTAAAGGGTCACAATATAATGAAATCTTGCGTAACAATAATAATGTAAGGGCACAACAATAACAATATGGGGGCTACATGGGGAAAACAATAACAATAGGGGGCTACACTAGTATTATAGGGACCTAGCATGCCCCTCTCCTTCAAAAAGGTGTTGTCCTCAACACATGAGTAGTTTTGGATGCTTTTGCATAAAATTATCATCCTCACATGTGGAATCTTTAGCGGGTGAGTTCTTCCACTTAATGAGATACTCTGAAATTTATCGATTCTGTAGTTATCGGGTTCTTGTTTCCATGACTGCTTCAGGATCCAATATGATTTTTCCTTCTTTGTAAAGTTTTGGAAATATTATTTGAACTGGGAGATTTTCACCGATAACCTTCTTTAAGCATGTAACATGGAAAATTGAGTGTACTCGAGAAGATGCAAGCAACTCCAATTTGTATGACATAGTACCAATCTTTTGCAACACTTGGTAAGGACCATAATATTTGGGTGATAATCTATTATCCTTCTTAGCTTGCTTGAGGAAAATTTGTTTGTATGGTTGTAGCCTTAAAAATACCCAGTCACCTACATCAAAGCTTCGTTCGCTATGATGTTGATTTGTGTCCTATTTCATTCGATTCTGTGCTAGAGCGAGATTATCCTTTAAGATTTGGAGAACTTTTTGTTGATGCTCGATGTGATCTTCCATTGCTTGAACCTTAGATTTTTCTCTTAAATATGATGTGATGGACAATGGATGATATCCATAAAGTGCCATAAATGGGGTCATTTTTGTTGCAGTATGAAAGGAAGTGTTATACCACCATTCAGCTAGAGGTAACCACTTGACCCATTATGTTTATTTATCATATACAAAGTGATGAAGATATCCTTCCAAAAATTTGTTCACTATCTCCGTTTTCCCATAAGATTGAGGATGATAAGGTGAGCTATGAGTTAATTGAGTACCAAGATAAGAAAATAATTTCGTCCAAAATTTTCTAGTGAAAATGGGATCTCTGTCACTTACAATAATCTTTGGGTTTCCATGCAGCTTTTGAATTGTTTCCATAAATGCAGTAGCAATTTTATTGGCTTTAAAAGGATGAGATAGTGCACAAAAGTGTACATACTTGGTAAGTCTATCAACTACCACCATGATGACACTCTTCCCTTCAAACTTGGGTAAACTTGTGATAAAATCCATTAGGACCTCCTCCCAAAACTGACTTGGAATGGATAAAGGTTGTAACATACCCGGGGTCTTAATTGTCTCAACTTTATTTTATTGGCATACCAAACATTCTACCACAAACTTCTGAATATCAAATTTAAGGCCATCCCAAAAAAATCCTTCTTGACCATGTGGTAAGTTTTTAAAATTCCTAAGTGCCCTCTTAAGGGGGAGGTGTGCAATTCCAAAAGAATATTTTGTTTGAGTTAGGAATTCTTACATAGATATAAGGGATCTTTGTACCATAATAAATCATTTTTCAAGATAAATGTATCATAAATTTTACAAGGTTGAATTATATTGGCCTCTAGCATTTCTGTAACCATACGGTCAATTTCACTCTTTTGGGCATAAGGATATCTGTAAGGCCTGGTGTTTGGAGGAAAAATTCTTGGAATCAAGTGAATTGCACGATCATAATCATGAACAGGTGGGAGGACTTTGGGATTCTCAAATACCTTGAAATGATTGTTCAAGACTTTTTGGAGATCTAAAGAAATAGATGATTTCGATGTCTGAACCTCTAGTGAGCATAATTGTGAGATTACACCCCACTGTTCTTGCTTAAAAAGATTTATCGTGCTGTTAGAGTTGATTATCTTCCCTAGTTTCCGTGTGACACCCATTAATTCAATTTCCTTTCCTTCCCAAAAAAATTTCAAGAAGAGTTCTTCAAAATTAAAAGTTATCATCCCTAAATATTGTATTGTAACCATTGGACTCCTAGTACAACACCAGCACCACCCATTGGAATGGAAACCATTGGACTATTCAATACATATTCCCCATGGCTAGTTTGATATTATGACACTTTCCAAAGCAATTTATAGTTCCTCCATTTGCAACCATTACTTGAGACTCTGGTGTTGGATATACAAAGAAATTTAATTCTTTGGCTATCTTACAAACAATAAACATGTTATCTCCAAAAAATTGATCATCTAGCCTAATTTACTAGATGGATTGAAGTACAACATGTAAAGCCAATTTTACCATAGTAAAATTACTTTCACTATGAGAAATTACTTAATAAACCACCTTTGTTAAGTAATTTATAAGTAGACCCATGAAGAATAATTAAATAAATCACTATTTATTTGATTTTCTTCTAGGAATAATTAATCAAACCATTGTTCAATTATTATTCCTTATCGTATTTTGACCCAATTATGAAAAATCAGTAGATAAATAATTAATTATCTTATTTTTCTCTAAGAATAATTAATTAATCACTAATTAAATATTATTTTTTGTCAAAATTGACTAAATCCATTAGGAATAATTAAATAAATCATTATTTGTTTATTATTCTTTAACCAATTTGTTGAGATGATAAATAGATCATTTATTTATTTATTATTTCTAAATAAAAGTTTAAATACTTTTTCCCTCCTAACCAAATATAATAAAATATTTCGAGTGGTTATTCCAAGAATGGGGTTAATAATATTTTATTATTGCTCATTATTCAAGGATAACTCAATATTTTGTTATAAATAGAAGGGTTTTCTATTCATTATTCACTTTTGATTATTTTCAATGTTGCACTCATTGTTGTAACTCTGATTATTTTCATGTCGCATTGCATGTTTTTTCTGGATTTACACATTATAGAGGAGAGAGACTCTACACAAGCTGAAGATGTTTTTGGATAGCCAAGAACCCATCCCATAGAGGGGGACTGGTAACATTTATTTGTTTCCTTCACAAGTGTTATAATAAAACTATTATTTGTATATCTGGTTTCCATTGGATGATTGGAGTTATTACTATTTCTTTTTGCTGTTTAACTATGATTGTGGCATAGATAAGGACTTTGGTAGGTTTTGTTTCTATCACTTGATGCAGATCTACAATGTTTAGCAACCATTTATATTGTTGATATTGTTTGTCATCCACAATATTAAGTGGATTATTTTCGTACATATTTGAGAAGAAAACACTATAACAAAATTGGCGACTCCCCTAGGTTTTATACTTCATATCCAAAAACCGAGGTGACCTTTGGTTTTTAGCTTAGGGTTTCCTCTTTTTTCAGTCTCTTAATGTTGTTTTCTAGATTTTTAACCCTAGATCTGTCAAATTTCTGACTTCTGCAAGTTTTATGGTCTTTTCCACTGGTCACAGGAACCAACTGTGACAGAGACAACAAATTTTTCCAAGATTTTTCGACTGCGATTCATGGAGCAGAAATCACATTTTTTAGCCCAAAAAGTACGATATGGAGTCCAAAGCCCACCTTTCAGCCTAAAAAGTGTGATCTCACCTGAAAACAGGTTAGTACCTGTAATTTTTGGGTTTTTATCAGATCTGTTTCTGGGTTTTGCCGAGCGCTGTCTGCTGGGTTGTTTGACCTCTATCTCATCCCGCTTAGGCCTTGATCTACTCTAATTTACTTGTCGAAGTGGAATTTAGCCCCCTAGGGCTTCTAGTACGCTTCCACCTTTACAGGAGGAGCTTAGTTGAGTAAGTAGTCTAAGTTTCTGTAGCACTTTCAACCATATTTTCCAGATTTGTACCTTTCTGTTTCATATCTATAAAGATAGGTTGTCACCATCCATAGTTTCATATTAAAACTTGTTTGGTCATTGGCCTTAGGGTCCCATCGGTTGCCTTAGGTGTTTCACCCATATCCCTATCTTTTTGCAACGATATTCCCCTCTGGTTTTTTGTTGTAGATGTACCACTTTCCAGCAGCCTAGTGTCATTTGATCCTAGTCAGACCAACACTTAGATTTCTTGACCTGTTTAGTGTGTTTCTTAGTCGATTTCACCACCAACCAGCACAGTGTTTGCAAACCCATTTTGGGTGGGGTTTAGTTAATTGTTTTGTTGTTCATTTTCTGTTGTTAATTTCAATTTATTTTCAGCAAGCTTTTTTCTTTTTTACAAACATGACCTGGGCTTAATCAATAAATACAACGACACACACAAGCACACCTTAGGCGAAGGGCACTTAGTTTACACCTCCAAGCCAAGACCTAACATAATAAATTTATCTCCCTTCATTGAGACAAAGGCATATTGTTGATCTCCCTTCACCATTTCCATGTCACGTGTGTCTTACCACCATTGCACCACCAAGGCATTTGTCGCGGAGACTATTAGGCCTTCACCCCTAGTTTCCGCTTGGGCATATTACATCTCCCCATCGGGTTCGAGTTCATATCCCTTCGAGTCTCCATACTGACTCTTCTCTTGGTTCATCTGATTTCGAGCCTCCTTCACTGCATATCGTCAACATGTTTGGACCCACAGCTAGTGGAGGAACCCAACTTGGTGTTGGCTCTAGTTCTATCCCGGTGGTCACATCAAGCGGAACAGTCTCAGGAACCGTTCCGGCAACCCCCATGCTCCCTTTTATGGTTGGGTTAAGTCTACTGGATTTTAGCCAATTGATAAATGACCCTATACACCACAATGTTGATTGGCCTTCTATGCCGACTAAGCTTCCCTCAGACATCCCAAAGTTTGAGGGTAATGCTGGAGAGGATCCTACCAACCATATCTGCTCCTTCCACATGTGGTGTTCGTCCAACTCCATTACCGATGACTCCATTTTTCTTTGGCTCTTCCAATGCATGCTCACTGGAGATGCTGCAAAATGGTATGTAGACCAGCCCACCGCATCTCATTCCATTTTCGAGACCCTTGTTAAATTGTTCCTCTCATATTTCTGGTTACGTCTCCGGTACGACATTGGTACGGAGCTATTGACCTCATTCGGTTAGTCCTCTACCACTCACCTTTCCGACCATGTTCAAGAGTGGCGTTGAAGGAGGAGCACATGTTGAGTCCCACCCTTCGAAGACCGTGTCTACCTAGATTGGTTTCTTAGGAGCCTTTTAGCACCCATTCGAAAAGATATTGCGTCCCATTTTCCTCAGACCGAGGAAGAAGATCTCCAAACTACTCTAAGATATGACCTGATTTATGCGCAATCTGGTTATGTCTATATCGTCATTCCATACCTCCCCCATCCTGGAAGTGCTAATGCACCGGGGGCATCTCACGCCACTAATGGTATCTTTGGAACCCTTTCACACCCTTCCCCATACGCTCATCAAATTTATGGCTATCCACAGGGGGCACCAATTCCTCTAATACTCATGTCCCTCCTGCTAGAAACATGTTTTCCGGACCCCAACATGTCTACCAAATTGTTGCTCCTCCTTATGCACAACCGATCGCTCCAGCCTCTAAAGCATTAGCACCGCAACCTCCCATGCATCCTCAGCCCCAGCAGACATTGCCCCTTCAGTGTCAAGTGTGTATGCAACAGAGTGCTACCAATCCCCAAAATTCAAAGAAAAAGAATAAGGGGAAGGGTAACAAGGGTAACCCGGGTAATCAAGGTAATCAATCTAATGAACCCCAAGGGAACCAACCTAACACTAACAACCAGTAACAAGGTAATGAAGCCAAGCAGAACAAGCCTATTCATATGAACAAGCCGTGTGCATGTTTTCATGTACATGGCCATTATACACATGAGTGTCCTCTCTTACCCTATATGCACCAAATGTGGGAAGCTCAAGTAGCTTCTAGAGGTCAACAATCGCCTCAGAATCCTGTGCCATCTCAACTGGCAGTGCTCACAAATCCTTTCCCTCAACAAGGATTTGTTGCTGCTCAACCTCAGCTAGGTCAAGTAGCCCATCCCCCCAACCTTCTGGTCTTGGTGACTACCAGATCCTTATGACGAATTTTGATGAGGTTAACCCCTCCAATATCAACCTGTAAACTGAGTCGCATCAATATGACAAGCCACCAACTTCATCCGCCACTGAGTCCAACACCAAAGCATCTTATGAGCCTCTTACTACACCAAATGGTCCGTTACAGATCCCTCAACCTAGAGTTGAGGCCATTCCCAAGATCCCAAAGGGACCATTACGCTGTAATGTGACTTCTAACTGAGCTTCCCATACATACAATATAGTAGACGACTTGGCGCAATCACCTGCTGCCATGTCGACACTAGAAGTACTCCAGTCGTTCTTGTCTCAAAAGAAAGCTCTACTGACTTCTTTGGGTGCAGTATATCCTTATGATGATCATTTGATTGTCTTCTCAGTTGATACATCAGAACATCCCCGATTGCCTTCATACGTTGCTTTCCAGATACCAGTTAGAGTTATTAATGCCATCATCTCCCGATGCATTATTGACAATGGTGCATTTTCCTATGTGATGTCCGCTTCCGTTTGGAAACAAATCAAGTCACCTAAGTTGTCCCCCTCCACCAGCACTTTGCGTGTGTGGGACGGACACTCCTCCCAGCCCCTCGGCATGTACCACAATTGTCCAGTGACCCTTGCAGGAAAGACTCTCCATGTAGACATTAAAGTTATTGATGCCCCTTTGGATTACAACATTCTCTTAGGTCGTAGTTACACATATGCCATGTCAGCCATCACCTCTGCGGTGTTCCACAATATGTGCTTTGCCTATGAAGGGAAGATCGTTACCATCGATCAGTTGACATACTACGAGCCGACATCCGTGACCTCCCTCAAGTCCATTATCTCGTCAATGTCAGATAAGTAGTCTTCAACTCCCCCCATCGGTGTTTCACCCAAAGTATGTAAAGATTCCTCATTGTTGGGTGCTTTCCCTGGTCCTCCCCCTCCCATATCAGAGCCTAAATCTATGAGTGTTTGCATGTTACAAGCATCATGGGCTACTCTCAAGCAGTTTGGTACAATCGATAAAAAACCAACTCCTCAACACCCTGCTATTTCCATCCTAGCTGAGCCCTTTGGATCCAACCCCCCAAGGCCTCCTCCATTTGTGGGTGCCTCTCCTATGTTTCCACCAGGAACGGCTCCTCCAGGTCTAAACCATCTAGGAGATATTCCACTAGGACATTACCCTGCAGGCGAGATACCTTTCTTATTCCCCCCTCTGAGAGTATTTTCTGTCTCTATTATGGCTTTGTTGGTCCTTCCTAACATGACTTTGGGGATCCCAGTAGGGTACATCTATCCCCTGTAAGAATTTCACCTGGACATCTACGAACTTATCATGCTTTGACCCTGGTTCAACCAATCCTTATGGCTCGTGCTACTGCTTCAGTTCCATCACAACCTCAACAGGAACCCACTCCTATTGTGAAAGCATACAGACAAGGAGGCAAATCTAAGAGGAAATAAATGAAGGACAAGGCTCCCCAAGCTCCTCCATCCCCTAAGGCCCTCGTCACCTCTGTGTGCTTTGTGTAAAGTTGTTCGGCACGCCACCAATAATTGTCCTGAGATTCCTCATCTCAAACCTTTGGTTCATGAAATGTTCCCTGAGTCAAATATTCCTGAAGTTCATGTTAACTTGCCAGGTCCACCCAAGAAACTCAAAACGCTACACACAAATCACCCTTGTGCCCCGCATCATGGTCACTATTCACATTGTTGCCCTCGTCTCGACGAATTTCATGATTGCCTTGAGGCGCTTCGCGAATATGAGACCACTTATAGTGGAACACCTACTCCTTTACCCATGGATTCTAGTACCACTAGTAAACTAGAATAGGGGGACTCTGGTCCCATCATCGTGATCCCTCCCCTCGATGTGGAGATGACAGACACCACAGGCCATATCCTTTACTTGTCATCATCCTTGATTTCCTCGCAGGAAAATCTTTCTGATGTTTCTATGCACGCTTCTATCGAACCTCCTTTGGCAGAATCCCAGGTATCAACATCCATAGATCCTCCACTTACTGAATCGTCGTCTACCATTCAAGATGATGTGTATGTGAACCTTCTTTCTTAGGTTGATGCACCAGGTAACGTCGACGCATCATGTAGTGAGTCTTCCTCCCGTCCACCCATCTTCTAGTCCGATGAGGACATCATGGAAGTTATGGATAACCCTTATTACCCTTGCACTTAGGCAAGGGGGCATATTTTTGGAGGATTCTAAAGGCCATTTCCTTCCTAATTATCCCAGCACACTCTACCTCAAGAGATGTCACTCATAGCACATCCATTTGATTTGTGTGTCTTTATTTCTGCCATGAATTTAGGTATATTGCATCATCTCATCTGTTGTCTTTTGTACCTTTCATATGGATACATCATCCACAACGTATATCGGTCATGCCGACAGTGCGAGTCGCTTCTCCCAGAATCTAGCCTTGGTAGCCTGGGCGATTTTACCCCCTTCATACGTTAGTCCTTTCAAATGGTGTGTGCATTGGATTTGCCACCAATAATTAGGTCGAATATGATGCAGTGATAGGTTTGTTAGTCGACGCCCTTGCTCATCACATCCTTCATCTTCATGTTCGTTTAGATTCCTTGCTACTTTTCATGCAATTGAATGGTGTGTATCATGTGCATAACCAAATCCTATTTAGAAAATATCTACGAGTCAAGCTGTTAATATGTGAATTTGAAACCATTACTTTGAGTCATGTTCCTAGAGCCCAAAATAGCTATGTAGACACCATTGCAAATAACATTCTAGATTGGCATTTATCACATGTATACCACAGAAAACAACCATAAAACACAACACATGGAGAACATCATCGTCATATAAAAATTCATAATCATTTTATGTATCACACAAAACATATAAGTATTTGGAGTCCACCACTCTAAATACATCCAGTACGCCCATAGCATAGTGGGGGGTACATAGGCCCTTGCATCTTCTTTGGAGTTTCTCACGCCAAGTTGGGTCGAGATGCGTGTATCCCTTTTTCGATCACTCTAAACATAATGGCGCTCCACAAACTCCTCCTGCTTGGGGGCATGATGGTTTTCCCCTAGCCATATTCTCAATCACTTAACATAATTCTTGGCCTAGATCCCACTGGATCTAGGTATGGTCGATTATCTTCCCATTCCTTGGATAATTTGTCCTACCGACCTCTCCATGAGCCATATGTACATTGCATATCGTAGACATTTGATACCATATCTTCAAATATTCTACTCTATGTCCACATAGTCCCCATGTTTGACTTCATGGGTGAGGATGATTCTAGACCTCCTCTAGTAGCTCATTCTCATTTTCCTCTTCCCTTAATTCTTCACCAGGAACCATCGTTCCAAAAAGCATTAAGGCCGTCTTTAGAAAAGTAAGGCCACTTGCCTGAAAATCGTAGATCCTGATTCCGATGATCGGTTTGTCCGCTATGATCTCCATAAGATTTAGGGCCTTCTCCTCCTCTCAAATTTGAAGGAAAACACCCTTTTATAGGAAAACCCACAATTTTTCTGTCGCGCATTGCGACCAGACCGTAGCTTCAATTAACGAATTGTCAACACCATTGGAAAAATCCCAACGAATAATCTAATGGGTCTCTCTTCATTTTTGATGATTTTACACTTCAACCGGAAGTCATTTTTCCAAGAGGGGTCACTTCGTTGCCTCTCAAAATCGAATTTCTTCATATGTGACACTTGTACCTTATGTACCATCTCCCATTAATGCTTGTCGTCTCACGTGTCGATTTTCATCATGAGTAACCATCATTTACTCATGCTTTCATGGTCCCCACCAGGCCTATTGTGTGTGGCAGTGTCATTGAGTCACCCTTGTCTAGAGCATCCATGATGAGTCACCTTTGCATCCATGGAGTCTGTTTCACAATATCATGTCATAGTATTCCATCCATTTTTGCATATCATTCATCCTGTGTTGCCCATTTTGGCCTCTAGTCATACTATCCCCCATCCCCTCTGCAGTTGAGTTAGTTGCTGCCAGGTCAACCATGCAATTTATGCTTTGACAAGGGAAGTTGTTTGTTTGTCCCTCAGTCCCATTATTTTCCATTGTCCCTGGTGTCAGTCCATCAGTCACATTATTATTTTCCCTCATGCCTTAGTTGAGGATCCTCATTTCCTCATCTATCGCGGGCCCTATTCTGTCGACATCAACTCATTTATTCCAAAATAATGGCCTAAAGGGTGGTGTATCTTGGTTCCAGCTTCCATTCTTGTTCGGTGCCTTAGATCAAGCAAAGGGACTCATCATTTCCCTTTGACTTGGTTGTTTCATGTTCGTGATTCATACACTTGATGGTCCAGTGATGCAATAGATTGTACCAGTGATTCTTGGGTGTGTGTGATATGTTTCATACCTCATGAGGGGGTGGCCCTTCAGGTAGCCTCCCACATGCCCAGATGCATTCCTATTATGCTACATCCTCAGATGCAGATCCGCAGATTTGATGGGTTCGGTTCTTACCGATTGCAATGTTCATAGCATGCTCGTCTCCTTTAGATGATCCATTCAGTTTTGCAGAGCCCTTCCTTGTTCAGCAAGACTTCTTCAATTGTTCTACCCTCCCTCTCACCCTTTCTTTTAGGGAAGGGCCATTATATCTCATGTACTCAGATGTTATTGTATTCAGTCTTGGCTCATTTTTTTCTAGGTGCATTATGTATATGAGACACATTGTATTATTTTCTGGCTTGGTTATGCCAACATGTCATGTACTATTCAACATGTACTTCAGTGGTCAATTTTATGTTTCTGGGTGCACCATTATTTTTGTTCTAAGTTATCTCGGCAGGTATAGGTATGCCTCCCCCACCTCATTAAGGTCTGGTACCACAACATAAAAGGAGACTTGAATTGGTCTCACCCCCTTTGTCCATATCCTCTTTCGCTTCAACTTTATTGGTCTCTGTCTCTCTCTCTGACTCCACTTTGTTGTCTAGTGATTGTGTCTTTACAATGTACTTCGGTCATATGTTTTGCTCCTAACACTCGTACGTTGGGGGAAACCTGTTATCACCAAAAAATTGATTATATAGCCTAATTAACTAGATGGATCGAAGTACACCATGTAAAGCCCATTTACCATAGTAAAATTGCTTTCATTGTGAGAAATTACTTAATAAAACACCTTTGTTAAGTAATTTATAATTAAACCCATGAAGAATAATGAAATAAATCACTATTTATTTGATTTTCTTCTAGGAAATAATTAATTAAACCATTGCTCAATTATTATTCCTTGTCATATTTGACCCAATTATGAAAAATCAATCGATAAATCATTAATTATCTTATTTTTCTCTAAGAATAATTAATTAATCACTAATTAATTATTATTCTTTGTCAAATTTGACTAAATCCCTTAGGAATAATTAAATAAATCATTATTTGTTTATTATTCCTTAACCAATTTCTTGAGATGATAAATAAATCATTTATTTATTTATTATTTCTAAATAAAATTTTATTTTTTTTTTTCCCTCCTAACCAAATATAATAAAATATTCCAAGTGGTTATTCCAAGAATAAGGTCAATAATATTTTATTATTGCTCATTATTCAATGATGACTCAATATTTTGTTGCACTCACTGTTGTAACTCTGATTATTTTCATTGTCGCACATCATATTTTTGTTGGGTTTACACATTATAGAGGAGAGAGACTCTACACAAGCTGAAGATGTTTGAGGATAGCCAAGAACCCATCCCATAGAGGGGGACTGGTAACATTTATTTGTTCCCTTCACATGTGTTATAATAAAACTATTCTTTTTATATCTGGTTTCCATTGGATGATTGGAGTTATTATTGTTTCTTTTTGTTGTTTAACTATGATTGTGGCATAGATCAGGACTTTGGCAGGTTTTGTTTCTATCAGTTGCTGCAGATTTACATTGTTTAACAACCATTTATATTGTTGAGATTGTTTGTCATCCACAATCTTAGGTGGATTATTTTGAAACATCTTTGAGAGGAAAACACTACAACAAAACATATGGGTACTACCTGAATCAATCAACACTATTACCTTTTTCTTCCTGATATATCCCTTTATCTTGAGAGTTTGAGGAATGGTAATTCTAGCTAATGCATTATAAGATATGGTCAAACTCATTTATTCTTTCTCTGGGGTTCTTTCTTGGTGTATATCCCCTTCTTTTGATGTTTCTTGTTCCTTTTCTTCCTCCTCTTCACAATCTATGTAAAATAATTTCTTCTCAGCACACTTATGACCTTTAGTGTATTTTCTATCACAACTGTAACAAAACCATTTTGCTCTTTTTTCCTTGTAGGTTGTGGAAGGCTAGGAGAAACAACACTTCCAACTTTATAGTTCTGAGTGGTATACTTCCTTGTTGCCATAATTTTTCTTTCAACTTTTCTTGTCACCCTGAATGCCTTCTCCAATGAATCAGGTTCCCAAAGACGAACCTCATGTTGGTTGTTATCCTTCAAAGCCCCTATGAAGGCATGAATCCTATAATCCTCTAGAATATTAGGTACCCTAATATTGAATTTTTGGAAGTGCTCAATATGCTTCACCATTTAACCCTTTTGTTTGAGATTTATCAGTTGGCTAAAGAAGGTGCTGCTCTTTGTATCCTCATAACGTGCTATCATTTCATGCGTAAAAATTGACCAAGTGATAGGTGGTTTATGAGAAAAATGCCATCGATACCATACAAACTGATTAGGTTCTAAATATAAAGATGAAATGCATACCTTTTGTGTGTGTTGCACATAATGTAGATCAAAATATTGCTCCATCTGTAGTATCCATGTTACTGAATCCTTGCGATCAAACTTACTCATATCGATTTTTAGAATGTGGTTGGTATTCAATATAAAGTTAGAGTCTCTGAAATCATTATTAACATTCCTTTTATTCTCATAATGAGTTTCATGGAATACCTTCTCGCCATTAGGAAGCATTTCTTGTAGCAAGTTTGTCAAACCTTCCAAGTTTTCTTTTAAACCATTCATGGCACATTTTATTTATGCTTTTAAACCATTAATGTCACATTTTATTTATGCTTTTAAACCATCCATATCCCATTTTAGTTCATATTTAGTTGCTCTTTGTGAGAGCGAAATTTGTTGTGCTTGGTCCCATAATTTTTCCATATCATGTTGTGATTCTTCCTCTTCATGCGTCATAGTAGAGCTTTCTAAGGGCTTAATGGGTGTAGAATTATTTTGTTTGGGAAGAATTTCATAACCAAATACTTATATTTATGCTTCAATATGCCCTTGGAATCACTTCAAACTAATTTTTCAAACAAAAGTTATGCAATTTAAAAAAAAAAAAATACACGCTTTTTTCTTGCTTTTAGGAGGTCAATCTTGAAACAGTTGTACCTGTGTAATTTCGTCTCTCCAAGGTTTGAAATTCTGTCCTATGGTATCCCTCCAAGTCTTCTTTCCAATGCCATGAGTAAGATCAATATTGGATTCCTCAATATAAATCTATGCCCAATCTCCTAGAATGACTTGGTTATGGACTAGTTCAGTAGAGAGAACTTGTACGAATTTCCACGTGTAACTATTTCAAAATTCGGCCCCGAAAATGATATAAAAAATATAAAGTCCATTTGATTTCAATAATTTTTTAGGAAATTCAAATCCTATTCTTGTAGAGAAAGCTATGATTATTTTCCCTAGGTCACGTGTTTGAGATTGAATTCTAGAGCATGCAAAAACTATAACTTCTTCAGACCATATCTCAGAAAATAGAAAGAACCAAGATCTAAAATTTCTACATGAAGTTCACCAAGATTTTGGTTCCACGTGGTCAAAATTTTAGCTTTTGAAGCTTCGTATAAAAAAATGTATAGAAAAAATTCCAAGATGACCTATTTGAAGCATCGAAACCCTAGAATCCAAAGCTCTGATACCAAATGTTATACAACCAGATCACAAAACAGAAGAAAAGATAGATCAACGACTTGAAAATTAGCCTATTCGAGGGGTGAACCTCCTTTACATCACATAAATGAACAATTATTAGATGATACAAATGACAATACCTCCTTGGTATATATATAAGAGTCTAAGGGGTCACAATATAATCAGAGCATACATAACAATAATAATGTAAGGGCACAACAATAAAAATAGTGGGGTTTTACGTGGCATAACAATAACAATAGGGGGGCTACACTAGTAATATAGGGACCTAACAAAGAAGAGCTAGTATCTTCAGTTGGGGTCCCATTATATAGAACTATGTTTTCCCACATAATGAAAGGGGCCTTTTTTGATAATGAAGGGACTCTACTAGTAATTTATTTCTTACCCAACCTTGGAGAGGGAGGAGTTGGCCACCAATTTATTTAGATTCAACTCATAATAAAGATCAACATGCCATGGCTCCACCTTGATTAAGTGACTTTACCAAGATAATGGATCACTTTTTTCACCCTCAGTTAAGAATGGTTTCCTCTTCTCTCTTCAAGGTTCCTAATGGGTGTTCTTCCTGCTCTCCTCTAATCATTGTTGGTTTTCTTCGAGATCTACAAGTATATATCCTTATTGAATATCTATACTAATATATTTTTTTTATTTTTTATTTTATTATGTTTATATATAGTATATTAGCTAAAACAATATTTTATTTTGAATTTATAATATTGAGAAATTAGTTAATTTTAAAAATAAATATAATGTGTATACCTTCAATATGTTGATCTTCAACAACTACAAGTTATTGTCATTTATTTGGCATGACAACATTTTAAAAATCCTTTTTTACAATTTTTTATAAAGAAGGTGACAAAGGGACAAATCCATAAGTAAGTAATCAAATGGATAAAGATGGAAATGAGGAGTTTGATATTTGCACTCTTCATCTCACCTATTGCATCCTTTACCTCAGCCTCGCTAGGATTTCTCCCACAAGGAAAAAAAAACTTGTCATTAGCTAGAAAAAGTGAGATGGTGGTTGTGCTTGAGTGTAGAGTGAAGTTGAGATGCCTTAAAAGAATTTCTCAAATGGAGTGTATGTTTTGAGTGAATTTGTGACACTAATTTTGTTACTAAATCATGGTTGTTAGTATGTTCATGAAGCTACTATGACAATGGTTTCATGGTTGTTGTGGTGATCGAGCTCTTTGATTCATTAGTTTATGGATTCCCTTATATGCTTTTTCTCATAGATATTTCATAAAGTTCATGGCTAGTAAACGATATGCATGTACAATATGGGTTGCTCAAAGATGGCAATAGTGGCAACTCCAATGCTAGAGTGATGCAATTTATGTTCCTTAACCATCAACCTCCTATTATGGGTATCTTGTAGGCTTAGGGTTACTAAATTGTGGGTCTTTGCTTTTAGTGGCTTTGGGGAAACCCCACAAACATTATCAGTATGTTATGGGGAATATGTTATTGGCTTGAAGAGGTCTATGTCCATGACACTTTGTTGTGTGTGTATAATATACTTTAGGGGATTTTCAAATGTTTTGATAATGTTTTAGTTTTTTACCAATGTAATTATATGAGATATTTTACTATTGAACTAGCCATTCTTGTGCTTGTTATGTAATCCACTTTTCTCTATAAAATGTTGATTACACATTCAATAATATTAATAATATTTGAAGGAATCATTTTTACCAAATAATAACATGTTATGGACAAACAAGATAAATATGCCTTATAGCAATAAAATGGAGCTCTTATATATGATCATAATTTGCTTCTAAAATTAAAAGATAAAATTGTTATTTTCCAAAGTATGCATTTAATGGAATGGGCCATCATCTATTAACATAGTGGGTGACCTCCACCTCTATCCTTGTTATGTAGATCACACATTTAAAGGATAGTATGAAATAAAATGATAAAAAAAACAAAAATTAATTTTCTATATAAAATGTTTTCTTTTAACTTTTATTTAAAAACAAAATATTATGTACATGCATTTTATATAATAAAAAATGGGTTGTGTGTAGGTAAATGTCAAGCAAAACTAGTAGTGTATAAATTCGTTGTAGATTCAAATTACTAATTGTAATTTGCTAAAACAATAGACTTGAATCTACTCTACTCATCAGCGGAAACAATTAAACAATCGCGAAATCACGAAGCATACAAGAGAAAGAATTCAATCAACGCATTACACAATGATTTCCTGGGCAAAGCCACAACTAAAAACCCCTGCTATCTGCATATTTCATTAGTTAGAAAATATGAGAAGATTACAATGATTTGATCAAGCCTAAGAAACCTCTGCACTATCTCTATCTGTCTCACAGCTTCCTACGCAAGCTCAAGCCGATACTTAACCAATTTTATGCTTTCTCAAGTCCCTATTTCCTTGCATATTTCCTTGGGAATTAACCCCTTATTAATTAGGGAAATTCCTCAATTGGAATTACGTAATCCTCATAGGCCTTCCTCTGACTGCATGCACCACCTGTACAATTCAGATGATTATACAAATGATAGTGCATTGTCCCTAAACTCCAATTTCAATTGGGTAACTCTCATATCTGACATGCATGTGTGATTTAGAAGTGAATTATCAGTTTACTGGTTGATCACTACAGGTAGCACCACACTACACTGCAGGCAACACAACACTACTAGACCTCCCACTAGTTCCTCCAATAGTTGGAACTAGTTTAACTGATTTTAACCGAGTTAAAATGAATGAATTAATTACAACTCAAAATAAACTCAACGAGGGCTCCTATAAAGTAGGATAAAATCTACATGAATCAATTTAGACCCTCAACTCGAATTAACTGAGCCAACTAAGTAAAATTAATTAGTTAACTAATACAAGTTGTCATGAGATGTGGAATTACAATTCTATTCCTAATTTAATTCAAGGAGATTTATATTAGGATTTTCTTGTTGCATTTTCAACACTCCCTCTCAACAAGAAAGGGATTATCTGCTATCTCGATCTGGCCTCTATGAAACTCGAATTTTCATCTTGATAATGCCTTGGTCAAAATATTTGCATCATGTTCTTCTATAGGAATATACTCTAGTAACATGATTCTCCTCTACAAACAATCTCAGAGATGGTGATACCAGATTTCGATATGCTTGGATTGATCATGAAAAACTAGATTCTCAAAGAGATTGATACAACTTTGGTCGTCACAGTAAAACGTTGTAGGATCCATTTGCTGGCCAAATAACCGAACATGGATCTTTCTCATCCATATAACCTCACAAGCTGCTTGATTAGCAGCCATGTACTCTGCTTCTGTCGAACTAAGTACAACTGATCCTTGCTTCCTATTGTAGTAAGAAACTATTGCTGACCCAATACTAAAGATTCCCCCTAATGTTCTCTTCTTGTCGAATGGACTCCCTGCCCAATCTACATCTGTGAAGCCTTGAAGCTTCACTCCCTCTGTCTGTCTATACCAAAGACCAAACTGAGTGGTGCCTTTGAGGCATTTCAACACATGTCTCATTTCCTTCCAATAGACTTTGGTTGGATTAACCATTTCTTTACTAAGCTAGTTACCTGGAAATCATATGTCTGGTCATGTGTTCACCAAATACATAAGTGAACCGATAAGGTACCTGTAGATAGTAGCCTCCACTACACTTGAAGTGGCATCTTCCTTCCTCCAATTTCTTTCTAGAGGAGTCTCCATGGGTTTGCTGCTCTCCATGTGGAACTTCTTCAATATCTCATTGGCATACTTGCCCTGAGAGACAAATGATTCCTCATCTTCTTTCTATACTTCCATGCCAAAGAAATAATGCATAAGCCCTAGGTCCTTCATCTCAAATTCTCTTGCAAGATCCTCTTTGCAAGATTTTACCATCTTCTCATCACCTATTAGAATTAAATCATTGATATATAATACTATATCAACAATTTACCTTCAACCACAATATGGTAAAGGTTCATATATGCTTCACTTTTTGTGAAGCCCAACCTGGTGAAATAGTTCTCAATCCTGGTGCAACAAGCACGAGGTGCTTGTTTCAATCCATATAATGCTCACTTGAGTCTGCACACATGTGATTCTTTGTTGAAGGTATCAAATCATTCTGAATTCTCAATGTACAACTCTTCCTCAATCACAACATTGAGTAATGTTTTCTTCACATCCATATGTTGTATCTTCCATCCCATCTGTGCTGAAAGTGCTAGAATAGATTTGATTGAAGAGTACCTTGATATTGGAGCAAAGGTGTCCTTGTAATCAATTCTAGTCACCTGAGAGAACTCTCTATCCACAAATTTGGCCTTGTTATTCTCCACACTCTCATTTGTTGCTTTCTTTACCTTGTAAATCCGTCTAGAACTCAGCACTGACTTGCCTGCTAGTCTTGGGACTACTTCCCAAACACTATTTCTAATAATGGAGTCATATTCCTCAACCATGGCATCAACCCATACTTGTTTCTACACTGCTTCCTCGAATGAGGATGGATCAATCTCTACACTCTCGCTCATCAAATCCATGTAGTCAGTGTACCAATCTAGTGACTTCCTCTGCCTGTGTTGTGATGTGGGTGCTCCCACATTCTCTCTAGCATCATGCATCAATATGTCAACCTCTCTGGTGCGCTTCCTTTCATCTCTGGAAGTCTCTGCATGAGTTGGTGCTTCCACTCTCTGCTCCTCTGCATGTGGCTAATCCACATAATCCCGAGGTTCTTGCTTTGGAGCTAAAATCTCCTCATCTGCATGCAATTAAAGCACCCTCTCAAGGGAACATCTCATCTCCTTCTCTTCATCGAACTTCACATCTCTACGAACCACTAACATCTTGTGAGATTGCAGGTACACCTGATAGTTATGAGGTGTATCAGTGTACCCTACAAATATGCCCAACTCAGTTGTTGGTTCCAGATTTTTTCTTGCATCCTTGGTAACGTGACAGTAAACCGATGAACAACAGATCCTGAAGTGTGCCATATTGGTTTGTTACCTAAAAAGTTTATTCTCGTGTACTCATCCTGAGAATCTAATGAGGAATCCTATTCTACACATATATAATTGTGTTGATTTTGATGGTGTTGGACCCACCAACATGTCAGGAGATCTCCCCGGTAAGAAGTCCCAACTACACCTCAGACCATTTGGAGTAGGAGTTCGAGCAATGGGTAGTACGGTGTTGCCTTGATTGTGGTTGCGCGCAAATATAAGTAACATGTCCTTGTTGGAAGTAAAGGTGTGACCTTGCAGCAAGTTAAGGAAGGTGCATGAAAGGATCTAACACACGGAAGGGGAGAAGAGTGCGCCCCGTAGAAGCCTATCATAGCACACAACTTGAAAGGGAACACACGAGATGGAAATCAGGATAGTCGACGATCTAAAGTGATGAGTTCTACCAACAACACGTTTCGATAAGATTCATACAAACACATATGGAGTAGTCCATACATACATGCGTAAATTACAACTACATACATCGTTAGAGTAACCAGGATAGCCGAACTACAATAACAATATATGCATGAAATGTGCTGGCTCTGTTATATTAAAAGAGTGAAAGATCTAATCATACATATAACCATGACAGCCACTAGCCCCGATAGTGGAACATTACAGTGACTGCCGCATGCTCCTCCCAAGAGATGTACTCGCTATGCACTATGGAGAAGTCAAATCTCATTACAACACACTCCAAGTTTTCTCTAAGTTATACCTATTAGAAGATTGGCTCTCAAAAGCCCTTATAATGAGTTATGAGGTTATATATATAAAAAAGGGTGTGGTGACCCTTGACATTCCCATTTGTGACTCTTCAACTACCCTCATGACTCTTCAACTTACACATGATTGTTTACATTCTACTATTGACACTTGGTCTTTCACTTTACAACATGTTTATAATATAATCTGCACATGTACCCATGTGAGACAAAAATGGGCTTGAGTAAGCCATGCAAGACATCACTAAGACTTAGACAACTGTGGGAAGACTAACTTGTCAACATCCTCTTGGTGATCAATGGTAGCGAACTGATGCCAAGCTTGGTAGTTTTTTATGGTGTCTGCGTACTTCGTGGTGACATCCTTCTGAAAGAAAACTCTTGCCTCCGGTGCATTTGGGTACACTGATTTGGAACCTTTGTCCAACACATCATATAACATGTGCATCATGGTCTTAAGTGCAGCTGGACTAGCGACATACTGGTGCATAGTGTCTGTGCTCATTTGTAATTCTACGCTGATCAAAAAGGTGAAAAACAGATTCTATTAGATCACTTAACTGTTTGAATGAGTGCAAACAATTAGGAGGCAGCATGCGGAACCATAGCAATGGGTATTTGCGAAGTGTGTGTGCGAGTAGCATATAGACCTTTGTTTCATTAAAACCTTCCACATTCTCCATGAATTCATGGAAATCATCTACATGCTCAAGCAAGGCCACTTCGCCTTCACCATCATATGTGAGTTCTGACAAGTCATCAAAGAACTCCCTCTCGACTTGAAAGGGATGTCTGTTGGACAAACATTGCAAAGGGTTAACTATAATAATATCCATCATAGACATGCGAAGACTCAAAATATATTGAGAGGAATCATCTTGTCATATGGCCTTCCTTCTAGCACTAGAAATTTTGACGGTGTTGGACCCACCAACATGTCAGGAGATCTCCTTGGTAAGAAGTCCCAACTAGACCTCGTACCATTTGGAGTAGGAGTCCCAACAGTGAGTAGTACGGTGATGCCTTGACTTCGATTGTGCGCAGAGGTAAGTAAGATGTCCTTGTTGGAAGAAAGGACCTTGTAGCAAGTCAAGGAAGGTGCATGAGAGGCTCTAGCACATAGAAGGGAAGAAGAGTGCGCCCCTTAGAAGCCTGTGATAGCACGCAGATTGAAAGGAAACAAATGAGATGAAAGACATCATGAGATGGAAAGTAGGATAACTAACAATCCAAAGTGATGAGTTATACCCACAACACGCTTCGATAATATTCATACAAAAACATATGGAATAGTCCATACATACATGTGTAAATTACAAATACATACATCGTTAGAGTAACGCGGATAGCCGAACTAAAATAACAATATATGCATGAAATGTGTTGGCTATGTTATATTAAAAGAGTGAAATATCCAATCACACATACAACCATGAAAACCACTAGCCTTGATAGCGGAATGTTACAATCACTGCTGCCTGCTCCTCCAAAGAGATGTACTCACTTTGCACTATGGAGAATCCAAGGCTCGTTACAATACACTCCAAGCTTTCTCTAAGTTATACCTATCATAAGCTTGGCTCCTAAAAGCCCTTACAATGAGTTATGAGGTTCTATCTATAGAAAAGGGTGGGGTGACCCTTGACATTCCCCTTTGTGACTCTTCAACTACCCTCATGACTCTTCAACTTACACATGACTATTTACATTCTATTATTGACACTTGGTCTTTCACTTTACAACATGTTTATAATAAAATATGCACATGTACCCATGTGAGACAAAAATGGGCTTGATTAAGCCATGAAAGACATCACTGAGACTCAGACAATTGTGGGAAGACTAACTCATTGACATCCTCTGGGTGATTGATGGCAATGAAATGATGCCAAGATTGGTAGTCTGATATGGTGTCCACGTACTCCGTGGTGACATCCTTTTGAAAGCGAACTCTTGTCTTCGTTGCATCCGGGTACACTAATATGGCAGCTCTGTCAAACTCGTCATATAACATGTGCATCATGGTCTTGAGTGTAGCCAGACCAACGACATACTGGTGCATAGTGTCTGCACTCATCTGTATGTCTGCGTTGGTGGCTATGCACATCAATTGCTTGAAGTACATGTCCAACTCCAGTTGGACTTGGTTCTTTTCTTT
Source organism: Pinus tabuliformis (assembly GCA_031772625.1). Taxonomy (NCBI): domain Eukaryota; kingdom Viridiplantae; phylum Streptophyta; class Pinopsida; order Pinales; family Pinaceae; genus Pinus; species Pinus tabuliformis. Next base: position 672,397,502 of record CM062809.1, on the reverse strand, counting down.
CACCTTGGTGAGTGTGCCAATGGATGGGATCACATGCATGCACACAATGACATCCATCCTCCTGAACACTCGCGCATATGAATCTCGTAAGTTGGTGATGAGTTGTGGGAGTTCCTCAAAGTTACGGATCTAACTCCAAACGTGTGACTTCAACTCCACTGCCTTTTGCTTCATCATATTTGGCAAGTACATTGGGGTTCCCTTGTAACTCATTTTCCATATCTGCATGTGATCGAAAACGGTGTGTATGTTTGTCAAGATGCATGCTCTCCTAGCACAACATTGCTACAACCCATTAAGATGGACAATAGATTTATGCATGGTGATGAACCTAGAGTACAACTTCTGCATGATTCTCTCAAGAGACAATACTCCATAAAGTATTGATTTCTTGAAATTTTCTCTAGCGGATGTTACAACTTTCTCTTCTCCCTGCTTGGTTGCTTGCAACTCCTTAGCCATGTGCTCATTCTCAGCTATCAAGAATCTCACACTTGAGCTGGTGGGTTAGGCATATGCCTTTGTAGCATTGACCAATGTAGCTGGATGTCTGCACACATCGGACACGATCACTCATTCTTGAAAATGTGCAGGAGATGCATGGAGATTCGGAGTGGGCACTCTGCGCGACTACACAACTCTGTGTTGTGACTCATCAAATCATATGTTGTGCACATCTGATTCTGAATTGTCCTCAAGGATTTTAGTGTCTCCTTGATCACTTGGGAATCGCTCTGTTCCCTGATCTGGTGAAGCTGGTGGAGTGACCTATGTGTATTTGGGCACGAGATATGTATCCTGATCTTGATCTGGTTGAACCACATCCATAGCCATCTACTCCAACATTTGTTCAATCTCTTGAGTGAAGTCTTGCTCCTGTGACTGTTCACCCTATTTATTGCCTGCTAGCTGTTATGATGAGTCAATAACTTGTATGGACACATTCTCATCAATGTTTGTACAGTGCGCTTCCTATTGTTCATGCTCCTTCTCTACTTCCTTATCCTTTTTGCATAGCTCTTGTTCTTCACTTAGTTGTTGCTTCACCTCCTGCAACTTCTTCTCTTCCTCCTCCAACTTCTGCTTCTCCCTCTCTCTTTGCACAATCCTTCTATTGGGTTGTCGCTTCTTTTCCTCAATCTCCAAAGCTACTCTGAATACAAGTGGATCTCCCTTGAACTTGCATCTTTTATCCACCTCTACACTGTCGGCAACCTTTCTCTCTGTTTTGTCATGCATAGGTCTGTTGCTGTTGATGTTGCTACTCTCTAAGATGTTGCTGCCTTGTGCACTACTAACCATTCTACAACTGATCTGACTGGTTAATTGAGCCTTGAGGATTTGTAGCAATATCTCCATGGGTCTTCCTCAGGCCAATCACAAGCCCTGTGGATCGAAGGGTGATACACTCTCGCACAACTTAGTATCTTCATAGATAGCCAAGCTCATAGACACTTGCTTGACTACATATCTAGTTGCACTCTCAATGGTGTCCTTTGAACCTAATCTCTTGGAAGCCATTGTACCTGTACTTCTGAGAGACTGATGAACACCTGTGATGCTTGGAGATAGAGAAATAATCATGGCAAGAAAACTGTCAGTTGAAAACCAAAAACAACTTGAGGACTGATATGCAACACACCTGGGTGATTGACTCGAAAATTTGCGCAATCTTCATTAGGAGCTTGGGAGACTGACTACCAGAACTGCGCAAAGCACAGTCTAGACTGCCAGTGAGATGAATGAATACTAAAACTATGTAGAGCACAATGAAACTTGGCTTGTTGATGACTGAAACTACCCAATGCGCAGTTTCAGTTAGTATGATTGCAACTTGGGAATATTGCATTGCGCAATTCTGGGGGCCAACTGAGTCACTACCTCTCAGAATTGCACAAATCACATCCTGGGAGGCCAATGTGAGGTAAGCTTTGTGCAATTTCTAGGACCAAGGCAAGGCCTTCCATCCCAGAAATGCACACTGCAAGCCAGGCAAGGCAAGGTTTGGGCCAAGGCAGCTCAAACCCGCCGACGGGTGGTTGAAAATAGTAAAGAATGAATGCATGTGCGAAGCTGGGTGCAGACATGAGTGAATGAACATGCATGCAATTAGTAAGTGCAAGATTCAGTAAGAAGGGAAAACAATGAAGTGTGTGAAGCGAGTCATGGCAACGTTGATCGTTAGTGCAAAAATAGTGTCATGTATGCAACAACAAGGAAATGCAATGGAAAACTTGAAACAATGCTTCTACAAGCTAACATGCATTATATGAAAACAAGAATTCAACAAAACCAAGCAAACAACACTCACACAAATTGAAATACAAAAAGCGATAGAAAAGCAGCAAAAGACATGAAAAACAGACTTAACCGAAAAAGCTGCAATAAGTGTGTTGAAGGTTCCTAGATGCGATGGGAATGCCAGAGATCCAAGATCGAAGTGAAGAATAAGGTATGAAGTGTCGAATAAATAGTTTTGATAAGATTGAGGCTTATGACGCGCATGCCACAAATCTAGGAAAAAGTGACACTTGGAGAGATATTTCTAAAACAGATCTTGCATGTAACCCTCAACTGCTAAAAATAGATCCCTAAAATCTAGGGATGCTTTTTTATTTTTTCTTTTTTATTTTTGGGAAAAATTACCCATGCATGCAAGGCAAGATTGCACAGTCTTGGAGAGAATTGGTCAACCTGTGAGCACATGCAGCAGATTGCAAGCCCTAAGATGACTTCTACGTAGTTTCTGGGTTGAGTGGATTTTGATGCCCCTCAACCTCTGCGTAATTTCTAGGATGAAGCCAAGGCTACCAACTAGAAATGTGCAAATTCTAATTGCAAGCCAAGTGATGGGCTACTCTGCACAATTTTCAAGGGGAAGGCATCCTACATGCTTGCGCAATTTTAGAGAGTAGTTGGCTGCCTGGATCATTTGTGCAATTCTGGAGTGCAAGGTTGGTTGCCCTCTAGTTCTGCGCAGTTCGCCAAGCCAACACAAGAACCATTAAAAGCCAAGTCACGAGAGGTCAGCTTGCTGGTGTTAGGCAAACAATTTAGCGAGTATAAGCTAATAAGCCAAATAAACTGAATTGAAAGCGTAAGTACCTGGGCAGTGCAAGACGTGCTGCTAAGGATGGTTGGTAGGGAGACTCCAAAACGAAGGTAAGGAGATTTTTGGAGGATGGTTGTAGCCGCTACAAATTTGGCGACACACAGGTAGAACTCCAGCTCTTTTAATGGACCTTGTTTCATGAAAAGCAAGTCTAACTCCTCTGGAAGTATTGTTTGATTCTTTGATCATCGTGGTTTCCACACTAGCTTGAGTGGAAGATGTAGCAGTTGTCATGCTCTTGATCGATCAACACAAATTCCAATCCAAGTCAACTTAGGTGTTTCAATTGGGGATGAGGGGTATATTGGTGCAAAAGTAATATGGTTGTCAAAGTTTAAGTTTCATCTCTGGTGTTGCTTCGTTGCCAGTAGGCCTGGATAGTACCCTGGCGGAGTCATGCAAGAACACAAACATCACTCCACTGCCAGAAGACCTAGTCAGTACATTGACAATGTTATATACCTAGGGGGGATAATATGGGGTACCAAGGGAGGTACCCAAGGTAATAATGTAATAATGAGATGGGCCATAGTAATAAATAAGGTGGTTAACCCATGTCATGTAAGGGACCACAAGTAGTTAATAATAATGTAATGGGCCCATGGTATTAGTTGATGGTATGAGGAAACCATGGTAATGATGCATGGTATTGTATATATGAGGCCTATATAGAGGCTAGAGACTCCACATGGAGGGATATGAAGTGAAGGATTATTGTATGAACAGGCATATGGCTTGTGGAGTATTCTCCTTCCTTAAGGAGTGAATGTATGGTGTTGCCCTACCTTAAGGGTTTTGATAATAAAGTGAATCATTTCATATTATTTCTGGGTTATTTCGTATTCTCTATATTTTCATATCAGATCTATAATATCTTGGGTCAGATCTACAACAATTGGTATCAGAGCACTTTCTTGGGCAAACCGTGGATTTTTTTTTTTTTTTTTGCAAGGTTTCGGGGGCGGCAACTTTGCAGGTCAGATCTGTACATTTGGGTGCAAGATCTATAAAATATAATTACATATCTGGATTCTTTGTGCAAAAATAGTCGAATTCAAAAAAAAAATCAGTTGAATCGGAGTCCGGATGAAGGAGATATCACTGATCTAAAAATCAGTGGGGTTGTAGACAATTTTCAGGGCATCGATTTTGCGGCGCAGATCTAGACGTCCTGGTACAAGATCTGCAAAATCTAATTGTAGATCTGGATTCTTTGGGAAAAAATACCCAACTTCAAAAAACAAATCAGTCGAATCGGAGTCCGGATGAGGGAGATATCGCTGATTTAAAATCAGCTCTTTTTGTAGAAATTTTGGGTGACGCCGGGAGAGTAGCAGCGCAGATCTGAAATTCCAGTGTCTGAATCAGGATTTCTACCACATGGGCAAATGCAGAATGGTTGTTCCATTTCTAAAAATAGGTTATAATAGGGATTCTGAGCAATATTGACGGATCTGTGACCATTTCAATTTTTCGCCAATATTTTTGTGATGGCGGGCCTAGATCGCTTTGAACAGGAAGACTCTTTTTTGGGTCGTCTCACTAAGCTCCGATAGACGGGTATAGTGGAGGAATATATTACCGCTTTTGAAGCCTTAGCCTTCCGCACTAAGGGTCTCACAGATACATGGAGGCTTGCTAGTTAGCTCGTCAGGTCACATTGCCTAGCAAAGATTTTAATTTTACAGGAAAGAAGGAAACCAAGGAACCAAAAGGGTTATTTTTGGCTGGTATCTCTATATTGCAGGTTTATGGATTGATTCAGAAGGAGAAAATCATTGTGTCTATCAATCCGAGTTGCAAACAAAATCTTATAAATGTCAACTTGGCAAAGAAATTGCAAGTCCCAGTAAAACAAATTGAACATACACAGGTTGATGATAAGGATGTTCAAATCTATAAGGATTTGAAGCTTTCTATGGATAAGTATGTGTTTCATGGTGATTTTTATGCTTCAGATATGGATAACATGGATGTTGTTTTGGGATATCTTTGGATGGAATCCGTGGGTACTATCAATATTAATGTGCAGAAGAAATTCCTAAAGCTATGGTATAAAAAGAAGAAAATTACATTACAGGATATTTCCATCCATAAACAGGTAGAGCACATGGAGGCTAAAGCAGAAGATGTTCAAGGGACTAACATATCAGATGATGAGCCTTTGATGATCGACAATCAAACACAAACAGAGGCTGTAGAAGAAAAGGTTACAGGTGATGATACATCAGAGGAGGGCTCAGTGGTTGAAGTCATATTGAAAAAGAAGACACCACAACAGGCACCACAACAGGGTGAAGTCAAGCAAAAGCCATCATGGGTTAAAACTTCAACATATCATCACCCACATCACCCCGCAAGACAACCATCATGGAAACCAAGTAGTCACATGATGGATAGAAAGGAGAGACGATCCACCTACTACACATCAACACAGAAGAGCCGCCACGGTCAACTTCCATCTCAAGCGAGCGAGGCACCAGCGAGATCGAGGGTTCACCTTTCTCTTGGATGGCTAGATGCACGTGCATGGTATGAGTGGACTACTCTTTTGAGCAGATCTTATTATTTGTGTTCTTCCCATGTTTCGGGGACGAAACATGCTTAGGGGGGTGGAATGTTATATACCTAGGGGGGATAATATGGGGTACCAAGGGAGGTACCCAAGGTAATAATGTAATAATGAGATGGGCCATAGTAATAAATAAGGTGGTTAACCCATGTCATGTAAGGGACCACAAGTAGTTAATAATAATGTAATGGGCCCATGGTATTAGTTGATGGTATGAGAAAACCATGGTAATGATGCATGGTATTGTATGTATGAGGCCTATATAGAGGCTAGAGACTCCACATGGAGGGATATGAAGTGAAGGATTATTGTATGAACAGGCATATGGCTTGTGGAGTATTCTCCTTCCTTAAGGAGTGAATGTATGGTGTTGCCCTACCTTAAGGGTTTTGATAATAAAGTGAATCATTTCATATTATTTCTGGGTTATTTCGTATTCTCTATATTTTCATATCAGATCTATAATATCTTGGGTCAGATCTACAACAGACAAAGTTACTTGCATCACCTCTCTATGCAAGAAGCCTTTCTCTTCTTTAACCTTATTCATTTTTTAAAGAATTGTGCATAGGCACTTATTTATTTGAGAGGCCAAAGAGGGATACCAACTTATTGAGAGCAGAAGAGGTTGTTCCTTCAAAGAAGTATGTTATATATACCTTTGACATACTTGTTAAGGTTTTCCCCCTCACCTTACTCTACTTGAATGATTTGATAAGGGTTAACCCAAAACAACCGATTAGAGTAGGTGGTACTAGTTAACAGTGCAAGCATTGTGTTTTCACCAAGATTCACTTCGAACATAATGTATTTTCCGTTGGTGTATCATTGACTGAAGACAACAAGTTCTACATAAAGAGAGAGAAAGACAGATAAACAAGTGTTAATAGCAATACATGTCCTCTTATACTTTACCCTGCTTGTCTTAATAGTCACACACGGTTTTATGCGAAACTAGCCTACTGACGTAAACAAGCAAACAAAACAATAAATCAAAGAGCAGAAGAAAATGCGAAAGCAAAGCAAGGAAGAAAAGTAGGAAAGCAAGCAAGCAAAAAAATAAAGCAAGAAATAAAACATGCATGGCAAGCAAACAAGACATAAAGCAAACACTATTCCTACTCCTGAGCTAACGGTGCATGGGTCTGCCCACGTGAAGTGATATTTCCAATGCAACCACTGGTGCATTGGTTGACCCATGTTGGTGAAGGCATGTTTCTCGAACAGGATAGTCAGGCGAACCAACAAACATGAAAGATATAACAATGAAGACCAACACACTTTGAGTTTGAAAGCGTCCATAGAAAAGAAAAGAGTGAAAGCGCAAGACAAGGATTATGCAGACTTAACATGGTGTTGCAACACACTGCGTGCAGAGGATAAACATGCACACTCTCTTTACTGTGATAGACAAGCAAACATGAGAAAGAGAGACAACTTATGTCTTGCAAGTGTTCTTGTTGTGTATGATTCCTCCAATGCATGAGCGATAGGATCATGTGATTCCAGTAGAGGGAGCGAAATATGTGTGTTAGATTGATCTTCAATGCATAAAATGAGTGATGAGGAGCCTTGGGTGTTTCAACAATTTCTGGATCGGAAGTGAAACTGACCTCAGGATAGCAAGGGCCTGACATAACCATAAGCTTGGGTTGAAGTGCCTCAATAACCTACGGGGTTTCAACTTCATCGACAGATAGATCATCATAAACAGATGGCTTTGAAAGATCAATAATGATTGAATCAACATCGTGATCGAACACATGAGTAAATAGATCATGACAACTATGATAAGAAAGATGAATGAGTTCATCAACATCCTCATGATCTGATGAATCATACAGAGGGGTATATGAGAAGAAAGAATGTTCACCCTCTGTGTTTCCGGAAAAAGTAGATGAAATGTCAAGCGGATTCTCAATGAAATATTTGTCCTCTCTGCTATCAAATGATGGAATGACATCAGGTGTGTCCTACGAACGATCCGAAGTAGATGCATCTAGGGATGGATTTATGCAAGGAAAATCAGAGATAGCAGAATCACCAAAGCTGTTAGGAAAAAGAAGAGGAGGCACAGACAGAAGGATGTCATCCTTCACCATGGTTTCATGCTCAGATTCCGAGTCATACTCATCATAAATGATAACGCAGGTTGGTTCTGCAACACAAACTTCGTTGATGGCTTGATCCTTGTTCACAACAGGTGTGGAGTCTGGAGCGGAAGAACAAAAAACAGTGCAATTCAGAGGATCAACAAAACACGGGGACGAAGGCTGAGGTAAAAAGTGCATACGAAAACCCATGGGCTTCCCAACCAAATCTACGCAAAAATTGAGAGTAGTGAGGGTGGGAGAATGTGACAGTTGAACAGACTTGTGTGCACACTCTCCCAGATCACTCTGCGAGGGTGGTGTTGTTTGACAAGGGGAAGGCGGACAATCACTTGTGGTAGCTGTTTAGTCAATTTAGTTTCCTAAATTTCTTTGCATAAATTATTAAGCGAGACTCGTAAGATGATGAAGTGTAGTGGACTGTATGTGCTAGTTAACCCTTCTTACTTCATTGTTTTGTATTTTTATATTGTTTTGTTTTTGGGGTTTCCTTGATTTCTAATGATGTATAGTCTAAATTATGATGAAATTGAGTCTAAATTTCCTAAAGGTGAACTAGTTAAAATCTAAGTTAAGGGAAGGAAAACCAGAGCATCTATCCTATTTTGTCATTTAATCCTAAGTCAAAAATTAAAAGGTGAAATTGTAAGGCAAATTGAAATAATTACAGAGAATGAAAACTGACTAAAAGCCTCCAATTTTGAAAGATAACTTTCTTGAGATGGCAAACAAGCAACTTACTATACTTTATAGTTTAGAGAACTAAATCAAATATGCAGAGAGTAACTAATTGATTTCAATCCTTGTGTGAAGTGAATGTTTAACCATTTAGTTAGGATGGATATCAGCTTGAAATGTTGACCAAAAACACTTATCAACACAGTGCATTGGAAATCTAAACTAGGAAATAAATAACAGAGGAAACAAATAGTAAGTAAACTAATCCACAATGCATTCTTGTTACTTTTCCACCTTACCCTGTTCAAACAAAACAAGTTTCATTTATGAAATATATAGGAGAAGCAAGATTGCACCATCGAATTCTAACATTATTCTACTGAACAGAATTAAAATAAAACAAACTAGAGGAAATCAATCTAAACTACAAATACTGCTAAAAATAAATAATGAAACTAAACTGAATAGTAAACAAAATAACAAAAAGAAAAACCTCCTTCAGTGCAGGGGCCCTCTGCAACTGATTGAGTTGAGCTGCTAACTATCTGAAGATACTCTTGCAAATGATCACTTGGTCACTTCATATTATTAACAGGAAAATAAGTTCCAAAATTACAGAGATGTAAGTCTGAGCTTAATACATATAGAAATTCGAACCCCTTCTTAGTTCTGTACAACTGATATTTAAAGAAACATTCCTAACTATCTTTTGAGAGAATTAAACTACAGATGGTCTCCACGTATTACAACAGATCTGTATAAATGGTTGATCAGCTACAGGTGACTTCAAGTCAGCAAGATGATTGCATGAACTGTTATCACCGGTGGTTGGTTCGAGTTATTGCTACAACAAAACTGTCGAATTTATTAATTAGCCACGAAGAGTGGACACAGAGTCCTATTATTCTCAAGTTTCTTAGTTTGACTCCACCTTTGACTGTGGTCTTGAGTTGGCTTTTCTGTCAATATGGGTTGGGTGACTAGGATAGTATCCATGTCGTGACCATTCCAGTGATGCCCATGTGGCCGGTTTCCTCGCTTGACACATGTAACCTATTCAACCGTGGAAGTAGCTACGGAACACACGGTTAGCTGCAGAATGGGCTACGTTCCTTAGCTAATTTGCAAAAACTTATTTCAAATAGAAAAAACATAAAAGTATAACATGTCAACCATTTAATGTCTTCCTTGAAACCAAATCTATCATTTATCAGTGATGGGGATCTGTCTTTCATGGAAAAATAAGAGAACAAAGTGAGAAAAGTTGTCAAAGAGAGAGTAATTCTGAGGTCCAACATACCCCCACTGCAAAATCATTGCATGTCCCCATGCAATTTTTCCAAAATTGCGAACTCTTCTTTCCTATTGCATCTGCTCAGATACCTCTGCCAGTACATCTAACTTTCTTCTCTTGCTCCTCTTTGAAGTCATTGCCATCCTGGGTTTCTTCATGAGAAGTCTGTATTTAAGCTTGATCACTGTTTTGTTCAAGTTTCTATTCTTCCTCTTCAATTTCCTATTCTTCTTGTACCATAGTCCCAGGTGCAGTATTGTATTATCATTAATGGCTTTATCGAATTTGCTTTGTTCCTTCAGGGTTTCATTTTCTTTCTTGATATGCCTGTTCAATATCTCCAACTCATAGATTTCATGTTTGAGAGATTCAGTTAGAGGTTCTTGTGGATTGACAGGTTGTTCTAGATTGGCTGAGGATCCTGGATCCATTGAGGCACTTTTGTTTTCCAGTGATTCTATGTAATCATAAATTTGTTGTTGTACTGGGTCTATACCTGGGGATCCTTTGCTGGGGCTGCCTTCAAAATATTGTCTAGGAGAGTTTTGAGGACTGTATGTAAATGGAAAATTTTCAGGAGATGATACTAGAGTTTCTTCTTCTAGATTTATGAACTCTGTTTCCTTTGATGATACCTTCTTCACCATACCTCGGAGTCTAGAGCTCCTTCTAAGTTGTAGGGGGTTTATGTTCTCCTCTTTTGTACCCTTTTTCTCCTTTCCTATCTTTTCCTTCCTCTTGATTTGCTTCCTAATCTCTATCAAATTTTCAGAGATTGGTTGTTCATCATCTTGTTGAAACGAAGATTCAGGTTTGTTCTTAGTAATTCCACCACCTTTCTTTTTTATCTTCTTCTTCTGCTTGATTTTCTCTCTGATCTCTGTTAATTTTTCAGAGATTGGTTCTTCATCATTTTTCTGTACTGAGGGCTCATGGTTTCTTTGAATGATTAGATTAGTCTTCTTTCTCCTACTCTTTCTGATACTATCTTTTTCAGGAGATTCTAGTGCCTCTTGGAAATGGTTTCTTATCAGAAAGTTATCCCATGTGCCTCCTATTCTTTTTAGATGGTACTCAACCAATATTTTGACCAACCCATGATGGTACATGGTTGTCTCCAGGGATTCTATTTTCTTCTGTACATTTGAATCCATCCTCCTTAGACTGTTTAGAAGGAATAAAGGGAGGTTGATGTTTCCATTTTCTAGAAAGTTCAACAATAAACGTATATGATAAACATACATACATCTGAATCTTCAATCTTCCCTAATAGGTAATACATTTTTGTAATATCAAAAGCATGCTTCTCCATTTATTTTTGAGTGCTGAAATAGGAATTCCTTTCTTAAACACAGTGATATCCATACCTAGGTTCTTGAGGATTACCTTCCATGATTCACTATGAAATTATTTGTTTTTGAACCATCTCTCACCAAGTCTTGGCAGTTATGTAGCCTCTGCTATGTAATATTCTGTTACTACAAACTTAATGTCTCCAATCTCTACTTCTGTACCATTGAATGATCTAGAAAAAGATTTTGTGATCTCCTTTTGAGATCCATCAAATTTTTCAATGAATTTGAGCCGTCCAGTCTTCTGCAACATCTCCTTGAGTTGTGGGTACCCTTCCATAAACTTTTCCCCTACGGGATCTGCCCTGATAATGAGTCCCTTGGTCTCTGTTTCGTAGAATTTGCTAACCTTCAGAATTGCTCTCCTGGTCTATGAAATGGACTATTTGTGGGTATGGTCAAAAAGAACGATGGGTTTGCGTGGAATAAGTAGATAGTGAGTGTTTGGAAAGACGTGAATACTTTGGTCATATCATGGTTGTGACTGTTAGTAGATGGAGTTATTAGAGACCATTTTAGGTACAAAGTATGGAGACCATAGTGGAGGTGTGGTATGATGGAATCATTATAGACTGTTGGGTATCGAATGTGGAAGATGTGGCGGAGATGTGGTTTTCAAATAAAATGATGACTTGTTAAGGAGACATATGATCATTCATATTATAAATAACTTATGTTTATGACTTGCTGTTTGAAATAAATTTGCATTTTACCTCAGAACTTAACCTTTTGCTTGATAATTATTTTGGTGTTGATATGTAGGTACTTTGAGCATGGTTGATATCCAAAGCTTGATTATTCAATTTCCCTGCATTCATGATTTATTTATAAACTGTACAATTGTGCCAGAGCTGATAAGTAGGTTGTAGCTGTAGAATCAGATTAGCTTTGGAATGGAACCAGCTGCAGAATGTGAAAAGAAGGAAAAGTGAAATATGGCTTATGAAACATGGATGTAGAAATAAAATGGAAATGAGTTATGATAGTGAGATGGAATGAGATGTAAGATAAAATGAAAAATAGTGTGAAATGGAGTAAAACTGTAAAAATAAAATGTAAATGAAAAATGACAGTGAGATGAAGTGGAATTGTAAAAGAGAATGAAAACTGCATGAGATGGAATGAGACTATGAAGCTGTAGACTCTATACTAAAAAAAATGTAGCTTTTTGTCACTACTTATTACAGAAAGGAAATGGAAAATATAGGATGTCAGAAATATTTGATTTTCACCCTGTATTTTCTATATAAGTATGCCAATCAATGATTGGTTTTCAACTTTATACAATTTATTATTATTATTATTATTTTATTTGATTTTTTGGGAAAAATAAAGACTAAGTTAGTGGAAAAGAAGTATTCTTCTTCACTAGCTTCATTTCAGAGTTATCTTGGAAAATCCTAATGAACTCCTCTCTTGAAACTGGTTTTTGATATATCTTCAACTGATGACCATTCACAAGAAGAGGTATCTTTTCCTCATCTATTGTTCTTATTCTCACTGCTCCATTGTCAAAGACTTTTTCAATATCATATGGCCCAAGCCAATGAGTTTGAAACTTCCCTTGAAAATCTTTGAACTTTGAATCAAACAATAGTGCCCAATCTCCTGCCTGAAATTTGTTCTCCTTAATATATTTATCATGCCATTTAGTCCTTTGCTGTTGAACTATACTAGTTCTTTGGACTGCATCTTGCCTGATTTCATCAAGTTCATTGAGTTGCTCCAATCTATGTTTCTGTGCTTCTAATAAATCCAATCCCAATTGGACTACCATCTTGAAGGTTTTGATATGAAATTATATAGGTAACAGGGCTTGTTTCCCATAAACAAGTTCATAGGGTGTATGTCCCGTTGTGTTCCTCCATGTAGTTCTATAGGCCCTGTTAGCCTCCTGCTGCAGCAGGTATTCATCTTTCATGATTGACATTTTTACATGCCAAATATGTCATACTTTGCAAGCTGCAGTGTTCCATATTTCCAGAAGAGACCAAAGAACAAGCCATGAAGTGTGCTAGTCCAAAGGCCACTGCTGTATTCCAGTTTTGGAGAGTTTTTAGAGGGAGGTCCAAACAGTCTAATCTTGGTCTCCCTAGGTTTCAATTTCCTGTTTTAGAATATAGAGAATGATATCTGTCCAAACAGTTCAATCTTGGCAGATCTGTAGATAGGTAGAGAATCAAAGGGACCCAACTGTTTATTCTGGGCCCTGGCAGAAATAAGTGTAAATTTAGATAGGAAAAATTCAAAAGAAAAATTGTAAATCTGGGTTTGCAAGTCTAAGTGCACCCACCCAAAAAAGAAGAAAAAATGTTAGAAAAGTAGGCTGGGTAGGTAGCTGTGTGGTTGCAGAATGATAATTTGTGATCAATTTTGTGGTACAAAGTGTCTTATCTTTTCAGATCACAGTGCAGGCAGTTTTCATGCAAAAGGGCTCAAAGGTGGACATCACTAACTCCCCCTTCTTCTAAATACCCGAGTCACTTACTAACTTCCCAAAGAGGTCAAGATCTGCTTGATTCCTCTTAGTTTTATCATCATCCATATCAGTTGCCTTGGTGAAGATCTGCTTCACTCAAGGACTCCATTTCTGTACAAATCCTTTTTCCCAAATTTAGCCTAAGGTCCCCGACCTTAGCGCTCGCTGATCACCTTCATATTAACTACTAACAATATTATATAACTCCCTATCAGTTTTCCCCCTTCCCTTACTAAAACTTTGTATATAAAATCCCCCTATGTGAATATTTCCTCCTTGGCAATATAGCCACATTTTTTATAAGTTCGGGAAAAAATGGTCCATCCGGGGTTTTTTTTAGCCCATCCGAGTCATCACAGGGGTTAGATGACACCTGGTCATGCTAACAGCCTCTTCCCTAGCCCTAAAACCCTCAAAACCCCCTTTTTCCGCCCCTAACCCAAAGTTTTTGCATAAATACATTAACCCTGCGCATTTTAAACCCAAAAACCCCCATTCCCTAAGTCTAAACCCCACCGCGCGCATATGAAATTTGGAATATTCCTTGAATATTCCTTGCCCGTATACCCCCGCCGACTCACCATCGCCGCCAGCCGTTGGATCATCCGCCCCGCAGATCTACGGCTGACGGGCCGTCGCATCTCCAAACCGCCCGAAGGTTAGCGTCCGGGAGATGGGCGGTATTCCCGCCGTACCTCCCGCCACGCGTCAGCTCCTGGGCTGTGGCGGAGCCCCCTCTGAAAAAACCGCTTCCCCCCCAAAGGTGGTGCGCCACAAAACCACTTACCGCCTCCTGCCCGGCGACGTCACCACTTACGTCACCCCCCTCTGCCCAGTCACATGTCGAGTCATCTGCCTGCGTGGCCCCTTGCCATGTGTCATGCCACGTCACCGTCCGTACATGATGACGTCATCCTGCCATGTCGTCATGCTGACGTCATCGCTGATGTCACCCACCGTACAACGTCACGTCATGCTGACGTCATCATCACTTTTTGGGCGCAAAGGCGAAAATCGCACTTCGGAGCCCCGGAATCAGTTTCTGAGGCAGTTTTTGGGCCCGAATGTGGAATCTTCAGGGAATCTTTTCATTCTGCAGCCCCCAGGAAGCCTAAAAGGCGCCGAATGAGCCGTTTTTCTTTGCGAGGCACTCAGGAAGGAGCAGAGAACAATTTTTGAAGAAAACAGAGGCCGAACAACGACCATTAATTTGTGATTAGACCCACAGCACGTCAGAACAGCATCGGTTTATTGCCAAAAGAGTATCAGAGGAATAAGAGAAGCCAAAGAGTATCAGCCGAAGATTTTTTAGGGGCTCGAAGCACCTGAACATTGATGAGCCCCCCAGAAAGTCAAATCAGGAGGCGTAAGCCCATCAGAGCTCTCAAATCACCGTCAAAAGCATTCAATACCGCCGAACAGCAAGGGTGCAAAGACCAATGCACAGTTATGACAGATGAACAGCACAGAGCCACCAGGACAGACATTAACTCATTTTGATACAACTGCCCCCAACATAGCTCAAAGATATTTTATTGCATTTATTTCTGGATAAGATTAGGTTAAAGTAATTAGTTTTCTTTCAGACCTGTTAGGTCGGCTGTAGTAGATAATTTTGGAAAAAAATCTTCCCTATATATACCACCCTCTGTATTGTTTTAAAGGGTCAGTTGGTTGATAGTCTTCAGTGGAGACTCGCACTGTATACCTGATATATTTTCTGTAATCAAAGACTGCTGAAAGGCTTGGAGGAAAGACTGTCTGCTCTGTGTCTAATGGTTTTGAAGAAGTGAATTTGGAATTCTTGTGCTGCAACATGACTCAATAAGTTTTCCTACCTCTGTTTTTCCATTGATATACCGTCTAAAATAGTAGAAAGAAAGAATAGTCTAGAATTGGTTTAACTGCCCTCTATGCTCATTTTCTGCTATTTCTTTATGTTTTCATCTGGGTTAGTAATGAATATGAATTCCCTATGGCTCATATTTCCCCTAATCCATTCATCTTTGACAGTTGTCTAGGAATTCTTAATTGCTCCTAGATAGAGCTCATTCACCTTTCCCCCTTTAAGCTGAGTGAGAGATTCTTTGTTGCCTCTCATTCCTTATCCCTCATTCCATCCTTTTAAGCTTTAAGTGTTGTTTCATGAGTAGCTACCTTGCTCCTTATTTCTCTTGTGACCAAGAAAACGCACCAGCAGTCCGACTCCTTGACTCCACGCCCAATGGTTTGAAACTTACCATACTATGTTTTGCCTCTCTACTTGAGACATCTTCCTTCCCACCAAAATCAAAACAAAAACCCCTGAACTCGATAACTAGCCTAAACTCATTTTCAACAAAAACTAAATCTGAAAGAGAGAGCCCTCTCTGACTGCAGGTAGGCTAGGACCTGCAGCCCAAAGTTGGTTTGTGGTTACCTCGGCCGTATTCCCTTGGGAGTCAAAGGGAACAACCTGAGTGATAACAAGCCCATAAGGCTTCAGGAAGCCTTGCTACCCAATCTCTTTTATGTCGATGCACAGTATTAGTGAGAATTCCTTCAATCACCTTATTTGTAGATTCTACTTGACCATTTTCTTGTGGATGATAGGGAGTAGATTTCCTATGTTTGATATTGTAATTTTCCACAAGACCCTCCACCATTTTAGATGTAAATTGAGATCCCTGATCTGTCAATTTCTCTTGGAACACCAAAATGAGTGAATATGTCCTCAAAAAGAAAATTAACTATATATTTTTCATTAGCAAAGGGTAATGCTTTGGCCTCTACCCATTTAGTGACATAATCAGTGCATACCAATATATATTTCTTTTTCTTATATAAAGGATTAATTGGCCCAACAAAATCTAAGGCCCATTTTTCAAAAGGTTTAATGACTACCTGAACTTGTAGTGGCATTTCATTTGAAGGAGCAGGTTTCCCTACCCTCTGGCAGCTGTCACACCTCCTGACATATTCTTTGGCATATTTGAAGATGGATGGACAATAATATCCTAAAGAAAGTATTTTATAGGATGTCCTCTTGTCAGCAAAGTTTCCACCACACATCTCATCATGACATGCCTTAAGAATCTCAGGCATTTCATCTTCCCTAACACATCTTCTGATCATAAGATATGGGCCTGTTTTATACAATTCATTAGTGATCCATGAGTATCTTGCACTTATATGAGTGATTTTTCTTTTTTTCTCTAGGAAACAAATGCGAAGGCAATTTCCCTGTGACTAAGTAATTGGCAATAACTGCAAACCAAGGAGTTTGAGTAGTCACTGCAAAAAGATATTCATCAGGAAACTTATCTTCAACCGGAGTGTCATCTTTGATATTCTGAATTCTGGACAAGAAATCAGCAACTGTGTTTTATTTTCAGGTCTATCTAGCACAGTATTATTGAATTCTTACAAGAGTAAAAGCCATCTTGTAACCCTGCCATTAGTAATAGGTTTATTCATTAAATATCTAATTGCAGAGTGATCTATATGAACAAAGGTTTCATAGCCTGTTATATAATGTCTGAACTTGTTGATTGCATGAACAACAACTAAAAATTTCTTTTCAGTTACAATATAGTTCAACTCAGTGGGAATCAAATTCTTACTTGTATAGTAGATGGCATAGGGAATCAAGTATTTTTGTCCTAATATAGCTCCCAAAGCTGTATTTGAAGCATCTATTAAAATGTGAAAAGGTAGTTTCCAATTTGGACCTCTCAAGATGGGTGCTTTAGAAATTTTTGTTTTTAAAGTCTCAAATGCTATTTGGCAGTCAAGATTCCAATTGAATTCATAATCCTTGGTGAGTAATTTGAAGAGTGGAGATGCTATTTTAGTGAAATTTTCTATAAATTGTCTATAGTATTCTGTGAATCCTAGAAAACTTTGAACATCCTTTTGGCAATTTGGAATTGATAATTTAGAGATGAATCCTACTTTAGATTTATCAACTTTAATCCCATCTCCTGAAATGTGATGCCATAAAACAATACCTTCTTTAAACATCATAAAACATTTTACATGGCTTAGTGAAAGGTTTGCTTCCTTACATCTTTTAAGAAATCTTTCCAAATTTTCCAAAGCTTCTTCAAATGTATTCCCATAGACTGTAAAATCATCCATATATACTTCTACACAATCATGTATTAGATCATAAAAAATTCCTAGTACTGCTCTTTGGAACGTTGCATGTGAATTACATAACCCAAAAGGAAGTACTCGGTAGGCATAAGTTCCCCATGGACAAGTAAATGTGGTTTTATCTTGATCTTCAGGTGCCACCCGAATTTGATTATAACCATTAAAACCATCCAAGAATGAGAAATACTTCTTACCTGCTAATGTATCTAACACTTGATCTATAAAGGGCAAAGGAAAATGATCTTTAAGGGTAGCTTTATTCAATTCTCGGTAATCAATGCACACCCTCCATTTACCATTCTTTTTAGGCACAATCACTAAAGGGGAAACCCATTGGCTGTCTGAAATTGAGTAAATGAAGTTGACATTCAACAGTTTTTGCAGCTCTTCTTTCACAATTTCCCTAAGATTTGGATTCATTCTTCTCTGAGGTTGTCTGATAGGTCTACAATTTTCCTCAATATAGATGTGATGAATACAAGCCTCAGGACTAATTCCTTTCATGTCAGTATATTCCCATGCATATGCAACTGTTATAGATATATTTGGGCACTTCAACCCCAATCTTATATGTCGATAAACTAGGGCTCATCAACCCCTAAAAGAGTTGTTTCATACCCTAAAAGAACATGGTTATTTGATTACATCATTCCCCAAAAGTTCCACCTGAAAAACCATCCGGAATGGCCTAAACTGAACCATACTGACTGCTACACTGACTAGTTGTGATGCATACTAAGTGGTACACTGCTCAAGTGCGATGCATACTGATTAGGCCTTCTGTAGGGTGCGATGGGCGAGGATGGACAAATGTCCGAGATAGTTTTCTAAGTGGATGCTCGTGGGATCTTCTAGAAACTTCTCCTATGACACTTGCCTCTCTGAATTCGTCCAGGGATGAGTAAGAGATCCAAGAAATCTCCAAGTGGAACCAATTGTAACAAGTGGAATGACACTAATCAAAACCCCAGAGATGACTCACACCCTTGCACACATCTATAAATAGATCCCTCATCTAAGATATCTAGGGGCAGGAATATTGTGAATTGTAAGGAAGTGCTGATAGTTTTTAACTGAGAGAAGAGTATATTGTTGGTGTGATCTTGCTATTTCATGAGGTGAAGAGGGATTGATGCTGGGAGGATGATGCTGGATCAGACAACTGGGTTGTAATTCTACCTTCTATTTAATAAAGTTCTTCAATTTTTCTTCCATATAATTGTGTAATTATGAATGTTATCATTTGTGAATGCTATTATATGTTCATTATATATCTGATTCTATAGTGATTATGATATAATAGATCAAGATGCTTTGATGGTTCTTTGTTACTGTGTTTCTACAGGTACTCTCCAAGCGGGATAAGTACGGGGAAGAGTTGCAAGCTCTGTCAAGGGGGAGAGAGGTCGAGCAAGGGACTAAGCGGAAGCTCTAGGTTGGTTCCATTGTCTTTCTCTTATCTATTATACATAGAAGAAATCGTGAATTGTTTTAAACTGTTGTTTCTAGGGTAGCTAACAAACCTAGAGGGCTAGTCGCTCGAAAAGACACTATTTTTCCCAGAAACAAATTGGTGACTCCACTGGGGATCAAATAGATGTTTGTTGTTGTTATTGTTTGTTTCATAAACTATAGACAAAGCCTGAATTCAGCCAGGTAGCCTTTGAACTGCTCTTGCTCTACAATTGCATAGTAGATGAATGCTGCTTCAATCAATCTCTGGTTTAGTTTATGAATTAAACATTTGACTTACAAGAATTTTAGATGCCCTTTTGGTAGCTCAGTAACCTCTCAAGACATTCCTCTGTACTTTGCTCTTTACTGTCCATCATAGCTCAGCTTAACTCACTGAAAACAATTGCACATCTGAGCCAAAACCCACTTCAGTTGCGCTCCCTAGCTCATCGCACTATCTATCACTGTAAACCAGTATGCATCGCACCTCCCAAGTGTGTAAAGTGCAATGCATCCTTGTTTCTGTGAAGCCCAGGTGCGATGACTGACTGAACTTATTTCCATTCTAGAAATTGGGGGATTTTGTCCTTGATTTTAGTTTAGTTTAGTTGTTTTTGCTGCTTATGAACAGGGCCTCATTACTGAAGCCTGCTTGCATCACATAGATCAACCTCTATTGATTAGGATTAGTAAATGTTTTTATGTATTTGTTCATCATTTACAATCCTTTGTCGAAAAGTTTCTTAAATCGATATGTCGTTTTGGTACAAAAAGTGTCGTAATTGTCGTTTTGTGTCAAAAAGAGAAGTGTCGTTGATTCTTCCTTCCCTGAATAGTCGATTGAACTTTTTGTCATGTATATCATTTGATTTGTTGATATTTGAAGTGTTGAAAGAATTTTTTATTCAAAATTGAAAAGTGTCGTTTAGTCTTCCTTTCTCTTTTGAAGAAGAAATTGTCGAAAATGTTGCTTTGAAAGAAATATTTCAGATCTTTGCTGCATTTAGTTTTCCTTTCTGTCATTTTTCACATTAAGGAGAACGAAAAACAAATACATGCATTGGAATTTCCATTTAGTTTGTGTGAGAAAAATGATTTAGGAAAATGCACTAGTGTGTGCTCTTTGCTCTTTGTTTGAAAGAATTGTAATCTTCTTTCCCTAGTAGCTAGGATTTTCATCGCTCAAAATAAACAATGATTGTTTATCATTGTAGATTGCATTTTTAGGAAGTTTCAATCAAAATTACACGGTGAACCATTGAAAGGAAAACATTAAACAAGATCAACTCTAAAATAAGTTTCAATGAACCTAACAATGCTTTGGAACTTAACACAACATATCTAGAGGTCTAGCCTAGAGACGTGTTCCGGCATCATAAAAACTAGTAACTATCATTTTCATTGAAGGTTGGGTGATTGATCCTCCTCGATACGACAAGTGCTAGCATGGACTTGTGCTCCCGTACTGTCGCGTATATATTGGGAGACCACAATAGGCTTATATCCTTTATCCATAGGAAGCCGAGTCTACTGCCCTATTGATCGCAATGCACTGAACACAACATTTGGGAAGATTGACTGTCATACATAAGTCGTTGGTAATTTCTCTTTAATTTATCACCAAGGTGTATATTGCAGTTTTGCGATTGGTTTGGTAATCCCTTTGTCTAGATTTTCCAGAGTAGTCACTTTCGTTCCCTTTCGACTCTTTAAAAGAAAAGGTCCATCTGAGCACTTGTCACTTCAGGCTCATTAAAAATCAAAGGAGACTAGAGTCATCTTTAGCGTTTTCTCGACTCTTAAAAACTAAAAAAGGAAAGTTGTGTCAAAGTGTCATTAAAATTAATTGAATTCGGAATAACATCATTTTCCCCTTAATTTTGAGTTGATAAAGTAATCCGCAATCGTGGAAGAAAGTCAATTAAAACCCCATCGTTCATGGAGACTAGTGAGTCAACTGTCTTTGACTCCAGAAACGAAGCCATTCCGGGCAAAACGGTCTCTTTTAACTGAGTCCAATTCATCTGGTTTATTTGAAACTTTTGTTTCAACATCGTTAGAGACTATAGTTAATCCGATCATTTCTGGTACATTTTCCTTTAGAGAAGAAGTTCCATAGTTACAGGAGGACATTAGAACTAATCCTAAAGTAACGGTAGACACTTCTATTCCTGGAACAACTCCATCTAGAGTTGATCCAGAGACTGAAGTTCATTTACCTGAACATCTGGAAGTTGAGTTTCAGAATTCAGAAGGTGTCACCCCTCCAGTATTTGTCGCTGCAGAAGCTATACCTTCTTCGGCTCCAGAAATCTTTTACGGACTTGATGGTCTACCTCTTCCACCTAGTCTAATTGCTATAGAGGAGATAGTAAAGGATCCTCCATCTAATACCCCGTTACATTTTTGAACTGGGATTCATTTGTATCCTTCTACTCCTGAGTTAGGTTCTTTTAATCATCCTTCATCGCAAGTTCCTGCCGAATCACTAGAAAATATTTTGGATAGACTAAACATGTCTGAGCAACCATCAACATCTAGGACTGTGTCCTCTGATACAGATATGGCAGAGCTTCCTACTACCATTCCTACAATGTTTGCTGGTATACCATTTGTTCCAGCTAGTTATAAATCACTAGCCGGAGTCCACTTAGAGGCTGGTTCAGCAACATGGTCTGCTCCTATTTATTCATCTGGAGTCCCATCTAGTATTTCTAATGTTGAAACTCAGGAAACTGATCCTGCATGCTAGTATCAATTTGGGTAGTCCAGTCTTCAAAGACCGATATATCCTTTGAATACTGGACTGCACCATATGGAGGGCAGTATGCTTTTTCATTGTTCCCTCCTAGGGAACAACCACATGAGAGTTTACAACAAAATTCAGGTCAAACAGGAATTAGATCCAGTGGTTGCATACCAATACTGCCACAACAACCAAGGGTTGTATATTCAATGCAACCGATCCAACCTGTGTCGAATATTCCCACTACACCTGCTACTGTGACTTGTCGCAAGTACAAGCACTACTTGTTGTGTCTCAACCTCAAGTCTCTCAGGTTGCAATACAACAGTCTCTTGTCTCTAGGGCTCAATCGCAACCTTAGGTTAGTGCTTCCTTACCTGGAACGACTCAAGCTCAAACGGTTATTATCACTCTGCATCTTGGTCAATCTTCCAGTATTGGGAAATAGAAAATGGTGCAACAACCATGGCTGGTACAATAACAACAATCGTAATTCCAGCAAACCCAACCTCAGTTTGCGCTTGGTCAATATCAAACCTACCAAGGACCTGAGCAACAAGGCTTTATAGGTAATGACAGCTGCATTTTCAAAACGGTTATCAACAA
Source organism: Pinus tabuliformis (assembly GCA_031772625.1). Classification (NCBI taxonomy): domain Eukaryota; kingdom Viridiplantae; phylum Streptophyta; class Pinopsida; order Pinales; family Pinaceae; genus Pinus; species Pinus tabuliformis. The sequence goes on along the minus strand of CM062809.1, from coordinate 672,374,960 downwards.
CCACACTATACTGGTTATGTCTAACAACCTTATCAAAGTTACCAGCATCAGATACATTATGCTGGTATGCAAAGACCTACTGGCGATTCCCTATTATCCAGCGTATGCTTCACCTAACCTGAATCAACAATTTCCTTTCGTAGCAACTCTAGAATTACCAGATTTGAATCGGCTGACGAATGATCCAATTGCATATGCCTCTTGGTGGCCAGCGATTCCTCATAAACTTCCCTCCGATATTCCTAAATTCAATGGCAATCCAGGTGAATATCCATCAAATCACGTAATGAATTTTCATTTGTGGTGCTCGTCTAACACCCTGAATGATGATTCGATTAGGCTTCGCCTTTTTCAGAGAATGCTAACTGGTCCAGCAACAAAATGGTATATTGAATTGCCTAGAGCTTCGTTTGACAATTTCAGAACCCTTGCCACTACTTTTCTAACCCACTTTCAGTTACCCATAAGGTACGAAACGGGAATATAACTCCTTACCAATTTTAAACAGACCACAACCACTCACATATCTGATCACATTCATGAGTGGCGACATCGTCGTCGAATGGTAAAGACGTATGTTCCTGATCAGCTGTTAGCTGAGTGGTTTATTAAGTCCTTATTACCATCTATTACTGAAGAGCAAGTCATTGCTTGTGCCCAATATTTAGACTTGATCTATACTCATTCTGGCACACTCTACAACAAAATTCCTGATGCTCCAAGACGATAATTTTCCATTCCACCTCCTCCTAAATTGAATAGGGATTCTCATGCCGGTGACGGCGTGATCAGTGCCTCAAACACGCAAACCAAAAAGGCTCCATCTGGTAAAGCTCTTGCAGTTTCTAGTCAGAGTGCAAATGACAAACCTCTTGCCTCGAAGATTAATGCCATGTCATCTAACAAGGGAAAGAAGCCAAAGTAACTAGGGGGCAAGAAGAAAGGGAAAAATAATAAGAAGAAATAGGATAATTCAACTCCTGAAAGATCTTCTGAGAACCCTACTGGGCCAAAGAAACCTCCTCTTTTTCCATGTTACATATATAATGAGGAGCATTATACGAGAGATTGTCCGCATCAAGCTGAGGTCGCAAATTTTTTAAAGACTTCAAGTACCTCAGCGGTGTTGATTGATCCGTTTGCGAACCAAGAAACTAATCTAGTTTCCATCGATCATGCTTCCACACCCCAAGTGCTTATGCTATCCATCTTAAAACAGGGAAATGATGCTTTGATATCAACAAGGAATGAATATTATGGGAATCCATTTTCGTCAAACAGCCAGGCTACAGATCAACCTAGTAGTTCGACAACGACTTCGCCAGAAGTTGTTCCACCCATTATTCCTGAATTAACTATAAAGCCGCTAAAGGGAGTTGTACATAAATTGACATTTAATCCTCATGCTCGAGCTGCTCAGAATTATAATACAGTGGAGGATCTGACTCAATCGCCATCCGCTATGTCGACACTTGAGGTACTGCAGAATTGCCCCTCCCAAAAGAAGGCTTTGTTATCAGCAATAGGTGGGATTGATCCAATGGATTCCAATCTTGTGGCCTTTAATCATAAAGGATATACACCTCAGTTACTGGCCCAACTCACTTTCCTTATACAGGTGAAATCCCTCAATAAAACTGTTCATTGAACAATCATTGATGGGGGGCATCTACTTGTATTATGTCAATGAGTTGCTGGAAAACTATTCTTTCACCACCCTTGTCGCAATCATCAAAAACATTAAAAGCTTTCGATGGAAGAACATACACTTTGTATGGGATTTTAAGTAACTTGCAAGTTGAACTAAGGGACAAGACAATAAAGATTGAAGTTGAGGTCATTGATGGAAACCTTGATTACATATCTTACTGGGAAGGCCCTGGATTTATGCTATGGATGCTATTGTGTCAACACACTTTAGAAAGATTGCATTTCCCTTCCAAGGTGGAATTACAATCGTTGACCAACTAGCCTTTTTTCCTAATATTTCACAAGCTACCGGAAGCATTCCATTGATCCATGGAAGTTCTCAATCGCTTCAAAATGTCGGAGTAGGTCTCCTGAAAGACCCATCCTTAATGGGTACTTTTTCCCTCCCGCCTCCATCTGGTCTTGCGGAAGTGGCCACAATGGAAACTTGTCATACGATCTCTTCTACATCATCTAAGATTAAGAAGAACTCCGACCATTTTGATAGTATGGATCACCGAGAGGTGTTGCCCCCAAGCCCCATAAAATCTTTGTAGCAATCAATCTTCTGGGCCTAGGTGGCAAACCCAAATAAGCACTCAACGAGTGTTTTGATAGATAGGTCATTAGAGTATGGCACCTCTTCCGATCCTTGGTCTCGTATACATTCTACAGATGAAGGAATCATCCAATGAATGATGATAGGAGAGACGTCGTGGGAAGATTACAACCATCGTTCCCACCTTCAAGATAATAATGAATATTATTCAAACGAACTCAATCATCCTTCAGTTTTTGATTTTTTATTAAATACTATAAATACAATGGATTCTGAGCGAAATCTGTCCAATATTGAAGAAACTATCGCCATTAATATCTCGACCAAACCTAATGTTGTAGAGAATATTCACTTCGGCAAATCTTGTTCTCCATCAGAACTGGAAATTTACTGCACTCTCTTTCACGAATTCAAAGATGTTTTTGCATGGTCATATGAAGAAATGCCAGGCATTGACTCGAGAATTGTTGAACATGAAATCAAGATGTATCCAGATGTCAAACCAGTATGACAACGAATTCAACCTGTCCATCCAAAGAAAGCCACTGCCATTAAAGAAGAAGTTGAAAAACTTTTGCATGCTGGTTTCATTTACCCTATTCCTCTCACTGATTAGGTATCGAACATTGTTCTTGTAATGAAAAAAAAAGGAACAATTAGAGTGTGCGTCGATTATAGGGATGTAAATCAAGCATGTCCAAAAAACAACTATCCTACACCCTTCATCGACCAGATAATTGATGAATGTGCCAGATGCGAAATCTTTTCATTCATGGATGGATTTTCCGGATATAATCAAATCAATATCCACCCACAGGACCAGTTGAAAACTACATTTATATGTCCGTGGGGCACATTCACGTATCGTAAATTACCTTTTGGTTTGAAGAACTCTGGGGAAAGTTTTCAAAGGGCAATGAATTACGCCTTCCATGACATCAAGCACATCGTTCAACCATACGTCGACGATCTACCGGCTCATTCGCGAAAGCAGACCGATCATCCGCAATATTTGAGAGCCATATTTATACGTTGCCGACACTACAAGATAAGACTCAATTGTGTTTTGTGTTGGTTCTGGTCGACTACTTGGTTTCGTAGTTTCTAAGGATGGAATTCGACTCGACCCATTTAAGGTTCAGGAAATCCTTGACATGCCTCCACCTTCAAATTTTCTTCAGATTCAGAGACTCCAAGGAAAAGCTAACTTTCTGAGGAGGTTCATTCCACACTATGCTGAACTTGCTAAAGGTTATACACGTCTTTTGAAAAAAGGAGTATCCTTCCACTGGGATCAGGTTGCGCAACTTCCTTTGATGCTTTAAAATATTCCCTGATAAAAGCATCATTAATGTATGCTCCTGACTATCAAAAAGACTTTAACCTGTATCTCGCCGCTACAGATACAACCATCACCATGGTTTTAGTGCAAGAAGATAATGGAATAGAACATCCAATATATTATTTAAGTCACAATCTTAATGATACAAAAAGCAAGTACTCTTATGTTGAAAATTTGGCTTTAGCAGCCGTTCAAGCTGCAGAAAGTTTGAATAATTTAACACATATTCACAGAGATTATCTTGATCATACAATTATAAGCGAAACATGTATAATACATAATCTCCTCTACATTGATCATCAATTTACAGAAGCAGAAACATTCACAGGCACACATAGAAGCATCAATCAAACTCATTAACACAGTATGTATCCCGGGGAAAGCATCTCGCTAAAAACCCCACACTATCTGTATATTATATTGATTGAATCATGTAACATTACAAAGTACAATGCTTATCACAAGCAATCCAGTACCAGCTCCACCTGTTACACACAATACAACTCAGATCTGATCTCCAAATCTATTCCACTGCTTGCCTGCCTCTCCAGCTCAATACCTGCTCAAGAACTGATGAGAATGGCTTACCAAACTCGTATTTGACCTGCAAATAATCACTCACACTCTGTTGGACGTGAGCACAGGCTACAATTCTTGATATTGGCCAATTCATTGGTATACTCAATCCCTCTGATTGTGCAAATCATCATGCACAGCTATAGTCACAACTGATAGCAATCTGATCCTCTAACACCTGTCCTTGCTGAACTGAACATGCACTGACATGCAACTGAGTTAACTGATGTATTCTATAGTTGCATTATGAGTTAATAACTTGTGAATTAATTAATAACTAATTCACCTAACTCATCTCTAGTCTATTGATCAGTTAGACTAAATACAACCAGTTTAACAAAGCTAAACTGAACACAACTCCATCAACTGCACCTCCAGTCCACTAAACTCAACTCACTTGAGTTCTAACTGAAGTCTTGCATGCAAATATTAGTCATCCCATAGGTAACCACGTATTTCCCTCTGGGATCTGCATGTACCACATCCGTAGCTCATCCTGAAGTGCTCCAAGAGAATAAGACAAAGTTTATAGTCTAAATATTATTATGAGACAATAATATTTGACTTTTCTATTTTTGACAGCTAGTCTAAAAATAGACTTTGATCACTCACACTGTGATCATTCACACTGTGGTCATCCACACTGTGGTCACCCAAACTGTGATCACTCACACTATGATCACTCACACTGTGGTCACCCACACTGTGATCATCCACACTGTGATCAAAAATAGAACTTGCGCCATAATTTGCCTGCGGGCCTACTTAGTGAAGGCGACTCTTTTCACTAAGCTCCATAATCTTGTTGCATTCTCAAAAAGCATTTATTGTTGCACACTTTTCAACACTCCCTCTCAACAAGAAAGGCTTCCTCTCAAACCCGATACTGAAACTCTGGGATGTTCTCCATGCAACACATCTGGCTGGTCCACTTGCTCTGTCATCAAAGTCTCTGACTGCTATTGCCTCTATCGACTAAAGACTCTGGATCTCTGTGCTCTTCAGTATCTGACTGCTCTCGCCTCTGTCACTTTGATCTCTGATTGCATCCGTGCTGCTGCTGGTTCTATCTCCCAGCATTGCATCCGCACTGCACCTCCCAACTGACCTCCCTGTTGGGCTAGAAACACCCTCTGATGCTGAAGCTCTACCTGCTGCTGACAAGTGCTCCCTCTCTGACATCTGCGCTACTGCAACATCTCCATGCATCTCGCACCATTGCACACCTCTCTGTGCCACCTGGAATTGTGCAAAACACTTGTGCCTCTCGCATTGTTGTAGCTTGCTAGCTATGCACTGTCCTGGGATTCCCTGCACTGTCGCTCTCTCTGCCACTCCATCCGCATCTGTCTCTACCCAATCAATCAGTTCCTGCTACTACACATTTGGGGCTCCCGTAGCAAGGTCTCATCCAAGAGGTTGGGTACCTCAAGGATCCTGCCCCTCCTCCTTGGGACAATCAATCCACATCACCCCACCTCCTACCTGGAGGTATGGCTGCATGCGATCCCTCAACCCATCTGGCTCGAAGTTTCCCCCTATTGGAGGTCTCTGCATGAGTAGATGTCTCTACTTGATCTCCTCTCAGCTTCCCTTGTTGTGGCTGCTCCACAACCTCCTGAAGCTACTGCACCAATCGTGTCTCCTCCACAATCGTCTGAGACTTCTTCTGGCTCTGCATGTTGAGAGATAATATACGCTCCCTCTCAACCACCAAGTCTCCATTAGTTGCCTCGCTGCTCAAGGCTTTGCATGCATCTTGAACCTCAAGAGCATACAGGTTCCTGACTCGTGAACCAATCTAATGACAACGAAAGCATCTCACCTTCGACTTGTCAACCTTCTTCCCATCATTGGAAGAATTGGATTAGGAAAGAGAAACCTTCTCCTTCCCCTTCTTTGCCTTACTCGCTAAGGCACAGTTCTCCTCATCCTGCATGGATGAAGAACCGTCTCTGGTGCTCCGTCTAATCTCCTCCTGCACAAGATCTGACCAAAGTCTCTCCCATCCTGGCAGTTTCTCTCTTCCATTCACCGAGTCCTGGTAGCTATGCCAATTCTTAGGAAGGTCAAGGAGTGCTAGACTCACTATCCTCATCTGATAGTCACCCCCACACTTCCTAGCTCATCCCGGCATTGGGTGAACTTCGTGAGATACTGGGGCATACTGTCTCCATTATCACACTGAATGTTTCTGAGTTTTATCTCTTGCTTTGGAATTAAATTCAAATTCCACCAGCTCAAAACTCAACCGCTTCTGATCTAGAATTCGTGAGAACAAAGTATTTCTTGTACAGAGATCGACTGTATGGGCATTCACTGGATATCTCACCTTCCAAAAGAAGGATGAATCCAGAGGCTACCTGGCCCGATTATAGACTCTGCCTGAAGAAATAAAATGTAAACACTTTCTGAATAATAGATCTGATGATCAATCCTCGCTTGATATCTTGTAAAAATCTCTTCTACAAATCAAGCAGCTCCGATACCATGTAGAAACTTTTTCTACAAATCATCTAGCTCTGATACCATGTAGAAATTTTGAATAATTTATCACATATTCACATAGATTATCCTGATCATACAATTATAAGCGAAACATGTATAATACATAATCTCCTCTACGTTGATCATCAATTTACAGAAGCAGAAACATTAACAGGCACACATAGAAGCATCAATCAAACTCATTAACACAATATGTATCCCGGGGAAAGCATCTCGCTAAAAAACCCACACTATATGTATATTATATTGATTGAATCATGTAACATTACAAAGTACAATGCCTATCACAAGAAATCCAGTACCAGCTCCAACTGTTACACACAATACATCTCAAATCTGATCTCCAAATCTATTCCACTGCTTGCCTGCCTCTCCAGCTCAATACCTGCTCAAGAACTGATGAGAATGGCTTACCAAACTCGTATTTGACCTGCAAATAATCACTCACACTCTGTTGGACGTGAGCACAGGCTACAATTCTTGATATTGGCCAATTCATTGGCATACTCAATCCCTATGATTGTGCAAATCATCATGCACAACTATAGTCACAACTGATAGCAATCTGATCCTCTAACACCTGTCCTTTCTTAACTGAACATGCATTGACATGCAACTGAGTTAACTGATGTATTCTATAGTTGCATTATGAGTTAATAACTTGTGAATTAATTAATAACTAATTCACCCAACTCATCTCTAGTCTATTGATCAGTTAGACTAAATACAACCAGTTTAACAAAGCTAAAGTGAACACAACTCCATCAACTGCGCCTCCAGTCCACTAAACTCAACTCACTTGAGTTCTAACTGAAGTCTTGCATGCAAATATTAGTCATCCCATAGGTAACCACATATTTCCCTCTGGGATCTGCATGTACCACATCCGTAGCTCATCCTGAAGTGATCCAAGAGAATAAGACAAAGTTTATAGTCTAAATATTATTATGAGACAATAATATTTGACTTTTCTATTTTTGACAGCCAGCCTAAAAATAGACTTTGATCACTCACACTGTGGTCATCCACACTGTGTTCATCCACACTGTGGTCACCCACACTGTGATCACTCACACTGTGATCACTCACACTGAGATCACTCACACTGTGGTCACCCACACTGTGATCATCCATACTGTGATAAAAAATAGAACTTGCGCCATAATTTGCCTGCGGGCCTACTTAGTGAAGGCGACTCTTTTCACTAAGCTCCATCATCTTGTTTCATTCTCAACAAGCATTTCTTGTTGCACACTTTTCAACACAAGCGGTACAGAGATTTCGACACGATGTTCTTTTTTGCAAAACTACCATTGTGTCAGATTGCAACCCTATGACATACATTCTGTCACGTCAATTACTCGGGGGCAAATATTCCAAATGGATAGCCATTTTGCAAGAGTTTGATCTGGAATTCACTAAATCCAAATCAAAGAAATCTCTCTTCTTTGCAGAGTTACTTTGTGACCTTCCCTCGTCATCCAATGATTTAACATCCAAAGCATCAATCGTGGATGAGACTCTGTTTCTGATATCGTCAAGCGATTCGTGGTATGGGGATATACTGGTCTATCTCCAAACCCAAACTTTTAGGCCTAACACCTCTCGCTCTGAACAATGATGTACTCGATACCAAGCCAACGACTATCTAATCGTTGGTGATACACTTTACCGTCGTGGTGTCAATACAGTTCTATGAAGGTGCCTCGCGCATAAGGAGCCCGAAAAAGTTTTGAATGATTGTCATTCAGGTGCTTGTGGGGGGAATCTATCTGGTTACGCTACTGCACAAAAGATCTTATAAGCAGGTTACTTCTGGCCCACCATATTCAAAGATTGCATAATTGCAGTCAGAAGTTGCCATACTTGTCAATTTTTTTTTATCGCAAAACCAGATTACCACCTGCACCACTGCATCTAGTAGTTGCTGTTGGTCCATTCGCCAAATGGGGCATATATTTCATGACATGTAACCCCACCTCGGCTGGGGGGGCATGGGTATATTATAGTCGCTGTCGACTATTTTACAAAATGGGCCGAGGTGATGCCTACATTAAACAACAACGTCGAAACAATTGCTCTTTTTTTTTAATCATGTAGTTTCTAGATTTGGTGTACCACAGGCTATAGTCACAGATCATGGGTCGCATTTTCGCAATCACATGATGATCAAATTGACTGCCAAATTAGGACTATCCCATGATAGTTCTACTCCATATTATCCACAAGCTAACGGACAGGTTGAGGCAATCAACAAAGTCCTTAAGCGCATGCTGCAGAGAATGATTGGAGTCCACAAATGGAATTGGCATTTAATCCTGTACTCGGCTCTGTGGGCATATAGGACTTCAGTGAGAAATGTGACTGGATTTATGTCCTTTCAGTTGGTGTATGGTCTGGAAGCTATCTTACCAATCCAGTGCGAAATATCATCCCTCAAGCTTGCAATGGATCTGCTTCCCAAAAATTCAGAAGAAGAGGATCGTTTCTTGGAACTAATCCACCTAGATGAAACCCGTCGTGACACCGCGTTGGCTAACGAGGCTCATAAGAAATGCATCAAGGTGCAATATGACAAAAATGTCAAGCCTCGTGTCTTCTCAAAAGGTGACCTGGTCTTGCTTTACAATCAGGACTCTGACAAATTAGGAGAAGGTAAATTCGAAACATTATGGATGGGCCCCTACATTGTTAAACGAGTATTGAAAAAAGGAGCCTACGAGCTGGTTGATTATGATAGGATTCCACTGTCGCAGCCCCAAAACGGGTTGTATCTTAAACGTTACTATACTTAATTAAGTGTAGTAAGCTCATTGTACATATTTTTTTGTTGCATTTTTTGTTTTCTTTTAGAGTTGTCATTTTGGTTAGGTAATCCACTTCACTTTTGTTGCAAATGTCAGAATTTTTGGAACCATTTGTTGGGTATGCCGACAGAGCTAGTCGTAGTACGCAGAACCTATCTTCTGCAGCTTGGGCCATTTTCGCTCCAAGCGGAAAGTTAGTGAGTTTCAGGGGGATATGTATTGGTCGATCAACGAACAACATTGCTGAGTATAGCGCGTTGATTGAACTTCTCTTTGATGCCATTTCACATGGCATACGCTGACTCGTTGTCAGGCTAGATTCACAACTCATCATTCTACAACTTACTGGCATTTATTCCGTTCGGAACCTAGCTATTTATCGCATGTTCCTAAGAGTCAGGATTTTGGAAAGACATTTTGATTCCATTCAATATCAACATATTTCTAGAAACTTAAACACATTGACTGATTCATTAGCAAACTATGTGTTAAATAGACATTTGCAGCATTTGTAAAGAAAGAATTTCACATCAACATTTGCATCAAGATTCCATAGCTTAACCAAAATAAAACTCCGAAAATAAAAAACAGATAGCTGTTTATAGTTTTTACAAAATGCTTTGTGTCCAAGACAAAATCGGTCATCTGACCAAGAAACTCAAAATGAATGCAGAAAAGCATCCTAGACTAGTAATGCTGGTGATAACATGTCACTGCCTGTGCTATCATGTGCAGGAGCCTAGTCCAACGACTCGGTATGCAAGTAGTATGGCGTTGTAACCTCAAAGGTAACTCATCGGCCCTGACATCCTGAATACCGAGAGTGAGGCCCTCGACCTGATCCTACAACACTGCCAGGGTCTTCGATTTGTCCAGATCCTGAAGGATGGCCCTCCCTACAACCTCTCCTGCTGGAGCGTCATCTGCTGCCCGTGGGCATGCCACTGGTCACACTGGTCCAATATCTACACACACATAAGTTTGATTAGTCTTGGTAACATTAAAAAACACAAAAACATTATAAAAGTGATAAACAAAGATGTGGTCGAATCATTTTACCTATAGCACTCCACTGCTCGCCAGCTGGTAATGCCAAATCCGGGTCGCCTCAGAAATCCATCCCGACGTATGGATACTCTGCAAATACCATCTCTTGACGGTTGAACCACTCGAAAAAGGCATCAGAGAAGGAAACCTGCAACTGGCCGGCATGTCTGGCCATAAGATCAACCCATTTCTACATCCGTGGTTCCCTCGGTGCTGGCAATCCTAGTGAAATGTTCTGAGGCTGCATCAGTGGAATCCTCTCTAAAGCAAAAAGTGGTCAATATGGAACTGGAGCCAAAATTATTGGTTCTTCCATTCTTTACTTTGGAGAGTTGTTCTTTTATGACAAGAAGTACCACCTCGCACCAATTGAACAGCTTCGGTTCTAGGCATTCCAGGGCATACCGCACGTAAGATCTGTTTGCCAAATGTAAGGCTGTGCTGCCAGTCAATCTAGCAAAGATAAATAAATTTGTCCTCAAGGGCCGATCAGTGACATCCCGGATATTAATCTTGCCATCTCTGCTAGGCTGAGATCCATCCCTGCAGGACTGACGAATATAGTCTTTCACGGATTCACCTCCACGAGCGAATCCTGACAGTGAAAGAGGGGCACCATGCCTCGACAATCCCGTTAGAAAGTAGATGTCCTCAATTGTCAATGGAATAGATTTACCTCTGATCTGGAATACCTGGTCAATCAGATCCCAAACATCGAGAAAATACTGCAACAAACTGATCCATTGCCTCATTTTGGATATGCGGAAGAACTTCAGCAAACCACAGTTTCTTAATGCATCAACTGTGCCCCGGTCATGTAAAGTAATCATGTCCTCCTCTTCATGTTCTCGTTCATGCCATGTGACGACCATCTTGATCCAACAAATATCTGAAATGCAGAAAAAAGATGAGTTAGGATCCAAATTTGAGCAAAAACAGGCAAAAATTTGATGAAAAATCACTACGTAAAGATTCCTTTCTGCGCCCATCGCACCCTGCCTTTGAGCAAGGTGAGATGCATACTGACTGGCCAGTGCACAACTCAATATGCATCACACCTTTCGATATAGGCTAGGTGCGATGGTTGGGGACCAAATTCTTCAAACCCGAGGGGCCCAGAAAAGTGGAAAAACTAGCTCAAAATCAAGAAAAGATGGAATGAAAATGAAGAGCTCAGGGTTAGCTCCTACCTGGTCTTGACGGCGCATAGAATGGTCCACTAGATCTCCCAAAATCGACTGGTGAAATTTGAGGGGAAAAACCACTCCAGAGCTCCAAAATCCCAAATTTGAAATGAAATGATGAAAGTGAAAGGTAAAACTACTTTTTATATTTACTATTCACGTACTTCAAGTAAAATGTTAAGTTCATTTTTCGTACATATATATGTATTTCTGATCAATTTGATGGAGTAATTGAGCAGGTTAAACGACCGACGAAAGAATCTGATGTGCTAAACAATGAATTGAACATTTTTAACCACCGATTCAAGCATAATTTTGTCATTTCAAGCTTGTGTAAAAATGAAATTGACACCGAGCATAGTTCCCCCACGGTTCAAGCTCATTAAAAAATGAGCCCACCTTTAGTAAATAACCTTTGTGATTACTGTTCTATCAGCCTTTTGAGCCTTGGTTATGTACCTCTCATCACCTCCATTCTTTTGGCCGATCATACGCTTCCACTTGGTTGTTTACCCTTTTGAGGAACAGCTGTGACAAGTGGTCTTGTTAGCCAACCTCTTCCAAAAAACGACCATGTTTTGAGAAGTTCCAAGCTTACCCGGAACTAGTTGCTACCCTAGACACTACTCATTCCTCAAAATAGAGTCTCCTTTAAACCCTTTTCAGACTCGTTAAATATGAAAATATTTTCGAGAAATTGGCCTTTCCAGCTCGTTAAAGTGATTGGAAGTGCCATCCCTCCTATATATTTTAATCTTTTTCGGACCCGAGGGATTATCTCATGAAAAAGTTCGAGCGCTTGTCTTTTTCGACTCGTTAAAGTGATTGGAAAAGTCATCCCTTTTGTATTATTTCATCATTTTTTAGACTTAAGGGATTATTCTACGAAAAATAACTTCTGGAGTTTTCTTTTCGTCCCTTTTCAAACTCTCTAAACATGAAAAGGACCGAGTTATCCTTGTCGTTAAACTCGTTAAAACAATATCAACAAAATCATCCATTCTAGGCGAGATAGAGTTTCCTTTTCGTCCTTTTTCAAATTCTCCAAACATGAAAAAGACCGAGTTATCCTTGTCGTTAAACTCATTAAAACAATAGCGACAAACTTGTCCATTCTAGAAAAGAATGAGTTTCACTGTCGCTAGACTCATTAAAACAAGCGATAGGTTTTCCCGAAGGGAAAATTATAGAACAAGCATATGTTTTCCTCCTAAAGCTTGACAAAAATAAAGAGGTGCTGGTCAACAATGACTAGGGAAAAAGGGAAAAAACTTGAAGAAATTTATGCTAGTAGGTCGCTTTTGAACATGACACTCTCACTCCATCACCATTATTGAGTCGGGTTGGGTTATTCTGTTCACTGGTCATCTCACCATTGGTCTTTCACACCATCCATATTTTGGGGTTAACGCTACCAATCCATCTCAGTGTCGCGGACATGTTCAAGAGAAGTCATTCAGTTGAGAAACCACAATCCAGTTAATGCCTCATCCACTGCAATACCTTCAACCTTCATTTTTTCATGGCCGCCATTCCTGAACCTTGTGTCGTCAGATCGTTTTCACCTCCAGAAAATAATTTGCTTCGTTTTGTGTCGTAGATGTGGGATACACTAAGGCCCTCCTACAATGAGTCACTTCTTATCGACATCAGCTCATTATCCAAGAAGTTGACTTAGAAACAACCCTTTTAGTACTTTGATGCTTGCATGCCTCAATGGAAAGTTTCTCACTTTCGGCAACAGGTTGACATCAATGGCCTTCGACCAAAAGATTTTGCGTGGTGTTTGACATCGGATCATATATTCACACCACATGAATTGTATTGTAGTACCTTGAGGATCATTATCATTATCGGTGATTCCTCTCGCATCTGTTAACAACCCACATTATTGGTTGGTAATCAGGCGATGTCTTTCCATGTTTGACTTCAGAACATCTCTTCACATGGATTTGTAGAAATTTTGAATAATTTAACACATATTCAACAGAGATTATCCTGATCATGTACTATTGCAGAATACATACACAATACATAAGCTCCTCTACGTTGATCATCAATATAGCGGCATCAATAACAATAAAACATCAAGAGCATTCACACATTAACACAGTATGTAACCCGGGGAAAGCATCTCGCTAAAAACCCCAACTATCTGTATATTAATGATTGAGAACATGTAACATTACAAAGTACAATGCTTATCACAAGAAATCCAGTACCAGCTCCACCTGTTACACACAATACAACTCAGATCTGATCTCCAAATCTATTCCACTGCTTGACTGCCTCCACTGCTCAATACCTGCTCAAGAACTGCTGAGAATGGCTTACCAAACTCGTATTTCACCTCAAAATAATCACTCACACTTTGTTGGACGTGAGCAAACGCTACAATACTGGGCAAATACGTGAGCAAACTCATTGGCATACTCAATCCCTTGATTGTGCAAGATCTGGTGCACAACTATAGTCACAATTGATAGCAATCTGATTCTCTACCACCTGTCCCTGTTGAACTGAACATGCACTGACATGCAACTGAGTTAACTGATGTATTCATTAGTTGCATCATGAGTTAATAATTAGTTTAACAACTCATCATTAGTCTATTTGCAGCTAGACTAATTACAACTAGTTTAACTAAGTCAAACTGAACACAACTCCATCAACTCCACAATCAACTCCACCAAACTCAACTGATTGAGTTCTAACTGAAGTCATGCATGCAACAACTCAACCGACTCATAAGAAAAGCGTATTTCCTTCTGATAGCTGCATGTGCCACCTCTGTAGCTCAAACTGAAGTGCTCCAAGAGAATAAGATCAAGTTTATAGTCCAAATATTATTATGAGACAATAATATTTGACTTTTCTATATTTGACAGCCAATCTAAAAATAGACTTTGATCACTCACTCTGTGATCACTCACACTTTGATCAAAAATAGAAGTCCATCTCTTTTTCCCAACTTGACCAATCATCCATAAACAACAACCTGCAATCCATAGACATGATCCATATGTCTAAAAATAGACATAGTCTAAAAATAGACTTGCGCCAAAAATAGCCTGCGGGCCCACTTAGTGAAGGCGACTCTTTTCACTAAGCTCCATCATCTTGTTGCAATCTCAACAGGATTGACTTGTACATCGGGCGAAGATTGAACAAGTTTGAAGACCCCAAATCTAGTTTCATCCATCCGGGCTGCAATATATTCAGGGATATAAAAACATCAAATGTACAAAGACATCATACAGATGGTCATCCGAACAAAGGATGATGACTCTACACCTGAAGAATCACCAGTCTGCATCTGCCGACGACTATCTAATCTATGTACATGAAATGAATTTATAAAGCTGAGCATGGGAATGCCCGCCTCAGCTAGATCATGAAAATTATATTATGATGATGTATTGTATTGTATCTTATACAGGTCACCTTCCAGTTTCGAAACCTTGGATCCTCATGATAAAGCATTTCACCCGACATCAAGATTTACGACTTCATGCTTTAGGGGGAAACTGTTATAGACATATTTGGGCACTTCAACCCCAATCTTATATGTCGATAAACTAGAAATCATCAACCCCTAAAAGAGTTGTTTCATACCCTAAAAGAACATGGTTATCTGATTACATCATTCCCCAAAAGTTCCACCTGAAAAACCATCCAGAAATGTCCTAAACTGAACTATACTGACTGCTACACTGGCCAGGTGCAATGCATACTGAGTGGTACACTGCTTAGGTGCGATGCATACTAATTAGGCCTTCTATAGGGTGAGATGGGCGAGGATGGACAAATGTCCGAGACGGTTTGCTAAGTGGATGCTCATGGGATCTTCTAGAAACTTCTCCTATGACACTTGCCTTTCTGAATTCGCCCAGGGATGAGTAAGAGATCCAAGAAATCTCCAAGTGGAACCAATTGTAACAAGTGGAATGACACTAATCAAAACCCCAGAGATGACTCACACCCTTGCACATATCTATAAATGGATCCCTCATCTAAGAGATCTAGGGGTAGGAATATTGTGAATTGCAAGGAAGTGTTGATAATTTGTAAGTTTTTGAGAGTCTTCTAGATAATCATAAGTTCTGCACAAGACTTCAAACTCAAATAAAAATGTTTCAAGATCCTCACTTTTTAACCCATGGAAGTTTGGGAGGACAAAAAGTGAGATATTTTTTATTATGGCATTTGTTTCTTCATCCACTATAGGGAATCCAAAAGAATTATGTATTTCCATATTTCCTGTGCCTCCTTCATTATTTCCTCTGCCTCTTCCTCTACCCTCTCCTCCAAACAGTGTGAATTCTCCATCTTCTCCTTCTTCTGCCATTATAGTTTCTTTAGTGTCAGTATAGGGTTCAACTTGCAAGGTTACTTTCTCCTCCTCTGGTTCTTCTATCAATGGGATATGGGAGAGAGGTTCTACTTCTTCTTCCTCACTATGTATTCCTAATTCTTCAACTAAAATGTGCTCCCCTGTGGAGGTGAAAAAGGATACTCCTCTTGTTGGAGATTCAAGATTTTTCTCCCCTAGGGCTGACTTGGTAGATGAAGTAGGAGATTCTTTTGATTGGATTTCTGCCCCTAGAACTTCAGGAGTTCTATCGCTGGAAGTATGCGTTTGGGATGGAGGAGTATCTTTTCTTGTTCTTGGTGGAGTAGGTGGTGTTGTAGGAATTGTACTCCTGCCTCTAGCTATAAATCTACCCCTAGAGTCTCTTTCTCTATGCATATCATTTTTTTGAATGTAAGAGATAACTTTACATAGTTACACTTCCCCGGCAACGACGCCAAAATGTTTAGTCAATTTAGTTTCCTAAATTTCTTTGCATAAATTATCCACCGAGGCTCGTAAGATGATGAAGTGTAGTGCACTGTATGTGCTAGTTAACCCTTCTTACTTCGTTGTTTTGTATTTTTATATTGTTTTGTTTTGGGGGTTTCCTTGATTTCTAATAATGCACAGTCTAAATTATGATGAAATTGAGTCTAAATTCCCTAAAGGTGAACTAGTCAAAATCTAAGTTAAGGGAAGGAAAAACAAAACATCTATCTTATTTTGTCATTTAATCCCAAGTCAAAAATTAAAAGGTGAAGTTGTATGGAAAATTGAAATAATTACAGAGAATGAAAACTGACTAAAGCACTTTTAGCCGTCCAAGCCTCCAATTTTGAAAGATAACTTTCTTGAGATGGAAAACAAGCAACTTACTGTACTTTATAGTTTAGAGAACTAAATCAAATATGTAGAGAGTAACTAATTGATTTCAATCCTTGTGTGAAGTGAATGTTTAACCATTTAGTTAGGATGGATATCAGCTTGAAATGGTGACCAAAAACATTTATCTACACAGTGCATTGGAAATCTAAACTAGGAAATAAATAACAGAGGAAACAAACAGTAAGTAAACTAATCCACAATGCATTCTTGTTACTTTTCCACCTTACCCTTTAAAAGAAAACAAGTTTAATTTATGAAATAGATAGGAGAAATAAGATTGTACCATTGAATTCTAACATTATGCTACTGAACAAAATTAAAATAAAACAAGCTACAGGAAATCAATCTAAACTACAAATACTGCTAAAAATAAATAATGAAACTAAACTAAACAGTAAACAAAATAACAAAAAGAAAAACCTCCTTCAGTGCAGGGGCCCTCTGCAGCTGATTGAGTTGGGCTGCTAACTAGCTGAAGATACTCTTGCAAATGATCACTTGGTCAAACAGGGCTTCATATTATTAACAGGAAAATAAGTTCCAAAATTACATATATGTAAGTCTGAGCTTAATACATATAGAAATTCAAACCCCTTCTCAGTTTTGTACAACTGATATTTAAAGAAACATTCCTAATTGTCTTTTGAGAGAATTAAGCTACAGGTGGTCTCCACGTATCACAATAGATCTGCGTAAACGGTTGATCAGCTACATGCGACTTTAAGTTAGCAAGATGGTTGCATGAACTGTTATCACCGGTGGCTGGTTCGAGTTATTGCTACACAAAAACTGTCAGATTTATTAATTAGCCATGAAGAGTGGACACAGAGTCCTATTGCTCTTGGGTTTCTTCGTTTGACTCCACCTTTGACTGTGGTCTTGAGCTAGCTTTTTTGTCGATCTGGGCTAGGTGACTAGGATAGGATCCATGTCATGACCATTCCAGAGATGCCCATTTGGCTGGTTTCCTTGCTTGATACATGTAACCTGTTCAACCATGGCAGTAGCTACGGAACACACGGTTAGCTACAGAATGGGCTATGTTCCGTAGCTAATTTGCAAAAACTTATTTCAAATAGCAAAAACATAAAAGTATAACATGTCAATCATTTAATGTCTTCCTTGAAACAAAATCTATCATTTATCAGTGGGATTTGTCTTTCATGGAAAAACAAGAGAAAGAAGTGAGAAAAGTTGTCAAAGAGAGAGTAATTATGAGGTCCAACAATAGTGACTGTATCCTCTTGTGATTACGCAACTCCATTATCGAAGTATGTTGAGTGGGGTTTGAGTTTTTTCTTCACTTTGGGATAGAGTGATTTGATATAGACATACTCATATCTATCCATAAGATATTGGAATTTCATATGACTTTTCAGAGCTTGAAAAGAGAGCATATGGAAGTGCTCCCAAATTTCCATTAGAGATTCATACGGGGCCTTCAGTTGTTGTAAAATTTTCTTATCAAGTGCTTTAGGATAAAAATGGTGAAAAACAGGTCCTACTAGATCACTTAACTATTTGAATGAGTGCACATAATTAGGAGGGAGCGTGCGACACCATATCAATGGGTATTTGAGAAATGTGTGTGTGCGAGTAGCATACAGACCTCTATTTCATTAAAACCTTCCACATTCTCCATGAATGCATGGAAGTCATCTAAGTGCTCAAGCTATGCCATTTTGCCTTCACCATCATATGTGAGCTCTGACAAGTCATCAAAGAACTCCCTCTCGACTTCAAAGGGATGTCTGTTGGACAAACATTGCTTAGGGTTAACTATAACAATATCCATGATAGATGTGCGAAGATTCAAAACAGATTGAGAGGACTCAACTTGTCATCTGGCCCTCCTTCTAGCACCAGAAATGTTGACGGTGGTGGACCGGCCAACATGTTAGGGGATCTCCCAGTTAAGAAGTACCAACGAGACCTTAGACCATTTTGAGTAGGAGTCCCAGCTAGACCTTAGACCATTTGGAGTAGGAGTCCCAACAGTGGGTAGTATGGTGTTTCCTTGAATGCGGTTGCACACAGAGGTAAGTAAGATTTTCTTGTTGGAAGCAAGGGTGTGACCTTGAAACAAGTCAAGGAAGTTACATGAAAGGATCTAACACATGGAAGGGGAGAAGAGTGCACCCCTTATAAACCTTTGATAGCACACAACTTGAAAGGGAACACATTATCTGAAAGACATCAGGAGATGTAAATTAGGATAACCGACAATCCAAAGCGATGGGTTATAGAAATAACACGCTTCGATAAGATTCATACCAACACATACAAAATAGTCCATAAATACATGCGTTAATTACAACTACATACATCATTAGAGTAACCGGGATAAATGAATTACAATAGCAATATATGCATGAAACATGATGGATCTGTTATATTAAAAGAGTGAAAGATCCAATCATAAATACAACCATGATAGCCACTATCCCTGATAGCAGAATGTTATAGTCACTTCCGCTTGCTCCTCCAAAGGGATGTACTCGCTTTGCACTGTGGAGAAGCCAAGGCTCGTTACAATATACTACAATATTTCTTTAAGTTATACCTATCAGAAGCTTGGCTGCCAAAAGTCCTTATGAGTTATGAGGTTGTATATATAGAAAAGGGTGGGGTGAACCTTGACATTTCCCTTTGTGACTCTTCAACTACCCTCACGACTCTTCAACTTAAACACGATTGTTTACATTCTACTGTTGACACTTGGTATTTCACTTTACAACATGTTTACAATACAATCTGCACATTTACCCATGTGAGACAAAAATGGGTTTGAGTAAGCCATGAATTACATCATTGATACTTAGACAGTTGTGGGAAGACTAACTCGTCGACATCCTCTTGGTGATCAATGGTAGCGAACTGATGCCAAGTTTGGTAGTCTATTATGGTGTCTGTGTACTCTATGGTGACATCCTTCTGAAAGTGAATTCTTGCCTCTGTTGCATCTGGGTACAATGAATTGGCACCTCTGTCTAACTCGTCATATAACATGCGCATCATGGTCTTGAGTGCAGCTAGACTAGGGACATACTACTGCATAGTGTCTGAGCTCATCTATAAGTCTGCACTGTTGGCTATGCACATCAACTTCTTGAAGTACATGTCCAACTCTAGTCAAACTTGGTTCTTTTCTTTCGCCTTGGTGAGTGTGCCAATGGATTTGATCGCATGCGTGCACACAATGACATCCATGCTCCTGAACACTCATGCATGTGAAGCCTATAAGTGGGTGATGAACTGTGGGAGTTCCTAATCATTCTAGATCTGACTCTAGATGCATGCCTTCAACTCCACTGCCTTTGGATTCATCATCTTTGGCAAGTACAACGGGGCTCCCTTGTACCTCATTGTCCATATCTGCATGTGATAAAAAACGATGTATATGTTTGTCAAGATGCGTTTTCTCCTAGCACATCGATGTTGCCAACCATTAAGATGGAAAATTGACTTATGCACGGTGATGAACCTCAGGTACAACTTCCGCATGATTGTTTCGAGAGACAATACTCCATCAAGCATTGCTTTCTTCAACTCTGCTCTAGCGGATGCTATAGCTTGCTCTTCTCCCTGCTTGGCCACTTGCAACCCCTTAGCCATGCACTCGTTCTTAGTTATCAAGAATCTCACACTTGAGCTGGTGTCTTCGGCATATGCATTTGTAGCATCGACTAATGCAGCTAGATATCTGTGCACATCCGACACGACCACTTGTTCTTGAAAATGTGTGGGTGATGAATGGACATCTGGAGTGGGTACTCTACGCGAATGCACAACTCTATTTTGCGACTTGTTAAAGGATATGTTGTACACATCTGCTTCCAAATTGTCCTCTAGTATTTCAGTGTCTCCTTGATCACTTGGACTTGCTCTGTTCCCAGATCTGGTGAAGTCGGTGGAGTGACCCTTGGGCCTTTGGGCATGAGATCTGTATCGAGATCCTACTCTGGCTGAACCACATCCATATCCATTTGCTCCAACATCTGTTCAATCTCTTGAGCGAATTCCTACTCCTATGACTGCTAACCCTATTTGTTGTCTGCCAATTGTTTTAATGAGTTAATAACCTTTATGGGCACAATTTCATCAATGTGTGCACATGACACTTCCTATTGTTCCTATTCTTTTTGTGCTTCCTTCTCCTTTCTGTGCAGCTCTTGTTCTTGCCTTAGTTGTTGTTTCACCTCCTGCAACTTCTTTTCTGCCTCCTCCAACTTCTACTTCTCCCTCTCTCTTTGTGCAATCCTTTTGTTGCAGTGTCGCTTCTTTGCCTCAATCTCCAAAGCTACTACGAATACAAGTGGATATGCCTTGAAATTGCAGCTTTGCTCCGCCTCTGCATTGTCAGTAATCTTTCTCTTGCCTTTTTCATGCGCAAGTGTGCTGCCCTTTGCTACTGCTGATGTTGTTTCTCTTTGAGATGTGGCTGTCTTGTGCAATGCTAACCATTATACAACTACTCTGACTGGTTAATTAAGCCTTGAGAAGTTGTAGCAATATCTTCATGGGTATCCCTCAGTCCAATGACATGCCTCGTGGATACAAGGATGATACAATCTCGTACAATGGTCCTCCACTAAGCGATGTAGGTCATATGGATTGAAACTTCTAGTGCCAAAGGTGAATCTCTTGAATTCCTCCGTCTTGGCCTCAAAATGCTTGAGATTCTGGATCTCATACTACCCGATCCACAAAGGAAGAGTGGGCCAAGCTGCCTTATTCTTCCTGTGTAGTCTTGCTGACAACCCTGTCGAGATGTGGTATGCAATCTCTTCTATAACCAACTTATCCATGGAAAACTTCGGTAACACATGTGGATCCTTCTCCGCATTATACACTCGGACGAAGGTGCCAAGGGGTGAGGCATACCAATCTATTATGTTTACCAAAACCTCCATCTCTTCCTGTGACATGCAAGGTGGATCCTGTTCAAAGATCATCCTATACACCGGGGTGAAGAAGTGGTCTGATACCTATAGTATAACTCCACAGAAGATGCACTCAGAGAACAACCTGCAATAGATGTGTACAGAGGTTTTTGAAGGTGTCCATGCCCAACCCAAGCCAGGGAACTACTGACGGGCACATATTGCATCAAGTATGTAAGCGGACATGAAAATATTTTATTGTTGACCCTTTGGTAGATGTCAGGAATTTGTTACTTTCCCCTTCAGCTGGAGAGCCAACATGTTAGACCAATTGAAAGGTCTTCCTTCGTTTGCCAGCTGATCCAACACAATCACCCAACTCTGCGGGAAGGTCTCTATGCTCTCTTGGTTGTATAAGAGGCATGTGAAGATGACCAAGAATTGATAAGCCTTCCACAATGTCTTTGTCTTGTATACCTAGTTGGGTGTTGTCCTAAACTTAGACGACTCTCTCACCCAACTCTTCAAGATATCTCTTGAGTTCACGCTACTGCTGGGACTGGTGAAGATTGGATCCATTGTGTTCACCGATTGCGGTAAGTGATACATCTCCTAAAAATCCTCTGCTTTGAGGGTAGTATGTTCTATTCCACTAGAACTTCTCAACACCATTATCTCTGAATCAGTATGTGAGACAATCTAGTGGATCATGTTCGTGCATGGAAATACGAGATACCTGCATGCAACCCGTAACAAGCAAGACTTGTGTATGTTGACATAGACTCTGCGGTCTTCCAGATTCTCCTCAAAGGTGCCTGAAAATATGTCATTGATTTCTTGCCATTTGATCTTGATCTTGTTGTCTATGAATAGATTAGTATCTTCATAAATGGGCAAGCTTATAGACACTTGCTTGAGTACATCTCTAGTTGCACTCTCAATGGCGTCCTTTGACCCTGCTATCTTGGAAGCCATTGTACCTATACTATTGAGAGACTGATGAACACCTGTGATGCCTGGAGACAGAGTAACACTCATGGCAAGAAAACTGTCAGTTGAAAACCAAAAGCAACTTGAGGATTGACATGCAACACACCTGGGTGACTGACTGGGAAATTTGTGCATTTTTCACTGGAGGCTGGGAGGCTTGGAGATTGAGTACCAGAGCTGCGCAGAGCACAGTCCATACTGCCAGTGAGTTGTTTGACTACTGAAACTGCCCAAAGCACAGTCCAACTTGGCTTGATGAGGACTAAAACTGTGTAATGCGCAGTTTCAGTAAGCATGACTGCAAATGGGAAAATTGCATTGCACAATTTTGGGGGCCAACTGAGGTACTGCCTCTCAGAATTGTGCAGATCACATCCTAGGAAGCTAGTGTGAGGCAAGCTCTAAGTAATTTCTGGGAGCAAGACAAAGCCTTCCATCCCAGAAATGCGTAGTTCAAGCCAGGCAAGGCATGGTTTGGGCCAAGGAAGCTTAGACCTATCAATGGGAGACTGAAAACAGTAAAGATTGAATGCATGTGTGAATTTGGCTGTAGACATGAGTGAATGAACATGCATGCAATCACAAATGTAAAATTCAGTAAGAAGGGAAAACAACGAAGTGTGTGAAGCGAGTCGCCGCAACGATGATCGTTAGTGAAGAAACAATGTCATGTATGCGACATCAAGGAAATGCAATGGAAAACTTGAAACAATGCTTCTACAAGCTAACATGCATTAAAATGACAAAAAGCGTTAAAAAAAGCCAAGCAAACAACACTCACAGAAACCAAAATATAAAAAGCGACAGAAAAGCAGCAAAAGAAATGAAAAGAGGACTTACCTGGAAAAGCTGTAATAAGTGTACAGAACGATCCTAGATGCGATGGGAATTCCAGAGCTCCAATATCAAAGTGAAGAATGAGGCCTGCAGCGTCAAATAAATTGTTTTGACAAGATCAAGGCTTATGACATGTATGCCACAAATCTAGGAAAAAGCGACACTTGGTGGGAGGTTTCTAAAATGGATCTTGCATGTAGCCCCCAGCTGCTAAATATAGATCCCTAAAATATAGGGATGCTTTTTTCTTTTTTCTTTTTTGGGAAAAATTTCCCATGCATGCAAGGCAAGATTGCATAGTCTTGGAGGGAACCGGTCAACCTTTGAGCACATGTGGCAGACAACCAGCCCTAGGATGACTTCTGCACAGTTTTTAGGCTAAGTGGTTCTCACTGCCCCTTAAGCTCTACGCAATTTCTGGGTTGAAGCCAAGACTTCCAGCTAGAACTGTGGAACTTTTGAGAGCAAGCCTGGTAATGGGCTGATCTACGCAATTTTCAAGGGGAAGGCAGCCTACATGCTTTGCACAATTTTAGAGAGTTGTTGGGTGCCTGGATACTCTGTGAAATTATGGAGAGCAAGGCTAGATTCCCTCTAGTTCTGTGCAATTCTCCAAGTCAACACAAGAACCAATTAAAAGCCAAGTCACGGGAGGTCAGCTTGTGGGTGATATGAAAACAAGTTAGCGAACACAAGATGATAAGCCAAATAAAA
Source organism: Pinus tabuliformis (assembly GCA_031772625.1). Lineage (NCBI taxonomy): Eukaryota > Viridiplantae > Streptophyta > Pinopsida > Pinales > Pinaceae > Pinus > Pinus tabuliformis. The sequence continues at coordinate 672,350,585 of CM062809.1, read as the reverse complement.
TTAATTGAAAGTGTAAGTACCTGGGAAATGAAAGACATGCTACTAAGGATGGTTGGTAGGGAGGTTCCAAAATGAAGCTAAGGAAAATTTTTGGAGGATGGTTGTAGCCTCTATAATAGTTGCATGATTCAGCCAAAAAGTTCACTGGTAGGCCCTGATCATGTAACATCGCCCATGCAACTCCCACAATACTTTTGTTCTTCCTTTTAGCCATCCCATTCTATTGTGGGTTATGGGGTGCTATTAACTCCCATTGAATGCCTTTTGATGCACAAACGTTCTTGAATTCATTTGACACATATTCTACACCGTTATCCCTCTTGAGAGCTTTAACTTTCATGTCATTGTCTTTCTCAACAAGTTCTTTAAATTCAAAAAAATTAGCGAATGTATGATTATTATTCTACATGAAGAAAATCAATCATTTATGTGAGAAATCATCTACAAATATTACATAATACCTGTGCTTGGTCGTTGAGGCTGTCGAGAATGGTCCACACACATTTGAGTGAACTCTTTCAAGGATCACTTGGGCTTGAATTTCCTTATCATGAAAGGTAGCTTTAATGTACTTCCTTAATGTACACCCTTTGCTTGTATCTCTTTGCTCTAGTTTACCCTTGGGAAGTCCTGTTTAAATCTGTTTCATGATCTTCAAATATATGTGGTGAAAGTGATCCTAACTTCTATGCACAACTCCCTAATGTCTCAGATCTGCACCTTCTCTACTTTTGTGCTCAAAGCAGCACAATATTCTATATCCAATTTGTAGAGGTTCTTCACCCGAAAACCGATCCGCTTCACTTTTCCTAAGGCTATGTGTTGAAGGAAATCCTTTCCCTCGCTAAATATCACATTGTAGCCACAACCCTCCAACATAGAAACTGAAACCAAATTATTCTTGAAACCCGAAGCATACATGAAATATTTTAATGTGAGAGGAGAACCAGACTCCCTCTAAAAAGTAATAATAGCGATGTTGATCACGATATACCTTCCATCATGTCCCATTTCGATGTGCATCTGGAGGTCTTTCTCCTCTAAATCATTGAAGTATTCTTTATTTCCAGTCATATGGAATGAGGTTCCACTACCAAGATACCATACACTACCCATCATTGATGTCACCATGCAAGCAACAAGGGTGAAATCAAGCTCGAATTGTGAAGCAAGATATTCAATTACCGCTCCTCTTTAGGGCTTCTTCTTGCACCCTATTGGAATCTGATTTGGAATGGGATGAATTCCCTTTCCCTTTCTTTTCCTTTCCATCTAAGGCACAATTCTCCTCATCATCATGCTTGGATGAGGATCCATCTCTAGTGTTCTGCTGAATCTCTTCTTGCACCAAGTTAGAACAAAAATTCTCCCCCTCTGGTAGCTTCTCCCTCCCATTTACTTAGTCCTGGTAGTTGTACCAGCTCTTGGGAAGGTCTAGAAGTGCTAGGATGATCGGATCATCTTCAAAAACTATAGCGCCGTCACTTCCAAGCTCACCCTGACATTGGGTGAACTTGGTCAAGTACTTTGGTATTGTGTCACCCTTCTCCATCTTGATTTTCTTGAGTTTTTCCTTCAGTGCTAGCTTCCCATGGTCACTGTTGTTTGAAATAAGTGTGTTAAGGCCTTCCACATTACATATGTATTCTCCTTACCATGGAGTTTTGAGACAATATGATCTCGAACTCCTTCTAGGATAATCCTTCTCGCCTTTGCAACACATTTTCTCCACTCTGCTAGATCTTCAACATCAGCTGTTGGAGGCTTAGGAATATCTTTGTCTATGAATTCCTTAAGCACATTGTCTTCCAACACTGCCTCCATCCCATCCTTCCAAGAAATATAGTTTGAACTACCCTCAATGGCATATTCAAGTCTCAATCTGTAGAATGACATCCTGTTGGCTTTAAATTATGATACTGTAAATTTGATTTCACATACAAAAGACAAACTCATATTCTCCTCTTCTAGAGTGATTTATGCTCTGATACCATGTAGAAATTCCTTGTAGATTCAAATTGCTAATTGTAATTTACTAAAACAATACAATTGAATATACTCTACTCATAAGTGGAAAAAATTAAACGATCGCGAAACCATGAAGAAAACAAGAGAAAGAATTCAATCAACACATTACACAATGATTTTCTAGGGAAAGACACAACTAAGACCCCTGCTATCTGTATATTGCATTAGTCAGAAAATATGAGAAGGTTACAATTCTTTTCTCAAGCCCGGGCAACCTCTGCACTATTCTGTCTGTCTCACAGCTTCCTAGACAAGCCTAGGCCAATACTTAACCAATTTTCTGCTTTCCCAAGTCCCTATTCCTTGTGTTGTTTCCTTTGGAATTGACCCCCTATTAGTTAGGGAAATTCCTCAATTGGAATTGCGCAATTCGTAGGCCTTCCTATAACTGCATGCACCACCTGTACAGTTCAGATGATTATACAACTGATAGTACATTATCCCTGAACTCCAACCTCAAATGGGTAACTCTCATATCTGACATGCATGATTTATTTATGAGTGAATCATCAATTTATTGGTTGATCACTGCAGGTAGCACCACACTACACTATAGACGGCACCACAGTACTAGACCTACCACTAGTTCCTCCAACAGTTGGAACTAGTTTAACTGACTTTAACTCAGTTAAACTAAAATTAATTACAAATCAAAATAAACTCAACCAGGGCTCCCATAAAGTAGGATACACTCTACATGACTCAAGTTAGACCCTCAACTCAAATTGACTGAGTGACTGAGCCAACTATGTCAAATTAACTTAGTTAACTAATACATATTGTCATGATATGTGGAATTACAATTTTATTCCTAATTTAATTCAAGGACAAAATTAAATTATGATTTTCTTGTTGCATTTTCAACAACTAGCTGGAGGCACTATGGAGGTTATCAAAACATATTGTCTAAAACTTTAAGGCATAACAAGTTCAAAATCACATGTTCGGGGATAAGAAGTTAAGGAACTAAACACAAATATGGTGGCCCATTGAACACAATAAAGATATCCATAAAATTAAGCAACAACAATGGACCCAAATTTAGAGGCAAGTAATGATCATTGAGGTTGGGACTCTAGCCACGAAATGGTGGATCAATATGTTAGATTTGTCCTATCTATCATTTATCTACTTCTTGTGATGCTTTTCCTTACTGTTAGAAAATTATATATTACAGAGCAATGGAACACATAAAATATTGTAGAAATATAAACACGGAAAACACATAAAACAAGAGAGACACATATATACATGGTTCACCCAGTTTGGGCTACGTCCACGGCGAAACAACAAGTCCTTCTTTTTATATTATCCAACAAACTGAAGAGATACAACGTACAACAGATCCGCTGTAACTCCCTCTTCGCTCTCAATCTCCTCTCTCTTCCTCACTCAGAATACATATATACACAGACGCAATACAATTCCGTCATATATAGCAAGGGGTTTCTTTCTAGGGCAAAAAACCATAAATTAAACATAACTTCTACCGTCAGATCTCTGCCTAATGGACGGCCTAGATTGACTACGAATTTACAACATTTTACAAGGCAATTTTACATCTATTCTGAGCTTCGGGGGCGCTGCCCCCAATCCCCCTGGACCCCCTCTGCAGTGAATATTTTACGGGCGGTGTTGCCACCCCATTTCGAACTGGGGTCCAATGTGGCGATACTTTTAAATACAGAATATAATTAGGCTCCACACCCAACAATCTCCCACTTGGAGACTGATTATAGCAACTCCACCGTTGCTTCATTTGTTGGAAAATGACTCCACTTTGGACCTGGCTGTTTCTCATATTCTTCATCATACTTGAAGACCAATTGAAACTGAGTATATGCTCAGTTTCTCCCTAGTTACAACTTTTGCTAACATATCTACAGGATTCTAGCTAGTGTGTATCTTTTCTAGCTTCAACTATCCATCTTCCAATGCTGACCATATTAAATGGTACTTGAGCTGTATATGCTTAGTCTTGGAATGAAATGCAGAGTTCTTTGCAAGATGTATGGCACTCTGGCTGTCACTGTATAACTTGCCCAACTCCTGCTTCTTACCCAATTCATCTAGAAACCTTTGTGACCAAATCATTTCTTTACTATCCTCTGTAGCAACAACATAATCTGCTTCTGTTGTTGAGAGTGCAACAACACTTTGCAGTTTTGAGACCCAACTAACAATTGTTCCACCTACAGTAAACACATACCCTGTTGTGCTCCTCCTGTTATTTCTATGACCCACCATATCTACATCAACATATCCATTTAGAGAAATGTTTGAACCACCAAAGCATAATGCTTGATTTGTGGCACCTCTCAAATACCTGAGAATCCACTTCACCACCATCCAATATTCTTTTCCTGGATTGTTCATGTACCTATTTACAACTCCCACTGCATGTGCAATATCAGGCCTTGTTGCAGACCATTGCATACATTAAGCTTCCAACTGCTGATGCATATGGAACTTTAGACATATAATCCATGTCTTCTTTGGTCTTTGGGCACATCTCCTTACTAAGTTTGAAATGGCTAGCAAAAGGTGTACAAACTGGTTTTGCATTCTGCATATTAAACCTTTTTGACACCTTATCTATGTACTCACTTTGAGACAATGTTAATTTGCGATTCTTCCTGTCTCTATTTATTCTCATACCAAGGATTTGTTTTGCAGCACCCAAATCCTTCATTGCAAATGAGTTTTCCAATTTTCTTTTGAGCACATCTATTTCCTGCATGTTAGAACCTGCAACAAGCATGTCATCTACATACAATAACAATATAATATAGCTGCCATCATTTTGCCTTTTGCGATAAACACAATGGTCAGAGTGACATCTAGTATAACCTTGTTCAGACATAAACTTGTCAAAGTTTAGATATCACTGCCTTGGAGCTTGTTTTAAGCCATACAAGCTCTTCTTCAACCTGCACACTAGTTTCTCCTTCCCTTTTACCTCATATCCTTGTGGTTGCTGCATATATATCTCTTCCTCCAAATCCCCATGGAGAAATGTTGTCTTTACATCTAACTGCTCAAGATGCAAATCTTCAACTACTACTAGACTTAAAATAGTTCTGATTGAAGTCATTTTAACAACAGGAGATCATATTTCATCGAAGTCTATACCCTTTTTCTGTGCAAACCCTTTCACCACAAGTCTAGCTTTATACCTTTTCCTACCTCCATCTTCTTCCTTCAACTTGTAAACCCATTTATTCTGCAATGTTGTTTTACCTGTAGGAAACCTGACTAAGTGCCAAGTTTGGTTATGTGATAAGGAGTCCATCTCTTCTTTCATGGCTTGCTCCCACTTCTTCCTGGTTTCTACCTGCACTGCTTCTTCATAACATTCTGGTTCACTAGAATCAGTCAACAATACATAATATAATGAAGGAGAGTATCATTTAGGGGGTCTACTTATCCTGGTAGATCTTCTAACACCACTTTCAGGCGTTTGAAGTGCTTGTTGCTGTTGTGGTTGTTTTTTTGGCTGTTGATCATTATGATTTTCAGGCACCATCACTTTTCCTGTGATATCGTCAAGTACTGTGTATTCTCTGTTTTCTTTTTCCTGTTTCTTTTCCTATAGCTGATCCTTATACAAAACCTTTTCATTGAATATGACATCTCTGCTCCTAATGATTTTGTGTTTTTCATAGTCATAGAAGCGATAACCAAAATCATTAACACCATATCCAATAAAGGTACATTTCTTTGATTTTTCCTCAAGCTTTGTTCTATTTTCTTTATTAATGTGGACAAAGGCTTCACAACCAAATGTCTTGAAAAAAGAGTAGTTTACCTTTTTACCTATCCATGCCTCCTCTGGAATACCACCATCCAAGGAACTTGAAGGCCCTTTGTTTATTAGATAAACAACAGTATCTACAACATTTGCCCAAAATTGTAAAGGCAATCCTCCATGCAATCTCATGCACCTTGCACGCTCCATGATTGTCCTGTTCATCCTTTCTGACACACCATTTTCTTGTGGTGTTCATGGAACTGTCTTCTCTCTATGAATTCCATTCTCTGAACAGTACCTATCAAACTCTTTGCTGCAATATTCACCTCCATTGTTTGATCTGAGACACTTCAACCTTTTTCATGTCTCATTTTCAACCAAAGCTTTCCATTTCTTGAAAGTATCAAATATATAAAATTTATTTCGAATACAATAAATCTAGGTTTTTCTGGTTGCATCATCAATAAAAGTAACATAATAACGAGAGCCACCAAGAGATGATACCTGAGCAGGTCCCCTTACATCTGTATGCACAAGCTCTAATTTTTTGATTTTCTTTTCTTTCCCAATTCTAAGGAATCTGACTCTCTTCTGTTTTCCATAAACACAATTCTCACAGAATTTTAAATCAACATGCTTCAAACCTGGCAACAAATTTCTTGAGCGAAGAATCTGCATCCCCTTCTCACTCATGTGCCCGAGCCTATGATGCCACAATGCCGTATCTTCTCTTGTAGAGGGTAAAGCATTAACAGAATTAGAAATACCATTGCATAAATACAATGTACCAACCTTTCCTCCTTTCACTATTACCAGGGATCCTTTAGTGACCTTCCAGGTTTTATCTGTGAAAGTAGTTATGCAACCTTCACCTCCCAACTGCCTTGTTGAAATCAGATTTTTCTTCAGATATGGAACATGCCTTACCTCCTTCAATAGCCACTGATTTCCATTTTGTTGTTTTATGAAAACTGTACCGATTCCAATGATTTTACAGGGTTTATCATCACCCAATTGAACCTATCCAAAATCTCCTTGAACATAATCATGAAAATGTTTCCTATCAGGTGTGGCATGGAATGAGGCCCCTGAATCTACCACCCAAGCATAAATGATATTTTCTAATGAAAGAATCAAAGCATCTTGCAACACATCACTTGTTACATTCACTTCATGATTAGTTTCTTGCTATGTGTCTCCTTCTTTTCCCTTCCGAGACTTGCAGTCTTTCTTCAGGTGTCCTTTCTTCCCACATTTCTAGCACACTATCCCCGATTTGGACTTGGATCTGCCTTTTCTTAAATTATTGCGGTATCCTGGGCTCTTTCCTCTTTCCATTTTTCTTCCCCTAGTCTCTGCAGTGAAAGCATTACCTGATGTCTCACCGGAGCTTTTCCATCGCATTTCCTCGCTAAGGATTGCATCAACAACATCATCAAACTTTAAAGTACTAGATCCAGAGACAGAGTTACTGATGGACATAACTAAACCATTCCAACTTTCTGGCAATGAGCACAGAAATAACAGAGCCCTAACTTCATCATCAAAAGTTACCCCTACAAAACTTAACTGACTTGTAACTGTATTAAAATCATTTAAATGGTCTGCAATAGATCCACTGTCTGACATCTTCATATTAAATTAACGCTTCATAAGAAATACCTTATTTGAGGTCGAGGGTTTTTCATATAGTTTGGCCAATGTCGACATTAAACCCTCTATTGTTGTTTTCTTTGAAATGTTAAACGCTTCCGACGTCGCTAGGCACAGCCGTATTGTTCCAAGTGCCTTTCTGTCGAGAATATTCCATTCTGTGTCTGTCATACTTGTCGACTTCTTTGTCTTTCCGCTAAATGGTAGGTACAGATCTCTCTGATACAGATAATCTTCTATCTACATCTTCCACAGCTGGTAGTTTTGGCCATTGAATTTTTCGACCCTAAACCTACCATCTTCCGCCATTGCTCCCACTCGAACCAGGAGCCCTTCTCTTCTTTGAGTTTATTAACCAAAAAGACCTTCGGGTCCGATACCAGTTGTTAGAAAATTATATATTACAGAGCAATGGAACATATAAAATATTGCAGAAATATAAACACAGAAAATGCATAAAACAAGAGAGAGACAAATATATGTGGTTCACCCAATTTGGGCTACGTCCACGGAGAAATAGCCAGTCCTTCTTTTTATATTATCCAACAAGCTGAAGAGATACAACCTACAGTGGATTCGTTGTAACTCCCTCTTCACTCTCAATCTCCTCTCTCTTTCTCACTCAAAATACATATATACATAGACGCAATATAATTCCCTCATATATAGTGAGGGGTTGCCTTCTAGGGAAAAAAACCCTAAATTAAACATAACTTCTACCGTCAGATATCCGCCTAATGAACAACCCAAATTGACTACGAGATTACAAAGTTTTACAAGGAAATTTTAAATCTATTCTTAGCTTCGGGCTGCTACCCCCGATTCCCCTTGGACCCCCCTGCAGTGAATATTTTACGGGCGACATTGCCGCCCCATTTCGAACTAGGGTCCAATGCGGCGATACCTTTGAATAAGAAGATAATCAGGCTCCACACCCAACACTTACAAATAGGCAAGTTCATATTCGGTAACTTTCCATCAAAAGGGAAAGTGAATGTGTTCCTCATGGATTTTGATCTAATGCTTGTTGCAATCTCAAGGTAGCTAAACTACACTATGGCATGGTTTACCACTAGAGTAATGCAAATTGTCCAATCCAAGTAGAGAGTGGTGTTCTAGGCATTCCTAGATCATAATGCATGGGTCCAACCTTAATATTTACATTAGTTTTTGTAAGTTTTCTAACTCCAGGTCTGCCTCCTTTGTCTAAAACTCAATTTGTAAGTGCATATTTTCATAGAGCTCCATGTAGAAATTCTCACTGTAGATCAACAAATTATGCAATATGCTAAAACACAATACAAGACCTACTTCTACAACACTTTGCAGAAGCTTAATCAAGTTGAGCATGATCAATGAGAACAAATATAACTGAGAATGAGAAGCAATCACACATAACATAGAAGAAATAACCCAGGGAAAGCCTCAACCTAAAACCCCAACTCTGTATTACCATACAAGTGGAGATATAGTCTGGATTAAAAAAAGAAACAACTCACAAGCTATCCTGTTCTTTCCGCAATCCCTCTACTGCTCATATATAGTCAAAGGATTCTCTTAAACCCTCTCCTCTACCCTCTCAGCATCCTATTTCTTTGCGCAATTTTCGTTGGGGTCCACTGCTGCCACTTGTGTGAATTGACCTCTTCACACACTCACCAACCTCTGATCTAACTGCGCAATCCTGAAGGAGATAAATCCTTCTCCATGGATGAGTTTCCTTTATAGGAAAAATCCATCCAACTAATAGTACACTGTCCCTCCTCTGATCTCAACAGGGTCTCTGTTTGAACTCACATGCATGAGTTATTCACGAGAGAATATTCAGTTATCTGAAGTGCAACAGTTATATGCAAGCATGCATTAACTAATTGAACTCACATTAATTTAAACAAACTGTTTAAATCAATCTAACTGGACCTGAATTAGTTAAATAAGCCACCTAATTACAACTCAAATTAGAACTCATCCATATCTCTTTAACTGATGGATAAATTCCTCAATTAATAGAGAAACTGTTGCATGTCCTCATATAGACTTCATGTTTGATTTTTCACAACTAATTAATTTATTTTCAAACAGTTGTTAAGTTCAATTTCGAATTTTACTTCACTATTTTAGTTTAGGGACCGACTAAAATAGGAATCCATCCCGAACTTTTTAGCAATGCTATTTTTAGCACTTCCATTTTTCATTCCCTGTTGCTCAATCCAGCACTGATACCCAAACTACTATTTATAGCAGTGATATTTTTAGCACTTCTATTTTTAGCATTTCTTGTTGCTATTTTCAACACTCCCTCTCAACAAGAAAGGCATTCAACTCAAACCAGATCCTGTACCTTTGGAATGTTCTGCACGCAACACTTCTACCAAGTGTGGTTGCTCCATCGACTCTAGAAACAAAAAAACTCCCCACTAACCTTTCTGTTGGGCTAGAAACATACTCTGATGCTGAAGCTCTACCTGTTGCTGACAAGTGCTCCCTCTCTAACCTCTGAGCTGCTGCAACATCTCCATGCATCTCACACCGTTGCACGCCTCTTTGTTCCATATTGCACTGGTGCAACACTCCTGTGCCTCTCGCATTGCTGCAACCTGCTAGCTCTACACAGTCTTGGGACTCCTACACTACTGTCTCTGCCACTCCATCTGCATCTGTCTCTACCCACTAAGCCAGTGCTGCTACTCCTCGTTGGGGCTCCTATAGCAAATTCGAATCAAAGAGGCTAGGTATGTCAAGGATCCTTCCCCTATTCCAACCTTCTTGGGATGATCACTCCACATTGCCCCACTTCCTACCTGGAGGTATGGATGCATGTGATCCCTCTGCCCACCTGGCTCAAAATTTCCCCCTACTGGAGGTTTCTGCATGATTAGATGTCTCTACTCGATCTCCTCTCAACTTCTCTAGTTGTGGCTGCTCCACAACCTCCTGAAGCTACTTCACTAATCGTGGCTCCTCCACAATCATCTGAGACTTCTTTTGGCACGACATGTTGAGAGGTAATGTACTCTCCCTCTCAACCACCAAGTCTCCATCAGTTGCCTTGCTCCTCAAGGCTTTTCATGCATCTTGAACCTCAAGAGCATACAGGTTCTTGACCCGTGAACCGATCTGCTTCACTTGTCTAGTGATGATGTGTCTAAGGAAAACCTTTCCCTTACTGAAGACTACATCATAGCCTCTGTCTTCGAGCATTGTGATTGACACCAAATTTCTCTTCAGGCCTGGTACATACTTAACATCAGTCAAGGTAATGTGACCTCCATTCTCCCTTTGAAAAACAACCATGCCTACACCTGAGACACTACACTTTTCATCATTACCCATTTCTATGAGTATCTGGAGATATTTCTCCTCCAAAGTACTGAACAAACTCTTGTCGCCGGTCATGTGGAAAGAAGCTCCGCTTTCAAGAAACCAACCACTTCCCACCATGGATGAAACCATGCATGCGAATAATGTGAAATCCAACTCGAACTGTGAGGCCAGTGCCTCACCTTCTGATCCTTCCACGGATCCCTTCTTGGATTTCCTTAGTGGACAATTTGTAGCAAAATGGCCCACCTCATGACAACGAAAGCATCACACTTTCGATTTGTCAAACTTCTTCCCACCTTGGGAAGAACTGGATTGGGAAAGAGAATCATTCTCCTTCCCCTTCTTCGACTTACTCACTAAGGCGTAGTTTTCTTCATCCTCCATGGATGAAGAACCATCTCTGGTGATTCTTCTTATCTCTTCCTGCATCAAATTTGACCAAAGTCGTTCCCAATCTGGCAGTTTCTCTCTTCCATTAACCGAGCCCTGGTAGCTATGCCAGCTCTTAGGAAGACCGAGGAGTGCAAGACTCACCATGTCATCATCATTTTTCATGATCCGTAAACTTCAAAGCTCATCCCTGGATGTGGTGAGCTTGTTCAGATACGTAGAGATCGTGTTGCCCTTTTCACACTTGATCTTCAGAATCTTGTCCTTCAGTGCTAGCTTCCTCTGATCGCTGCTATTATAATATAGATCTTTCAATGTTTTGCACATTGAAAATGGTTTCTCCTTCCCATGGAGGCTCGAGACAATGTGGTCTCGAACTCCCTCCAGGAGGATTCTCCTTGCTCTAGCCACACATTTCTTCCATTATGCCAATTGAGTAACATTAGTCGGCTTGGGAACTTCTTGATCAATGAAGTCCTTTAGACCATTATCCTCTAACACTGCCTCCATACGATCCTTCCAGTCTATATAATTCGAGCTGCCATCAAGGGCATACTCGAGTCTTAAATCATTGAACACCATAGGTGAAATAGAGATGTGATAAGAACTCGATTTCTATATTCAGGAACCAAACTTCAAACTTCTCCTTCTTGTATACTGTTCTTCGCCTTGATCACCTTTTCTCTGATACCATGTAGAAATTATCACTGTAGATCAATAGATTATGCAATATACTAAAACAAAATACAAGATCTACTTCTACAACACTTTGTGGAAGATTAATCAATTTGAGCATGATCAATGAGAATGCATATAACTGAGAATGAGAAGCAATCACACATAACACAGAAGAAATAACCCGGGGAAAGCCTCTGCCTAAAACACCAAATTTGTATTATCATACAAGTGGAAATATAGTCCGGATTACAAAAAGAATTAGCTCACAAGCTATCATGTTCTCTCTGCAATCCCTCTGTTACTCATAGACAGTCAAAGGCCTCTCTCAAACCTTCTCCTCTGCCCTCCAAGCCTCCTATTTCTTTGTGCAATTTTCCTTGGGGTCCAGTGCAGCCACTTGTGTGAATTGACCTCTTCACACACTCACCAACCTCTGATTTAACTACGCAATCCTGAAGGAGATAAATCCTTCTCCATGGATGAGTTTCCTTTATAGGAAAAATCCATTCAACTGATAGTACACTGTCCCTCCTCTGATCTCCACTGGGTCTTTGTCTGAACTGACATGCATGAGTTATTCATGAAAGAATATTCAGTTATCTGAAGTGCAGTAGTTATATGCAAGCATGCATTAACTAACTGAACTCACATTAATTTCAAAAAACTGTTTAAATCAATCTAACTAGACTTGACTCAACTAACTGAGCCAACTAATTACAACTCAAATTAGAACTCATCCTTATCTCTTTAACTGATAGATAAATTCCTCAATTAATAGAGAAACTATTACATGTCGTCATATAGACTTCATGTTTGATTTTTCACAACTAATTAACTCATGGTGAATTAATTAATTTATTTTCAAATAGATGTTAAGTTCAAATTCGAATTTTACTTCACTATTTTAGTTTAGGGACTGACTAAAATAGGAATCCATCCCGAACTGCTAAAAATAGCAATGCTATTTTTAGCACTTCCATTTTTCATTCCCTATTGCTCAATCCAGCACTGGTACCCAAATTGCTATTTATAGCAGTGCTATTTCAGCACTTCTATTTTTAGCATTTATTGTTGCTACTTTCAACACTCCATCATACTACATGAAATAAATAAGATGAGTTGAAAAACCAAAAAAACATGTTCATTTCGTTTCTTTCCATGTAAATAAGAGAATCTATATTCTAACAAATTTCAATGTTACATGAAATTCAATGGATTACGGGACTTTATCACCAACAAGAGTAGAATTCCAAGTAATAGGCCTAGGAGGAACAAACCACACAAGTTTGTGATGCACTCCCATGCTAATTTAGCATATGAAAAAAATGAACAAATGTTTAACAATATCATACTTATGACAGATGGGGTGCTTGGTTTGTGGAACTCCTAGGCCACCCAGAATTAAGGATTGTAAAATTATAGCCTTTTTAGGTCCAATATTTTTTTTCTTCAATAATGAATGGAGCCAATCCTACCATGTAGATTACTTAGAGTTAAGTCTCTAGAGATTGTTTAACTTGGTGTTTAGCCTATGTCTAATGCTACACCAATGATAACCATATGTTGGTTTATATTCCATGAAAGGTTTAAACCGATTCCACTTCCAATATTTCCACCAAGCCATTACTCTAACTTGCAATTTAAGTAATAGACCATTTTTTATTAGATCATGATCTTGTTGGGACTAGAGAGTTGAAATTCAAACTTCAAAGTTTTCCAAATCTTATAGAGATGGGAGTTTAAATTATAAATTCCCCTTGCTCGCACATTATTCTTATGAAAAGGTCTCTAAGTGGCCAAGAACTAGTTAGATTCAACTAAAGCTATTCCTTCAAATACAACTAAGGGACATCGCCAAATTAAAGGATATTTTAGATCCCAAGGAGTCCTTTCCCAACATAAAGGCCACTCATTGACTTACTTGATTTCCATTTGATTCAAGACACAAAATTTCCAATAAAATCAACCTAAAATGCCAAAATTAATAGTAAAGTTTGAGAGTTGAGACTTGACCAACCCTTTTTCTCGATGAACATTCGCACAAAATACAAATGCATGGGCTAGCCTTCTAACTTTCCTACCTTTTATTTCCATGTCTCTAATGACCCACTTAACACATAAGGCCTAGGTTTTCCTAAATATCCCTATGAATCCTCACCTCCTTGTATTTCAAAAGTAATTCCAATTTATGAATGGAAGCCTTTCTTCTGTATTATGCCAACCCAATCAATGGATTTTAGGAGCTTCTCTTGTTAATGATAGGGTGCATGATAAGGGAGATAAAATGATGAGTAATAAATGCGAGCATCAACCAAAATCTTAAAAAATATATTGAAATCTCATTGTTGGGGACAAAGGTTAACACCATTTGTTCATTTTCTAGGTTATTTTCTTACAACCTACCACAAGGTCTTTAATGAAGTCCACATAAGCTTAAGGCTTTGTGTCAGTTCATTTGAGGACTAGCTAGCAAGTTAGCCTGGAATACCCACCTAGGACAATCAATAACACTATGTTTTTGCCAATTGAAAATTGGAAATCAAAGCTTCACTAAAAATATAGATGAAATCCAAGGTGATTTCCATTAATTCTTTGTCCTCTAGAATGGTCAAAATGTAGTTGTCAACAAAATTTCCATAGACCATTTGTTTAGTCTTCAATCCAAGTAGGGAAATACCCCTAATCAAACTCTATGAGTCATATGGTAAAGAAGAATCTCTCACAACCATATGAAGTCTCAAAGCTAAAGGAAATCCTTGTCATATCGACCAAAAACCCCAATTACCTCAGAGACAACTTAGGTAATAGATAGGCATGTCAAGTCATCCCCAAAATTGGTCATAGCTACATGCATAAAAAGTGGCCAAAGTAGAAAACTAGCAACATAGCCAAGATAAAAAATCATTCCACTTGGTCATAAGCCTTTTCAAAATCTAGCTTAATGAAAAAGGTTTTTAGCCCAAGATAGTTTTCCCATTCCATATTTTCTTAAACAACATTGACATTATTTAGAATAAATCTCCCTGAAACAAATTCCCTCTTCTCAATTTGAATCATATGAGAGAGGATATACTCAATACTTAGGGCTAGTGTGAGGATAATAACCAAAATCTTGTATTCCACATTGAACATGGTAATTGGCCACTAATTGGTTATCGATTTTAGCTCCCTTGCCTTAGGTATAAATTTAATATTATTTGGGTTAATGATGGAAAATGTGCATTTCTTCCTAACAACTTCTTGGTTAATTCTCATTAACTTAGGTCTAGCATAGTCCCAAGTGGCTTTGCAAAATCACACAGAAACCCATCAAGCCTTGGGGATTCATTGTTATCCATTGCCATCGAGGATTTTTTTAGCTTTGATGTGGTTGAGTCCCCATCACATGTTTTTTTTTCTTAGGTAAATTTTGAGGGACAAGGTGAATGCATGTCAGTACGGCCATCTTTTATGCAACATGAATCTAACATGCTCTGGGATTAAAATTATTGTACGGTTGTGAGCCACAAAAACCTAATCAAATTCCCTTTATTTTGTAACCGTGATATAATTCACCTTGAGAGCATGAGTATTCTTAGAGGCTTATTCAATAATTATCATTTTGGGAAAGTTGTTCATAGGGATATTCTCATTTTTGAGCTAGTGTAATCGAGACCAAATCTAGTCTCCTCTAGCCCACTAAATTTCAGCCACCTTCCAAAAAAGGAAAAGATGACAACATGATCTAGAGATCAATAGATGAAGTTATATTAAGAAGTTATGAGTTCTCTTCAAACTCTTCTTCAGTTACTTTGTCGTGGGATCATTAAAAAATCACAATTTGATGACCAAATCCTTGTAAGAAAGTTGTAATCTACCCTATTTTATAACAACACTACTCCATCCACCCATTAGCTCCCTAACACTAAGGAAACAAGTTATAGATCTGCAAAGTCATTGAATACAAGTTGTGTGTGAAATTTGATATACACTGAAGAGATATATTCAAGAAATATTTTTGTGTTCATACCCCATGAAATAGAGAACATAATGAGTTGGTTTTCAAAAGAGTGGCCTCCCCTAGTGCTTCCATTGATTAGTTGCCTTCAAAGTCAAAAGAAATACATTTTTTTCAGATAACATGGCCCTATCTATACATTTCATGACTCGTCGCTCCTACTATTAAAGTTATACCATGTCAACCAAAACTCTAAGAAGTTAGCTCACTATACTTGTTGGGGTTGTCGAGGCCAATTCTAGCCTTAACTAGGCCATTCTAGGTTATATGTTCCTTTTAAGGCATGTGAACCAAAATAGCTCCCAATTTGTTATGATAGGATTCCACATTATTAAAATATCCACACAAAATACATTCTACCTTCAAGAAGAATTAAGTTGACAATTTCACATCACAACTTTAGCTTCAACAATTAGTTGCATACAAGTTAGCAATGCTCATAACCTTATTATTGAGATTGAGGGGTACCCACATGGATTTGTTGGAAAAAAATGTGGTCCTTTAGTTAATGACCATAAATAAAAAAATTTAGATGAGATAAGAGTGGTTTCCCCCACCTTACCCATCTTCATGATTAGGATTAAAATTTGCAAAATCACAACAAATTTAATGTAAGGTTTGTACATAATGATATCAACTGCTTTAACCTTTTGAAGATACAAAACATAACAACAATATTTAGAAAATGTGAATCATAGCCCTATTTATTATTTATGTTAGACCACTTACATTCCATGGCACATTTTTCATTAGAAACTTTTAATATGGACATTCATCAAGGGAGCTTGGTTTACTAATCTAACCTTAGGGGAGGATACCAATTGTTATGACTAGCCTACCTTGCAAGAAGGAGAAACTAAAGAAGATACAATGGATTCCTTCCCCGTGGCTAAGTTAGTCAACTTCATTGGCACATTACCCTTGTTTCCCTTCTTTGTCACCTAAATACATTCACCAACACTCTTTAGCTATAGGAAGCCAAGGTTGCCCCTAAAGGGGTATCTAAGGAATCAACCATAGATGGAAATGAGTAATACCTATTGAGACTTTGACAATAGAAGTAGGTGTTTGAAATGTTAATATACTTAAATTGTTGGCTAATAAAATTAGGGCCGATTGTAGTGAACATTTATTCTTTTAAATTCCGAGACAAATTACTTAATATATAAATATGTTTTAAGGAACAAAATATTAATAAATGTTGGGGTTTGTGGCATATAAATTTACCATTAGAAAATTTTTGAGGTCTAAAATGACACTTAAAGAAAAAAAAATAAAAGTTATGAATTTTTAAAGAGAAGAAAAAAATATATTATTTTTTAGTCATACGTTTGCATTACCGCTTTATATGCTTACTCAAATTTTAGTACTTTTTAGATGTGAAATTTTCTTTTACATCCAATGCCTACATATATTATATACCTTTGATGAATAAACAGTAAGATAACTTGGAAATACAAATTTAGATGTAAAACCTATAAAAAAGAAGGTGGTAAAAACTATTTAATCATTTTTATACTAATCACATGAGCGAGGAAAGTACCATGAATCAATTATTTTTTAAATCAATATAAATTCAATATAAATTTAGTATTTTTCTCACTATGAGAAAAATATTGGTAAATCTAATGATACTTTATTAAAAAAATTGGGCATTCCAACATATATTTTTTTATAGAATTTGTTAAAGTATAATTTGTATTTGAGTTTTGTCTATAGTTTTTCAAATTAATTTAAATTTTGCTATGATATTTATTCTTAAAAATACGTTTAAATTATAGGTATTACTTATAAATTTGTTTCCATTTATGCTTTGTTATGTGGAGGGGGAGGGAATTTAATTAAAGCATTTTCTTTTTTGTTGAAGTTAAAAATGTTATTGCTTGCAAATATGGGTTACAATTTAGAGTTGGAATGGTATGTTGTTAGACATTTCTGACCAAATGCAAAATATAAATTTCTCAGAAACGTCCTTGTCCAAAATCTAACCCTGTCAACTAAATCTAGAAAACTGAAAGCAATAGCTAGACCTCAAGGGTCTTAAGAAAGATAAAACATACAAAAATAAGACAAGAAACTTAAGAGAATTTAATAGAAAATCTTGAGAAGGTATTATTAGAGTCAATGACCTCTACTTAAATGGACTCCTTGCTACTACTGGGAGAGTAGCATGAGAATGGAGGAATGCCCAATTATCTTTCACTATGTTCTAACCGTCTGTCAATGGAAGCCAATTGTCATTAAATGTAGTATAGGGAGGACCTTTACAAGAATAAGTTTGATATTCTAGTATATGTCCTCTGTGTACATGTACTATTTTCATCTACCGCGAGTGTGGCCTACATAAGTATTGACCACTCTACCATGTCAACTAACATTTCAGAATTAGTGAGAGTATGCCATTCACAAGCCAATTTTTGTGCCACCTCGGTGAGTTCATCCTAAATTGGCTACGATATTAGTTCTTGGTACATGGCTACAGATATTTCAATATGAAATTAGGCTGGAGTTCTCCCATGTTCCTGTTAATATGCACCGCGAGAAACCTGTGCTCGTTGATGTGGCATGACTTCCTTCTAAAGTTGAGAGAGTGGGTTTATCGTTTGAACTAGAGTGGGAATTCCAAAGTCAAGAATTTTGTGGTCCCAGAGAAAGGAAGTAGGATGACAAACGCAGAGGACTAAAGTCTAAGAAGTAGGATACCCTTATTTGACAGTGGGGTCCAAGAGCATTGAGGGGCATGTAGTCCCTTGATGAGGTGAGATACTGACACTGACAACAAAAGAAAGAAAAATGAACCATCCAAGAAGGAAAGCAAAGAGTGGAAAATAAGGTAAACATGGGGGATGAACCGTAAACTTGTGAGGAAAGTCCTAAAACTAGAGTTGTAACCTTGTTGGTATCATGGGCAAAGAGACGGAGGGAAGAATCAACCTGTATGGTTGTTTCCTTCCACTCTCGAGTATCCATGGTGGAGGTGCTGACCAAGAGCGGGCAATGTGTAAGGGATCCCTAAACAAGACAAGCAAAACTCTAAGCCTACCATGTTCAAATTATCTAGTAACCATGTTAAAATTATCAAACAACCATGGAAAATGATATTATTTTTATTTTTATTTTTTAAAGAGATGGGTAAGGGTTTGATATTAATAAAGATTGGTTTATGGGCCATACCGCTTACAAAATATTTCTAAGTTTTGACAATGGAAGTATCTATTTGTTCGCACAAAATTGTTGCTAGCTCTATTACTACATTGCTTTCCTACACTAAAAACATTTCTACTGATAATTCGACAAAAGACCCAAGTATTAAAACATATTTACAGAGAAGCATAAAACTTCAGGGATGTTTAAAACCAATAGAGCCCACATGGAGCCCTTCCATTAGTAACGACCATGGCTATAAGTATTAACCATCCCCGAGTGATAAGAATTTTTTTCTTCAGAAGCAAGGCTTGAATCGATGCCTCCCAAGCTGAGACGAGCACTACTAGCCATGAATTCCTATAAAGAAGTGACCCGGTCACTAAGAGAATTGACCTCCTCGCACAAACTATTTAGTGAGTGCTCCATACTACTAAAAAGCTGGAGTAACTTGGCTTTCAATAGGAGTTGAGATGATTGTCTTTGCCTTTGTACTATATCTTCTTGTTATTCTTTGTCTACCTGCAACACTTCAACTGAATCCAAAAACCTGTCAAGCAATGAACCAACATTGAAGTTCTCCAAAATTAATGAAGGTTCCACCATTTTAGAGGAGAGCCACTTCACATGGCTAGCTAACGCTACAAGCTTTAACCATGCTCTAAGACTAACAAGGAACAAAATCCCATGGAATTTAAGAGAATCCAAATGAACCCTTAAATAATCAAAGTTGAGACCCTGCCACGAGCCATACTGAAGAAAAATTTCCATAGCCAAACCAGAATCCTTAAATGCATAGTGAATAGACTGATGATAGGAATCAGAAAATGAACAAATTAAATCCATCCCATTACATGATGAATGAAACTTCATGACCGTAGTGTTCTCCAACCATTCCCACCGAAGGAGAATTAAATAAATATACCAAACTGAGCTACAATGAATTTGGGTTATGTGCCACTTGATGAGATGCACATGACACCTAGAGGAAGCCTTGATGATCCGAGATTATAAAATGAAAGGTCGTTGGATTTCAGAGCCATTAATTCTTACAAAACGAGCCAAAGACCAGGCTAAGTGGGAGGAAGATGACCTCTCCCAAAAACATTTTTTTTCTTCCAATTATGTCATAATTAAAATTAAAACTGTAGCGCCTTAGGATCCTAGTCATGACTAAAGAAAGGGTGGGGGGAGGGAATTTAATTAAACCATGTTCCATCTCTGGATCCTTTTTTTTCCTAGAGCATTTGCCACTGAATTTAAATAACTATACACATGGAAATACTCCAACCGCTCGAACTGAGAGGTGATTAGAATAATCCTTTGAAGTATAGGAGGATGATCTGAGCATGGGATCTTCTTGGCCTTGGTCATTGTTGAATGAAACACATTAAAACACCAAAAACAAATAAATTGGGTATTTTCATTGCGAGAATTGTTTCCAAACTTGTCCATAGAGAAATGTACTCATCTTGATTGTTGGACACGAGGCTAGGTCTGAAGCAAATTGCGACACAAATTTTCCATTGGATCTAAACAATGCCCCTCCCACTCCTGCCTACCCAAAAAATGAAATTATTATTATAAATATTTATCTAAATATTATTCATATATATTTATATAGAAAAGATGAAGGGAAACATATGTACTTTACAACCAATTAAACTCTATTTTAATAAAGAACATTATTTCTCTCTTACTCTTTCATTAGTATATTTAGCATATTAATTTTTACCAACCAATCCATCTTAAATTCGGATTTACCAAGTGGGATCAAATCAAGAGTTAAAATGGATCTAAGTTGGTACTCTTGTATTCCATAACGGATTTCCTAAAATATTTAAATGAATCCATCATAACGAATACCATGGTCTATGCAATACCATGAAACAATAATATAAAGTTATTTTTATTTATTTATTTTTTTCTTTACGTAACTTGACATGGCACATAGAACATTACTACATTTCTTCCATAATAAACTAGAAAACACCCAACATAATCAAATAATTTAACACAAAATATTATATATTTTAAATAAAAATTTACACACAAAGTAAAAATAAATAAATTCTCAATCATTATTTATACCCAAACTCAAAATTTAACTATATATATATATATATAAACAAAAAAAATAATTTAACTAAAAAATTTACATTTCAAATATTTTTAAATTACATATAAATCGAAAATAAATAAATAAAATATTAAACAAATCTTGATTCGGTAATTCACTCTTCATTGTTCATAGTTGCAAAATAACGTTTACAACATGGTATAACTTATTGGAGGCTTAAGTCACGTAGTCTTTGGCTTAAAGTAGGGGACAAGAACACTTCCTTCTTCCACAAACAAGCTCAGGTAAGGAAATGTACCAACTCCATTTTCGAAATCACAGATGGCACTAATATTCACAAGGATAATGCAAACATCAAAAAAGCAACCTCCCTTCACTTTAAAACCCTGTATAGCGAAGATATAAATCTGGATCAAAACTCTAATATGATGGACGTGGTCCCCCCCTTGATTACTACTGAAATGAACCATCTCCTTGAAGCTAAAGTCACCAAGAACAAATTCAAGGATGCCCTCTTTTCCATGGACCCAGAAAAATCCCCTGGGCCGGATGGATTCTCAACCAGATTCCTCCAAATTTGCTGGTCGATTGTGGAAAAAGATCTTTTCAAAATGGTTCTAAAGTCCCAAGTTTGCTAAAAATTCGGAGGCAACACGAATTCCACTTTTCTTGCCCTCATCCCCAAAGAGAAAGGAGCCAACTCCTTCAATAGGTTTCGCCTGATTTCACTATGTAATATTGGTTACAAATTGATTACCAAAGTAATCGCTAATAGATTGAAGCTCATCCTCCCCAAAATCATTCCGGAAAGCCAAGGAGGCTTCATTCAAGGTAGACAGATAGTGGACAACTTCATTCTGGTCCAAGAGGCAATCCACTCAAATCTGAGTCGCAATGAAAAAGGTATGGTTGTCAAACTTGATTTAGCAAATGCATTCGATCGAGTTAGGCATAGTTTTTTTTTTTTTTTTTTTTTTTTTTTTTTTTTTTTCTGAAAGTCTTACATATGTTTGGATTTGGTGCAAATCTTATAATTTGGATTCGGGCTTACATTTCGGAGCCTTGGATCGCCCCGTTAGTAAATGGCAGAGTTGCTTATTTTTTCAAAGCCTCGAGAGGACTTAGGCAGGGGTGCCCTCTCTCACGACTTCTTTTTGTTCTTCAAGCCTTAGTTCTCAGTTTTTATTTAGACAAAAAAATGACAGATCAGGAAATCACTGGGCTCTGCATAGCAAGAGGCATTAAAAACATAAATCATGCCCTCTTTGTGGATGATACCTTGCTATTGGTAGCTGCTTCTGTACTCATTGCCTCCAGATTTAAAGAAGCTCTGGACGAGTTTTGTATGATCTTAGGAAGCAGTCTAAACAATGGCAAATGCCATATCTATTGTTGGAACACCACTCCCAGCTTGCTTAATGCCATTTCCAGATCCTTTGGTTTTGCCGCCTCCTCAAATTGGACTTCCTTCAAGTACTTGACCTCCTAGAATTTCTCAAAAGAGCCTACAACAGAGATTGGCTCCCCCAATTGGAGAAATTCAAGAACAAGTTGCTTGCCTGGGGCTTTTCCTGGCTTAACATTGATGGTAAGTCTGTTCTCATCAAATCAGTCCTTAAAAACCTTCCCTTATTTCAGTTTTCTATCCTTCTTGCTCCCACTGGCATTCTCAGAAAAATGGAGGAGATTATTCGAATTTTTTTTTGGAAGGGGGGCAAGCAGAATGAGAAAAATATTCTGCTAGTCAACTGGGAATCCATCTCCAAACCTTTTTTGGAAGGAGGCTTGAATTTCAAAAATCTTGGCTATCATAATATTGCAATGGGAGCTAAGCTAATCTGGAGAATTATTGCTCCTAACCCTGGCTGGGCGCAGTTAGTTCTTTGGAAAAAATATTTCAAAGGCCAGCATTCCCGCTGTCTAGATCACCCTCTGACTCATCTAAGTATGCCCTTTATGAAGATCTATATCAAAGCTTGTCCTCTCATCAACGCTCATGCCTACTGGGTTCCCGGAAATGGAAAAAGGATCAACCTTTGGAGAGACAGAATAATGAATAACGAGCCGTTGGGAGACTGTCGCACTCTTCAAGCGCTACATAGATGGATGAATGAGGCTGGAATGCATTCCCTGTGGGACATCTCCATTTGGCAGGATTCACGCTGGGCTGGCTGGAATCTTCAAACGCCCCTAAAATTATCTATGGAGCATGAGGTCTTGCTTTCCAAGCTCCGCAGATTGGCTCCATCGCTGGCTCAAAATCGGGACTCAAGAGGCTGGGGTGCGCAGGCTAGTGGATACACCGTAGATTAAGGATACGCCAAGCTGTGTGAGCACCCTCATGTGGCCACGAACCCAAAGCCATGGAAAGGGATATGGAATTATCTCTCCTTGCCAAAAATCGATTTCTTCAACTGGCTGCTATGCCACTTCAAAATGTTGACAGATGATAATCTTCAGAAGCGAGGTTTCCATGACCCTTCAAGGTGTAGCCTTTGTAAGGTAAACCAGGAAAGTGTAACTCATCTGATGCTTGAATGCATCTTCACATTGCAGATTTGGACCGAGCTGCTGGGAACTTTGAGTTCCAGCTTCGCTTTGCCTTCCTCCATTCCTGATTTTTTTGCTAAATGGCTACAAAGGTATCCTGGTCCTCCTCCAAAAATTGAAATTATCAAAGCTACTTGGTCTACTCTCCCTAAAATAATCTGTTGGTAGGTTTGGCTTGAGCGAAATAAAAGAATCTTCAGAAACTGCGAACAGGATGCCAAGCTTGTGGTAGTTAAGCTTAAATGGCAGTTAAAAGAGTCTCTGAGAGATCATAAAGATGATTTAAATCTCAGCCAGCAAGATATAAATTGGGGATCTTCTCTCGATCTTCAGTTCCAAAAAAGTGCAAAGAGTATCTCCCTCCCCAAAGAATGGAAAATAAGGGATACAACTAAAGAATTCCAGGGATGGATCATAAATCATCAGAGACACTCTCTATTTTTTGATGGAGTTGCAAAGGGAAATCCTGGAAGAGCTGGCGCTAGAGGTGTCATACTAAATCCAGATGGCATAACGATCCACAATTTCACCTGGGGTTTGGGCACCACTTCTAGCATTCAAGCTGAGGCTTTGGCTCTTTTCCACGGTCTCAACATTTTGAAAGCGTTGAACATCAGGGAGGCTAATGTAATTGGGAATCTCAGGTTATCATTAACACTGTGGTGACACATTCTAAGCCAACGGACCTAAGGCTTGCAAGGCTGATCTTCAAAATAATAGATCTTGGAGAATCATTCCAGAAATTGAATTTCTACCATGTGTTGAGAGCTAATAATAAGGAGGTGGACATTGAAGCCAACAAAGCAGCCCTTCTTACAGCTGGAGCCTTGCTCAGAGGTGGACAGGAAACATGGGAACCAATTCCTTAATTTACAAAGCTGTCATGTTTTACTGCCTACTGTTAAAGCAGTTTGTATGTATTCACAAACTTGGGAAAATCTCTGAAATTGATCACTTAATAGCAGCTAAAAAGAGATGTGAGCTAAGCATAAATGCCACAACCTTGCAAGGTTGTGAGGTACTCATGGGATTAGACTCACCTTTTGTAATCCGCTTTTTGGCATTAAGGCCAAGTATCTAATATACCCACCAGCCGTTTTTGTAAAAAAAAATCTTGTGACTCTCTCCCTACGTCCAACGTTCCACATCTACGTCAATAGCCAACTAATTCAAAAAGTTAATATATTTTATATATTTATTTTAAAATACAAATAAACGAATATTTTAAAATTTAAAAAATAAAAAGTAAAGTAAAAGGTTTTAAAAAATAAATAACAAATAAAGTAAAAGATTTAAAAAAATTAATTATATATTAAATAATTGTGATATTATTGTCATAAAAAACAATCGAAAATATTATGAAAGAAAAAAGTTTCTTCTTTTATCAAAATAACATTTATATATTATTTAATATATTAAAAAGTTAATACATTCATATATTATTTAATATATTTAAAAAGCTAATATATTTATAAATTTATTTTAAAATCTATATTTTTTAAAATCTTAAGAGTTAAAATAAAATATTATAAAAGAATAAGAATATATATATATATATATATATATATATATGCTACTCTTGTACTCTCATGACATGAGGTTGATTCTTATTGTTACCATTATAACTTTTAGGTGCCTACCTATTCTTGCTCTGCAAGCACAAATAAATTGAGGGAATTTGAACTTTGAACCTCCTAGCACATAACATTTCATTTTCATGACCATCGACAATTAAGCTACCCCGAGGGCTAGATTTTCTTTCTCTTTATTTTTCATTTTTTTTAAGACAAATGTAATGAGTTTAAAGGATAAGATTATATGTTTCCTCTTATAATGTTAAAGGTTCAAACCTAGAGAGGGATAAAATATATACATTTTTGTAAACTTGCATTGTACCAAGTGAGGCCTCTTTTCCCAAAAACAAAGGGGTATCATGCATTGATTTAAGATCTAACTTGACTATCACCTAAAAATTAGATTATTATTATCATCTTCATCATTTTTTTATGTATCTTTATTTATGAATATATCTACTTCAAGAGCAATTTTGTTTTCATGAATATATATATATTCTTATGTAGCTAATGGTTTATGTATGTGCTTTATTATTATTGAATTCCTTTTGCAGATGTTAGAGAGATAAATTTGCAGATATGTTCATCAAGAATTCAGGAACATTCACACGACATTCGAGAACCAACACATGAAGAAAACAGATATAAGTGGAAACCCTATAGGGAGAAAATCACGAATTTTAGGTTGAAAGTGATGTGAAGGCAAGCTACTACTCCTTATTACATATATTTTTGTAGGCTCCAACCTAAAAGAGGCTCCTACCTCAAAGGAAGCTCCAACCCCCACAAATTTTATGTAGGCTACAACCCATATGAGGCTCCTAACTCAACACGATACAACCTATTCTTTATCATGCTACAACATAGAAAGGGACAAAAATATCTCAATCACAAAATCAAGTCACAAATGTTGGTTACCTTATATACAATTCTATTGTTGCACTGCTTCTCCTTTTCAACTTTGCACCTATTCTATTGATGCTCATCAATATTCTTATGTAGACTACTTCACTTCAAAAAGTTATGTTTCCATTCCACATTGTATATTTTATAAGCAAGCCATCTCGGTTGTTTGTATTCTTTACTGGAATATGAAATGAAGCATTGTCTCTTGGACTTCCAAAAACTGATCATAAGCTTGTCTCTTCATTTTCAGTTATGAAAGAAAATTTGCAATATAAAATAGAGTTGAAATAAAACTACTAAATCAGTAATGATTACAAAGAGACAAATCAGTTGTATTAACTGCATTATTCTATATAATGAAAGCATATATTTTTCAACTTTTGCCTCAATATTTTATGTTCCACTTTAACCATTTTCAGCCTTCACATTTAATTTTCAACCTTTTCACTTCACATCACTTTCAACCTTTTGCATTCAAGCATAAATGATCATCAATTCAACATTCAACATAGTTTAACACCAATGTGATCAATGACATCAATGCCAATATTACCAACACAAGCATATTATTCTTCTCTTCTCATTTATTGTTTCGCACAGGTTTGAGGCAAGGACAATGAAAGAAGTTCGCAAAGTTCCGAAATTATAGGGTCTGAGGCTCACATCTATTTTAGGGTTTTTGGGTTGCAGTCGTTGGCATGTCACAGGGAAGTTTTGAACACGGTCATTGGCTTGCAAGCTCAAGGGTGTGATTGGAAGGCTTAAATCACTTGCACAACTCCTCTTGCATGCGATTGGGAAGTTTGACTCAGTTTTTACCAAGGACCGAAGTTGATCACAGTTGACCGCAGACATGAAAGGTAGTCATTGATATATTTTGATACTGGAAACATATTTATGAATGTCATTGGGTTGTTTTGTTGAATGATATTGCATTGGGCTCATTGTTCTCTCTATTGAACGTTTTATGACAATATAATAGAAGAATAATTTCAAATGGTTTTTCCCTAGTCTTTGACCAAACCTGACATCTCTTGTTGATATGTTGATTGTATCTTTTATCATTGCATTTATTGTTATATCTTTGATTACTGTTGATGGATGAAAAGACTAATTGTAAGTGGAAAGATTGCTAATTGAAGTATTGAATTGGGCTCAAGTAATCGATAGAACATAGAACAATCTGAAAAATTAACATGGTATCAGAGTTAATGTGAAGGACAAGCCAAAAAGGAGACAAGCATTGAAGCGATCATCTTTGGAAAGTTGAAAGAGTCAATCTAGCCAAGTCAAGATGACTTCCTTCTTCAAGGAAAATGAGAAGTTGGGTGACTCATCGAATTTCGCTGCATGGAAAGTCAGGTTAGAGATCATAACTGATAACAATGATTTTTTGGACTACTTTCAAGGAAAAGTACTTGATCCTTCAAAGAAACCTTTCGCTGCTGCAAAAAACAAGCACAAGAAAGGTGAGGTAAAGGAAAAGAAAATTATAGTTGATGGTTTAAAAGATAATTTACTTGCATATGTTGGAAACTTGAGAAGGTCTAAGGATATGTATGATAAGATAGATGCCATGTATGAATTCAACAATTTGAATGAAATCATATCCTTGAAAGATCAATTCAAAGACACAAATATGAACAAAATATAATTTGTGCAAAACGACATAATGAGGATATCTCGTCTTAGAGACCAATTGCAAAGAGTTGGAGAATAAGTGTCTAACAAGGAATTGGGGATTGTGACTCTAAGAGGTCTCCCTCCTATTTGGAAAACCTTTATTACTACTATAAGAAATACCAATGTCCTCCAATCATTTGATGAAATTGTTGAAAATCTCAGTCAAGAATAATCAAGGATGATATTAAGAGGAAGGATTCAAAAGCATGAAGAAGGAGAGCACACTGCATTCATCACTCATGAAAAGAAGAAGAAGAAAAGAAAAGGAGTTCCATCAAATTCAAAAAATCCTCCTTCTCTAAATCCAAATAGAAGAAAGGAATTTTTGAACATAGAATGCTACAATTGTCATAAGAAAGGCCACTATACTTGAGATTGCCCCGAGAATAACAATGGACCGCACTACAATACTACAAGCAACAATAGGTTTAATGATCAAATAAGAAGAGATGATCGAAGGAATGATCACAATGGAAGAGATGAAAGAAGAAGAAGAGATGCTCCAAGTGATCATGAAGAAGATCACTGTCCACAAAAGAAGTCAAAATTCTCTAGGTATGAAAGTAATGTTGTGAATCAACCTGAATAAATTCTTATTTCTTCCCTTATTAGTTCATCTCCACTGGATTCGTGGGATAGTTCATTGCTTGATAGTGGGGCCACTCACCACTTCTCTAATTATAAGGAAGTTCTCTCTAATTTGGTAGAGAGGGAACCAAATTTTAAAATCATTCCTGGAGCCAACACCACTCATCTGGTTAAAGGTTTTGGGTCCGTCAAATTTCATTTGAAATCCAGGGAATCTATTTTGCTCCACGATGTGATGTATGTGCCAAGATTGAAGAAGAATTTGGTATCAATATCCACTTTGGAAGACAAAGGGATGAGTGTTTCCTTCATCAAGGGGAAGGTTCTTACTTGGATTTTTGGATCACCTATGAGAGATTCATTCACATTGGGATCAAGAAGTGAAGGACTCTATAGGGTTACTAGAAGACCATTTTTACCATTGGTCCATGATACTAATCATATAAACGAGTTGTGGAACCGAAGATTGGCCCATCTACATTATGATTCTCTTCCAAAATTGGAGGAATTGGTCTCAGGGATTCCCAAGGTTCAAGCTCATCATGTCTGAGTATGTCCAAGTTGTTCCAGTGGAAAGAATACAAGGGAACCATTCCCCTTTAGCGAGAACAAGACAACTAACATCCTCCATCTCATTCATTCTGATATATGTGGTCGAATGCTCGTGAATTATATTGGTCGTAATCTTTATTACATCACCTTCATTGATGAATTATCTAGAAATACATGGATATATTACTTGAATCATAAGGATGAAGCCTTCGAAATATTCAAGGAGTTCAAAGCTTTGATTGAAAATCAAACAAGGAGGAAAATCAAATTATTCAGGTCCGACAATGATGGAGGGTACACATCAAAGGAGTTCATTGATTTTTTCAAAAGGGAAGGAATCAAGAAAGAGAAAATTGTGCCTTATAATCCCAAACAAAATGGAGTAGCTGAAAGAAAGAACAAGTTCATTATATAAGTTACCTGTGCCATACTCGATGATAAAAATTTGTTGAAATTCCTTTGGGGAGAAGCAACAAATGTCATCATATATGTTAAAAATGGGGTACCTCATCAAGAACTGGACAACAAGACTTGAATAAGTGTTCATAGGTGTTAAGCTCGATGTTAGCCATCTCTATATCTTTGACTTCCCCATATACTTTCATGTACCAAAGGACAAAAGAAACAAGTTGGAAGCCTCAGGAAGAAAAGGTACGTTTATTGGATATTGTAAAAATTCTAAAGCATTTAGAATATATATTATTGGTCAAAGGAAGGTTGAGAATAACAGGGATGTTACATTCGATGAAGATGTCACCCTTGGAAACACAAGGGACCTTTCTCCACCTCCTCCTCTTGAGAAGAATGATGATATGGATATTTTAGATGGTCCTTTTTTGCCCGAATCCGAGACAGATATTGTTGATGATCCCATGGAGCCCATGGATCCCTTAGATCCTCCTCCATGTGATGCTCCCACTAGAAATATGCCACTTTTGATTCGAGATACATGATGATGAGAGATGAGCTCTCATTCGAATATTGTATAGAGAAAGGAAGAATCCATGCAAGTACCAAGGATATGTTGCAGCCATGAACACTATGATTAAAATCGAACCTCCCACATTTGAAGAATTCGTAAAAGAAAAATTATGGAAAGATGTTATGGCCAAAGAATATGAATCAATTATGAAGAATGATGTATGGGATGTTGTGCCGAGACCAATGAGGAAATCTGTGGTGAGTTCAAAGTGGTTATTCAAGATCAAGCATGGAGTTGATGGTAACATTGAAAAATACAAGGCAAGGTTCGTAGCTCAAGGATTCTCCCAGAAAGAGGGAGAATATTATGATGATATACTTGCACCTGTCACTCAATATACAACCAGTCGTTCGATATTTTCCCTTGTTGAAAGTCAAGGATGGACCCTTCATCAGATGGGTGTAAGGACTGCATTTCTCCATGGCATGTTACAAGAAGTGTATGTTGAGAAATCACGTGGATTTGAAGTAGAGGATCAAAAGACACAAGTTTACAGATTGAAGAAGGCATTGTATGGTTTGAAGCAAGCCCCTAGAGCATGGTAAACCCACATAGATAGTTATTTGATGAAGCTGGGATTCACAAGAAGCAATGTCGACCCCAACCTCTACTTCAAGGTAGTCCAAGGTATGTCGTTGATTTTGGTTTTATATGTTGACGATGTATTCTTAACAGGTAGTGAGCCCCTAATGATTGAGTGTAAGAGGGAGCTAGCCTCTGAATTCGTGATGAAGGACCTTGGACTCATGCACTACTTTACATGCCTTGAGTTATGGCAAAGGCTTGGTGAGATTTTCATTTCACAAGGAAAATATGTTGTGAAGATGCTAGAGAGATTTGGAATGATAGAATGCAAGTCTCTACCCACACCGATAGAAATGAACTTCAAGAAGCTATGTGGAGAAGCTACAGGACCCGATTTGGCGAATCCATTCGAGTATAGATAGTTGATTGAGGCTCTTGTGTTCCTAGTAAAAACCCATCCAGACATATGCTATGTAGTGAACACGTTGAGTCAATTCATGACCAAGCCTCTCTATGCAAATTGGATTGCTACAAAACGATCTAAGATATTCACATGGGACAATCACACTTGGTCTGAGATATTCCATTGGAGATGTTTGACTTCATGAATACACTAATGCTAACTGGGCAAGAAATGTTGTCAATAGGAAGAGTACATCTTGATGTTGTTTTAGCCTTAGATCTGCCATGATATCTTGGATGAGCAAGAAGAAAAAGTTTGTAGCATTGAGTACCACCGAGGTAGAGTATATTTCCACTAGCATGACTAGTTGTGAAGCAATTTGGTTGAGGAAGCTATTTTGAGAGCTATTTGAGTAGGTCCTAGGTACTAGAGTGATATATTGCGACAACAAGAGTTGGATCCATTTGGCAGAGAATCTCACATTTCATGACAAGTACAAGGACATAGAGATCTGATATCACTTCATTCAAGACATGGTGCAGAGAGGAGTCGTTAGACTCCATCACATATCAACAAATAAGAAGATTGTAGATATTCTCACCAAAACTTTGTCGAAAGGGAAGTTCTTGATATTCAGAGAGAAACTTGGACTGCTTGATGTTACCCCTCCTGATAAGGGACATCACTGATCGAGGACATTAAGCCATCTCTTCCCCCCTGTTTGAGCTCCTAGGGTGTGGAATTGAGATAGAGGGCTCCTGGGGTTGAGTGATCTCTGGATAATAAGGTTTCACCACTATCTGTTACTCATAGGGTTGGATATGTTTCTCCCCTATCTTGGTCTTTGCAGAGTATACCCTAGTTGACATCATACCCACAAGCTCGGCCTATTGGGATTGTCCCTCCCTATCTGTCCAATGGGTTGAGGAGGGGTGGGGGCATGTGATCCTTACTTTTTGGTAAGTCGGGTATCTCGCCCAAGCTTGGAATATGATGAAGGTGTTATACCACATGACTCTTGAGGGTCATTGTTGGGAAGATTAGTAGGAAATAGGATGGGTTGATATATGCTCCCCTATGTCACATATTACTCAATATGGGGTTAGATATATTTAGCTCCTCTATGAGATTCTGGGATGAGATGTACACCCCGATGTGGTTTCAGATTGAGATATGCCCTCCGACAAGATAGAGGGTGGTATATTTTTCTCCCCGATGATTTTTCTTCTTTAGATTCAAGAAGGTTTCAACAAATAGAGTTGAGCAAATATGGGACATATCATGACAGGATGACTGATGAGCCCCAATTTTGGTACAATTTGGGCTCATTTTGGCCTATTCTACTTGCTCAAACCATTCATATTTTATTGCTTATGCATGCATTTCTTAGTTTGTTCGTGTTGTTTGTAGGAAGAAGGGTAGACATATTATCTACGTGACTAATGCATGATGCTTTCAGGTTTTTTTTGCATTTAAAGGGAGAAAAGACACGAAAAAGGAGACAAGGAGACAATGAGGTGGCACTGCTGGTTTTTAGGAGAGGATGTCCACAGTCTTGGGGACCTTCCTCATGATTCCCACAGTAGCTCCGAGCTCCAATCAATCTCCCCACCGAGCATAGAGCACCGAGCATAGAGGCAGCCAACTGTTCTACAGGAACAACAGTCATAACTGTTCTACAGGATCACCAAGTTAAACTTCAGTTGGACAGCCGAGTTCCTAAAATCAAGGAGACCTGTTGGATGATCGTTTTTGCATAAGTATAGAGGCCGTCGCCTTTGATAGGTTGTTGAAACTTTCGCATTACTATTGTAATTTTTGAGCATAGCTCGGTGTTAGTTCTTGTTGTAAGCCAGTTTTGGCATAACATCAGATTATGAATAAAGAAGACAGATTCTGATCTAGTTCTGAGTTTTCTTGAGGAGACTATAGCTCTCAGGTTAGGGCCCAACCTGAGAGCCATAGATCCCCTCTGCTGTAGTGTTGTTTGCATTTCGTTTCAGCACTCTGAGTTTTCATTTTCGCATGCAATTTGAATTACAGGTTGTTGAATTAGTCTTTTTCATGAGCATAGATAGGACTAGTTTATGGTTGAATTGCTTTCGGTTGTTTAGTTAGATTAGCAGGTTGATAATACATTGGAGCTCCAGCAAAAAAGGTTGAGGAAGTCTCCACTGCCATCTCCGTTTGGAGATTGGAGTGCAGCCTATACCAGCCACAAAAACACGCAGTTCTTCACTTCATACATACTGCAACATAGTCTCGTTTATGATAGATCTTTCCACATGATTCACACCTGCACACACACCTTCATCACAGCTTCATGCACATTCTCCTTCACGTTTTGGGATTGCTGTTCATTGAATTTATACGCACAGGTAGTTTAGGTTGATGCATTTTCGGTTTGGTGACAGTCATAAGCATTTGTTTCACTTACACTGCTCTCTCTCGTTCCATTACCTCATTCTCCATCTTGATCACGCATGCAAACACATCTTTGACCCCTGCTCCGCTCTGTTATCTCCCGAAGTCTTTCACTCCTCACATAGCTTCATTCTCTAGCCTTTTTGTTGACCTAGTCCTCTATCTTCCAACCTACTTCCTACACTCACTCCCTATCCTATCCCTCTACTTCTGAGCCATCACCAGCCCTATTCCTACCTTACACATCTCCCCCTACCATTTAATCACTCCTCCATCACTTCAAACACTCACGGTAGGTCATCCTGTAGCAATTTGTAGACATCCTGTAGAAATCTCTGCGTATCCTGTAGGATCCCCTGCAGACATCCTGTAGGAGGCCACTCACTCGGTTGCTGAGCTTCTGAATGCGAGGAACCTCTGTGGATGGATGCTAAGGATCCCTAGGGACCTCTCCTAGCCTCCCCAACCTGTCCCACGCTTTCCTTCCTTCTCCATCCCATCTGCACAACCAAACCCTAGTTAGCACAAAATCACAATCATTCCATCCACTTAAAGGAAAAATACAAAAACATGTCTTTTATGATGCAAGTAGCTTAGATCCATGCATTTCCACTTATTAGAGGTAACAGCAGCATTGGTAGAGGTTTCATTCACATTCTTTGCATTATAAAGGTTAGACTAGTTAAATTAGGGTTTCCTAGGTTTACATGCTTTGATTTGCTTTCATTCCATTTTGTCAAGTAGAGTAGTTTTCCTTTGAGAATAGCTTTCGTCCATCAATTAGCAAGATTATTCTGAGAGCCTATAGAAGTTGGCTTGAGTCCTAGCGGACTTGTGCCAGCTGACCAAGTGACAGCTGCGACAAGAGCTAGTACTTGTGCATATAGCACCGTCGCTTCCAAGTTTGTACGAACTACCGGGTTGATAAAATGAGAGACAGGAAGCCCCAGGAGTTGTAGCATTATTGCTACAATACTGGAGCTCACCATCTTTTTGGCGCCGTTGCCGGGGAAGCGTCAGAGTATTAGTAATTGTTGCTTTTCTTCTACTTTCGTACTCTTACTTCTGCTCAGTAGTTTACTTCATTTCCATTCTGCAAAAGTAGCATAGACATTTCCTGCTTTCATAGATTAGCATTTCCTGCTTTCATAGATTAGTATTTCCTGCTTTCATAGATTAGCATTTCCTGCTTTCATAGATTAGTATTTCCTGCTTTCATAGCTTAGTATTTCCTGCTTTCATAGATTAGCATTTCCTGCTTTCCTAGATTAATATTCCTTGCTTTCCTAGATTAATATTTCTTGCTTTCCTAGATTAGCTTTCCAATTCCGCAATTTCATTTGAGCAATATAGTTAGTTGTAGATCACTCTGTTTCAGTTTTGCAGGTACCAAAGAAAAAAAGCAAAAGCACTCAAAAAAGAAAAGTCCTTTCCATTTCATGCCTCGTAGGAACCGAGATAAATCAGGCAAATTCCTACCAAACACCCCCACCACATCACTAAGTCACCCTTCTCTCTTCTTTGGTGACAGTGACCCAGAGGAACCTATAGGTGAACATCCTGAGATATACCAAGGCCCTATAGAAGAAGAAGAGTTAGAGACCACTCCATCTGAAGCCATGGCTGATAACAGAAGGGAAGATGAGAGAATAGAAGGAGCTTTCCCCATCCGAGAGACCAATGGAGAGATGAAAATGAAGAACATTAGCCCCTCCGCCTTGCCTCACTTCCATGGACTGACCACTGAGGATCCTGATACCTTCCTGTTTGAGTTTGCTGTCCTTTGTAGAACCTATGACTATGCTGAAGATGAGCAAAAGTTGAAACTTTTCCCTTCCACTCTCAAGGATGCAGCACTACGCTGGTTCATGGGTTTACCTGGGAATAGTATCACTACTTGGGCTCAGATGCAGCAAGCTTTCAACACCAAGTACCGGGATTACTGTAGGTCTAAGGAAACCAAGGGAGAGATCTTTCGGATGACCATGGGGAATGATGAGTCTTTAGAGGATTATGAGGAGAGGTTCCAACTTAGCTATAAGCGGGCCAGGTGCACACTTGACCCTGAATCCCTCAAGTTGGTTCTACTCCGAGGAGTCCCTGAAGATCTCTTAGACACCCTTCACATGTTAGCTGGGGGGGACATTTACCAACTGCCTTATGAGGACATCAAGACTGTGTTTAGAAATCATTCCAGGGCAGCTAGGAAACGAGGTAGAGGAAATCTCCTCTCCACTGGTGTCCCTTTCTCCAAACATGAGTTTACAAACCAATTAGAAGATCTTAAGAGTGAGGTGAGACAGACCATTGCCATGCAGCTGGACACATTTAGGATCCAACAGAAGAAAGAAGAAGCTGAGAGAGCCTTGGCTGTCTTCTGTCCTAGGTGCACCAGAAGACACCCTAAGAACGAATGCCCATTGCATTCGGTTGAAGTGTGTTTCGTTTGTGAGGAGGACCACCCAACAAATCAGTGTCCAAACTTACCTGGGTTTAAAGCCATGTACCAAGGGACTGAAGCTCCCACAGAGCCTCTCTATTACCTCAACCAAAGGAGGCCACAAGGATCTAGACCTTATCAGCAGGGGATGCAAGGGGCATCTCAAGCTTATTACAACCCCAACCAGTCAACTCCTATGCCTTCCTGGGGTCCCCCTGCTCATCCTTCATGGTCTTATCCACCTCAGTACCCCACTCAACCTACTTCTCATCCATATCACTCACATACCCAACCACAGCCTCAATGGAATGCACCTCAGTCGGGGTGGAGGCCTCAGTACAACACTCCACCCGCCATTCTGCCTCCACCTCCAGTTCAACCACAACCATTACCTCCTGCTCCTCCAAGGCAACCTCAAATGCCTGCTCAACCGAACCCGAACCCCAACAATAGACAAGCCCAGCAGGTATACACTGGGGAAACCTCATGCCCTACCTATGCTGTGGAGATCCAGGAGATCAATCTGAGATCTGGAAAGACTCTTCCAGATCGCCAGCCTCCTCCCCCAGAGGATGAGGAAGACCATCAGGAGAGTGAACCAAAGCCTATTCCACCCTTTCCTGAGAGACTAACAGCCACCACACAACCTAACCCAGAAGAAGATGAGCTTTTGGGTGAGCTCAAGCAGTTGTGTGTAAAAATCCCACTTCTCCAAGCCATCAAGGATGTGCCAATATATAACAAGCTGGTTAAGGAGAAGTGTTTCAAACACCCAGGTAGACGGAAGAAAGATGCCTCAACTATCAATGTCATAGGACAACTGTATGACCTTATGCTAGGACAAGTCATCTGCCCAAAGTACCTAGATCCTGGAAGTCCTGTAGTAGATGTTCACATCAATGACACCATTATCCCCCACACCTTGATTGATCTGGGGGCGGCCATCAATGTGATGACCAGGGATACCATGCTTAAACTCAATCTTCAGGGTTCCTTGAGGAAGATCTCGACAGTACTGCAATTAGAAGATCGCTCCACCGTGACTCCCGAAGGGATTGTGGAGGATGTCATGGTCTCTATTGATTCTTGGGAATACCCTGCAGACTTCCTGGTTCTGCAACCAAAGGCCAAGCTTACTGGATATCCTCTCATTTTGGGAAGGCCTTGGTTAGCTACTGCAGATGCTTACATAAGTTGTCGGGCAGGAAACATGACCATCAAAAATGGTCCCATGTCCAAGCAGCTAGTCCTATACCCTCCTGCCCAACCTTCTTTAGAGCATGATTTACCACTCTGGTTGGAAGAAGGAGAAGAAGACGAGGTGTACTCAGCACCTCTGTGTACCTTAGATACCACCAGAAGAAACCCCCCAACCGAGGATGACTTGATCGAGAACTTGATCCAAAAACCACCTACCAGTGCACTACCCTTAGAAAAACTGGTGGAGGATGCCCAAGCTAGCACCTTAGTGGATCTTTGTACAACCAACCCTATCACTCCCAGAGTTAAGAATGTGGAGTTCGGCCCAGAGAGAGCATTGAAAATCAGCTCCTCCCTATCTCCTTCCCAGGAAAAGGAGCTGTGTAGTCTGTTGGCCAACCACCTAGATGCTTTTGCTTGGAGCTATAAGGAAATGAAAGGAGTCCATCCTTCGGTCTGTACCCATCATATATACATCAAAGAGGATTGTAAACCGGTTAGGCAACCTCAGAGGAGAATGAATCCAGCCCTTAAGGACATTGTCAAGGGGGAATTGCAGAAACTGTTGGATGCCGGATTCATCTACCCCATCTCAGATAGTGAATGGGTGTCCCCTCTGGTGTTGGTTCCCAAGAAGAATGGGAAGTGGAGGATCTGTGTGGATTACCGGGAGCTGAACAAAGCTACCAAGAAAGACCATTTCCCTCTACCTTTCATAGATCAAGTGTTGGATGGACTGGCAGGAAAGAAGTTCTTCTCTTTCCTGGATGGGTTTAGCGGGTACAATCAAATCCAAATCAGCCCGGAAGACCAAGATAAGACCACCTTCACTTGTCCTTGGGGTACCTTTGCCTATCGAGTCCTTCCCTTTGGGCTATGCAATGCTCCTGCTACTTTTCAGAGAGCTGTCTTGAGCATCTTCTCGGAGTTGGTCCATGATGCAGTGGAAATATACATGGATGACTTTACTCCTTATGGGGCCAACTTCCAGGAAGCATTGTCCAACCTTGGGAAAGTCCTAACCAAATGCACCGAGATGAACTTGTCCCTTAGTCCTGAAAAATGTGAATTCCTAATGACTGAGGGGACCGTGCTAGGCCATACCATTTCTTCCCAAGGATTGCAGGTGGATCCTAACAAAATTGCTCTCATCAAGAGGGTTCCACCTCCTCAAAAAGTAAGGGATGTCCGGAGTTTCTTGGGATTAGCAGGATACTACCGGAGATTCATTAAAGATTTCAGCAAGCTAGCCTCGCCATTGTTTGATCTGTTGGCAAAAGATGTGGAGTTTAAGTGGACTGACGATTGTCAGAAGAGTTTGAATGAGTTAAAGGACAAGTTGGTGTCAGCACCAATCTTGAGAGGTCCAAACTGGGCCCTACCTTTCCACATCCACACTGATGCCTCGAACAAAGCCATAGGTGCAGCTTTAGGACAAGTTGAGCAGAAACTTCCATATGCCATTTACTTTGTTAGCAAAAGCTTGTCCAAAGCTGAGCTGAATTACACTGTAATCGAGAAGGAATTCTTGGCTGTGGTCCATGCATTGAACAAGTTCCGACATTATATTACTGGTTACCAGACCTTTGTACATACTGACCATGCTGCTATTAGATATTTGATGAATAAACCAGATGTGAATGCTCGTATCATTAGATGGTTACTTTTATTGCAGCAGTTTGATTTAACCATTGTTGATAAACCAGGTAGAGAAAATGTTGTTGCTGATTTTTTGTCTAGATTGGATTTGTCTGCAGATGAAGATGGGACGGTGGATGACCAGATGCCTGATGAGCATCTGTTTGCTATCTCAGTACTCTCTCCATGGTTTGCTGATATAGCAAACTACCTTGTTTCAGCTCAATTCCCTCCGCACCTCTCTTCAAAAGAGAAGAGCAGAATCATCAGCAAAAGTGCCTCATTCACTTGGATCGGGGGCAATCTGTTCAAGCTTGGCCCCGATCAGATCTTAAGGCGTTGTGTAAGGGAAGAGGAATTCTTTGACATCCTCCTCACCTGTCATGATGGGCCTTGTGGAGGACATTTTGCAGCAAAGAGAACTGCCTTCAAGATCCTGCAGGCAGGCTACTATTGGCCCACACTTCATCAAGATGTCAGAAGATATGTCAGTCAGTGTGACCAATGCCAAAGAATGGGGAAACCGACCCAAAGGGATGAGATGCCTCTCCAACCTCAAGTGACTCTTGAGCCATTTGAGAAGTGGGGCATGGACTTTGTGGGTCCAATCAATCCCTCTTCGAGGCAAAGATCCTACATCATTGTGTGTACTGACTACTTGACAAAGTGGGCAGAGACCAAAGAAATCAAAGCAGCAACAGAAGAGAAAGTGGCCGAGTTCCTAAGAGAGAACATCTTCTACAAGTTTGGCTACCCAAGAGAGCTGGTGACCGATCAAGGGAGCCAGTTCACATCCAACTTGGTTGAAGATCTCCTAGCTCATCACAAGATCAAGCATAGGACTTCCACCCCCTATCATCCTCAAGCAAATGGGCAGGTGGAAGTCACCAATAGAGCATTAGAGGGGATCTTGACCAAAGTGGTGAGCAGCAGCAGAAAAGATTGGGCAGATCGCCTGGTTGAGGCCACATGGGCTTACAACACCACTTGGAAGACCACCACCGGCTTCACACCTTATGAGCTGGTCTATGGGAAGAAAGCTTTGCTGTCCATTGAGTTTGAGTATAACACTTTGAGGATGGCAGCTCAGCTGGACCTAGATCTCAGCCATGCACAACAAGAAAGGCTACTGCAGCTGAATGGCCTGGACGAGCACCGCATGCAGGCCCTCCTTCACTCGGAAGTGGTTCAACTTCAGAGGAAGGTGTGGCATGACCAACATCTCCATGACAAGCAATTTCAGCCGGGAGATTGGGCTTTGTTGTATGATTCTAGATACAAAGATTTCAAGGGGAAGCTGAGAACCAGATGGCTAGGGCCATATTCAGTGGAAAAATGTCATGACAATGGATCTGTTCTCATTCGGACCATTGATGAGGAAGCCATCCCCATGCTTGTCAACGGGCATCGATTGAAGATCTACAGGAAGCCTCCCTCCAGACAAGAGTTCATCAAAACTATGGAGAAGGCAGTATTGGTCATAGAGAAGGGTTCTGCCCCTGCTTTGGGCACACCCCGAAGAATCTAGAAAAAAATAAAAATAATAATAATAATAATAATAATAATAATAATAAATAATAAAGATCCTTGGGTGAAAACCTTTCTGAGGCGCCCAAGGCAGGTGGTAGGGGTGAAAACCTCATTTGAGGCGCCCC
Organism: Pinus tabuliformis; assembly: GCA_031772625.1. Lineage (NCBI taxonomy): Eukaryota > Viridiplantae > Streptophyta > Pinopsida > Pinales > Pinaceae > Pinus > Pinus tabuliformis. Next base: position 672,310,420 of record CM062809.1, on the reverse strand, counting down.
TGCTATCTTTCAAAAAAAAAAAAAAGAAGCAAAAAAAGAGATAAAGATCCTTGAGTGAAAACTTCTCTGAGGTGCTTAAGGCAGGTGGTAGGGGTGAAAACCTCATTGAGGCGCCCCTGCTATCTTTCAAAAAAAAAAAAAGAGAGAAAAAACAAAAAACAAAAAGAAAAAAACAAGATCCATAAGTTATTTGCATGCAGATTGCAGGTGTTCTATGGAGGAGAGGAAGCCTCTCAACTCAAGGTCAAAGGTCCTTAGCATGCAGCTAGGACACCTCACCAGCTCCTCCTCCAAGAATGCTTATGTTCTTCAAGGTATGTGCACTTTCATTATAGATTGAGTCTTCTACAGGAAGACGCAGATTTTCTACAGGAAGGTGCGAGTTTCTACAGGAAGGTGCCAGTTTCTACAGGAAGGTGCCAGTTTCTACAGGAAGAGTTGCTTGTCTACAGGAAGCTCTGTATTTCTACAGGAAACTTCCTGTAGAAGCTCAGAACGGGCCAGAATGCATTTCATGAGCAGATCTGATGACTACGGGTTGGTGTGGACGCATGCAAGCCTCTTTTGGGCCCATGCACGACGCTGTTACCTTGCTCCACCATCCTCGTCAACATGCATCCAAGTCCCCTGCACCAGCAAAACAGATCAATGAGTTCTCGCGGAAAAAGGCATTTTCAAAGATAAACAAGCGCGGAGATCTTATACCACAGGCATCAGAAGCTCCGGAAGCGGGATTGAAAGACCAGATCCTCCGCCGTGCAGCATACACCCAAGGAAGAAGAACTGGTACGAGACACCCGCGGGAATCCTGTAACAGTTCAACCTGCTGGAGTGGATACCGTTCACAACACCGCCATCTCCAAGGTAATGTGAGCGCATGCAACCACAACATTCCCTCCATCGTCAGCAACCTGTAACCATGAGCCTCCGGGTCTGTGTGAGTGCGCATGCAGCAGGTAGATCCGCTCACCATCATCGAAAAACTGGAAAAATCGTGTGCAGCCACGCAGGTAAGCGTCTAACCCCTTCCTTCCATCAAATCGCATGAATATTACTTTGATTTGTTTGCATGGCGTAAAGGTGAATGGTTGAGCAGCAGTATGGCCAAGTAGACTGGCCACGTCGGCTAGTTATGGTATAGTTGAATGTTCGGGTGGCGGCCACGAAAAAATCAGCAGCACGCACGTGAGAATCCGTGGGAATGAGTTCAGCAGAAAAAGGCGGCGGCAGATCTGTGGGAATGAATGCGGCAGCAAGTGAATACGCCAGTGAGTGGTTGATGACGTCGCTCAACGGTCCGGCGGGGGATGAGCTGTCCCCCGCGCCACGGATCGCGCCGATTCAAAATCTAATCGGCTAGATTTTGACATGCATTCAATCAACCACCACTTCGAACTCGAGTGGCTATTCCGATCGTCTCTGCACCTTGATACGCCGAGCTGTTGGTTACCAGAACACCAGTGAAGCGCACCTCAACCGCGATCCAATTGCAGTCCTCTCGGAAATTTGCGCACTGCTCCTACAGGAATACAGTTCTACAGGAACGCAGTCTTCTACAGGAACGCGGGTGTTCACGTAAAAAAGGTGGCCGAGTAACGAGGTAACCCTGGACTTCTCATGCAAATAGTCATGTAAGGTGGTAGAAAGTTCAGTTACTGTCTGGGTATAGAGAAAGTGGTGAAATTTCTGTCTGTAGGCCTATACTGTCATTCTACAGGATTGTTGAAATAGTTAGACTGTGTTGTAAAATTTTGTGGATTATACGCGTTGTTCTGCACTCTGTCACCGAAACTTCACACTCCTCCACCATCACCACCTCCGGTTAAGAAAATTGTGCATCATGCCGGGTGGATTTATCAGGCGAGAACCCACAGATTCCACCAAATTAAGGAGAAATCCAGCAGTGGTAGAGCTCTTTACCAGAGCACAATGGATGCCTTTTTGTGATAAGCTGCAGGGCTACGATGATGAAGTAGCCGAGGCATTCTTGCAGGCATTGAAGCCTAAATCCCAGACACTGGCCACAGTAAGCTTCAGAGGTCTCAGCCTCCAACTCACCCCAGAGCATATAAGTCGAATCACAGGACTTCCTATGGGTCTCCCGTGGGATAAAGAAGAACGAAAGCTAAGCCAGCAAGCCAAGAAAGAGTTCTTCCCACCTGAAGAATCATTCACAGAGGAAAAAAATGGGGTGAGAAGGACAAGCCTGTTGCCACCATGGAACGAAGTCAGTTTGCAAATCATGAAATATATCACCTGTGAGGGTCGTTACAACATTGTGTATGCATATCACTTCCGGCTGCTCAGTGAACTAAGACACCGGATTGATCTTCCTGCAGAACAGAGATTGAGCATTCCTTACTTTTTATTACAGTCCTTGATGGAGTGCGCTACAAAGCTCAAGGATGGCATTCCGGATCAGGTAGCCCACCATGGGTTAATCAAGCTTCTTGTGGAGGATGCTCTCCACTCATATAAGGTCCCCCTCGCATGGGAATCATTTAGGAATTTAACAAGAGAAGGGGACATAAAGATGTTGCTTGAAGAAACGGGGTCCTCTAGCGGTGAGGAAGAAGAGCCAGTAGCCAAGAATAAGAAAGGGAAAAGCCAAAAGATCCCGACTCCAACACAGAAGAAAGAACGAAAGGAGAAGGAGGAGGGAAAGGATGACAGAGCAAAAGAGGACACCCCCATCCTGCCAGCAAGGGAAAAGAGGTTGAAAAGTAGGGCAGTCAAAACTGAGGTGGTCCCTGCCAGCCCAAGCACCTCGTCAGCTCCTGCAGTCAAAGCCAAAAGCAAAATCCATGCAGCCAAGCAAGAAAAGGTGGTGAGAGTTGCATCTGCAGGAACGAAAAAACAGGCTTCTACAGGAAGCCCGAAAGCAGCCTCTACAGGAAAACAAACGCAGGCTTCTACAGGAAGCCCCAGAACAACACCTACAGGAAAACAAAAGCAGGCTTCTACAGGAAGCCCAAGAACTATGCCTACAGGAAAGCAGACGAAGGCTTCTACAGGAAGCCCAAAAACAGAGAAGGGGTCTTCTACAGGAAGCCCACAGCTCGTAAAGAAAGGGTCTTCTACAGGAGGGCCGAAAGTGGATAAAGAGGGGTCTTCTACAGGAAGCCTGAAAATAGAAAGGGAAGGGGCTTCCACAAGGAGCACCGGGAAAGTAAAAAGCAAGGGAGAGAAGGCTGATCCTCTCGAGAAGGAGGCGGCAGCTGCGCTGGCCGCCCTCAGCACACCTGCGAAACCAGCAGAAAAGAGGGAGAGGGAGATCCCTCTACCTTCCAGAACCAGGAGAAGTCAGAGGATGAAAACAGACATGTCGCAGCCTCCTCCCAGCAGCCAAACCACTTTAGGGAGTGTTCCTACTTCACCCAGTGAGAAAACTCCCTCTAAGACACCGGCCATCCCCGAGAAAGGAAGCCCGAAGGTCACCTCCTGGACACGAAAGATAGGCCAATCGCCTTCCGAAGCCCGGCTCAAAGAAACAGGAAAGAGGGAAGAAGTTCCACCCTCGTCACCACCAGGGGCAGAGAAGGCAGGGCCATCAAAAGCGGGAAAGAAAGAGCCTGTTCCGGTCCCGAGTCCTCGGCCAAGGACAAGGAGCAGGAGCAAGGTTGCTCAAGGATGAGCAAATGGTTCAGCTGGGGGGTGATGATGAGCCCCAATTTTGGTACAATTTGGGCTCATTTTGGCCTATTCTACTTGCTCAAACCATTCATATTTTATTGCTTATGCATGCATTTCTTAGTTTGTTCGTGTTGTTTGTAGGAAGAAGGGTGACATATTATCTACGTGACTAATGCATGATGCTTTCAGGTTTTTTTTGCATTTAAAGGGAGAAAAGACACGAAAAAGGAGACAAGGAGACAATGAGGTGGCACTGCTGGTTTTTAGGAGAGGATGTCCACAGTCTTGGGGACCTTCCTTGTGATTCCCACCGTAGCTCCGAGCTCCAATCAATCTCCCCACCGAGCATAGAGCACCGAGCATAGAGGCAGCCAACTGTTCTACAGGAACAACAGTCATAACTGTTCTACAGGATCACCAAGTTAAACTTCAGTTGGACAGCCGAGTTCCTAAAATCAAGGAGACCTGTTGGATGATCGTTTTTGCATAAGTATAGAGGCCGTAGCCTTTGATAGGTTGTTGAAACTTTCGCATTACTATTGTAATTTTTGAGCATAGCTCGGTGTTAGTTCTTGTTGTAAGCCAGTTTTGGCATAACATCAGATTATGAATAAAGAAGACAGATTCTGATCTAGTTCTGAGTTTTCTTGAGGAGACTATAGCTCTCAGGTTAGGGCCCAACCTGAGAGCCATAGATCCCCTCTGCTGTAGTGTTGTTTTCATTTCGTTTCAGCACTCTGAGTTTTCATTTTCGCATGCAATTTGAATTACAGGTTGTTGAATTAGTCTTTTTCATGAGCATAGATAGGACTAGTTTATGGTTGAATTGCTTTCGGTTGTTTAGTTAGATTAGCAGGTTGATAATACATTGGAGCTCCAGCAAAAAAAGTTGAGGAAGTCTCCACTGCCATCTCCGTTTGGAGATTGGAGTGCAGCCTATACCAGCCACAAAAACACGCAGTTATTCACTTCATACATACTGCAACATAGTCTCGTTTATGATAGATCTTTCCACATGGTTCACACCTGCACACACACCTTCATCACAGCTTCATGCACATTCTCCTTCGCGTTTTGGGATTGCTGTTCATTGAATTTATACGCACAGGTAGTTTAGGTTGATGCATTTTCGGTTTGGTGACAGTCATAAGCATTTGTTTCACTTACACTGCTCTCTCTCGTTCCATTACCTCATTCTCCATCTTGATCACGCATGCAAACACATCTTTGACCCCTGCTCCGCTCTGTTATCTCCCGAAGTCTTTCACTCCTCACATAGCTTCATTCTCTAGCCTTTTTGTTGACCTAGTCCTCTATCTTCCAACCTACTTTACATGCTTTGATTTGCTTTCAGTCCATTTTTCAAGTAGAGTAGTTTTCCTTTGAGAATAGCTTTCGTCCATCAATTAGCAAGCTTCTTCTGAGAGCCTATAGAAGTTGGCTTGAGTCCTAGCGGACTTGTGCCAGCTGACCAAGTGACAGCTGCGACAAGAGCTAGTACTTGTGCATATAGCACCGTCGCTTCCAAGTTTGTACGAACTACCGGGTTGATAAAATGAGAGACAGGAAGCCCCAGGAGTTGTAGCATTATTGCTACAATACTGGAGCTCACCAATGACATATTGATCGATGGACATATTTTGACAAGTGGAATTATCCCTAGTTGAGAGGGAGTGTTAAAATATGAAACTATGGTCAAATTTCACTTTGGAAAACTAATTTTATGGAGATGATTATGGCATTTAATTCCTATTTCTGAGAGGACCAATATCAACCTAAATATCACTCAAATCGGATAAGGGAAAGTGTACTTATGAAGGAAAGCCCATATGTGCACATTTGGACAGGTTGACCCAAACATAAATTGGTCATCCTTAGAAGAATACAAATACAAGTGACCTCAAGCTCATTTGGATATCACAAAGAATATTCTTCTTCTCTTCTCATTGATTGGTTCACATAGATTTGAGGCAAGGATGATGAAATAATTTCGCAAATGTCCGAAATTACAAGGTTTTAGGCTTGCATATATTTTAGGGTTTTTGGGTTGCAATCGCTAGCATGTCACAGATAAATTTCTACCATGGTCATTGGCTTGCAGGCTCAAGGGTGCGAAACGAAGGCTCCAGTCGCTTGCACAACTCCTCCTGCATGTGACTAGGACGTTTGACTCAATTTTGACCAAGAACCGAAGTTGACCATAGTTGACTGCAGATAGGAAAAGTTGTCTCTGATATATTTTAATGATGAAAAATATTTCTAAATGTTGCTGGGTTGTTTTTCTGGATGATATTATATTGGGTTCATTGTACTCTCTATTGGACATTTTATGACAATCTAATAGAAGAATAATTTCGAAGGGTTTTCCCCCTAGTGGGGTTTTCCCTTGGTCTTTGACCAAATATGGTGTCTCTTGCTGATGTGTTGATTATATCCTTTGTCGTTGCATTTATTATTCTATCTTCAATTACTGTTGATGGATGAAAAGACTATTTGTAATAGGAAAGATTGCTAATTGAAGTATTGAATTGGGCTAAAGTAATTGATACAGCATAGAACAATATGAAAATTTAACACACCATAATCTTCTAGTATGTCCACCAATATTTATACATTGTTGAACTCGATTGTATTTCTATAATATGATAAACACATTCTTAAGTTCACCAATAGCTTGAATGAGATATTTGTCCATTTGAATAATTTGTGCATCGTTTTTGTCCCATTTTGCATTTATTTTCTTTGCTACAGGTAATGGCATTACATTTACAGATGCACCAAAGTCGACTAAACAATTATGGACATTATAATTAAAAGACTCAAATGTTAATAAAAACAAAGGGAAGAGGGTGTTAGCTTCAAATGTTAAAGCATTCACTACAGATTCAAGGGGACCATAAGAGTTACCTAACACCTTTTGAGAGGAGGAGGCTTTATCTCCTATCGAAGGTTGTGAAAAGGTTTGGACAATAAGTTCATGCTAGCCTGCAATATTTGTGAGCACTTAGATAGAACTGTTGGCTCACATCTTCTTCATATATTCCATTATGTTATAATAAATTGTCTCACCTATAGCAGGCAATGATGAAGTGTCTGGAGGAGTGGCTTTGTTTGACACTTTGGGATTTTTGGAATTACCCTTATTGTTAGAGGAAGTGTTCTTGGACTTAGTTGCATCTCTAGACTCTTTGTGCGTTCTGAGCAGGATTGATAGGTGGTGAGATTCTTCTTATCAACTACTCTTTTAATTTTTGTCTTGTCAATTCTTGTTCAGAGATAGGCCCTTTACTCCTTAAATTTTATCGACCATTTTTATTTTGAGGAGGGGCCTTGTTTTGTGGTGGTTCTTCATCATTCTTCTTATCATCATTGTAGATATAGTGATATGCATTCATTGCATGTCCAACACATTTGCTTTATGAGTGAGTAATATTTGAGATGGTTCACTCATAAAAAAACATTCCCTGAGTGGAACCACAATATTCACAATCCATGTGTGAAAATTTGTTGGCCTAGAATTTGATATTAAGAAAAAGTTCCAAGATACATAAATACAATGGACATCACTCACCCCAATAGTGGAACATTATAGCCACTACTTTCTGCCCAAAAGTACTAACTCTATCTCCAAGGTCAAAAGTCCTTTACATGAGAAATGAGAATGTATTTATAACTTGAGGCATGACCTTTCACATCCTCATGACTCTTGACTTTGTAACTTCTATTGACCTTTGGACTTATACAACCTTTGAAATTCCAAATGACTTTTGGAATTACATATGACCTTTGGAATTACATGTATTTTGGACTTCCATGAATCTTTAATTCATAAATGACTCTTGGACACCCACTTATTTGTCTTTACAACGATTACAATAATGCATCATGACTTCCACATCACCATGTGATGAGATTTCACATGTCACTATCTTTGATGACTGGGACTAATAGTGACTAATGACATGGAATTTTTCCAATGTTGACATGGTTGCCAACTGTATCTTCATTCTTCATGAAACTTAAATTGTTGATTTCCTCTACCCTCCAAAGTGTATTTGATCAGATGGATTCTTCAGGGTGATTTGATCATCAAGATTCAAGTGTGTTCTTCGTTCTTCATACAACTTCCTTCTTTTGTTCTCTTTGCCTGATCTTCCTCATGCATGATTTGCATGATGTTTTTGGGATACCTGCATTTGCAATCACTGATGATAAGAAACCATCATCTTGAAAACCCCCTATTCTACCATGTTTTATGCATACTTTCTGTTCATGCCTTTTCAGTGCACCCAAGAAGGACAAAAGGGGCTTCCGGGCACATGGGCACACTTCGAAAGGCTAAAGGGTTGAAGGGTGAAGGCTTCAGGCCTTCAGGGTGTGCTCATGCACTCAAGAGGCTCAGGAGGGTGCATTTCATAAGTCTAAAGTGAAGGGAGATGATTCATGCCTTTAAAGTGTGCTCATGTGCTCAAAGGACTAGGAGGGCGCATGGCGCATTGGGGAAGGCTGAAGAGTGAAGCATAAGGCATTTATGGTGCCCCTATGTGCTTAAGGAGAGATCACTTCTTCTAGTCAAAGGAGTGCACACAAGGAATAATTGGTCTCAAGGAGGGCACAATTCAGAGTAAAGAAGGGGAAAGAGGATTAAGAGTGTGCCTTGCGCCCTTGGAGGTTGCATGTTTCTCTTATGAACAATGAAGGATTCCCCATAAAGGCTTCAAAGTGTGCTTATGTGCTCTTGCACTTAATGAGTTTGTTTTGCAACCATAAATTTGTTAAGTATGGAATATAGGGCGAGGGGTGAACAGGATGACTTTAGACATAGAACCAAGCACGACGCACACCAACCGATCAAGAAAACTTAGACAAACCTGAACAATGATAAATGTACATTGAAACGCCACTTTATACACATTCTCAAAATACAACGAGTGAAGTATGTGCGACTGCGACCTAAAAGTGTCGTTTTACAATATCAAGGATGTTGCGACCATGGAATGCACTTAAAGGTATTATAATCGATACGACGAAATTTGAGATCATTCAAAGACACTTGAAACACATAGAATAACATAAAACTACATTTGATGATCAAAGCGACTCTAGATACGACAATGATAGTAGGCTCCAAAATTCAAATGTAGCAGAATTTTGGAGGGTGTTGTAACAATGACAACAGGACACAATCTAAGAATTCATGGATTGATTGGATTAATTTGATAATCGTTGGAGGATTATAGCGTCAATATCTCATCATCTTGGGATTAAAAGGTACTAGTGCAAGAATATAACTTGATGTTCATGATTCGATGACAATGAAGATCACTTTCATGATTAGAGGGTGCTATGATTAGCTCTACTTCATTTGGCTCAATATAGTTCCTTTGTTGATGATGACTAGAGGAAAGTGATATGAAAGGTTGATGGCTTGAACCCTGTCTCATGTTGGCTCCATTATATTCAAAAAGATAAAATCTCAATATGATTAGATGCAAAGGAAAGGACGAGCCATGCAGCTACTACTTGAAGATATCCATGAAGAATTAATAGTTGATGTATTTATGTAGACAAGCTAAATATCTTCTGTTTATGCCTTCCCAATTGAAAGGAGGAAAGGATTATCCTCTATGTTTAAGAGGGAGTAAGAAGTCTCCTTGAATGTTTGAGAAGGAGCAAGGATAAATTCTTTGGTCAAGAGGGAATTAGGATCTCCTCTCTAGTTGAGAGGGAGTGATTTTAAACATCATATTCTCCATGTGTCATGCACTAGACCAAGACTAATAGTCGTTAGTCTTAGTGAAGGAACTAGGAAGGAGAATGGAGGATTGTATAAGCATCTAAAATTGATACTCTTTAAGGATAGATAATCCTAGATGTTAGGATATTCCAACACATAGGAAATAGTTAAGTATAACTTGGTTTAGTGTAGAGTTAAGTAAAGTGTGTTTTTTTACTATGTTATTTTGTAACTTACAATCCGACGGTCACGATATGTTCTAGAGATGAAGTGATCCGATGGTTCATTCTCTCCTCAGTATTACCAACACTTGATCCGTGTCTTAACACTTGATTGGTCCATGATCTCAATTTAAAGAGCATGGAGGGTCATTTGTAGGGTGACCGTTCATGAGAGAAGATTATGTAAATTTTCTTTCTTTTATTAATAAATTGCCTAAAGTGGGCGCATTGGCTCAGGTCATGGATGGTTTCCCTCTTTGAGGGTTTTAACCACGTCAAGAATACTAGTGTATTGATCTGTGATCTGTTTGAGAGCAGTGTCCTTTGGTGTTCTATCTGAGGAACTTACCTTGTAAATTCCTACATGGTATCAGAGCTATTTAAGGGTCGTATCCGTTGGTGATCCAAATCAGAGGCCGGTACAACTGCATCCGACTGTCGTTTCCTAGATCTACTGTTTCTGACCACTTTCAGCCCGAGAGGACTGCTCTATTGTGTTAGGAGCATCTATTCGAGTGAGGAACCCCTTTTGTTTCATGCGAAAAGGCTTCTTGTAGCCCTAGCTACGTCATTTTTAAGATCTCGGGGTATATAGTCTTTATTTGCAGTTTTAGTTATGTATCTCTTTATTTATTTCAGTTTATTTATTTATTTGTTTTTTTATTACTGGATCTATATCTTTCATTTTTGTGTATGTTATTTGCCCCGCGACTCTGTTTGATCTGGGCAAATCAGAAACAAAAATGAAGGAATTTTCTCATGTGTATGCTCTTTTCTGCCGCGCCTTAGTGTGATCTCGGAAAATCAGAGACATTGAGGAAAATATTTAGTTTCTAGTGAAAGCTAACTTCAAGCCATAAGGTTTGGATTTTTTTGTATGTCCGTGTTGGGTTTTGTGGTTTTTCGTTTTGTAGGAAAAAATATATTTTTCAAGCACACACCCCAAAGTTTCAGTGACTAAAAAAGGAAAACCCTTTCTTTTTTCCAAAAATTACTAACATTTTAAACTAGCTCACTTGGTCCAAAGTTACTTTATGAGAATAGAGGTCTTGAGTTCAAGTCTTTGTTTTTGTTGAGTTACTTTATCAAAAAACAAATGTAACTTATGTTTGAATTTACTTTATGTAAAAGTGTTCTCGCCCATTATAAAAAGTGAGTTACTTATAATTCTAAAGTCTCTTTATATTTTATTTAAGTTACAATTTAGTGGGTAGTTCATATAGTACCATTGTAAAAGTGACTTTCAAAAGTAGGTCATATATATATATATATATATATATATATATATATATATATATATATATACACATACACATACACATACACATACACATACACACACACACACACACATATATATATATATATTTAAAGTGAGCTAATTATATTAAACATGGTTTTTTTTTTTTTAAATATAACCTTATCATTCACTTCTGCACATTCATGCACTTCATTGGCATCTTCATCAAATTTTCTTCAAAAAGCCATAACTTCTTCATCTGAAAGCCGTTTTCAGAGCCATTTTTTTTAAATCGGCCTAATTTTTCGAGATCATTCCATTGGAACATTTAGTTTCAGCATCTACAGCTTCAGTTTCTATTACAATGGAAAGTCCATGCCAATTTTTTCTTGACAACACCAACTACTTCCAATGGTGGTCCTACATTGTGGATTTACTTAGAAGTAAAGGTCTTTACAGAATAGCCTCAGGCCAAAAAACTAAACCTAGAGATGAAGATAAGGTAGCCAAATGGGAAAATGGGCAAGATCAAGCACGTGGGTTGATAGGGATGTCTATTGCTCCCGACCTTAGATTCTATATCGCAAAACTTGATACCCCTAATGAAGCAATGAAACAACTCACTAAAGTTTTTGGAATTAAAAATGAAATTAGAGCCCATCAATTTGAAAATGAGTTTCTTATGTTGGACCCCAATAATTTTTCTTCCATTGAAGATTTTCTGTCCAATGTTAAGACCCTTAAACTTTTCTTGGACGGTGTTAAGGTTAAGAAAGAAGATGGTAGGCTTATCTATTCCATTCTTACTAAGCTGGGACCGGCCTACTCTATGTTTGTTTCCACCTTCAATTCTACTAGAGAAGCCTTTATTTCTCAAGGACAATACTACAAGTCCCCCTCTTTTGATGCCTTTTGTGATTTTTTAATAAGAGAACAAGAAAAAATCTTACATCTTGGTCTTCTTAATATTGGAAACTCTTCTAAGAAAGCCTTGGCCACCCAAAAAAAACCAAATTCAAAGTATCTTAAGAAACAATATCCTAAAAAGAATGGTCCTAAACCAAACAAGGGTCCTAAGCAATTTCAGTCTCAAAATGAAAAATCAATTCAACAAAATGATAAGGCAAATAAAAAGAAAGGGAAGAAGACTGATAAACATTGCAAATTTTGTAATCGAGATGGCCACTTAGAATCCAAATGCTTTAAGAAGATGGAAGCCTTGGAAGTAACAATGAAAAAACACAACATCCATTTGGAGCACTCTTCAACTTAAACTTCATCTTTAGGAATAGAACTTTCTACATGTCATTGTCAAGCATCTCGGTCTGGTTATGCACTAAATGTATCTTCTTCCTCTCATTCTCATGAGTGGTTCATTGATTCTAGAGCTTCTTATGACATGGCCAAAAACAAAGCCATGTTTTCTTCTTTAAATGATTGTAACACCAAAAATATATATGTTGGTGATGATAGATATCTTAGTTTTGTAGGGACTGGAAGTTTTCACCTAGACAATGGTCAATTTAATGATGTATTATGTGTTCCAACCTTATACCTTCTATTTGTATATCACATCACTCATTTAGGTGAAGGTAAAACCATTGAATTTTCACCTCAAAATGTTGTAATTAAGGACCTAAGAGATCCTAAATAGATTTTAGTTACTGGCATTGCTAATGATTCTACAAGGTTGTATAAATTTAACAACTTTGGGTCATCAACTCTTCCCTCGGTATTTGTTGCTCAGAATGATGAAGTGAGAAAACTTTGGCATGAACGACTTGGTCACTTAAACTATTGCTCCCTTCAAAATCTATGTAAAGAAAATATGGTGACAGGTCTTCTTATGGTATCTTGCAGAGATGGTGCTTGTTCTGGATGTGTACTCGGAAAACATCATCGGGATAGTTTTGAAAAATGTGCCTCTTGGCACGCCTCAACCCCTTTACAACGTGTGCATAGTGATTTATGTGGTCGACTTCCAGTTGTTTCATTCTCTAGCTACTCCAGATGCACCTGGGTATACTTCTTAAAACTCAAGAGTGAAGTATTTAACATGTTTTTAGCCTTTAAGGCTTTTGCTAAGAAACAATCTAGACATCAAATTCTTAAGCTAAGATCTAATAATGGCAGAGAATATGTTAACAAAAAATTCATCAACTTTTTCACTGAGCATGGAATTCAAATGCAACATACTGTTCCATATACTCCAAAACAAAATGGTGTAGCTGAAAGGAAGAATCATGCCTTAAAGGAAATGGCTAATTGTATGCTTCAATCTAAAGGACTTAGTCTTAATTTTTGGGTAGAAGCAATTAACTGTGAAAATTACATAGTATATCACACTCCTACTAAGGTTTTAAAGAATATCGCTCCAGATATAAGTCACTTTCGTGTTTTTGGAAGTGAAGCATGGGCCCATATTCCAGATGAGAAACATAAAGCTTTAGAACCTAAGAGTGAAAATATATTTTTGTTGGATATTCTGAAGATGTCAAAGGATATAGACTTATTCCACTTAAGTCCAAAAATGTTATCATTAGAAGAGATGTAAAGTTCACTGAAAATATATCGGCCTACGAGCTTAGTTCGGCAGATGTGCCACCTCTCTCTATCCCTTCTAATTCTGAAAATATTTCTTCTTCAGATGATGAAAGAGAGGATGAAAATCCTCCACCACCTTCTCAGGATCTTCCTTCAAATCCTCAGCTTCCAAAATGGGTTCGTGCTACTCGAGATGCAGCAGGTGCTCTTGCAAGTGATCCTACAGGTCATCAATGTACATGTTCTCAGTTTGATAGAGCCTCTTCTTTACTGGGTCAAGCTTCAACGAATTATGATCCTGACACCTTTGCAGAAGCTTCAGGCCATCTATATTGGGATGTAGCTATGAATGAAGAATATTATTCAATATTGGCAAATGATACATGGGATCTTGTTCCTCTTCCAAATGGAAAAAAACTTGTTAGATGCAAATGAGTTTACAGAACCAAGTTTGGACCAGATGGAAAAGTTGATAAACATAAATCTCATCTTGTTGCTAAGGGTTTTTCACAAGTTTAAGGCATCAACTATATTGAAACCTTCTCCCCTATTGCAAAAATGAACTCTATCTACCTTGTTCTTTCCCTTGATGCCTCTTTCAAATGGGAAGTCCATCATATGGATGTTAAATCTGCCTTCTTGCACGGGGACTTGCATGAAGAAGTTTATATGGAACAACCTCCTAGATTTATACAAACAGACTCCAACCTTGTATGTCGGCTTAAGAAATCCCTTTATAGTCTCAAGCAAGCCCCTCGGACTTGGTATGCCAAAATGGATAGCTTTCTTTTAGATACTGGCTTTTCTAGGTGTCATTCTGACAATACTGTCTACCATAGAAAATTTTAGGGGCGAATGTTCGCCCTTTGGCGAAATTAAGGGGTTTTAAATTTTTAGTTGGCGAATATTTTGTATCATAGTACATTTTTACAAATCACCTCAAATAGCCCACCTTATTTTAAGGGAGAGGGTAAAAAAGGTAAATTTAGCCCTTGAAATTAGGAGTTTGATCCAGGTGGATATTGGTGGCCACCTGCCAAGTCCACCTGGACCCCCACCATTGTCTTTCTCAGCATTTTCAGTTTCCTTAATTGTAGCACAACTTACTATTTTTAGCAGTTTTTCGGGTCCTGAACTTCCGGAGCCGTTTTGAGGCCCTAAACGACGTTTTTTGGGGAATCCGGGGGCAACACGAGTCCATTCCAGTTGCCCGTCCCAACAATGATAGTGCTCGGATAGATCTTTCTAATGAGCTATTGTACGCGTCAAACGGAGATCATATGCCAAAGTTACGACCCCGGGAAGTTGATGTACCAACTTACCCCCAAACGGGGCCCACAGTTTGGCGTTTCATCTCCTAGGGTTAGGTTTTGGAATGTTAAGGGTTTTTCCATTGTTTCTCAACAATAAATAGGCCTTCGAGCCTCATTGTAACACAGTTCAGAGGCATGTAGCCATCACATCTCTTCTCAGAGATAAGCTACCATCGCCCTAGCTAGTTTATTTCCATTTCTGTCTGTAAGCATATTTCAGTATTTTCCATTAATGAAATGAAGTATTATTTCCGCTGCATCTTTGTGTATATGGTTATCTCTGTAATTTGTTGCGTTCCTGTTTAAATCCGGATCAGTGGTATCAGAGCAGTCTGCTTTTTCTCTGTTTTTCTTTGCATGTCCCCAACAAGGTCGGGATATAAGGAGTTAGGGCTTGAACTGGTTGAACCTTTGCAAGACCAGCCTCGCAAATCCCGACGGCCTCCCATGGCGGACGAGAAGAAAGACGAGGGGGCAGGAGATCCCATCAAAATCTTGCTCGAAGAAGCGCTCGAGCGACAACGGAACGCGATGATGGACAGCTTTGCGCAGATCCTTCAGCGGCTACCCAGAAGCGGCGCATCGGCTTCCAGCAGCTCCTCTGGAAACGCCACACCCTTTAAGGTACAAGTTAATTTTGAAATCCCCATATTCGAGGGTCAGATAGACGCCGATGCCGTAGATAAATGGTTAAATCTGCTAGAGGGTTATTTTTCTGTTCATGAATTTTCGAGTCGGGAAAAGATTGTTTTTGCTCTTCTCAAAGCAGCCCCCCACGTCAAGGACTGGTGGGAAACCTACTGCGAGCAGAAGGATGAAAGTACTGGCTCACTATTTTCAGCCGCACCCACCTGGGATTCGTTCCGGGATGCCATCAAGGAGCAGTACTACCCTGTCGGAAGCTATGAGGATGAATACATAAAGTGGACCACGCTGCGGCAGGGAAGGGACCAAGACGTGTCGGAGTTCACCAATCTTTTCCATACCCTTCGCACAAAGTTGGGTATCAAGGATTCGGAGCAACATTTGATACTCAAATACCGTGGCTGCCTGCACAAGTACATCCAGGAAGAAATACAGTTCCTAAACATCCCCTCGCTCGGCGCAGCATACCGGTATGCCGTCAAGGTCGAGCAGAAGTTTAAACAAAAGAAGCGAGACTTTGGATCTGCGAATCCAAAGCAGGGGAAAGGTGCCCCTAAACCACAGAACAAAGGACAAAGCCAAGGCGGGACAGCCCAAGACAACCAGCCGAAGCTGCAAGCAAAGAGCAACGCCGCGAAGCCGAGAAAGGACACTGGAAAATGGTGTGAGTTCCATAAGAGCTCCACTCACAACACAAGTGAGTGTCGGGCCAAGCAGTCACTGGTGGCTGAGCTAAAGGTTTCAGAATCAGATGCATGTTCCGACTCTGAGTCAGAACCCGATAAGGGGTATGAAAAAGGGAAGCAGATCATTGATGCGGATCCCAGCGCCACTGTTGCTACCGCAAAGATCCAGAAAAATGAACCCGAAGATCCAGAGGAGGAGGAGCGTCTCTTCCACTCCCAGATGTGGGTAAAGGGCTCCCCGATACAGTTCATTGTTGATAGCGGGAGTCAAAAGAACCTCATTTCGGCAGAGGTCGTGAAGCGGTTGGGCTTACCGACCACAGCACATCCACAACCATACACCATTGGGTGGCTTCACCAAGGGCGAGATCTTCGCGTGAGCCAGCAGTGTCGCCTTCCATACAACATCAAGCCCTTCACGGATGAGGTATTGTGTGACATTGCTCCCCTTGAAGTTTGTGACGTATTACTAGGACAACCATACTTGTGGAAGCGACATGCTGTGTATGAATCAAGGCCCCGTGCTGTTATTATTACATTGGGAAATAAGTTGTTCAGGATACCAGAGGTAGCACCACCTGCCGCCATCTCTTTGATCACTGCAAAACAATGCAGTAAGATCATTTCCAAAACCAGGAAATTTGTTTTCCTTATGATACGCCCTCAAGGGAAGAAGAAGACAGTGGCCGCGGCCTCCAAACGGGGTCCCTCTGCACGGCAGCTACAGATGGACAAGATTGTGGAGGAGTACGAAGACATCTTCACCTCCCCGGCAGGGGTTCCTCTGCACTGTCAAGTCAAGCACTCCATCGATTTGACCCCAGGTGCGCCGCTACCCAATGGACCAATTTATCGGCGCTCTGTTCTGGAGAATAATGAAATCAAGAGGCAGATTCAGGAGCTCCTGCAGAAAGGTCACATCCGTCCGAGTTCTTCGCCCTGTGGGAGCCCGATAGTGTTGGTACAGAAGAAGGATGGGACGTGGAGACTCTGTATTGACTATCGGGCGCTGAACAAGATCACTGTCCGTAATAGGTACCCGATCCCGCGGATTGATGACCTCCTAGACCAACTAAAGGGGGCGAAATATTTCAGCAAGATCGATCTGAAGTCAGGATATCACCAGGTACCAATTGAACCCTCAGACGTGTGGAAGACTGCCTTCAAATCGAAGGAGGGCCTCTTCGAATGGTTGGTCATGCCTTTCGGATTGACGAATGCTCCTGCAACCTTTATGAGGCTAATGGATGACATCTTGCGGCCATTCACCAACTCCTTTGTAGTAGTATACTTGGATGACATTCTGATCTTCAGCCAGAGTTGGGAAGAGCACCTCCAACACATCCGACAGGTTCTCCAAACACTGCGGCAACACCAGCTATGTGCCAATTTGGAGAAATGCACTTTTGGCATGACCAAGGTTCAGTATCTGGGATACATCATTGATGAACAGGGGGTGCATGTCGATCCAGCCAAGGTCCAAGTCATTCGGGATTGGCCCCCTCCAACCACTCTAACAGAGCTCCGCAGCTTTCTAGGTCTTGCCAACTTCTACCGCAGGTTTGTGTTGGGATTTTCTCATATTTCTTGGCCCTTGAGTCAAGTCACCAAGGGCGGGGCGAAAGCAAAATTCTTTTGGTCTGAATCTCAACAGAAGGCATTCAGGGAGTTGAAGGATCGCCTCTGCACGGCACCAGTGCTCGCGTTACCAGATTTACAACAACCATTTGAGGTCGAGACAGATGCCTCTGACTATGCTATTGGGGCAGTCCTTACTCAACATGGACATCCAGTGGCATATCACAGTGAAACACTTTCAGACACAGTCCGGAAGTACCCCACTTATGATAAAGAGATGTATTCCATTGTACAGGCCTGCCGACAATGGAAGCATTACATTTTGGGGAAGGAAACGGTCATCCACACAGACCACCGACCTCTGCAGTTCATACAGACCCAAGGGAAATTGCAGAATGATCGCCATCAGAAGTGGTCTACATACCTGCAACAGTTTCACTTGAATATCAAGTATAAAAAGGGCAGCACCAATAATGTTGCAGATTGCCTCAGTCGACCACCGATCATGGCGCTAACCACCGTGCTCAACTCTTGCGGGCACGAGACTTCTGATTGGCCACTTCTCTACAAAAGCGACCCAGAATTCGGCCACACATACCAGACACTCTTGGAGGGTCGGCAGGTTGCAGATTTTCACCTCCAAGATGCCCTATTATGCCACCTCGGTCACCTTTGTGTTCCTTCAAGCGAGCGTGCCAAGATGATTTGGGAAGCACACTACAGTCGGGCTGCTGGGCATTTCGGGGTCGAGAAAACAGTGGCAGTACTGCAAAACTATTTCTATTGGCCGAATCTTCGACAGGATGTTGGGAAGTACATCCGATCATGTACTGCCTGTGCCATTGCCAAACCGACCATTAAGAAGCAAGGCCTCTATACCCCGTTGCCTACCCCTAGTCGACCTTGGGAATCCATCTCCATGGATTACATGTCAGGCCTTCCTTCCACTAAGCATGGAAATGACTGTGTTTTTGTGGTCGTCGACAGGTTCTCAAAGATGGCCATTATGATGGCCTGCAAGAAGAATATCACAGCAGAAGCCACTGCTAAACTCTTCTTTGAACGAGTGTGGGTGCACTTTGGGATCCCACAGTCTATCATCTCAGATCGGGACAGTCGGTTTCTCAGCACCTTTTGGTCCAGTCTCTGGTCAATGCTGGACACCAAACTCACGAAGTCCACAGCCTTCCATCCTCAAACTGATGGCCAGACAGAGGTTGTCAATAGGATGATTGTGCACATTCTGCGCATGTATAACTCAAAGCATCCACGCACATGGGATGAGAGCCTCCCCTACGTTCAGCACAGCTACAACCGAGCTCTTCACAGCTCCACTGGCCATAGCCCTTTTCAGGTGGGTTTGGGATTCCAGCCACTATGCCCCATTGATGTGGCCATGCCACTTGCAGCTACTCACATGAATTCAGCTCATGTCCAGTCCGAAACAGATAAGGCCACCAGCTTCATTGAGCGCATCCAACATATTCGCCAGCAGGTCCATGACATTCTTGAGAAATCAAATGCCAAGTACAAGCAGCGACATGATCAACATCGGGTGCCACACAAGTTTCAGGTGGGCGACAAAGTCTGGTTGCATTTGCAAAAGGAACGCCTTACTGGACCCTATCGGAAATTGAGACCACTCCGATATGGTCCTTACACCATTACTAAGGCTATGGGAGACAATGCATTTGAGCTCAGCATTCCCCCATTCCTTGGCCTGCACCCAGTATTCAATGTGGACCGCCTTCGGCCATACTTTCCACCATTGCTAGACACATCCGACATTGCAGAACAGCTCAAACCCACAGAATTAAATCCAGATTGCATGGAACAAGCTGCAACTGATCGGATCATGGACACACAGATCAAGAACACTCGCCAACAGAATATCCAACTGTATCGAGTTGTCAAAGCGGGCCAACTCCTTCAGCAGGGCAAGTGGCTCACCAGGGAACAAGTTCAGCAGAAGTTTCCTCATCTCATGGAGGAGCTCAACGCAATGGGGACCATTGCTTCCTAAGGGGGGAGGAATGATCCAGGTGGATATTGGTGGCCACCTGCCAAGTCCACCTGGACCCCCACCATTGTCTTTCTCAGCATTTTTAGTTTCCTTAATTGTAGCACAACTTACTATTTTTAGCAGTTTTTCGGGTCCTGAACTTCCGGAGCCGTTTTGAGGCCCTAAACGACGTTTTTTGGGGAATCCGGGGGCAACACGAGTCCATGGAATGGACTGGTGTTGCCCGTTCCAACAATGATAGTGCTCGGATAGATCTTTCTAATGAGCTATTGTACGCGTCAAACGGAGATCATATGCCAAAGTTACGACCCCGGGAAGTTGATGTACCAACTTACCCCCAAACGGGGCCCACAGTTTGGTGTTTCATCTCCTAGGGTTAGGTTTTGGAATGTTAAGGGTTTTTCCATTGTTTCTCAACAATAAATAGGCCTTCAAGCCTCATTGTAACACAGTTCAGAGGCATGTAGCCATCACATCTCTTCTCAGAGATAAGCTACCATCGCCCTAGCTAGTTTATTTCCATTTCTGTCTGTAAGCATATTTCAGTATTTTCCATTAATGAAATGAAGTATTATTTCCGCTGCATCTTTGTGTATATGGTTATCTCTGTAATTTGTTGCGTTCCTGTTTAAATCCGGATCAGGGTTACAACCTTCCATTCGCCCATTTTCAAGAATAGGTTTTATTTAAGTGAATCCATTGGCCCATTTTCAAGAATAGGTTTTATTTAAGTGAATCTTATGGGCCAAAGGCCAAAATACCATATTTATAAAAGAGGTATGGTAAATTAATAAAAATATAAATAAATGAGAGGTATGGTAAATAAATAAAACATTTTTTATATTTACTCCATAAGTCACCTTATATATATGCATGGGTGTAAACAAATAAAAATATAAGTAAAGTGGAGGTATGGTAAATAAATAAAACGTCTTTTTATACTTACTCAAAAGGTATGGTAAATAAATAAAAATAT
The DNA here is from genome assembly GCA_031772625.1 of Pinus tabuliformis. Lineage (NCBI taxonomy): Eukaryota > Viridiplantae > Streptophyta > Pinopsida > Pinales > Pinaceae > Pinus > Pinus tabuliformis. The sequence goes on along the minus strand of CM062809.1, from coordinate 672,289,824 downwards.
AAATAAACTAGACGCATGGTAAATAAATAAGACATCTTTTTATATTTAGTCCATAACCCTCGTTCTATTTATGAAGGCTCAAGAAAGAGGTTTTATTTAAGTGAATCCTATGGGCCAAATACCATATTTGTAAAAGAGGTATGGTAAACTAATAAAAATATAAATAAACGAGAGGTATGGTAAACAAATAAAACCTTTTTTTATATTTACTCCATAAGTCACCTTATATTTACGAACACTCAAAAAATGCGTTATATTTAGGTGAAACCTATGGGCAAAATACTATGGGACAAATACCATGGACTAGATTGTTATTAATACCATGCAAAAAAACATTATTAACCCTAATATTAGTATTAATAAAAATAAAAATAGCACATGGTATTGACCCATGGTATTCACCAAAATGGCACATGGTATTGACCCATGGTATTCACCTGGAATGTAGCCTATTTAAATGGGGGAATTAAACTAGCATAGATCCATCTTTACTCTGGATCTACTAACCCCCGAGAGGTATCAAATATCGTGATATGAAAACTAGCATAGAGTGAAAAAATATTTGATCCGATCAAGAGTAAAAATGGATGTTGTAATTTAATGTATGTTAAACATTTTAGCTTGGTTAAAATAAAAAATAAAATAAAAATAAACTATTAATTTTATTAATTTTTATAAATTACTAGTAGTAATTTTTAAACTCCAGGTTTATGATAACCCATGGTATTGACCCATGGTATTCATGTGAGCATAGACTATTTAAAGGGGAAATTCTATCATCTTAGATCCATCTTAATTTTGGGTCTACCAAGTGCTCAAAGGGATAAATAGATTTCATCCCCCTAAGAGTTGTAATTTGGGTAATTTTTCTAATTGCAAACAGGAACATACTTGTGTATTGGCAGGGTGGTTACGAGGTCCCTAGAAGTGATGAATTTGAATTTTTCTTGGTTATATATATAGTATTAGGTTTTTTCTCATGCTTTGTGTGAATGGCATGGGTGAATTTTATCCTACACCCACTAGGTTATCGATATGTAATTTCGGTAATTTTGATTTCAAAAGATATTTTAAAGAAATGCAATGATTTCATTTGTGTATTCAATAAACACAAGATTTTATAATTGAGTAAAATATTCGCCATGCCTGGTGAGAGATTCGCCAAAAAATTATATATCCATATCATATTATTGATAAATCGCCTTCCATTTTTCCTATATACCATGGAGATTCGCCCATTTATTATACATGTAAATTTAGGGGGGGTTCTTAAAATTTTCCCTGCTGTCTACACGAAGAAAGTGGGTAAGTCTCTTATCATTCATGTTCTTTATGTTGATGATATTATACTTACTGGTAGTGATCCCAACTTTATAAACCATGTGGAGTCCAAACTTAAAAAGAAGTTTGAAATGACAAAATTAGGACACTTGCATTATTTTCTTGGTCTTCAAGTATTGCAATCCAAGGAAGGTATTTCCCTTTCCCAGTCCAAGTATGCCTGTGATCTTGTATGCCACTTTCACATGGAATACTGTAAGTTGACCACTTCTCCCTTTCCGTCTGGAGCCAAAATTCTAGTCACTTGTACTTCCGCTAAAGTTGATGCTACCTTATACCATTAGCTTGTATAAAACTTTTGTATCTGACCCATACCTGTCCGGACCTTTCCTTTACTGTTGGCCTTATTGCTCGGTTTATGCAAAACTCACATGAAAGTCATTGGAAAGCAGCTAAAATAATACTTCATTATGTTCGAGGTACAATTCAGTTTGGGATTCATTACAGTGCAGAAGCATCTCCTCTATTGGTTGGTCTCACTGATTCCGATTGGGTTGGTGACTCTGATGATCGGAAGTCTACTGCAGGTTATGTCTTCACTCTGGTTCTGGATCTACATGGGCTTGCAAGGAACAAAGTGCCATTTCTCTTTCTTCAGCAGAAGTAGAGTATCATGGCGCCATAGAAGCTAGTAAGGAAGCCTTGTGGCTTCGTCAGATCCTGTTAGAGTTTGGCTTTTAGCAACAACATCCGACTACACTTTGGTGTGATAATCAAAGTTCCATTCAACTATGCAATGATCCAGTCCAACATCAGCGCGCAACAAGCACATTGAACTACACATGCACTTCATCAGAAAGCTCATTCATGACCATGTTCTTGAAGTGCAATATTGTTCAACCGATGATTAAGTCGCAGACAAATTTACAAAGTCTCTCACAGAGGCGAAGTTTACTAAACTTCGATTTATGGTTGGAGTTTAGGAAGTTGTCACTAAGGGGGGATAGGCTCTAATGCCTCCTTCCATCTCCTATTGTGTCATATTTGTACATCCTTCAATACTATCCCAAGTTGTTCTTAAGGGGGGGTGTTAGGATATTCCGACACATAGGAAATAGTTAAGTATAACTTGGTCTAGTGTAGAGTTAGGTAAAGTGTGTTTCTTTACTATGTACTTTTGTAACTTACAATCTGACAGTCACGATATGTTATAGAAATGAAGTGATCTGACGATTCATTCTCTCCTCAGTATTACCAACACTTGATCCGTGGCTTAACCCCTGATTGGTCCACGATCTCTATTTAAAGAGCATGGAGGGTCATTTGTAGGGTGACTGTTCATGAGAGAAGCTCATGTAAATTTTATTTCTTTTATTAATAAATTGCCTGAAGTTGCCATGTTGGCTCAGGTCGTGGACTATTTCCCTCTTTGAGGGTTTTAACCACGTCAAGAATACTGGTGTATTGATCTGTGATTTGTTTGTGAGCGGTGTCCTTTGGTGTTCTATCTGAGGAGCTTACCATGTAAATTCCTACACTAGATAAGAAGTGGTCCAACACTCTTTTAGGATTGGACATGATTCCAAGATAAGAGTAGTCTAAGAGGACCAATATTCTTTGAGGATTGGAAATCCAAGAAAAGAATAGTCCTAAAAGGACATACCTAGTGAACATCTGGAAGGGTTATGTGCCTTAAGTGGTAGTGTAGTGGCTCACGTAAAACCTCCTAGCATTATGCTATGATATAAGTAGACATTTTCAGTTAAGGCCTTACTATGTTGACAGTGATGGTTATGATGTTGATGCTTAAATATGGCTTATCAATCCGACTCTTCTTATTAGAACTCTTCAGTTTGAGAAAATCCTTTTATTGGTTGTACAATTATGAATACCTCCCCAGTCAAGAGGGAGTGCTGAAAAAATGTAACTAGTTTTGGTCTTCATAATTGTCATTGTAATAATGTCCCTCCATATATATCATGTTACAAGCAAAAGAAGAAAGAAAAATATTATTTTCAAGCATGGGTTTCATTCTCCAATTGAATGGTAAAGCATGCATTTCATGCTCCTAGGGTTTGTCAAGTCAAGAAAATATTTATCATGATTCAAGGGAGTCATTATATTTTATATAAGACCTTATTGGGAAAGTTGTAACATGTAAAATAATTTATTTTTGAGTCTAATAAAGTCAAAAAGACCCCCAAGACAAAGTCGGTGTTTCCAAAGGAAGTTGGCCTAGAAGAGGCTATTTGACCTCATGAAAATCACATATATAGAAGGATCCTCGACCTCATGAAAATCATATATATAGGATGAGCCTCTACCCCATTAGCACATTCGATTTGCATCAAGAAGTGTGATCTGAAATAAGCAAGGAGGAGGAAAAGAGGAGCAAAGGACAAGAAAGGAAAAAAATAATAATGAAATTTTGATAATTTTTCTCTCACACGTGTGGACATCCTAGGGCTTATGCAGTTGTTGCAGGGCCAAGATTTGCAAGCCAAAGTTGCAGACCTAAACTGAAGGATGAAACTTTGATTAGAGAAGACTTTAAAGAAGTTGAACTCCATTGACTTTGGTAGACTTTGACTTGCTAAAGGAAGGATTTCTTGGAGGGCTGACTTGATGCTTGGAGGAGGTCTTGACTTTGGGTTTTGGGTCTTGGATTCCTCATTTGAATTGATTCTATAAAAGAGAATAATTTCTTTCTCAGTTTTCCCCTTGGAGGGATTTTTCCCTAGCTTGGAGCCTATATATTTTTGTGTCTATTGTTTTTAATGATCTTCATGGTTTATGCTCTTGATAATTGTTAGATGAAAATAATCTAACTAAGAATATTAAGAAGCTAATATATGTTCACAAAATTTTATCAAGGGTAAGGAGAATTGTTTTAATATCTTCCCTACTAGTTTCTCTAACCGGTTTCCCTAGAAAAGTAAGTCTGTTAAAATCGTGTGAATGTGTTTCTATTTCTATGTCTATTCCATTGCAAATTAGTAGAGAAATTATGTGCCTTAATGAAAAGAAACTATTTTTTAGATTGTTCATTACAACAACTTCATAATTTCAAGGAAATTCTACATGGTATTAGATCAAGGAACAAAATAAATACTAGCAGAAGTTGATTCACATAATCACAAGTGAAATTCGTCATAGAGGAAGATCTATGGAAGCTGCAACCTCTATGAGTTTGGTCGAAGCTGAGAAGAAGGTTATTGTGTGTCTCTTCTTGTGAAAGGTATAGGTTGAGTTGAGCGAAAGGATAGCCTAGTGGTTGAGGAAAAATTCTGGGTTGTTCAATGCAATTTTTTTGTTGGTATATTTATGTGCTAACTAGGCCACAGGTAATGTGTTTTTGGGAAGTAGGCTGAGCTCCTGTAGCTCTCGTTGGGAGGGTCATAAGGTATAAGAGGGAGTTGGAACAGGGTCCGAGTAATCTCATAAGTTTTCCCAGAAGTTGGGCTAGTTAGAAGAGGGGACAACACATATTTGAGAGAGGCTCAGAGGACGAGTTGGAGTGGTGCACCATGGACAGATGCCCTAACCAGGGATAGGAAATCTTAGAGATCAGCCACAAAATCATGACCATATGTGTCTTCTGTGTTGTTGTAATTTCTAGGTGGTGGTGTCCATATTGGACAAATTTTATTGGAAGATCATGTATAGGTTGGAGGATTGTTAAAGAGGTGCCAGAAGTGTCCTAAAGTACAACCACTTGTGAAGGAATATAAGACTATTAGTGGGAAGGTGTTTGAGAGCTCTCTAGGTATGCAAGACATTGTTCCAAGGGTTGATAACATACCACTATTCCGAGGGAGCCTCTAGCTTCATGCCACAGAAAGGGAGGAACATGACAATATTGCTAGATAATGGGGTGGGAGAGTTTGTTAAGAATGTTGTACCACCACAATATCCCCAACAGTTGGCACGACATACTAAGAATGATATGAAGGCAAGAAGGAATATTATAGAAGGGGTAAAAGATCATATAATTCCTCATATCCATGAGAAGAAGAAAATTTTTTAGATGTTCAAAGCCATTTTAAATCTATATCAGAGTTCCAGTGAAACGATGAAGCTTTCTCTTAAGTAGAAGCTAAGGAGTACCTGGATCAGCAAAGATGAGCCCATCGTCACATATTTTTCAAGGTTCACTCAAGTACAAGATGAGCTGGGTGGTGTGGGTGTGAATTTATTTTATCATGACCTTGTGATTTTAGCCTTACTAGGGCTTCAAAAATATTGGTATGGTTTCTAGGATTTTGTTAGTAGCAGGGAGAATTTTCTCAGTTTGGAAAGGCTATGGGTTGACTATATTCAGGAGGAGATCCGGAGAAGGACTAGAGATGTTAAATCAGCCAAAACAGAGGATAAGGAGAGCTTTTCCTTGGCAGGAAAGAGAAGCAAGGCCAAGGGAAAGAAGGGCCAAGGAGAGGTCAGGTCCAATTAGAAGGGTGTGAAGAAGAAGGATCTAGTTAATATCAAGTGATTCCATTGCGATGAGTTTGGACACTATGTCAGTAAGTGTCCTAATTGGAAGAATGATTCCAAGAAGGATAAAGTAGCTATGTCAGTGGAGGTAGATGCATTTTCTGCCTAGTTTGATAAATATTCCTCATTGATAACTTGCATAGAAAGCTCAATAGACAATATTGTACGATATATTGATCCATGAGCTTCCTTCCACATGACCGAGAGTAAGGAGATTTTTAGCCACCCGAAGGAGAAAAACATGCATTTTTATATTTAATTAGGAGATTGTTGAAGAATCTTGGGCAGTTAGAGTTAGAGTGATTCTTCTTAGCATGATAACTATTTGTGAGGTGTTTCAACTTATTCTTATTGTTCAATCTTCACTTGTTATTATTAGAGTGTGTCTTCTTTAGTTCATCAAATAGCTACCAAAAACAAGGAAACAAGAACACAATATGTTGGCATTCTGTTAGGGCCAAAACCTCTCCCTCTTGGAGAGTAAAACCCACACTAAATTCTTCTTATAGAGATTCCAATTGACAAATACCAAGACCTTGACCCCTGACCTATTAGGCCACTCTAAGACGAAGACACCAATCCTCTCCTTCATTATTGCTGAGATCATCATCATCACTGTTGCTTCAACCTCTCTGAGATATTCATTACAATAACGAGATCATTATTGCTGCCTCTTTGTTAGATCTTCACTATAGTTTTACTGAGATTATTTATGCATTCTTATCCGTAATTATGTCTTCATCAAACTGAAGCAGAGTTCATGACTTCATCCAAATTGTATGTCATGCCAAATCGTGTTACTATAGGATATATTCAAAGCAATTGGTGAGATCATTGAGATCCCTTTTTCCACCCTTAATTTGATGTTGTAACTCTGATTATATGATATGCCCAGGGTACACTGCAAGATCACTTAGTGGTTGTTTTTAGTTTGTCGAGAGAACACTGTGAGATCATTTATATTCGTGATTGTGTTTAGTACATTGAGAGAGCACTGTGTCATCACTTATATCATCTGTTGTGTTTTTTGCATGCTCAGAGATCCTTATTGTATTACCCATCGAAGAACTGAGATCTAGAGATTGTACATATGTCGAAGGTGTATTGCTCCATCCACGATTACAGTGACTGTGTTTTATATCATTGTGTCGAATACTGTGATCATGAGTAGGTTGAGAATCTGATTGCGTTCAGACTCTGATCAAATGAATGTTGAGGCAGTGTATTCTCCTCCTTCACTGAGATAGAGTATCCATCGAGATCATATGTCGAGATACAATACCTTGCTGTGCTCACCGAGACTTATAGAGGAGTCATGTCCTCTTCCGTAGTTGCAGACACTAATAAAAAATTCTTTGTCTCTATTGTGACTTCAGCTACGTATTTATAGGTGTTTATCCATGTATGCAAGCCAACATGAACTTGTGAACTGTTGTGACTTCATTTTTGAGTCGACTTGACATCTATATATGCTTTGAGGCTCGCATGACTGTCTTTCACATTGTTTAGTTGGCATACATCTTCTTGAGCTTGTCTTGGAGAGCCACTTGACATTTCTTTATAATTGTATACATTACACATATGCTCAAGAAGAACTATTTACACATTTCTCTGACTCTTTGACTTTCCTAGGCTTATGGAATGAGCAAGAAACTCATTCCTATAATTTAAAAAAATAACATTTCTTTTTCTTAACAAGTACAAAGATCAAAATTACATTTGTAAATACTGAACCTAGTTACACTTTCTTCAACAAAGATGATGGTCAATATGTAGCTAGAGGAGTTGGTACAATCAACTTTCAGAGGTAGTCATGTAATCCTCTTCATCTCAGAGATGTCCTCTATGTGCCAGGATTAAAGAAGAATCTTATTTTGGTAGCTACCCTTGATGATAAGGGTTATGATGTCATGTTCAACAGAGTTAAAGCCTACCTCCTCTTAGCTTATGTCTATCATGTCAATCACCATTGATCAAATATTCTCTTACAATTTTATTTTTTTTACTACTAGGGTCTTAGGTCAGATTTTTATGGTTTCAAATAGCTTTTCAATAAAAATTTGGTCACTGGTTAGGAAGGTTAAGTATTTACTACTCCTTTCACTTCCATGGTCTATTAATACCATCTTGGTCAAGTCAAATTACTATTATAAGAGTCCCATAGTTATTATGGTCATAATTCATCTCATAGGTCTATGCTAGGTCACCACTAGGTCATATGGTTAATTTTATGAGAATTGGTCATTTCACCATTGAAATCCATTTTATAAAGGAGTAGTAAAAGTTAAGTTGTTAATAAAAGTTTTAAATCATGTTTTTTATTTCATTTCTAATGAAATAATTTCATAAAGTCATGAAGTTGCATTATCAAAGTTAAGTTATGAAAAGTGATGGTGGGTCCACTACTACATGTAACTGAAAAATCGATTTCCACAAATTATAAAGGAGTCCCACTCACTCTCCATTTTCTCATTCCATTTTCCAAGACATTAATCCAACAAAACAAATCGAAATTGTTAGATAAAGGTCAGTTTTTGCATGCCCAATTCTAGTTTCTCTTCTGTGCTGCACAAATCCTCATGCTATGCTACGTAAATCCTAGCATTGCTATGTTTTTCATCCAAAGGATGCAAAATTCTTTGCAGTGATTTCTTTCATCACATTCAAGTTGTGTTGCAGTAAATCCAGGTTGGTGGCCTCTCATGAAACTCAAGTAATCTCTTAATTCTCTTAATTGTGTTGCTATGTTTCATTTCCCTCTTCTAGGGTTTTGAAAATAGTTTTCATGATTTCATGATTTCCATGGTTAAATTGTTATTAAAGCTTGTATCTTGATGCTTATACACCTTCTCCTATCCTAAGCACACATTCCAAAACACCCTCTATCAAACCCATCCTTAAATTCCATCATCTTTACTTAAAACCTAGCCAGAGTACACTTTCCTAACCTTGGACTGTGTTTCCCTTCTTTAATACCCTTCCTCTCACTCAAATTTTGAAATTCTACCTTTTAGGGCTCCCTAACATCCCTCACTATTCTCCCAAAATTTCCTAAGAATTTACCAGTCCTCGGACCCTTTCATTTCCCTTAATTTCCTCAAGCTATCAAAATCCCCTACAAGTAAAACCCTAGTTTCTCTCCCATAGAGCTAGGTGTTACCATGGAATCTGAAACATCTGAACAAAAGAGGCATAAAGGAGGGAAGGTCATCAGATATGAGTCTACCTCAACTCAAAAAATCATGTCATCTCCTTTCATCAGAAAATCATTTGAAGATGCAGGTTGTCTTGCCTTTTGCCAATGAATTGAGCAACCTAAGTTTCATGACCAACTGACCAGGGCCTTTTCCACCAAGTTAACAAGGGCTAAAGCAATTATAGCAGGAGTTGAGTTCAGTGTCTCAAGGCAAATCATCTCCACGACCACAGGGATTCCAAACACTGGAGAAATTTGGTTCAAGAAAAGAGACATTGACCTTCAAAGTTACAAGGTGTACTTGAAAACACCATATAAGACAACTCCAAAACATGTTTTTCCATTAAGAGATTTGTTGGACAGATATGCCCCTCTCATGAAATTGATCATGAAATATTTTACATGTAAGGGGAGGTCTTCAAGGTTGTATCAATACCACATGAGGCTTTTGACGCATTTCACCGGTGTGAAACAACTCAACTTGTCTTACTATCTTTACAGAAGCCTGAAAAAAATGACAGAGAAGGTACAAAAGATAGGAGAAAATAATCATACTAGTCTATTTCATCATGGCTTGGTGAAAATTCTAGTTTGTCATCAATTAGCACAGGTAAATTTGTCTTGGGATGGCTTTTCAAATTCAAATTTTCCTCCATTTTCTCCAGATATATCTAGTGATGAATCAACACCTCCAAACTCACTAGTACAACAAGAGGTTGCTTCTTCAAGCAGACCTACCAAGAGGAATTATAGGGTAGAAGTGACTAAGACTTATTCCAGAGGTGAAAGGCTTGTGTTTTCTCCAAAGATTGTTGAAAGGACCTGTTAACCTTGTTGGAAAATGGCCCAAAAATGGATCCAAATATGCTCTTGAAGTCTTCAAAAGCTTCTTAAGATCATCCAAAGATCGAAATCAACACATGCTGTGAGCCCTTAGAAGGGCGGAAAAACACTATCAGGAGGCTAAAACACTCAAAAAACAGTGAAAAAACCACATATCGGAGGCTTAAACTAATAAAGAACAACAACCGTTAGATCTAGCCGATCAACGGCCCAGATCTAAGCAACAAATCCCAAATCGGTAAGCAGAGAGGACGACTTAAGACTTGGTTCAAGACACCCCTAAGCAACGATCTCTGATGATCGGATCGTCGGGTCACAATTGGCGGGGACATACACCGTGTTATATAAAGACCTTTGGCTTGGGAGATATGCGATTGCGACATCGTCGCATTGCAATATCGTGTCAGAACATTGCGAAGGAGCAGGGCCTTCATACAGGTGTATGCACGACGCAATGATGCGGACCCAACGGAGTGCTGAATAATATTTTATAATATCTGAGGTCCGCGGAAAGCCAATTTTCAATGCATTTGTCACGTATTTCATTATTTAACGAAATACAAAGGGAAGCTTGGATTTGCGATATGCGATAAGACCCAAACCTGAAAGGGTATGGGAAGTGAAATATATAATATTTGAGGTCCGTGGAAAGCCAATTCTCAATGCATTTTTCACGTATTTCGTTATTTAACGAAATACAAAGGGAAGCTTGGATTTACGATATGCAATAAGACCCGGACCCGAAAGGGTCCGAGAAGTGAAATATATAATATTTGAGGTCTGCGGGAAAGCTATTTTTAATGTATTTTTAGTGTTTTTAAGCATATTTCCAAACACAAAGGTAAGCAAGGGACCAGGCCACTTGTGATAGGCGACAACAGTGCAAAGGGCGAACCCAATAGAAAAATAAGCCAATTTAAGGAATTTTGAAGTCTGGAAGAACAAAGATTGGTGGGATTTACAGTGTTGCAGCGTTTTCTGTGTAAAAGTAGAAAACAATGATTGGAAACATTTAAATGGATTATAAAGGCCCGAAGACCCATTCCACCACATAACAGAGGCTGGGAGACAAATTGTCAGGAAACAGAGGCCAGAAAGTGATCATGGAGCATCACAGCATGCACAACTCATCCAAACAAATAGAAACATCATGGAGCAACACAACGCAACACAGCCAAATCAACCCAAATGATGATGTAGCATCTCTGGCACGAGAGAGATTCCTGCCAGCATTGCAAAATACCAGAATGAGGTTATTTTGCTGCCAGAAGAAGAAAACTTTGAGCCATGCTTTCCTAGTTAGGGAATCAAACCGTTTAAATGATAGAGAGGATAGATTAAGACACTCCGAACCTTTGAGAGCTAAGGAGCATTGTAATAAGGCTATAAAAGGTTGAAAACTAAATGTAACAAGGGTTCAACCTTTGGAGACTATGGAGACTCTACTCTTCTAGCTTCTCATCTTCACTACAACAATATAAGCTTCTTTTGTTGTTACATGTTCAATTCCCATTTTCTCTGCTGCTTTATGCTTGCACTTGAATAGTTTATTCATGTTTTTCTACTGTGCCTAATGCCAGATAACTGTCATCTTATCTCTGCATTGATAAATTAGATATGAAAGTTCCATTTACTTCCTGTAGCTATCCATTCATATGAGTTTATGTATGCATCTGCTGGTACAGTCAGTATTCTCCATCTATCCATTGAATCTATAAACTATTGAGAATTAGTGGTCTAAAGCTTTGTATTGTTGAGGGTGTTCATACATGTCTTGTGTGAGAATAGAGCTGAAATGGTTATCTGACTTGCTCCAAACCATCATTCATTCCAAGAGTTCAGAGAAAAATATTTAAGATTATATGTTACCAGGCATCTCCGAGCTGCAACCTAGGAGAGTTTCCTGGAGTGATAACATAATTGGTGCCGTTGCCAGGGAGAGGAAATTGAAGCTCAACTTCTCTGGTAGATGACATAGATCCAGCTTTGATGATAGACAAAGTCTGGGAACTTTTTTGGTTGTAATAATCTATCTGGTGACTCTACTGGTGGTTGAACCTCTTAGCGACTCCACTTAATAGTTCTGGCTTAGTTTGTGAGGCATACTCAAAGAAATCGTTAGAAATCACAAGCTAATCCAGTATCTAACCCTAAAAAAATCATCAAAGAAAGAAAGGCTTTGCAGAAAGGAGCATCAAGCTCAGCTAAACCTAAACAATATTCTATATCTCTTCAAGAAAGGCCTGTAATAGAACAAACACATGTTGAGAGTATAGCTTCTAATACTAGTAGCGAAGAAAAAATCTTAGAGATTCATAAAGCTCCTTATTATTTAGGTTCTCCTTTTGTTGTAAGCCCAAAGGAAACCTCACCTCCTATCCATCATACTCCTTTAGTCTTGTCAGTCACTCCTTAACCCTATATCATTCAGACTGCCAGTACTTTTATAGCGGCCACAGCTATGGCAGGTCCACAAGCACCTACCAAAATGGAAAAATCATAGCTGCTAGGTATGGCCCTCTAATACTGCCCACTCCTTTGAATGCCATGCCTACTGGAGAATATCATAAATATAGGCCTAAGTTCACTGGGACTGAAGGTGTTACAGCCAAAGAACATCTTGAATCATTCTATAGCTATGCTGATAACCTAGACATTAGGGAAGATGATGTCTAGATGAGAGTCTTTGTCCAAGGCCTAGATGGAGAGGCTAGAAAATGGTTCAGAGAACTAACCCCAAGATCTATAGAAGATATTGAGGCTTTAGATGATGCATTCCTAAAGTATTGGGGGGATAAGAAGGATCTCCTCTACTACCACACTGAGTTTGGGAATTTAAAAAGAGAAAATGGTGAGTTGCTGTCTGATTTCAATAAGAGATTTAACCTCATGTACAACAAGATACCAGCTGAAGTAAAACCCACCACTATCTCTACTAAACTCACCTATACTAGTGCTTTTGATTCTAACTTCTGCCTACTATTGAGGGAGAGGAGATGTGCTACTTTGGGTGATATGCAGGATGCAGCCTTGAAAGTGGAATCAAACATCATGGCTGTAGAGAAGCTCAAGGGAAATATTGATAGAAGAAGACAGAGGGGCGAGTCTTCATCGTCTTCAGATCCCAAGATAGATAAAATGACCAAAATGATAGAGTCATTAGCCTCTGAAATCTCCAAATTAAAGGTTGAGCAACACCCTGGGAAAGGAAGAGTTCCTAATACCTTTACTCCTAGAAATCCAAATCCAAATCCATATAGAAGAGCCAATGAGCAATTGCAGATTTTGCAAAGAACCAAAGATGCCAATGAAGACCAAAGGGTGAAGACCCCTTTCCAGAATGTAGTCATGGAAGAAGAGTAATTTGAAGAAGATGATGAGACCCATTGTCTGGAAGACAAAGGAAATGCCTCATTTTTGACCTCATCTACTTATGAAAAGTCATTATTTAATGACCAGATTAACCAAGAATGGGATGGTGAAGCTGTTCTACAAACTGAAGATCAGCAAAGATATAATCTGAGGTCGAAGATGAATAATGCCAAGGAAACCCCTGTTCAAAGAGCTACTATCCCTGCAATACAACAAGCTAATAAGCAAAAGCGACCAGCAGTTGATCCTATCATCCTCAAAGCTCCAGCTCATGAGGTAAGAGGTCTTGACAAGTCTCCTTCTCCTTTAAATTTTCAATCAGAAATTCATAAGCTAAGAATACCTATGCCTCTAATTGAACTAGTGAAGAATGAGTCCTTCAAAAGATCCATCCTCGAGGCCCTTGAGCCTAAAGTCATCCAAGCCTCCAATGACTATGTAAATCTGCAAGATGAAAATCCAGTTGTTATTCTCAACCCAATGATTGAAAATTGTGAAGACAACTCCCCATCATTCTATGTCTCTCTGACTATTCATGATAAAATCCTTCACAACTGCCTTCTGGACACTTGAGCCAACCATAATCTAATGCCCAAAGCTGTCATGGATGAGTTGGGTCTTGACATTATAGAGCCTTATCATGACCTGTTTTCTTTTGACTCTAGAAAAGTGAAATGTCTGGGATTAATCAAGGACCTAGCCATCACTTTGTCTCAGCTGCTCATGAAAAGCATGATGACGTATATTGTGGTAGCAGATGTACCCCCAAGTTTGGCATGTTCCTTTCCAGAGGTTGGATCAAGAGATTAGGTGGATCATTACAAAATGATATGTCCTATGCTATTGTCCCAGTTTTCGAAGGTGAGAGCAGGAGATTATACAGAGAAGCTCAGTTGGCTTATATCATCAGCGATGAAAGGAATCCCACTAATCATCCCATCTATGCTATTGACACTGATTTTGGAGCATGTATTCTTCATATTGAAGAATCCCAGTTGGCCTCCACACAGCTTAAAAAACCAGTTTGCCAGATCACTGAGGAAGAAGGCCCACAGATTTGGGACATGTTCTTTGATGGGGCTTTCTCTAAGGAAGCTGCAGGGGCAGGTGTAGTCCTTGTGTCCCCCACATAGGAATACATTCATTTATCTTTCAAATTAACCTTTCAGGTCACAAATAACATAGCAGAGTACGAAGCTTTTATTTTGGGCTTAAGCGTTGCTAAAGAAATGGGCATCAAAGGCTTGAAAGTGTTTGGAGATGCAAACCTCATCATTCAGTAGGTCAGTAAAACTTTCCAAGAAAAACATCCAAGTCTGAAAGCATACAGAGATGAGGTATGGAGGCTCAAGGATTCTTTTAATAATTTCAACATTTCTTACATTCCGAGAATGAAGAACCAACTTGCCGACTCCCTTGTTGTGTCCGCTAGCACGTTCATTCCTCCTTTGCCTCCTAAATTGACGTATGAAGTTAAGGTGAAATATAGATCGTATCTGCCTGACAACGTCAAATACTGGAAAGTTTTTGAAGATGATGATGAAATAAATAGATTACTACAAGTCATTGAGGAATTTTCTGAAATGCACATCGACCAAGAAAATGAAACCATGGAAGAATGCGGCCAGTCCAAGCTAAAGTATGAGATCGGCCGAGGCAGCATTGTCCAGCTACCTAATAACCATATACCCAAAGGATTGGTGCCTCTAGAGAAGCTATTCGATCATAACGATGTGCCTTATAAGCCGGCCGAAAAAGAAAATGAGTTTGTTGTTTGTAAACATAATATAGGGAGCCTAACCCATCCGAAATACATAACTTTGTCCACTCATTTGTCTTCTGCCCGGAATTCCCAATATTGCACCGTCATGAAGCAATTCACTAATATTTTTGCCTGGGAACACAATGATCTTAAAACCTATGACCCAAACATCATTCAGCATAAGATTCCACTGGAAAAGAACACCATCCCTTTTAAGCAGAAATTAAGACCTATCAGCCCTCTCTTATTGCCTTTGATTGAGAAAGAAATCAAGAAGTTGTTGGATGCCAAAATCATAGTTCCCCTAAGGTATTCAAAGTGGATAGCTAACCTTGTGGTAGTAAGAAATAAAAATGGAGAAATCAAGCTTTGTGTTGACTTCAGAAATCTGAAAAAGTGCTCTAAAAAAGATAACTACCCTCTACCTAAGATGGAACACTTGTTGCAAAGAGTTTCAAGGGCTATAGTCATGTCTTTCTTAGATGGATTTTCATGTTACAATTAGGTTGCTATACATCCAGAAGTTCAGGAAAAGACCACCTTCACTACACCTTGGGACACTTTCATGTACTCCAAGATGCCTTTCAGACTGATGAATGCTGGGGAAACATTTCAGAGGGCCATGGACATAGCCTTTGTGGGAGAGAAGGACAAGTTTTTCCTTATTTATCTTGATGACATAACAGTCTTCTCCAACAGTCACAAAGACCATTTGCAGCATTTGAAGAAGGTCTTTCTAAAGTGCAAACAGTTTGGAATTTTGGTGAACCCAAAGAAGTCACAGTTTGCTCTAGAAGAAGGCAAACTTCTGGGACATATTGTTTCTGTTGAAGGTGTGAAGATTGATCCAACAAGGATTTAAGCAATTCAGACATTGTCCATCCCAAGGTCAAAAAGGGATATTCAATCCTTCCTGGGTAAGATTGACTTTGTAAGGAGGTTCATTCCAAACTTTGCAGAGCTAGTAAAGCACATCACTTCCATGCTGAAGAAAGGATCAGAAATGAAATGGACAAATGCTTCAAGAAGCTCTTTTGAAGCCATCAAGCAAGCTATCATGGAAGCTCCCACTCTTATCAACCCATATTACACTAAGGATTTTTGTATCTTCTCTTTTGCCTCTTATGATACACTTGCAGAAGTTCTATTGCAGAAAATTGATGAAGGCATAGAGCATCCCATGACCTTTTTCAAAAAACTCTAAGGGATGTTGAACGAAGGTATGACCTTATTGAAAAACAAGCTTATGCTCTCATAAAATCTTTAAAGGCATTCATAATTTATATTCTGCATTCCAAAGTGGTTGCATATGTACCTTCAGCCTCAGTAAAATATGTCTTAACTTAGCCAGATATTGATGGAAAGAGAGCAAAATGGATTTCAAAATTTATAGAGTTTAACATAGAGGTGAAGCCCACTAAGCTTGTTAAAGGCGAGGGCTTGGATAAACTTATGGTTGAAGAAAATTGCAGCTTGTTAGACATAAATTGCATAGGTCCAAATTCAGATAATGCAGCAGTAAAAGAGCAAAAGCGGAATCAGTCTTTGGCTGAAAATCTAGCCACTTGTGAATGGTATTCCAACATAGTTCATTTTTTGCAGAAGTTAGAAGTCCCTCCAGGGCTTAGCTCAAGTCAAGCCTGGGCCATTAAACTTAGATCAGCTAGATTCCGCATTAATAAAAATCTGCTTTATTGGAAATACCCATCAGGAATCCTCTTGAGATGTATAGATAAAGAACAATCTATGGAAGTCATACACCAGTTCCATTCTAGCATCTATGGAGGGCATAACTATTGGAAAACCACAACCCACAAAATCCTGAGGTCTGGGTATTATTGGCCTACTCTGTTCTCTGATGTGTCTTCTTTTGTGAAATCTTATGACAAGTGTCAGAGATTTGCAGGAAGACAACAACTAAAATCTCTGCCCTTGAAGCCAGTACATGTCAATGGTCCCTTCCAGCAGTGGGGCTTGGACTTTATAGGTGAGATCAACCCACATTCCAGTGGCCAACACAAATGGATCTTGGTAGCCACTGATTATTTCACAAAGTGGATTGAGGCTATACCCACTAAGAATTCCAATCATCAAGTTGTCATAAAGTTCTTGAATGAGAATATATTCACTAGATTTGGTTGCCCAACCAAACTAGTCACTAATAATGTAGCAACTTTCAAGGCAAAAGAATTGGTGGACATGACTGAATCCATGGGCATTCAAGTGGTGCATTCTACCTCATATTATCCTCAAGGCAATGGCTTGGCAAAATCATCTAACAAGAATCTAGTAAGGGTAATCAAAAAACTATTAGAAGACAACAAAAAGAGCTGGCATTCCAAGTTGAAGTTTTCACTATGGGCTAACAGAGTTACCATCAAAAATTCCATAGGGAATTCTCCATTTAAGCTTGTTTATGGCGCTGATGCTATTTTCCCTATCCAATTGATTCTCCCTGTGGCTAAATTCTTGAAAGAAGAACAAGATCAAGAGAATAACATGGTAAGAAGAATGAATAACCTGGTTGAACTACAGCAGATCAGAGAGCAACTGGTTGAGAAGTCAAAAACTCATCAGAAGAAAATCAAAGAAACCTTTGACAGGAAGGCAAAAGTGGACAATTTCCAAGTTGGTGACTGGGTTCTTAAATGGGATTCATTTAAGGAAAAGAAAGGTAATCATGGTAAGTTTGACTCCTTATGGACAGGTCTATTTATCATTGCTCAAATTCAACAGAACAATACCTTTATTCTGCACAGTCTGGAAGGAGGAGATGTTTTTGGTAGCCCAATAAATGGGCAGTTCTTGAAACTTTATTTCATTTAAGGCTTTAAAGCCTTGGTATTGTAAATGTGTTTTTTCTTTTCCAGTTTTTATTTTCATTGCAAAATAGACTCCATGCCCAATGAAATACTAGGAGGAAGATTTAATTTTGTTGTTACAGGAAAGGCATCGGTCTGAGATTCTTGAAACTTCACAGGGAGGATTTCATCCCCAGAAGGAGCCAGTGTTAACCTTGTTGGCAAATGGCCCAAAAATGGATCCAAATATTCTCTTGAAGTCTTCAAAAGCTTCTTAAGATCATCCAAATATTGAAATCACCACATGCCGAGAGCCCTTGGAAGGGCAGAAAAACGCTATCGGGAGGTTAAAACACTCAAAAAACAGTGAAAAAACCACATATCGGAGGCTTAAACTAATAAAGCATAGCAGTCGTTAGATCTGGCTGATCAACGGCCCAAATCTAAGCAAAAAATCACAAATCGGTGAGCAGAGAGGACGATTTAAGACTGGGCACAAGATACCCCCGATCAGCGATCTCCGATGATCGGATTAGCGGGTCGCAATTGGCGGGGACATACGCCATGTTATATAAAGACCTTTGGCTTGGGAAATATGCGATTGCGACATCGTTGCATTGAAATATCACATCGGAACATTGCGAAGGAGCGGGGCCTTTATACAGGCATATGTACGAAGCGATGATGCAAACCCGACGAAGTGCTGAATAATATTTTATAATATTTGAGGTCTGCGAAAAGCTAATTTTCAATGCATTTATCGCGTATTTCGTTATTTAAAGAAATACAAAGGGAAGCTTGGATTTGCAATATGTGATAAGACCCAAACCTGAAAGGGTCCGGGAAGTGAAATATATAATATTTGAGGTCCAGGGAAAGCCAATTTTCAATGCATTTGTCGCGTATTTCGTTGTTTAACGAAATACAAAGGGAAGCTTGGATTTGTGATATGCGATAAGACCTGGACCCGAAAGGGTACGGGAAATGAAATATATAATATTTGAGGTCCGTGGGAAAGCTATTTTTAATGTATTTTCATTGTTTTTAAGCATATTTCCAAATACAAAGGGAAGCAAGGGACCAGGCCACTTGTGATAGGCGACAACGACCCAAAGGGTGGACCCGTAAGAATAGAGATTGGCAGGGTTTACAATGTTGCAACGTTTTTTGTGTAAAAATAGAAAACGGTCATTGGAAACATTTAAAGGGATTATAGAGGCCCGAAGACCCATTCCACCACATAACAAAGGCCAGGAGACAGATTTCCAGGAAACAGAGGCCGGAAAGTGATCATGGAGCATCACAACACGTGCAGCTCATCCAAACAAACAGAAACATCATGGAGTAGCACAACGCAACACAACCAAATCAACCCAAACGATGATGTAGCATCTCTGGCACGAGAGAGATCCCTGCCAGTGTTGTAAAATACTAGAATGAGGTTATTCTGCTATCAGAAGAAGAAACCTCCGAGCCATGCTTTCCTAGTCAGGGAATCAAACTGTTAAAATAACAGAGAGGATAGATTAAGACACTCCAAGCCTTTGAGAGCTAAGGAGCATTGTGACAGGCTTATAAAAGGCTGAAAACTAAATGTAACAAGGGTTCAACCTTTGGAGAATGTGGAGACTCTACTCCTATAGCTTCTCATCTTCACTCTAGCAATATAAGCATATTTTGCTATTACATGTTCAATTCCCATTTTCTTTGTTGTTTTATGCTTGCACTTGAATAATTTATTCATGTTTTTCTGTTATGTCTAATGCCAGATAACTATCATCTTATCTCTGCATTGATAAATTAGATATGCAAGCTCCATTTACTTCCTATAGCTAGCCTTCCATATGTGTTTATGTATGCTTCTGCTGGTACAGTTAGTATTCTCCATCTATCCATTGAATCTATAAACTATTGAGCATTAGTGGTCTAAAGCCTTATATTGTTGAGGGTGTTCATGCATGTCTTGAGTGAGAATAGAGCTGAAATGGTTATCTGACTTGATCCAAACCATCATTCATTCCAATATTTCAAAGAACAATATTAAAGATTATATGTTACCAGGCATCTTCAAGCTGCAACCTAGGAGAGTTTCCTAGAGTTATAACAGGAGAAAGCCTATAATAGGTGAACATAGAGCATCCCCATAGCATGAGGAATTCACTCATCCAGGTGCCAATGTGACAGATGTGCAAAAAGGTCATGAGGATAAAGTTGCAAAGAAAATCATAAGGGATAAGGAGGCTGAGATCAAAAAGTTGGAAGACAAGTTGACATAGGAAAATGCTTTGATAGCATGCTTACAACAAGAAACCATGCAATTGAAAGTAAACCAAATGATCCAAAACAAACACATATACAATTTGAAGAAAGAGGATGTAAAAGGAAAATCAGTGGTTCAGTTGAATGTTTCAGAAGGCAAAAAAGAGCAAAGCACACTCGGGAGACCAAGAACAAGAGGCTTCAAGAGAGCTCTTGAGCTACAAAAAGAAGTTTTTCCACCCAAAGGTCAAATCACTGTGAATGACTTAATTACATAATGAGATCAATGCAGATAGAGTATATTGGCTTGACGAGGTCAATGGTCACCTAGAGAAGCTCCTCAAGAAGGCAAGTAGGGAAAATAACTGCAAAGACATTTGTTTATGCATCACTACACAAAAACCAGGGTATCCCAAGTTAGAATCAAGCAATTGAAGAAAAATCTCAAGGAAACCCTAACAAGCCATAAGGACAAAGAAAAGCTTGATCTACTTGCTGAGGCCTCTCTCATGGCATGACATATCATATGATGACTTCACTTGACAATTTTGAAGAAATTTTGATAATTTTTTGTCATTTTGAAAATTTTGATTGTTTTTAGCCTGTTTTAAAACTCAGAGATAGCTATATGCGCAACGCCCAAGCGCTATGCTTTTTCCTCAGGGATCCTTTTGCCAAAACCTCACCACCATTGGATAGATAATGGCCTAAGCATCTCAGCTATCCACTTTTGCCAAATTTTCAGTGGACAGATTGAGAGAAAATGTCAAAATAGTGGTCAAAAAGTCACTTTCTTCCACTGTTTTGAAGCGGGCGCTGTGCAAGTCAGAGTAGTCCTGGAAAAATCACTTTTTCTCCCTAATGGAGTGTCCAAATCACCTTCTTCAAGAGTCAAATGACAACTAGAGATCCATAGCTTTCCAATGAGCTATCAAGTTCTGAATTTGGAGCATGGGAAGGCCTCCAAAATCCTTCTGCAAGCCTGGTGCTACACAGATGTCTAAAGGTGCTATGCATATCCCAGATGCCGATGTGCATATCTCTGTGACAACTTTTCATCAACATTTCTTTAGTAGAATTTGACTTAATTATGTAATTTTACTATTTCGATGTCTTGATGATGTAATTATGGGTAAATTAGCTTACTAATTTTTTTTTTTATGTTAACTTAGGCCTCATTAATGAAGAAAAACTCAAATCAAAGTCTAAAAGAAGAGTTTTTCTTTTCAACCTTCTCCCTCTCACTTGTTGGTTGATATATTCTTGGAAACTATTCCACCACTCATGGATTCTGTTAGCGCTTGAAATTTCACCTCAGGCTGAAAAAGGTAAACTCCAAGGCAACATCAAACCACTTAGCCTCGTAGCTAGCCCTACGGGGCAGGAGAGGGCTCTCTCCGGTCTATCTCGGTAGGGATCTTCAACGGGCGAGATAACCAATGAGGAAACACTGATTTTAGGCTAGTAAACTGATAAAAGGTTTGATTTGGGATTTTTAGGGTTTTGGTGGAAAGTTGGGGAAAGGCAATTTTGGGTGCGGGGATTGGACACAGTTTTTGCAGGGGGTTCTTTGGGGCAAGGTAGGAGACTGTACTGATGCCTTTGAATTAAGTGAATGGATAGGAATGACCGGTGAGGAGCTAAAGAGAGCAATAAACCTTCAAGAGTTCTCTTTAGACAGATGAAAACATAAATATTAAGCAAACTTAAAAGCAGAGCATGGCAATCATGAATTCTACTTTAACACTTCATTTGCCTAATTTGCAGAAGGAAAAGTGAGAAGATGAAGCACATAACAAACTTAAAAGTACAAAGAGAAACACACCATCAATACATGTAACCACAGGAATCCCAAAAAGGACTGCAAAACCCTGGTCTTTCTTCCTTTGCCAAAATTGCAGAGATACAATGAGTAATACAATAGAGCTTCTCCCTCAAGAGTCCAACCCTCCAACCATGAAAATGATTGAGAAAATACATAATATAGACCATGCCAACCCATTCCCTAGCCTCTAGGGGTCGAGCTCATCCTTCTAGGAGCTGTTTCAACCAATTCTAAACTGAGTACTAAAAACTAGGCAGTCAAAACAACTTGCCTCTACAAACTAGGAAACCAATTCATTCATTAAATTTTAACCTATCACATGAATGAATCTTCTAGAATAGGTAAATAAGTGTCATGTCATCATGAAAATACATTAATTACATCAAAAAGGGTGAAAAATCCCATCACAAGTCAAAACTGGTCAAAGCTGGGCGAATTCCTGAGCTGTAGATGAATTCTTGTGAAAACTGCCCAACGGGTCGTGCCCTCTTTCTGAACGGGTCGCGCTACTTTGGAGCTGATTTTGAGGTACTTCCAGGTGTCCAAATGAGGCAAAAGTGGGCTTGTTGGAAAGGTCTGGATGTCTACTTTCCAACCCAAGTGTAATTTCGGAATTTGGTGGTCATTTGCCCCTCCAAAATTGCAATCTCCCAAGACTGCTTCCTGTGTGTCAAAAAGGTGGCAGAAAGTCATTTTTTGCTTGTTTTTTGACTTTCTGGAGGCCCAAAACTTGGTGAAATTTCTTGGAAATGGCTGAGCAAGTGTAACTTTCCATGAAAAATCCAGAAATGCTGAGTTTTCCCAAAATGGAGTTGCCCAACGAAAGGCGCGCGACCCATTAGTGGAGAAAACCTGTTTTTTGCCCAAAAAATCACAAATGACCCAAAATGATCAAAATTTTTTGAAATTTGTGCTGGATTTGAGTTATTTAGCATCATGCTCCTTCAAGGAAGCCTCAGCCAAGATATGGAGGGGATTGGACCTTTTCCTTCGTTTTTGTGCTTTGGCCAGCCGTCTTTGGAGCACCTTCATTTTTGCCTTGCATACATGCATTTGTTCCCAATAGTGATTTTTCATGTTCCTGAGCAAGTCCTTATCTTGGTTGGCCTTGGCCAGCAACCTCTCCAAATGAGCATTGACCCGGAGAAGCATAGCCTCTCGCTCAACGGGTACCAAATCGCCGGGTCTCTTTCGAGCCAAGTTGCGGTCCTCATGGATCCTCCGCAACTCATCAAGAGTGTGCTCCTCCTCAAGTTGCTTGTTGCGTTGCTCTAAGTAGGTGATTCTCCAATTTGACCTTTCCAATCTTTGCTGCAATGAATCATTTTCAGCTCTTAGGTGCTGAATGAACTCCTTTGACTCTAGGCTAGGAGAACTGATGTCAAGATCAACCACCTCTATGCCTGGAACACCTGATGGCCCCTCATCAATCTTGGGCTGCTTGCCTCTCTCTGGTACCTGTGCTACTATCGGAGATGAGGTCCCTTCCACCTGGTGTGGAGATAACACTCGTGGTGCTGATGAAGAAGGCGAGACCCCTTCCACCTGGTGTGGAGAAAATACTCGCCTAGCTGCTGCAAATAAGGCCCTGTGGCCTCTCTGATATGTGACCAATGGAGGAGAGCTGACATGTCTGGTCTCAGGAATATCATGCTGCTGTGAAGGCCCTCCCTCCTCATGAACAACCTCAGGGGGTGATGATGCTGATGCTGTGAAAAAATCCCGAGAGATAAAATCCTCCCATGGGATACCCTGCTGAGCCAACTGATGTATGACCACAAGCTGGATCAAACCATAATGATAGATGCTCCTGTGCTGCTGTGCTGGACTCCTTCTCTGCACCAAGGGCACCATCCTCTCAATATTCTGGCACAGGAAAACAGGGATGTTCATCATCCGTACCCGTGTGAAATGCATCAACAAACGAATATGGTATGAATACACACGTGAAAATCTGCGCTCACAGGTGAAGTAGCGCATGATAAGCCTCATCAAGGAAACATACTCATCCCTCAAAAATCTAAAAGGAACTACACCAGTCATGTGTCTCATAAAGGCAGGTTTAATGTAGGGCTCATACTGAAATCTATCCAACAGTTTGCGCTTGTTCCACACTTCTCCAGCATTAGGTATCCCTGTTGCTTGGGCAATCATCTCAGGTGTCAATGTAAAATCCACCCCTACAAGATTCACATGCCCATCATGCAAATGCAAAACAAACAAGCGGGCCAATTCCCTGTGATGCTGGATTTGAGAGATCCTCTCACAAAATTCATAACATGACAGATAGCGGAAACATGTGACTGCAACTGGACAAGCCTGCAAATTGGTCAAAGAGGTGGGCTCCTCTCTCTTATGGTGACCACTCTTACCACCCCTGTGAGGCCTCCTTTGTACCTCAACCTCCGGAGTTGACTCACGGTCATCACTTTGCTCATATTCGGTCTCGGTTTCTGACATGGTTTTGAGAGCAAAGAGGCTGGAATGTACTGCTGCTTCTGCTCAAAAATCTGTTGTTTAATTATTGAAATGTTGTTTCAAGGGGACAAATAGCACAAGGGAAATGTTAGGGAAGGGAAACTTTTAAGGGAAATTGGGAAAAATATATGAAATAGGGAGTTTAAGGGAAGGAATGATGATATATCCCATCACACAATTATCATTTGCAAAGTTTTTATGAGAAGCAGGGTTTAGGATTAGATTCTTGATTTTTTAGGAATAGGGGTAGGGTTTTAGGGCTTTTGGTATTTTTGGTAGAGAGATTGAGTAAAAATGATGAGGGAGGTGGAAATAGGATGTAGGGAAAAAGTGGGGGTGAAAAGGATAACCTTGAAAACAACAAGACAAACCCAAGCTCAACCAACACTTTAACCTTCTTGAGCAAATATGCATTGGATTCATTATTTCAAAATGATGACTTTAAAATACATTCTCATGCTTTTCAAGCTTTGGCAAACAATGTATTTTAATGATGAGAGGCCTACCTGCAACCTTGAAGCAATCCGGGGTTATTTAGCGGCTTACTGGTGAAATTTGGCAGAGGAATTCCCAACAGGTCGCGCGCATTGCCCAACGGGTCGCGCACCCTCAACGGGTCGCGCCTGTGTAATTTCTGAATTGGAATGGGTAGCCTGATGGGTCGCGCTCGCCCAACGGGTCGCGCGCCAATCTCAATGGGTCGCGCGCAGGCAAACTAGACAAACTCGCCCAAATTTTCTTCAAAACGATTCTCTCTATTGCTTTGAGGCACAATGAAGACTAAATGGAGGGAGAAAGGGGCTTTATAGTCTTGTTTTAAATTAATTTCATTTCAAACCCTCTTTCTAATTTTTATCATGACACTTTTTCAAACTTTGAATGTTGTTGACTTTATGGTTTCCTTTTGTCCCGAAATTGGTTGAATTGATGTTTTTCTTGAAAATTTTTGCAGGGACAGCTTCTGAGGAATCTTGGCAAAGGGGACCAGGGCTGCATGCTGACTTTCAAAGAATTTTGAATTTTTACAACTTTTTACA
Source organism: Pinus tabuliformis (assembly GCA_031772625.1). Lineage (NCBI taxonomy): Eukaryota > Viridiplantae > Streptophyta > Pinopsida > Pinales > Pinaceae > Pinus > Pinus tabuliformis. Next base: position 672,264,479 of record CM062809.1, on the reverse strand, counting down.
AAACTTTGAGAAAATGACCTTGGGCTTTAAAAACAGGGTTTTTAAATCCAAGGTAAAAATTAGCTGTACAAGATGAAATCTTTTGAAGAAACACTTCGATAGTCATCCCTCTGGCGTGCTGGGCATTTATTGACTTTTAAAGACCTGACCTTAAAGACAAATTGGACCCAAACCCTAGACCTAGGACTTTTGACCTCAAGACAAGACAATCAACCTTAAAAGAGTTTATTGACTGAAACAACTTGATCCAGCAGTGCCAAGAGGGGAATAAAGACACCAACTCCTCCATCAGGGTTATGGCATGCCTAATGGAATGCAATGAGATGACACTGATGAGACACCTACTTATGCAAATGCAAAGAGCTTTGATCGCTGATGGAGGGCTTCTAGACCGACTCTAACATTGGATCCAATGGGGATGGTAGCTCCTTGGAGGTGCCAAGAACCTCAGACCTCTGGGAGAGTAGACCAGTGCTTTCAACCATTGGGCGATGGAGTCAAAAACTCAAGCTAAAACGCACGACTAAAAACTGATGACTTGACAACACAAATTGACTCTCACTCAACTAAAAACTGACTCGATACTTAAACACAACCGACAAACTAGAAATGATGCTCAAAGGGGAGCTTATTCATCAAAACCTACTCTAACAGTTTCATTCATCACCTAATCAAGTGAAATGAAACAACCAGTGCAACCAAGTAAGTATCCCGTTTGCTGTTCGAATTCTCCGCAAGTGCTCACTTATGACCAACAAGAGAGAACTACTGAAAGGCAACTCCCATGACAACTTAGAAACAGATCCGTGGAATGATATGAATTCTCTATCCACCTCCAAAAACACTGCATAAGGATCTTGAAATTCAAGCACACTGGAACTTAGCTCATCTAATGGATTACTTCTCGTTTCCTCATACCATGAATGCAAACTTTGATTTGAGCCTTGTGACGAGACCTCTGCTGAAAATGACGAAGAAACCAGCTGCCGGATCAAGTTCATATCAGCACATGTTTCAAGCTCACATGTAGTCAATGGATAAAAACTTTGACTGCAAACCTCATCCAAAACATCAGCTATTGGATCATGAAAAACTTGAAAAGACTACTGCAATCCCATTTCTATTGGTTCCATTGTGATTACATGATTGCCTACATGCTGCTCATTCTTCACTGAAGATGGACTATGCAAATTGTCCTTCAAATACTGAAATAATTCAAAACAGAATGGTAGGGAACCTTCTTGTATCATTTGATCAAATATGTCAGCTTCCATGCCTTCATCTGCAACTTGACAACCAATGGCATTTGGGGGCTGCAAATCTGAATATGAGAAGTCTGGAACAAGGTTTTTATTGCCTTCAAGATGGTCTAGATCAAGACTTGTTGACAGCTGATTTCTAAGTTCATGGAAGTTGTCTCTAATGAACTGACATGAATCAAAACAAAAAGGTAAAGATCCTTCACTTACTTCAAACTTTGCTACACTTTCCTCATCAATGTCATAGCTGATATGTGATGGCTGAACATTGTATTCAAGCTGCTGAAAATGAACTTTTTCCTCCCACAAACTAGCTACTTGTTTGATTGCAAGATTAGCTTCTGTTTGGAGAACATAATCATCATCATACTGATCAAACTGAGGTAAGTCATCGGTATAAAACATATCATCAAGCATGCAGGTCATATTAACAGTGCTTTCTTCGCCAATGTGATCTACAAAACAATCATTATCAGATCTATGGCAACTAGGATAAGAAACAAAATGTTTTGGATCAGCCATTTGTTCTTCTTCATTTGACAAGCCATGGGATTGAACATCATAATCATTCCTTGCGGTGACCTTCTCCATCATCTTTTTCACTGCACTTATCAAAATGTCAAGCTTTACCTCTAGAGATGTCGATTTTTCCGGATCTATGTTTTTCATCTCTTCTTCCTTCAACCTTGCCCTTCGGATCAGCAGATGAGCCTCTACATTTACTGCACTGTTTTGCATCTCATGAAGTGTTGCAATATTCATTTCTCTCAGCTGAAACTCCATTTCCGGATCAAAGGCACCCGGATAGTGCAAGAGAGCAGATCTAGGAGAAGGTCTTATATCAACTGGCATCGAATAATAAACTTGGTTAAATCTGACCGAAAACTGTTGTACTGTCTCCCCTGGCAATCTTTTCAGCTGGTTATACTCTTCTACAATCAAGAAAAGGTTCTGCCCGATCATCCACCTGTCAAGAAAAACTTTGACGAACTGCTGGAAATCTGAGATGCTCGCATCAGGAAGGGCTTTGAACCAGCTCTTCACTTTGGCTTGCAAAGAAAGAGAAAAAAGCCTAATACTAACATCTTCATCATCAACTTCAAAAAGGTCTAGAAAATTCTCAACATTCTGCACATGTTGCTCGGCATTGACATTCTTACATTCACCATCAAACCTCGGCAAGTATAGATCATAATTTTTGGGGAAAGCATGGAGAACAAAAGGTAAAACAAGAGGTTTATACCGATCTGGAATTTTACAAGGTGTAGGGGTATGTACAGCAGGTATAGAATCAGTCTTGGTTTTTTGAGGTTCATCAATCTGAAGATGGTCATCACAAAATTCGGAAAAAGGATCCTGATCAAGCTCAAAGGCATGCAAATCTTTGGTATTCACAATCTTCAGAGGGAAAGAATCAACTGCAGGCCTGGGATCTTTTCTCAAATACAGTATACTTTGCAAAGCCTTCTTGACATTCTTGAGAAAAGAGAAGAAATAATTTATGACAAAGAACAAAATGTCTTGGATGAAATTCCAACTTGAATACCTAATCTGTCCATGTTGTCCTTTCATGTTTTTGTTGGTCGGGATCATCCACCAGTGGAGTCTTTGGATCTGATCTCGAAAATGATTTAGAGTCGCCAAGTGAATGATTTCAGCCTTTCAAGTGTTTGATCGTTGTCCACCATCAACAATCAGATCTGAACTTGATACATGTACTGGGGTAAAATGCAAATGAAGTGCTGTATCCACAAGCTCACGGAGATGGACTGAAGCAGCGTTTATCTACTTCCGCTTATGCAAATCAAAAGCATTTCGAAGGCTACCTGGCATAACTTCAGGCTCCGTCTAAGACGTATGAGACAAACACATCAAAACAAGTTTGTCCTCCCCAGTGGAGTCGCCAATAAAACCCTGTTTTTAAAGCCCAAGGTAAAAATTAGCTGTACAAGATGAAATCTTTTGAAGAAACACTTCGATAGTCATCCCTCTGGCGTGCTGGGCATTTATTGACTTTTAAAGACCTGACCTTAAAGACAAATTGGACCCAAACCCTAGACCTAGGACTTTTGACCTCAAGACAAGACAATCAACCTTAAAAGAGTTTATTGACTGAAACAACTTGATCCAGCAGTGCCAAGAGGGGAATAGAGACACCAGCTCCTCCATCAGGGTTATGGCATGCCTAATGTAATGCAATGAGATGACACTGATGAGACACCTACTTATGCAAATGCAAAGAGCTTTGATCGCTGATGGAGGGCTTCTAGACCGACTCTAACAGATTCGACCCTTGAAGGTGGGGAAACTGTTTATTTTGGTCTATATGTATCATTTTCTCAGTCAGAGAGAAGGGTTGGACATCTAAGGAGAGAACTCTTGTAGCTTGTGTTTGAATATTTTTAGGAAATCAAGGAGCAGTTGCAACTATTATCTAGGAATTCATGTGCAGTTAGTTTGTGATGTTGTATTTTCTCTGTTATAGTTTTATATGAAATATATTCATCTTCTCTTTCCATTTATCAGTTCTTATGTGGTTTCCTTAAAGTTTATAAGTAGAATTGTTTGCACAAAGTTCTGTTTTGATGGGAACATCATTATGTGTTATTTGCTTTCTTACTTAATGAATTCATGATGTACATGTTCATTAAGACCTCTTGTTTCTTTTGAACACTACACTACACTAACAAACCCTAAGCCATCACAAAACTATTGCTACCTTGTTCCTTTATATCTTTTTTGTTGTTACCCTTTTGATCCTTTGACCTAGTTACTTGGTTTTCATCCCTTGTCAAGCACCAAAACCTTAAATTTTCAAAACCTACATGAGCCTAGCATATCTAGCCTAAAATCATTTTATATTCTAGTTAATTCTTTGGTTGTGATCTCATAGAGAGAGCCCTCTCTGGTTTGGTAGGGTTAGCTACCAAACTAAAAGCTTAGTCTGTGGTTACCTCTGTCGATTCCTATCAACTTGGGACATTGTGGGGGATAACATTTTGGCATCGTTTCCGGGGAAACAAATGATATATTATTCTTGGGATTCGTTCTATAAGTGCATTCAAGAATGGTTTTGTGGGTGACAGTTTCTGATATCTAAAGAAGGTTGATTTAAGAAATCAAATCAAGTTCAAGGTGTAAAAAAAAAATTGGCTCCTAAAAGACATATAAGGTCAAATCCTAACTCAAATCCACCTCCTATTGTTGGTGATCCAAAGAAACTACTTAAGAAACTCAAATCACCTATTCCTGAAAGTGCAACTCGAAAATTAGAAAGAACTACTTCTTTGCCTGAAAATTTATTCACTGTTGAAAATTCATTCTTTCGATATTTAGTTTGAGCTATCTCTTTTCATATCAAAATCGGAGTCTTTCCTTTATGAAGTGGTAATTGATCCTATTCAATTTTTTTCTCACCTTCTTTCTTCTAAATACCTATTTTCTAAAGCTGATCATGAGCTTTGGTTAAACTTTGATAAACTCCAAAGTCTAGCTGACCAACTTCAAATCACCATTGAAAAATATTACATTCAACATCAGCTTGAAAACCTAGCTACTGCTTCATCCTCTACTTCACCTCTAAACACATCAACTACTTCATCTGTTATTGTTAATTTAACACCACCTCCATTAGTTTCATCATCTTTATCTACACAACCCATTGTAGTACCTCTACTACATCCTCCAATAGTCATGGCATGATTTGCCCCTCTAATATTACCTACTCAACTTGTTGCTCTACCTCAAAACTATGGCCAAAGACTCCCTCTGTTTGATGGAAGTTCAAAAATCACAACCTAGCAACATGTTGATAAATTATTGGATTTTATCGATCTTGAAGAGGTTGATGAAGAGGATGCTAAGATCATAATCATAGCCTATAGATTTTCTGGAGATGTCAAGAAATGGTTTCATAGTTTGGCAGCCAATTCTATCAATAGATCTTAGTGGTTGATAGATTTGTTCTTAGCACGGTGGAAAGAAAAGAAAAATCCATTACAGATCTTGGTTGAGTATAATTTCATGAAAAGAAACTTGAATGAGACAGTGCAGGAAATCATATCAAGGTTCAATATGGTGTATAATTCCATTCCTGATGATATGAAACCTCCCCCTGGTTTAGCACTTCTCTGCTATCCTGATGCCTTTGACCCAGACATGGCATATTAGCTTAGGGAGAGAGACCCTGCAACTTTAGAAGAAATGCAGTGAAATGACGTAAGTGTGGAAGCTAATCTGCTGATCAAGAAATCTAAAACAAAACCAAGAAACCTGAGAAGAAAGTTAACATTAAGGAAGAGCCCTCTTCATCTTCTGATGTAAAACTTGACACTCTGAAAAAATCTGTGGAAAGAATGATGTACAAAATGTATATAGTAGATCGACAAGCAGATCCTTCAATAAGGAATCCAAATTATTGGGGACACGACAACAACAATTCAGAAATAAGTAGAAAGAGCAGAAAAATCAGGATCCTCAGGGACAAATTAGAAGTCCATTTCAACAAAATTACACTCAAGGGTAGGAAGAAGATGAAGAAGAAATTGTTGAAGCAAATCATTTCTTTGAGGAAGATGAACTGCCTACTTTTCTAACCCGGGAAGATCAGTTTTCTCAGGATTCTTTTATACCAAGTGATCAAAAACTTGTCCTTGCAAATAATGATTTATGGGCAGTGCAAACCAAAGAATATCAAAGGGGATATCAGAATTCTCTCAGCCATTTGCAGAAGCAGTACAATTTAAGAAGTAGAAATGTGCCTGTCACATTGAATAAAAAAGGGAGAATGCACAGAAAGATGTGCAAGACAAACAAACAGCCCATGCAGGTCAAAATAAAGAAAATTAGATTTTCATATTAAGTCGGGATAAAACCAATGAAGCTTTTACCAGCAATGTGAGGAAGGATAAAGAGGCTTAAAGAAAAAGTCATAAGAAGGAGTCTCAAGCTAAAGGACATATTGAAAAGAAGGACATCACTGCAAAAGAGGTAGAGAAGCAATCCAATCTATTTATTTTAGAGAATGAAATTTCTAAATTGAAAGTTTTGATTCCTCTAACTGAACTAGTTAAGAATGATAAGTACAAGTCTCAGATTGCTAAAATGTTGAAGGTAGACTAGATATCAGATACAGTTAATGTTGCTGATCATGAGTCTACAATTCTGTTTGGTCCAACTCTGGAGGGAAGCCTTGAAGATAGTGAACTTCCAACTTTCTATCTTAGTCTGAAACTCCATGATTTTATCCTCCATAATGCCATGTTAGATTCTGGTGCCTCGCATAACCTTATGCCAAAATTTATTATGGACAAACTTGGATTGAATATCACCCGACCTTATCATGACCTCTATTCATTTGATTCGGGAAGAGTGAAATGCCTTGGCCTTATCAAAGACTTAGTAGTGTCCTTGGACCAAATTCTGACCAAGAATGTGTTGATGGACATAGTGGTCGCTGATATTCCTCCACGGTTTGGCATGTTTCTCTCACAGCCTTGGGGGGAAAAGCCGAAAGGAACCTTGCAACTTGATTTTTCATATGCTACTATACCAGTGTTTGGGCAACTAAGAAAACAATACCGGGAGAAAAAGATGGAATTCATGATTAGTAGCAAAGAAAAACCAAATAATCACCCCATCCACACTATACATACCGACCTAGAGTCTTTCATTTTGTATAGTGATATGAATCTAGTAGATGATGATAGTCAACTTTTAGAAATTTCAGAAGCTTCAGATACTATAAGTAGTGTAGAGGAAGATTTGATTTCTAAAGAAAAGGAAAATAATGTAGAGTGTTTGCAGCAGGAAAATTCACCTGAAAAGTTTGCTGAGTCAGTGCAGAAAACAAAGATTATTGAGATAGTGGGTCATCCTCCAAAAAATCAAACAGTTCAACCTTCCAAAGTTCTGTTTCTGGATGAAGAAGATGGTCTTTGGACCATGGAGTTTGATGGTGCATTGAGGAAAGAAGGAGCTAGGATTGGCATGTGGATTCATGGTCCCTTGCACCATTCATGTAAAATTCCTCATAATGTAAGATTGAGTTCTTAAAAGTTGGCCTTTGATTGCTCAAATAATGAGGCAGAGTATGAAGCACTGATTGTTGGCCTTAAAAATCTGAAAAAACTGGGAGCAAAGAAAATTTCAGTTTATGGCGAATCTAAGTTGGTAATTAAATAAGTAAAAGGGGAGTACCAGGCCAAGCATTCAAGAATGTGAGCTTATCGAAATGTTGTCCTTGACATTCTTAAAACTTTTTCAGAATATAATGTCTTTGATTCGTAGAACTCATAATATGATGGTTGATTCCCTTGCTACTGCAGCTAGTATGGTTAAGATTCCCAACCACTCCAATAAGAAGTATTCAGTTCATGTTAAACGCTACCCAGTTGTACCTGACAATTTCTGATATTGGCAGGTGTTTTGGGATGACAAACAGATTAACAATTCTCTACAGAAGGAAGATGAATTCTTGAATTCCCATATTGATGATGAATTTGATGAGAATGATCCAGAAATTGAAGCAACCGAGGTTGAAATATTGTAGTTGAAAGACAATAACATTCCACGAGGTCTCATACCTTTGGAAGAGTTATTTGATTGTGATGATGTTGCTAAAAATCCCACCATGGTTCCCACAGAAAAAGGTGTTGAAGATGTAAACATTGATACAATAGACAAGCCTAAGATGGTCAAATTTTCAAAGTCTCTATCTCTTGAGATGAAAAGTAATTACATTGGTTTGATGGTAGAATTTTCTGATGTATTTGCTTGGGACTATTTAGATTTAAGGGTGTATGATAAGAATATTATTCAACACACTATACCGATTAAGCTTGATCAAAAGCCATTCCACTAGAAGTTGAGGAGGATTAATCCTAAATTGTTGCCATCCATTGAGAAAGAGCTAAATAGACTCTACAAATCTAGTATTATAGTTCCTATTTGTTTTTCTGACTGGATGTCAAATCTTTTTCCAATGAGAAAGATGATCGTGGAGATTCGTCTTTGTATTGATTTCAGAAATTTAAACAAAGTATCCTTGAAGGACAATTGTTCCCTGCCGAAGATAGATCATACTCTCTAGAGGGTAGTTGGGTCTTCCAGGATTTCATTGCTTGATGGATATTCGGGTTACAATCAAATTTTGGTGCATAAGGATGATCAGTTGAAAACAACCTTCAGAACACCATGGGGTACATTCATGTATGCCAAGATGCCATTTTGAGTAAAGAATGCACGAGCGACATTTCAACGGGTTATGGACATAGCTTTCGCCAATAAAAATGATATATTTCTGGTTATTTATTTAGATGATCTCACAATTTTTTCTAAATTTGATGAAGACCACTTACATCATCTGAGAATTGTCTTTTAGAGATGCAAAAAATTCAGTATTTCACTAAATCCAAAAAAGAGCTTATTTTCCATGGAAGAAGGCAAGCTACTAGGGCATATTATTTCCAAGGATGGCATTCGCATTGATCCTACAAGAGTTGAAGCCATTCAACAATTAGATTTCCAGAGGAACAAAAAAGAAATTTAGTCATTTAATGGGAAAATTAACTATCTGAGGAGACTCATTCACAACCTCGCTGAACATTTGAGAGAAATGACAGACATGCTGAAAAAGGATAACAAGGTAAGATGGTTTGTAGATGCCAAGAAGTCTTTCAATGCGGACAAATTTTCATTATCTACTGCTCCTACTTTAATTTGTCCTAATTATACTTTAGATTTTATCATATTTTCATTCGCCTTTGAGCATACCTTAGCGGTTGTCCTAATGCAAAAGAAGGATCAGAAAAATGAACAACCTATAGAATTTTTGAGTTGGACAATAAGGGATGCAACATTGAAATACAAAATTATTGAGAAGTAGGCTTTCACTTTGGTGAAAGCGCTCAAAGATTTCCGAGTATACATTCTACATTCTCACACCATAGCTTATGTTCCAACAAAAACAGTAAAAGAAGTTCTTATGCAGACAGATCCAGAGGGTAGGTGGGGAAAATTGATCAGAACAATGTTAGAATATGATTTGGAGATAAAGCCAACAAAGCTCATCAAGGGACAACGTTTGGCCAAGCTCATGGCTGAATCTAATTTGCATGCATTAGACATCAATCTGATTGTTTCCCTTTTTGAAGAAGAAGCAGAAGATTCACAGGTACAAGTGTCCGACATGTTCACTTCATCTCCATAGCACTCCGACATATTTTATGTATTGCAACATTTAAATCCTCCACTGGAAGTGTCCAAAGGTAAAATTAGATCCTTAAAGTTGAAAGCTTCAAAACATTGTATTCTTAATGGTGTTTTGTTTTGGAAAGATTTGAGTGGTGCGTTGTTGAATTGTCTAGTCGAAAATGAAGCAAAGGATGTAATGAGTGTTTTGCACAAAGGAGATTGTGGTGGCCACCTTTTTTGGAAAACTACAACAAACAAAATTTTGAGATCTGGTTTTTATTGGCCTACTCATTTTTCTGATGTCTATAAAAAAGGTGATGAGTTATCGTGAATGTCAGATTTTTCAGGGAAAAATAAACCTTTTAGCCCGTTTCAGTCACGGCTCCTTTCCAACAGTGGGGTCTTGATTTTATTGGGGAAATCCATCCTTCATCATCTGCACAACACAAATGGATCCTAACACCCACGAATTACTTTACAAAATGGATTGAAGCAATCCCAACCAGGCAAGATATTGATTCTGTTATCTTTCAGTTTATTGAATCTAATACCTTGTCTAGATTTCGCTGCCCGTAGAAGATAATCATCGATAATGCTTTTGCTTTTAAGTCGAGGAAGACGGTGGAGTTTTGTGAGAAGTACCATGTTGCATTGGGGAATTATACTACTTATCACCCACAAGGGAATGGTTTGATTGAATCTTCCAATAAATGTCTGAACAACATCATCAAGAAAGTTTTGGAGGTCAATAAGAAAAACTCGCATAAAAAGCTCATTAATTATTTATGGGCAGATAGAGTCATTAACAAGAAATCCACATGCATGTCTCCTTTTTAGTTGGTGTACGGGATTGATACTGTTTTTCCTTCACCCCTTGTTATCCCAGTCATGAAAATTGTGCAGGAATTGGACAACGAAACGAATGATATGCAACGAAGAATAAGTCAAATGATCCATTTACAAAAAACTAGGGAAGAAGTTTTTCAAAATACTTCTAAACTTTAGGAAAGAATAAAAAAAAAATTATGATCGCAAGACTAAAGAAGACAATTTGAAACTAGGTGATGTGGTTCTTCGTTGGGATTCAAGAAATGAAGAAAATGGAAAACACGAAAAGTTTGAAAATTTATGGAAAGGACCTTACAGAATCTTGGCTTTTAGAGGAAATAATGCTTATATGTTGGAGGAAACGAATGGGAAAAATTATTTGGGAGGAGTGATCAATGGTAGGCTTCTCAAGCACTAATATACCTGAAGAAATTTTTGCAAATTTTCATTATCATTGTATATACCAGTTTACTTTTCATGTCCAAGTGTGAAGTGGATATCATAGGAGTTTTAAGCTCGAGGAGAAGGCCATAAGGCTTCTTTGATCAGCTGTTGGTTTTTATTTTTTAGGTCATGTCATTTCAAATAGTCAGTCAGCTTTTAGTTTGAGTTTGGTTTTTTGCATTTTGATTCCATTGCCAAATGAATAAGGCTACCTGGTCTACGATGTTCTTGACACCTCCAAGGAGCTTCCATCCCTTGCTGGAGCCAATGTTAGTGTCTGCCGACCATGTCAGTGACCGGTGATCAAATATGCTCTTAAAAAGTTTTTTTTTTACTACTAGGGTCTTAGGTCAAATTTTTATGGTTTCAAATAACTTTTCAATAAAAATTTGGTCACTAGTTAGGAAGGTTCAGTATTTACTACTCCTTTTAGTTCCATGATCAATTAATACCGTCTTGGTCAAGTCAAATTACTATTAGAAGAGTCTAATAGTCATTATGGTCATAATTCATCTCATAAGTCCATGCTAGGTCACCACTAGGTCATAGGGTTGATTTTCTGAAAATTAGTCATTCACCATCGAAATCCATTTTATAAAGGAGTAGTAAAAGTTGAGTTGTTAATAAAAGTTTTAAATCATGTTTTTTGTTTCATTTCTAATGAAATAATTTCATAAAGTCATGAAGTTGCATTATCAAAGTCAAGTTATGAAAAGTGATGGTGGGTCTGCTACCACATGTAACTGAAAAAACAATTTCCACAAACTATAAAGGAGTCCCACTCACTCTCCATTTGCTCATTCCATTTTCCAAGACATTAGTCCAACAAAACAAATCAAATTTGTCAGATAAAGATCAATTTTTCATGCCCGAGTCCAGTTTCTCTTCTGTGCTGTGCAAATCCTCATGATGTGCTACGCAAATCCTGACATTGCTACTTTTTTCATCCAAAGGCTACAAACTTCTTTGAAGTGATTTATTTCATCACATTCAAGTTGTGTTGTAGTAAATCCAAGTTGGTGGCCTCTCATGAAACTCAAGTAATCTCTTAATTCTCTTAATTATGTTGTTATGTTTCATTTCCCTCTCCTAGGGTTTTGAAATCAGTTTTCATGATTTCATGATTTCCATGGTTAAATTGTCATTAAAACTTGTATCTTGATGCTTATACACCTTCTCCTATCTTAATCACACATTCCAAACACCCTCTATCAAACCCATCCTTAAATTCCATCATCTTTACACAAATCCTAGTCAGAGTACACTTTCCTAACCTTGGACTGTGTTTCCCTTCTTTAATACCCTTCCCCTCACTCAAATTTTGAAATTCTACCTTTTTAAGCTCCCTAACATCCCTCACTATCCTCCCAAATTTCCCAAGAATTTACTAGTCCCTGACCCTTTCACTTCCCTTAATTTCCTTAAGCTATCAAAATCCCTTGTTTTCCTGCAAGTAAAACCCTAGTTTCTCTCCCATAGAGCTAGGTGTTACCATGGAATCTGAAACATCTGGAAAAAGGAGGCATAAAGGAGGGCAGGTCATCAGATATGAGCCTACCTCAACTCAAGAAATCATGTCATCTCGTTTCATTAGAAAATCATTTGAAGGTGTAGGTTGCCTTGCGTTTTGCCAGAGAATTGAGCAACTTAAGTTTCATGACCAACTGACCAGTGCTTTTGCCACCAAGTTAAGAAAGGATAAAGTGACTATAGCAAGAGTTAAGTTCACTCTCTCAAGGCAAATCATCTCCACATCCACAGGGATTCCAAATACTAGAGAAATTTGGTTCAAGAAAATAGACATTGACCTTCAAAGTTACAAGATGTACTTGAAAACACCATATAAGACAACTCCAAAATCCATTTTTCCATTTAGACATTTGATGGACAGATATGCCCCTCTCATGAAATTGATCATGAAATATTTTACATGTGATAGCAGGTATTCAAGGTTGTATCAATACCACATGAGGCTTTTGATGCATTTCACCAGTGTGAAGCAACTCAACTTGTCTTACTATCTTTACAGAAGCCTAACAAAAATGACAGAGAAGGTACAAAATATAGGAGAAAATCATCATACTATTCTATTTCATCATGGCTTGGTGAAAATTATAGTTTTTCATCAATTAGCACAAGTAAATTTGTCTTTGGATGGCTTTTCAAATTTAGTTTTTCGTCCATTTTCTCTAGCTATATCTAGAGATGAATCAACACCTCCAATCTCATCAGTACAATAAGAGGTTGCTTCTTCAAGCAGACCTACGAAGAGGAATTATAGGGCAGAAGTGGCTAAGACTTATTCCATAGGCGAAAGGCTTGTGTTTGATCCAAATATTGTTGAAAGGGCCAAGCCTACAAAAGGTGAACAAAGAGCATCCCCACAACATGAGGAACTGACTCATCCAGGTACCAATGTGTCAGATGTGGAGAAAGGTCATGAGGACAAAGTTGCAAAGAAAATCATAAGGGATAAGGAGGCTGAGATCAAAAAGTTGGAAGACAAGTTGACAGAGGAAAATGCTTTGATAGCATGGTTACAACAAGAAAACATGCAATTGAAAGTAAACAAAATGGTCCAAAACAAAAACACAACCGATTTGAAGAAAGAGGATGTAAAAGGAAAATCATGGTTCAGTTGGATGTTTCAAAAGGAAAAAAAAAGAGCAAAGCACACCAGGGAGACCAAGAACAAGAGGCTTCAAGAGAGCCCTTGAGTTACAAAAAGAAGTTTCTCCACCCAGAGGTCAAATCACTGTGAATGACTTAATTACTGAAGAGACCAATGCAGACAGAGTAGATTGGCTTGACAAGGTCAATGGTCACCTAGAGAAGCTCGACAAGAAGGAAAGTAGGGACAATAACTTGCAAAGACATATGGTTATGCATTACTACACAAGAAACATGGTATCCCAAGTCAGAATCAAGCAATTGAAGAAAAATCTCAAGGAAACCCTAACAAGCCAGCAAGACAAAGAAAATCTTGATCTATTTGCTAAGGTCTCTCTCATGGCATGACATATCATTTGATGACTTCACTTGACAATTTTGAAGAAATTTTGAGAATTGTTTTCCATTTTGAAAATTTTGGTGGTTTTTAGCCTGTTTTCAAACTCAGAGACAACTATATGCAGAGCGCCCAGGTGCTGCACTTTTTCCTTAGGGATCCTTTTGCCAAAAACTCACCACCATTGGATAGATAATGGCCTAAGCATATCAGCTATCCACTTTTGCCAACTTTCCAGTGGACAGATTGAGAGAAAATTTCAAAATAGGGTCAAAAAGTCACTTTCTGCCACAATTTTGAAGTAGGCACTGCACAAATCAGAGTAGTCCTGCGAAAATAATTTTTTCTCCTTGTTGGAGTGTCCAAATCACCTTCTTAAAGAGTCAAATGACAAATAGAGATCCATAGCCTTCCAATGAGCTATCAATTTCTGAATTTGGATCATGGGAAAGCCTCCAAAATCCTTTTGCAAGCATGGCACTGCGCATATGTCTGAAGGCACTAACATATCCCAGATGGTGCTGTGCATATCTCTGTGAAAACTTTTCCTCAACATTTCTTCAGCAGAATTTGACTTAATGATGTAATTTTACTATTTCTATGTTTTGATGATGTAATTATGGGTAAATTAGCTTAGTAAGTTGTTTTTATGTTAACTTAGGCCGCATTAATGAAGAAAAACTCAAATCAAAGTCTAAAAGAAGAGTTTGTTTTCAACCTTCTCACTCTCACTTGTTGGTTGAGATATTCTTGGAAACTATTCCACCACTCATGGATTCAACCCCTGAAGGTGGGGAAACTGTTTATTTTGGTCTATATGTATCATTTTCTCATTCAGAGAGAAGAGTTGGACATCTGAGGAGAGAACTCTTGTAGCTTGTATTTAAATATTTTCGGGAAATCAAGGAGCAGTTGCAGCTATTATCTAGGAATTCATGTGCAGTGAGTTTGTGATGTTGTATTTTCTTTGTTATAGTTTTATATGAAAGATATTCATCTTCTCTTTCCATTTATCAGTTCTTAAGTAGTTTTCCTTAAAGTTTATAAGCAAAATTCTTTGCACAAAGTTATGTTTTGATGGGAATATCATTATATGTTATTTTCTTTCTTTCATAATGAATTCATGATGTACATGCTCATTAATACCTCTTGTTTCTTATGAACACTACACTACACTAACAAACCCTAAGCCATCAAAAAACTATTGCTACCTTTCTCCTTTATATATTTGTTATTGTTACCCTTTTGATCCTTTGACCTAGTTACTTGGTTTTCATCCCTTGTCCAACATCAAAACCTTAAATTTTCAAAACCTACCTAGGCCTAGCATATATAGCCTAAAATCCTTTTATATTCCAGTCAATTCTTTGGCTGTGATCTCATAGAGAGAGCCCTCTCTGGTTTGGTAGGGCTAGCTACCAAACTAAAAGCTTGGTTTGTGGTTATCCCCGTCGATTCCTCTCAACCTGGGACATTGTGGGCGATAACACTTCTAACACTTAGCTTATAGATGTAAGAAGAAGATAGGTGTAAGGAAGAAGAATTTGTACTTACTACATGTAGAGATAGGTGCAACCTTGAGAAGCAAGGCAGGGAAAGCTCAGAGTAGAGAAGTGGTAGTTAAGCGAGAGAAAGAAACAACTCTCAAGATTGAACCTCAACCAATATCTCAATTTGGATCAAAGCTAGTTGGCAGTTGGGCCAACTAGCAGGATGATGAGGACCATAGCCCAAGGCAAGTGGAGGAAGCCACTCAGTCGATGACTATCAATATAAGGAGAGTTCGAGCCAAGTGGGTAGAGGATTTTCTTAAGGGAGATCGGGAGACAATTGGGTCTTCCAGTACCACCTTCATCTAGAAGAAGTAGGCATAGAGGTACACATGGTACATGGCACTTATGACTGAAGTGATGGACTCGCATAGCATGGTTGGAAAGAACACGACTTCATATCAGGTTATACAAAAGAAAGTAGGGAAGACTTCTAGTTTAGAGGGATCAACTACAATAGTGGAGAATGTGATAGTGAAGGAGACAAATCCAGGTGGACAAGGTTCTTCCAGAAGCACCTTCCTCGCTAAGAGGGAGTGTTGAAAATAATAGCGCAAAGACCCTTCTTGACTTGTGCCTTAGTCAAGAAATACCATAAACAATATTTCCTTAGCATGCATGAGTTTCTAGAAATCAGTCTGAGTTCCAAATATAAACTTGCCAGTTATAACTGAGTCAAATTACTTAAAAGGAGGAAAAATGTATCGTTGTAATTCATTCTTATGCACAAGATTATGTGTGTGAGAGGCTTGCTAGGATATACACAATAAGAGAAGGAGATAACAAGCTTAGATTGTGTGCGAGGATTTAGGAGGATCCTAAATAGTAGGGGCCCATATCTACACTAGGAAATATGAGACTTCTTGCGCTAGAAGATACAAGCATAGAAACAACAGAAGCAATAAGAGTTAGGTCAGGATTATGTACCAGGTGTTCAAGCTTAGTTTAAGTAGGGAAAACATGTCTGTTTTCCAGTGAAAAAGTATTTCCTTGTAAGAGATCAATTGCTCAAATTCCCTCAATAAAATCTACAACTTGTATAGGGCTTTCCCAGTTAGGATTCCTAAGAAGAATAAGTGTGTTCAAATCATGTGATGTGTTTCTATTCTGCTTCAAATTAGTAGAGATGTTCAATGTCTTAATGAAAAGAAACTAGTTTTCAGACAGTTCAGTACAACAACTTCATAATTTCAATGACATTCTACACTAACCAGATGTTTGTCATAAGAGAACCACAAGGGGAATTTGGGCTAACCTAATAACCAATAGTTAGCTAGTGTGGTGTTACTAAATATATAAATCTCATAATTGAATAGAGTATAGTTGGAATGTGGATCTATTAAATTTTGACAATACAATCTAGTGAATATTTGTGGCATAAATCTAATGTTTATTAGGCTCTGAATCCTACTTTAGTGTGATTTTATTAGAGAATTATATCGTTAGTGGATTTCTTTATATTTATGCAACATATTAGTTATGAAAGTGTACTACTGTTAATAATTTATTGAAGAAATCCTAGCCATAATAGAAACCCTAAGGTCATAAAGTCACCTTAGGATATTATAGGAAAACCATTTCAACAAATAACTATATTGCTAGTTGATTTCTCTATGCTTTAGTTTTTATTTTTAATAATTAGTTTATTAATGACTAGTATAATTACAAATTTGTGTGTAGAGAATCACAGAAGTGACTGGTGTTGGCATCTCATTTGACTCCATACCCATTTATGTTAGTCTCTCACATATCTAGACTTTATGTTATCCCTTATTCTCTTTTAAGTATTGTGCACAATGTTAGCACTTGAAATTTCACCTCAGGCTGAGAAAGGTAAACCTCAAGGCAACATCAAACCATTTAGCCTCGTAGCTAGCCCTACGGGGCAGGAGAAGGCTCTCTCCGATCTATCTCGGTAAAATATTCAATAGATGAGATGACCAATAAGGTAACACTGATATTAGGCTAGTAAACTGATCAAAGAGTTTGATTTGAGGTTTTTGGGTTTTTGGTGGCAAATTGAGGAGAGGGCAATTTTGGGTGCGGGGATTGGACACAGTTTCTGCAGAGGGTTCTTTGGGGCGAGGTAGGAGACAACATTGATGCCTTTGGTTGAGGTGAATGGTCAGAAATGAAAGGTGAGGAGCTAAAGAGAGCAAAAAATAACTTTGAATTCTCTTTAGACAGTAGAAAACATTGAAATTAAACAAACTTAAAAGCAGAGCATGGCAGGCATGAATTCTTACTTTAACACTTCATTTGTTTAATGTGCAGAAATAAAAGAAAGGAAATGAGTCACATAACAAGCTTACAAGTACATTGAGAAACACACCATCAACACATGAGTCCACAAGAATCCCAAAGAGGACTGCAAAACCCTGGTCTTCCTTAGCCAAAAATTGCAGAGATACAGTGAATAATACAATGATAGCTTCTCCCTCAAGAGTCCAACCATGAAAATGAGCGAGAAAGTACATAATATTGATCATCTAACCTCTTTCCCTGCCTCCATGGGTTGAGCTCACTATCCTAGGAGCTGTTTCAACCACTTCTAAACTAAGCACTGAAAACTAGGCAGTCAAAACAACTTGCCTCTATAAGCTAGGAAACCAATTCATTCATTTAATTTTCACCTTTTTCATGAATGAATATTCTAGAAGAGGTACATAAGTGTAAAAGTGTCTTAAAAGTACAATAATTACATCAAAGAGAATCATAATTCACCCCAAAAAGTCAAACTGGGTCAAACTGCGTTTTTCTGAGCTGTACAGTGCATTTTGGAAAAATCTGCCTGACGGGTCGCGCGCCCCTGCCTGACGGGTCGCGCGCCTTTGGGACCACATTTGGGGAACTTTTAGGTGTCCAAATTGGACAAGAGTAGGCTTGTTGGAAAGGTAGATGAGTCTACTTTCCAACCCAACTGGAATTTTTAAATTTGGAGTTCATTTGCCCTGTCAAAAATCAAATCTCCCAAGACTGCTTTCTGCAGTTCAAAAAAGTGGCAGAAAGTCATTTTTTGCTAGTTTTTTGACTTTCAGGAGGCCTAAAACTTCATAAAATCTCAATTCCATTGATGAGCATATGTAACTTCTCATGAAAAATCTGGAAATGCTGAGTTTTTTGCAAAATGGAGTTGCCATGATGAAGGGTCGCGCGGGGGGTGAGACCCGTTAATGGAGAAAACCTGTGTTTGGCATAAAAAATTCACAAATGACAAAATTTTCTCCAAATTTCTTGAAATTTGGGCTGGGAGTCCCCAATCAAGTACCATGCTCAGTCAAAGAGGCTTTGGCCAAAATTTGGAGTGGATCGGGCGTTTTCCTTCGTTTTTGTGCTTTGGCCAACCGTCCTTGGAGCACCTTCGTTCTCGCCGGTATTTTTGAAATTTCTTTAAAACCATGACACCTGTGAAAAAAGTGAAGGAGGTTGTTCTTCCTTGGCATGTTGTTGACAAAAACCTCTCTTATTTTTCCAAATTTCATCTTTTATTGCTCTGGAACATCATTTGAGTGCGACTTGTCCCGATGTGTGAAACAAGGAATTTTGTCGAAATGGAGCGAAATGAAGGGAATAGGGGGCTTCTAAATTCTTGGGGAAATTTTTGGAAGTAGGGAGGGATGTTAGGAAGTAGGGGAAAGTGGAATCTCAGAGATTGAGCGAGGGGAAGGGGTCCAAAAGGGAAAAACACAGGCCAAACCTAGAAAATTGCCAAGTTGTAGCTAGAAACTAGGGTTTGTGCAAAAATGAGGATTTTGGGGGATCTCAGTGATGGGAAGTGTTTGATAAGGTACTTTAAGGATAGGGGAAGGTGTATTAACATCAGGAAACAAGTTTTGCCGGTGATTTGACCATCCAAGAGAAATTGCCTTCAAAACCCTAGGAGAGGGAAATGACCTTGCCTAGGCACAACTGAAGCATGAATAAGGTGTAACATGACCCAATGGAACCTAATATGATGATAGCAACCCTCTGAATGATGATAGGCTCAGCTGAATTATGACATGGACTGACATTTGGACAACTTTGAAAAGTGTGAAAGCAAACCCTAGGCCTAATGCCTAGTGACCAAATTTTGCTTGAAGACTCACTGAAATGACAAAATTTGACCTTGAAACTTCAAAATCACTTTGTAAGAGCATATTTGATCACTGGAGGAAGGCTGGAAAGACTGACACTAACACACAATATGATCTTCAAAAAATGCATGAAGTTTGAAGCCTTGGGAAATTAGATAAATAGGGTCTGAAAATGGAAATGTATTTTCTTAATATGTAGACAATGACTAATCTACTAATTTATAGTCTAGATTTTTATTTTGATGCTCGCTTTCGGTCAAAGTTTAATCAACACTTCCTTATTGTTG
Organism: Pinus tabuliformis; assembly: GCA_031772625.1. Lineage (NCBI taxonomy): Eukaryota > Viridiplantae > Streptophyta > Pinopsida > Pinales > Pinaceae > Pinus > Pinus tabuliformis. The sequence continues at coordinate 672,244,835 of CM062809.1, read as the reverse complement.
GAATACTTTTCTTCACTTGTTAAACTAGTTGATTTGCATTCGTGGCTCACTTCAGGGTGATTGGAATGGTGTTGGTGCTTAGACTAACTACATGGAAGTCAACACAGTTGCATAAGAAAATATATTGTTCCTAAAAATATTTTAACTTTGATTCAAATACTTACTATCTTTATTTTCCTAATTCTGACAAAATCAATGAGGGAAGAAAGTGGAATTAAATTGATTAAAAAGACCATTGCAAAAAAAACATTAATTGAAAAGTAGCATTGAGAAATAAGGAATACATTTCTATCTATGAATAAAGCAATGAGAGGTGTTTGACAAGCTGATATGAGACAACATACATAAACATATTTTCGTCGGTAATTATCCAAGCCCAAGGACTATATTAGTGTCAAATAATGTAATAAGAAGCATGTTCTAGTTCTGTTGTTTACTTTTTTTTTTTTCGATACGAAATTTGTAGATTATGTTATTTGAGATGCAATCAATGCTATTATAAAAAAATTGTAGGTTTTTTTTTTATTTGATATTTAATTGTGCTATTATAACAAAATATCACCCTTCAGAATGATTGGAAATAAGATCACCCTTCAAAAAACTTTAAATGATCCCATTTATATTAGAAATATAGAAAAAAATACCTTTAAAGTGCCTTATTGTCCATGCCTATTATGATGGCCAAGGTAGGTTGTTTTGGTGTTAAATGATCTATTCTTTGTTTTTCCTTTGGTTAATCAACACTATTGGAGTTCCATTGTTCAAGGGTCATTGAGCTTTTTCCTCTGGTTGCTAAGCACTCTTGGAGATCATGATCTCCATTCCTTAGTGCATTCATATGTTTATAATATTGAGTTTAGCTAGTAGAGGCAGTTCACAATGAAGGTGGTGAGAGTGGTTCAAGCAACATTGATATGGAAAAAGAATGCAGGAGTGATCACAAGGTTGTGCAGAGGTTAGAAGACGAAGCAGAGCATTCGTTGGAACATTTAATTGATATCAAAATATGTAATTGATTGATATGATTAGCAATGCTCGATTTGATTGATGTGATTAAAAAACATGGTTGGTTACACAATTATAGCTACACAAAGTTCATCTCATCCATATGAAGATTAAAAGAATTAAATGTGTACGTAACCATGGTATGATCATTATTGGGAAACTTAGCTTATCTTAAATTTTGTAATTGTGCTATCATTCTTTGAAAACTTAAGTTATTCTAAGCTTTGTGACCCAAAATAAAACGTGGGAAGACACGGGCCCTCCATAAACACTCGAATTTATTGGATCAATGGGAATCAAAATAATATGAAAAAAAAAAAAATTAAAGACAAACTTTGACAATAAGGTGATATAATTTTAAATACAAACTTTGATGATATGGTGATACAAATTAAGTCAAAATGCACATACCTATGCCTTCCGCATGTAATAACTTAAAAGGGAAAATATTAAACATCATATGACTTTTAATTGAAAAAATATTAATCCTCATAAGTGGCATTCCAATATACCTCATTTAGACCATGATGTGCACTTAGAGATAGAAACATTAACATATCTAGTGTCTCCAATGAAAGTCTTTATCTATCATCATTTTTTATCCTGTTTAATTTTCAGAAGCCTCTTTCATACACTGATGTGGTTTTTGGGATAAGAAGAATAGCTTGCCACAATTGCATCAAATATGGAAAGTATTCAAACCATTCATGTTCATCTCCACATAGGTCTCATGCCATACATATGCTTTTTAGGGCATGATTTACAAATAAAACAAATAAATTCATTCATTTCACCCAAACATCTAGCAGTGTCGACAATAGATGATTCCCCAACGCTAAATTTTTTCACATAAACATTTCAACTATATTTTTGTTGGACACTCTATATCATTCACTTCTTCATGATAATTTTAAGAAGTGAAAAACTTAGTCACATTAGATACATGTAAATCTATGAATCTCCTATCTAAAGATTTAATCACCTTTACAATAAAACATTTTCCCAAAAGAATACAATCATATAGTAGCCCCAAATATTTTCATCTTTGGAAAACATTTGAACCTCAATGGATGTAAATGTACCATCTCTATGCTATCTGCAAATTCAAGGGTTCCTCTTTATGCTTTAACTAAAAAACAAGACATATGCATTGCATCTACACCAAAAATGCTTTCCAAAAATCATTTATGAAGCATGCTAATAGAAACATCTAAAGTAGTGTCAATATATGTAATATCAACATGATCCTCTTCGAACTTTTGATTCAACTTATTTAATTCAACGACCATGTATGGAAGTATATGGATGAAAATTTGCACTTGAAATATTGTTTCCAACTCATACATTTTTTTCTCCCCTAACTCCCAATCCTATCAAATAATGCATGAGTTTAACAAGTCTTTCCATGAAATTTCCTCTTGAGAGCTGCCTAATTTGATGAATTTGTAAGACCACTAACTTAGTGATTTTAAATGTATACATTAGCTCACTCAATTTTCCATGTCCTTTAGTTGATTTTCCAAGCCATGAATAAACTTTGTTTCAAATTTGTTAATAAATTGCAAGTCTGAAAAATGAGATGAAGCCTCATTGATTGTTAATGCTTCCCTATGAGCTATGCAATGGATAACTAATAAATCAGGATCATGTGAAGTTTAGGAGATAAACCTTCATGAATAGCGCTCATGGAAGATGCACCATCTGAACCAAAACCAACAAACTTCATCAAATATAAATCCATTTATGCTAAAAGAGTTCTCACTATATCATACATACATTGAGCTACTCCATCCTTTATTTGAAGTAAACATATAAAATTTGTTACCTCTTCCTCCATTCGTCACATATGTAATATAAACAATCAATTGGTGTTCCATAATTTGATCGGTTCTTTCATCAACTGAAATTGAGTAAAATGACCTATGTAAAATATTCTCTTTTAGATTGTTCCAATACACCTCTTTAGCAACTCGAAGAAAATATTTTCTTGGTGTGGTATGTGTGTATGCAAAAATTTCATTTGTTAGAAGCATGCGTGGAGTGCATTTATACCAATTCAAGTCACATATTGACTTATACATTTCTAAAGATAAATCACGTATAGCAATAAAATACATGTTTTCAATCATTGATATAATTTTTCTCCTTCCCAACATTTACCATTAGTTCTACATGTTTAGTGATTGGAATATTGCTTCAATCGATTTTTCCCTCCAAAAGTTGTAAAACAAAAATTGAGCTTTTGATTTTGCATGGCCACTTATACAACTAACTTGAAAAGTGGTAGTTCCCTCTTTTGAAAATGGAGTCTCACTTTTAAATTTAACATGTTAAGAACATTTTATCCTTTCATTACCATTAAGTGTTTTAAAACATAAGCCCATGAAAACCTTCTATTCCATTTAGATTTGAATATTATTTTGTGTTTCTTTGATGGGTTTTCTATTTCAACAAGCTCTACACTATTTGATTCATCATATTCATGTAGATGAGGATCAACTTCATTTTGAATATTACATGGCTGATTAGAATGTTGTGTAAGACCAAATGATTCAACAATTGATTGTTGCATTTTATCCTTCTTAGGATTACCAATAAGAGACATTTTTCAAGATTTACACCATTAAATAAATAAAAAAATAGAATAAGTAAATACATAAGTAAAAAATCCATTAGCAAGATTGAGATAGAAAAGATTCAACCTTAGCAAGATGCCATAGGATTTGACTATAGATTTCTTGATAGGTTATTCATTGATTTGATGAACTATGTTTTGTAACATTCAAGGAAACTTGTAGCTTTATGATAGAGAACAAACACTTCATGAAAAATGGTACTTAGACAAGAAATATGTATGGATTTAAGAAACGAAGAAAAGTAAGTAAGAGTTTGAATGAGAGTGTTATAGTTGTGGAGTCCAATACTCTTGATATAAGATAGATATTCTTTTCATAGTTGGTAGATTCATATAATTATGACAATAAATATTTGCACCATTAACAATGTAGAAAACAACTCGACCACCCATGCCTGGAATGGAAGGATGGCAAGCAGTTGCATTCAGGGTATCTAGCCACAATGTTGATTTTCTGGGTTGTGGATTCTATGGTGCCTAGGATACATTGTGTGGCCACGAAGGTTGCCATTACTTCAAGGAGTGTTGCATTAAAGAATCCAATGAATGAAAAACCAAATGTTAATGAAGATATGAGAAGGATAATGAAAAATAACTTATAGTCTAGCGTCGAACGATAACTTTCCTTTTGTGGATGATGGGTTGCAATTCAAATGAAAATGGAAAAAATGGATGCAGGGAAAGAGCACTCAAGGATAATCACGGAGGAGCGAGAGCACATTCATAGTTTTTGAATGGTTATTCAATGTGCTCTACCACACTGTGCTAGGTGTAATAGTACCATGAATATTGCATTTCTTATTGTTGCAAGTTGCATCATGTTGGCGTAAGTTGGGTGCCTTAGGGAAACATCCCCAAATCATGACATAACTATTAAATTGTATGAGGTCATTTGGACTTTGAGTGGTTTCTTCTATGAAACTATCACTAGTCAAAGTGATTTGTGCATTAGTACAAACTCGAAATTATCGTAAACTTAAAAAAGTATTGACATGTTATTAAAAATATTTCCCTTCTTTTGAAATATAAAAATTTAATCTAACCTTTGTAATTGACAAGTGATTTTGATATTTTAAATTTGTGCGTTAGTACAAACTCGAAATTATCGTAAACTTAAAAAAGTATTGACATTATTAAAAATATTTCCCTACTTTTGAAACATAAAAATTTAATCTAACCTTTGTAATAACGAGTGATTTTGATATTTTAAATTTTTTTTGAAGTGTAATTTTTTTTTAGCCCTTCTAGGAAGGGCCATGAGCCTAAAGAAGGGCTAGGAAGAGTTCAATTTTGAACGTTTCTACCCACCCTAACAAAAATATCTAGTCTCCTTGTTGCCAGTATAGTCTCTTTTTAATCCGTAATCAATATATACAATCCAAAAAATCAAATGAAAGAAATGTGAAGATATTTGAAATACCTGAAAATAATCCATCAATGTTGTGGCATACAATCATCTTCAAAATGACATCGTTCTTCACTGTCGTGACTTTAGTACATAGCATGATGTAGTTTCTCTTTATCTGTAATTATGTGCATCTCCATGGATGCCATACCTAAGGGAAAAATAGAAGCTTTGAATGGCCATCATTGATGCAGAAAATTATCACAAATTCTCTGGTTCAAAATCACTGAGCATACTTCAGTTGAACTCCAGTCAGCCTGAATACCCAATCCAACCCAGCCCTTACAACGGGTTTTCATCACTCTCCTATGCCACCACTAGTAGCTTGATCACCATATTTTGATGAAAAGTCTCATTTAACATGATGATATAATGCTTTGGAGGATAGCTCATAGCTTTCTCTGAAGACTTGTTCATAATCATGAAGGTCTTGAGAGCATTGAGCCTCGACTTCAGTCTCTTCTCCATGCTAAAACGCAGAGCCACCAGATTACCAAAAATAACATTTCGAGGAAGCTTCCATTCCTCAAAAGGAAACTTGAGATTCTTCCGCAGTTTATCCTTGGACGACCCCAGAACCTAAGGAAACCTCTTAATGAGAATCCCAACTTCCTCCTGCGTAAACCCTAATTCTCTCAAATTTCTGAACTTCACCTTAATAGTGTCTTTTTCAGCTTACTTAACTGAAGAAAAGTGCGAGCAAACGCCTTAGACCCCTTCTTAATGCCCATCCCCTCAACATCTTTAACAAGTCCCATCAATATTTTTTTAGACGATGATAAAATCCTAGGTTTTTTTAATATGATATATGTGGTTCGTGTAGTTCTAATAGGTGAATGAACAAAAAAGGAAAACATTTAGTTATACGTTGACTAAGAAAGCATATAACTGATTGAAAACTGAATTCACACACACAAGTAACAACATAGGAATTTACGTGGTAAAACCTTGACAGGGTGACATCCACGGGGAAAGGGATTGGAATCTCTATTAATTCAACAATGATTCTCCACGATTACATTTCTCGGGCATTCACTAGTTTTATACAAGCCTCCTCCATTACATAACTGTTGTTTCTGTATAAAACTAACTAGTTACATTTTTACCCATATTTACATAATTCATTGTCAAACTTCCAACAAACTCTACCTTGACAACAATTTTCCTAATCCCTTGCCCATGCCCATTCATCATCTTTTTTGCAAGCCAAGAGAAGCTAAACGCCATCGCAATTTCTCTACTGTAACTGGCTTTGTGAATATGTCTGCACAATTCTCCTGCATATGGACCTTTTGAAGAGCTACTTTTCCGCCATTGATCACATGTCTCAGAAAATGATACCTTACATCAACGTGCTTGGTTCTGCTGTGATAAGCAGGATTTTTAGCCAAGTGAATAGAACTTTGACTGTCACAAAGTACATTCACTTTCTCCTGTGTCCTTCCAATCTCATCAAGCAAACCCTTTAACCAGATTGCTTCTTTACTGGCATCTGAAGCAGCTATATATTCTGCTTCAGTAGTGGACAATGCAACTGTTTCTTGAAGCTTTGACATCCAACTAATTGCTCCACCTGCAAGAGTAAAGACATAACCTATAGTAGATCTTCTTTTGTCCAAATCACCTACATAATCAGCATCTGCATATCCGCAGACTAATCCTTCACTACCATTAAAGATGATGCAATGGTCACTTGTGCCTCTTAGATATCGAAGCACCCATTTCACCGCTTGCCAATGTTCTTTACCTGGATTTGCCATGAACCTGCTGACAACTCTAACTGCATGTGAAATGTCAGGTCTTGTAGATACGATTTGTTAAAATTGGAAACCAGGGTAAAACTTCATGTGGGTCATCTTATTCATGGTTGATAATATTTTTATTAGATTCCTCTCATCGAGGGGTGTAGGATTGATATAAAGATCATCCGATTCCGGTAAGTATTCATGGAGATATGAATTTATATTGATTATGGAATTATTATCATGCCAACCTACAACTCATGTAGGCTCAGAAGCCCAACAGTCGCATCTATTCAAACACCAATGTTGTGTATAAATATAGGAGGACTTTTCCTCATTTGGACTCACTCATCTCATCACATCTCTCTCTCTCTCTACTTCCCAGAAAAGAGTCTCTTCTCTACTGCGCAGAAATGGGTCTCTCTCTCACATATGTGACGCCGGAAGCTACTAAAACTAAAGCTGCAACTGTAGAAGTAAAGTTTGACCTATGTGGACTAGAAGATATCCTCATCTAAACTACAATGTAGGTTCATATGAATCTCCTCTGAAAGCCACAACTTTTGGTGGTGGAATCAAGTCAATCCGACGGACGGTTTGCAAGATATCGACTGCCCTAGTTTGAATGAAGCTGTTGAAATTGAAGCTGCAACTGCAGAAGTGAAGTTTGACCTACGTGGACTAGAAGATCTCCTCATCTGAATTGTGTTGTAGGTTCATCTGAACCTCCTCTGAAATCCGCAACTTTTGGTGGTGGAATCAAGTCAATCTGACGGACGGTTTGCAAGATATCGACTGCCCTAGTTTGAAGGAAGCTGCTGAAACTGAAGCTGCAACTGCATAAGTGAAGTTTGACCTACTTGGACTAGAAGATCTCCTTATCTAAACTGTGCTATAGGTTCATCTAAACCTCCTCTTAAAGCCGCAACTTTTGGTGGTGGAATCAAGCCGATCCGACAATCAGTTTGTGAGATATCGTCTGCCCTAGTTTGATGATCAAGCTACTAATGCTGATGCTGCTGATCTAGGGTTTTCTACTGCTGATATAGATCAGATTTATTGTATTGTTTCTCTCTGTTTAATTATTGAAGATAAAAGAAGATTTGATCAAAGGGTTTCCCCACACATTGTGGGGTTTGTCCCTGGCTAACCGCCACATCTTGTGTCTCTTGTCTTGGCTTGTTTTCTGTCAATCATTTAATGTTCTATCTGCACTTTACTTTTTGTACATGTGATTGCTAATCTGTGGAATATAATAAGAAAAAGAAGTAAATTGTTATAATCATAGAACATACCATATCTTAACATGTTATCGGAGCTGAGGTGAAGACAAAGCCCGCGCAAGAGCAAGAGCAATCACCGAAGAGAAGATTGGCAAGGCTATCCTAAAAGAATGATGGGGTCCTCAACACTTTTTCCTACCGAAGACAAGCTCCATGAGAAAGCTAACTATCACAGATGGAAGATTTCTATCGATCTAACCCTTGAGGATCAAGGAGTGTTGGACCATGTAAAAGGAAATATTGTTGAGCCTCCATCAAATGCATCCGCTGTTGCATAGAACAAATGGAAAACCGGAGAAGTCAAAACAGAAGATCATCCGAGACTCTATCGACAAGCACTTGGTGGTCTACATCTTTGACATGAACACCTCCAAGGAAATCTATGATAGACTGGTGAGTTTATTTAAAGTTAATGATGCAAATCAAGTTTTGTTTCTTAGAAATAAGCTGAGGGAAATCAAGAAGGGTAAAGATGAGAGTATGCAAGCATACTTCTTAAGAATAACCGAGATCAAAATGATCTCCTATCTATTGGGGAGGCTATTACTGATAGGGAATGGCACTCACGACTCTTGGAGGATTACCATCTGAATGGTATGTGTTCAAGACTACTCTTCTGAACAATAATGTAATTCCTAGTTTCGAGGAATTAATGGCTAGATGCATTCAAGAAGAAACAAGGGAAGAAGAGCAAGAAATGCCCATGCCTAAAGGTCCTCCTGCTGCCTTTTCTTCTCATGCTAAGAAAAGAAATAATTCCAGGACTAAATCAAAAGGAAAGGCTGGACCTAAGGGTGGAAGAAAAGGACAATGTTACATCTGCGATAAAGCAGGTCACTATGCAAGGGAGTGCCCTGATAGAACGGACTCACACCAGGATGATGATCAAAATCCCTCTGATGACAATCAAAGGAATGACAAATTCAATAGCAAAGGTAAGAGGAGAGCTGGGAATCAAGGAAGAGGACAACCATTCAAGAAGGCTAGAAATTCCAGGATTTATTAAATGCACCTGACCTCAAGAACCTGGTGTCCATCTCGGCAATGGAAGACAAAGGCTACAAGGTAATTTTCAACAATGGCAAGGTACGTGTATCGAAAACTAATGTTAAAGATGCCTTTGCTCTTGGGTTTCGTGTTGATTCATTATATCAGGTCGAAGGAAGTCTGCTAGGTATCATGTCTTATGACACATCTCTTCAGTCCAAACTTTGGCATCGAAGGTTTTCCCTCCTTCATTATAAAGCTATACTCGGTGTAAGACAAATGGTGACAGGGATGCCCGAATTCTGAGTAGAGAAAGAAGGTGTATGTCCAGGATGTGCCGAAGGAAAGCTCAAAAGGGGACCATTCCCCTCAAGCCAAAGCAATACCTCTGATATATTACAGTTGGTTCATTCAAGCATATCTGAGGCTGGCATTAAGAGGGAGATTACTACACCACATACTCCTGAGCAGAATGGTGTGGCAATAAGGAAAAACTATATGATTGTGGAAGTTGTCTCTATGGGTAGATGATGTAACAATTCCTAATGTGGAGGAACCCATGGATCCCTTTTATCCACCTGAGCCTTCCTCTTTGAGGAAGAGACCTTCATGGCTTAGGGGGATACTTGATGATGTTGAAGGACATGCTGCACCCCGAGGAACCTTCCGTGAAAGCAAGAAACCTAACAGGTATCAAGGATACCTGACCATCATGAGCACGATCATACAAAATGAGCCTTCATCATTCTCAGATGTCGTCAAGCATAAAGTATGGAAGGATGTTATGAACAAAGAATATGAGTCTATTATGGAGAATGATCTCTGAGAAGTAGTTCCTAGACCCCAGGACAAGACAATTCTCACTTCTAAATGGCTTTACAAGATAAAGCATGCAGCAGATGGAAGTACGGAAAAGTATAAGGCTCATTTTGTTGCTCGTGGTTTCTCCTAGAAGGAAGGTATAGACTATGATATTTGCACTTGTTTCCAAATATACAACCATCTGCTTGATCATAGCCCTTGTGGCTTCACAAGGATGGAACCTACATCAGATGGATAGACCGTATTCATGCACGGTTCGATCAAAGAAGAGGTCTATGTGGAGCAACTTGAAGGATTTGAGATCTATGATTGAAAATCTCATGTATACAGGTTGAAGAAGGCTCTCTATGGGCTGAAGCAAGCACCCTGAGCATGGTATGAGAGGATCAATAGCTACTTGATGAAGCTGGGAGTCACTAGGAGTGAAGTCGATCCTAACCTTTACTTTAAGGTTGAAGATGACAAGCCTCTCATACTGGTGCTGTATGTGGATGACCTCTTTCTAACAAGTGCAGACCCTCTCATTCACAAATGTAAGAGGGAGTTGGCTTCTGAATTTGAAATGAAGGGCCAAGGACTTGAAGAATGGTAGAAGCCAAGGGAAATTTTCCTATCTCAAGGAAAATATGTTGTGAAGATTCTGAAAAGATTTGTTATGGTGGACTGCAAGCCTGTGACTACCTCGAGGATCTTAACTTTAAAAAGTTATATGGTAGTTATGTCGGACCAGATTTGGGAAATGCCTTTGAGTTTCATAAACTCATTCACATTGATGTTCTTAGTGAACCTCCGTCCGAACATATGTTTTGCAGTTAGCATTGTGAGCTCATATTTGGTTGAGCCTCACTGGATTGATGCCAAGAATCTTCTAAGATATCTTCATGGCACAATTAATAATGGGTTAAGATACACTGTCGGAGATGTGAGACTACTTGGATATATTGATTCTGATTGGGCAGGTAGTGTGGTGGACCGTAAGAGAACTTACGGGTGCTATTTCACCTTGGGATCTGCTTTGATAGCTTGGATGAGCAGGAAGCAGAAGTCGGTGGCCTTGAGCACTACTGAAGCAGAGTATATTGCTGCTAGCATGGCCTCCTGTGAGGCATTCTGGTTGCGAAAGCTCTTCAGTGAGCTGTTTGGATTTACATTGGATACCACCGTGATCCTATGTGACAACCAGAGGTGGGATTCAATTATTGAGGAATCTCGTATTCGTCGATTTCTCCAATAGATAGACATCATCTGGGATATGGTAATTCGATGAGCAAGGAGGCTCCATCACATTAAGATGATGTACAGGTTGATACACCTTGTCAAGGAAAGATCTAATTTGTGATTTTCCTAAATGACTTGGAGTCGTCAAGAAACCCTTGTACAAGGGTCCTGCATGTTGCATACATTGAGCTCTGGGAGCTCTGAGGGCTTGCGGTTCTTACTAGAGCAACATACGACCACAGGGTGACTCACCCTCCCCTGGTGGTGCACACTGGAACAAGATGATTTGATCTCTTGTGGGACAAGATGATTCGCTCTCTTGTGGAACAGGATGATTCGCTCTCCTATGTAGCATGATGATTAGTTTTCCTGTGAAACCTGGATTGATGTGTTCTCCATGGCGATTGTAGCAAGATTGATGTGTTCTCCTGTGAGGCCTAGATTGATGTGTTCTCCATGGCGATTGTAGCAGAATTGATGTGTTCTCCTGTGAGGCCTGGATTGATGTGTTCTCCATGGCGATTATAGTAGGATTGATGTGTTCTCCTGTGAGGCCTGGATTGATGTGTTCTCCATGGCGACTGTAGCGGGATTGATGTGTTCTCCTGTGAGGCCTGGATTGATGTGTTCTCCATGGCAGCCTGGATTGATGTTTTCTCCATGGCGATTGTAGCAGGATTGATGTGTTCTCCTATGAGGATAGGATTGATTAGTTTTCTTGTCGAGGCATCCTACCCATGCAGTTTGGGACTCATGGGAAGTACCTATCATCTGATCAATGAGCAAGGAAATGAAGTTAGGGACCATAGTAGTAACGATGGACGCATCATTGTATCTACCGTACTCCCTACGCTAGGATGACCTCCATTGATCTAGGATCAATGATACTGGTCTGGGACCAGTGGTAGGAGTTGTACCATACTATGACACTGACTTTGGGTCGGTTGAGACTGTTCTAGGACTAGTGGTACATACTCTGAGACTGACTTCGTGTCAGTGTAGTATTGGTCTGGGACCAGTGAGAGTGGTACATACTATGACGCTGACTTCGGGTCGGTTGAGACTGGTCTGGGACTAGTGGTACACTCTCTGAGACTGCGATATTGGTCTGGAACCAGTGGTAGGAGTGGTACTTACTATGAAGCTAACTTTGGGTCGGTTGAGACTAGTCTGGGCCCAGTGGTATGCACTCTGAGACTGACTTTGAGTCAGTGGAGGATGATACTAGTCTGGGACCAGTGGAGTTGTACTCACTATGATGCTGACTTCGAGTTGGTTGAGACTGGTCTGGGACCAATGGTACATACTCTAAGACTAACTTTGAGTCAATATGATACATCCTCGATCATTTCTTCTTCTTCATAATTCGGACAAAAGCATAGCAGAACAGAACAAAGCAGAGCATCGCATAATAGAGCAGAGCCGTACAAATCGGTACAGGGCAGAACAAGACAAAGCAGAACAGGTAGAATAGAGCAGAGCAGGGCAAGGGTCAGGCTGTATAGGGCAGTGCATTTGATGGATGAATAATAACAACCGATAGACAGATTGCAGATGAAGTTCTCCCTAGTTGAGAGGGAGTGTTAAAATTGGCAACCAGGGCAAAACTTCATGTGGGTCATCTTATTCATGGTTGATAATATTTTTATTAGATTCCTCTCGTTGAGAGGTGTAGGACTGATATAAATATCATCCGATTCCAATAAGTATTCATGGAGATATGAATTTATTTTGATTATGGAATTATTATCAAGCTGACCTACAACTCATGTAGGCTCAGAAGCCCAACAGTCGCATCTATTCAAACACCAACGTTGTGTATAAATATAGGAGGACTTTTCATCATTTGGACTCACTCATCTCATCACATCTCTCTCTCTCTACTACGCAGAAAAGAGTCTCTTCTTTACTGCGCAGAAATGGGTCTCTCTCTCACACATGTTAAGCCAGAAGCTGCTGAAACTGAAGCTGCAATTGTAGAAGTAAAGTTTGACCTATGTGGACTAAAATATCTCCTCATCTAAACTACGCTATAGGTTCATCTAAACCTCCTCTGAAAGCCGCAACTTTTGGTGGTGGAATCAAGTCAATCCGACAGACAATTTGCAAGATATCAACTGCCCTAGTTTGAAGGAAGCTGCTGAAACTGAAGCTGCAACTGCAGAAATGAAGTTTGACCTGCGTGGACTAGAATATCTACTCATCTGAGCTAAATTATAGGTTCATCTAAACCTCCTCTGAAAGCCGCAACTTTTGGTGGTGGAATCAAGTCAATCCGACGGATGGTTTGCAAGATATCGACTGCCCTACCTTGAAGGAAGCAGATGAAACTGAAGCTGCAACTGTAGAAGTGAAGTTTGACCTACGTGGACTAGAATATCTCCTCATCTGAACTATGTTTTAGGTTCATCTGAACCTCCTCTGAAAGCCGCAACTTTTGGTGGTGGAATCAAGCCGATCCGACAGTCAGTTTGTGAGATATCGTATGCCCTAGTTTGATGATGAAGCCGCTAATGCTGATGCTGTTGATCTAGGGTTTGCTACTACTAATATAAATCAGATTTATTGTATTGTTTCTCTCTACCGAATTATTGAAGATAAAAGAAGATTTGATCAAAGGGTTTCCCCACACATTGTGGGGTTTGTCCCTGGCTAGCCGCCACATCTTGTGTCTTTTTTTTTTTTTTTTTTCTGTCGATCGTTTAATGTTCTATCTGCACTTTACTTTATGTACATGTGATTGCTAATCTGTGGAATATAATAAGAAAAATAAGTAAATTGTTATAAGCATAGAACATACCATATCTTAACACCATCGCATACATTAAGTTGCCTACAACATTTGCATATGGTACATGAGACATATAGTCAGGTCCTCCCAGTCTGAATTAGTCATAGTTGCAGGTTTCTTAGTTTTCCCATCCAATGCCTTGTGCAACCCTTGTTGCACAAGCAGATCCCTTACTTTCAGTTTCCAAAGAGAAAAATTTCTCTTTTCGGTGAATTTATCCACCTCGAATTTCGCATTCGACATCTTGGCCATTTTGTTCTTCTCTCAGGGTTTCAGTCTTTTCAACTAGGGTTTATATTTCCTTATTTCTCCAAGAAATTTTTTTATCTTCAACTAGGGTTTATATTTCCTTATTTCTCCAAGAAAGTTTTTTTTTTTCAATTTAAATAGAAAAAACCCTTTGAAAAAATAATTTTTTCCCTTTCCTTCAATTTAAAAAAAAATTGTCTTTTTTTTCTTTAGTTTACACACATCCACCCCTTTTCAAAATTTCTTCAATTTACACACATCCACCCATTTATTTTCACAACTTTCTGAGAAAAAAAATAATTCTGAGACAAAATTTCTTTTAAAAAAATACCCGAATTCACGTTTGCTGATCAGGCTTTGGCAACACACAGGCTCTGTTTTGATGGCTCTTCCATGTAGAACGCAGGTCTATGGCCAACAACACTACCTTTGGTTTGATGGCTCTTCCACGTAGAATGCATGTCTATAGCCAGCAACACACAAAGGGAAATGGTTCGATGGTTCTACGCATAACAAATACCTCACCGCAGTTTGATGGGTCTCTGGCAAGCAACATGCAAATGGAAATGGTTCGATGGTTCCATGCAACACGCAGAGACCACTGTGGCAGCATGCAGTCAACACAACTTCAAGCCAGCAGCACGTAGTACACGGAGGGTCTTCAACTCCGATGTTTTACCAAACCAACAACTGGTCCATGCAGAGCACAAACACGCAAAGGGTTTGTCGGCTTCCTCTTCATGCTCCTCACCCAGAGATCACGCAACAATGAGCTTCACGCAGAGCAGTTGGTCCATGCAAGGCACAGACACACAAATTCTGAACTTCACGGTTTTGCACTTCACGCAGAGATGGGGTGTCCACCCTCAGGCATGCAACATGCAGTTCTTTCAAGCAGGGCCTCCTCAACGCAGATAGCAACGTAAAAACACGCTAGTTCTTCAACGGCTCAGAGAAAACCTTCACGCAGCAACACTACACGCTGGTTCGCACGCACTTCAACGCTCAAACACGCTGGCTCTTCAACAGCCTCCCCTCAGAGAAAAACCTTCACGTAGCACCAAACCGGCTTTGATACCATTTGTAGTTCTAATAGGTGAATGAATAAAGAAGGAAAACATTTAGTTATACATTAACCAAGAAAGAATATAACTGATTGAAAATTGAATTCACACACACAAGTAACAACACAGGAATTTACGTGGTAAAACTTTGACAAGGTGTCAAGGAAACATCCACAGGGCAAGGGATTGGAATCTCTATTAATTCAACAATGTTCTCCATGATTACATTTCTCGGGCATTCACTAGTTTTATACAAGCCTCCTCCGTTACATAACTGTTGTTTCAGTATAAAACTAACTAGTTAGATTTTTACCCAAATTTACATAATTCGTTGTCAAACTTCCAACAGTTCGGTTATGGCTAGAAAATAACTTTTCCGACAATTTAATGAAAATATGGGTTCGTTCCAGCAATTTAATCAGATTCTAAGTTAGAAACCATGACAGCTAGAGATCAAGAACAAACTCAAGCAAAGAAACCTTCAGTTCCAGCGTGCGGCTATCATTTTATGTAAAATAACAAGAGCTTTTATTGAGGAATTGGAGCAATTTCTGACCATTGAGGTCGATCCTTTCTAGGAATCAACCTTGAGCTTGACAATGCCCTCAAAATTGGACCGTAACATGATGGTGCACATGGAAAAAACTTTACGAACATTGATGTCATTAAAACCCTTGTCTCTCAGGAAATGTAGGGTTTGTCGCGAATTATCATATGATTTTTGAGCAAGTAAATTCAGTTTTCTCCTGCAAATGTTGCTTGCCTCATCAAGAGAGAAAACACATTCATTGAGAAGGAAGCTCGCTAATGGTGTGCTTTCAAACGAGGGATGCAGTGAAATGGGGACATTGAGAGTTGAATAAAATGCTATTAATAATTTTGCTGGACTTCAACCCAGGCATGAGGAGAAGAGATTGATGAAGGCAGACATGGCATGGATGTGCTCCATAGATTAAACTATCGGGCCAGAGATTGTTCGAACTAATAGTGTTGTGGCCATTATCGACCAACAAAACTCTTACAAGCTTTGTTGAACCAACGTGGGAAAGAAATAAAGAAAGAAAGAAATCATTTTGACGTTCATGAGTCTAAAGATAGCCTATGGGATAGATTGCTTCTTCATCTATTTGATGCATTTCGCCTTTTTTCTGTGAAGCTTCAAAATAAATGCTTCCAATGTCTCGACAAACCCCTCGCTAAATAAATTATCCCAAGATCTAGCTGCCAGCATATTTGCATAATTTTCCCTGTTGTCTTTGAAGGCCTCACATTCTAAAATGAATTTTTTTTCTGTTTCCACTTTTTCCGAAGAAAAAAAATGCATACTCTTTCCTCCCACACTTATTTTGGCCTTTTCCAGTGCCCTGTTTCACAACGGAGTTGATGAGAATTAGTCATTAACTGAGCAATAAGAATTTTGGCTCTCAAAGAGATATTAGCCTCTATGTATGCTTTTGGTTGATGACTATGAGTGGGATTAAACACTTCAATATAGTATTTGTTCTTTCTTCTTAGTTCCTTATCCCAAGTACGCTTGTGGAACTTTTCCATAACAAGAGATTTTATCTCTTTGTTGTTTATGGGACACACGTTCAAGCAAATACCCCATTTACTAAACCATTTGTTATTTTGCTGCATCCAAGTATTTTTTCTCTTGCACAATCTATCATTAAAGACAACCTTAGGCCATCTACCCTCTTCCATTTGCTCAGTTTTTTTAAAATACCTTATGACACATACCATAGCAATTTCTTCAATAGGAGCAGTCCCTGTTTCACTTAACAAGATAGCATAAGGAACTTCACTTTTAATCTTGAATTTGTTTGTAATCAAACGCTTCTGAATTTTCTCAATTTGTCTCCACTGCATGTCGGATGTACTGCCGGCTCATAGTTCACAACCATATAGAATCACTGGAATCACTAGAAGCCCAAAAAGAGTTTGAGTGGTTTTCCAGTCCCATAAATCTGCCTCTCTACACCTATTTTGAAAAGCATAAAATGCTTTCCGACCCCCCAAAGTTATTTTCTTTCTACAACCATTCCAGCTTAGATTTTTGTTGAAGTCAATTCCAAGATATTTTCAATCCGCAACTTCTTCCAGAATGTTGCCGTCAAAGTAGAACTTATGTTGGTTATGTTTTCTTTTCATAGAAAACCACTACTTTTGTTTTGCTGATATTGACTTGCATCCCCACACTTATACAAAAATGCTCAAGGGATAGTAAGTGCTCTTGCAAACCAAGAGTCGATTTAACAATCAGAATAAGGTCATTTGCATACAAAAGAATCCTTATAACAAACTTTCCCAAATAGATACCAGCACCCCCTTGCGAATTTGACCACTTGTCAAGCTTGTCGATATATAAACCAAAAAGGGTAGGAGACAGTGGGCAACCTTGCTTGACCTCGATATCACTTCTGAAACTTTCAAAAGTTCAGATTTTGATGTTTTACCATTAATGGAGAGAAATCCTTCTTGCCTAAATTTTATGTTGTGAGGCCTAGAGTTCAAATGTTATGGTCACATGGTTTTTCAAGTCCCAAAATTTACATTAACGGTTTGTTAGGTGAATTTCCCACTGTCCTATGTACTTTGATTTTGTTCAGCGCATCATTTTCAATTTACTTTTCAAAATAGTTTTTATTAGGAAATATTGTTTTGAAAATACTTCTTGCCTTTTTGGGTTGTTTTTGGAGTAGTCTATCAGGTGGAGGAATTGCCAAGATTTGTTCGCCAGCCGGAAAAATTTCCAACTCCACTCATCGACATCTGTTCAGATTCTCTGGCAATCCAATGGGAGTCTAATTTGACTATCCATGCTAGTCGAGTTAAGGCAAAGGTGGCGGGTGGGTGAAGTCAAAAAACTAGGCATTCCTCCATTCGAAATTTTTGAATTACCATTATCCTCACGAAAAACGAGCTTTCTCAAAACAGAACGACTCAACAATCGCAATTCCTCCAATTTTCGAATTACCATTCTCCTTGTGAAAAACTAGCTTTCTCATAATATAATGATTCAACAATTATGATTCCTCAAATTTTTGAATTATCATTTTCCCTGTGCAAATCGAGCTTTCTCAGAACAGAACGACTCAAAGATCGCAATTTCTCCTGGTAAGGAAATTTCTACCTCAATTGTGATTTCTCTGCTTCCTTCTCTTCCATTCCATGCAAAACACCCCATAAAATTTGCCAATTTCTATAATCAAACTGAAATAACATCCATGACTCCACCATAATGAGGTGTTGCAAGTGATTTTCTCATCCAGAAATGTGGCCTAACAAAGGAAGAAATCAAAAAAACTTTTAGACATGACAATAAGTTCATGTAAAATACACCCAAATTTGGAAGAAACTTTGGAATTGTTGAATGGTCGTGGTTTGAATATTGTTGCCTAGGTTTTTTTTCTTTTTTCTGGACAAAGCTTGTCATCCAAAAACAACATGAATCTTATTCGATATAGTATAATGTTATTTTAATCCTTGAGTATTACTGGATTTTGTTTTTATTGGCATGAGTGACCAAAACAACTATAGATACACTAATACAAATGCAAAGGCTAACACTAATACTCTTTGAACCTCCATGATAAAAAATGATAAATTATTTCAATAAATAGGATTCGAGGATGGAGCTTGTGGTCTATCAGCAGAGGATCCGCTGAATGCAGGTCCTTAAGTTATATCCTCATAACCAACAGAGGCATTCTTGTTATAGCCATTAACTAGGCTTGCTACCATTTGCATCTCTTGCTCAAAAGGTCATAGTAATTATACAAGATAACCACTGTTGGGATTTTTGTGCCTATGGTCCTACTTTGAACTTTGTTCACAACTTGTGATGCTAGTTCTAAACATCTATTAGGCTTCCCATTTAGCCCACTACAAGATTCAACAATCAAACCAAGATGAAATTGGGAAAATTATCGTATTTGTCATCAAATCACAACCTGCCTATGTAGTGTGCATAAACAAGAGTAATTAGGATGCTAATAAACATGTTTGCAATGCTAAACTAGGCTTCCTGGATTTAAGCTTGGGGTTGATAGTTGAGTCAGAAATAACAATCCAAACCAAGAAATTGATGCTACCCTAGATCTTTCAAGAAATTGGACAATGCATCTGACCTCTGGCTTCACACTCGATTGGCTTTAATCTAATGAAAAGGACGAGATCTCACATAACTATGAGAAGCTCCCACTATTTTATTATGAAACTAGAGCTAACCCAATTCAAAATACCATTACAGAAATAAAATGTGGATAGATCCGCACTCATGACAGGGGCTACAGAACGGTTCATTGCTCAGTGTAACAGGGGATTGACATTCCCAAGGCTAGTCCTTACTGAAAGTCAATCCCAACCATGCAAGGTTCACACAATTAATCATTAATTGTTATATATACCCACTTCAGTATACCACTAAAGAAATAAAATGTCACCTTCCTGGGTCAGTTGGGAAAAATGACTGAATGGGCCAACCAATAGAATTTACTTGAACATTTGAGTGTTAGCGTTGAACCTTATATGTCCAATTTTTGGCGAAGTTATTCTCAATCACAAAGTTTGGATAATTTCCAATTTCACTTCTAACTTGAATGCATCAGATTTTTATTTGATAATTGTAGGTGAATTAATTGCATGGATAGTATGTATGGTGGTGTAGAACTACCCCTCCCTTTCATTACGTTTCTTGTTTTATATGGAGGTTGAAATGTTTATGTCAGTCTAATTATGTGATAATTTTTGTGTTCATTTAGTCTACTCGTCATTCTCTCTATGGGTGTCTAAATAGACTAATGTCTCTTTATTTTCTCCCACTCATACTGCTGTAAAAGTATCTTCACAAGGATTGGAGACATTACGAAAATAGAAAAGATCTGTGATTTCTAATTGTGATAGAAAATTCTAGCATAAATGCCATATAATTTTTTACTGCAATCCTAATGATTGATATGGAAATCAATGGATATGATCATTCAGATGTGCTTGCATATTTTTCCTTTTTTTTTCTTGACACGAGAATTTGGATTATGTTGCCTTTTGTGCAGTTCTTGACTGCACCAATTTTTGTTGGTTCATCCCTAGTGGAACACCACGCCCCTGCAAGGGGAACCTTTGATTAGTGGAAGCCATCATGGCAGTTGACTGTGAAGCCAGAGGTCACATGCCATTGTCCAATTTGATGAAAGATAGATAATTTTCCCAATTTCATCTTGGTTTGATTGCTAAACCAAGTCAATATGAGCTTTCTGGGTCAGAGGAAGAAGGGTGTTTCCCTCACCAGTGTTCAATTCCCCAAAGTGACATGTTCATCCCTAGTGAACCATCACGTCCTTGCAAGGAGAACCTTTGATTAGTGGAACCTTTGAGAACAACCTTATAAGGAAACTAGAAAGAATGTTAAAATAGAAACAAGTTTGTAAAGGCTACAAATAAACCATTTTGAGACTAGTAATGGATTTTTACAAAAACCAACCAATTTTTTGCTGGAGCGGGATTGAAACTCCAAGGACATGTCATTTCATGGATCCATTGCATATTTATATCAGCAGAAATTTGGATAACATATATTTTTTTGAAATTTTGTTATTAACACAATGGTTTTGTTGCTGACTGTCTTGAACTTTGCATTCATATAGAATCTGGGTTGTTGGGAACGATGTACTTATCTTGTCAATAAAGGCATCACTTTTGCAAAAACAACCAAATATGGATAACTCATATCAATGTACTATGTTTGTAAAGTAGTATGAGACTTCATTCATGATTTTAATTGAGTAGTCCAGGTGTAGCATTTTATGTCTAATATGTTTGATGTGACAGTTAAGTCTCCTTGACCTTATACACATTTCCTATGTAAAACAATGTTTCTGATTCTCACTAATGTCTTTTCATCTTTATAGACATCTTCTTTTATATGATATGGGAAAATAGTCCAATATGTAATATTGAAGTCCAATATCCTCGGGCTGATTAGGTTGATCAGTGTCCTTTGCAGGCTTGTAAACGATCAAAATGTGTAACCTTGCATATAAGGTTCCTTGGATGCACAGAAGTAGGGATGTGATGCATCGAGATAGCAAGGAATAAAAGTAAAATTTAGTTTTGCATCATTACAACACACACCTGTACTAATATTATTCTTTACTATTATATTTAAACTATTACTTTGAATCACAGAATCATATTGGAACTTATACCCGTGAACCTCTTAGGGAAGAAGCCACTCCTTAAGATCTTTATTGCTTTGCGTTTCTTTCCAATTCTTGATGCTTTTTCCACTTACTTTAATGTCAAAACCCTCTGCATATTCCCCATGCACTCCATCCATATATCATCTAACCTTTTGGAGTATAACACATTCAATATTCTTTGTATCTAAGAAAATTGGAAAGTGCCAGAGATTTCCTCTTGTTGAGAGCATTTGAATACACCTTGTTCTTACAAAGAGACAAACTTACTGAAACCTTCTAGGAAGTTTTACCAAATGCTTTCATTATAGCAAGTTCAACTTGTTCCCTTGAATTTGCCAAATATTTCAGGTAATGAGAGGATTTCCTTTTGTCTTCCTCTGAGCTTTCTCCAAGCATTCAAGGAAAGCAATATTTGCTTTCAACATCCCAACTTGATCATGTGTATCATAACTGATATCATGGCAATAACAACAATGATCCAACCAATCAATTGGTTTCTTGTCCTAGAGAAGACCAACTCGGTCCTTCCCACTTGACAAATTCGTCCCCCAATAGTTACCATAACGAGGAAACAATTGTGAAAGAAATGCTTTGGGACCTCTATGATAAGGTAGCTTGGCCATGTAAGGTGTGAATGGAGGCATAAAAAATTCTGAATCTACTACTTCAAGTTGTTTTAATTCCACCTTTCTAACTTGCTCGCCAGATTTAGCGTTCCATGGAAGACCCATCCCTAGAATATGTTCCCAGATCCCAAGCCTATCCTTCTGAGATTTGTTGTTCTTTGTTGTTCCATGATTTATATTTCTCTCTGGCTTAGGGATGGTGTCAATGACTCTTTCAATTTGATGTATCTGACAAAATTTTTCCCAAACTACAAACTTTTCCTGTGGTGGTTTGTTGTTATTTGATTTTACCCAATTCCTATTATATTTTTCTGAAGAGGCTTTCTTGACTATGCCCTTCCCAACTTGTTATATGTTTCTTGCTTGGAGATGTTGGTTGTTTCATTTTTATGTATAGGAAAAAATTGTTCCCAAATGCAATGAGGCTTTTGCTTGGAAATGTTGGTTTTTTCATTTTGATTTATTTGCCAAAAATGTTCCCAGATGGTTCGTGGTTCTTGCTTGGAGAGGCTGGTTGTTTCATTTTGATGTGTCCACCAAAAATGTTCCCAAATGTTGTGCATTTCTTGCTTGGATATGCTAGTTGTTTTGTTGTGATGTTAGATATGCGTTATGATATTTTAAAGTTGTTTTTCCTTATACTAATATTTGAAAGGTCTAAAAGTAAAGAAGAATGGAATGGTTTATGACTATTCAATGAATTAGAAGTTAGTGGAATAGATTAGGAATATATAACTGATTTTTTCAGGTCTTCTAAATGTAAAAAATGTTGCAAAAGTGGAGCTTATGCATTGAAGTGTCATGCTTTCCAAATCTAGGTCGAGCAATTCTAAAATTTGTCCTTCACAATATGGAAACATATCATGTTCTCCATGGAAAGAGAGAAGTTCCTGGAAGGACAACAAACAATGACACATACTACATTGCCCTTACTGAAGGGCTAAAAGTGGGAAAAAAACATGATTTCAATGATATTGAAGTCTTCACCAACTCAGAGGAAATATGTAATCAAATGAAAGGCATCTATCGGGTTTGGAAGGACAATTTAAAACCTCTTTATAGGGAAGTAATAAATTGGAGTTGTCAATTTCAATATTTTACTATCGATTACTTTGCAAACATTCAAAATATGTCTAGTGATATAATGTCCAGAGCATTGTTAAGCGCAGACATAGATGTCAAATATGACATAGGATCACCATCCACTGCAACAGAAATCATTGATCATCGTCAAGATAGGTCCCCTGTATGCGAATAGGTTGTTGTTATCATTTTTCTTAGGTCTATCATGGCATGGTTCTTTCACTAAAGAAGAACATGTTAATGTATTATTTTTCCCCAACTTGCAATGATTACGGTTTTTTGTATGGGTGACAAATTTATGGACAAATGTAATATATTCCATGTATATGGACAAATGTATTTTTATAAAAGTAACTGGTTCATGGTCTTGTCATTGCCATTAAAACATTATGGTGTTGTCTAACTGAGTTTTATCTTTTATATTTTTGGCTGAAATCTTGCGAAATATTTTTTAAGTCAAATCATTATTTAATTTGTATATGTGTCAAGATGCCAATAAAACAATTTTGGTCTTTGTTGCTAATGAGGGAGTAGACTGATTAACAAAGGGGCTTCTGACACAAGTCTTGTTACTCATTGATACTAGTATTTTTTCAATAATCGAAAGAAAAATTGCAGACTTTGTCCCATTGCCCATTACCTTGAAATCTATATTGAATTTATTCAGAATGATTAATTATTTGTGATATGCCTAAAATCATATGTTTTGGGTTGTTATGCCTAGTTGTATCTAGGTGTAACATCATGAACCAATATCACGACAGAGGTATAACTCTTAAATTTTCTCTGGTATTGTTTTTTTTGGAATAACAGACAAAAATTTAACTGTTGAAATGGATGTTTTTCTCATCCTTTTAAAGAGAATATGCTAAGTCGTAGTTACATCAAAATAGCCTTCTCTAGATGACAGTAGGCTGAGGAGGGAATGTTGTGCAACTATTTTGGGTTCTCGTGCATCACTACACAAGGTTATGGATCATGGTAAAACCTGTAGTTGTTCAATTGCAACTCAGTTTTGGTTTGGTTTTAGTCTAATTTGGATCAAAGTGGTTACAATATGACTAGTTATGACACACATGCTTTTCTTCAAAATATTTTTGATCCTATGTTGGTGCATTGCATGAGGTTGTGGTTATTGGTGGTTGGAAAAGTTTGGCCATGCTAGCTTTTGTTCGCAAATGTTTTTAACTATTAATGGTGTAACATTAGATGTGATTGTATTGTTGAGGACTTGTACTGTAATCGAATCCCTTGGTGCCAATAATAGGTTATCAAATACCCTATACTAGATATCTGAAGGACATTTATTTTTTGGAATAAATTGTTTTCTTTAACTATTATATGAATAGTGATTGTACATTAGGAATTTTATAAAAAAGGGCTCACAAACACAACCACCAAAGTAAATTAGGTGGGTTGGAAACAAGTTGAACAAAACTGGTTTTTTCTTTTATATATGCTTGATACATTCCTGTAATAGTTAAACTATTTCACCTGCCTTGAAAATTATTGATGTTGTTGGAATCCATTGACATCTCTGTTATTTCACTTGCTTTAGACATCATTGATGTTTTTGGCACCAATTGACATCTCTGCTTTAACTGATGGTGCCTCCACTAATGTTGTAAGTATCTCAGTAATCTCATCCATGGTGGGCTTGGCTAATGAATTTTATTCAACGCATGACTTTTCAAGTTTGGCCAGGGCCAAAGCCTAGTCTATGGCATATACTTCATGCAATGAAGGATCCATCTAGCCCTTCAATTCTTTTGTTGGATTGTTGGCTTCCAACATAGTGCCTATGGTTTCAGCCAAGAGAACATGTGTTCCCTTCATCATAATGGGAGGCTGCCCTGATAGAATCTCAAGCAACACAACACTAAAGGCATAAATATCAATCCAAGTAGGAAAACAGTTGAATTATCACAACAATGTGAAACCATTTACAACAAATTCAAATCTAAGTAGGAAAGGATGATTTATTCTATAAACATGAAATGTACATTTTTTTCAAGGGAAATCGTCCTCTCTCTCTGCCTGAGAGGGAGAGTGAGGGTAATTACAACAATATTCATAGGAACATATCCATTACAACAATATTTGAACTTGGGTGGGGGAGATAACAACCATTTTTCCCAACCACCCAAGATAACCCGAATCGACAACATGAAATGTACTTTTAAAATCACTACTATAACACTGCTAACAACAAAAAACATAAGGCATTAAAAGGATGTAAAAATTATATATTATATAAATAATAGAAATACATTTTTTGTTGGGAAGTATTGCAGAAGCCCATATTGGGAAACCTCCTTTGAAGTGATGATGAGAAATTAAGAAAAAGGATCCCATTCTAGGAAACCTCATTTAAGATGATAACAAAAAAAATAAAAAGGGAAACCTCCTCTTAGATGATTATAAGTGATTGTAAGAAATAATAAAAATACTGTTCCCATGTCCCCATTCCCCCAATCTAGAAAAAATTGTTATGCTTCTTGTGGGTGTCAGAATACAATCACAATATCTTCTTGAAGCCATTAAATATAGTTATGGTATAAGGTCACTTTATAGAGGTAATGGTGCCCATTACCATATCCATCTACCACTTCTACTTGTCGCTAACTACCTCCCAAATATCTTGCAGTGTCATATGTGTTCCAGGGATTTTCTTAATTTTATTATGTGGGAGGTTGTGCTTAGAACCCACAACTATCTATCCTAGATCTAGTTCCTTAGCTCCACCTGGGCATCATCATAACCAAGGGAGAGCTCATCATTGGCTAACTTTTTATTATAGAGGGGATTAGAATAAAATAAGAGCAACATCATATAAAATTGAAAAAATATATATAGCTATAAACATTAAATGCAAATCAAAATTTATCCTCGCCATCTTTGCATCTTGTCAAGATCATTACTAGACATTTTCCATCATCATGGATTCCTTTCCATGGATTGTTGTTGCAGATGAAAATCATAAATTATATAGCATTGACAATTTAGAGGTACAACAATGAAATAATAAAAGAATGACTTATAGAAATTCATAAAGCTGAGAACTTATGACCTTGTATCTTTTTCTCTCCAACTCCAACCCACCTTTACCATAAATTTCCTACACTATTTCTTCATTTCCCCATAGTTTATCTTCCTCATCTTGCTCTTCTCCTTGAAAATGTCAAATACAAAAATTAAAAAATAAGAGGACCAAAAAAACATCAAATCAAAAGAGTATTTAACAATATTACCATGAGTTTACTTACAAATGTTGGATCTAGTGTGATGTCATTAAGTATCATCATCTTCATCTTTGTAGTTAATGAGGAAAATATGAGGACAGGGGGACTTTGTAGATTAGAAGAGGGAATGGAAGGGGGACTCTCTCAATTGACAACATGGAGGGGAGGATCCTATTTGAGGTTATGCTCAATAATTTTAGAGGAAGGTTGTAGCATTATTGAGATATAAGTAATGGTTGCGAGGCGAACTTGCACAAAGAAACGATGAAAATTGTTTTCTTAATAGGCAATCAAAATAATCAAAGAAACCACTAGAAAACAATCACCTACAATTTTTATCTCACGAGAGAGCTCAAACTTCTTGGTCCTAGCATCTAAACTATATAAACTTCAATGAAAAATCTGGGAAATCCCTCCGCCTGGGTAGACATCTCCTTTGAGTAATATCATCCATGGTTGCTTTGATTTAGAATATTAGTTTGTAGTGCTAAGATCTTCCTCATATTATAAACAAAATACTTTCATTGTGCTTAAGGATTCATGAATTTTTGTAAGTGAAATGAAGAGTTTTTATGTTAATTTTATGAGAAATTTAACATAAATCAGAAATTGAACAACAACATAAACATGTAAAGAACATCATCAAAAACACATTACAACAAGCACATGATAAATGAGTCCACCCCTCCTGGGCTACGTCTCCTTGGTCTAGCTTCCAATGGCTTGGGGCTCTCTATTGTGCTTAAAACTGTAAATATTTATGTTTACAATGCTCAAATGTTTCTGAAACCTACTCCAATGAGTCCATAATGTCCAAAAATGGCTATGTAGCCTCTTTTTGCATCCAATTTGGTGAAAAAATGAAGAAGTTATGACTTCCCCTTGTTTTCCCATTATTCACTCCACATCCGACAGGAACCCACAATTTCACTCCAAAATTTCGCTAATCGAGCGAGAATTTTGCCGTGCAATGGGCCATAATCCATCAGCACCAACTGTCCATCGCAAATTGCAATTGGCGAAGTCTTGCAGTCTTATGGAATGTGAACCAGGCAGGTGATATGTGATTGCGATTCAACGAAACTCTTAACTAGAGCTTATAAATGTATCGAGTCCAGGATCCTTTTGCAATCAGGGGAGTACCAAGTCTTGTATATGTGGGACTTTGCACTGTGTTGTGATTTGTGATTGCGATATTGCATTGCAACCCAAATCTGTCAGAGCCGATTATATAGTGTCGTGTGAAATGTGCGGTCACATCACAACCCGGTATCTGCCGAGGGCCGATTCTGTAGCACTGACAAGCTTCCCTGTTGTGATATGCGATTATCGCATTGCAACCCTGATCTTGTCGGGGGCTTATTCTGTAACAGCTCCCTTCGTCGATGTGCGATTTGTGAAATGTGGGGACCAATGGAAGTCTGCCACTTGGTGCTTCCTGATTTGCTAATGGAACCTGCCACGTCATCCAATCTTGCCATGTAAGAAAGTCAAACCTGAACTTTGACTTGCTCTAAATTTTGCATATGAGCTCGAATTTGAGTGTGGTTCACACTGTTGGAATCAGAATGACGATATCTTCGATCTGAAGCTAAGTTTAACAAGATTCTAACACTTTGATTTGAGCCTAATTTTGAGCACCTGATCACTCCTCCCCATTGAAAGCCTTTTGGACCCCAAAAGGATCACTTTCAATTGTTCAGTAGGTGAGGGTGCAATTCCCTCACCTTTCCAACCTCTATCCATTTTACTTTTGAAGGAATTGTACCCTTGACCCCCACTCGAAGATAATCGATACTTCCCCTTTTGGATGTCCTTATTCTTCTGTCAAGTATAGTGTCTTACTTAAGAACATCAAGGAATTCTAGAGAAAAGTCTTCAATAGATGGAATTTGAATATTCTCTCCTTGATCTTAAATCAAAAGAGGCTCCTACAACCTTAAATTTTCAACATTAACAATAACATAAATTTGCATATATGAAGGCAAATCCAACCTGAAGGCATTGTTACCAATTTTTTCCAAAATTCTGAATGGACCATATCTAATTGGTTTGAGCTTTTTACCTTCTCCTTGGAGCCTCTCTTTGTTAATGTGAAGCCAAAATTCATCACCAACTTGGAACTTGTGATCTTGACAATGCTTGTCGTGCCTTGCTTTGTACTTGCCTTGGGTTTTCTCAAGCTGTTCTTGAACCTTTTGGTGTACTAATTGTATTTGTTCAATAAAATTTCTTGCTTTATCTATGTCGCTATGACCTTCAATAGAAACATATTTGCCAAAAATAAAATCCGAAGGATATTTAGGAAAATATCACATACATGCCTCAAATGACAAAGTTTGAGTGGAAGAGTGCTTGGCTCGGTCATAAGCATGTTGAATATAGTGCAACTGTTCATCCCACAACTTAGGATGCTTGCTACAATACCCATGCATAAGATGTATCATTGTTTTGTTGACTACTTCTGTTTGAACATTTGTTTGTGGATGAAATTTTGTAATCTTTTTCAATTTGGTGTCCATGAATCCCCACAAGTTTGACCAAAAATTCCCCACAAAGAGAGAATCTTGATCACTAACAATGGATGTGGGCAATCCAAAATGCACCCAAACATTATGAAACAATAACTGAGCAGTTTGCTCAGCTGTAGCTTGCGTTTTACATGGCATCAAAATACACATTTTTTTGAACCTATCCACAACTACATACAAATAATCATGACCTCTTTTTGATAATGGAAGACCTCCTACAAAATCCATAGAAACACTCTCCCACGTTCATGAAGGAACTAGAAGTGGTGTGTACAATCCTAACTTCCTATTATTAGGCTTACTGATTGCACATAATGATCATCCCTTAATAAAATGGAACACACTTTCAAGCATACGAGGCCAATAACAATACCTATGTAGATGTGCCATCGTCTTACTTACACCGAAATGACCAACAATAAGATAAGTATGTGCCTCTCTTATGTTGTTAACTCTTTCTCCTTGCGGAATATAAAGCTTGCCAAGATGGTACAACAAGTTATCATGCAAATAAAAATCCAATTCCTCTACTTGGTTAGTGACTCAATCTTGCGTAAACATCTTGAGAGTCATTATCTAATGCATATTTCTCAATATAACTTTCATGTAAAACAGAATTATGCTTGAGTAAAGTAGCTGCACTAACAATCAACCTAGAAAGCATATCAACAAATTTATTGTAGATACGTTTCCTATACCTGACTATCAAGTGGAATTGTTGAAGGAAACCCATCCATCGGAAGTGCCTTGATTGCTACAACTTTGATTAAGAATGCGAGTATTTTAATGGTTGATGATCAGTGTGAATGATTGTTTCCTTACCATTAGGTAGTGTTTCCATTTTTTCACACTTTGCACCAATGCATACAATTCCTTGTCATATGTAGGATAGTTAATCATTGCACCATTAAAAGTTTCCGAATGAAAACATATAGGCTTACCATGTTGCATGAGGACTGCACCCATAACGTAGTCACTAGCATCTATCTTAATCTCAAATGACTGTCTCAAGTTTGGAAGTGTGAGTATGGGAGCTGTATTGATCTTTTGCTTCAATGCATCAAAGGCCTTTTGTTGTTTGCCTTCCCACTGAAAAACCCTTTTCACGCTTGTCAACGCATGCAAAGCAGCGGGTATAAGAGAAAAATTAACAATGAATTTCCTCCAATATTGGGTTGCTCCCAGAAAAATTCTTACCTTTGTAACTATCTTGGGCCTTGGCCAATTCACAATGATTTCAACCTTAGAGTGATCTATTTTCAACTCACCTCCTCCAACAATATGACCCAAGTAAACTAAAGAAGTCTTTCCAAACTCGCACTTTGACACCTTCAGATACAACTGTTATTTTTTCAAGACATTAAGTACTTTTCTTACATGCATGACATGTTCAACACGAGGTTTACTAAAAATTAAGATGTCATCTAAGTAGACTATGAAAATTCATCAAGGAATGGCATCAACACATCATTCATCACACGCATGAATGTTGTAGGAGAATTACATAAACCAAATGACATAACTAGCCATTCAAACAAACCCTGTTTTGTTTTTAATGTTGTCTTCCAAATGTCTCCTTCAGCTCTTCTAATTTGATGGTAGCCACTTCTTAAGTCCAACTTAGTAAAATACTTTGCATCTTTCTATTGATCCAGTAAATCATCTATTCGAGGCAGTGGGTAATGGTTCTTTACCGTAATTTTGTTCAATGCACGAAATTCCACACACATGCTCCATGTTCCATCCTTCTTTGGAACCAAGATGATAGGTGAACCACAAGGCAACAAAGATGGTCTGATGATCCATTTATTCAACAAATCTTGGATTTGTGTCTTAATTTCTGCGCTTTCCATCACTAATATCCTGTACATGCCAATGTTAGGAAGAGGACAATCTTGCTGCAACTGTATCTCGTTTTGGATTCCTCTCTTGGGAGGTAATCCCTTTGGTTCCTGAAACGTTTCGGCATATTGGTTAACTATGTAAACCAATTGAGATTTCAAATTTGAATCACAACCTTTAAAAGCTTCATTATCAACATCATTTTTGGGTTTGATCATGAGAAGCACAAAATTCTTTCTCGAATTCACCAGTCTTTTCATCTACCCTGCATTAACAAGCGAAAAATTTGTTTTCTTGCTGTGATCTCTCACAATATATTCTACTCCATTTTTGAATAAATGATATTTATTTTCATGTTGATGGTGTTAGCGCTTGAAATTTCACCTCAGGCTGAGAAAGGAAAACTCCAAGGCAACATCAAACCACTTAGCCTCGTAGCTAGCCCTACGGGGCAGGAGAGGGCTCTCTCCGGTCTATCTCGGCAAAGATCTTCAACGGGTAGAGATAACCAATAAAGAACACTGATTTTAGGCTAGTAAACTGATAAAAGGTTTGATTTGAGATTTTTAGGATTTTGGTGGAAAATCGGGGAAAGGCAATTTTGGGTGCGGGGATTGGACACAGTTTTCGTAGGGGGCTCTTTGGGGCAAGATAGGAGACTGTATTGATGCCTTTGAAAGAGTTGGATGGATGAGAATGACTGGTGAGGAGCTAAGGAGAGCAAGCAATCACCTTGAATTCTCCTTAAACAGATGAAAACATTGATATTAAGCAAACTTAAAAGCAGAGCATGGCAATCATGAATTCTACTTTAACACTTCAT
The DNA here is from genome assembly GCA_031772625.1 of Pinus tabuliformis. Taxonomy (NCBI): domain Eukaryota; kingdom Viridiplantae; phylum Streptophyta; class Pinopsida; order Pinales; family Pinaceae; genus Pinus; species Pinus tabuliformis. The sequence goes on along the minus strand of CM062809.1, from coordinate 672,213,287 downwards.
TTGCCTAATTTGCAGAAGGAAAAGTAAGAAGATGATTCACATAAAAAACTTACAAGTACAAAGAGAAACACACCATCAATACATGTAACCACAGGAATCCCAAAAAGGACTGCAAAACCCTGGTCTTTCTTCCTTTGCCAAAATTGCAGAGATACAATGAGTAATACAATAGAAGCTTTCTCCCTCAAGAGTCCAACCATGAAAATGACCAAGAAAGTACATAATATAGGCAATCTAACATCTTTCCTTGCCTCTAGGGGTCGAGCTCACTATCCTGGGAGCTGTTTCAACCAATTCTAAACTGAGCACTGAAAACTAGGCAGTCAAAACAACTTGCCTCTATAAGCTAGGAAACCAATTCATTCATTAAATTTTTGCCTATCTCATGAATGAATCTTCTAGAAGAGATAAATGAGTGTCAAAATATCATAAAATTACATCATTTACAACAAGGAGGATCAAAATCCACTCCAAAAAGTCAAATCCAGTCAAAACTACGTTTTGCTGAGCTGTAGGTGCATTTCTGTGAAAATTGCCCAACGCGTAGCGCCCTGATTCTGAACGCGTAGTGCACCTTTGGAGCAACTTTAGAGGCACTTCCAGGTGTCCAAATGAGGCAACCGTGGGCTTGTTGGAAAGGTCTGGATGTCTACTTTCCAACCCAAGTGGAATTTTTGAATTTGGTGTTCATTTGCCCCTCCAAAATTGCAATCTCCCAAGACTGCTTCATGTGTGTCAAAAAGGTGGCAGAAAGTCATTTTTTGCATGTTTTTTGACCTTCTGGAGGCTCAAAACTTGGTGAAATTTCTTGGAAATTGCTGAGCAAGTGTATTTTTGCATGAAAAATCCAAAAATGCTGAGTTTTCCTTAAATGGAGTTGCCCATCTTAAGGGTCGCGCGCGGCGCGCTACGCGTTGGTGAAGAAAACCTGTGTTTGGCACAAAAAATTCACAATTGACAAAATTTTCTCCAAATTTCTTGAAATTTGGGCTGGGAGTCCCCAATCAAGTACCATGCTCAGTCAAAGAGGATTTGGCCAAAATTTGGAGTGGATCAGGCCTTTTCCGTCGTTTTAGTGCCTTGGCCAACCTCCTTGGATCTAGTGATTGTATTTTTGACATTTCTCTAAAACCATGACACCTGTGCAAAAAGTGAAGGAGGTTTTTCTTCTTTGGCATGTTGTGGACAAAAACCTCTCTCATTTTTCCAAAATTAATCTTTTATTGCTCTGAAACAGCTTTTGAGTGAAACTTATCCCGATGTGTGGAACAAGGGATTTTGTCGAAATGAAGCGAAATGAAGGGGATAAGAGGCTTCTAAATTCTTGGGGAAATTTTTGGAAGTAGGGAGGGATGTTAGGAAGCAGGGGAAAGTGGAATCTCAGAGATTGAGTGAGGGGAAGGGGTCCAAAAGGGCAAAACACAGGCCCAACCTAGAAAATTGCCAGGTTGTAGCTAGAAACTAAGGTTTGTGCGAAAATGAGGAATTTGGGGAATCTCAGTGATGGGAAGCATTTGGTAAGGTACTTTAAGGATAGGGGAAGGTGTATGAACATCAGGATACAAGTTTTGCCGATGATTTGACCGTCCAAGAGAAATTAGCTTTCAAAACCCTAGGAGAGGGAAATGACCTTGCCTAGGTGCAACTGAAGCATGAACAAGATGTAAAATGACTCATTAGACATTGACATGATAATGACAACCCTATGAATGATGATAGGATCAACTGAATAGTGACATAGATTGGCATTTGGGAAATTTTGAAAAGAGTGAAAACAAACCCTAGACCTAATGCCTAGTGACCAAAGTTTGCTTGAAAACTCTTTGAAATGAAAAAAATTGACCTGGACACTCCGAGACCACTTTGTAAGAGCATATTTGATCACTGGAGGAAGGCTGGAAAGACTGACACTAACATTGGCTCCAATGGGGATGGTAGCTCCTTGGAGGTGCCAAGAATGGCGGATCTTTGGGAGAGCAGACCAGCGTCTTATCCATTGGGCAATGGAGTCAAAAACTCAAACTAAAATGCATGACTGAAAATTGATGACTCAGATGACACAAATTGACTCTCACTCAACTAAAAACTGACTCAATACTTAAACACAATCGACAAACTGGAAATGATGCTCAAAGTGGAGCTTATTCATCAAAACCTACTCTAACAGTTTCATTCATCACCTGATCAAGTGAAATGAAACAACCAATGCAACCAGGTAAGTATTCCATCTATTGTTCGAATTCTCCGCAAGTGCTCACTTATGAATAACAAGAGAGAACTAATGAATGACAACTCCCATGATAACTTAGAAACAGATCCGTAGAATGATATGAATTCTCTATCCTCCTCCAAAAACACTGCATAAGGATCTTGAAATTCAAGCGCACTGGAACTTAGCTCATCTAATGGATTACTTCTCGTTTCCTCATACCATGAATGCAAACTTTGATCTGAGCCTTGTGACAAGACCTCTGCTGAAAATGAGAAAGAAACCGACTGCCGGATCAAATTCATATCAGCACATGTTTCAAGCTCACATGTATTCAATGAAGAAAGACTTTGACTGCAAACCTCATCCAAAACATCAGCTATTGGATCATGAAAAACTTGAAAAGACTGCTATAATGTATCCATTGAAAATGTATGACATCCTTCTAGTTGTTCATCTTTTTCTTGAGAGATTTTACAAAGATTCTGCCTTATAAACTGAAATGCTTCGAAACAAAATGGTATGGAATCATCTTGCTGAACATATGTTTCAACTTCCAAGTCTTTATTTGCAACTTGACAATCAAGGGCATTCGAGGACTGCAAATCTGGATATGAGAAGTCTTGAACAAGATTTTCATTGCCCTCAAGATGGTCCAAATCAAGACTTGGCGACAGCTGATTTCTGATTGCATGGAAGTTGTCTCTGATGAACTGACATGAATCAAAACAAAAAGGCAAAGATCCTTCACTTACTTCAAAATTTGTTGCACTTTCCTCGTCACTGTCATAGCTGATATGTGATGGTTGAACATTGTATTCAAGCTGCTGTAAATGAACTTCCTCCTCCCACAAACGAGCTGCTGGTTCGTCTACAAGATTAGCTTCTATTTGGAGAACATAATCATCATCATACTGATCAAACCGAGGCAAATCATCGGTATAAAACATACCATCAAGCATGCAGGTCATATCAATAGTTCTTTCTTCGCCAAGGTGATCTACAAAACAATCATTATCAGATCTATGACAACTAGGATAAGAAACAAAATCTTTTGGATCAGCCGTTTGTTCTTCTTCATTTGACAAGCCATGGGATTGAACATCATAATCATTCCTTGCGTTGATCTTGTCCATCATCTTTTCCACTGCACTTACCAAAATGTCAAGCTTCACCTCTAGAGATGTTGATTCTTTCGGATCTATGTTTTTCATCTCTTCTTCTTTCAACCTTGCCCTTCGGATCAGTAGATGAGCTTCTACATTTACTGCACTGTTTTGCATCTCGTGAAGTGTTGCAATATCCCTTTCTCTCAGCTGAAACTCCATCTCTGGATCAAAGGCACCCGGATAGTGCAAGAGAGTCGATCTAGGAGTAGGCCTTATATCAACTGGCATCGAATAATAAACTTGATTAAATCTGGCCGAAAACTGTTGTACTGTCTCCCCTGGTAATCTTTTCAGCTGGTTATAGTCTTCTACAATCAAGAAAAGGTTCTGCCCGATCATCCACCTATCGAAAAAAACTTTGACGAACTGCTGGAAATCTGAGATGCTCGCATCAGGCAGGGCTTTGAACCAACTCTTCACTTTAGCTTGCAAAGAAAGAGCAAAAAGCCTTATACTGACATCTTCTTCATCAACTTCAAAAAGATCTAGAAAATTCTCAACATTCTACACATGTTGCTCAGCATTGACATTCTTACATTCACCATCAAACCTCGGCAAGTATAGATCATAATTTTTGGGGAAAGCATGAAGAACAAAAGGTAAAACAAGAGGTTTATACCGATCTGAAATTTTACAAGGTGTAGGGGTATGTACAACAGGTATAGAATCAGTCTTGGTCGCTTGGGGCTCATCAATTTGAAGATGGTCATCACAAAATTCAGAAAAAGGATCTTGATCAAGCTCAAAGGCATGCAAATCTTTGGTATTCACAATATTCAAAGGGAAAGAATCAACTGCAGGCCGAGGATCTCTTCTCAAATACAATATACTTTGCAAAGCCTTCTTGACATTCTCGGGAAAAGAGAAGAAATAATTTATGACAAAGAACAAAATGTCTTGGATGAAATTCCAACTTGAATACCTGATCTTCCCATATTGTCCTTTCATGTTTTTGTTGGTCGGGATCATCCTCCAGTGGAGTCTTTGGATCTGATCTCGAAAATGATTTAGAGTCGCCGGGTGAATGATTTCATCCTTTCAAGTGTCTGATCGTTGTCCACCATCAACAATCAGATCTGTACTTGACACATGTACTGGGGCAATTAACAAGTTAAATGTCACGTTTACAAGCTAGACCGGAGATTGACTGAAGCAACGTTTATCTACTTCCGCTAATGCAAAGCAAAAGCGTTTCGAAGGCTACCTGGCATAACTTCAGGCTTCGTCTAAGACTTATGAAACAAACACAACAATCAGCACACAATTTGTTCTCCCCAGTATGGTCGCCAATATGTTAGCGCTTGAAATTTCACCTCAGGCTGAGAAAGGCAAACTCCAAGGCAACATCAAACCACTTAGCCTCGTAGCTAGCCCTACGGGGCAGGAGAGGGCTCTCTCCGATCTATCTCGGCAAAGATCTTCAACGGGCAGAGATAACCAATAAAGAACACTGATTTTAGGCTAGTAAACTGATAAAAGGTTTGATTTGAGATTTTTAGGATTTTGGTGGAAAATCGGGGAAAGGCAATTTTGGGTGCGGGGATTGGACACAGTTTTCGTAGGGGGCTCTTTGGGGCAAGATAGGAGACTGTATTGATGCCTTTGAAAGAGTTGGATGGATGAGAATGACTGGTGAGGAGCTAAGGAGAGCAAGCAATCACCTTGAATTCTCCTTAAACAGATGAAAACATTGATATTAAGCAAACTTAAAAGCAGAGCATGGCAATCATGAATTCTACTTTAACACTTCATTTGCCTAATTTGCAGAAGGAAAAGTAAGAAGATGATTCACATAAAAAACTTACAAGTACAAAGAGAAACACACCATCAATACATGTAACCACAGGAATCCCAAAAAGGACTGCAAAACCCTGGTCTTTCTTCCTTTGCCAAAATTGCAGAGATACAATGAGTAATACAATAGAAGCTTTCTCCCTCAAGAGTCCAACCATGAAAATGACCAAGAAAGTACATAATATAGGAAATCTAACATCTTTCCTTGCCTCTAGGGGTCGAGCTCACTATCCTAGGAGCTGTTTCAACCAATTCTAAACTGAGCACTGAAAACTAGGCAGTCAAAACAACTTGCCTCTATAAGCTAGGAAACCAATTCATTCATTAAATTTTTGCCTATCTCATGAATGAATCTTCTAGAAGAGATAAATGAGTGTCAAAATATCATAAAATTACATCATTTACAACAAGGAGGATCAAAATCCACTCGAAAAAGTCAAATCCAGTCAAAACTGCGTTTTGCTGAGCTGTAGGTGCATTTCTGTGAAAATTGCCCAACGTGTAGCGCCCTGATTCTGAACGCGTAGCGCGCCTTTGGAGCAACGTTTGAGGCACTTCCAGGTGTCCAAATGAGGAAAAAGTGGGCTTGCTGGAAAGGTCGGGATGTCTACTTTCCAACCCAAGTGGAATTTTTGAATTTGGTGTTTATTTTCCCCTCCAAAATTGCAATCTCCCAAGACTGCTTCCTGTGTGTCAAAAAGGTGGCAGAAAGTCATTTTTTTGCATGTTTTTTGACCTTCTAGAGGCTCAAAACTTGGTGAAATTTCTTGGAAATTGCTGAGCAAGTGTATTTTTGCATGAAAAATCCAAAAATGCTGAGTTTTCCTTAAATGGAGTTGCCCATCTTAAGGGTCGCGCGCGGTGCGCTACGCGTTGGTGAAGAAAACCTGTGTTTGGCACAAAAAATTCACAACTGACAAAATTTTCTCCAAATTTCTTGAAATTTGGGCTGGGAGTCCCCAATCAAGTACCATGCTTAGTAAAAGAGGCTTTGGCCAAAATTTGGAGTGGATCGGGCCTTTTCCGTCGTTTTAGTGCCTTGGCCAACCTCCTTGGATCTAGCGATTGTATTTTTGACATTTCTCTAAAACCATGACACATGTGAAAAAAGTGAAGGATGTTTTTCTTCTTTGGCATGTTGTGGACAAAAAACTCTCTCAGTTTTCCAAAATTCATCTTTGATTGCTCTGAAACAGCTTTTGAGTGAAACTTATCCCGATGTGTGGAACAAGGGATTTTGTCGAAATGAAGCGAAATGAAGGGGATAAGAGGCTTCTAAATTCTTGGAGAAATTTTTGGAAGTAGGGAGGGATGTTAGGAAGCAGGGGAAAGTGGAATCTCAGAGATTGAGTGAGGGGAAGGGGTCCAAAAGGGCAAAACACAGGCCCAACCTAGAAAATTGCCAGGTTGTAGCTAGAAACTAGGGTTTGTGCGAAAATGAGGAATTTGGGGAATCTCAGTGATGGGAAGCATTTGGTAAGGTAATTTAAGGATAGGGGAAGGTGTATGAACATCAGGATACAAGTTTTGCCGATGATTTGACCGTCCAAGAGAAATTAGCTTTCAAAACCCTAGGAGAGGGAAATGACCTTGCCTAGGTGCAACTGAAGCATGAACAAGATGTAAAATGACTCATTAGACATTGACATGATAATGACAACCCTATGAATGATGATAGACTCAGCTGAATAGTGACATAGATTGGCATTTGGGCAATTTTGAAAAGAGTGACAGCAAACCCTAGACCTAATGCCTAGTGACCAAATTTTGCTTGAAAACTCTTTGAAATGACAAAATTTGACCTGGACACTCCGAGACCACTTTGTAAGAGCATATTTGATCACTGGAGGAAGGCTGGAAAGACTGACACTAACAGATGGGAGATAGATTTTTTGTCATAAAGGTAGGGGCTGCCCAGAATGATGCCATAGATATCTAATGGCGCAATGTCAAGCTCCACTTCATCTATGAATTTTGCAGTGATAACGAATTTCAGTTTACACTTTCTCATAACCTAAAATTGTGCATTGTCACATACCCATCCAAGTGGATACGGTTTATGATGTGGAATAGTTTCCAGATTTAAACTCTTGACAATGTTTTCAGAGATAAGATTGGCTTGAGAGCCGCTATCGAACAACATATCAATCTTGTTATGTTTTGAGATCACCCTTATGTGAAATAGTTCTATTCTCCTCTTTTCATTTGGAGTTTCATTTTGCGAGTCTGAAGAACTAGTGTTGGCAATGGATTATTTTCCTTTTAACCTCATGGCTGTGATTTTAGTTTCATCGCCCGAATCGGATCCCAAATCCTGTTGAGTGGTTGTAGTTGTCTTTTGTTTTCCCTTGTTGTTGTTTCTTTTTGGTCTCATTTCGGGATGAAGCTTCCAACAGTGAGCTTCATCGTGACCCTCTCTAGAACAGTGCTTGCATTCTCTCCTTCATATTTGATAGACACATTTTTCTTTGCCTTCCCTTTGAAATAATTTTCCTTTCCTTTACCCTTAAATGGATTTTTACTACCTTCTTCTAGGGTGTTTTTCCCTCTTGCCTCAAGATTAGTGGCTTGCACACACACATCATCTAAATTATTGGGATTAAACATTAAGATAGTATGCCTAAGGTAACTGTGTAAACCTCCTAGGTACTTCAACAAAGTGTCCTGTGATTTCAAATCTACACCTAACATCAAAGACCTTTTTTTGAATTCTTGGGTGTAATCTTGCACATTTTGACCTTTAAGTTGTCTAAAGTTCTGCCAACTCATGATGGATTTCTACATATAATCTAGAGGGTAGAATTGTCTTTTGATTGCAGCAATGAAATCATTCCAAGAAATAGAGATCTTATCGTGTTTTTTAATATCCTCTTGAGTCTTTGATTCCCACCATACCAATGCTACACCCTTCATTCTCAAGGAAGCTAACTAAATCTTTATGTCATCCTCTTGAAGGTTTTGAATCCTGCAATAGACCTCCAACCAACAAATCCAATTATCAAGCTTCTCTACATTCAATTCACCATTATACATGGGCAACTCGAATTTAACATCAAGTTTTAAAAAAGGTGATTTACCAGTTCCTTTTGAATAATGATGATGAGTATGAGTAAGGGATGTATTAGTGGAAGAGTGTGAAGATGATTGTGAAGAAGAAGATGAAGAAGATGTTGGAGAGGGTGGAGTTTTATCTCCATTCCCATTACGTCATTTTCCATTACCTCATCCTGAACAACCTTCTCCTTTGGGAGGTTTGGAACTTTCTCCTTGCAACCTGCTATTTCATAGAGGAGCTTCACCATCTCTGTCATATCAAAGAAATCCTTTCTAAAGGTCTTCTCATCTTCTGTCATGTTTGTAGGTTCTCCTTCATGAGACATGATCTCTGGAGTCTCAACTACAACTTGATGCTAAACTGGTGTTATAGATTGTGGCAACCTTGCTCTCCTTCCCCTTGACCCAACTTCAGGGCTTCCAACCAGCTTTCCTTCACCTCTTTTGAGTTTTAACCTTGTAAGCATGACATAAACTTGCAAACAATTAAATCCTTCTTTCACAAAGAAAACCTAGTTCTTTGATACCAAATCAATCTGATTTAGAATATTAGTTTGCAGTGCTAAGATATTCCTCAGATTATAAACAAAATTCTTTCATTGTGCTTAAGGATTCATGAATTTTTGCAAGTGAAATGAAGAGTTTTTATGTTAATTTTATGAGCAATTTAACTTAAATTAAAAACTAAAAAACAACTTAAACATGTAGAGAACATCATCAAAAACACATTAGAACAAGCACATGATAAAGGAGTTCACCCCTCCTGGGCTATGTCTCCTTGGTCTAGCTTCCAATGGCTCGGGCCTCTCTATTATGCTTAAAAGTGTAAAAATATGTTTTTAAAATGCTCAAATGTTTCTGAAACCTACTCCAATGAGTCCAGAATGTCCAAAAATGGCTATCTAGCCTCTTTTTGCATCCAATCTGGTGAAAAACTGAAGAAGTTATGAGTTCGCCTTGTTTTCCCATTATTTTCTCCACAAATTGCTCCACATCCGACAGGAACCCACAATTTCACTCCAAAAATCTACTAACCAAGTGAGAATTTTTCCGCATGGCGGACCATAATTCATCGGCACCAACTATCCATCACAGATTACAATTGGCAGAGTCATGAGGTCTTATGGACTATGAACCAGGCAGGTGATAATGCGATTGTGATTCGGCGGACCCGACGGAACTCTTAACTGGAGCTTATAAATGTATCACATCCAGAATCCTTTCACAGTCGATGGAGCACCAGGGTTTTGTATATGCGGGACTTTGCACCTGTTGTGATTTGCAATTGCGATATCGCATCACAACCCAATTCTATCGGGGTTGATTTTGTAGTGCCATGTGAGATGTGCAATCACATCGCAACCCGATACCTGCCAGGGGTTGATTTTGTAACGCCAACCCGCTTCTTTGTTGCGATATGTGATTATCGCATCGCAACCCTGATCTTGTTGGGGGCCGATTCTGTAACGCCTCCCTTCACTGATGTGCGATTCGTGAAATGCGGGGACCAATGGCGGCCTACTAATTGATGCCTCCTGGTTCGCTGATGGAACCTGCCACATCATCCAATCCTGCCATGTGAGCAAGTCAAACCTCAACTTTGACTTGCTCTAACTTCTACATACGAGCTTGGATTTGAGTGTTGTTAGTATAGTTGGAATCAGAATTATGAGCTCTCCGATCTCAAGATAAGTTTAACAAGATTCTAACACTTTGATTTTTAAGCCTAATTTTGAGCACATGATCAATAGTGGGCCTGACTGATGGATTTTATTCAACACGTGACTTTGCAAGTTTGGTCAGGGCCATAGCCTGGTCTATGGCGTATACTTCATGCAATGAAGGATCCGTCCAACCATTCAATTCTTCTGTTGGATTGTTGACTTCCAATAGAGGGCCTATGGTTTCATCCAAGAGAAATTTTGTTCCCTTCATCATAATGGGAGGTTGCCCAGATAGAATCTCAAGAAACACAATGCAAAAGCCATAGATATCAATATTTGGGGTCACTTTCCCATGATAAATGTATTCAAGAGCCATGTACGCAGGTGTACTTGAGCTATTATGCTTGGTACCCATAATAATAGTAACAATATCATTAAGTTAATAAAAGTTAAAAAGACACGCAACCCTTCATCTCATGACCAGTATGAGGATTATTGTAACATCATCAATCTCGTCATTCATATTAATCATATTATTGAATATATTCTTATAATTGCATAAATATGTTATGTCAATCAGTAATAAACATGATCCGTTTACTAGATTTTCCTTTCAAAATAGTAAATGCAACAAGAAAGAACTATTGTGGATTGAAAATAATGAAAAATCACAAAATCAGTGTGCATGACATTGAGTGAATAAATGGGAGCATAAACTCCTTTTGCATTAAATGAAATGTTTCTAAAATGTTACAACAAAGATATGGGAATAATGACAGTTGTGCACTTTGCCTTTTTCTGATCTTTTTGCAGCAAGGGAATGAACACATAAATGAAAAAAATGATGAGACAAAACTAAATTTATTATGTTACAAAATCGATCTAAAACAACCACTAGAATACAAGGAGAATAGTGTTATGAAATCTGAAAGAGATCTACTAATTGGCAGGAAAATAGTTGCCCAAATGTTGACGGCTGTAAGATGATCTAACAAATACAAATTTTGCAGACAATAATGCCCTTGAATCAACCTAAAACTTGCTTGATAAACTTGAGAAATCGAGGTGAACACTCAAAAAATAAAAACCTAATGGATTGCCTCCATTTTGATCCTGAATCTAAAGATTATTGCCCTCAAAATACCTATCAAGCCTTGGATTGACCACCCAAATCATGTTGCATGTATCCACCCTTGTAAGTTGCTTTAAACCACTAAATATCCACCTAAATATCTCTTTGGTCTTTTGCTTTCTCTAAAAGTTCCTTTAGTAGCTCCATGTCCTTTGACATCTTCAACTGTATATTCTAACCAATTTGGCCTTTTCTTTGTTTTAGGAATGATTACAGGTTGATTAGGTTCACTTGGTTCTTCTTCTTCTTCTTCCTGGTTTGTAGTTGTCTTGTCATGATGCTCTTCTTATTCAAATGGTGGTACATCTTCATCATCAGATTCGATTGGTATATTCTTGGATATTTTGTAGGCATGATTTTCGTCAAATATAACATCCCTGCTAACTTCAATTTTTCTTCCTTCCTTGATGTAGATTCTATAAGCTTTTGAAGAAATATTGTAACCAATGAAGATCCCTTTTATACTTGTAGAATCCAATTTCTTTCACTTGTAGTTTGGAACATGGATATATGCGGGACACTCAAAGATTTGAAGATAGTCTACACACGACTTCTTCCCAGTGAATGCTTCTTCTGGTGTCATATTATCAAGGATTCAATGAGGACTTCTATTTGTGTATTATTGTTGTCGTTGATGCTTCTCCCCATAGAAACTTTGGTAGATCTTGATCAAATATCATAGTTCATATACATTCTTAAATTGTTCTATTTTTCCTTTATGCAACTCCATTCTACTCGGGGTTGTAGCGAACAATGAGCTCCCTCTTAATACCTATTTCTTTACAATATGCAACTAATTTTTTTGAAGTGTATTTCCCACCATTGTCCAATCTCAAAGTCTTTATCTTTCTTTCAGTTAAGGTTTCCACTTTAGATCTAAACTCCTTGAACTTTTCAAATACTTATTCCTTTGTCTTAAGAATATAGAGCCATTTCTTTCTAGAATCATCATCAATGAAGGTCACATAATAAATATGGTCTCCAAGAGAATTGTTAGACATTGGCCCACACACATCGGAATGAATGAGGTATAAGATCTCCTTAGACCTTGTATCACTGATTTTAAAAGGATTCCTTGTATTCTTTCCCAAAGCACATCCCTTGCATACTCCTTCATGATCTTCTTTGATGTTAGGGATGCCCTTTACCATTTGACTAGGTGAAGGAATTATCTTGTAATGAATATTCCCATATCTTCTATACCATAGTTTGATAGGATTGATCTCCATGTGAACTACGGCTTAAGGAGATGATGTTATAACTCTATATATCCTTCCTTCACGAACTCCAATAACTTTTGCCTTTTCAATACTTGAAACCTTTCCCAAAACCATAGATTTACCTTATACAAAGGAAACCCTATCTCCTTTATCTTATAAACAAGAAATGGAAATTAAATTATTTTTTCAGACCTAAGACATAAAGAATGTTGTTGAGGTGTAACTTTGCTCCACTTTCCAACTTTAATGATGTAGATCCAAGGCCCTTGACTGCATAATTGTTGTTGTCTCCTAGCTCCATTGCATGTGATGATGGTTCCCTTGTTAGAGTATGAAGTTGTCCACTTTCTCCCGTCATATGTCTTGAGGCTCCACTATCAATGATCCATGTGTTGTCATCATCAAGAGTACCTGTAAGTGCAACCAAGAATATTTCACTCTTGACTCTCCTAGATATATTATAGATGATTCTTCCAATCCAACTACTGGCAATTCTCACGATATCGAATCCCATCTTCAAGTAACTTTCCATAGAGGAGTAACATTTTCTTCCAAGCCAATGAAATGATCTTTAACCTTCTTCGATCTTAGCTCTGATACCATGTTGATAAATCAATGCTTATAGGAATTAGGGTTTGAATCCTCTTTCTTGATAATTACTTGTGAATTATGTTAGCTCCTTTTACTTACTAATTAGTTTATATTTCATCAAGAAATTACCAAATTATATGTATATGAAGACCACGAGAACAAGAGACACAAGATGTAGGTGCTTAGCCATGGAAAAACCCCTACAAGGGGAAAACCCAGTCAAAACTTTTCCTTCAGTAGATTCAAATCAAGATGACACTTCCAGACTTCTTGGACCTAGACAAAGAACTCCTCCAACCACCAAGCTATCCCTTCCCTTCAATATGTGATCCTTGACAAAATAACTAAGTGATAGCTCCCGAACAACAACTTCAATCTAGAATTTTAGCCCCCCAGCGACAGAACTTTGACCCCCAGCAATAGAATTTTGGTCCTGTAGTAGACATAGAATCTTGGCCCATCAACTACTAGAAACTTTGTATGTGTGAGAAAAAGATAGCCTAGAAACTTGATTTAGGTTTTCCCAACAAATTATGTCCTTCTCCAACTACTTCACTCTCTTTTCTTCCTCTATTCCTTGAAGATCAAACTTATTGAGCGAATGCTCCAAATAGGTTGAATTCCCTCTCTTAATATAACCTTTATGTGGGTCGAATTGCCCTAATGTAGGCCAACTTCGTGGGGATGGGGCCAACTTTTTGTGGAGGTGACAAATAACCCTTTTGACTCAAAAATAATTATTTTTGCATGATACAAAAGCCAAGGGTCTAATGAAAATGACAATGAGTCTAATGACTCAAGACAAAACCTAAAAGCCTTCAATGGAGGATTTTACCTAGAAAATATAGGCCCAAGCATGAAATCCATGCTTTAATAAGTAATTTTATTTAATAATAATTTTTCTTTGAAAAGTACAATTATGAAGACTGTTATTAGTTGTATTCTTCAACAAAGTCCAATTCGAATTGTGATGCAAGTGCTTCACCTCCTACTCCTCCTGAAGGCTTCTTGTAAGACTTCTTGCAAACACTTTGTTGCATAGTGCCCAAATCCATGGCAGTGAAAACATTTTATCTTGCTCAAGTCCTTCTTGCCATTGTTCTGGTTGGTCATTGGTTTGCTTTGGGCCTTCTTGCCCTTTCCTTTCATTCCCTTCCCAACCAAGGAAAAATTCTCTTCCTCCTCGGATTTGGATGTTACTCCATCTCTAGTGTTTTCCCAAATTTCTTCCTACACTAGATCATACTAGAGTCTCTCCCAATTTGGTAATTTTTCCCTTCCATTTACAAAGTATTGGTAGATGTGCCAAGATTTTGGAAGGCCTTGGAGAGCTATATTCACTAGTTCTGAAGAGGGAATATTTTCTCCAACTCCTCCAAGCTCATCTCAACACTGAGTGAACATAGAGAGGTAATATGAAATTGTTTCTCCTTGTTGCATGCAAATGTTTCTAAGTTTGTCCCTCAATGCCAATTTCTCGGCATCACTACCCTTTTCAAATAGCCTTGTGAAGGTCTTTCACATAGAAAAGGGAGTCTCCTTTCCATGTAAATTTGAGACTATGTGGTCTCTCACACCCTCTAGGATGATCCTCCTAGATTTTGTGGTATCATTCTTCCATTGGCTAATTGTTGTGCATTTGATATTGTTTGCCTTGGAATGTCAATTTTGGTGTACTCCAGCACACCATTATCATTGAGAATTGCTTCCATTTTGTCCTTCCAAGCTATGAAATTCGAGGTTCCCTCAAGGGAATACTCCAATCTCAATTCGTTGGAAGACATTTTCTCGCACGGAAGAAAACTGCTTCACTGAATCTACAAATCGAAATCTTTGAAGGAGAAGCTCTACAAAATGGTTTCTAGTGTGATTTCTGCCTTGATACCATGCAGAAATTAATAAAAAAAATGCCACTACTAATGTATTCGAACTGAAAACAAGAGATTACAAATTTCCTCTACTATTTTGTGAAATGGAAATCACAATTTAGAAACACATGCAACCATTAAAACACCACAAGAACACAATGATTTACAGGGGAACCCAACTGGGGAAAACCCATTTTTTTCTTTTCATTAATCAAATGTGAATGAGAAACTGTTACAATGTCTTGTTTCGATCCTGAAGCACAACTTGTACTGTAAACCTGTTCTCGTGCTAACTATCCTGCTTTGGCCAACACTTAGCCAATTCAAGGCCCTGACTTGCTCCTATTTCCTGGTGCAACCCTTGAGGTAAATAGCTCCTAAAAGATAGGAAATTTCTCCTATTTTCTTACACAATTTCCAAGGAATGATTCACCTGCTTAATTGCTAGGCTTGTACACTCAACTAGTATACAATTGATAATTACAATGTGCCTTTTCCTCGACTCCAGCTAGGAAAGTTGAATTTCATGCATGTATGGGATATTTTTAGTTGATTGATTAGTTTAACTAAGAGATCACTAAGTTAACAACAATTCTACTACTCAATTGACCTTTAACTGACTCAACTAGATACTTGAGCTCAGTTAACTGAGTCAAACTGAAAATAATTGAACTAGATTGCTAAAGTTTAGCTATTGCTACATGCACAGCTCTACTTCTAGCCTATAACACAAATTTATTGGGTAAACCAGTAGACAAAGTCATGTCACACAAGTTAACTGCAATCCAAGTCATCCTGCTAAAGTGGAAAATTGAATTACTAAATTTTACTAAGGCACAAGTCAAATTTATCCTTTCTTGCTACATTTCTAACACTTTAGTTTGTTTTGCAATTTTTATTGGCTCTATAAAGTCCAAGTATATGGACGAATGATTGTAAAAGAAAAATTATATTTTTATTTATGTTGATTGCTAGAGGCAAACTATATTGTTATAATATTTAGAGGTGTTTCTTTGGAGTCCTAAATGACTATATGGTGTATGTCAAGTGTTATTGACACTCAAGAAATCCAATCATCAATTACACTTTGAATAGAGAGTGCATTTATTCTCTTGAAGAATATTTTAAAAAGAAATCATTGGTGTTAATTTGTAAAATTTTATATGAATAAATATATATTCATGTCACACACTTTAAACTTTTGATTACATCCATGTTTTCTTAAATTCATTAAATTTGTAGTGATTTGATCTCCACATAAAATTTGGTATAGGTGAGAATCCCCTTTTCAACTTTATGTCAAATTTAAAACACACAAAAAATACAAAATAAAATATGATTAAAAAAGTTGATCCATCTTGTTGAAATTTAATCAAATTGGTAGAACAACTCCTAAATGTTACTTGTGAATGTCCATAATGTCTCGATTATATTTACTTAAAATGTTTTCTAGCTTTGACATTTCAATAAACTCTTATCTATTTTCAAGGAATTTCCCACTTATATGTTTCTAAGTCTTGAGAATGGATGTAAGTCTTGTCTCTTGCCAAGTAAAGTCATTAACGCGGTGTGGATTTCTTCCATTGTTGCAAGTTCTCCATGTTGTGTGGCTGATTTGGGTTTCCTGGCTTGGTTATCTACTAAGGTTTCCCCTCAAAAGTACTAAGGTCTCCCCTCAAAAGCCCAACTGAGAAAAAGTGGTCTTTGTGATCACCTTTGCCCTTTTGCTTAAAGCCAAAACTAGTGAAGCACATATTATAGGAATGCTCCTTTGAGAAATCTTTAGGCCCATGTAACTCTTAGTGGGTGATTATCCTCCAAGAACATTTGCACCGGTAAGGTAAGCAGTGTTGATTGGTGATTTCTTATCAAGATTCGAGGTTCCTTCACTAGAATTTGGCATTGATTGAGAGTTTTTGCTTTGTATATATTTTTGAAACTCCACAGTAGGTTTGTTTTTGACATCATAATTGATGGAAAATTGTTTTCAATTATCATAAAATACTTAGCAAAAGAGCATTGTTGATTAGACATGCCAAATTTTTAGATTTAACCACTTGTTTCGATTTCATAGCTATTTTAGGTACCTTTGGAAGAGAATATGATGTGTATGTATATGCCCTTCTTATTTTTTTCCATTTATTTCTAAACTACCAATGTAAATATTTTCACCTAAATCTAAGAGCTATATTTCAGCAAATAAGTGTTGCTTTGTAATTATATTCCAAAGGGGAGTAAGCTAATATTTTAGCAAAATAACCTCCTTTCAAAGACAAATTTGTACCAAGTTATAAAGAAAAATTTCATATTGTTTCAAAATAAATTCATTCTTTCATGTTGCATTTATAGTATAATCAACATTATATTTAATGATAATATTTAGTTCTCTGTAAAATTAAAATTCAAACATTATCTTAAATTTTCAATAGTAAAATGTCTAATCACTAAAAATAATCATATATACTACTATTTTTAAATTCAACTCTTTCAAATAATACATTTATCTTTATTATAATATTTGTATTTATATCAAAAATAATAAAAATCATTAAAACAAAATACAATTTTTAAATAATTTTAATCTAATAAATATAAACCACTTAAACTTCCTTAATCAAAAATCAAAACACACCTGCCATATTAAAAAAAACAACAATTAAAAAACATCTTTAAAACCATATAACCAAACATATTTTAGTCATACATATTAAAACACAAAGATCATATAACCAAAACCCTCTAAACATATATAATCATATATTAAAAATATATATTGCAAAACTAAAGCAATAATCATGCAACTCATATAATTAATAACTTAAAAAGGGGAAACACATATAATCATATATTAAAAAAAAATATTGCAAATCTAAAGCAATAATCATGCAACTCATATAAATAATAACTTAAAAAGGGAAATATGAAATATCATATGACTTTTGAATGGAAATATTAAACTTCATATCACTTTTATTATTTTAAAAAATATAATATGGTATTTATTAATTTTTACCAAAACAATATTAACCAATCTATTTCTCTTCTCACCATTATTAATTTATTATTTATCGATGTAATTATAATATTTCACTTTAAAAAATAAATATTTGTTTTTCAATATTATTTAAAAAATTATTATTATTTAAATATTTGATTAGATCATAATTTGTAAATTTTATATAGATATAGTTGCAATATTTCTGCCATATTTTTTAGATATTTGTGCAATGATTTTTTATTGTTAGGTTTCACAAGAAAACTATCCAAAATTAAAATCTTTGAAAAATAAATCATACTCACGGAAATAACATTCAAATTCGAATTCAAGAAATTCTCACTAAAATTCAATGAAATTTTTTTCAAGAAATCCAATTTTGGGAGTGTTTGAATGGTTTTTTTAAAAAGAATTCAAGAAATCCAATTCTGGGAATGTTTGAATAGTTTAAAAAATAAAAATAAAAAATCAAGAAATCCAATTTTAGGCGTCTTTGAATCGTTTTTTCATAGTGGAAATAGATTCAAGAAATCCAATTCTTATTTGTGCAGTGATTTTTTATTGTTAAGTTTCACTAGAAAACTATCCAAAATTAAAATCTTTGAAAATAAATCAGACTCACGTAAATAACATTCAAATTCGAATTCAAGAAATTCTCACCAGAATTCAGTGAAAAAAATTCAAGAAATCCAATTTTGGGAGTGTTTGAATGATTTAAAAAAAAAAAAAAAAATCATGAAATCCAATTTTGGGAGTGTTTCAATCGTTTTAAAAAAAAATCAAGAAATCCAATTTTGGGAGTGTTTCAATCGTTTAAAAAAAAAATCAAGCAATCCAATTTTGGGAGTGTTTGAATAGTTTTTTTGATAGTGGAAATAGATTCAAAAAATCCAAATCTGGGAGTGTGTATCATTTTTTTGATATTAGAAATAGATTCAGCACCGAAATAGATTCAACACCATCCCGAACCCTCCAGACACTGGAAGTCCTTAAGCTTCGCTGTTGTAACCTTGATTTCAAAACATTTATATAGGATTTTCGGAATTTCCATCATTTTAAAGGCTAGGACAATAACATGTAAATAACTTACCATCAACCACTTTGCTCACCATAATTTAAGCAAGCAGAGAAGAACAAGCTACAAAGATATAAGAATAAAAATATAAATGTGCAGATTTATTAGTGGTTACCCTCTAATAAAATTTCTAGGAAATTTTTTTCATAAACAATTAATTTTTTCATTTTATATTATCAATGTATAATATTTCTGAAAGTTAATTTGAAACTTGAATAACATTAACCTAACTAACTATAGCACTTTTTCTTAGAATCTTAACTAACTAAAGCACTTTTTCCTAAAGAATTTGATTCATATAAAAAAATGAATCACAAATTAACAATATAATATAACAATAAAGATTCTAAAGAATTTGATTCATATAAGAAGACGCATCGCAAACTAACAATATAATATAATAGGTGACCAGTAACCTACATTTGACTTTCGAACCAAATCCTTTGTTTGTTAGATTACTCGTTGTAACAAGGTCGGTCATCGAAAACATACCATGAGATGATAGAAGATATATATTAGCAAAGACCATGTTAACGAATACTCATAAAATAGGGTGATGGTTATCCACTACAGAGCACCAAAAATGGTGCTCACATACATCCAAAACAGGGCTCCTTTGCGAACCTACCCACCATAACAAAAGATCTAATATCCTTGTTGCAGTGCAGAGCCTCTTTTCATCCACAACCAATACATATAATCCACACACACAAATGAAAACAATATGAAGATGCTTTTCAAATACCTACAAATAGTAAACCAATGCATTGCCAGGACAATCGTCTTCAAAATGACATCTTTCTTCATTGTCGTGACAAGAATTGGAAACAGAACTGGAACAGGTGGTATCTATACAATGAGGATCTCTGTATAATGGGGAAATTCTACAGGCTTGTTCAATTCTTCTACGATCAATGGTTGATCTTCTTGGAAAAGATAGGATAGCAGAAGACTGACTTTCTTTGATATCTGTAGAGGTTAAACTCTTCATGGCAGGAGGCTTGGGATTTGAAACAACCCAGTGCTCAGGGAAAGTGAGATCTTCCCATCTGATGGTCTGGTGTTCTATCTTCTGGTTCTTTGAGTCAGTAAGAACAACCACACTGGACTTCAATTCCTTACTGGGTGAATGGAGGAATGTTGGATATAAGGTATTTGTGTGCCTGAAACATCCTCGTGTTTGAATGGCTATATTATATCTTTTTCTAGAAATATCAAATCCAGTGGTCTGGATTTGCAATTGAAGAATTTTATCGATTGTTTCATCAGACACATAGACTGAAAAGTTTGGATAACAATAGAAATAAGCAGGGCCATTTGACAGAGGGGCAACAATTCCTCCTATCAATGAATCAGTATATTTGTTATGAGTTAAATCTTTGATTGTGGCTAGGAAAAAAGTATTCAAACCTTGATGAGTCAGAGCATGAATTCCGATTCTGATACAACCTAGATGTAAATATTAAGTTTTTAATCTTTTCTCTTCGGCTTGGAGTTGTTTTGGATTTAGGAGTGGAATAGACTGTACACACTCAGAATTCTCTTGAATTTGACTAATAGATTCTTTTATGGAAATCCTAGTGGCAGATTTTAGGTGAAATACGGATAAATCATAATATACTTCTGATGCATTAGTACTAGGAATCTGCCATCTTGCAGATGGTTGTGTCTCCTCATACTCAATTTTGGCAGAATTTATAACACGACTAGAAGTAGATGCAAACATATCCCGAAGGGGATTTTCTTGTGCTGATTCTTTTTCTTCTATTTCTCGAAAATACACAGATCTTCTATGTGGTTCCATTTCTGAAAGAGTGTTTAATTAGTTCTAACCTGAACCAAAAACTTAGCTCTGATACCAATTTTAAGCAGGGGCTTCACAGAAGCTTGCAGCAGAAACACAGCTGACTGGCCTTGCTGAGTCTCTTCTTTGTCTTTGCCACTTATTCTTCTTTACATGAACCCATGCACAAACCTACTCAGGTATTTCATGCTCTGTCGACCTTCTTCACGGCTTCCCTCACCTATATGTGGTCTGGTGTCCCTTCTACCCTTTGGCGAACCTCTGGCAAACCTCAAGCAAGAATAACTTTAGACAGATACTACCTCAACATCTCATTTTAATGCACAAGTACTCAAATGCGGAATTTTATTAATTCAGAGAAATGGATTACAGAGATATTTACAGGATGTTCTTTCCTCAGATTGACTGTGTTTGCATTTATTAGACTTGGCTTCTTAAAAGGATAGCGCTACTGAAGGATTCCTGGCAAATACACAAACTCAGTCTTTGAACATATACACACACATACAAACTGACTAACTATTGATCTGGCAACTTTAAGTTCTTATCTGTGTCGAGCACACAGATACGCAGGCTTCTCAGATCACCTAAGACTTAGAGATCTTTCGTGATGCAAGTAGATCAGACAAGTGTCCACAGTTGCAGAGCAGGAAAACTCTCTCAACACCTAGACTCTCTAAAATTCACACTCCAATATCCTCCCCTGAATGAGCCTTACTCCTTTCTTATATAGGAAAATGAGGGGAAAAACATCCGAAAATTGGACAGACAGACTTAGTACTTATTTATTCTATCAGTTATGGAGATGTGGCTCAAAGCGCACCAAAAGTCTGAGAAGTGCTCCAAGTCTCATGACTGAAGAATCTTCGTACTTATTTACACTGTGGAGGATTATGGCAAATCCCACAGAAATCATAAACTTTACATAGTGGATACTTTTTTAACAGTAAAGCCCACAAGAAAACTGGTCACATGTAGTCCCGTGACTAGACATCATATTACATTGTGGAAACTTTAAGGACAAGCCCGCGAGAACCATTTATGATGTGGGGTGATCAAAGATCATGATTCCTGGAAATCAAAATCTATTGTACAAGTGTCCATCCCATGCTTTTGTGTATATTCTCCTTACTATCATGGGTTTCTTTAGTATGATTTGATGCTTTATTTTAGTCATGATGAGCCATTCATGGTGTCTAGTCATGTACTGGTGCAGAATTCCATGCTTAGAAAGCTGAAGGAGATCCTTGACAGTTTTACATGGAGTATGAAAACAGTCAAAAATATTCTTTTCACAACAAATGTCACATTGCAAATGATAGTAGGATTCATAGTAAATAGGATCAATGGTTGTTTTGTTGACACCGTAGCCATTCCACCAATCCTGTAACCACTCACATTGTTGGTTTCTATGCATGGTTCTAGTTGATCCAAATTTTAATTTTGTAAAGTGGGTTTCATTCCTTCCATCAACATTTAAAATATCCCACCATAATTACTTATATCCTGCAAAATTATAGATAGTGTCAGGAAAGATTCTTCTTCCAATTCCTCAGAACAACATTCTTCTTCAATTCTTTTTCTAAGATCAGAAATCTTTTTCTGATTTTCAGGATTTTTTAGTTGTTCTTCTACTTGAATTGTATACTTTAGATCTTTGAGATCTATTAATTTTGACTCTGCCCTGTCCAATTCTTCATAGCTTGGACCATAGTGGATACTCTGGGATTTGAAACATATGGCATTTCAATTCTTTTGAAATTTCCATCTGATGTAGGGACAATAATAAAGTATCCAACTCTATTTCCTTTAAATCTGATTGATCCATGTGGCTCTACTACAGCTAGGAAGACATTTCCTAATATGCAGTCGA
Organism: Pinus tabuliformis; assembly: GCA_031772625.1. NCBI lineage: Eukaryota > Viridiplantae > Streptophyta > Pinopsida > Pinales > Pinaceae > Pinus > Pinus tabuliformis. Next base: position 672,190,839 of record CM062809.1, on the reverse strand, counting down.
CTGGAATGTCTGCTACTGCAAATTTCAGCTTCATGCAGTTTTGATCAAAGCATAGGGAAGCTTTAGGAACTTCATATCTAAGTGTCTTGTTTCCTAGTCCTATAACTTTCCTATTTGCTAAAACCCAATACTTTGCAGGAATAACTTTGGTATTCAAAATATTTACGTCTACACTTGAATCTATAGTGTAGTTAATGAAAACATTTCATTTTGTATACAGATATCTATATGAACATGATGTTGTTGGTATTCTATTGCTAGAATCATTTCTCTAAAGCCTGTTGCATGATCCTTTTTCACTCAAAAATTTCAACTTTTTGCTCAATAGAAACTAGTGCATCATGCCAACTATATGTAGTTGTATTTGTAGCGGTATTTTTCTCTAGAGGTTGTTTTCCTTCCTCTAGCTCTTCTACTTTGGACTTTAAAATAGAGATTTCCGACTTTAGGTGGTGGATTTCTCTACTTACATCCCCCAAAGTAAGTGAATGAACTTTGTCCTGCTGTTGGTGTCTTTGAAAAGATTTTGTGTTTCATTCATAAGAGGCATCCATGAAAAGTGGTTTTTTGGAAGTGCTCTTGGAAGAATTTGAGGAATGCAACTGGTCAAGGAATGCTTCAAGAAGTCTGTTCTTCATTTCTCCTTCTTCCATAGGATGGATTTGTGCTAGAATCGTTAGTTCATCTTCTTCAGACGTTTGAGCCATTAACACTTTTTCTTTGTGTGGGTTTTGCTGGATAGCTGGTCGATCATCACCTAAGGAATCACTAGAATAGTCAAAGACAAAATCATTAGAATAATGACATTGACAGTCTTCTGATTCTAAACAGAAACAATTTTGAACATGAATATTTAGCTCTTCAGCTGAAGAACTATAAGAAGAGGAACTGCAAGATTCAGTGGATGATTCCTCAAGTTGATGTTGTTGTTCTTGTTCTCTGATTACAACATTGGGACAATGGTCTGTTTTATGACTCCTTGAACCACATTTCATGCATATTATGTGAGATTCTATTTTAACAACTTTTCTCTATACATTTTGAGGCTGAGATTTCTTGCCTCTATTTTTCTTGGATTATTCGCCAATTGGACATTTATTTGAAGTATGGCCAGTCTTGCCACACAACTAGCAAGTTAACTTATTCCATTTCTCTTGTTTAAAACTATGGAGATGGATATCCGAAGGCTTGTAGTAATGGGTCTTAGGGACATATTTATAATATCCCTTTCGGGGCCTTGATGGGGCCTTCCTTTTTCTCCTATATTCCCTTATTGTCTATTTCTTTGCTTTCTTTGCCTTTCTTTTGGCTTTTCTTCTCTTGACAAGAGGATCATCAATGTTCAAGCCATATTTCCTGCAAATGGACTTACTGTCAGGCAACCTTGAAATTTTTTCTAAAGATTTATTTACTTTAGAATTGGTACATAGAGTGAGCAAAGATTTAGTTATGATGGGATAAATTTCTACCCAAGTATACGATTCAAATGGTAATTGGAAAACTTCTTGCAGTCTAATAAAATCTACAAATCTGGAAGGGAGGGCTGCAAGGTATACTTGTTACCAAAGGAGATTCTTTGAGTCTTTCACCTCATAGATGCGTTGCATCCAATCTCTGTGAAAGTCTTCAAACTGAGACATCTTATTGCACTTAAGATTCATTAGAACAACCTCATGCTTGTCTGCAATCTCTATCTCAGAACCACACCAATGTTCAAGAATCATGGAGGTGAGGGCTCCGATCATATTATTTTGCGGTGTGCCATCAAAATTGTGGATAATGTCTCCAGCTTCATCCTTAAGCAATTCTTTCTCCATTTTATCAAGTAAGGCTAGAGATGATTCAATCTCCCACCACCGTAGGAGTGTTCTAGTGAAACATTGAATGATAGTTTTACAGGCTTCAATTTCATTTTTCCCTCTAAGGTACATGAGCTTGTATTCAGTAAACATCATATCTATCATTTGCCTTATTTTCCCCACACTTAAATTATCTATATTCCATTCTCTATGAGAGTTTGGAAAGAAAGTGTGTGTTTCTGGAACTTTTCCCTTACCACTCAGATCAAGAGCAGAGTTTCTACTGAATTGACTTTCTAGTGGCTCATAGATAGGGAGTATTTGGGAATCTGGTTCTTTGAATAAAGAAGCAATAGAAATTTGTTTTGGAGGATCAATATTTTCTTCTGAAGATTTTGCTAAAGACTTAGAAGCTTCTTTAGGTAATAAATGAGGAAATCTATCAACTGGCTTGACAGGATTCTGGATTTGTATACTTATTTTTCTAAAAAATGAAGCAGGCACTCGCTTTTCAGATTTAGATATATGAAACTTTTTGAATTTTTCAGCTAAGTCTGATATAAGCCCTTTTTTAGACTGTATCTGGTCTACAACTTTGTCTTCTACCTCTTCCAGTTTATTCAATGATTCTCTAGTGTAACTTTTCAAAACTGAAGATGAAAACTATACATCATTTAAGCAACTATTTACACTATTTACTGAAACTTGAAGCTGGTCAAACTATTCTTTTACAGCAGAAGATTTTGTTGTATTCATTTCCAATCCTTTGATGGTTGTATTGGTCCAATTTAATTGTTCATTGGCTTTATGTATCCCACCATCAACACCTAAGGCATTATCTTCTTTCAGGAGTAGAGGTATAGCTTTTGCTGAATTTTTTCCTTCTCCTAGAATGATGCTTTTGTAGGGAGGAAAGGTAGTAGAAGTTTCAACCTTACTACCATCTAGATCTGACCAGGAATGTTGTGCTGAAGAAGATGATGCAGCATCATGCATCAAGATATTTTCTTGTTGTCTCTTATTTTTCCAAACATAAAAAGATATCTAGGAGTTTGTTTCTTCCATAAAATCTTTCCATGCTTGAGACATTCTGATCTTTTCTTCAGTGGTATGGACAAGGTCAAATTTTTCAGCTTCTGGATGTGTATATAAATCCCAATTTAACATAGCTTTCATCCATTGAGCACTTATTTGATGCTTTTTGCATCCATTCATCAGAGTGAAGAATTTGTGCATTTCCATGACTGATGGTTTCTTGCAATCATCTGGGAGTGGACCAAATCTTGATTCAGGGATCAAATCATATGTTTGTTCAAGATAGTCGTGATCATATCTTGGCTTGACTGATTGCATTTTGCTGAATATTTCTGTCAGCCTTGGATCTTCATTTTCCAAAGAAGGTAACTCATGCATCATCAATACATGATCAAACTCATGTGGAAATGGGATGTCTGAACACTTAGGGTTTGGACAAGGATTTATAGATGTAGAAGGAGGGGCTTCTCCTGTCCTTGGATGTGGTTTTCATGGATGACTAGATCACCAAGGCTACTCAAATTTTATAGATGATTTTCATTCTGGACAGACAATTTCTAAGGAAGAAAAATTAGCAATTTGAGCAAATTCAAATAATGAAACATGTTTACAAGAATTGGAAACAAAACTAGAACAGGCGGTATCTATACAATGAGGATCTCTGTATAACAAGGAACTTTTGCAGGCTTTTTCAATTCTTCTACAATCAATGGTTGGTCTTCTTGGAAAAGATAGGACAACAGAAGACTGAATTTCTTTGATATCTACAAAGGTTAAACTCTTCATGGTAGGAGGCTTGGGATTTGAAACAACCACACTACACTTTGATTCCTTACTAGGTGAATGGAGCACTGCTGGATATAAGGTATTCGTGTGCCTGAAACATCCTCGTTTCTGAATGGCTATATTATGTCTTTTTCTAGACATATAAATTCCAGTGGTCTGGATTTGTAATTGAAGAATTTTATCGATTGTTTCATCAAATACATAGACTGAAAAGTTTGGATAACAATCGAAATAGACAGGGCCATTTGATAGAGGGGCAACAATTCCTCCTATCAATGAATCAGTATATTTTTTATGAGTTAAATCTCTGACTGTGTCTAGGACAAAAGTATTCAGACCTTGATGAGTCAGAGCATGAATTCCGATTATGATACAACCTAGATGTAAATATTGAGTTTTTAATCTTTTTAGCTCGGCTTGGAGTTGTTTTGGATTTAGGAGTGGAATAGACTGTACACACTCAGAATTCTCTTGAACTTAACTAATAGATTATTTTATGGAAATCCTAGTGGTGGCTTTTAGGTGAAATACAGATACTTTCCAAATATGAAGTCAAATGGAATGTCTGCTACTACAAATTTTAGCTTTATGCAGTGTTGATCAAAGCATAGGGAAGCTTTAGGGGCTTCATATTTGAGTGTCTTGTTTCCCAGTCCTATAAATTTCCTATTTTCTGAAACCCAATACTTTGCAAGAATAACTTTGGTATTCAAAATATTTACATCTGCACCTGAATCTATTAGTGCAGTTAATGAAAACATTTCATTTTGTATACAAATATCTACATGAACATGATGTTGTTGGTATTCTATTGCTAGAATTCTCATTTCTCTAAAACCTGCTGCAATATCCTTTTTTCCCTCAAAAATTTCAACTTTTTGCTCATTAGAAATTGGTGCATCATGCCAACTATATGTAGTTGTATTTGCAGCAGTATTTTGCTCTAGAGGCTATTTACTTTTCTCTAGCTCTTCTACTTTGGACTTTAAAGTAGAGATTTCAGATTTGAGGTGGTGGATTTCTCTACTTGCCTCCCCCAAAGTGAGTTAACGAACTTTGTCTTGCCATTGGTGTCTTTGAAAAGATTTTGTGTTTCCTTCATAAGAGGTGTACACGAAAATTTGTTTTTTGGAAGTGCTCTTGGAATAATTTGAGGAATGCAACTGGTCAAGGAATGCTTCAAGAAGTCTATTCTTCATTTCTCCTTCTTGCATAGCACAGATTTGTGCCAGAATCTTTATTTCATCTTCTTCAGACATTTGAGCCATTAGCACTTTTTCTTTGTGTGGTTTCTGTTGGATTGTTGGTGGATCATCACCTAAGGAATCATTGGAATAATCAGAGTCAAAATCATTAGAATAATGACATTGACAATCTTTTGAGTCTGAACAGAAACAATTTTGAACATGAATATTTAGCTCTTCGGCTGAAGAACTATAACAAGAGGAACTGCAAGATTTAGTGGATGATTCCTCAAGTTGTTTTTTTTGTGCTTGTTCTCTAATTACAACATTGGGACAATGGTCTCTTTTGTGACTCCTTGAACCACATTTCATGCATATTATGGGAGATTCTATTTTAACAGCTTTTCTCTGTACATTTTGAGGCTGAGATTTCTTGCCTCTATTTTTCTTGGATTCTTCGCCAATTGGACATTTATTTGAAGTATGGCCAGTCTTGCCACACAACCAGCAAGTTAACTTATTCCATTTCTCTTGTTTAGAGCTATGGAGATGGATATCTGAAGGCTTGTAATAATGGGTCTTAGGGACATATTTATAATATCCCTTTCGAGGCCTTGATGGGGCCTTCCTTTTTCTCCTATCTTCCCTGATTGTCTGTTTCTTTGCTTTCTTTGCCTTTCTTTTGGCTTTTCTTCTCTTGACAAGAGGATCATCAATGTTCAAGCCATATTTGTTGCAAATGGACTTACTGTCACGCAACCTTGAAAGTTTTTCTAAAGATTTATTTACTTTAGAATTGGTACACAGACTGAGCAAATCTTTAGTTATGATGGAATAAATTTCTCCCCAAGTATATGATTCAAATGGTAATTGGAAAAATTCTTGCAGTCTGATAAAATCTACAAATCTGGAAGGGAGGGCTGCAAGGTATACTTGTTTCCAAAGGAGATTCTTGGAGTCTTTCACCTCATAGAGGCGTTGCATCCAATCTTTGTGAAAGTCTTCAAACTGAGACATCTTATTTCACTTAAGATTCATTAGAATAACCTCCTGCTTGTCTGCAATCTTTGTCTCAGAACCAAACCAATGTTCAAGAATCATAGAGGTGAGGGCTCCAATCTTATTATTTTGTGGTGTGCCATCGAAATTGTGGATAATGTCTCTAGCTTCATCCTTAAGCAATTCTTTCTCCTTTTTATCAAGTAAGGCTGGATATGATTCAATCTCCCACCACCATAGGAGTGTTCCAGTGAAACATTGAATGATAGTTTTACAAGCTTCAATTTCATTTTTCCCTCTAACGTACATGAGTTTGTATTCAGTAAACATCATATCTATCATTTGTCTTATTTGCCCCACAGTAAATTATCTATATTCCATTCTCTATGAGAGTCTGGAAAGAAAGTGTGTGTTTCTGAACTTTTCCCTTACCACTCAGATCAGGAGAAGAGTATCTACTGAACTGAATTTCTAGTGGCTCATAGATTGGGAGTATCTGGGATTCTGGTTCTTTGAATAAAGAAGCAATAGAAATTTATTCTAGAGGACCAGTCTTTTCTTCTAAAGATTTTGCTAAAGACTAAGAAGCTTATTTAGGTAATAAATGAGGAAATCTCTCAACTGGCTTGACAGGATTATGGATTTGTATACTTCTTTTTCTCAAAAATGAAGTAGGCACTGGCTTTTCAAATTTAGATATATGCAACTTTTCGAATTTTTCAACTAATTCTGATACAAGCCCTTTTGTAGATTGTATCTGGTCTACAACTTTGTCTTCTACCTCTTCCAGTTTATTCAGTGATTCTCTAGCATAACTTTTCAAAAATGACGATGAAAATTGTACATCATTTAAGCAACTATTTACACTATTCACTGAAACTTGAAGCTGGTCAAATTGTTCTTTTACAACAAAATATTTTGTTGTATTCATTTCTAGTCCTTTGATGGCTGTATTTATCCAATTTAATTGTTCACTGGCTTTCTATATCCTACCATCAATACCTAAGGCATTATCATCTTTCAGGATTAGAGGTATAGCTTTTGCTGAATTTTGTCCTTCTCCTAGAATGATGCCTTTGTAGGGAGGAAAGGTAGTAGAAGTTTCAACCTTACTACCATCTAGAGCTAACCAGGAATGTTGTACTGAAGAAGATGATGCAGCATCATGCATCAGGATATTTTTTGGTTGTCTCTTATTTTTCCAGACATAAAAAGATATCCGGGAGTTCGTTTCTTCCATAAAATCTTTCCATGCTTGAGACATTCTGATATTTTCTTCAGTGGTATGGACAAGGCCAAATTGTTCAGCTTCTGGATGTGTATATAAATCCCAATTTAACATAGCTTTCATCCATTGAGCACTTATTTGATGCCTTTTGCATCCATTCATCAGAGTCAAGAATTTGGGCATTTCCATGACTGATGGTTTCTTGCAATTATCTGGGAGTGGAGCAAATCTTGATTCAAGGATCAAATCATATGTTTGTTTAAGATATATGAGACCATATCTTGGCTTGGCTGGTCACATTTTGCTGAATATTTCTGTCAGCCTTGGATCTTCATTTTCCAAAGAAGGTAACTCATGCATCATCAATACATGATCAGACTCATGTGGAAATGGGATGTCTGAACACTTAGGGTTTGGACAAGGATTTATGGTTGTAGAAGGAGGGGCTTCTCCTGTCCTTGGATGATGGTTTTCATGGTTGAATAGATCACCGAGGCTACTCAAATTTATAGATGATTTTCATTCTGGATAGACAACTTCTAAGGAAGAAAAATTAACAATTTGAGCAAATTCAAAAAATGAAACATGTTTACAAGAATTTGAAACAGAACTGGAATAGGCGGTATCTATACAATGAGGATCTTTGTATAACGGGGAAATTCTACATCCTTGTTCAATTCTTCTACGATCAATGGTTGATCTTCTTGGAAAATATAGGAAATCATAAGACTGACTTTCTTTGATATCTGCAGAGGTTAAACTCTTCATGGCAGGAGGCTTGGGATTTGAAATAACCAAGTGTTCAGGGAAAGTGAGATCTTCCCATCTGATGTTCTGGTGTTCTATCTTCTGGTTCTTTGAGTCAGTAAGAACAACCAAACTAGACTTCGATTCCTTACTGGGTGAATGGAGGACTACTAAATATAAGGTATTCGTGTGCCTGGAACATCCTTGTGTCTGAATGGCTATATTATGTCTTTTTCTAGACATATCAAATCCAGTGGTCTCGATTTGTAATTGAAGAATTTTATCAATTGTTTCATCAAATACATAGACTGAAAAGTTTGGATAACAATCGAAATAAACAAGGCCATTTGACAGAGGGGCAACAATTCCTCCTATCAATGAATTTGTATATTTGTTATGAGTTAAATCTCTGACTGTGGCTAGGACAAAAGTATTCAGACCTTGATGAGTCAGAGCATGAATTATGATTTTGATATAACCCAGATGTAAATATTGAGTTTTTAATCTTTTTTCCTCAGCTTGGAGTTGTTTTGGATTTAAGAGTGGAATAGATTGTACACACTTAGAATTCTCTTGAATTTGACAAATAGATTCTTTTATGGAAATCCTAGTGGCGGATTTTAGATGAAATACAGATACATTTCCTAATATGCAGTCGAATGGAATGTCTGGTACTACAAATTTCAGCTTTATGTAGTGTCGATCAAAGCATAGGGAAGCTTTAGGGACTTCATATCTGAGTGTCTTGTTTACGAGTCCTATATCTTTCCTATTTTCTGAAACCCAATACTTTGAAGGAATAACTTTGGTATTCAAAATATTTACATCTGCACCTGAATATATTAGTGCAGTTAATGAAAACATTTCATTTTGTATATAGATATCTACATGAACATGATGTTGTTGGTATTCTATTGCTAGAATTCTCATTTCTCTAAAACCTGTTGCAAGATCCCTTTTTCCCTCAAAAATTTTAACTTTTTGCTCATTAAAAACTGGTGCATCATGCCAACTATATGTAGTTATATTTACAGTGGTATTTTTCTCTAGAGGTTGTTTTCCTTTCTCTAGCTCTTCTACTTTGGACTTTAAAGTAGAGATTTCAGATTTGAGGTGGTGCATTTCTCTACTTACCTCCCCCAAAGTGAGTGAACGAACTTTGTCCTATCGTTGGTGTCTTTGAAAATATTTTGTGTTTCATTCATAAGATGCGTCCACGAAAAGTGGTTTTTTGGAAGAGCTCCTGGAAGAATTTGAGGAATGCAACTAGTCAAGGAATGCTTCAAGAAGTATGTTCTTCATTTATCCTTCTTCCATAGCATGGATTTGTGCCAGAATCTTTAGTTCATCTTCTTCATACGTTTGAGCCATTAGCATTTTTTATTTGTGTGGCATCTGTTGGATTACTGGTGGATCATCATCTGAGGAATCACTGGAATAATCAAAGTTAGAATCATTAGAATAATGACATTGACAGTCTTCTGATTCTGGACAGAAACAATTTTGAACATGAATATTTAGCTCTTCGCTAAAGAACTATAAGAAGAGGAACTGCAAGATTCAGTTGATGATTCCTCAAGTTGTTGTTGTTGTGCATGTTCTCTGATTACAACATTGGGACAATGGTATGTTTTGTGACTCCTTGAACCACATTTCATGCATATTATGGGAGATTCTTTTTTAACATCTTTTCTATGTACATTTTGAGGCTGATATTTCTTGCCTCTGTTTTTCTTAAATTCTTCGTCAATTGGACATTTATTTGAAGTATGGCCAGTCTTTCTACACAACTAGCAAGTTAACTTATTCCATTTCTCTTGTTTAGAGCTATGGAGATGGATATCCGAAGGCTTGTAATAATGGCTCTTAGGGACATATTTATAATATCCCTTTCGGGGCCTTGATGGGGCCTTCCTTTTTCTCCTATCTGTTAGCACTTGAAATTTCACCTCAGGCTGAGAAAGGTAAACCTCAAGGCAACATCAAACCACTTAGCCTCGTAGCTAGCCCTACGGGGCAGGAGAGGGCTCTCTCCGGTCTATCTCGGTAAAGATCTTCAATTGGTGAGATGACCAATAGGGTAACACTGATTTTAGGCTAGTAAACTGATCAAATGGGTTGATTTTGTGTTTTTAGGGTTTTTGGTGGCAAATTGAGGAGATGGCAATTTTGGGTGCGGGGATTGGACACAGTTTCTGCAGGGGGTTCTTTGGGGCGAGATAGGAGACAGTATTGATGCCTTAGATTGAGGTGAATGGATGAGAAAGACAGGTGAGGAGCTAAGGAGAGCAAACAATAACTTTGAATTCTCCTTAAACAGTAGAAAGCATTGAAATTAAACAAACTTAAAAGCAGAGCATGACAGTCATGAATTCTACTTTAACACTTCATTTGTTTAATGTGTAGAAGGAAAAGAAAGGAAATGATTCACATAACACACTTACAAGTACATAAAGAAACACACCATCAATACATGTAACCACAAGAATCCCAAAAAGGACTGCAAAACCCTGGTCTTCCTTAGCCAATAATTGCAGAGATACAGTGGATAATACAATGATAGCTTCTCCCTCAAGAGTCCCACCATGAAAATGAGCAAGAAAGTACATAATATAGATCATCTAACATCTTTCCCTGCCTCTAGGGGTCGAGCTCACTATCCTAGGAGCTGTTTCAACCACTTCTAAACTAAGCACTGAAAACTAGGCAGTCAAAACAACTTGCCTCTATAAGCTAGGAAACCAATTCATTCATTTAATTTTCACCTATTTCATGAATGAATCTTCTAGAAGAGATACATAAGTGTAAAAGTATCAAGAAATTACATTATTTACATCAAGGAGGATAACAATCCACTCCAAAAAGTCAAACTGGGTCAAATCTGCGTTTTTCTGAGCTGTACAATGAAATTTTGAGAAAATTGCCTGATAGGTCACGCGCCTCTGCCTGACGGGTCGCGCGCCTTTGAGGGCACATTTGGGGCACTTCCAGGTGGCCAAATTGAGCAAGAGTAGGCTTGTTGGAAAGGTATATGATTCTACTTTCCAACCCAACTGGAATTGATGAATTTGGTGGTCATTTGCCCCTCCAAAATTGCAATCTCCCAAGACTGCTTTCTGTGTCTCAAAAATGTGGCAGAACGTCATTTTTTGCTTGTTTTTTGACTTTCTGGAGGCCCAAAACTTCATAAAATCTCTTGGCCATGGATGAGAATATGTAACTTCTCATGAAAAATCTGGAAATGATGAATTTTTGCAAAATGGAGTTGCCAAGATGAAGGGTCGCGCGGGGGGTGAGACTCGTTAATGGACAAAACCTGTAAATTGCCTGAAAAAACCAAAATTGACCCAAAATGTTCAAAATTTCTTGGTATTTGTTCTTTGGCTGAGCTATTTGGTGCCTTTATCCTTCAAGGAAGCTTCGGCCAAGATGTGGAGGGGATCGGGCCTTTTTCTCCTTTTTAGTGCCTTGGCTAACCTCCTTGGATCCGACGATTGTAATTTTGACATTTCTATAAAACCATGACACCTGTGCAAAAAGTGAAGGAGTTTTTTCTTCTTTGGCATGTTGTGGACAAAAACCTCTCTCAGTTTTCCAAAATTCATCTTTGATTGCTCTGAAACATCATTTGAGTACGACTTTTCCCGATGTGTGAAACAAGGAATTTTGTCAAAATGGAGCGAAATGAAGGGGATAGGGGGCTTCTAAATTCTTGGGGAAATTTTTTGGAGTGGGGAGGGATGTTAAGAAGTAGGGGAAAGTGGAGTCTCAGAGATTGAGCGAGGGAAGGGGTCCAAAAGGGAAAAACACAGGCCAAACCTAGGAAATTGCCAAGTTGTAGCTAGAAACTAGGGTTTGTGCAAAAATGAGGAATTTGGCGGATCTAAGGGATGGGAAGCATTTAATAAGGTACATTAAGGATAGGGGAAGGTGTATGAACATCAGGATACAAGTTTTGCCGATGATTTGACCATCCAAGAGATATTGTCGTCAAAACCCTAGGAGAGGGAAATGACCTTGCCTAGGTGCAACTGAAGCATGAACAAGGTGTAAAATGACTCATTAGACACTGAAATGATAATTACAACCCTATGAATGATGATAGAATCAGCTGAATAGTGACATAGATTGGCATTTGGAGAACTTTAGAAGGAGTGAAAGCAAACCCTAGACCTAATGCCTAGTGACCAAATTTTGCTTGAAAACTCTTTGAAATGACAAAATTTGACCTTGACACTTCAAATTCACTTTGTAAGAGCACGTTTGATCACTGGAGGAAGGATGGAAAGACTGAAACTAACATTGGCTCCAATGGGGATGGTAGCTCCTTGGAGGTGCCAAGAACCTCAGACCTCTGGGAGAGCAGACCAGTGCTTTCAACCATTGGGCGATGGAGTCATTATTTCGGCAAACGACACAAGACTTTGACTCATTTATTGACTGAAACCTGACTCAAGCCGACACAATTATGAAACCAACATGACTGAAAACTGACTCATGACTGACTTAACGAAAACAAGAACTTACAAAGATTATTGAAGGGTAGCAGTCCATCAAGATTTTAAATCATGATGACAACCACCTGTGTTTCTTACAAGACTATAGACATCAAACTATATCAAAATGCCAATGCAACCAATCAAGCAGATGCCTTCTTGATTGATTCTCCCACTCAGATCTCATGATCAACAATAGATACTGGTAACTGGGCATCCAAAAACATAGCTGACCATGATCTCCTTCATCACTGAACACAACAATAATCACTTTCACTGCTGACTGCAACAGATCTGCCATTGGATCCTGGAAAACATGAAGACTTGACATTGCCACCTCCTGCTGAAAGAACAAGGTGTCTTTTGTTTCAATTCCTGATCTGCCTTCCTCATGTGCTTCGGAAAGAGTATGTTCCTGGTCCTCAAAAAATTCTGAACAAGTAGATTGTCAGGCCAGGTTAGCTCAGAAATTAATGAGCGCAAAACAACTGAGTGATTTTATTCATTAGACTATTATTATTTATACATATACAAAAACGGATCAGTTCATCTTCTAGATGACTGTCCAACTTCACCTCATCTGTTTCGGATTAGGTGTCAACATTCCCCCCCTTAATCTGAAGGGATGTTGGTGAGTCCAAGCATCGTTCTGAATCTTTCAAGATTTTCTCTTCCAAGCGCTTTGGTGAAGATGTCTGCAATTTGCTCGTTTGTGGAACAATGACGGAGATGGATTGTTTTGGCCTCAACATGATGTCGGATCAGATGATATTTAGTATTGATGTGCTTAGTACGATCATGGAACTTTGGGTTCTTGGCCAACTTTATTGCAGAGGTGTTATCAATCATGAGTGGAGTAGATTGTATTTGTTTTACTTGCAAATCTTCAAGAATTTTCCTGAGCCACACAATTTCTTTCGTTGCTTCAGCTGCTGCCACGTATTTTGCTTATGTTGTGGAATCTGCTGGTACTGATTGTTTGCGTGATCTCCAGGAGATAGCTCCCGATCCAAGACTCATAGCATATCCTGAAGTAGATACCCCAGTTTATTTGTCTCCATCGAAGTCTGAATCAGAGTATCCAATCAAGTTGAAGTCGTCCACCTGTGTATACTTGATTCCAAGGTCTTGAGTTCCCTTCAAGTACCTTAGAACTCTTTTTGCAGCAGACCAATGTCCCTCACAAGGCTTTTGCATAAACCTGGAGAGGATTCCAACAGCAAATGAAATGTCTGGTCTGGTAGTAGTGAGGTAGATGAGACTCCCTACAAGCTGTCTATACTTTGTTGCATCCTCAAATTCCTTTCCTTCAATAGATGTGAGCTTCAAGTTTTTTTCCATTGGAGTAGAAAGGGGATTGCATTCTGTCATGCCAAATCTGTTTAACAAATCTCCAATGTATTTCTTTTGAGAAAGAAATATGGACTTTGGATGTTGGGTTACTTCAATGCCAAGATAGTAATGAACATAGCCCAAATCAGTCATTTCAAAAAAATTTCCTAATTCTTTCTTTATGGATGCAATATAGCTTTCATTGTTCCCTTTCATTAAAAGATCATCTACATATACCACAAGATATACAACTGTTTTGCCAACTTTCTTGACAAATAAAGTTGCATCATCAAGATCAAAATGTTTGAAGTTGAGTTTCAGAAGATGCTCAGTTAGTTTTTCATACCAGGCTCGTGGTGCTTGTTTGAGGCCATACAAGGACTTCACAAGTTTGCATACTTTGTGTTCATGTCCTTTCACAGCAAATCCTTCAGGCTGGGACATAAAAACATTCTCTTTTAGATCTCCATTCAAGAATGCAGTTTTTACATCCATTTGATGGACTTTCCAACCGTTCTGAGCAGCTAGTGCAAAGAGTGTCCGGATGGTGGCCCATTTTGCTGTGGGAGAAAAAGTTTCCTCATAATCGACCCCTTCCTTCTGTGCAAAACCTTTTGCCACAAGCCTAGCTTTGTGCTTGTCAAGTGAGCCATCAGCTTTGTACTTGTTCTTGTAGACCCACTTGCAGCCAATTGGTTTGGTTCCAAATGGAGGATCAACCAGCTTCCAAGTGCCATTCTTTATGAGGGCATCATACTCCTTCTGCATCGCTTCTTTCCATTCATCGTGAGAAGCAGCTTCTTTGAAGGAAGTTGGTTCAAAATCTGTAGACAAGTTCAATTCACAATCATAAGTAACATCCATATCAACAGGTGAATTAGAGTTATCTACATCACCTCCATCTTGTCGGCTTGAATTTCTGGTTCCTGTTTTTCCAATTTCATCAGGATGAACACTTTCAAGTGTCTTTGTCATCCACTTTGGGGGACCTTTCTGAGATGGTCCAAGCTGTTCTGTTGATTGAGTTGGGTCTGAATCAAGATTGAGTCTCCCAATTCTATCAATTACATCACTTAAAGCATCATCCATTGTTGAAGTGTCATGCAGGGGAGATTGTTCTTCAGAAGAAGATTCCACATGTTGATCTAGTATAGGAATCCCCCCTTCAAGATGTGGAATCTGATTATCAAACTCTTGGAATGATTTCGGTTTTGTGAATCTATCCAAGCGATCAAGTTGCCGCTCAACAACACTGTCTGATTTAGATGATTCAAGAAAAATGACATCTCTAGATAAAACAAACTTTTTATTTACTTCATCATAAAGGCGGTATGCTTTAGATGTGTTTGAATACCCCAGGAAGATACACTTATGACTTCTAGCACCAAGTTTGTTTCTATGTACCTTTGGTATTAAAGCATAACAGGTGGAACCAAATATCCTGAGATGTTTTACCAAAGGAACATGTCCATACCACAATTCATAAGGAGTCTTGTTTCTTATAGCACTAGATGGACATCTATTCTTTATATATGCAGCACATAGAATAGCATCAGCCCAAAACATTGTCTTTACATTTTTGAAGAAAAGCATGGATCGTACCATATTCAAAATTGTTCTGTTCATTCTTTCAGCTACACCATTCTGTTGAGGATTATAAGGCACAGTTGTTTGATGTTTAATCCCATGTTGGCGAAGATAGTGTTCATATTGATTTGATGTATATTCTTTTCCATTATCAGTGCGAATAGACCCAATATGAGATTGTGCATCATTTTCAATCCACTTATGAAAATTCTTGAATGTTTGAAAAGCATCAGATTTGTTCTTCAATAAGTAAACCCAACACATTCTGGTGTAATCATCAATAAATGTCATGATATATTTATTTCCATTTGCAGAAGAAACAGGCATTGGACCACATAAATCTGAATGAATAAGTTCAAGCTTCCTATGTGCTCTTGAATGTGAATCATGAAAAGACTGTTTGTTGTGGTTTCCTAGAATGCAAGCATCACATTGTTTATGTTTTCTAGGAATTGTAGGCAAACCAGCAACACCATTTTTCTTCAACAAGCGGAGACTATCATAGTTTAAATGTCCAAATCTAGCATGCCATAATAAAATTGATGAAAGTGCACCTTCTTCATGATGAGAAATATATGAGAAATGTTGTTCATGAGCAAAGGTTCCTTGCAGTTTAAGAAGTCTTTCTTCTTCTATACCTCTCATGACAAGTGAATGGTCAGATGCCTTTCTTACCTCAAGCTTGCCATCAGACATGTGAATGGAGTGACCTTGCTGGTGGATGTGGACCAGGGACAACAAGTTTCTCTTCAGCTGTGGGAGATATAGAACATGATCCAGAAGAAAGTCTGGAAGACCAGGCAGTTTAAGCCTGATTGTGCCAAGCCCTGATGGCTTGATTTTTGACTGATCTGCAAAGTATATTGCTCCATCAACATTGTCAGTGAAATCTTCAAAGAAATCTCTCCTATAAGTCATATGATAGGTTGCTCCTGAATCAAGCAACCAGTCATTTTTCGAAGAAGTAAGTGAAGCATTAAACAAATCTTCATTTACTCCAATGTTACATTGTGCCTCAATATAGTGAGCGGATTCAGGTGCTTTACCTTTGTCTGAGTCATCAGTTTTACCTTTCTGCTGGTTTCTTCTCTGCTTAACCTTGTCCCATGGTAGCTTGCATGTAGAAGCATCATGTGATCCATTTCGTTTGCAGCGAATGCAATGCAGATCTGCCTTTTCTGCTTGGGAATGTCTGCCCCCCCTGCCTCTGAAGTATCTTCCTCTTCCTCTTCGTCCACCTCTTCCTCTTGTAGAATCTTGAGCAGGCTGCTTTTCTTTATGAGCAAGGCAAACAGTCTCTTCAGAAGATTCAGGGACTGTTTTCTTTCCAAAGGCTTTCTCTCTTTCAGCAAACTTTTTCACAAGAGTGTCAAAGGTTATATCTTTAAGATTTCCATTTGCTTGTAAAGACTCAAGATAGTTAGAGTAGGTAGGATAGAGTGCTTTGAGAAAGGCAATAAGAGAGATATCCAGCTCAACCTTAGTGGATTTAATATCATGCACTATAGACTTTATTTCAGATGCAAGAGTAAGAGGATCATTATTTTTCAGTTCAAGAGTGAAGAGTTTAATCATGAGCTGAACAACTTCAAGTGCAGAATGTGTATGATAGAGTTCTTTCAGCTTTTGTAAAGCTTCAAAGGCAGTGGAATAGGATGAAATATGACGACTTACTTCCTCACTTACGGATGCTGCGATCAATGCAAAGGCTTTGTTGTTCTTGTTTTCCCAAATGGCGAGTTGTTTGTCTGATGTGGGCTGCACAGGGTCTCTGTCTTCTTCTTCGACACACACACCTTTCCACAGCTCATTGTAGATGAGGGTGTGTTTTACCATCTGAGACCATTCAGAATAGTTCTCCTTGCCAGTGAGAACTATTCCGACCATAGAAATGATTGAATGCATTCTGTGAAAAAAAAATATCTCTGCAAAAAACACTTCTGTTGAGAGAGAAAAAAATCCTTATATGATAGCCTTATGCATTTTATTTTTCTTCTAACATTCCATCAGCATATATATATCACTGCTCACATATATATCATGTATATCACTGTTTAAAAAAACGGCGCTCATATACATATCACTTCTCACATATATATCAATGTATATCACTGTTTAAAAAAAGGGCGCTCATATACATATCACTTCTCACATATATATCAATGTATATCACTGTTTAAAAAAGGGCGCTCATATACATATCACTTCTCACATATATATCAATGTATATCACTGTTCAACAAAAAAGGGCGCTCATATGAAAACGATGTGGTATCCTGGGGGTTTCACGCCATGGTAGCCGCTGCCCAGAGGTGGAACACATATCGATTTCTCGTTAGCTATACTATACCCCATCTGAAATGGCTCCTCCAGTACTCGGCCTTGTCTTTTCCCGTTGACATATGCTGGAATGAAATAAACCAACAGTCCCGAGAATAGTCTTTAAAAAACGCAGCGATACCAATTAGAACAGTCTTTAAAAAAAAAAAAAACGCAGGGGTTCAATGCACCAGGTTACCATGTCTTCAACGCAGTTACCAACAGTCACGTAATAACATGGAGACAACGCGGTCACTCACCATATCACCGCATCAGGTCGAGAGATCGCCTTTCTCACACCACCACAATCTCGGCTGCGATTTCTTTCCAGATGTGCAGAAGCCACAAAGGTATCGATCATGTGATGAGATGTCTTGTCTTCAAAAAACGCAGTCCACAGCATTTAAAAAGCGCATATAATACAATGCAGTCTATAAAAAACGCAATCTCAGTCTTCAATACTTTAATACAACGCATAACCACCATTCAGAACAACAGCAGAAACGCATCAACGTATAGGTAACAACACATTCCACGCATCAACGCATAGAGCTGGACAGTCATGTCATGCCAGAGGCGCTCAGATCACCGCCAGAAGCACGCAGTCTCAGGACAGAGGTAGGTTTCATGAGGCAGTAGAAACCTGGCAGAGGCAGGAGCTATTTCTGGGACCTGTGCTCTGATACCATGTCAGGCCAGGTTAGCTCAGAAATTAATGAGCGCAAAACAACTGAGTGATTTTATTCATTAGACTATTATTATTTATACATATACAAAAGCGGATCAGTTCATCTTCTAGATGATTGTCCAACTTCACCTCATCCGTTTCGGATTAGGTGTCAACATAGATGAGCAGATCTCCTCTTGAAATAACATTTCAAAACATGAGACATATGAGGAAGAATCTGAAATGGAATCCTGAATGGTCTGATCTTCTGTAGTCTGACAATATGGTAGGTCATCCTCATATGATATGATAGCCAGATTCTCATTACATTCATCAATCATGAGAAAAGAAATTTCAGATGTTTCGTGAAACCCAACACTAACATTTCTATCAGCTATCATAGATTCATCCAGAGAAACCTTTTCACTTACTTGAACGAAGATCTTGTCTTGTTTTTCACAGAGGCAATGAACTACATCCTCATGAAGATCTAGTGTTGGTGAAATGAGAGCATTTAGGTATGCTACTCCATTTTCTTCATTTGAGGCAGCCGCGACAATACAACTTTCTTTTATGAGATCCGGAACAACATGTTTTGCCTCGTCACAATTTATCTCTCGATCTGATTTATCATCATCACTTTCTGAGATTGGAACATTACTTTCCTTCGTTACCTTCATGTTGTCTTCTTCTATGGACAGATCTGAAACAACATTTTCTCTTTCCTCATTTTCAACCATATGGAAATCTTCAGCCTGCTAATCTTGACAAGTATCCTCTAGGATTTCTGTGTGCTGCTGAAATGGATTCTCATACAGAGCCTCCATAATCTCAACGTCCATAAAATTATCATCTTCATAATATTTCTCAAGGCTTTCAATAAAACTATATGCATGCTTGCAACAATCATGAACCAAATTTAATGATGGATATGATGCTTGATATCTTTCAATAAACAAGGCATGAAAATCCTTTAAACAGTAAATACAAGCAAGCGGCAAGCTTTCATACCATGATTGGGCTTTATCTTCCAGAGTGGCCAAGAATATCTTCATCAGGCAATCTTCAGGAAAATCAATCTTCAACTTGCGAATATGCATATGAAATCTAACTAGATGTAAAGCAGCATCCTTCTTACCATCATCATTAAATGTAGGCAAATTGCTTGACCAATCTACCTTCGGAATTTTATTTGGAAAACCGGGGATGTGATCTCGACTCAAAAGAGCATATCTTCTTGCAATCCGATCCATCTTGAAAATCTCAAAGCTACTGATCTCTCTGCAGTGAAGTCACCATGAAGCACAGGTTGCTGGATTTTTCATGAAAAGAGTCGCTAGGTGAATGATTTCAGCCTTGCCAGTGTCTGATCATTGTCCACTATCAACAATCAGATCTGAACTTGATACATGTACTGGGGTAAAATGCAAATGAAGTGTTGTATTCACAAGCTCACGGAGATGGACTGAGGCAGCGTTTATCTACTTCCGCTTATGCAAAGCAAAAGCGTTTCGAAGGCTACCTGGCGTAACTTCAGGCTCCGTCTAAGACTTATGAAGCAAACACATCAATCAACAAACACGTTGTTCTCCCCAGTATGGTCGCCAATATGTTAGCGCTTGAAATTTCACCTCATGCTGAGAAAGGTAAACCTCAAGGCAACATCAAACCACTTAGCCTCGTAGCTAGCCATACGGGGCAGGAGAGGGCTATCTCCGGTCTATCTCGGTAAATATCTTCAATTGGTGAGATGACCAATAGGGTAACACTGATTTTAGGCTAGTAAACTGATCAAATGGGTTGATTTTGGGTTTTTAGGGTGTTCGGTGGCAAATTGAGGAGATGGCAATTTTGGGTGCGGGGATTGGACACAGTTTCTGCAGGGGGTTCTTTGGGGCGAGATAAGAGACAATATTGATGCCTTAGATTGAGGTGAATGGATGAGAAAGACAGGTGAGGAGCTAAGGAGAGCAAACAATAACTTTGAATTCTCCTTAAACAGTAGAAAACATTGAAATTAAACAAACTTAAAAGCAGAGCATGACAGTCATGAATTCTACTTTAACACTTCATTTTTTTAATGTGCAGAAGGAAAAGAAAGGAAATGATTCACATAACACACTTACAAGTACATAAAGAAACACACCATCAATACATGTAACCACAAGAATCCCAAAAAGGACTGCAAAACCCTGGTCTTCCTTAGCCAATAATTGCAGAGATACAGTGGATAATACAATGATAGCTTCTCCCTCAAGAGTCCCACCATGAAAATGAGCAAGAAAGTACATAATATAGATCATCTAACATCTTTCCTTGCCTCTAGGGGTCGATCTCACTATCCTAGGAGCTGTTTCAACCACTTCTAAACTAAGCACTGAAAACTAGGCAGTCAAAACAACTTGCCTCTATAAGCTAGGAAACCAATTCATTCATTTAATTTTCACCTATTTCATGAATGAATCTTCTAGAAGAGATACATAAGTGTAAAAGTATCAAGAAATTACATTATTTACATCAAGGAGGATAACAATCCACTCCAAAAAGTCAAACTGGGTCAAATCTGCATTTTTCTGAGCTGTACAATGAAATTTTGAGAAAATTGCCTGATAGGTCGCGCGCCTCTGCCTGACGGGTCGCGCGCCTTTGAGGGCACATTTGGGGCACTTCCAGGTGGAAAAATTGAGCAAGAGTAGTCTTGTTGGAGATTTCTGTGAGTCTACTTTCCAACCCAACTGGAATTTCTGAATTTGGTGGTCATTTGCCCTCCAAAATGGCAATCTCCCAAGACTGCTTTCTGTGTCTCAAAAATGTGGCAGAACGTCATTTTTTGCTTGTTTTTTGACTTTCTGGAGGCCCAAAACTTCATAAAATCTATTGGCCATGGATGAGCATATGTAACTTCTCATGAAAAATCTGGAAATGCTGAGTTTTTGCAAAATGGAGTTGCCAAGATGAAGGGTCGCGCGGGGGGTGTGACCCGTTAATGGGCAAAACCTGTAAATTGCCTGAAAAAACCAAAATTGACCCAAAATGTTCAAAATTTCTTGGTATTTGTGCTGTGGCTGAGCTATTTGGTGCCTTTCTCCTTCAAGGAAGCTTCGGCCAAGATGTGGAGGGGATCGGGCCTTTTTCTCCTTTTTAGTGCCTTGGCCAACCTCCTTGGATCCGGCGATTGTAATTTTGACATTTATCTAAAACCATGACACCTGTGCAAAAAGTGAAGGAGGTTTTTCGTCTTTGGCATGTTGTGGACAAAAACCTCTCTCAGTTTTCCAAAATTCATCTTTGATTGCTCTGAAACATCATTTGAGTGCGACTTGTCCCGATGTGTGAAACAAGGAATTTTGTCGAAATGGAGCGAAATGAAGGGGATAGGGGGCTTCTAAATTCTTGGGGAAATTTTTTGGAGTGGGGAGGGATGTTAGGAAGCAGGGGAAAGTGGAATCTCAGAGATTGAGTGAGGGGAAGGGGTCCGAAAGGGAAAAACACAGGCCAAACCTAGGAAATTGCCACGTTGTAGCTAGAAACTAGCGTTTGTGCAAAAATGAGGAATTTGGCGGATCTAAGGGATGGGAAGCATTTAATAAGGTACTTTAAGGATAGGGGAAGGTGTATGAACATCAGGATACAAGTTTTGCCGATGATTTGACCATCCAAGAGATATTGCCGTCAAAACCCTAGGAGAGGGAAATGACCTTGCCTAGGTGCAACTGAAGCATGAACAAGGTGTAAAATGACTCATTAGACACTGACATGATAATGAAAACCCTATGAATGATGATAGACTCAGCTGAATAGTGACATATATTGGCATTTGGACAAATTTAGAAGGAGTGAAAGCAAACCCTAGACCTAATGCCTAGTGACCAAATTTTGCTTGAAAACTCTTTGAAATGACAAAATTTGACCTTGACACTTCAAATTCACTTTGTAAGAGCACGTTTGATCACTGGAGGAAGGCTGGAAAGACTGACACTAACACTATCTTCCCTGATTATCTGTTTCTTTGCTTTCTTTGCCTTTCTTTTGGCTTTTCTTCTCTTGACAAGAGGATCATCAATGTTCAAGCCATATTTGCTGCAAATGGACTTACTTTCGGGAAAACTTAAAAGTTTTTCTAAAGATTTATTTACTTTAGAATTGGTACATAGACTGATCAAAGCTTTAGTTATGATGGAATAAATTTCTCCCCAAGTATACGATTTAAATGGTAATTGGAAAACTTCTTGTAGTCTGATAAAATCTACAAATCTGGAAGGGAGGGTTGCAAGGTATACTTGTTTCAAAAGGAGATTCTTGGAGTCTTTCACCTCATAGATGTGTTGCATCCAATATCTATGAAAGTATTCAAACTGAGACATCTTATTGCTTAAGATTCATTAGAATAACCTCATGCTTGTCTGCAATCTCCGTCTTAGAACCACACCAATGTTCAAGAATCATGGAGGTGAGGGCTCCAATCATATTATTCTGTAGTGTGCCATCAAAATTATGGATAATGTCTCCAGCTTCATCCTTAAGCAATTATTTCTCCATTTTGTCATGTAAGGCTGGAGATGATTCAATCTCCCACCACCGTAGGAGTGTTCCAGTGAAACATTGAATGATAGTTTTACAAGCTTCAATTTCATTTTTCCCTCTAAGGCACATGAGCTTATATTCAGTAAACATCATATCTATCATTTGTCTTATTTTCCCCACACTTAAATTATCTATATTCCATTCTTTATGAGAGTCTGGAAAGAAAGTGTGTGTTTCTGGAACTTTTCCCTTACCACTCAGATTAGGAGCAGAGTATCTACTGAACTGACTTTCTAGTGGCTCATAGATATGGAGTATCTGGGATTCTGGTTCCTTGAATAAAGAAGCAATAGAAATTTTTTATGGAGGATCAGTCTTTTCTTCTGAAGATTTTGCTAAAGATTGCGAAGCTTCTTTAGGTAATAAATGAGGAAATATGTCAATTGGCTTGACAAGATTCTGGATTTGTATACTTCTTTTCTCAAAAATTAAGTAGGAACTGGCTTTTTAGATTTAGATATGTGTAGCTTTTCGTATTTTTCAGCTAAGTCTGATATAAGCCCTTTTGTATATTGTATATGGTCTACAAGTTTGTCTTCTACCTATTCTAGTTTATTTAGTGATTCTCTAGCATAACTTTTCAAAACTGGAGATGAAAACTGTACACCATTTAAGCAACTATTTACACTATTTACTGAAACTTGAAGCTGGTCAAACTATTCTTTTACAGCAGAAGATTTTGTTGTATTTCATTTCCAGTCCTTTGATGGTTGTATTTGTCCAATTTAATTGTTCATTGGCTTTTTGTATCCTACCATCAATACCTAAGGCATTATCATCCTTCAGGACTAGAGGTATAGCTTTTGTTGAATTTTGTCCTTCTCCTAGAATGATGCCTTTGTAGGGAGGAAAGGTAGTAGAAGTTTCAACCTTACTACCATCTAGTGCTGGCCAGGAATGTTCTTTTCAAGAAGATGATGCAGCGTCATGCATCAAAATATTTTCTGGTTGTCTCTTATTTTTCCAGACATAAAAAGATATCCAGGAGTTTGTTTCTTCCGTAAAATATTACCATGCTTGATACATTCTGATCTTTTCTTCAGTTGTATGGACAAGGCCGAATTGTTCAGCTTCTGGATATGTATATAAATCCCAATTTAACATAGCTTTCATCCATTGAGCACTTATTTGATGCTTTTTTCATCCATTCATCAGAGCGAAGAATTTGTGCATTTCCATGACTGATGATTTCTTGCAATCATCTGGGAGTGGACCAAATCTTGATTCAGGGATCAAATCATATGTTTGTTCAAGATATTCGAGACCATATCTTGGCTTGGATGGTCACATTTTGTTGAATATTTCTGTCAACCTTGGATCTTCATTTTCCAAAGAAGGTAACTCATGCACCATCAATACATGATCAAACTCATATGGAAATGGGATGTCTGAACACTTAGGGTTTGGACAAGGACTTATGGTTGTAGAAGGAGGGGCTTCTCTTGTCCTTGGATGATGGTTTTCATGGATGAATAGATCACCAAGGCTACTCAAATTTACAGATGATTTGCATTCTGGACAGACAACTCCTAAGGAAGAAAAATTAATAATTTGAGCAAATTAAAATAATGAAACATGTTTACAAGAATTGAAAACAGAACTGGAACAGGTGGTATCTATACAATGAGTATCTTTGCATAACGGGGAACTTCTGTGGGCTTGTTCAATTCTTCTACGATCAATGGTTGATCTTCTTGGAAAATATAGGATAGCAGAAGACTAACTTTCTTTGATATATGCAGAGGTTAAAATCTTCATGGTAGGAGGCTTGGGATTTGAAACAACCCAGTGTTCTGGGAAAGTAAGATCTTCCCATCTGATGGTCTGGTGTTATATCTTCTAGTTCTTTGAGTCAGTAGGAACAACCACACTGGACTTCGATTCCTTACTGGGTGAATGGACGACTGCTGGATATAAGGTATTCATGTGCCTGAAACATCCTCGTGTCTGAATGGCTATATTATGTCTTTTTTTAGACATATCAAATCCAATGGTCTGGATTTGCAATTGAAGAATTTTATCGATTGTTTCATCAAATACATAGACTGAAAAGTTTGGATAACAATCGAAATAAACAGGGCCATTTGACAGAAGGGCAACAATTCCTCCTATCAATGAATCGGTATATTTGCTATGAGTTAAATCTCTGACTGTGGCTAGGACAAAAGTATTCAGACCTTGATGATTCAGAGCATGAATTTTGATTCTGATACAGCACAGATGTAAATATTGAGTTTTTAATATTTTTTCCTTGGCTTGGATTTGTTTTGGATTTAGGAGTGGAATAGACTATGCACACTCAGAATTCTCTTGAATTTGACTAATAGATTCTTTTATGGAAATCCTAGTGGCGGCTTTTAGGTGAAATACAGATAAATCAGAATATACTTCTGATGCATTAATACTAGGGAGCTGCCATCTGCAGATGGTTGTGTCTCCTCATACTCAAGTTCGGTAGAATTTATAACATGACTAGAAGTAGATGCAAACGTATCCCAGATGGGATTTTCTTGTGCCAATTCTTTTTCTTCTATTTCTCGGAAATACACAGATCTTCTATGTGGTTCCATTTCTGAAAGAGTGTTTAATGAGTACTAACCTGAACCAAAAACTTGGCTCTGATACCAATTTTAAGTAGGGGCTTCACAGAAGCTTGCAACAGCAACATAGTTAACTGACCTTGTTGAGTCTCTTCTCTATCTTTGCCACTTATTTTTCTTTACACGAACCTACTCAGGTATTTCATGCTCTATCGACCTTCTTCACAACTTCCCTCGCCTATATGCAGTCTGGCATCCCTTCTACCCTTTGGCTAACCTCTGGTGAACCTCAAGCAAGAATAACTTTAGACAGATACTACCTCAACAGCTCATTTTAATGCATAATTTTATTAATTTAGAGAAATGGATTACAGAGATCTTTACAGGATGTTCTTTCCCAAGATTGAATGTGTTTTCATTTATCAGACTTGGCTTCTTAAAAAGATAGCGCTAAGGCTTCCTGGAAAATACACAGACTCAGTCTTTGAACATATACACACATATATAGACTAACTAACTATTGATCTGGCCACTTTAGGTTCTTGTCTGTACCGAGCACACAGATAAGCAGGCTTCTCAGATCACCTAAGACTTAGAGATCTTTTTTATGCAAGTAGATCAGACAAGCGTCCGCAGTTGCAGAGTAGGAAAACTATCTCAACACCTAGACTCACTAAAATTCACACTCCAACCTCCTCCCACGATGAGCCTTACTCATTTCTTATATAGGAAAAGGAGGGTACAAACATTCGAAAATCAGATAGATGGACTTAGTATTTATTATTCTGTCAGTTATGGAGATGTGGCTCAAAGCGCACCAAAAGTCGGAGAAGTGCTCCGAGTCTCATGACTGAAGAATCTTCGTACTTATTTACACTGTGGAGGATTATGGCAAATCCCACGGAAAGCATAAAATTTACATAGTGGATGCTTTTTTGAACAGTAAATCCCACGAGAAAACTGGTCACATGCAGTCCTGTGACTAGACATCTTATTACACTGTGGAAACTTTAAGGACAAGCCCACGAGAACCATTTATGATGTGGGGTCATCAAAGATCGTGATTCCTAGAAATCAGAATCTATTGTACAAGTGGCCATCCCATGCTTTTGTGTATATTCTCCTTACTATCATGGGTTTATTTAGTATGATTTGATGCTTTATTTTAGTCATGACGAGCCATTCATGGTGTCTAGTCATGTACTGGTGCAGAATTCCATGCTCAGAAAGTCGAAGGAGATCCTTGATAGTTTTACATGGAGTATGAAAACAGTCAAAAATATTCTTTTCAAAACAAATGTCGCATTGCAAATGATAGTAGGATTCATAATAAACAGGGTCAATGGTTGTTTTGTTGACACCGTAGTCATTCCACCAATCTTGTAACCACTCACATTGCTGGTTTCTTTGCATGGTTCCAGTTGATCCAAATTTTAATTTTGTAAAGTGGGTTTCATTCCTTCCATCAACATTTAAAATATCCCACCATAATTTCTTATATCCTGCAAAATTATAGATAGTGTCAGGAAAGATTAAATTTGGATCGTTTCTGGGCCAAAGTGCAGCATTTTTTGTTGTATTTTCCCAGCTAGTATTTCGGGTTCTGTTTATACAGAACTATCTATGATAGATCCTGCGTCTATCTCCTCCTTCTGACCAAATCATGCTAATATCATGGAAATCATTAGTCAATGATTCTTCTGCTTGGTGTGCTGCTGCCATGCTCCTAGAATAAACCATATCATGGATCCATCGACTTCCTTTTGGAAAAACTCTTCTTTCAGGGACAAGGTGTAGAATATCCATGTGATCTTGGAGATTAGCATCTAGCACCTTGGTGTTTCTCAACTTCCATGTTGGTCTCCAGTTATCCCTATATTCTAACCAACTTTGATCTTCATTGATGGATCTTAAAACTTCCTGCTGCTGGTTAGGATCCCATTCAGTTACAATTATCATGACTTGTTCTGGCTATTGTATATATTCTCTACTGAGGAAATCAGGCAGGCAATTTGTTGAACCTTTGATATGTTCAACTTCAAAATCGAAATTGGCGAACAGAGCCTGCCATCTGGCAAACTTTGCCTCTCCTAGCTTCTTAATATCTTTTGTCAGCACTTTCTTCAGCGCAGAAGCATCTGTTCTTAATAAGAAATTTTTATTAACTAAATGGATCTCAAATTTATCAATGGAGTTCCAAGCAGCTTTCACTTCTTTTTCAATGGTGGAATAATTTCTTTCAGCTGGGTTCCAAGTCCCAGAAGCAAATTGAACAATCTGTTCCTCACCATCTTTTTTCTGTTTGAGGATACCTCCCCATCCAATGTCACTAGCATCTGATTCAACTATTTTAAAAGCATTGTCATCAGCAACATATAATATAGGGAGCAACTTTACCTTGGCTTTTATGTTTCTGACAACATTTGTATGATCATCTGTCCAAGGTGAAGGATCTTTCTTTAGCCTTTGGTTAAGTAGGCTCCGGTCCTTAGCACAGTCCTGGTAAAAATTGTTGACGTAGTTCAAACAACCAAGAAATCTTTGAAGCTGGGTTTTGTCAGTAATTTTATCTAGAAACTTGTCTGCAAATTCTAGGGCATGCTTCTGTAGAGCTATCTAGCCTTTCTAAATAGTATGACCAAGAAATTTAATAGAAGTTTGAAACAATTCAATCTTCTTCTTGCTTAAGACTAGGCCATTTCTCTTGACAACTTGTATAAAAATCTGTACATGTTTGAAATGGTCTTGTACATTCTTAGAAAAATAAGAATATCATGTATGTATACAAGCAACCAGTCAAAATATGGCTTGAAAATAAAGTCCATGACCTTTTGAAACTTTGATGGAGCATGTTTCAATCCAAAAGGCATGATGTTCCATTCATAGTGTCCTGCTGGTATGCTAAATGTTGTTTTAAACTTATCCTCTTCTGAAATGGTGACTTGCCAGAATCCTGATTTGAGATCAAATTTGGAGAAGACCTTAGCTCCTGCAATTCTGCTTAAAAGATCTCCTTTTATGTGGTATAGGATAAGTGTTATCTGCTAGGACAAAATTTAGAGGTTTGTAATTTATACCTAATCTGGGAATGCCTCTAATTTGTTCAAACCTTTTATTTACATAGAAACCATAACAATTCTAGGGGTTGTCAGATTCTCTGATTAGCTTTCTATCCAGTAATTGTTTGATTTGTTTTTCACAGAGAACCCTATATTCCTTATTCATAGGAATAGCTCTGCTCTTGCGGGGTTTTCCTACATATTCTGCTTTATAGGGTAATTCAACATAATGTTGCTTTCTATGCCAGAAAGCATTTGGTTCCTCAGAACAACATTCCTCTTCAATTATTTTTCTGAGACTAGAAATATTTTTTTGATTTACAGGATTTTTCAGTTGTTCTTCTACCTGAATTGTAGAATTTAGATCTTTGAGATCTATTAATTTTGACTCTGCCCTGTCCAATTGTTTCATAGCTTGGACCATAGTGGATACTCTGGGATTTAAAACATATGGCATTTAAATTCTTTTGAAATTCCCATCTGATGTAGGGACAGTAATAAAGTATCCAACTCTATTTCCTTTAAGTCTGATTGATCCATGTGGCTCTACTGCAACTAGGAAGACATTTCCTAATATGCAGTCGACTGGAATGTCTGTTACTGAAAATTTCAGCTTTATGCAGTGTTGATTTCATTTTATGAATCCACTAAATAACCTTTAGAAGTGTAGACAACGCGTAAAGGTTAACGGGGATTTGATATTAGTGTGGTTTATTGGAATAAGGGCTATATCACTCTTGAGGATTTTCCTATTTGGGTAGGGTACATGTCATCGATTTTTGACAAGGCTAATTTTTTTCCTGGGAATTTAGTTTTTATAGAACTAAATTGTTGGAGTAGTTGGAAAAGAGTCTAGTAGGGTTTGTTGTGAATTATCATAGGATTTGTGAGCAAGTAAATATGATTTTCTTTTGTAAATGTTGTTTGTGTGAGAGAGAATCCACAATCATTGAGAAGGAATCTTGCTACTAAGGTGTTTTCAAAGGAGGCAATTGATAAAAAAGAGGTTTTGATTTTTTTAATAAATGATGTTAAAAATAATCTTATTACATTTTAGACTAGAAGTGACAAGGAGAGCATGATGAAAGCAGGAACATAATGGATTTCACGTAATGGTTCAATAACTAAGGTGGAGACTATTTGGAATGATGACATATAGACCATTTTCCACATACCAAAGCCCTGCAAACTTTGCTCAACCAAACTCACAATCAACTCCATGGCTTAGCCTAATAAGAGCATCTCCAACAATAAGACACAAACTCAAAAATATAGGGATGGCTTGGCCCAAGTTCACTCACAACTAACATTGTTGGGTGTGGTTTGTAGGCATTTTCACTTAGCATAGGGGTTATAACGGTTGTAAGCAAGCTTTATCTTTGGATCCCTCCTTTGTAAACCCTTGAGACTTATCAATTCCTCTAGATGCGAAAAAAAAAGGGTCACAATCAAAGCTCTTTACGATTTCTAAAGATCAACACACTTGCACACAGTGTTTTCTCTTTCTAATGTAGGATTATTCTTTTTGGTCCATAAATTGAAGGTGGTGATGGATCTTAGACTAAACATATTAATTTGAGTGGATCTAACCTATATCTCAAAGATCAAGTTTCTAAAACAGAAATAATTGCAAGTATGAGTTGAATAAGTGAAAAGATTTAGGTTTCAATAATGGGATTTGAGGAGGGAAGAAGAAGAATCACAAGGATAAAACCAAGAGACTTTAGATCGCATATCTCCTTATATAATGTGAAGATAACCATAACAGCTAATAGATCACAACCTCTGAAAGAGATTATATGTCCTCATTATAAAAATAAAGGCCTCCAATCACAGAAAATTTAAGTGGGGTATTTGTTAATCTAAACAATGATATTGCTAGGAGTGGTAAAATGTATTTAATAAGGTGTTCAAGTTTCTTCTCCTAGTTATATTTATTGTTCACTTACATTCAATATTCTTCATTTGGTATAAGCAATACACCACATTTACTAAATGCTTTCAAGCATAGGCCTAACAAAGTTATCTTAGACACTTTTTGCGAATATATAGAATCATTAAAGAAACAAAGTGCAAAAAGAGAAGCTAAACTTAAAATAATTTTGATACCAAATTCACATCTTTCAAAGACAAAATTCATAGAAAAATAGACAATAAAATAATTAAATTGGAGGATATGTTGGAGACGGTGAAGACTAAACTACAAGGAAAGGAAAAAGAGTATAAGGAATGAAACAACTAACCTAGAAAGGAGACATTTATAATTTAAAATTCCTTTGAATGAAAGACAATTTGGAAGTGTTAAAGGGGAAGATAAATAACATATGTCAACCATAAATGGATATTAAACCCATTAATGATGAAATGAAGTTAATAAAATGACACCACCAACATAACAAAAGAGCTCTAAACCTCATAAATTTTGGTCTATAGGAGGATGGAGAGGAGGACACTAAAACTAGTAAAGGAAGAAGTACAAAACAAGTTACAAATTGAAACAACTTATCGCACAAAAGTAAAGAGTTTGGAAAAAATAATTGAACGTGATATATTTTAATACATCTTAAGATAAACTTTACTAACCATAAATATGGCTATTTAGTGAAACTTCAAGTCTAAATCGGTCAGAAATATTTATAGATGAGAATCCCATTCTAGAATATCAAGTTAATTTATTGGACAAAGTTCAAAAGGTAGAGTAAGCTAGGAAGGAAAAAAATTGGCAATAATTGCAAATAAAAAAAGAATGATTAGATATAAAGACAAAAAATATATAATTGGAAAACTCTGGGTAAACGTCCCAAGTTAAACTGAAGTTTCCATAAAATTGATTCTATATTGTTTGTTGAAATTTGGGAACATGAAGAACATATGGTTCATAACATAAACAAATTTGTATTTGTGGTCAATATGGAACTTGAGACCTCTCACAAAAGCATAAGAGGCATACCTTTTTACATAAGGAAGAACATTTCTCCTTATATTAAACTTCACAAGGAAGACCCTTTCAATGAGTACATATGGGTGAAGCTTTTAGACATGAATACTAAAATTATTTATTGAACAATCTATTACTTTGCACCTATAAGTACTATATTTTATAAGAAGAACATTTAAGATATAAATTTCCCATATGATAGCTTAGAACGTTATATTTCTTATTTAGTAGATGAAAGCAATATCCATTTGCCAAGGATATTTAATTTTAAAATAAGAAGATTTTTTTTTTTAAACCATGGTGAATAGGTAATACGATGGAGTAATTTGGATGAGGCCCGGGATCAAATCTTCTAGTTTCCTCTATAACATCAAGTGTATATCGAACTTCCCACAAGCCAAATATATCAAATAACTTATTTCTTAGCAAAAGCTAATACATCGTCGAAGGGAAGCATCTACTCTTCGAGCCTTATCACAACATGTCAAAATTTCCCCCTATGAGGAGGCGAAGGGGAAAACAAACCATTTTCCCAACCACTGGGGCTACACTATACCATTGTTGTATAATTTGTTTATGTGGAATTTAGTCCTTATTGGGTCACTGCTTCAAAATTTATGGGGAGGAGTTTCGGGTAGGAGCCACATGTGGGGGATCAAAATTGTCAATTGTCCCACTAAGCGTCCAATCACAACATCCAACATTGAATTTGACCCCAAACTTATCTCAACCTTGCTTTTATACACACACACATTTGATCAATCTAATCATGTGATGCATAAAAATTGATGAATCCAATGAAGCACTTGAGGAAAATAAAAGGAATGAGGCATACCGATTAAAACATACACAAAATATGCCCAACAAATCTAGTAATGCATTCAATTAAAAAATCATATAAAGAAATCAATGCAATTACATTCCTATTTGTTGTATCTATTTATAGTTGTTACCAAATAAGAATAGAAAAAAATTGCATAGTGGTCGACTTTCCATAGTGCATTATGGGCTAGGTTAGTTGGTGTTTGTTGCCTCTAATACCTAAATTCGACAATCACTCCTACGCCAAGAAATTAATCAACCTTAACTCCAATTACAAAGATGGCAAGGTGTTATGGTTTAGAACATAAAAGAATTTTTCATTGTGTTCGACATGGAACTAGAGATTCCCTCACAAAAGAATTGGAGGCATAGCTTGTTACATAAGGAAGAAAAATTCTCCTTATATTAAACTTCACAAGAAATACCCATTCAATGAATACAAATGGGTAGCTATTGAAGTAGGTGCATAGATAGAGCATAAAATTCAATGAATATTGGATTGGAGCTTGCCAACGTGATGGGATAGTCACATGGTGATGATGGGAGAAATTTAAATTTTTTTATTAAGAAATTGTAACTCTTTACATTAGAAAGAGAGTTTTGTTTTTAGAATAAGTTGGAGGAACTATTTCCTAATGGAAATATAGTTTAAATTTCCCTCATTTTGTGGAGAAGAGGAAATGATTCATATTGTGACTCTTGGTTATCCCATGTTAGCTTTATAGAGGAAGAGTGTTTGAGAAGAGAAATGCAATAGAGGCAGAAGAGGAGGAGAAGAAGAAAAGCTTTGTTGCGAAGAGAAGAGGCTGAGGCTGAGAGGCCTAGGCTACATATACCCACATTGAATATCTAGACAATTTAATGTATATGTGAATTTGATTAATGAGAAATATGTTTAGATGTGCCTCTATGTTTGTTTACCTTATCTGTCTGTGTCTTATTAATGAAGTTGTTTGGCTTTGGGGTAAATGTAAATGACCAATCAAGTGAGTTAGTAATCCATGTGTGATTCTTTTTGTTTTGATACGGAATATGAATGTTTGAATTCATGGGGATTGTGATGTATGAGAGACATGAAATTCATGAAAGAAAGAAGCTTGAATAGATTCACGATTTTAATTAGAGGTTGATTTCTAGGCCTACAGTAAAATGGAAGTTGATTCTGAGTGTTGAAATCAGCATAAAACCTAATTGAGATCCCTATGTTCAACCCTGCATCCATGGTGAAGATTTTGAACGAGGGTTGGTGAATATTTTTGTTGTCAGAAATCAACGTAAACTCTAATTAAGATCTAGAGAGTTGATTTACATTAGAAGTTTGAATATCATGGCCCAACCATTGCATGGATTTTCATGGAGATTTTTTGTTTTGTTTGAAAACCCCATGAATGAATGTTTGTTGGCTTATTAGGGCCTGACCCAAGTTCAGAGTTAAGTTAGCCAAACAAATCCCGGTACTACTGGTCCTTTCGACAATAGTCTGTGGAGCGCGGACTGAGGTCTCACCCGAAGAAGTATGGGAGGGTGCTAGAACCAGGTTTTTGCACCCTGGAGATGTCTGATGAGCTCAAGTGGTCCGCGATTTGACCCTGCACACAGGTTGCGTAGCGCACTTTCCCGTACCTCGCAGTCTGATATATTGCCTTCATGTAGCCCTACCCAGGGGCTGAACGTCGCGCTTTTGTGTTATTACCCAAGACCTCAATGGTATTCCAACGTTATTTAATTAGCTTTGCTTGCTTGAGTGATTTAAGCATACTTAACAATATAAACCATACATACAAGTGCGCACAGTAAATAAACAGTATATTTGCAAATCATGCATTAACCCAAGAACAGATACACAGAATTATGACAAAACTTCTCTTTATTATTTCCTTCCTTGGTTACAGACTCAACTTCACCCTATGAATTAGCTGCAGGGGTCCGCGCACTCAACTACAGAGCCTTCTCCTATTCTATGACCCAAAGACACACTTTACACTTCGACTCAGTCCCTTAGATACTTTTTCCTCCTTCTCTACTTCCTCCTTTTACACTTAGAGCCTCACTCTATTTATATAATCCCATGGTCCGCGAACCATGGGTAGGTCAATCCCATCGAAATTATATTACAAAACTAGGGCAAACAACCCTGTGACTCTAACATACTTTCACACCCCGTGCCCGCAATTCACAAGGCTTTAGAACAAGATTGGGTCAAAACTTGGGCCTTGAGCCCCAAAACATGCCTTTGGGGGATTCCATGCCCAATATGCCCCCAACACAAACATCATGACTCGCCCTCGAGTCACTCTGTCAGTGTGACGATCTTTGCACGGAGTCCCTCCAACTATTCTGGAACTGCGTGGAGGTTAGCAACGCACTGAGTTGTTGCTTGTTGGATCTGCTGCATACGTTGTTCCGAGACCTCTATGTTGGGAGTGCTTCTCTGCATCAATGTGTGCAAGCTTGCCTTCGACGTCTTCCGTGATGGTGAAGGCCTCGTCAATCCAAGGCTGGATGCGCACTTTTAGGACTGCTTCCTTATGGCGTGTCGCGTCCACCTGCTCCTTCAGTGCTTTAGCCTGTTGCATCCTCGCAAGCCTCTCGGTGAGGACCACTTCCTGCGTAGTTCCTCGGACACTGTCACATTGTTGTTGGAGTTCTCGTGCCTATGTCTCTAAGCACTGTATGTTGGGGTCCTCCTGCAATGTTGTGAGGACCTCAAGTGATTCATCCAACATGCTGGTGTAGTGTCGCACTGCACCTCCGATTTCTTCCAATCCCACTATGATAGCACTATCCCGTTGTTCTCTGACTTTTGGGGGAGTGGATGGTTGCGCCTTTAACCGTAGCTTGGCGATCTGAATATTCAACTCCAACTGAACCTTTTTCATTTCCTCCCTAGCCTCGCGAACCCTTGCTGCTAACTTGTGGATCCATGCCTCCACTGGTATATTCCCTGGGATGGCCAACTCTAGGACGCTTTGGAAAGCGTCGTCTATCACCTGCACCAGCTGTTGATTTTGCGACAAAAATTCATAACGCTGCAAGCTTAGTTGTTCCATATTTATCTTCTGCTCACTGAGGACTTGGAGCATGAAACTCTCCCTAGTTTGCAGCTCTGCAGTTATCCCAACCTGCAACACATATAATGTCTCGCACAGGAGGGAAGCTAGATTAACACTGAGACCTTTCAGTGTGCTAACTGAAGGCCTGTCAGCCTCATTTGATGTCACTAGTGCCCCTTCCGACAGCACTATTGTGTTCTTCATCTACATGCGCAACATTTTCTCTGCTGCCGTGGATCTGACTGCAAGGTTGGTCGAAAGGGTACCAACCTGAGGGGGGCGCACCTGTAATTCTTGCAACTACACTCTAAGGGCCCCCAACATAGTCTGGTTCTCCTGCATGAAATCTTGGAGAGCCTTGTTTGTGACATCATGCACCATCTCACCGATGTCATGCAGATCACCCTTGGTTAGGGTGATCGGGTCAATGGACAATTTTTAGGCCTTGACCTTCTTCCATGACCCTGCCCGCTCTGCTGGGTGTTGGCGCTTCAGCTTTGTTGATGCAGTTCGTGGGTCCGTGGCTCCTTCTTCTGTTTCTACTTCCTCTATCTCCTACCCTTGTAAAGGCGTTGTTTGGCCCTCACCAACCTTCACGGCTACTTCCTGTGTTGCTGCTGCTGCTGCGGCCTTTTCCTGCTCAGCTGCTTTCTGTGTCATGTCACGTGCTGCCCGCACTTCTGCTACTATTGTTTCCTTCTGTTGTTTTTGGCCAACTGTGCTATGTGAATCTTGGCCTTGTCCTTCTTCTTTTGCGTTGACGACTTCTCAGTTTCTGTAATTTCTAGGGTGCACCATTCCGGCGGCCATGCCTCCAAGACATTGAAAATGGCGTGGTCATTTGCTACAAAGGGTATCTTTGTCCACTGCTTCATCAGGTCCTTGTGCACCCTGATATATATGTTATGCATGTCTGCCTTAAATTTTACAAAACTCTGCAGACTGTTGTAAACCGCGGGTGACAACCGCGGCTTACAGTTGATCCACATTCTAATGTTCATCTCCATGAGCACCCAGAAGATCGTGTTGTCGTGTATCCCTTTAGCATCCTTCGTAGCCCAGAGAGAAGCGTACTTCGCAGCCTCTGGTAAATCTCTGTCAATTATGGGGAATTGACTATCCTCTGGCAATTCCCTAGCTACGAGTACTATGGACAGAAATAACCATGCGTAATCAAATGGTTTTCCTTGCTCCTGGGCTCCGCGGAAATTCTCTAAAAATTATGTGCAGAGGAATTCAGACCAGTTAAACTGGACCCCTCAGCGCACTACTGAACTAGTGCGACCACCAGTGCTTGTACCTCATATGCACGACACTTGTGCATAACGTTTCCTGTGAGGATTTGGGTTTCCACGTGTACTGCTTTGTCTTTGATGTTGGAGATGGCATAGCCCCTCTTCTTCTTTTCCAGCTTGTACTTCTTCTTCATGCCTCCGTGATGGCCAAATCACTACCCTTCCCTTCCAATATGGCCGTGGCGTCCTCTCCTTTGTATGGAAGCCAAGAGACGAGATGAATCAATTCTGTCATGATGGGGATGGGCTCCTCCAGCCATAAACACCCATCATGCACCAAGCAGAGCAGCTACTATGACTAAAATGGTTATTGGGGCGCGGTGGAAATACGGCACCCAAAGTATGTTCACCAGCCCGACCTTTTCCACTCTACGCAACCACTTTCGCGACTCTAATGTTGTCGCCACCCCTGCAATGTTCTGCTTCATGAGGTTTGCAGTCTCAAGGTGAGGGAACTTCTCATGGTCAGCGAGGTCCCGATCTTTGAATTTCATGCTCAGCATGCGGCCCAGGTGCGTGCCTTCAAACATAATGCCATCTGGGAGGAGCGGGGTCTGCAGCGAGCTCTTGGTCTCATCCAGGTCCTTGGGCACTTTGGCCTTCCCTTTTTGTGGGGGGACATAGGAAAATAGTTTTGTTGCAGAGTGTGTAGGTTGAGTATCCACTTCCATGTCTTCATCTTCTTCTTCTGCGATGCTAAGCTTCCACAGATCTTCTTCTTCTTCGTTTGTTTCTATAGTGACAACTTTCCCCTTCTCCTCCATTGACAGTTTGTTGCGCAACGAGTTCCACAGGGACACGTGTACAGGAGCCATTGCTTATTTGTCCTTCTTGCATCTCGGCATGTGCAGTGATTTCGATATTTCTGCCACAATCCCGCCACCTTCTGGAACATCCCCCACAGTTAGGGCCTACACAGTCTCGTTGGTGGTTACTTCTGCTATCTCCATACCATCCTTCGTAGTTTCCATTGTATCTGTGTAGCAATCTACCACTCGCAAATTCAGGGGCTTAATCAACTCTCGGCTCACAACAATCAAGGTTCTGCTCAATTGCTCAATTCACAAATGACCCAGTGTTGTTTGTTGAGCAGCCCTTTGTATTTTATAACGCTTTTGGGATTTGAATTTGACTGTTCCCCCCCAATTCGGTTCATTAATGCTTTCTTGGCGCCAAATTTTCCCAAATCTTGCCCATAAATTGTGTCTTAAATGCCTACCACCCACTCTGTTTGGCCTCAAGTGACTTCAACAGTCACTTTTAGGCCAACCTGCATGGCAACGCAACCCCCCGTGCACAGTTGCGGACCTTGTGACTCTTTTCTTTTTCGTGCATCTCCAATATTGCGCAGCTCCCGGGCAGAATAGTTTATAGTCCTGCACCCCCTTCCAAATTCCTAGAGCACTAAGATTGTCCTTCCCTCAGCTAGTCAGGTGGTCGCATCACCCACGAAAAGTTTCACCCGATCATTCATCATGTTGCCTAGAGAATCTCTACCTTTTACTATTATGGTCGGCATCGCGTACTTTATTACTTGCAACGCGCTATCCTGGTCATTATTTTTAGCAATATGTGGTCCAATCCAAGGCATTAGACTGATCAATTTGCGGCAATAGGCCTTAACCCTATCATCAGGATTGCACGCACCCTGCCTTACCATTCTGGTCTTTTTGCCGAGAAAATATTTTGTTATTTTTCCATTCATCTTCTTGACTTCCGCGTCCATCAAAGCACTTTTCTTCCTTAACTGTACCCTTTCTTCTTCAAGTTTGTGGAGTCTAAGGTTTCCCTATTAGATTTCTTCCTCAAGTCCCATGCATTCTGTTTCTTGTGGCTGTGTGTTCCCTCCTTTCCGGGCTTCGCGAACCATCGTATCTACTAGTACTTATATGTGCGGACTAGGCTTTGCATGCTCCATAGGGATTACAACATTTTCTTCATACTTAGCTTTGGATGTGCCCGCGCGATCACGGTTTTGCACATGGTCCTATAAGCCCAGATAACCGCTGGTACGCGCAGGTCCCAGTTAGTTTAGTTCACATGGTGGACCACATTCAGTGCTTCGCGTACTTTGTCAAAAGCTTCTGCGTGAATATGCTTCTACGTGTGTGGTCTTACCATACTTCTTGGTCCCAACCGGAGGGGTCGTTCATGCCATTGTCTTGCCCGCTCCTGCTTGTCGATCGTGTTTCCTATCGTGAGGACAGTGTGTGTTCGTTCAGGTTCAGCACCATACGCATGTACCCATCTGGAAAGATGGGTGCGCGCACTGTTTCTTCTATCATACTCGACTTTCATCCACATCTGAGGCTTTCCAAAATTCATGCACATCATCCTTCTGCATTCACACCAATCCTCAAAACTTCTTTAATGTGTACCCCACCATCTTGCAGGTGTAGTGTGCAGTACCCATTTCAGAGCATCGAAATGTTGTTGTTTCGATACTTCTCTCTCAAATATTTAGGAAATCATCCACCTCGCTCAACCCATCATATATAGGCAGATCTCTTACCTCTATTGCCACACAGTGCAATGACCTTGTCATCATGTTATAGTTGAGCGTGGTTACCTCATGTAACTGGTTATGCCATTGTTCTATTTCCTCATTTGAATCTGAGATGCAGGATCTTTCGCGCTCCCACGAAATCCTACCATCCGCTATTGGATTTACCCAGTCCTGCTCCCGTGCAGTTATCTTGTAGATATAGTTTAGATTGTCGTCGCTATCGTAGTTGTGCACTGGCTCTGTAGCGCAATCCTTTTGTAGGGTCTAAAGGTACCACTACGCGTAGTACTTTTTCTCAAAAATCATCTTGCACTTCTTTAGATTTATTGATTCCATTCATGTCAGTGGCCCAATCTATTCCTAGTAGTGCGGGATAGGGATTGTTGTCATCAACAATCTCTATCACTTTGAAATTTGCAAGCGCGCTCGCACCTTCGATATCCACCGTTATTCCCTACAATATTGCCATAGGCAGGATCTTTTGTTGTTTCATCATTCACAATTGAATAGGAGACCATTGCAGCGCAGGCCTTCCCATGCACTCCCACATCTGCTTTGGCAAGACATTCGTGTCTGATCCTAGATCCAAAATCACTTGATCCATTTCATATTCCTCGATCTCCGTGGTCAATCTCATCTCCCTTCCTGTTCGCGTTGTGTGCTTTCCAAGCTTCTGGACTCCACATGGTTCTCCTGGTGTGGTTCCAACGCATCTAATGATGAGTTCTTGCAGCCCCTTCACAAGTTTTTTGTCGTGTAGTAGCTTCATGCATGTTTCCAAAAATGTAGTGAGCATTGATGGGTCCATTTCCAGTTCCATTTTATCATTACTTCCTGAAGTGGAGGTACTCACAAAGCTCTTCTTAGCTTCCTTGAATGTCTCCTTAGCACTCTAAATCAAATTCTGGTTCCTTTGTTGGAGCCTTGCGAACCCAGACACTCTCCTTGGGCTACTTGCCTTTTTCATCTCCTATCGTGATACCACTTCGGAGCACGATATTTACATTCGGGTCTTCCTCGCGCGGCTCAGACCTCATCATTTGCAGGCTCTAATTCGGGGGAGATTGGAGTGCTCCTTTATCGCACAACCTCGCTATCAGCGTGGGATAATCCTCGATCAAACTGGGTACAATATAAGCATGATGGTCTCATTGGATTTGTATAATTGCGGGCATAATGACCTGGCCCTCCATAACTGTAACATATCAGCTGGTCGCGACCTCTTCCTGGTCCCATTCCGCCTCGACCTCATCCACGCCCCTGAACTCCAATGCACGCCATCCCTACATTTTGATTGAGGGCCCGTGTTTCGGTTTAAAATCTATAGGTAGGATTTCAATCCATCATCAGTTCATAACTTCTACAGGTATGCTCATCATGGCCTACTGACCTGTAGAAATTACAGAACAACTACTGGGAATTCTACGTATACTTCTGTAATAGATGGTAGTTATTTGTAGCATGCTTTCCTCCTATGTGACAAATCGCGCACCATAATGCAGGTGTTGCACTCAGTCCTATTTGTGCCTCTGGTCTCAATGGCATTGGTCCTCCTCCCACCAGATAGTTCGTGAAGACTAGACAATAGTCCTTGTCATGCCCTTGGCCCTTTCACTTTATGCACCATACCTCCTCGCATGCTTCTGGGCAAGCTGTCCTGTCTTGTTTCAAACTCTACATCTCAAGGCACAAGTTTTTCAACTACGCATGGATCTATTGAACTCCCAGGTTAGGATCTTGTATCGAGGTCTCATGCAGTCTCATTGCGATCTCCAAGGCCTCGGCTTGAGTGGTTAGCTTCTGTTGTGACAACGCGTTCCTTAGATGCGGAGTTAGCGATGCTATAAACCATGGGTGGTGTATCCATCAAGGTCATATTGGCTTCATGAATTGTACACTTCAATCTCTGATCCAGCTCCCAGGGGGTCTCACCTGGAAGCATCACGATTTTCTTAAATCCGATGATCGACTATGTCCCGTATTTTGGCCTGCTAAATTTCTTGTTTAGTGCAGCTTAGATATCCGCAATCCCTGCGTTCGGATTGTCATTGGAATTCTTAATGTACCAAGTAAGTGCACGATCTTGCAGCATGCTGACTAGTGTTACTTTCTTTATATTTTTGTCCATGACTCCCTGCGCTTCCCATACAACCCTTACCATGAACCAAAACAAGTCCGAATATTCATTCCCTACTCCTTTGAACACAGGAAACTTTATCGTGCTTGCCATATTGAACTATGGTGGTGGCGGAGGTGGCTTGGATAAAGACGAGGGTGGAGATGGTGAAACTGGTGGTGGTGTAGGTGGGGGTGGTATGCGCGTAATTCGTTGCTTTATTAGATTGATCGAACTTCTTGGTGAAACTTTCGTGAGCTCTTACTCGCTTTCTTGCAGAGTTGAAATTAAGGGGCTAGTGTCTAGTTCTGAACTACCTTTGTTTCTGTAGGTCCTCCCACTTCGTGTAGCCCCAACCATCAATTTATTCACATAACCCATTTTTCACACAGTAGCATTTTAATCCAAGTGTTCAAAGATTTAACGTACCTACCTCGTGGTCCTTTGAGGAAGCGTCATTCTGCCTCGCTATAGCTAACTGAATTATCTATCGCGAACTCGGTGATAAATCCTCCTATAACTTGATCGAGCCAGTGATCCACAGCGCGTGCGATCTTATCTTTCAATGCTTCCAGTCTACGCACCAACTCTGGAGTCCACACAATAGGTTCGTTGAGAATACACCTTCCTTGACTATCTGCTAACTTTGTGATCCACTCGTACAGCTCAGAGGGGAAGGATGCGAAGAAAATTTTGTGGATTTTCGTATATAAGTAGCAATCTAACCACTCTTCCTTTGATAATTGTGGATTCCTGTTTTCCTGCACCACGAACTCGTGAATATTTCTGTCAAACCACTCTTCAATTCCTCTCTTTGTCGGATTTCAGTGATACGACATCAGACATCTCTATGTAGATCCCGGTCCCAGCAACAAAACCATTTGTTGGCTTATCGGGGCCTGACCCAAGTTCAAAGTTAAATTAGCCAAACAAATCACATACTACTGGCCCTTTCGGCAATAGTCCGTGGAGCGCGCACTGAGGTCTCACCCAAAGTAGTATGGGAGGGTACTAGAACCAGGTTTCCACACCCTGGAGATGTCTGATGAGCTCAAGCGATCCGTGGTTTGACCTTGCACGCAAGTTGCGTCATGCACTTTCTCGTACCTTGCAGTCTGATATACTGCCTTCGCACAGCCCTACCCAGGGGCTAAACACCGTGCTTCTGTGTTATTACCCAAGACCTCAATGGTATTCCAAAGTTAGTTAATTAGCTTTGCCTACTTGAGTGCTTTAAGTACACTTAACAATATAAACCATACATACAGGTGTGCATAGTAAATAAACATTATATGTGCAAATCATGCATTAACCAAAGAAAAGATACATAGAATTATGACAAAACTTCTCTTTATTATTTCCTTCCTTGGTTATAGACTTGACTTCGCCCTGTGCACTCAGCTGTAGAGGTCCGCGCACTCAGTTGTGGACTACTAGGTCTCTGCACACTCAGCTGCAGAGCCTTCTCCTAGTCTACGACCCAAAGACACACTTTACACTTTGACTTAGTCCCTTAGATTATTTTTCCTCCTTCTCTATTTCCCCCTTTTACACTTAGAGCCTCGCTCTATTTATACAATCCCATGGTCCACAGACCATGGTTAGGTCTATCCTGTCAACATTACATTACAAAACTAGGGCGGACAACCCTGTGACTCTATCATACTTTTGTGCCCCGCCCCCGCAATTCGCAGAGCTTTACAACAAGATAGGGTCAAAACTTGGGCTTTGAGCCCCAAAACATGCCTTGTGGGGATTCCTTGCCCAACAACGTTTTGTGTTTAGGAGTAGATACTACTTGGAATTTACAGTGTAGAATGCACTGTCACATAAAACAGAGTAACTTGTTTGAGTGTTGTCAAAACCCCTTTTGTGACTGATTTGGATTGAAAAATGTGTTATGGTCTTGCAAATATGATGGAGAAAGGTGTATGAAAACATATATGGTGTTAAGGAGTGACTCAAGGTCGTGGATAATTGATTAGGAGCCAATTCAAGTCGTTTCAGCTTCACCGAATTCGAAATACAATGTTTTTGAAGCGATGTGAAATAATTTCGTAGCGCCTATAGTTTTTTTTAATACGCTACGAAATTATATCCCAGTGCCTACAACCAACAATTTTTAGGACTGCATATTGGGTTTTGAATGCTTTTTTTGGTCTATCATTGTACCATTTACTAAGTTGAAACATATGGAGTTGAATGAGTTGAGGAAAAGGATTGGAAGGTGGGAGAAATCCCTCTCATAGAATTTGTCAAAACAAATCCATGTTCTCTCGTTTTGACTGCATATTTTAAATGTTGCATGAAATATTGTTTGGAAGATTTACAGAGTTATGGCTTGAGTTATCCTCGGTTATTGGAAGCTGGGTTAACTCGACGTGTCCTCATTCATCAAGTGGTATCAGAGCTAAGCTACATCCTTTAGAGAATATCATAGATATTTTTCTCTTTGGTGATGCAGAACAAAGATTATATTTTAGAGTTATTGTACAACTGAAAGTAAATGAAGTGATAGTCGATATGCTTGCATGTAAAGAAGAGTTGATCCATGTACATATCGAATTTTCAGGTTTGAAGACAACTTGATAGTGAAAATAGGCTGAAGAGAAGAAGAATATTACAACAAGAGGGGGACAAGTTGAATTCTTATGAAGTAAGTGAGATGATTGTAGGGAAATGAAGAGTTGATATTCTCTTGAGGAAAAATAAGTGTATTGGTTTGAAAGGAATGGTTCAACAAGTAGTTCTAAGAAATATTGTAGAAGATGAGATCTTTTTATAGATCTTATAAAACTCAATATGATGTTTATGCTAACTTGGTCATTAAAAGAATTGTGTGTGCAGGATCGAATTGATAGTGGCTACCATAGAAAGTAAGTTATGACAAAGGAGAAGGAATAGGAAAAATCTCTTAGATGAATAAATGGAGACGGAACCCAACAGGTGAAATAAATTTGTTGAAAACTAAGAAGAGTGACCAGTTGAGTATGCAACAACTAACAAATTTGAAATTTCAGGAGTAAGAGTACTCAAGAAGCGGTTCTACTATAAAGAACCTAAAAAAGAGAATATACTAGGGGATGAATTGGTATGGGTGACAACTAGCAAGCTTGTTATATAGGAAAGAAGGGCTTGTTGCAGCTCACTAATAGACAGGAAGAGTTCACAAGAGGAGAGATAAAGATGGTTGTTATTAGTCATAATAAAGGTTCAAAGAAAAGTCACAAGCAGAAGAAGAAAAGTGTCAAAGTCGTGGACTCAAAGGAATAAGTGATGAAGA
The DNA here is from genome assembly GCA_031772625.1 of Pinus tabuliformis. Taxonomy (NCBI): domain Eukaryota; kingdom Viridiplantae; phylum Streptophyta; class Pinopsida; order Pinales; family Pinaceae; genus Pinus; species Pinus tabuliformis. The sequence goes on along the minus strand of CM062809.1, from coordinate 672,146,464 downwards.
ATTTGAGAAGGAGATGGTTGAGTTAAGATGAGAATTCAATCATGTGAAACAATTTCTACAAGAAAGTAAATATGACCAGACACGGTTGGATAATGAGCAATCAAGAGGTAGAATGGTGTGAATATAAAGAACAAGAAGGTCTGCAACAGTAAAGGGATGACAATGGTAAGAATAATTTTGTAGCAGCAATCACGTGTTCAAGTGAAGAATGAACAAGTAATGGTCTTTTGTTTTTAGTTAATTGTGGATTAATTGTTGATCACAAGTAGCAGTGATGAATGTTTATAGTCGAGGATGATGGCAAGGAACCTTATAGTAAAAAGTGAGGAAGAACAACAAAGTTCTCAGATGAAGAAGGTGAGTCAATTGCATGTAGAAGCAACAAGAGTAGAGAGTGTTCAGATGAATATTCCATAGGAATGATTCAATATAAATACCATAAGAATAATAGGCATGGAAGAGTTTATTATGGTATTTACAAACAGGTTGGTAAAGTCAGCTTGTTGCAGTGGCTTGTGTGCAATTCACAGTGAGCAGGGAGAAGCTCATAGAAGAAGGATATTTGTGACTACTAAGGTTCATAGTAAAGGTTCAGAGAGAAGCCATAGCAGATCAAGTCAGGACAAACTTGATAGATAAGTAGTTGAAATCAAATTACATCTAGAGATGTTGAGGGGAGTGTTACAGAAACATGAGTAAGATCATAGTTACAGATGAAGTCTCTGGAAGAAAGTAAAATGGAATTTGTTGTAGGTGAAGCTGATATAGAGATCAAATGCTCAGTGGAGGAAAAGATCAAGAGATTTGAGTAGAAACCATGGAAGAACAACTTAAGGGTGATGAACACATGTGATGAAGCAGATGAACATTTGATGAGTAGCTTGAAGACAAAAAATTTCAGCGAAGGATTGAATTGGAAGATGAAATTGAAAAAAATGAAAGCATGAAGGTATAGTTGGTTGTATGAAGATACAACCAATTATTTTGAGGAATTTTTTGAGCAATGTATTGGAAAGTTTGAACAGTTCATTGACAAGTAAAGTTCAGAGTTCGCAATAGGTAGCAGAAGAAGGTACAAATTGATTAAATATGTGGTAAGATTTTAATTTTCATTGTGTAGTTGATAGTAGAGGAAGGTGAGGAGATTTGCAGCAACTTAGAGCAAGGAGTGCTCGAAGGGTTCTGGAGAAAAGGACCAAGAAAATGCCAAAATCCCAAACTCAGGAGAAATTTTGCTGAGGTATCATGTAGCAAGGTGGAGACTTGTTACTGCAGAGGCATGTTGCAGCTCAGGAGTTGAAGTTGTTATGAGAAGATCATATGCATATGAGTAAGAGGTCATAAATTTTCGTACCTTGGTAGTCTAATGCAGGTGCATAGATGGAGCAAAAAATTCAATGAAGATTGGACTGGAGCTTTTCAATGTGATGGGACGGTCACATCATGATGCTAGGCGAAATTTAAATGTTTTTTTAAAGAAATTGTAACTCTTTACATTAGGATGTGAGTTTTGTTTTTAGAATAAGTTGGAAGAATTATTTTCTAATGTAAATATAGTTTCAATTTCCCTCATTTTGTAGAGAAGAGGAAATGATTCTTCTTATGGCTCTTGGTTGTCCCATGTTATCTTTCTTTTTAAAGAGGAAGAGTGTTTGAGAAGATCAATGCAACAGAAGCAGAAGAGGAGGAGAAGAAGAGAAGCTCCATTACAAGGAGAAGAGGCAGAGGTCGAGAGGCCTAGGCTACACATGCCCACATTGTATATCTAGCCAATTTAATGTATATATGAATTTTAATAATGAGAAATATCTTTAGATGTGCTTCTAGGTTTGTTTACCTTATCTGTCTATGTATTATTAATGAAGTTGTTTCTCTTTGGGGTAGATGGAAATTACAAATCAAGTGAGTTAGGAAACTAGGTGTGATTCATGCTTTTTTAGTATGGAATATGAATGGTTGAATTCATGAGAATTTTGACATCTAAGAGACATGAAATTCATGAAATAAAGGAGCTTGAATACCTTCATGATTTTAATTAGAGGTTGATTTCTAGGCCTGTAAAATGGAAGTTGATTCTGAGTATTGAAATCAGTGTAAACCATGATTGATATCCATGTGTTTCACCTTGCATCGATGTGAATATTTTGAACAACAATAATTATATTCCAAATGAGAGTAAGCTATTAATTTAACAAAATCACCTCCTGTCAAACACAAACTTGTCTAGAGATTTTTTCTTTCATAGTTTCAAAATCAATTCATTCTTCCATGTTGCATTTCTAATAATCTTTATCTGTCTTTACAGTGTACCTAACATTACACTTAATGGTGATATTTAATTGGTATTCTTCTCAAAATTGAAATTTAAAATTTGTCAATATGAACTTGTTGATCTATATTCATTCTTTCATGTTTTATTTATAATATAATCGGCATTATATTTAATGATAATATTTATTCTCTTTGTAATTAAAATTAAAAAATAATCATAAATTTTTCAATAGTAAATTTTATAATCAATAAAAGAAATCACTTATGATATACTAAAATTCATCTCTCTCCAATCATACATTCACAAGCTAATGATGTTTATCTAAAAAGTAATAAAAATGATTGGTATAAAATGCAATTTTCTAGATGATTTTAATATAATAAATATGCACCACTAAAAATTCCTTAATCAAAACATACTTGCCCTATTAAAAAGACATTGGTTAAAAAACCCCCTTAAAACCATATAATTATACATATTTACACCTAAAAAACAGTAACAAAAACTCTCTAAGAATATATAATAATGCATTCAAAAAATAAATTGCAAAACATAAGAACTAATAATGCAACTCATATAATTAATAACTTATAAAGGAAAAACATAAAAAATCATATTACTTTGAATTGGAAATATTAAACATTATATCACTTTTACTAATTCCAAAAGGAAATGGATATAATATAGAAATTAGATTTGCATGTTGACAATTATTAATTTATCATTCACCAATACAAATTATAATGTTTAATTTTGAAAAATAAATATTTATTTTTCAATATTATTAAAAAAAATCAAACATTTTATTAGAGCATAACTTGAAGGTTTTATTGCAACACAATGCCATGTGGATCACTGCCTTAAATTTTTCTACCACAATTTCTAGATACTTGTAATCTTTCTGCCATATTTTTTAGATATTGTGCACTCGTTTTTCATTGTTAACTCATATTAGTGTTAAATATTTAAGCAAATATTTGCATAAAAAATGGAGAGGAACAAGCTACAAAAAAATAAACTTACCAAGATTTACTTTTCACCATTATTTATGTGTTTTTCAACACTTTAATAAGTAGGAATAAAAATGTAAATATGAAAACTTACTAATGGCTACTATCCAAACAAATCCTTGCTTCTTAGTAGGTAATCACTAATGGTTAATATCCACCAAAATTATGCAAATCCTTTTTCTTTAGTAGGAAATTAATTTTTTTCATTTTATAAATCTATTTGCATTTTTTCTAAAAGGTAATTTGAAACTTAAATAGTAGGAACTAAACTAGGAAAATAAACTTGAATAACATTTTAATAGCATGGATTGCACTAAACTACAACACTTACACTTGGTTCTTAAAGATTTTTATAAATTTGATTCATATTTGAAAATGTATTGCAACCTAACACTATAATATAACAAGTTACCAATAGACATACAATGGAGTTTCAAACCAAATCCTATATTCATTAGATTACTTGTTGTAACAAGGTCATAGAAAACATACTCATGAAATGATAGAAGATATATATTATAAATGGCCATTTTAACCAATACTCATACGATAGGGTGATGCTTATCTACTATAGAAACCAAAAAAGGTGCTCACCTACATGCCAAAATAACCTCCTTTTCTAACATACCCACTATAACCAAAGATCTAGTCTCCTTGTTACATTATAGAGCCTACTTTTCATCCACAACCTGTTGACACCTAATCCTCTGCGGTTGGGTGAACCTGGAATGTGAACAGTCATCAGAAGATGAACTGAGCAGTCACATTCTTGTATATAACAATAGCTACCTAATGTAATAAGTCGGATCAGTTTTTTTGAGTTTTCTGCCAAACCAGAGTTACTCCTGGCCTGACATGGTATCAGAGCCCGCTCCTTGTTTTAGCTATTATGCTCCTTGTAACTCCTCTGTTCTGACCTCTGCCTCTGCCTCTGCTTTATTCCCTTCTGTTCTAAAATAATCTGCCTCTTCCACTGCGCTCTGTCCATAACGCTTGTCTCTGACCTGCATAGGCCTGACCGCATCTGAAATTGAACAGTCAAGGTTCGAATCTCCATTATGGCGCCCATTCGCACCATTCCATTGAAACACTGTTGAATTGACTGTGTATGGTGGTATTGAACGTTGTCCCTCACATTGACGTTGACGCCCAATTCCAGCAGATACCTGAGGGGTTCATAATAGAGATTGTCCAAGTCGTTGTCGTCCATAATCGCAGGACGTGGCCCCGTTGTTTGGGTATGCTGTCAAGCTGTAGCACAGAATGTTGAGAAATTTCGGGCTACCTGCACTATATCTCTATTGGTAATGGTATCAAAGCATATCAATATATTTTTATTTTGCTTCATTTTTGGTGAAAGTCCATGGAAGCCCATATATGTTATGAGAGATGGTTGGAAACAACCCAGTTTTTTTGAAAAATGAAAAATAGCATCCTTGATTAATCGCTTGCATCAAGTAGTGATTTCTGCCAAGATCCAGTTGCACCAGAGAACGTGGGTTCAACAGTTGTTGTAGCAATTGTGAGCCCATCTCAACTTGTTATTGCAAACTGTGGAGATTCCAGAGCAGTCTTATCAAGGGGAGGCAAAGCTATTCCCCTTTCCAGTGACCATAAGCCCGAACGAGAGGACGAGTTGAACCGCATTGAAGCTGTTGGTGGACGTGTTATTTTTTGGAATGGTATCAAATGCCTGTTTCAAATAAGTGTTGCCTTCACGTTTTTTAAATTACTGCTGCGAAACTCTCATAAGTTTTAAACGCGGTTTTGAATGCTGCTGACATATATTTTGAATTTTTCAAATAAATATGCTTGCTGCCTTATTCAAATAAGTTCGAATGGTATTTTTGACATGCCTGAATGGTATACGATCAAAAGGTGTGGTGAATGGTTTCAATACATTTTGAATAGTGCGAATTTCAAATAAGTTTTGTGCGCTGGCCTCCATAACTTGGTTCACCCATAACTTGGTTTAATGCTTTGCCGAAGTTGACCGTTGTAAATTAGAGTTCAAAGAATGCGCATGACAATGATATATATAGGTGAAGTTTTATGAGATTTATATAAGATTTATAAGGTGAAGTTTTATGAGGGTTATATGATGGACTTATATGAAACTTATATGAGGTTTATGTAAGGTGAATTTATACAATGATGGATTTATAGGGGTCACATTGTGGATTTGAAATCTTTTGAGTTGCCCTTTTGAGTACAACTTCATTGTATATCAGCAGAAAGTTTTTTTTTATCAGCAGAAGTTTTTTATCAGCGAAAGTTTTTTATCAGCAGAAGTTCTTTTTATCAGCAAAAGTTTTTTTTAACAGCAGAAGTATTTTTTTTACAGAATGCATTCAATCATCTCTATGGTAGGAATAGTTCTCACTGGCAAGGAGAACTATCCTGAATGGTCCCGGATGATAAAACACACCCTCATCTTCAATGAGTTGTGGAAAGGAGTGTGTGTCGGAGAAGGAGACAATGACCCAGTGCAGCATACATCAGACAAAGAGCTCGTCATTTGGGAAAACAAGAACAACAAAGCCTATGCATTAATCGCAGCATCTATAAATGAAGAAGTAAGTCGCCATATTTCATCATATTCAACTGCCTTTGAAGCTTTACAAAAGCTGAAAGAACTCTATGACTCACATTCTGCACTTGAATTTGTTTAGCTCATGATTAAACTCTTCACTCTTGAACTGAAAAATAATGATCCTCTTTCTCTTGCATCTGAAGTAAAGTCTATAATGCATGATATTAAATCCACTAAGGTTGAGCTGGATATCCCTCTTATTGCTTTTCTCAAGGCACTCTATCCTACCTACTCCAATTATCTTGAGTCTTTACAAGCAAATGGAAATCTTAAAGATATAACCTTTGACTCTCTTGTGAAAAAGTTTGTTGAAAGAGAGAAAGCCTTTGGAAAGAAGACAGCTCCTGAATCTTCTGAAGAGACTGTGTGCCTTGCTCATAAAGAAAAGCATCCTACTCAAGATTCTACAAGAGGAAGAGGTGGACGAAGAGGAAGAGGAAGATACTTCAGAGGCAGGGGGGGCAGACATTCTCAAGGAGAAAAGGCAGACTTACATTGCATTCGCTGCAAACGAAATGGATCACATGATGCTTCTACATGCAAGCTACCATGGGACAAAATTGAGCAGAAAGGAAACCAGCAGAAAGGTAAAACTGATGATACAGACAAAGGTAAAGCACCTGAATCCGCTCACTATATTGAGGCATAATGTAACATTGGAGTAAATTAAGATTTGTTTAATGCTTCACTTGCTTCTTCAAAAAATGATTGGTTGCTTGATTCAGGAGCAACCTATCATATGACTCATAGAAAAGATTTTTTTGAAGATTTCACTGACAATGTTGATGGAGCAGTATACTTTGCAGATCAGTCAAAAATCAAGCCATCAGGGCTTGGCACAATCAGGCTTAAACTTCCTGGTCTTCCAGACTTTATTTTGGATCATGTTCTATATCACCCACAGCTCAAGAGAAACTTGTTGTCCTTGGTCCACATGCGCCAGCAAGGTCACTCCATTCATATGTTTGATGGCAAGCTTGAGGTAAGAAAAGCATCTGACCACTCACTTTTCATGAGGGGAATAGAAGAAGAAAGGCTTCTCAAACTGCAAGGAACCTCTGCTCATGCACATTTCTCATATATTTCTCATCATGAAGAAGGTACACTTCCATCAAGTTTATTATGGCATGCTAGATTTGGACATTTAAACTATGACAGTCTCCGCTTATTGAAGAAAAATGGTGTTGCTGGTTTGCCTACAATTCCTAGGAAACATAAGCAATGTGATGCTTGCATTCTAGGAAAGCATAGCAAACAGTCTTTTCATGATTCACATTCAAGAGCACATAGGAAGCTTGAACTCATTCATTCAGATTTATGTGGTCCAATGCCTGTTCCTTCTGCAAATGGAAATAAATATATCATGACATTTATTGATGATTACACCAGAATGTGTTGGTTTTATTTATTGAAGAACAAATTTGATGCTTTTCAAACATTCAAGAATTTTCATAAATGGATTGAAAATTATGCACAATCTCATATTGGGTCTATTCGCACTGATAATGGAAAAGAATATACATCAAATGAATTTGAAACCTATCTTCGCCAACATTGGATCAAACATCAAACAACTGTGCCTTATAATCCCCAACAGAATGGTGTAGCTGAAAGAATGAATAGAACAATCTTGAATATGGTACGATCCATGCTTTTCTTCAAAAATGTAAAGATAATGTTTTGGGCTGATGTTGTTCTATGTGCTGCATATATAAAGAATAGATGTCCATCTAATGCTATAAGAAACAAGACTCCTTATGAATTGTGGTATGGACATGTTCCTTCGATAAAACATCTCAGGATCTTTGGTTCCACCTGTTATGCTTTGATACCAAAGGTACATAGAAACAAACTTGGTGCTAGAAGTCACAAGTGTATCTTCCTGGGGTATTCAAACACCTCTAAAGCATACCGCTTCTATGATGAAGTAAATAAAATGTTTGTTGTATCTAGAGATGTCATTTTTCTTGAATCATCCAAATCTGACAATGTTGTTGAGCAGCAACTTGATCGCTTGGATAGATTCGCAAAAACGAAATCATTTCAAGAATTTGATAATCAAATTCCACATCTTGAAGGGGGGATTCCTATACTAGAACAACATGTGGAATCTTCTTCTGAAGAACAATCTCCTCTGCATGAAACTCCAACAACGGATGATGCTTTAAGTGATGTAATTGATAGAATTGGGAGACTCAATCTTGATTCAGTCCCAACTCAATCAACAGAGCAGCCTGGACCATCTCAGAAAGGTCTCCCAAAGTGGCTGACAAAGACACTTGAAAGTGTTCATCCTGATGAAATTGGAAAAATAGGAACCAGAAATTCAAACCGACAAGATGGAGGTGATGTAGATGACTCTAATTCACCTGTTGATATGGATGTTACTTATGATTGTGAATTGAACTTGTCTACAGATTTTGAGCCAACTTCCTTCAAAGAAGCTGCTTCTCATGATGAATGGAAAGAAGCGATGAAAAAGGAGTATGATGCCCTCATAAAGAATGGTACTTGGAAGCTGGTTGATCCTCCATTTGGAACCAAACCAATTGGCTGCAAGAACAAATACAAAGTTGATGGCTCACTTGACAAGCACAAAGCTAGGCTTGTGGCGAAAGGTTTTGCACAGAAGGAAGGGGTCGATTATGAGGAAACTTTTTCCCCCACAGTAAAATGGGCCACCATCCGAACACTCTTTGCACTAGCAGCTCAGAACGGTTGGAAAGTCCATCAAATGGATGTAAAGACTGCACTCTTGAATGGAGATCTAAAAGAGAATGTTTTTATGTCCCAGCCTGAAGGATTTGCTGTGAAAGGACATGAACAAAAAGTATGCAAACTTGTGAAGTCCTTATATGGCCTCAAACAAGCACCGCGAGCCTGGTATGAAAAACTAACTGAGCATCTTCTGAAACTAAACTTCAATCATTTTGATCTTGATGATGCAACTTTATTTGTCAAGAAAGTTGGAAAAACAGTTGTATATCTTGTGGTATATGTAGATGATATTTTAATGACAGGGAACAATGAAAGCTACATTGCATCCATAAAGAAGGAATTGGGGAAAAGTTTTGAAATGACTGATTTGGGTTATGTTCATTACTATCTTGGCATTGAAGTAACCCAACATCCAAAATCCATATTTCTTTCTCAAAAGAAATACATTGGAGATTTGTTAAACAGATTTGGCATGACAGAGTGCAATCCTCTTTCTACTCCAATGGAACAAAACTTAAAGCTCACATCTATTGAAGGAAAGGAATTTGAGGATGAAACAAAGTATAGACAACTTATAGGAAGTCTCATCTACCTCACTACTACCAGATCAGACATTTCATTTGCTGTTGGAATCCTCTCCAGGTTTATGCAAAAGCCTTGTGAGGGACATTGGTCTGTTGAAAAAAGAGTTCTAAGGTACTTGAAGGGAACTCAAGACCTTGGAATCAAGTATACACAGGTGGACGACTTCAACTTGATTGGATACTCTGATTCAGACTTCGATGGAGACAAAGAAACTGGGGTATCTACTTCAGGATATGCTATGAGTCTTGGATCAGGAGCTGTCTCTTGGAGATCACGCAAACAATCAGTTCCAGTAGATTCCACAACAGAAGCAGAATATGTGGCAGCAGCTGAAGCAATGAAAGAAATTGTGTGGCTCAGGAAAATTCTTGAAGATTTGCAGGTAAAACAAGTACAATCAACTCCACTCATGATTGACAACACCTCTGCAATAAAGTTGGCCAAGAATCCAAAGTTCCGTGATCGTACAAATCACATCAATACTAAATATCATCTGATCCGACATCATGTTGAGGCCAAAACAATCCATCTCCGTCATTGTTCCACAAATGAGCAAATTGCAGACATCTTCACCAAAGCGCTTGGAAGAGAAAAGCTTGAAAGATTCAGAATGATTCTTGGACTCACCAACATCCCTTCAGATTAAGGGGGGGAATGTTGACACCTAATCCTATGCAGTTGGGTGAACCTAGAATGTGAACAGTCATCAGAAGATGAACTGAGCAGTCACGTTCTTGTATATAACAATAGCTACCTAATGTAATAAATCGAATCAATTTTTCTGAGTTTTCTGCCAAACTGGAGTTACTCCTAGCCTGACACAACCAAAACATACAATTCACAAACGCAAATGAAAACAATATGAATATGCTTTTCAAATACCTGCAACCAATGCAGTGACAAAACAATTGTCTTCGCATCACTAAAGAGTGTGGGCCACCAGAACCCTGCCTGCAATACTTTTCTTGCGGTAGCTATCCCCCTACATGTCCTCCCGCAACTCCAAAGTGTCACTTCGATAGCACATCCTCCTTTTCATGGTTGAGGACACATTGTCATAGGATCTTATCGAGCCCCATTTTGTACAATTCCCCTTAAATCAACTGGTAATCTATTACTCAAACCATTATATGCCTCCTTTAGGTTGTTGTGTACTCATCCAAGAATTTTCCAGGGGAAATGAACAACACAATGTCTCCCAAGTAATCAAGGATGACTTCAACCCACAACAAATCTTTGTCTGGTAATTGGTCATCCATTGAGTCCCCTCTTGCTTCACTCGACTCTAACTAGGAGAGATGGTCAAGTCCCACTTTCTCCCGTCTTGGCTTCACGATGACTTCGAATATAAAGTCCTGAAATAGCATGAGTCATCTACAAATCCTCCCTTCTAGGATAGGCTTATTTACCAAAAATTTCAATGCAGAGTTGTCAGTAAAGAACTTAAAGGGACCACCCAAATGATAGTGTCTAATTTTTTGCAAAGAATACACCATCGCAAGAGATTCCCATTCAGTAGTGGTGTAGTTCTACTTTGCAGTAGAGAGTTTTTTACTAGAGAAACAAATTGGGTGATCCAAATTAGCATCTCCATGCTAGGCCAAAATAGTTCCCAAAGCGATCCCTAACGCATCTATGTATCAAAGGTAGCATCACAGTCAGTGGTCTAAGCAAAACGGTCATATTTCTTCAGCATATTTTCCAATGGTGTAGTAATTAGGGCATAATTACAGATGAACCTATGATAGTATCATGTGTTCCCTAGAGTCAATCTTAACTATTTGACACTAGTTGGAGGCGACATATTTAAAAATATTGCAACCTTGGCAGGGTCGACACATACTTCCTCCTTGCAAACTATATGCCCCAACAACATTCCAAAGGGGACAAAAAAAGTACATTTCTTTAAGTACAAAGAAATTTTTAATTTCCTACAATGATAAAATATTACCATAAGTAAGTTGAAGTGCCTCTTCAATAAGTTGTATATTGTCCAATCATCTATGTATACCTCAAGGTACTTATGAATATAGTTGCGGAATGCAACAATCACAATCCTTGAAAACATTGCAGGTGCATTCTTCAACCCAAACAACATTACATGATAAGCATAAGAGCCTCATTTAGTTGTAAAGGTAGTTTTTGTCTTATCTTCTTCTACAATGCGAACTTGGTGATAGCTGGAAAAACCATCAGTGAAGGAATAGGCCTCATTAGTTGCAACTTTATCCAATACCTCATCACTGAAAGGAGTAGGAAAGGGGTCATGGTCACAGGCGTTGTTCAGGATCCTATAGTCTACACAGACCCAAATCTCTTCGAAATCCTTCTTATTATGTATGATAATAGGATTAACCCACTCATCTTCATCAACTAGAAAGATGATGCCAATTTCCAACATCTTTGTCGATTTCCCTCTTTACCTTCTCTTTGAATCTTGGGTTTAGTCAATACGGTCGATGTTTTATTGGTCTTATGTCTGGCTTCAGCATGATTTTCATTTCTCCCAAATTTCCTTTAATTCCTTTGAGCTATGCAACGGAGGTAGGAAAAATATTTTCATATTCCTTTAAAAGATCAAAGATATCCTTAGTGGTGTGGTCATCCCAATAATCACCGATGGAAGAAAATTGAGGTTTCTCTTCAGTCCTGATGTTTTGCTTTTGTAGTTTCAAAGGTTGTAGATGTGGACTAGTTGTAATAGGACCATCCTCTATGCCTTGTTCCTCTTCGAACTCCTTGAAAGTTAAGTGCCTCAATCCTTCCAAGTTGTCATCGTCGGGTTCGATATTTACCTTCCCGCAAGCCACAACTTCATGGAATCCCGAGTCATAAATGTTGTTGAAAACATCTTGGTCACCGTGGTCCTCAATAGGCTCTTATGATAGGAACATGACTCTATTCACTAATTTCAAGGAAACCACCATCCTCTCATCTTCATCTGCAAAGGAGAAATCACGAGAAAATTGGGTTGTCATGTGGTCCCACCCATTAGTCCGCCTTTTCATCTGTTCCTTAAGATACCAAGCCTGGTAAAATGTTTCTAGTGTGTGAATGAACCAATGCACCTATAGATTCTCGTAAAGTCCTTCTATGGTCCACCTATCCCTACATTTATGAATATTTTGTTGAGGGTTAATGTGACCCTCATATTTAGGAAAATTAGTCGAGCAACCCTCTAATTACCTGAATTAGCATACCAATGTGGATTTGATTGTTTCCCACGCTCAGAGATGGCTGCAATGAGCTCCCCACCACCTTGTCAGCGTCTCTTAAAAGGTGACATATAGTAAGGGTATCTTGCCGTGTCTCTGCAATCTTCAAATCAACTTCATCGAAAAAATCAATGATCAAGCCCATACCATTAAAATTAAGGAACTTTCGTACCTCCATAAAAATATAGTGGACACGGAAAACGGTTGCGCATCGCCTGGAGTGTATCTCGTGACCTCCTTGCTTCCAATCATCCCACGCAACATTAACTAACCTATGAACTCTTAACACTCCATCATCTAATAGGACCATCCATTGTAGGATTGATATAGTCTTCTCGCTTCCCTGTTGTGGGCCGATATAATTGATCCAACAAGATAATCTCTTCTTTGTCGTCCACTTGTTCAGTAAATCTGGAACCTTGGTAGGAATATAAGGCTTGAATCACCCTAACGTCTTCCACATCAAAATTTATTGTTTCCCTTTTTAGAGCAATCATCGATCATAATTTTCGAAAGCCCAATCTATCCCTAACAATGAAGGATAGGGGTCGTTGTCTCCCTTGATGTCTATGACTTTAAAGTCTGCATATGTCTTCACTCCTACTATATCCACTTCCATATCCTATAGTCGCCCGACTAGGAGGATGTAATATTGATTAACCATATGCAGCTGAATTGTGGAGAATGCTAGTTTTGGTCTTCCCAGGGCTTCCCATGTCTTCCTTGGTAGAATTTTTACGTCTAATCCAAAATATAAGATATAATCCTTGATATAGTACCCCGCAATCTAAACATAACACAGAATTCCATCCCCATCCTTTTCTTATTCCATCGAACCCGTCTAGAGTGCCTCTCAAGCATATTTGCATAAATGAGCCCTTCCAATAGCTCCCCATTTTTAACATCATCCCTAAGCCTCTTCCACAATTTCCCCGACATCTGCTCATCATTCATGATTTGCAAGAACAGTTTGAACCATTCCACCACAAGTTAGGAGATGTCTTGTGGGAGCCTTGGAATTTTGGGCCTTGATAGTTCTGGTTTCTCCACCTATTAGTTATCGTTCGTTATCAGTTGTTTGAAAATCTTTGTGGCATATCTGCTTTTGTTGATTAGACTCATAAGAGTGCTTTGGCAAAGCAGACTTAATTACCATTGGTTGTTTGATGACCCCAGAGTAAGCTTTGGTCTTATTTTCTCCTTCAGTAACTATGTTAATATTTGACATTGGAGCTAGTTCATGTCCCCACAGTTCTGCATTAATCAAGTTCAATTCCCTCTGTCGATTGTGCTCCTTCCACCTAGCGATTAATTCAGGACAAGCCTCTATTGTGTGCGCATTGACTCTGCACTGGGAACACCAAGGTATTCTGGGTAGCGGGAAATCTCAAGCAACATACCCCTCCTGTTCACAATTATGGTAGTGTATCGTACCTCTTCCCCCATTTTTGCCCCCCCTTGTTCCCCCACCTCCTAAAATTCAAGGAGCTTCATTGATTCTAAAGGTAGAACAATCTAGCCGGTCAACTAGAGAATCTAGGGATCTACACTAATCAATGTAGTGAGTTGGTGAGCCACAAAATTTGAAGAAGACATTGTTTGGGACATTCAAGTATTTTTATAAGATCTGGAAAATGCAGGGAAGATTCCCATATGTTTGACATATTTCATAGTATTCAGTCAAAGATGCACCTTGCTGGTTGGGAAAAGCATGAAAATGAGTGTGACCTTGATATAATTCTTGTGTACCAATTTGTGCAACTCCAATGGCAAGTAAGGATGTAGAGGGACCCGCTAACATAGAGGGTGTACTTGGCCCCCTCAGTCTAGGGCACTCTATGGCATGATTTCCTTCAACATGGATATTGGTACACCACTCTTTTGGTTGCACTGGTGTTGGATAGGTAAATCCCCTCTGCGGACAGAGGCGATCCCACTAGCCTAAAACAGAACTAGCCACAATCAAACCACGCTGCCACGCAAGTTCCTAGTTATGCATCAAAGGTGAATTAAGAAGACCAACCTGGAATCCAACACTATGGTCGAAGCAGAGTTGATATTCCCGCTCCCTCGCTCCAGCAGATCATAAACGGACACCTGCACATGCAAAGGAAGAAACAGATACCAACATAAAATCTACCAAGGCACAACTATATTTCAGTCAGAAAGGAAATAAATCAACACATCACTATAATAGACAATGAGATTGGAACTATAATAGCAGTCGCTCATTAATTAATAATAAACAAGAAAAGTTACAACCAAGGTTCTGACGTTGAACCTCTCCTGGTTGGGCGAGCAACTATATGTGTCTTGCAATGTATCTCCTCTCCGCCAGCATAACCTCTCTATGCTTCATTATCACTCATGATAATCACAACTAGCATTCCTCCAAGAACTCAAGAACTCAACAACTAGCACTAGCTTGTCTAATGCATGAGGACAAATATTTATAGATGGAGAAGGTAGAAAGATTCGATGAACCAGGACACCCATTGTGGATTGGAATTATCTCGGAAAAGCTACTGTGGATAGTTGTCAAGGATAGATGATGACTCTCGACCTCTATCCACTGGATTTTTCCCTCAAAAGGTTTCGTGATCTGAAGGGAAAAAATCATATGGGCGTGCTTTTGGCAAAAATCATTACTAAACTTGGCTGGCACGGGTGTTGTTCTGTGACAGAGCGCCAGTGGTCGCGCCCTCTTTTGAGGATTTCAGTTATTGGCGCGGGTAAGACACTGTGGACCTGCGCCAATGGAAAAAGAGCACTTTTCAGGGATAATTTGCAGAAGGTGTCTTCAGGGAACATGAAGTACATACTCAGGGGAACATAATGCAAGTGTTTTTGGGTTATGTCACTGCTCACAGGTCCCGGAATGCATCCTCCAATGTATGGAAACGGGGCGATAGGGACGGTGACCAACGGTGACAAATTATTGTGTAACAGATGCCCCCTAAAGCATGAAGTCTGAGAGGTAGAGAGAGGGGTGAAATGCTTTACGAGAACACACAAGAACACATATATAGAGCTGCCGCCGAGGATCTGTGTTAAGAGACACGACTGATAGTTCAATTACATGATGTACGTGGCATGGTTGCAGCCATCCATAAGAGAGTACATAAATAGTCTAGATCCACAGTATGGACGCAGCCATCTGGTTAGGATCAATGAATTGACTCAGGTATGGTCGCAGCCATCCAGTGAATGAGTCAAGTATCAAGAATCACGCCTGGATTACAACAGACACAATCCAGGGTCTTGCGCTCCATCTCGACCCGAACAAGAGTACAAGTTCAAGCATGTGAATATATGAGCTGAAGTCGAACATGCATGAACATCGTCTGATTACCAGTCAATAGTGGAAACTGTTAACAGACGTGAGAGGTACCACCAATAATGACAATGGCCCTCAAGGTACTATAGGTACAATCTACGGCGTGTGAATTAATGATCTGAAGTCGAACACCCGTAGAATCATTCGATCGGAGGCCAATGATTAAAACCTCACGTCGAACACGAAGAACCTGCCATTGAGGCATGCAGGCTCCAAGGCACCGGAAAGGAGTCTCTAGATCAACTTCCTGGATAATGAGTTGAAGTCGACAGGAAGTGACCTTGATCGAAGGTGGGCCATAATGTTTCCCACATCATCGACACGAGACAGAGAGATAATGTTGTGAATCAATATTGTGCGAACTATCAGAGGGAGGTTGTTTCTTTGCAGAGGTCAACTTCTCTTGAACATATCGGCGGCACATTAATGGAATCGGCAGTATTTGACATCAATGTATCAAAGGTCATGATGACGAGGCAATGAGTGGATGAGAGGTCAAATAAGGTACCCAAGTCCATGGAAGCAAGTGAAAGATATGAGATGAGATATTCCCACCCTGGACACGAAAGCAGAAAAGTGCCATGTTCAAGAGCGACATACTGTCGTCACGGTAATAATTATGGTTCAAAAATTTTCTTTTCCCCCCGCCATTTCTGGCGAGTACCCCAGTTATTTTTAACAAGCTTGATGGGGATAGCATATGCTTGTGGTGTGACAAAATCCGATGTCATCAAGTTTTAACGAGTCTAACAAAGGAAGAACTCGACGTATTTTCATGTTTAGAGAGTTTGAAAAGACAGCAGAAAAGGAAACTCCAGGGATGTCCTTTTTCGTAAAGTTGTGTCTCTCGGGCCCGAAAAAGTATAAAATAATGCCCGAAAGAACCGCCTGATCATTATGATCGAGGAGTAATTTTCATAATTAGTGATTTCGACCTGAAAAAGTAAAAAAACGGTCAAAACCACGTCGTTTCGTAACCATTAACGAGTTTGAAACGACAAAAACCCGGTAATCTTTTTATGTTTTAACGGTCGATAAAAAGAACTTAAAAAGACCGCCCCTTATTAACATTTAACGAGTAAAGAGGAGCAACTCAGAAATCTTTTCCTCTTTAAATGGTCAGAAAAGAGCTGAAAGCAGACTTCCATTTTTATTTTCTTTAACGAGTCAAAAAGGAAAAATACTCAGCAATCTTTTCATATTTTACAAGTCAGAAAAGAGCGTAAAGGCGACTCGTCCTGAAGGAATGAGTGGTATAAAGGGTAGCAACTGGTTCCGGTAATGGTGGAACTTGCTCGAAACATGTAAAGGTTAAGAGGCTGGCTAATAAAACCACTCATCGCTGCAGTTCCTCAGGAAAGGATAAACAACCAGGTGAAAGCATATGATCGGCCAAAGAGATGGTGGCGATGGAATGAAACAACCAAGGCTCATCTAACCGTTCTAAGTGAAGAAGGCGTTCTTCTAACGGAGTGGTGTTGGGAAGTATCTCGACAACTAACTTCAATGAAGGGATCTCACATTCAATTGGAAGGGTAGCCTCTAGTCCATAAACTAGTTGAAATGGAGTGAAACCAGTGGCATCCTTCACGGAGGTTCGGTAAGCCCACAAGGCAGGGAATAACATCAAATGCCAGTTAGACTTATGCACACCAACGATACGTTGAAGCATTGTAACCAAGATCTTATTGACAGCTTTAACTTGACCATTGGACTGAGGGTAGTATGGAGTTGAACTATCGTGTTGCAAGCCTAGCTGGGTTGTTAATTCCGACATCATATGATTACGGAAATGCTTTCCGTGATCAGTGACAATGGCTTGAGGGACACCGAATCGCGAAATAACATGATTGAATAAAAATTGCGCCGCAGTGTGACCGTCTTCAGTTAATGTGGGCATCGCCTCGGCCCATTTAGTAAATTAATCGACGACAACGATGACAAACCCATGCCCCCCGGCCGAGCGAGGGTTACAGGTCATATAATCAATGCCCCATTTTGCAAAAGGGCCGACGGAAACAACAGGGTGCAACGGAGCAGAAGGCGCTCGCATTTTCCGTTGGTATATCTGGCACTCATGACAAGAGCGGACGGCAAGGATGCAATCCTTGAAAATAGAGGGCCAAAAATAGCCAGCACAAAGGATTTTTTGGGCTGTAGCATATCCGGACATATGTCCGCCACAAGCACCAAAGTGGCAGTCATTTAGAACCCGTTCAGCTTCCTCTAGAGTAAGACAATGACGGAGAACAGAGTCTGCACCAAGACGATATAATGTATCTCCAATGATACGGTATGGTTGAGATTGATGACGAATCCTTCGCCGAGCGTCTTTAGACACACCCAGGCGGAAGGAGGACGTTTGCAGATATGTGATTATATCTCCGTACCATCGATCGAGGGTGCTAATGAGGAACAGGGTTTCATCTGGAATTTGATCTTCTACAGGCGAGGTCGAGGGAGAAGATGGCAAAGAGCAAATTAACTCAGCAAACAAAAGGGATTTCTTAGACTTGGGAGTGGTAAATTCCAAGTCAAACTCTTGGAGGATAACAAATCACTTTGAGCATTTTCCCCCCAGCAACTGGCGTGACAATATATACGTCATGGGGTTGCAATCAGAAATCACAGTAGTAGTACGCAAAAGAATATAATGACGGAAGCGTTGTACAGCAAAAACTACGGCTAGTGCCAACTTTTCGATATAAGCATATCGAGTTTCCGTGTCTAATAGGTTGCGGCTGAGATAATAAATAACATGTTCAGTGTTATCATCATCAGTTTGGACAAGAACCATGCCGATAGTGGTATCGGCGGCAGCCAAATACAAGGTGTAGTCGCGATAATAATTCGGAGGACGGAGCAATGGAGCAGAAACAAGGAGACTCTTGAGACGCTCAAAAGATTCCTGAGCTGTGGCATCCCAATGAAAAGGGACATCACGCTTCAGTAATCGTGTAAAACCTTTGGCCACCTCGGCATAGTTGGGAACAAAACGATGTAAAAAATTGGCTTTTCCCTGCAAACTCTGCAACTGATGTAAAGAAGCGGAGGGAGGGAGATTCACGATAGCCTCGACTTTAAGGGGATCCAAACGGATGCCCTCTCAAGAAACGATAAACCCGAGAAGTATACCAGATTCAACGCAGAAGACACATTTGTGAGGATTTAGCCTGATTCGGTAGTATCGACAGCGAAGAAAGATTTCGCGAAGGTGTTTAGGGTGGTCCTGACGTTTAGCTGAATGAGCAGGGAGATCATCCAGATAAGGTTGCACAATATGCCGAATGTCATGAAATGCATAAGACATTGCACGCTGGAAGGTAGCACCAACATTTTTAAGACCGAAAGGGAGCTTCTTATAGGCAAAAGTCCCCCATGGGAAAATAAAAGCAGTTTTGTGTTGATCAGCGGGAGCAATATTGATCTGGTTATAACCAGAGAAACCGTCCATAAAAGAATACATTTCACTGCCGGCACACTCGTCAATGATCTGATCAATGAATGGTGTGGGAAAATTATCTTTAGGACAGGCTTTGTTTATATCACGGTAATCGACACAAACCCGGATTGTACCCTGTTTTTTAGTTACAGGCACAATGTTAGAAACCCAATCTGTAAGAGGAATAGGGTAAATAAAACCAGCATTAAGAAGCTTTTCTATCTCGGCCTTAATCGCTGCAGCCTTTCGAGGGTGTACAGGGCGTAAACGTTGACGAACAGGATTAGCATCTGGGTACGTGATTATTTCATGCATCACTATACTAGAATCAATGCCGGGCATTTCTTCATAGGACCATGCGAAAACATCACGAAATTCGCGAAAAAGTTTGGAATAAAGTTGAATCTCCTCTGGAGTACAAGTGACTCCAATGTGAAGATGCTCGACTATCCCGGGTTTGACAGATATGTCGATGGGTTGGGTTCGCGTAATGTTCGCCATATTCCCTTCAGAAAAAACCTGATCAATTTGAATAGGCGTTTGAAGGATTTGTGATGGGAGACAAGGAGCAAACCGCTCGAGGCATGTCAAAAAATGTTGCGGGGTAGGGAGAAATGAGGAACGATGGTGAGAATTATGCCAGGGAGGTTCCTCCAGAGACATAGTCTCAATAATTGCTTCGTCGGAGAGGAATGTTTCTCCTAGCGAATCCAAAGAAGCCTCGTCTAGAAGCCCTGAGGATGGAGTAAGCGCAGAAGAGGGAGCCGAGGCAGCAATGATTTCAACATAATTAAGCTCGGCAGGACTCAACGGCATCCGGTCGCCCCAGGAATCTACTTGGTCTGTGGGAGGTACGAACCACAGATCAGAGCCAGTAGTGATCATATTGACAAAGGCGATATTTAGAGGAGGGAGTGGAAAAACACCCATAAGATCAGGATCTTTGAAAAGTCCAGCTCCCAGACTCTTAGGTAATTTGGAGGTATGCTCCACAAACGGGATGGTGCCTTCAGAAAAAGAAGCAAAAAAGTAGAGCTGGTCAACGGTAACGATCTTCCCTTGATGAGGGAAACGGATGATTCAGAAGAAAGATGAAGCAACAGCTTGCATCGCGTATATCCAGCTACGTCCGAGAAGGAGGTTGTAGGTTAGAGTAGCATCAACGACTTCAACTTCCATCTCGACCATCTTCCCTTCCAAAGAGATTGGTAAACGTTGGAGTATACCGTAAGGACGGGACGCTCTTCCATCGAAAGCTTCCAAGGTAGTGGGAGACTGGCTCAACGTTGGAGATCCAATAGCTTTCCAACAGGAAACAGACATGATGCGAGTTGAGGCACCTTCATCAATAACTGTATGATGAATCGTCTTGGAATCAATAATTACCTGTATGAGGAAGGTGATTTGGGGAGGCAGTCTCTGAGTGTGGCGTTCTAAGTCAAAAGTTATTAAAGCCGAATCGGCCGGGTCTATGCCACCAATGGCAGATAGCATGGACTTTCTCTGAGAAGGGCAGCTCTGGAGAACCTCTAAAGCGGACATAGCCGACGGAGTCTGTGCTAAGTCCTCAACGATGTTGTAGTGCTGTGCAGCACGAGCATTCGGATTGTACGAGGATTTCCGGAGTACTCCTTTTGGAGGGGGTCGAAGAGGCGTTTCAGTGGTAGGTCTCTCGATGTGGAGTGGACCTGAACTGAACGGAGGAGCGCTCGAGGGAACCTCAGGCTCCTTCCCGGTAGATGACGGATAATCTTTCGTTCGAGTACTGATATTAATGGGTACTGTACCAGCCATAAACACTTGAGAACCAAAGGAAGAGGGAGGCTGAGTAGGGTCAGCCACCATTTGAGTTTTTTGAGTGTGTTGGGTGGGAAAGGGCTCTTTGAGCACCGCAGGAGTCCCAGGGGTGCCTTTTAACAAACGACTAACTTCGGACCGCCTCGGGCAATCCTTGGTATAGTGATCCTCATCGCAGATAAAACAAGGATACTTGGGTTTGCGTTTAGTGCCGTCCTCGGGTTGAGGTTTTGGGGCTTCCTGTTTGGGTTGTTCTGGTTTATTTTTCGCTTTCCCTTTTTTCTTCTCTTTCGAGGCCTTGTTTGTCGTATTAGATTGGACGGCATTAACCTCAGAAGTAACATTCGAACCAGGCGATGCCTGGGAAGGTTGTCCATTCGAAGCAGATGGTTTTTGCTTTGCAGGGTTCGCAGGATTTTTCTTTGAGGATGAAGTAACCGAACCAATGATACCGTCAACAGTGAGTGTTGGCGGGGCTTTAGACGTTCCTGGTCTTGGGACATCAGGCAAATAATCATATTATGTACCTGACTGAGAATAAACCAAGTCAAGGTACTGAGCTCAAGCAATAGCTTGCTCTTCAGTGACACACGCCCCCATGGCGATATCCCGAGCTATTGGAGGCACGAACGAAGTCGTAAACCAATCGGTAAGAAGCTAGTCGGGAATCCAAAATTTGATCATACGTCTACGCTGTCTCCATTCATGGATATGATCAGAGATATGCGTAGCCGTCGTTTGTCTTAAGGAAGTGAGGAGGTGTGTACCCGTTTCGTATCGAATGGGTAATTGGAAATGAGTGAGAAATGCCATAGCCAAAGAATTGAAATCCTGAAAGGACCCGCGATGAAGTTCGATATACCACTTAGCGGCAGAGCCAGTGAGAGTCCTTTGAAAAAGGCGAAGCCGAATTGAATCGTCAAGCCATGAATTAGATGAACACCACAAATGATAAGTCATAACATGGGCTTGTGGGTCTTCATTGGCTTTACCATCGAATTTTGGACAGTCACCAGGTATTTTAGTTGGAACTGGAGGCCAATAAGGATTATGAAGAATAGGATCATTGGTTAATTTGGATACATCCGGTAATTCTAAAGTCGCTAAGAATGGTAATTGAGGATTGAAAGACATCTGGGGCTGCTGGTAGGGTGGAGCACCAGGGTTCCAACCAGGTGGCGGTTGCCCCCATGGATTTTGTCCGGACGGATTTGGCCCCATAGTGTATTGGCCATAGGGATTTGTATATTGCCCCCCAGCATAAGGATTACCAAACGATGCTGCAGATGTGCCATATGGTTGTTGATAAGTTTGCGAGGGATTCGCTTGCGGTTGTTGGTAGTTCTGGTATGGGGCAAACGAAGGTTGCCCTTGAGGTTGTTGGTAGCCATACGGTGGTAGGGCTCCAAATTGAGTTTGAGGACCAGGCTGGGTTGGATAAAAAGTTTGTGATTGAGACCCAGCCTGCATTTGAAGACCAGATGGGTATTGGGGTCCCGTTTGGGGCCACGGACCGGATTGAGCAGCGCCAGTAGGCTGTCCGATAGGTTGGGCTATCTGGCCAGAAGGAAAACCTTGTTGATACTGAGGTTGGCCGACCTGTCCAGAAGGTTGTACCTGCTGATACTGAGGTTGGCCTACCTGTTGGGATTGGAACTGTTGTTGCGCAGCTAAAGGTTGTCCCAACAGACTAGATGGCTGAGAGGGCTGGGCAGTTGGTTGGCCCAACTGTGTTTGAGGCTGACCAGCTTGCCCAGAGGGTTGTGAATACTGGACAGTAGGCTGACCAAGTGGTTGAGTAACTTGTCCAGACATTGGACTATACTGGACATTGGATTGGTTTGGGTTAATAGTTTGTTGACCAATTTGTCCAACGGGATAACCTTGCTGGATACCAGGTTGGACTTGTTGAAAAGATGACTGACCTGAGTTACCAGAAGGTTGCATATAAGAAGAGGAAAAAGGAGCACCAGTAGCGAAAGGGTTTCCACGAAAGGATTGCTCTGGTTGGTCTTGAGGGGGTTGTCTTGGAGATTGCGCAGATGAAACTTGACCACCATGGAAAGAGGTGGAGGTCCAATCAATTGACAATGGAACTAATACCTCAACAACCGGTTGAGATGACAAATATGGATCATATGGCCCCTGTATTGGGACATTTGTCATGGGATCAAAGACTCCAAACAAGGAAGCCGAGGGACGACTAGAAATAGGAGTCGAAGAGGCTGCACAAACCGTTGGAGCGGTTGTGACGGAGGTAACAGATAGACTGCGACTTTGTGGAGTAAAAGGCTCCGTAGTAGGAAAAGTGTGTGATGGCCAAATGGGACCTGTGAACGGAGTTCCAAAAGGCATAGCATCTCTTAAAGCTTTATAGCCTGGTGGTAAATTTGTAGTAGTAGGTGTACTACTAACATGTATAGGGTCCGTTGAGGTGGGAATTTCACCGCTTGTCGCAACGGACTCATCGGTCGTTGTAGGGGACAAATCATCCATGTCAGATGAAGCAGGTGGGACTGACACACGAGGAGAAGTATGGTCCCAAAAAGGGACACCGTCCTCAAAAGGTTCCCACGTAGGGTTCCAATGAAACTGGTAAGTCTCGTCACCTGGGGCACGAGAACTAAGTGGTTGTATACTTAGAACCATAGGAAGACTCACAACCAGTGTTTCGGTAGAAGACAAAACTGGTAATTCCGCCAGGATGAAACTTACGAAATCTACCGAGACAACCCCTACTTCGAACTAACATAAACAAAGGCTAATTGGGTAGATTTTATCGTGGCCAATAAATTTTAAGACACTGAACTTGACCTTTTCATATTTTAAGAGTCGAGAAAAGGATAAAAGATGACTCTAGTCTCCTTCAAATATTTAATGAGCACGAAGTGACAAGACGCTCACAGGCACCTTTTCTTTTAGGGAGTCCGAAAAGGATCAAAAGTGACTACTCTAGAGACTCTAGGTAAAAGGTTTACCAAACAATCCGTAAAACTGCTTATACACCTTGGCAATCAGATGAAAACCAAGGACTTCCCGTACTGCAGTCAATCTTCCTGAATGCTGTGTTCAGTGCATTACGGCTTGTAAGGCGGCAGACTCGGCTTCCTATGGATAAAGGATAATAGCCTAGTGGGGTCTCCCGTATATACGCGACGGTACGTGGGAGTTCAGTCCGTATTGGCACCTATCGTTTCACCGTGGAGGAATCACCCAACCACTCGACGATAAACTACCAGGTTTAAAGACGCAGGAACACGTCTCTAACCTAGACCTCTAGAGTATTTGCGTTATGTTCCAATGCGTTGTTATGTTCATTGAGTTTATTTTAAAGTTTATCTTCGATTATGTTTCAGTTTTTTGGTCCTACCGTATGTGATATCTCAAAAACTTCTTAAATGCAAACTATATGCCAAAACTATATCATTTGATTCGATGAATTCTATCTACAGGAGGGTTGATATCTTTACACAAACGAAATGATCACTCAACAAACAACAAAGATCCTAATGCAGCTAATAACAAGAAATGAAATTTTTTCTTTTTCTTTTTAATAGCAACAAATAACAATAAACGCTAACTAATATGATGCAAAAGATATTTTTTTTTTCTTTCCTTTAATATGGCATGATGCATTTAAACAAATCTTAAGAGATATGCACAATCCAAGTTCACTCAATGAAATAGAACCAATTCTGAAACACCAAAATGAACTATGCAAGCAAGGAAAAACACAAAGGCTTTCAATGAACCATGTAATAAGTTCGAATGAAGTCAAGTAAAATCCAAAGAGGCTAGAAGTGAATCACTCAGAGTATAGAAGATCAAGCTTTAACAAATCACTGGATAGGTGCAGAACACAACCAACAAGTTGACTGGATAATCAAGAGACCGAAACTTCCCACAGAAGGCTAGACATGCAAAGTCACTAGATGTTCTAGGGCCGAGACGAGAATCAATAGAAATAAGCAAACAACTGAAGGATAAAGGCTAAAACCAGTCAAACAGAGGTTCAACACACTTCCAGAGGCTGTAAGAGATATAAAAAGAGGCTGAAAGAGCTTTCCACCCATACACAGGCAAAATTTACAGGGTTGGCGCGACTGTCAGCCTGCAACTTGCGCTACCAAAGGATTGGCGCGAGTTGCTTTTGAGAAACATGCGCCAACTGGCGCGACTGTCAGAGTAATAACCGCGCCAATTAAGCTTGTTGGCTAGAAAAATAAATAACACGACCTCAGGTCGGGCTGACAGTGCTCAGATGGATCAAATAGTAAAGAATAAACTCAAAACTGACCCAGGAAGCTCATTCACTCAAGCAAGCAAGAGAAAATTAACATTCAAGACAAACTCCAAATAGCTTCTCCCCGGTGGAGTCGCCAAATTGTTGGATAGGTAAATCCCCTCTGCGGACAGAGGCAATCCCACTAGCCTAAAACAGAACTAGCCACAATCAAATCACGCTGCCACGCAAGTTCCTAGTTATGCATCAAAGGTTAATTAAGAAGACCAACCTGGAATCCAACGCTATGGTCGAAGCAGAGTTGATATTCCCTCTCCCTCGCTCCAGCAGATCATAAACGGACACCTGCACATGCAAAGGAAGAAACAGATACCAACATAAAATCTACCAAGGCACAACTATATTTCAGTCAGAAAGGAAATAAATCAACACATCACTATAATAGACAATGAGATTGGAACTATAATAGCAGTCGCTCATTAATTAATAATAAACAGGAAAAGTTACAACCAAGGTTCTGACATTGAACCTCTCCTGGCTGGGCGAGCAACTATATGTGTCTTGCAATGTATCTCCTCTCCGCCAGCATAACCTCTCTATGCTTCATTATCACTCATGATAATCACAACTAGCATTCCTCCAAGAACTCAAGAACTCAACAACCAGCACTAGCTTGTCTAATGCATGAGGACAAATATTTATAGATGGAGAAGGTAGAAAGATTCGATGAACCAGGAAACCCATTGTGGATTGGCATTATCTCGGAAAAGCTACTGTGGATAGTTGTCAAGGATAGATGATGACTCTCGACCTCTATCCACTAGATTTTTCCCTCAAAAGGTTTCGTGATCTGAAGGGAAAAAATCATATGGGCGTGCTTTTGGCAAAAATCATTACTAAACTTGGCTGGCGCGAGTGTTGTTCTGTGATAGAGCGCCAGTGGTCGCGCCCTCTTTTGAGGATTTCAGTTATTGGCGCGGGTAAGATACTGTGGACCTGCGCCAATGGAAAAAGAGCACTTTTCAGGGATAATTTGCAGAAGGTGTCTTCAGGGAACATGAAGTACATACTCAGGGGAACATAATGCAAGTGTTTTTGGGTTATGTCACTGCTCACAGGTCCCGGAATGCGTCCTCCAATGTATGGAAACGGGGCGATAGGGACAGTGACCAACGGTGACAAATTATTGTGTAACAACTGGGTTCATTTCTTTCAACTTCTCAGTCAAGTCACTAATCCAGTGTTGCAACCCAATAAGAGCAAGATCATTGGGAATAGAACCCCCTTGGTGTTCGTGAGGATACTCTATCATAGCCTTAATCCCATTTGCTTGTTCAAGCGCCTCTTGTAGAGTGTCAATCATCTACTGGGTCAATAGTGTCTGAGTGAGTGGTAACAATGCTTTGAGGAGCCAATCCCATTGGTGATTAGGATCAATGGGGTAGATTATCTTGCCAATGACGTATTTAAACAGTTGCGTCATCTCCCCCGTGGTTACCTGTTCTCTCTGCTTAATATCCCACGGCTCAAACAACTCCTGCTAATTAGTCTATGGAAGTTTGAGTTCTTAAACGAATTCTCACCGAACCTCATCTATTGTAGGATTACGATGCAAAGAAAACCACTTGATGAACCACCTAAGGGCTCTCTCCCAGAGAGTAGTCTAAAACTTAATGATTTTGCCGGCATCTAGAGTCTAGTGAGCTCTCTAGATAGCCTCACACAAGTACCAATGTAGCTCGACATCCTCATTCCCTCGTCCAGAGAACTCAAGATACCGAGTGAAATAGCTCACCATGTTTCCATCGATTTGGGGTTCAACAGATGATACAAGTATGAACCACTAGGAACCGAGTTGCAAATATATTGGATAACCTGAATAACAACCACTACCTCTACCACCGGAAGTACCAACCTTATAGGTACTATATAATTTCTTAACCTTTATGAATTTAACTGACCTTCAAAGAAATTGAACAGGGTTTTGATAAAGTACTAGGGGGAGGTCAGGGGAAGTGTTACTTGTATTGTTTGGAAATGAGTTGTTACTCTTGAGGGATGCATCATCTTTGGAAAATAATTTCCTCGTCACTAAATACATGTCTTCGTTCAGTCCCACCACTCAGTTTGTAGGCCCTGATCCATCTAGCCTCTCCACCTCTCCTGGTGGGTGGAGATCTCCACTACGTCTTCCCATTTTTCTTGTAGCAATGAGCTCAACCCCTCCTATTGGGACAATACTCGTTGTATCATTGTCCTTTGTGGGTTGCAACCCTAGCCAACTTGGACCTCTTTTTCACGCTTTCAGACTACTCAACACCTCTCCTATTTGGTGTAGCTCTCTCTTTCACCTATGGATCTCATGCAAAGCCTTCCCCTACCATTCTACAGTTGTATGCACCCTCTTCTGCATCCATAGGTCTCTAACCTCCCACAAGTCATATGCATCCATTTCATCAAACTTTTCATCGCCCGCAACCAGGTAACATTTTTCCCCTATAACCCACCCCCAATACCAAATCTTTAAGCAGCCATTGGTTGGCCTTGAAATGGGATTAGGTTTTCTTCTACCATCAAGAACTTAACCCACAGGGGAATATCCTTCAACAAACTTCCTCGCAACCCTGATATAAATATAGCCTCATCCTTGGAAAAAGGCAAATGGCCTTATGCGACAAACTCGATGATGTTGCTTTCTAATGTAGCTTGTACCCAAAAATCAATAGCCCGAGTTAGGTCTGTATCAAGCCAGTGTAACTCGATTAGATTAGTAGAAGTCTAGGTATGTGAAGATCTACACCAATTGTTGGTTCCCCCTTTTGTCTGCATCCTTCGCAACCAGTTATAAAGATCTTCTGAGAACTTACACCAGAATATATCATATTTATCACTTGCAGACTCTACATACAAACTTCTTCCTTCACTTGCTTCACACCCTTCTAACAGAGTTGCGCTTGCTAGGAAGTAAAATGATCCACTTACTTGTGCCACTAATCCTAAATATCTCCCTTAAAAATCCTCGACACCATGTTTTCAGTCCCTTAGAGAAATTTTAGTTCCTGACAATGGAGCCATTTGTTGGCTCAAAATTGTAATAGATAGAGCCCCTGGGTTCAAACTTAGGGGCCAACAAAAGGATCTATTGTAGTCTAGCAGAATGCTGAAATTTTCACCTTACTCATTAAGAAGTAAGGTGTCTCACCTAAGGCATATTGAGATTTAGATAGGAAAGGGTCCAAGAATAGGCATTAGGGAGTAGCATAACATACAATTCAATATTTGCATCTACACTAGAAAATCTTATCCGAAAACATGTAACATGTGGAAAGTAGAGATTTACAATACAACTAGAGAGACAAATAGCATTCAAATTCATGCAAAATAAAATTTAAAAGGGCCCATACAATTCAACACATTCAGAGACATAGAACAATCTCACAACTCCCATTCCATTAACATGTATTTCATCATTACATTATGGTGCTACAACCCTTAAGGCAAAGTTAGAATTCTTATTGCACAATTTAGCTCAAAGAGAGATACGAGCGAGGAACAAACAAGACTTCATTTGACATAACGACAACATCTTGGCATAGGGTCCTAGCCTTTGCACCATTATCTTTTCCCTTAACTTTTATAGACTCCCTTTGTAAGCCCACTTACCTGAACTTCTTATCATCCCTTTGGATATCATGCTCTTTCCTCTTCAACGACTTATGTAACTCGGCTTCAATTGCTCCTTGTCTTCTCAACGATCCCTGTGAACTCTGCTTCGCTTGCACTTTTCCGTACTTTCCTCTTGACAACTTTTGTGTCTAACAGATCTTAGTTGAT
The DNA here is from genome assembly GCA_031772625.1 of Pinus tabuliformis. NCBI lineage: Eukaryota > Viridiplantae > Streptophyta > Pinopsida > Pinales > Pinaceae > Pinus > Pinus tabuliformis. The sequence continues at coordinate 672,117,418 of CM062809.1, read as the reverse complement.
TTCTTTTCTTTTCGTCGGCGGCTTCTGTGCAATTGCCTTTCGGTTAAACTTGGTCAAAATGTGTTGAAATTTTTTCCCCCAAAAAACAAAGGACCCAACAATAAAATTCTTAGCCTTATCCATTTTAAATGATGTTTTTACTTATATACTTAATATTCTTGAAGATGGGTAAAAGTTTTGTTTAGAAAGCTAAAGTTGAAAAATCTCTTTCACAATTATAATCCAAAATAAAGAGCTAATATTTTAATAAAATGAACATGGTTTCTACTACAAATTTAACAAAAAAATGATAAAAAAAACTCTATTTCAAAATCAATTGACTCTTTCAAGTTTCATTTATAATAACTTATATTCGTATTTTTAGTTTAGCCATGTGGTGGTACTTAGTTTTTCTCCTTGGAATTAAATCTGGAAATCATCAACGCTGGCTTGTGGAGAGGTAAAAGAAGGGCATTGATATTACCCGCACTAAGGTTTAAGTTTCACCACTAAGAAACTTGAGCTTGTTTTTGTGTTTTCATTTACATGGGTGATAATGATAGTGCTTGGGAAAGGTATCAAACAACAATTCCATAGAACATTGTCTTAAGAATTGGTTTAGGAAGAAGGAATTAAAGGTCACCAAGGAATTGTTTTGTAAAATTCTCTAGAGTATTTGGATAGTGTGCAATGACATTTTATTCAATGATAAGTAAATGCCAACCTTCCAAGTATTCTTGTAGACATATGGTTTATTTCAAGGTTGCAAGTTAAAGATGAAGGAAAGAAACCCTAAGAAACTTTCCCAATTAATTATAGATAAAACATATTCTTGGGATTTCTTTGCTAGGGCCAATCAAGGGCATCAAACATTCAACATTAGTTGAAGTATTAAGTATTTCTTTATAGTTAAATTGTCAAATTTAAAGCAACTTTGGGTATAGGCATTAATAATATAATTAAGTGGATAATGTTGGGATGCCTATTAAAGTTGGCAAATGAGCAAGGTATTGATTGCTTACAAATTTATGGGGATTATCTTCATGTCTTCAATTGGATGAAAAAGGATTCCCAAATTTTGATTGTTACTCTCAAAGTTCTAGTTAACTAGTTAAAATTGTTTCCAAGGTCCTATGTCATATACTCACAACTATAGAGAACACATCACCAAGGCTAATGCACTCTCCAAAGACAACAAATCAAAATTGGAATTATAGCAATGAAAATAAACTTAGATGGTTCTCTTCATATCATCTTAACAAGTCATTTGATGTATGAATTTAGGGATGCAAATGTTAATAATTATTTTTTATGTTGTTGTAAAGAAGCTCCATTTTTCTTTGCAATGTTTATTGGCTCTCTAAAGCCCAAGTTTATAGACATAATATTATAAAAGAGAAATTATATTTTTGTTTATGTTGATTGCCAGAGGCAAAGTATATCATTATAATATCTAGAGGTTTTTATGGGGAGTCCTAAATGACTATATGATTTATGTAAAGTGTTATGAAACTACAAAAAATGCAATCATCAATTCAACTTGGAATAGAAAGTGCATTTGTTCTCTTGAAGAGTATTTTAAAAAGAAAAAAAATCATTAATGATAATTTGTAAAGTTTTATATGAATAAATCTATATTCAAGCCGCACACTTTAATCTTTTGATTAAATCCACGTTTTCTTAATTTCCTTAAATTTGTGGTTATTTGATCTCCACATAAATTTTGGTATCGTTGGGGATCCCCTTTTCAACTTTATGTCAAATTTAAAACACACAAAAAAGAACAAAATAGGATTAAAAAACTTAATCTATCTTGTTCAAATTTAATCAAATAAATAAACCGACTCCTAAAAGTTACTTGTGAAATGTCCATAATGTCTCTAGATTATATTTGCTTAAAATGTTTCCCTGATTTGACATTTTGACACACCCTTATCTATTTTTCAAGGAATTTTCTACTTACATATATATATATATATATATATATATATATATATATATATATATATATTAAAATTCTTGAGAATGAATACAAGTCTTGCCTCTTGTCGCAAGTTGTTTGATACAATAGTTCCATGTTGTGTGGCTGATTTGGGTTTCCTTGCTTAGTGATCTATTAAGGTCTCCCCTAAACAACCCAACTGAGCAAAAGTGGTCTTTCTAATTTCCTTTTCCCTTTTTGGTTAAAGCCAAAACTAGTGAAGCACATCTTGTAGGAATGCTCCTTTGTGAGATCTTTGGGCTCATGTTAACTCTTGGTGGGTGAATATCCTCCAATAACATTTGCAGCAGTGTTGTTTGGTGATTCCTTATCAAGATTTGAGGTTCCTTCACTAGTATGTGGCACTGATTGAGAGTTTTTGCTTTGTATATCCTTCGGAAACTCCATTGTAAGTTTACTTTTCACACCATAATTGATGAAAATTTGTTTTTGATAATGAGGTTTGTTTTCAAACAGTTTTTGATCAATTATTGTGAAATACTTTGCAAAAGAGCATTACTTATTAGAGATGCCAAATTATTAGATCTGACCACTTATTTTAAATTCATAGCTATTTTAACTACCATTTGCAAGAGAATATGATGCGCATTTTATATGCCCTTCTTATTTTTTTTCACTTTTTTCTAACTACCAATGTAAATATTTTTCTATAAATCTATGAACTATATTTCACCAAATAAGTCTTGTTTTGTAATTATATTCCACAAGGGAGTAAGCTAATACTTCAGCAAAATAACCTCCGTTCAAACACAAATTTGTCTATAGTTATAAAGAAATTTTCCTCTCATTGTTTCAAATCAATTCATTTTTCCATGTTGCATTTATAATAATCTTTATTCGTCTTTTGTACCTAACAGTTTACTTAACAACAATACTTAATTGTTCTTTTTCTCAAAATTGAAATTTAAAAATTGTAAATATGAACTTGTTGATCCACATTCATTATTTCATGTTGCATTTATAGTATAATAACAATATATTTAATGATAATATTTAGTTCTCCTTATAATTAAAATTTACAAATTATCATAAATTTTCAATAATAAATTGTTTAATCAATAAAAGCAATCATTTATACTCCTACACTTAAATTCAACTCTTTCCAATAATACATTTACCTTTTATTATGGTGTTTACATTTATATAAAAAATGATTGAAAAAAATGTATTTTTAAATGATTTTAACATAGTAAATATACACCACTCAAAACTCCTTAATCAAAACACACTTACCATATTGAAAAGACATTGCTTTAAAAACACTCTTAAAATCATATAAATTTTAATCATACATATTTAACCCAAAAAAAAATCAAAATCAGAACAAAAACCCCCTAAACATATATAATCATCCATTTAAAAAATAGATTGCAAACAAAAGCAATAATCATGCAACTCAAATAATTAATAACTTTAAAACATCATAACTTATAAATGGAAATATTAAATATCATCTCTTTTACTACTTTCAAGAGAAAAATGGATATAATATGCCATTTATTAGTCTCCACCAAGGCAACACTAACAATTTCATTTCCCTCTCGAACACTATTAATTTATCATTGACCAATGCAAGTTATAATGTTTATCTTTGAAAAACAAATATTTATTTTTCAATATTATTATTTTTCAAACATTTGATTAATCCATAACTTGAATGTGGATAACTAGCTCAGATTTTTTGTCATAATTTCTAGATACAGTTGCAATATTTCTGCCCTACTTTATAGATATTTGTCTAGTGAATTTTCATTGTTAAGCTTCACACACTTAAATCACCCAAAATTAAAATCCTTGAAAGAAAACATGTAAATAAGGTATTTACTATCATTTAGTGCCCACCATTATTTAAGTAAGTATTTGGATTAAAAAAAAAAGGAAGAACAAGTTGAAAAAATGTATTCTTATTGAGAATTATTATCTATGTGTTTTTCCACACTTTAATAAATAAGAATAAAAATGTAAATATGCAAACTTACTAGTAATTACTATCCACTAAATTTAAATTATACAAATTCTTACCCTTTCGATAAACCATTAATTTTTTTATTTTATATATCAATTTACAATTTTTCTAAAAAAAAAAACTTAAATAACAAGTGAGGAACTAACCCATCCAAGGCACTTGTTTCTTAAAATTTGATTCATATAAGAAAATACATCACAAACTAACACTAACACTAACATATTCTAGACTTTCGAACCAAATACTCTGTACACTAATATAAAAGTGACCAATAACATATTCTGGACTTTCGAACCAAATACTCTGTACGTTAGATTACTCGCTGCAACCAGGTCGATCATAGTAAACATACCCATGAGATGATAGACGAAACATATTAGCAATGGCCATGTTAACCAATACTCATACAATTGGGTGATGGTTATCCACTACAGAGTACCAAAAATGGTGCTCACATACATCCCAAAACAGGGCTCCTTTGCGAACCTACCCACTATAACAAAAGATCTAGTATACTTGTTGCAGTGCAGAGCCTCTTTTTATCCACAACCAATACATATAATCCACACACGCAAATGAAAACAATATGAAGATGCTTTTCAAATACCTGCAAATAGGCAACCAATGCAGTGACAGAACAATCGTCTTCAAAATGGCATCATTCTTCACTGTCCTGACCTTAGTAACAGCATGATATAGCAGCAGCGGCAAATGATCACTACTGCGCAGGTTCAAAACCTATGAGCATCGCTTCAGTTGAAATCCCACCAGTCCTGAGTAACCAATCCAATCCCAACCTTTACAACGGGTTTTCATCACTCTCCTATGCCGCCACTGGTATCCTGCTCACCACTTTGCGATGAAAATCCCCATTTGACATGTTGATATACCACAGTGAAGGATAGTTCATACCTTTCACTGAAGACTTGTTCATCGCCATTAAGGCCCTGAGAGCATTGAGCCTCGGCTTCAGTCTCTTCTCGATGCTATACTGCAGAACTGCCGGGCAAACCAACATAGCATTGCGAGGAAGCTTCCATTCCTCAACAAGAAACTTGACATTCTGCCGCACTTTATCCTTGGACGACCCCAGAACCTTAGGACACCTCTTAACGAGAATCCCGACTTCTTCCTCTGTAAACCCTAATTCTCTCAAATTTTCCAATTTTACCTTAACAGTGTCCTTGTTCAGCATACTCAATTGAAGAAAAGCGCGAGCAAACGCCTTAGAACCCTTCTCAATGCCCATCCCTTCAACATCTTTAACAAGCCCCACCAATAGTTTTTTAGACAATGCTAAAACTCTAGGGTTCTTTAATATGACAAACGTGGTTGCGCTGTGGTTCGAAATGACTTTTCCGGCAATTTTATTAGAATCTGGGTTCGAAACCACGGATGCTAGATAGGGATCAAGCACCGACTGCAGAAAACAAACCTTCGGTTGCAGCGAACGGTTAACATTTAAATAAAAAACACAAGGGTTTCTATTGAGGGCTTGCTGCAATTTCTGACCAGTGAGGCCGATCCTCTCCAGGACTTCAACCTTGGGCTTGACAATGCCCTCGAAACTGTGCCGTAACAACAAGGGGTGTGTGGAAAAGACTTTCCGAACACTGATTTCATTAAGACCCTTGTCTCTCAGGAAATGTAGGGTTTTCCGTGAATTATCGTACGATTTTTGAGCAAGTAAATATGGTGTTCTCCTGCAAATGGTGTTGGCCTCGTCGAGAGAGAAACCACATTCGTTGAGAAGGAAGCTTGCTACTGGGGTGCTTTCAAAGGAGGGAGGCGATGAAATGGGGATGTTGAGAGTCGAATAAAATGCTGATAATAATTTTGTTGGAGTTTGAACAAGGCGTGAGGAGAAGAGGCTAATGAAGGCCGGAATGGCATGGATGTGCTTCAGAGATTCAGCTATCGGTCCGGAGACTGTTCGAACTGATAGCTTTGCGGCCATTATCAACACACAAAACACTTACAAACTGTGCTCAACCGATTTCAGAATGAGCTTTCGATGCTTTCCCCTTTATGGAGGGAAGACGTTCTTGCCCAAATTTGGTTTTGGGTGGCCTCCAGTTCAAATGTTGCGGTCACATGGATGTGGTCAATACTCGATTTCCGTTGCTTGTGCATTTGGCCCTTTTCAAAAATAAAGCGAGGTGCAAGTCGTTAAATTTACATCAACGATTTCGTTTCACGAATCCAATAAATAACCTTTAGAGGTGTAGACAAGGCGTAAAGGCTAACGCGCATTTGAGATTAGTGTGGTTTATTGGAATTAGGGCTATATCGCACTTGAGGATTTACCTATTTGGGTAGGTTACATCTCATCGATCTTTGACTAGTAAGGCTAATTATTTGGGTAGGTTACATCTCATCGATTTTTTTACTAGTAAGGTTAATTTTTTTTTGGAGTTGTGTGATTTTTTGGAAAAAAATTTGGTGTATTTTTACCATCTAATTTCTTTAAAATCTGTTAGGAATTTATTGAAATCACAAGCTTGATGGGTAACCCCTGCACAATCGAAATTCCTTAGGAATTTTTGAGGGTGCTGAATCTATATATGCACTCAAAAAACTAGTTTAAATAACACGAATCAAGATTTCACCTCAATTTTTTCCACCGAAAAATCCAAAACGTCGCACTAAAGGCAACTCCTAATTATTATTTTTTTTTTCCGGGAATTTAGTTTTTATAGAACTAAATTGTAAGATGTTGAAGTAGCTGGAAAAGAGTCTAGTAGGGTTTGTTGTGAATTATCATAGTATTTGGGATCGAGTAAATATGAATTTTTTTTGTAAATAGTGTTGTGGGTTAAGGAGAGAGAATTCACAATCATTCAGAAGGAATTTTGCTACTATGGTGTTACTTTTAAAGGAGGTAATTGACAAAAGGGGGTTTTGATTTTTTTAATAAATGATGTTAAAAATAACCTTATTACATTTTAGACTAGGAGTGACAAGGAGAGCATGATGAAAGCACAGACATAATGGATGTCCCTTAATGGTTCAATAACTAAGGTGGAGACTATTTGGAATGATGACATAGAGACCATTCTCCACATACAAAATCCCTACAAACTTTGCACAACCAAAGTCATAATCAACTTCATGACTTAGCCTAATGAGAACATCTTCAACAATAAGACGCAAACTCAACAATATAGGGATGGCTTGGCCCAAGTTCAACTCACAACTAACATTGGTGGGTGCAATTTGTAGGCATTTTCACTTAGCATAGAGGTTATAATGGTTGTAAGTAAGCTTTATCTTTGGATCCCTCCTTTACACTTAGCATAGAGGTTATAATGGTTGTAAGTAAGCTTTATCTTTGGATCCCTCCTTTGTAAACCCTTAAGACTTGTCAATTCCTCTAGATGCAAAAAAAAAGTCACAATCAAAGCCCTTTACAATTTCTAAAGATCAACACTCTTGCACATAATGTTTTCTCTTTCTAATGTAGGATTATGCTTTTTAGTCCATAAATTGAAGGTGATGATGGATCTTAGACTAAACATATTAATTTGAGTGGATCTAACCTAAATCTCAAAGATCAAGTTTCTAAAAGAGCAATAATTGCAAATATGAGTTGAATAAGTGAAAAGATTTAGGTTTGAATTTTGGGATTTGAGGAGGGAAGAAGATGAATCACAAGGATAAAACCAAGAGATTCAAGATCTCATATCTTCTTATATAATGTGAAGAGAAACCATAGCAGCTAAGAGATCACAACCTTTGAAAGAGATTATATGTCCTCATTATAAAAAATAAAGGGCTCCAATCACAGAAAATTTAAAGTGGGGTATTTGTCAATCTAAACTATGATATTGCAAGGAGTGGTAAAATGTATTTAATAAGGTGTTCAAGTTTCTTCTCCGAGTTATATTTATTGTTCACTTACATTCAATCTTCTTCATTTGGTATAAGCATTTGTTAGGTCCCAATAATATTAGTGATCCCCCCATTACTATTATCGTTGTATCCCTTATTGTTATTATTGTGCCCCTATTGTCCCCATGTTGTTATTATTGTGCCCCATAGAATCCCTCTATTGTTATTTTTGTGCCTTTATATTATTATTGTTAGGTTGGCTTGGTTATATTGTGACCCCGTAGACTTCTATATATAGAAAGGAGGTTTCGTCATTTGAATCGTCCAAGAATTGTTCATTTGTGTAATGTAAAGGAGGTTGCCCCCTCAAAGAGGCTTATTCCTAAGGTGTTGATCTATCTTTTCTATTTTTTTGTGAGCTAGTTTCATAACATTTGGTATCAAAGCTTTGGATTCTAGGGTTTCGCTGCTCTAAACAAGTCATCGTGGCATTTTCACTATAATTTTTTTTTGTGATGTTTCAGAAGCAAAAAAAAAAACCCATTTAGGAAGAAATCTTGTTGAAACTCGGGTCCGAATTTCAGATCTTGTCTTGCTTTATTTTCGGAGATATGATCTGAGGAAGCTAGGGTTTTTGCAAGCTCCAGAATTTCATCTAAAACAGGTCATCGTGGAAGTTCCGCTATAACTTGTTCACTATGAAGTTTCAGAAGCTAAAAAAACCTATTTGAGAAGAAAGCTGTTGAAAATGCAACAAGATGATGGAGCTTAGTGAAAAGAAGTCGCCTTCACTAAGTGGGCCCGTTGGGCAAGTTTTGGTGCAAAGTCTATTTTTAGACATATGGATCATGGTCTATGAGTTGCAGGATACTGTTTATGGATGATTGGTCATGTTGGGAAAAATAGATGGACTTCTATTTTTAGACAACAGTGGAAATATTGCCAAGTCTAAATATAGAACAGTCAAATATTATTAGCCCTTAATAATATTTGGACTATAAACATTATCTTATTCTCTTGGAGCACTTCAGTTTGAGCTACAGATGTGGCACATGCAGCTGACAGAAGGAAATACGCATTCCTTATGGGTTACTTGAGCTATTGCATGCAGGACTTCAGTTAGAAATCAACTGATTGTGTTTGGTGGAGTTGGATGTGGAGTTGATGGAGTTGTGTTCAGTTTGACTTGGTTGAACTAGTTGTATTTAATCTAACTGACAAATAGACTAAGTGATGAGTTGTGTGAATTAGTTATTAATTAATTCACTAATTATTAACTCATAAAGCAACTAAAGAATACATTAGTTAACTCAGTGCATGCACAGTTCAGTGGAGATAGGTGTTAGAGGTTTGTGAAAGGGTTGAGTCTACTATCAGTTGTGACTGTAGTTGTGCATGGATTTGCACATGCAGTGATTGAGATTGCTAATGAGGATTGCGCAGTGCTACACAAAGTAATTCGAATTCATTATTGGATTATTCTCATGCAGGATTGCGCAGTGGAGGCAGGTAAACAGTGGAGAAGATTTGAACCTGTGATTGATTCAGATTTGAGCTAGTTTGTGTGTAACAGGTGGAGATAGTACTGAGTACTTACGAGGAGTATTGTACTATGTATTGTTACATGTTCTCAATCAATATAATATACAGATAGTTGGGGTTTTTAGCTGTATGCTTTCCCCGGGTACATATTGTGTTGATATGTGTGATTGATGTTTCTATGTGCGCATGTGATTGTTTCTGATTTCGCAAAATTGATGATCAATAGTAGAGGAGGTTATGTATTATGCATGCATTCCTCAAATAGTGTATAATCAGGATAATCTTTGTGAATAAGTGTCATATTATTCAAAATTTCTACATGGTATCGGAGCAGTATTGATCATCAGATCTATTATTCAGAAAGTGTTTACATCTTATTTCTCGAGGCAGAGTCTGTAATCGGGCCAGGTAGCCTCTAGATTCATCCTTCTTTTGGAAGGTGAGATATCCAGTGAATGCCCATACAATTAATCTCTGTACGAGAAATACTTTGTTCTCACAATTCTAGATCAGAAGTGGTTGAGTTTTGAGCTGGTGGAATTTGAATTTGCAGCAGTTTTTTCTTGGTGTCAAAGTTGAAATGTCTTTCAACGGATTGCGATTGGAGTATGCCCTTGAGGGCAGCTCGAATTATATTGCATGGAAAGACAGGATGGAGGCCGTGTTAGATGACAATGGGTTGAAGGAGTTCGTAGATGTGGATGTCCCAAAGCCTACTGATGTTGCCCACGTTGAGGCTTGGCAAAAGAAGACAACAAAGTGTCGAAGGATTCTGTTGGAGGGCGTGAAGGATCACATTATGTCCAACCTACATGGAAAGGCTTCTCCATACTTAATGTGGAAAGCGTTGACAGATCTATTACAAAGCAAGAGCAACCAGAGGAAGTTGGCGCTCAAGGATAAACTCAAAAACATAAAGTGTGAGAAAGGCGACATTATACCCAAGTATCTCACGAAGTTCACCCAATGCCGGGATGAGCTGGGAAGTGTGGGGGTGACTGTCGATGATGAGGACTTGGTGAGCTTGGCTCTACTTGGTCTTCCGAAGAGTTGGAATTCCTATCAGGACTCTGTCAATGGTCGGGAGAAACTGCCAGGATGGGAGAGACTTTGGTCGGATCTTGTGCAAGAGGAGATTAGGCGGAATACCAGGGACGGATCTTCATCAAAGGCACCTGATGAAGAAAATTGCGCTTTGGCTGCCAAAGCAAAGAAGGGGAAGAACAAGAAAGCTTCTCATTTCGGTGTGAAAGGCAAGAAGCAGGACATGTCCAAGGTGAAGTGCTTTCACTGTCACTAGCATGGACACTATGCCACAAATTGTCCGCAGAAGAAGAAAAATAAGCAAGCTGCTGGATCTGCAGCGGGAGAGGCCTTAGCCTTGTAGTTTGAGCTAGATTTTTCACTGATCGCATGTTTGGTATCAAGTGTGACGGGATCGGTATGGTTCTTGGACAGTGGTGCGTCTTTTCACATGACAGGAGATCGAGATTTTTTTTTCTGATCTGGATGAGAAAGATCTTGGAGTACACATCGAGATGGGCGATGATGGTAGATACAGTGCGACCAGCACCGGTACCATTTCCTTTGAGAGGGAGTCTGGTAAACCCTTCATATTAAAGGAAGTGATGCATGTTCTAGGATTGAAGAAGAATATTATCTCTGTGGCGATGTTAGAAGACAAGGGATATGATGTTGTTTTCAGCGAGGGAAAGGCCTTCCTGCGGAGTAAGACAACTGGAGAAACCCGGAAGATAGGGGTTCGAGTCAAGAACCTTTATCAGTTGCATGTAGATGGCTGCACAACATTGGCATGCAAGGCAGAAGCAGTGGTGAGCCGGGATGAAGGCGAGCTGTGGCACAGGAGATTGGGCCAACTTCACCATGGATCCTTGAAGATACTGCAACATATTTCTACTGGGCTTCCTAAATGCACTCTTGCGCAGTCAGATCAGTGCAAGGGGTGTACTTTGGGAAAATTTGTGAAAGCCACCTTTCACGAGAAGGATAGTCGCGCCACGACGATCCTTGAGAGAATTCACACAGACGTGTGTGGACCTTTCTCAGTAGCTTCGACAGCAAAGCACAGGCATTATGTGATCTTTGTTGATGATTTCTCTAGAAAGTGCTGGATCTTCTTCATGCAGAAGAAGAGCAAGACATACTCAAAGTTCTGTGAGTTCAAAGCACTGGTCGAGAAGGAATCGGGGAAGAAGGTGAAGGCTCTTAGGAGCGACAATGGTGGTGAATTTATCTCTGGTGAGTTCAAGGACTTCTACAGCGCAAAAGGGATTCGAAGAGAGCTCATAGCTTCCCATAACCCACAGCAGAACAGGGTTGTTGAGCGGAAGAACAGAACAATCGTGGGTGCTATACGGGCGATGTTGCATGATTAGGGCCTACCCCTTCACTTGTGGGCGAAGGCATGAAATACTGTAGTATATATGCAAAACCGTTGTCCTCACAAGGTACTTGGCATGAGTACACCCGAGGAGGCTTATTCTAGTAAGAGGCCTGATATTTCCCATTTGAGGATTTTTGGTTCTCATGTTTACATGCATGTGACGAAGGATGCCAGGAAGAAGCTGGAGCCGACCGCAGAGGTTGGGATATTTGTGGGGTACACTGATACGCCCCATAACTATTGTGTATATGTTCCAGACAGTCGCAAGACTGTTGTGTGACGAGATATAAAATTTCAGGAGGAGAAAGCCATGAAGTGTTTGCTTGAGAGGGAGCCACACTTGCATGTAGATGAGGAGCTATTAGTTCCTAAGGATGAGCTTCAGGATGTGGATTAGCCACAAGATGAAGTTCATGGAGTGGAAGAGACCACTCATGCAAGGCCAACCATCAGAGGGCGAAAGCGCACTACAGAAGTTGAGCGACTGGCTCGAGATGCAAAGAAGGTTGTAGGACCACCTACAACGCAGCACAAACAGAGACAGTCACTTGATCGGTACACTGGATACATGGCTCTTGTGAGAAAATGTGTTGTGACTGAGCCATCCTCTTTCGAGGAAGCTATGGAGGAACCCGCATGGGTAGATGCCATGGTGGAAGAGTATGATTCGATTGTTAGAAACAGTGCATGGGAGATTGTCCCAAGACCGAAAGGGAAATCAGTGGTGGGTTCGAGATGGATCTACAAGGTGAAGCAGGCAGCTGATGGGAGTGTGGAGAAGTACAAGGCAATATTTGTTGCCCGAGGCTTCTCACAAATAGAGGGGATCGATTATGAGGAGATCTTTGCACCTGTCGCAAGGTATTCTTCCATACAGACGATTCTTGCTCTCTCAGCGCAGATGGGATGGCACATTCATCAGATGGATGTGAAGATTGCGTTCCTCAACGGAGTCATTGAGGAGGAAGTGTACATAGAGTAGCTCGAAGGTTTCGAGATCTTCAGCAGTGAGTCGCATGTTTGCAGGCTCAAGAGAGCGTTGTTTGGGTTGAAACAAGCACCTCGTGCTTGGTACACATGGATAGACAGTTATTTCACCGGACTTGGATTCTCCAAGAGTGAGGCGGATCCTAACCTATACCACATTGTGGTGGAGGGTAAGTTGCTTATCATTGTACTTTATGTAGATGATTTGATTCTAACGGGAGATGAGTTGTTGATACTTTCATGCAAGGAGGATCTTGCTAAGGAGTTTGAGATGAAGGACTTGGGCCTCCTTCATTATTCCTGGGATTGGAAATTTGGCAGCACAGTGATGGACTATTTGTTTCTCAGGGTAAGTATGCTCAGGAGATACTGGAGAAGTTCAACATGCATGGCTGCAAGCCTGTTGATACTCCTCTTCCAGGAGGTTGGAGGAAGGAGGATGCTACTTCATCAGAGGTAGTGGATGCCACTGTTTATCGACAATTGGTGGGGTCGCTTATGTATATGGTCAATACACGACCTGATATATGATATGCAGTTAACCAACTTTCATAAGCTATGGTTAAGCCAACCAAGCTCTTTTGGAAGGCGGGCAAGCATTTATTGCGTTATCTCAGAGGCACATCGAGATATGGATTGTGGTATAGATAGGAGGATGAGGTGAAGCTATGTGGCTTCACGGATGCAGATTGGGCAGGGAGCCCAACGGACAGAAAGAGTACATCTAGAGGGATCTTCAGTATCGGGTCGACAATAGTTTCTTGGTACAGCAGGAAGCAGAGATCCGTGGCACTTAGTTCAGCAAAGGCCGAGTATATGGCAGCAAGTTTGGCTACATGCGAGGCTATATGGATGAGGAAGGTTCTAGTCGGGTTGTTCGGTTCACACTTGGAGCCTACTGTGATTTATTGTGATAACCAGAGTTACATTAAACTCTCGGCTAATCCAGTATTTCATGATAGATCCAAACACATTGACATTGGGTACCATCATATCAGAGATTGTGTGCAACGAAGAATCATGTTACTTTCATATAATCCCACAGAGGATCAGGATGCTGATATCTTGACGAAGGTGCTCACCAGGGGCAAATTCAAATACCATAGAGACAGGATAGGGGTTGTAGATAATCCATATCTTTTTGAGAGGGAGTGTTGAAAATGCAACAAGATGATGGAGCTTAGTGAAAAGAAGTCGCCTTCACTAAGTGGGCCCACTGGGCAAGTTTTGGTGCAAAGTCTATGTTTAGACATATGGATCATGGTCTATGAGTTGCAGGATGCTGTTTATGGATGATTTGTTATGTTGGGAAAAATATATGGACTTCTATTTTTAGACAACAACGGAAGTACTGCCAAGTCTAAATATAGAACAATCAAATATTATTAGCCCTTAATAATATTTGGACTATAAACGTTATCTTATTCTCTTGTAGCACTTTAGTTTGAGCTACAGATGTGGCACATGCAGCTAACAGAAGGAAATACGCATTCCTTATGGGTTACTTGAGCTATTGCATGCAGGACTTCAGTTAGAACTCAACTGATTGTGTTTGGTGGAGTTGGATGTGGAGTTGATGGAGTTGTGTTCAGTTTGACTTGGTTGAACTAGTTGTATTTAGTCTAACTGACAAATAGACTAAGTGATGAGTTGTGTGAATTAGTAATTAATTAATTCACTAATTATTAAATCATAAAGCAACTAAAGAATACATCAGTTAACTCAGTGCATGCACAGTTCAGTGGAGATAGGTGTTAGAGGTTTGTGAAAGGGTTGAGTCTATTATCAGTTGTGACAATAGTTGTGCATGGATTTGCACATCCAGTGATTGAGATTGCTAAGGAGGATTGCATAGTGCTACACAAGGTAATTCGAATTCATTATTGAATTATTCTCATGCAGGATTGCGCAGTGGAGGCAGGCAAATAGTGGAGAAGATTTGAACCTGTGATTGATTCAGATCTGAGCTAGTTTGTGTGTAACAGGTGGAGATAGTACTGAGTACTTGCGACGAATATTGTACTATGTGTTTAGTCAATTTAGTGTTATCTAAATTGCTAGTATTTATTGTCAACCTGAGGCTCGTAAGCTGATGAAGTGAAGGTGTACTATATGTACTTAAGTAACCTCTTAGAGTTTTTCTTATCGTTGGGGGTGTTGTTGCGGTTAATTATGTTCCTAGATGGAATGAGAATTTATAAACAAGTGAGTGATGGTGTGTGTGTAAAGTGAATTCTAAATGAGTGGAAGTGTGTGTTGAGTGATCTCTAACTATTTGCTTGAAAGGAAATACTTGGAAAGAATAAATGAAATTGAAATGACTTGAAATAAACTTGAAAGCAAATGACCACTACCAATGGCACTAGACACCGTTCAAGTTGCTGCTAATAAAAGGAAAAAGAGTCACTTTTAAAACCCAAGAATGAAGATTATCTCTCTCTAACTCAATGCCTCGAAGCACATGTACTGTGTAAAGCACGGAAAGAAAGTAGCTTAAGTGGAATTATAAAAGTGAGAAAAATATGCTTGAAAGACTAATGATAATAATTTGCTATTTCTAATTCTCTACTTTAGCCATATGTACTATGGGAAGCATGATTAGAAAGTAGTGAGAAAATAGTCTAGGAAACATTTTAAAATCAAAACTTCTAATTTAAAGACTAGTGGTAATGATTTACTCTTTCTAACTCAATACTTCAAAGCACATGTACTGTGTAAAGTAAGGAAAGAAAGTAGCTTAAGAACAGTCCAAAAAGCACCCAAACAAGCTGCAAGTTAGTAATATTTTGATCTTAAAAGATATTAGCTTATGATGAAGATCATTCATGTATGTGAACAGCTCTTTGAGAAATAAGATTAAAAACTAACTATAAAGACAAAAGCAACACTTGAATTGTCAACTTCAAATACCATTAGCTGTAAAGCAAACACAACACATATAAAAATAAATCCCGGGCTAAAAGAAACCTGCAAAGAAATAACACTGATCAGCTGAAAATAAAGGAAAACAAGTAAATGAAACTATACATGCTTAAGGAAACAAATAAGAGAATGATGAAATACTGCACATGAAATACTTTACAAAGGCTGAGATGAGCAGGGGCCCTCTGTTCATTCAGCCACAAGAGACTCAAAGATCTGGAAACTTCAAAACAGTGCTATATTGATTCCTCCATTTGCAAAAAGTTTACAAAATAGAGTGCTGGAATAGCACTAGAAAACAGAGTTCACAAACGCTTCTTAATTCAACACAAGTGCAGCAAAATATAACTAATCAAAAGTTCCTTGAGCGTACGCAGACGCATCAATTTATAGGAGTTTCTAAGCTATCCTATGCGTACAGCTAGTTAACAGAAAAACGATAACAGTCATGCGTATTAAATGGCTCTTTGACACATCACGGTTGCATAAACGAGTTTGGTGGTTCCTGTCGTCATGGATAATAAATCCCTGTTGGATTGCGTCCCCTGCCATCTTTGGAACATGGACAAATCACCATTGAAGATGACGTGACCAAACAGCTTTCAAACACCGTTAAACCACTTTGAGTTGACCGTGGTTAAACCAGCTTTGACCATGGGTGAAAGTGACGTGGATGGTTGGAACAATAGGATAGGAACCTCGACCACACTGATACCTGAGTGCCCATGTGGCCCGTCTAGCAAACCGACACGTGGATCATGGTGTTTAACAAAAAGGCTGCAGGATCTTCAGATAGCTGCGGGATCATCAGATAGCTGCGGGATTCCTGCAAGTAAGTCAAAAACTAAACAAATAGTCATCCATTAGCAAAACTTACTTAATCATGCCTATTGACACTGAATGTAATGATCTGAGAGGTTTTATGGTGAAAATGAGGCAAAAGTGAAGGAAAGGTAAGGAAAAATGGAGGAAAATGATAGACAAATAGGTGTAGAATAGAGGTTCTACATACCCCCACTCAGAGGGTATTGCATGTCCTCATGCAATGAAAACACAATTCAGTCCATCTGCTGGGATGCCTCAGCTAGGACATCCAACCTTCTTCTCTTCCTTTGTGTAGAAAAATTAGCCTTTGGCCTCTTGAACATGCGTCTGAATTTCAAATTAATTAAGGCTCTGTTCAGCCTTTTGCATCTCTTCTTGAGTCTGCTGTGTTTCTTCTGCCACATGCTCATGTGAAGATAAGTATTATCTTGGATTGCCTTGGCAATATCAGCTTGCTGCTTCATTTCTTCATTCCTCTGTTTAATGTGACGGTTCAGCACTTCAAGTTCATAGATTTCTTGTTTAAGTAAATCTATTTGCTGCTCATGAGGTATAACATTACTTGGGCCAGCAGTGTTTTGCTCCAATGTCTCATAATAGTTGTACACCTCTTGTTGAACTGGGTCAATAATTGGTGACTTTCTTGGACTATATTCTTGTTCAATTTCAGTTTCAAACTCCGGCTGAAATGGACTGTCTTCTCTTGGAGGAGTAACTGCCTCACGTGATGATGGACTATCCTCAAGGTCTACTTGTGTAGCACCCTTCTCAGGTGTGCTAAGATCAACGAAGAGTGTCCTCGTGGCTTTCCTTTTACTTTGCAATCTACTACTCCTTCTTACAGTGGCAACACTTTGTATTTCCTTTTGTGATTTTTCCTTTGGTTTTTGAACTTTTACTTCCTTAGAGAGGGCAGTTTTCTCATGGAGTTTAGCTATCCTCTGTGCTAAAGGCTGGTTATCCTTTTCTTCACCACTAGAATGCTCTGGGGTCTGGTCAGTTTCTCGGATTATGGATTTCCCCTTATCTTGTTTTTGTTTCTTTTTGTCCTCTCTTTTCTTTTTGGCAGCTTCCTTGGCAAGTTCAGCGAGGGTTTCTGAGATGGCCTCTTGAGCACTGTCTTCAGTGGGTTCAATCTCAGGTTCAGGATGATGGACTTCTATTTCTTCTACAGTTTGTCCTTCTAAGACATCAGTCTCAGAGATACTTTCCCTTCTCTTCCTTCTGCTCTTTCTGGGTATAGAAGACTCTCCAGGCTCTGCAAAATGATTCCTTACAAGGAATTTTTCCCATGTGTCTTGTTTTTCTTTTAACTGATCTTCTATTAATAATTTTACAAGACCATGGTGACAGAGGTAAGCTTCTACATTTCGTGGATTTCGTTGAGCCATGGAACACATCTTCCTAAGGCTTTGAAATAGGAAATAAGGAAGGTTTACATCATGTTCTCCTTGAAACTGCATCATAATTTTACCATGATAGACATACAACACTCCAAATCTTCCTTCACAGGTGAAAAACTTTTGTACTAATAACAATAGAGTTTTCCATTCTTCTTTAACATGGGAAATTGGAATGCCTTTGGTGAAAACACTTGTGTCCATACCTGGGTTTTTGAAAATCCGCTTCCATTGTTGATCCTGGACTGCCCGGTTTTTGAACCAACGTTCACCGGTTTGTGGAAGAGAAGTAGCCCTTGCTATGCTTCCTTCGCTGACTGTAACTGTTAAATCTCCCACCTCTGCCTGGCTGTCCTTATCCTTAAATGATCTTGCAAAGGCTTTGGTTACTTCCTTATGGTAGCCCTTAAACTTTCTGATACATTGTAACCAATTGGCTTTTTGTAGTGCCTCCTCAACCTGAGGATATGCCTCCAAGAATTTCGAACCTTCCGGTTCAGCCCTCAGAAGCTTTCCCATCGACTCTTCAGCTCTGTTTAAACACAAATTTGATGGTGACCCTACACAGTAACTTCGTGACTTCACACAGTAACTTCTGTGGAACAGAGGATATACGGTGCAAAAACGGCCTCAGATACCGGGAATTCACGGATTGAATTTAGAGTTAAGCGGTGGAATTAGCGTGGACACGGTAAAAACAGTGACTAACAGTCGTAATACGACTGTATCACAGGTTTACGGGCTATACGGCAGAGGGAAAAACAGAGGATGGTAATCGTAGTGAGTGAAAATGAAACAAGGTAGATGATGGCGAGGAATAGGGGATTATGAGCATGGAGGGTTTTGAAATGATGAACGGAACGGCTACCTTCTTCAATTTCGGATGTGGAGTGACACATGGCTGTGGGACGAGAGCTGAGAGACGTAATGCGGTAGGTTACGTCATTAGGGTACAAGACCTTAATGACCGAAACAGCCATATGTAATTTCGAAACCCGTGGTTATTATGAACTGGTAGACGTGGAGGATTCGGAGATTTGTAGTCGCATGGGAAAAAGAGAACGGGTAATCATTACGTTTAGTGGCCAATAAAACATAATCCAGAAAGTTCGCATAATGAAATAACCATAGGTTTATGACTTTGAACATACCTCGGATCACATTTGATTTGGCTTCTGATGATTTACTAACCTTTTGTAAACTTTTATTGCTAGCATAGGATCTTTTCTCCTGGTCTTTGATGATTCTGAACTGTAAATATTTTCTTCAGACAAACTGTGTTTCTTGTGCAGGTACAGAAGGCTGCAGGAAAGCTAATCAGCTGCAGGATTGTCAAATGGCTGCAGAAACTGTAATGAAGTCTTCCAGCTGCATAAAATACTTTAGTTGCCAAAAAAAAACTTTATTAATGAAGTGAAATGGAGTGAAGAAATGAATGAATGAATGAATGAGTGAAAAACAGTGAGGTGGAGTGAAGATGGTAGGATGGAAGAAAATGGTGAGATGAAATAAATGAAATGGAAATGAAAGAGGGAGAGAGAGATTTTTTTTTTTGGAAAACATGAGGTGTCAGGTGACCCTGATTTTCACCTTATGTTTTCTGCATGAGACTGCCAATCAGAGATTGGTTTTCAGGCTCATACACTTATTCATTTTTTTTCTTTTTCCTTTTTTTTTTCTTTTTTTTTTTTTTTTTTTATTTTTCAAATTGAAAGAAACAGAGATTTAGGCTGATGGAGGAGAAGAATTCTTCTCCACCAGCCTCATTTCAGAATCGCCTTGGAATAACTTAACAAACTCCTCTTTTGAGAGTGGCTTGTGGTAGACTTTTAACCGGTGGCCATTCACAATAAAGGGAGTTTGAAGTTCATCGATAGTCTTCACTCTAACTGCCCCATTATTAAAGACTTCATCAATCTCATATGGCCCAAGCCAATGAGTTTGAAATTTTCCTTTGAAGTCCTTAAATTTTGAATCAAACAAGAGTGTCCAATCACCCTTTTGAA
The DNA here is from genome assembly GCA_031772625.1 of Pinus tabuliformis. Classification (NCBI taxonomy): domain Eukaryota; kingdom Viridiplantae; phylum Streptophyta; class Pinopsida; order Pinales; family Pinaceae; genus Pinus; species Pinus tabuliformis. Next base: position 672,097,554 of record CM062809.1, on the reverse strand, counting down.
ACTTCTTTTCTTTGATATGTCGATCATGCCATTTACTTCTTTGGTGCTGAACTAGATCGGTCCTTAGAATTGCATCTTGTCTCATTTCATCTAGTTCATTTAACTGGTCCAATCTGTGCTTTTGGGCTTCTGATAAGCTCATCCCCAATTGAACTGCTGTCTTGAAGGTCTTGATTTGGAACTCAATGGGGAACAGGACTTCCTTCCCATAAACAAGTTCATAGGGAGAATGTCCTGTAGTGTTCCTCCATGTAGTTCTATAGGCCCATAAGGCTTCAGGAAGCCTTTCTGCCCAATCTCTTCTATGAAGATGAACAGTCTTTGTGATGATGCTTTCAAGAACTTTATTTGTAGATTCTACTTGACCATTCGCTTGCGGATGGTATGGAGTAGATGTTCTATGTTTAATCTTATATTTCTCCATCAGCTTTTCCACCATCCTTGATGTAAATTGGCTTCCCTGATCTGTTACAATTTCTCTTGGGACACCAAAACGAGTGAAAATATCCTTGAAAAGAAATTGAACAACTGAATTTTCAGTAGCAGAAGTTAATGCTATAGCTTCTACCCACTTGGTAACATAATCAGTACAAACCAGTATATATTTATTTTGCTTGGATGGCGGATTAATTGGTCCAACAAAATCTAGAGCCCATTTCTCGAAAGGTTCGATGCACACCTGTGGCTGTAGTGGCATTTCATTTGAAAGAGTTGGTCTCCCAGTTCTCTGACAACTGTCACACCTTTTAACATATTGCTTTGCATCCTTAAAGAGAGAAGGCCAATAATATCCTGATGAAAGGATTTTATAGGCAGTCCTCTTATCAGAAAAATGTCCACCACAAGGTTCATCATGACATGCCTTAAGGATGTCAGGCATCTCATCCTCTCGTACACATCTTCTGATCATCAAATCTGGCCCTGTTCTGAACAATTCATTAGAAATCCAAGAATAAAGTGAACTATCCTGAATGATTTTCCTTTTCTCATTAGGAAATAAATGTAAAGGTAATTTTCCAGTAACTAAATAATTAGCAATATCAGCATACCAAGGGGTTTTGGTAGTTACTGCAAACAAATACTCATCTGGAAATTTATCCTCTACCGGAGAGTCCTCATTAGTGTTTTGGATTCTGGACAAGAAGTCAGCTACGGTGTTCTGTTTACCTGGTCGATCTAACACAGTTATGTTGAATTCTTGTAAAAGCAAAAGCCATCTTGTAACTCTACCATTAGTGACTGGTTTGTTCATGAGGTATCTAATGGCAGAGTGATCAATGTGGACAAAGGTTTCATAGCCGGTTATATAGTGTCTAAACTTGTTTATAGCATGAACAACGGCTAGAAACTCCTTTTCAGTAACAGTATAATTTAACTCAGTAGGAGTCAAATTCTTACTCGTGTAATAAATGGCATAAGGGATCAAATCTTTTTGTCCCAAAACAGCTCCTAAAGCTGTATCTGAAGCATCAGTAGAAATATGGAAAGGGAGTTTCCAATTTGGACCCCTTAAAATGGGTGCTTCAGATATTCTAGTCTTTAAAGCTTCAAAGACAGTTTGACATTCAGGATCCCACTTAAATTCACAATCTTTGGTAAGTAATTTGAAAAGAGGGGATGCTATTTTAGTGAAGTTTTCAATAAACCTTCTGTAATAACCAGTAAACCCAAGAAAACTTCTAACATCTCTTTGGCAATTTGGAACAGGTAACTTAGAGATGACTTCTACTTTAGATCTATCAACTTTGATTCCATCTCCTGAAATATGATGTCCTAAAACAATCCCTTCAGTAAACAGCATAAAACACTTTTCATGACTTAAAGAAAGATTTGTTTCCTTACATCTTACCAGTACTTTTTCCAAATTTGCCAAAGCTTCTTCAAATGTATTACCATAGACTGTGAAATCGTCCATGTATACTTCTACACAATCATGAATCAGATCTGAAAAGATTCCTAGTACAGCCCTCTGAAATGTAGCTGGTGCATTGCACAAACCAAAAGGGAGTACTCGATAGGCAAAAGTTCCCCAAGGACAAGTAAAGGTGGTTTTGTCTTGATCTTCAGGTGCTACCTGAATATGATTGTAACCACTAAAACCATCCAAGAATGAGAAGTACTTTTTACCTGCTAAAGTGTCTAATACCTGATCAATAAAAGGTAGAGGAAAATGATCCTTTAAGGTTGCTTTGTTCAATTCTCGATAGTCAATGCAAACTCTCCATTTACCATTCTTTTTGGGCACTATAACCAAGGGAGAAACCCATTGGCTATCTGAAATGGGGTAAATGAAGTTTACCTTGAGCAATTTCTGAAGTTCTTCTTTCACAATTTCCCTAAGATTTGGATTCATCCGTCTTTGTGGCTGCCTAATAGGTCTGCTGTTTTCTTCAATGTAAATATGATGAATACAAGTCTTAGGGTCGATTCCTTTCATGTCGGTATATTCCCATGCAAAGGCAGTAGAATGTTTTTGCAACAGTTTAGTTAATTCTTCTTGTTGTAGTCTTTCCAAGTTTTTGTTAATGTTTAATGTTTTACCTGGAAAGATTTCAACTGTAGAACTACCAAACTCTTCCATTGAGAAGAGAGACATCTGTCTAGAGGAGAGATATTCAATATCTGCATCTAACTGGAATTGTGAAGAGTCATATTCTAAAGGTGCCTCAAAATTTTCTAATGTATTTAGAATTTGACTGTCCTCACTGATTTCAGAGATGGTTAGAACAGGTTGAAGAGTATCCTCATCATCAATCCACTCATCTTCTCCTATTTCTGTTATTGCCTTTGCGGGAGGATACAAGTTGAATTTCTTGGTGGAATTACCATCTGATATATACATGTCTCCCGACCTACAACTTATGAAAGCATCAGCTGTGGCCAGCCAAGGTCTTCCTAGAATAAGAGGATGTCCTCCTAGATTATTCTTGGGAGTTAAAATCATAAAATCAACTGGATACTCCCAAGAGTCTAGTGAGACTGGAATATCTTCCAATACACCATCAGGTTTAATGATTGATCTGTCTGCAAGTTGCAGCAAAGTAGGTGTAAAGAGAAGGTTAGGAAGTTTTAACTGATCCATGGTCTGTCTACTCATAATGTTGATAGCGGCTCCTAAGTCAATCAAAGTATTTGGGATTTCAACCCCATTAATATGAGTTTTAACAATAGGGCTACCGGGATCTACATATTTTTGCATGGTAATTTTACCCATCATAATGTCTGCAATTTTCCCAACTAGATGTATCCTTTTGGTGTCTCTGGTTCTTTTTATTGTTTTTTTCAAACTCGTCTCCTTTATTGTCTTTGCTAGAATGGGAATCTCCTTAATGGCTGTTAACAAGGGAATCTTGATACAGACATTTTTCAATTCATCTAGAAAGCTATAGTCAGGCAACCAAATCTGCTTTTCCACTCCTTTATCAATTTGCAATCTTTCAGGAAAAGGAGGAATAGACGAAGATGTGGGTTGCTCTACTAAGGGAGTTGATTCTTTTTCTTTTTCTTTAATGCTTGGGTTTTGAAGAGATACTTCAGAACCTTTATTGTCTTTGAGAGATTCTTCCTCAGAAATGCTTGGTTGTTGAGCACTTGCAGAAGGTTGGTCTAAGATTCTACCTGATCTAAGTTGGACCTCATTGAGAGGGACAACCATATAGGTAGGGAATGGTTGACCTTCCATAAGTGGTTGACCTTCCATCACATAAGCATTTTGAGGGTTCCTATTATTGGGGTTTGGTTGAGGTTGAGAGGGAAGTTGATTTGGCCTCTGTTGAGATTGTAACAAGAGTTGAGAATTTTGATTTTGTGGAAGAGGTTGTTGTTGTTGAGGGAGTGGTAATGACAATTGTTGACCTTGATTTGGAATTTGGGGAGCTTGCTGATTCTGAAAGGATTGAGGATATTGATAGAATTGGGCAAATCTCCCATAAGAATTTTGCATTTGCATGCTTTGCAACCACGCTTGGAAAGGGTTTTGTGGTTGTGACCAAGGTTGTTGCCAAGGATTCCAATTTGGTGGGGGCTGGAAATTCATAGAGTTGTTAAACCCTTGATTTTGCTGCCCCTGCCAAGGTCTTCTTGCAACAAAAAAAGAGATTCAAGTGTACTTGGATCTTCTTGAAAGACTGCTTTGAGGCCAGGGATTGAAGGACATTCCTTGGTCTCATGAGTTTCTGAGCAAATTACACAGGTTTCCACAACTTGTGCTTCCAAGGGACATTCCCTTAAAGCATGCTTCTTTCTACACTTCGGGCAAAAAATGGTCATAGCCTCGGCTTCTGCTTTTTGTTTATTTTGAATCTTAAGGGTATCAATTTGTTCACTAAGACTCCCTAAGATGTCAGTTTTAAATTCATCTAGCATATTACCGATTTCAGCCCTACTCACTGATCCTGTTGCAGATTTATTTGCCCTAAGGAGAGAAGGATCTCTAGGCCCTTTTTGAGTTTTTGATTTGCCTCTTGAGAGATGGGTACATAGTTCTGCTATTTCACTAAGAGGAAGTTGAGAAATATCCCCTTTCCCCATCATATTTAAGATATCTATCCACTCATCCCTAATGGCTTTTAATAAGAGGGCTTTTAAGGTCTCTTCATCCAGGGTGCTCATTTTTGCTCTTTTTAAATTATATTGAAATCTCTCAAGTAAATCTTCTACGCTCTCATCTTCTTTTTGCATCATTATAAAAACCTCATCCTTATGATTAGTAGGCATACAATAGTCCAAATACCTATCCAAAAAGGTTTGTTTCATTTCATCCCAGGTCCTAATGGATTGAGTAAGTAACCCCATGAACCATTTCAAGGCTTGATCTTTTAATGTTGATGGGAACAGTTTGAGTTTCTGAGTATCATCCATATAGTCATAAGTTCGACACACAACTTCAAATTCAAACAAGAATGTTTCAGGGTCCTCAGTTCTTAATCCATGAAAATTTGGGAGAACGGATGGTGATATGTTTTTCATGGTAGCTCGGGAGTCCTCATCAACAATGGGAAACCCAAATGTGTTATCCCCATCTCTATTTCCACCAATGGGACCTCTACCTCCTCCATTGTTATTGTTATTTCCTCCTCCTCCTCTACCTCTACCTCTATCGCCTCCTTCTTCCTCTGCCATGATGATTCTCCTAGGGATTTCAAAATCTTCTGGTTCTTCTACAAAGGGTGAATGAGAAGAGATTTCTCCTTCCTCTTCAGATGAGTCTATTTCCTCAATTACAATTGGTTGTCTGGTAGGAGAAAGAGAAGAGTCTCTTCCTAGTTCAAACTCAATAGAAGGTATAGGAGAGTCAACTCTTGGCTCTTGAATTTCAGGACTAGGAGTTTCGGTTGGAGATAAGGGAGGTGTCTCTTGTCTATCTCTTGAAGCAGATGGACTTGTAAAAATCGAACTTCGAGTTCTAGCTAAAAACCTTCCCCTAGAATCTCTAGCTCTATGCATGTCATTTTTATTTTATCTTCAAGTCAAGTTAAATAGTTCTTTTTCTGATCTTCCAGTTCACTCTAGGTGCAAGAAGAGAGCATACTTAAGAAACTATTAGATTAATAACTTTCTCCTTTCTGATCCTCTAGATCACTTCTAAGTGCAAGAGGAGAGCATACTTAGGTAGGTTATTAACTTCTTTTCTTGAAGTTGTTTTTTTTTTTTTATATTTTTTTTCTTCTAAGAATATGGCTACTTAATTTCACTTCCCCGGCAACGGCGCCAAAATGTTTAGTCAATTTAGTGTTATCTAAATTTCTAGTATTTATTGTCAACCCGGGGCTCGTAAGATGATGAAGTGAAGGTGTACTATATGTACTTAAGTAACCTCTTAGAGTTTTTCTTATCGTTGGGGGTGTTGTTGCGGTTAATTATGTTCCTAGATGGAATGAGAATTTATAAACAAGTGAGTGATGGTGTGTGTGTAAAGTGAATTCTAAATGAGTGGAAGTGTGTGTTGAGTGATCTCTAACTATTTGCTTGAAAGGAAATACTTGGAAAGAATAAATGAAATTGAAATGACTTGAAATAAACTTGAAAGCAAATGACCACTACCAATGGCACTAGACACCGTTCAAGTTGCTGCTAATAAAAGGAAAAAGAGTCACTTTTAAAATCCAAGAATGAAGATTATCTCTCTCTAACTCAATGCCTCGAAGCACATGTACTGTGTAAAGCACGGAAAGAAAGTAGCTTAAGTGGAATTATAAAAGTGAGAAAAATATGCTTGAAAGACTAATGATAATAATTTGCTATTTCTAATTCTCTACTTCAGCCATATGTACTATGGGAAGCATGATTAGAAAGTAGTGAGAAAATAGTCTAGGAAACATTTTAAAATCAAAACTTCTACTTTAAAGACTAGTGGTAATGATTTACTCTTTCTAACTCAATACTTCAAAGCACATGTACTGTGTAAAGTAAGGAAAGAAAGTAGCTTAAGAACAGTCCAAAAAGCACCCAAACAAGCTGCAAGTTAGTAATATTTTGATCTTAAAAGATATTAGCTTATGATGAAGATCATTCATGTATGTGAACAACTCTTTGAGAAATAAGATTAAAAACTAACTATAAAGACAAAAGCAACACTTGAATTGTCAACTTCAAATACCATTAGCTGTAAAGCAAACACAACACATATAAAAATAAATCCCGGGCTAAAAGAAACCTGCAAAGAAATAACACTGATCAGCTGAAAATAAAGGAAAACAAGTAAATGAAACTATACATGCTTAAGGAAACAAATAAGAGAATGATGAAATACTGCACATGAAATACTTTACAAAGGCTGAGATGAGCAGGGGCCCTCTGTTCATTCAGCCACAAGAGACTCAAAGATCTGGAAACTTCAAAACAGTGCTATATTGATTTCTCCATTTGCAAAAAGTTTACAAAATAGAGTGCTGGAATAGCACTAGAAAACAGAGTTCACAAACGCTTCTTAATTCAACACAAGTGCAGCAAAATATAACTAATCAAAAGTTCCTTGAGCGTACGCAGACGCATCAATTTATAGGAGTTTCTAAGCTATCCTATGCGTACAGCTAGTTAACAGAAAAACGATAACAGTCATGCGTATTAAATGGATCTTTGACACATCACGGTTGCATAAACGAGTTTGGTGGTTCCTGTCATCATGGATAATAAATCCCTGTTGGATTGCGTCCCCTGCCATCTTTAGAACATGGACAAATCACCATTGAAGATGACGTGACCAAACAGCTTTCAAACACCGTTAAACCACTTTGAGTTGACCGTGGCTAAACCAGCTTTGACCATGGGTGAAAATGACGTGGATGGCTGGAACAATAGGATAGGAACCTCGACCACACTGATACCTGAGTGCCCATGTGGCCCATCTAGCAAACCGACACGTGGATCATGGTGTTTAACAAAAAGGCTGCAGGATCTTCAGATAGCTGCGGGATCATCAGATAGCTGCGGGATTCCTGCAAGTAAGTCAAAAACTAAACAAATAGTCATCCATTAGCAAAACTTACTTAATCATGCCTATTGACACTGAATGTAATGATCTGAGAGGTTTTATGGTGAAAATGAGGCAAAAGTGAAGGAAAGGTAAGGAAAAATGGAGGAAAATGATAGACAAATAGGTGTAGAATAGAGGTTCTACACTATGTATTGTTACAAGTTCTCAATCAATATAATAAACAGATAGTTGGGGTTTTTAGCTGTATGCTTTCCCCGTGTACATATTGTGTTGATATGTGTGATTTATGTTTCTATGTGCACATGCGATTGTTTATGATTCCGCAAAATTGATGACCAATAGTAGAGGAGGTTATGTATTATGCATGCATTCCGAAAATAGTGTATAATCAAGATAATATTTGTGAATAAGTGTCATATTATTCAAAATTTCTACAAAAGCAGTTTGAACCTCAGCTCCAAATTTCAAATCTTGTCTCGCTATATTTTCGGAGATATAATATGAGACATTTAGGGTTTTTACAGACTCCCGAATTACATCCTAAATAGATGACCTTGGGAAAATCATCATAACTTTCTCTCTAAGAATCAAATTGAAATTTCATAAGAAGTTAAAGAACAAAGATGGGCTATAGTTTTCTGGGTATCAGTGTCAGGTCCTAAGGTTGAAACAGTGACACGTGGCACGTCGTAAGATTTCGTTCTACTGAACTAGTCTATAATCAGGTCATCGTGGGAGATTTGGCATAACTCTTCCTCGGAGAATACAATTTCGATAAGACTGGTGGCATTGGAAAGAGGACGCAAAGGGCTACTGCAGGTTACAATTTCAGAACTGGGAGATCCAAAATTACAGAGGTACATCAGATTCAATATCGAGCTCCTACAAAGAAAAAAATGTGTGTATTTTTTTAAATTTTTGCATAAGTTTGGTTTGAAAAATAAGTTTGAAGGAATTCAAGGGGCATAGTGAAGCATTATTATCGGTAATTGATGCCCCGAAGAAAGAAAATGGAAACACCTAGTAAGAAACCTAAAATCTCTAGCATGACTCATGAAGAAGAGGAAGAAATGCAACATGATATATCAATATTATGAAACCAAGTGCAACAAATTTCACTCGCACAAAAGGTAACTGAAAATAAGATGGATGGTTTAAAGAAAGACGTAGAAGCTAAGATGGATGGTTTAAAGAAAGGCGTAGAAGCTAAGATGAATGACTTGGAAGCTAAGATGGACGACATGGAGGCTAAGATGGACGACGTGGAAACTAAGATGGATGGAATGGAAGCTAAGATGGATGGCATGGAAGCTAAGATGGATGATTTAAAGAAAGGCATGGAAGATTTGCAAATAAATTTGAAGGCAGATTTGACAAAGTTTCTACAAGGAATGCTTACTAATGGCGAAAGGGTAGTAAAGGAAACTCAGGATGAGAACAAAATAAATGTTAATCATGATTTCATAGACTCTAATTTTGGATTGAAGGAACACCATGTTCCAAAGATCGATATGAGGAAGTTTGATGGCAAGGATACCAGAACATGGATACTACAGATGGAGCAATTTTTCGATCTCCATAATGTGCAAAACACACAAAAGGTACAAATTTTATATTTGGAACCAAATCAATTTGTATGGTATCGATGGCTTTTCTCTCATAAACAAATTGTCACTTGCGCTATTTTTATGGATGAAATGATAGCACATTATGAGGATACAAAAAGCAACACTTTTTTTAGCCAATTGATAAATCTCAAACAAAAGGGTTCAATGATGGAGCACATTGAGGACTTCCAAAAATTGAATATAAGGGTAAAAGATATTCTAGAGGAGCATAGGATTGATGTGTTCATAGGGAATTTAAAAGATAACATCCAACATGAGGTTCACCTTTGGGAACTAGATTCAGTAGAGAAGGCATTCGGGTTGGCAAGAAAAATGGAAAGAAAAATTATGGCAACAAGGAAGCCTACTACTCACAATCATAAAGATGGAAGTGTTACTTCCGCTAGCCATCCACAACCTACAAGGTTTACACCACAAAAATTGGAAGAAAAAAGAGCAAAAGGGCTTTGTTACAGTTGTGATAGCAAATACACTAAAGGTCATAAGTGTGCCGAGAAGAAATTATTTTACATAGATTGTGAAGAGGAGGAAGAAAAGGAACAAGAAACATAAAAAGAAGAGGATATACACCAGGAACAAACCCTAGAAAAAGAAGAAATGAATCTGACCATATCTTGTAATGCATTGGCTGGAATTACCACTCCTCAAACTATCAAGATAGAAGGGCATATCAAGAAGAAAAAGGTAATAGTGTTGATTGATTCGGGAAGTACCCATAATTTTATTCATTGTAAGATAGCCAAGGAATTAAATTGCTTCCTATATCCAACACCAAAGTGTCAAGTGATGGTTGCAAGTGGAGGAACCATAAATTGGTTAGGAAAGTGCCATAATATAAATCTATCCATGGGATAATATGTATTGAATAGCCCAATGCTTTCCATTCCAATGGGTGGTGTTGATGTTGTACTAGGAGTCCAATGGCTACAATCCTTGGGTACAATAGCTTTTAATTTTCAAGAACTTTTCATGAAATTCTCTTCAGAAGGAAAGGAAGTTGAATTAAGGGGTATCACGGGGAAACCGTGAAAGATAATCAACTCTAACGAAATGACAAAGCTTCTAAAGAAAGAATAATGAGGCATAATTGCACAATTATGTTCACTAGAGGTTCCCACATCGAAATCATCCATTTCTCCAGATTCTCAAAAAGTCTTGGACAATCATTCCAAGGTATTTGAGACTCCACAAGGGCCTCCCACCTATTCATGATCATGATCATGCTATTAATTTAATTCCAAGAAGTGTTCCTCCAAACATCAGGCCTTACAGATATCCCTATGTCCAAAAGAGTGAATTGAACATATGGTTGCAGAAATGCTAGAGGCTGGTATAATTCAACCTAGTCAAAGTTCTTTCTCTGCTCCATTAGTATTAGTTCACAAGAAGGATGGATCATGGCGCATGTGTCCAAATTATAGGGAGCTCAACAAGCTCACTATTAAAGATAAATTTCCCATTCTTGTCGTTGATGAATTATTGGATGAATTCCATGGATCAATTTACTTCACCAAGTTGGATCTTCGTTCAATATATCATCAAATCAGAATGAAGACTGAAGACATTCCAGAAACAACATTTACAACTCATGAGGGTCATTATGAATTTTTGTTCATGCCTTTTGGCCTTACTAACGCACCTTCTACATTTCAAGGTTTGATGAATTCCATTTTCAAAACCTTCCTTAGAAAATTTGTGTTAGTGCTTTTTGATGATATACTAATCTACAGCAAGTCTTGGAAGGATCATGTCCAACATGTTGAAATGGTGCTCAAACTATTGGAGGAGAAAAAATTATATGCAAAAATCTCCAAATGTTTATGTGGAGTACAAGAGGTGGAATATCTGGGTCATATTGTATCTCAAGAAGGTGTTAAGGTAGACCCTAGCAAAATTAAAACCATTAAGGAATGGAAAATCCCCACGTCCATAAATCAACTACGAGGATTTCTTGGGTTGACGGGGTATTATCGCAAGTTTGTTAAGAATTATGGGAGAATAGCAACACCTCTAACAACATTATTGAAGAAAGATGCATTTTCATGGACTCCAAAAGCAATGAAGGCCTTTGAACATCTTAAAGACGCAATGTGCCAAGCACCAGTCTTAGCTACACCGGACTTCACAAAAATCTTTATTGTGGAATGTGATGCCTCGGGAAATGGAATTGGTGTTTTTTTATGCAAGAAGAAAGACCCATTGCTTTCGAAAGTCGTCCAATCAAAGGAAAGTATTTACACAAAGCTATTTATGAGAAGGAAATGTTGGAAATACTACATGCACTTAAGAAATGGTGACCCTACCTAATGGGAAGACACTTCAAGGTAAAAATAGATCATGATAGTCTTAAATACTTTTTAGAACAAAGATTATCTTTAGAAGAACAACAAAATGGGTCACAAAGATGTTGGGTTATGACTTTGAAATCATCTACAAAAAAAGGAAGCAAAATGTTGTGGCAGATGCACTCTCAAGAAAGGATGAGGATGTGGAAGCATTTATTTGCGCCATTTCTATTATCCAACCAGATTGGATAAACGAAGCAAGGGATGAATGGAAGAATGACGAGGAAGTGTGGGCACTCATTCAAAAGATACAACAAGATCCCATTACATCTGATACATTTATCTGGAAAAATGATTTGTTATGGCACAAGGATCAGTTATACCTATGTAAGAATTCCCAACTCAAACAAAAGATTCTTAGGAAATTGGACACCTCTCCCTTAAGAGGGCACTCAGGATTTCTAAAAACCTACCATAGGGTTAAGAAGGATTTTTTTTGGGATGGCCTTAAATCAGATATTCAAAATTTTGTGGCGAAATGTTTGGTTTGCCAACAAAATAAAGTTGAAACAATTAAGACTCCAAGACTATTACAACCTTTATCCATTCCAGGCCAATGTTGGAGGAGGTTTCAATGGATTTTATCACAGGTTTACCCAAGTCCAAAGGAAAGAGTGTTATCATGGTGGTAGTGGATAGACTTACCAAGTATGGACACTTTTATGCATTATCTCATCCATTTAAAGCAAGTACAGTTTCTACTGCATTTATGGAAACAATTCAAAAGCTACATGGAAATCCAAAGATTATTGTAAGTGACAGAGATCCCATTTTCACTGGAAATTTTTGGACATAATTATTTTATTGTCTTAGTACTCAGTTAGCTCATAGCTCATCTTATCATCCTCAATCTGATAGGAAAACTAAGATAGTAAACAAATGTTTGTAAGGATATGTTCGTTGCTTTATATCTGATAAAGAGACACAATAGGTCAAATGGGTGCCTCTGGCTAAATGGTGGTATAACACTTCCTTCCATACTACAACAAAAATGACACCATTTATGGCACTTTATGGATATCATCCACCATACATCACATCATATTTAAGAGAAAATTCTAAGGTTCAAGCAGTGGAAGATCACATCGAGCATCAGTAAGAAGTTCTCCAACTCTTAAAGGATAACCTCACCTTGGCACAGAATAGAATGAAACAGAAAGAAGATCAACATCGCAGCGAAAGAAGTTTTGAGGTAAGTGATTGGGTATTCCTATGGCCACAACCATATAAACAAATGTCCCTCAAGCAAGCTAAGAAGGATAAAAAATTATCACCAAAGTATTATGGTCCGTACAAGGTGTTGCAAAAGATAGGTACTATGGCATACAAATTGGAGCTTCCTGCAGCTTCTCGAATGCACCCAGTTTTCCATGTTTCATGCTTAAAGAAGGTTATAAGTGACAAGCTTCCAGTTCAGACAATACCAGAACTTGACGAGGAAGGAAAAATCATATTGGAACCTGAAGCAGTCAAATAAACAAGAACTCGACAGCTACAAAATCAATCAATTTCAGAGTATCTCATCAAGTGGAAGAACTTACCCGTTGAAGATTCCACATGGGAGGATGAGAATTTTATACAGAAGCATACAGAACTACTCAAACGTCGAGGACAACACTTTTTTGAGGGAGAGGGGCATGTTGGGTCCCTATAATATTAGCGACCCCCCCACTACTATTGTCGTTGTATCCCTTATTGTTATTATTGTGCCCCTATTGTCCCCATATTGTTATTATTATGCCCCATAGAATCCCTCTATTGTTATTTTTGTGCCTTTATATTATTATTGTTAAGTTGGCTTGGTTATATTGTGACCCCGTAGACTCCCATATATAGAAAGGAGGTTTTGTCATTTCAATCATCCAAGAATTGTTCATTTGTGTAATGTAAAGGAGGTTGCCCCCTCGAAGAGGCTTATTCCTAAGGCGTTGATGTATCTTTTCTATCTTTTTGTGAGTTGGTTTCATAACAATAATACACCACATTTACCAAATTCTTTCAAGCATAGGCCTATAAAAGTAACCTTAGACACTTTTTGCGAATATATAGAATAATTAAAGAAACAAAGGGTAGAAAGAGAAGCTAAACTTAAAATAATTTTGATACCAAATTCACATCTTTTAAAGACAAAATCCATAGACAAATAGACAATAAAATAATTAAATTGGAGGATATGTTGGAGATAGTGAAGACCAAACTACAAGGAAAGGAAAAAGAGTATAAGGAATGAAACAACTAACCTAGGAAGGAGACATTTATAATTTAAAATTCCTTAGAATGAAAGATGATTTGGAAGTGTTAAAGGGGAAGATAAATAACATATGTCAACCATAAATGGATATTAAACCCATTAATGATGAAATGAAGTTAATAAAATTACACCACCAACATAACAAAAGAGCTCTAAAACTCATAAATTTTGGTCAATTGGAGGATGGAGAGGAGGACACTAAAACTAGTAAAGGAAGAAGTACAAAGCAAGTTACAAATTGAAACAACTTATCACACAAAAGTAAAGAATTTGGACAAAATAATTGAACGTGATATAGTTTAATATATCTTATGATAAGCTTTACTAACCATAAATATGGCTATTTAGTGAAACTTCAAGTCTAAAAAGGTTAGAAATATTTGTAGATGAGAACCCCATTCTAGCATATCAAGTTAATTTATTGGACAAAGCTCAAAAGGTAAAGTCAGCTAGGAATGAAAAAAAATTGGCAATAATTGCAAATAAAAAAAGAATGATTAGATATAAAGACAAATATATATATAATTGGAAAACTCTAGGTAAACGTCCCAAGTTAAATTGAAGTTTCCATAAAATTGATTTTATATTGTTTGTTGAAACTTGGGAACATGAAGAACATATGGTTCATAACGTAAACAAATTTGTCATTGTGGTCAATATGGAACTTGAGACCTCTCACAAAAGCATAAGAGGTATAGCTTGTTACATAAGGAAGAACATTTCTTCTTATATTAAACTTCACAAGGAAGACCCTTTCAATGAGTACATATGGGTGGAGATTTTAGACATGAGTACATATGGGATCTGCGGCTTGGCTCTTCTGCGGGTTCTGCGATCTGCGGGATCTGCGGCTCGGCTCTTCTGTGATCTTGCTGGATCGGCTCTTCTCGATTGGGCATTTTCTCCAGCTCCAGATCCGACTTCAGCTCCGGATCGGCTCTTCTGCGATCTGCAGGATCGGCTCTTCTGCGATCTGCGGATCTTCTGCGACTAGATTTTTGGATCTTCTGCGGCTCTTCTCGATTGGGCATTTTCTCCATTCGAATTACAGCCAGATTTGTGGCTCTCCGCGCCACTGCAAATCAAATGCATGGCCGAGGTTGTTCGCTGAGTAATTAACCCACCCTACTTTACTTCATCTGCGGTAAAGGCTTGGGAATAAAGGTTTTGCGGCACTTTTGATCTGGGGCTCTTCTACCCGCTCTTCTCTTCTGCGGCCAGGTCTTCGGCCAGATCTTGGGCCTTCTGCGATCTGCGGCTAGATTTGGGACTAGATCTTGGACCTTTCGCGGTTAGATCTACGACTCTTCATCGATTGGGCCTTTTCTCCAGATGGCTCCCAGCTTCGCGAAAATAGTTGCTGGCTCAGCTCTGTCCGCCTCTGAGGGGCAAGCTCCTGCCCATATCGTCAGTGAAGCCCCAGCGCCCACTATCCAGGTGGTTCAGGCCTCACTTGATGAAGCTTTGAAGTTTTCTGAAAGTGCCCTAATCTGCCGATTCAATGGTTTTTGGCCGCGACTGACAGCTCTCCACAGTTGGATCTCGGAGGTATGGAAGCCTCTAATTCCTGATGCAATTAATATATACCCCTGTGCTAGGGGTTTCTTTATAGTAGATTTTGAAAACCCTGAAAGCAGACAATGTATTCTAGATTCCGGCCCTTGGTTTTGGGAAAAATCAGGGTTATTCATGAGGCCATGGAACCCATCCTTCGATCCCTCAACAACAGTGATAACCTCAGCACCAGTTTGGGTGAGATTGCCAAACCTACCCTTGCATCTCTGGAATTTCTCCTCGCTAAAAGCCATTGGAAATGCAATTGGGAAATTTTACTGCAGGTGCCCAGCAACAGAGGAATATGCCAAAACCACCTATGCACGCATCTGTGTGGAAATGGACTTCAGCTCCGGATTCCCAGCCGAAATACACCTAACAAGTAAAGACTATGTGTGGAATCAGAAACTCGATTATGAAAGTGTCCTCTTCAGATGTCGATCCTACTTTGAGACAGGCCACCTAGCCAAAAATTGCCCAAAAGCCTCCCAGAAAAATTCTGCTAGAAAAAATCACCATAGATCTACATGGTGGGAAGGAGCACAAAAAGAACACTATATTTTCATCAAAGAAGAACACTCTCGAGAAAACTCTGAATCAGAAGAAATCGAGCAAGAAAGAAACAACTCTCAAGACAAGCAGGGGGAAAGCCCTTCCAAACCACAAAAGAGTGAACTCGACAACCCCTCAAGCATCAGCAGTGATGAAGATTCGAACACCGCACAAAATAAATCTTCATTTAACAAAAAAGCATATCTCTTAGACCAAACTTCTTCTCCGACTATCTTCAAAAGGGCGAACATAATAGATCGCGAAGCTAAGACACCAATGTCCCAAGAACCAGAAGAGATGAAGGAGATGCAAGATAAAGAAAGTTGGAAAATTGTAGAGAAAAAAAAGAAAGCTACAACGCCAATCTCGCCAAGAAAGACGCGGAGCCAGACAATTAGAAACTAAATTATAGGTCCGATAGACCAATTTTGTCTCAGTGGACGTTAACCACCACCACCACCACCATCATCATCATCATCACTAAAATTATTTATTGAACAATCTATTACTTTGCACCTATAAGTACTATATTTTATAAGAAGAACATTTAAGTTATAAATTGCCCATATGATAGCTTAGAACATTATATTTCTTATTTAATAAATGAAGGCAATATCCATTTGCCAAGGATGTTTAATGTTAAAATAAGAAGATTTTTCTTTTTAAACAATGGTGAATAGGTAATACGATGGAGTAATCTGGGTGAGGCCCAGGATCAAATCTTCTAGCTGCCTCTATAACACCAAGAGCATATTGAACTCCCCACAAGACAAATATATCAAATAACTTATGATTTAGCAAAACCCAAGACATTGTCGAAGGGAAGCATCTACTCTTCGAGCCTTATCACAATAGGTCAAAATGTCCCTCCATGACAAGGCGAAGGGGAAAACAAACCATTTTCCCAACCACTGGGGTTACACTATACCATTGTTGTATAATTTGTTTATGTATAATTTAGTCCTTATTAGGTCACTACTTCAAAATTTATGGGGAGGGATTTTGGGTAGGAGCCACATGTGGGGGATCAAAATTGTTAATTGTCCCACTAAGCATCCAACTTTGAATTTGACCCCAAAGTTATCTCAACCTTGATTTTATAAACACACACACACACACACACATTTGATCAATCTAATCATGTGATGCATAAAAATTGATGAATCCAACAAAGCACTTGAGGAAAATAAAAGGAATGAGGCATACCCGAATAAAACATATACAAAATATGCCCAACAAATCTAGTAATGCATACAATTAAAAAATCATATAAAGCAATCAATGCAATTACATTCCTATTTGATATATCTATTTATAGTTGTTACCAAATAAGAATAGACAGAAAATTGCATCGTGGTCGACTTTCCATAGTGCACTGTAGGCTAGGTTAATTGGTGTTTGTTGCCTCTAATACCTAAATTCGATAATCACTCCTATGTCAAGCAATTAATCAACCTTAACTCCAATTACAAAGATGGAAAGGTGTTATGGTCTGGTGAAATCCTTCTTTCTCGTTGTGGCTAGTTGTTGTCAATCAACCTCCACCATTTTTGAAGGGAAACATCATAACCACAAGTGTGCCTATTTTATATATTTGTTGTGCTCATTTTCTATTTATTAAACTTGGGAACATGAAGAATATATGGTTCAGAACATAAAATAAATTTTCATTGTGTTCGACATGGAACTAGAGATTCTCTTACAAAAGCATTGGAGGTATAGCATGTTACATAAGGAAGAAAAATTATCCTTATATTAAACTTCACAAGAAAGACCCATTCAATGAATACAAATGGGTAGATATTGATGTAGGTGTATAGATGGAGAACAAAATTCGATGAATACTGGATCGAAGCTTGCTGATGTGATGGGATGGTCACATGGTGATGATGGGAGAAATTTAAATGTTTTTGTTAAGAAATTGTAACTCTTTACATTAGAAAGAGAGTTTTGTTTTTAGAATAAGTTGGAGGAACTATTTCCTAATGGAAATATAGTTTCAGTTTCCCTCATTTTGTGGAGAAGAGGAAATGATTCATATTGTGACTCTTAGTTATCCCATGTTAGCTTTAGAGAGGAAGGGTGTTTGAGAAGAGTAGATGAACAGAGGCAGAAGAGGAGGAGGAGAAGAGAAGTTGTGTCGCAAGGAGAAGAGGTTGAGGCTGAGAGGCCTAGGCTGCATATACCCACTTTTTATATCTAGCCAATTTAATGTATATGTGAATTTGATTAATGAGAAAGATGTTTACATGTGCCTTTGTGTTTGTTTACCTTCTCTATCTATGTATTATTAATGAAGTTGTTTGTATTTGGGGTAAATGTAAATGACCAATCGAGTGAGTTAGCAATCCAAGTGTGATTCTTGTTGTTTTGATATATAATATGAATATTTGAATTCATGAGGATTGTGATGTATGAGAGACATGAAATTCATGAAAGAAAGGAGCTTAAATAGATTCACGATTTTAATTAGAGGTTGATTGCTAGGCCTACAGTAAAATGGAAGTTGATTCTGAGTGTTGAAACCAGTGTAAAACCTGATTGAGATCCCTGTGTTTAACCTTGCGTCCATGTGACGATTTTGAACAAGAGTTGGTGAAGATTTTTGTTGTTAGAAATCAGTGTAAACTCTAACTAAGATCTAGAGAGTTGATTTACATTAGAAGTTTGAATATCATGGCCCAACCATTGTGTTGTTGTTCATGGCACTTTTTTGTTTTGTTTGAAAACCCCATGGATGAATGTTTTGTGTTTAGGAGTAGATACTACTTGGAATTTACAATGTAGAATGCATTGTCACAGAAAACAAAGTAACTTGTTTGAGTGTTGTCAAAACCCTTTTTGTGACTGATTTGGATTGACATATGTGTTATGATCTTGTAAATCTGATGGAGAAAGGTGTATGAAACCATATATGGTGTTAAGGATAACCTTAAGGTCATGGATTATCGATTAGGAACCAATTCAAAGTCGTTTCAGGTTCACCAAATTTGAAATACATTTTTTTTGGAGTGCTATGAAATAATTTTGTAGCGCCTATAGGTTTTTTTTTCTACACTACGAAATTATATCGCAGTGCCTACAACCAACAATTTTCAGGACTACATATTGGGTTTTGAATGCTTGTTTTGGTCTGTCATTGCACCACTTACTAATTTGAAACCTATGGAGTTGAATGAGTTGAGGAAAAGGATTGGAAGGTGGGAGGAAGACCTCTCATAGAATTTGTTAAAACAAATCCATATTCTCTCTTTTTGACTACATATTTTAAATGTTGGATGAAATATTGTTGGGAAGATTTACATAGTTATGGATTGAGTTATCATGGGTTACTGGAAGCTGGGGTAATATGACCTGTCCTCATTCATCAAGTGGTATTAGAGCTAAGCTACATCCTTTAGATAATATCATAGATAGATTTATCTTTGGTGATGAGCCAAATCGCTCTTTGATGATGCAGTCAGAACAACAGAGATTGGATTTTAGAGTTACAATACAACTGAAAGTGAAATGAAGTGATAGCTGAGATGCTTGCATGTCAAGAAGATTTTATCCATGTACATATGGAATTTCCAGTTTTGAAGACAACTTGATAGTGAAAAGAGGTTAAAGAGAAGAAGAATCTTACAGCAAGAGGGGGACAAGTTGAATTCTTAGGAAGTAAGTGAGATGATTGTAGGGAAGTGAAGAGTTGATATGCTCTTGAGGAAAAATAAGTGTATCGATTTGAAAGGAATGGTTCAACAAGTAGATCTAAGAAATATTGTGGAAGATGAGATCTGGTTATAAATCTTATAAAATTGAATATGATGTTTGTGCTAATTTGGTCATTAAAATAATTGTGTTTGCAGGACTGAATTGGTAGCAGCTACCATAGAAAGTAAGTTATGACAAAGGAGAAGGAGCAGGAAAAATCTCTTAGATGAAGAAATGGAGATAGAACCCAACAATCAAGATAAATTTGCTGAAAACTAAGAAGAGTGACCAGTTGAGTATGCAACAACCAACAAATTTGAAAGTTGAGGAGTAAGAGTACTAAAGAAGCGGTTCTACTGTAGAGTACCTAGATAAGAGAAGATACTAGGAGGATGAATTTGTATGGGTGACAAGTAGCAGGCTTGTTATATAGGAAAGAAGGGCTTGTTGCAGCTCACTAATAGACAAGGAGAGTTCACAAGAGGAGAGATGAAGATGGTTGTTATTAGTCATAATAAGGGTTCAAAGGAAAGTCACAAGCAGAAGAAGAAAAGTGTCAAAGTTGTGGACTCAAAGGAATGAGTAATGAAGAATTTGAGAAGGAGATGGTTGAGTTAAGAGCAGAACTCAATCATGTGAAACAATTTCTACAAGAAATTCAATATGACCAAATATGGTTGAAAATTGAGCAATTAAGAGTTAGAATGGCGTGAATTTAAAGAACAAGAAGGTTTGCAACAGTGAATGGATGACAATAGTAAGAATAATTTTGCAGCAACAATTGCGTGTTCAAGTGATGAATGAACAAGGAAGTAATGGTCTTTTGTTTTCAGTTAATTTTGGATTAATTGTTGATTACAGGTAGAAATGATGAATGTTTACAATTGAGGATGATGGCAAGGAACCTTATAGTAGAAAGTGAGGAAGAACAACAAAGTTATCAGAAGTCAATTACATGTAGAAGCCAAAAGAGTAGAGAGTGTTCAGATGAATATTCTAGAGGAAGGATTCAATAGAAATACCATAATAATACTAGGCATGGAAGAGTTTAGTATGATATTTAAAACATGTTGATAGAGTCAACTTGTTGCAATGGCTTGTGTGCAACTCACATTGAGCAGGGAGAAGCTCATAGAAGAAGGATATTTGTGACTACTAAGATTCATAGTAAAGGTTTAGAGAGAAGCCATAGTAGATCAAGTTAGGAAAAACTTGATAGAGAAGTATTTGAAATCAAATTATATCTAGATATGATGAGCGGAATGCTATAGAAACAAGAGTAAGACCAGAATTATAGATGAAGTCTTTGGAAGAAAGTAAAATGGAATTTGTTGCAAGTGAAGCTGATATGGATATCAAATGCTTAATAGAGGAAAATATCAAGAGAGTTGAGTAGCAACCATAGAATAACAACTTAAGGGTGATGAGCACATGTGATGAAGCAAATGAAGATTTGACGAGTAGCCTGAAGAAAAAAAAATTCAGCGAAGGAATGAATTGGAAGATGAAATTTACAAAAGGAAAGCACGAAGGTATAGTTGGTTGTATTAAGATACAACCTATGATTTTGAGGAAATTTTTGAGCAATGTATTGGAAAGTTTGAACAGTTCGGTGACAAGTAAAGTTCAGAGTTTGCAATAGAAGTAGCAGAGGAAGGTACACATTTATTAAAGATGTGGTAAGGATTTTAGGTTTCATTATGCAGGTGATAATAGAGGAAGGTGAAGAGATTTGCAGCAACTTAGAGCAAGGGGTGCTTGAAGGGTTCTTAAGAAGAGGACCAAGAAGATGCCAAAAGCCCAAACTCAAGAGAAAGTTTGGTGAGGTATCATGTAGCAAGGTGGAGACTTGTTACTGTAGAGGTATGTTTCAACTAACGATTTGAAGTTGTTATGAGAAGACTAGATGCATATGACAAAGAGGTCATAAATTTTCGTACCTTGGAAGTCTGATGTAGGTGCATAGATGGAGCACAAAATTCGATGAATATTGGACCGAAGCTTGCCAATGTGATGGGAAGGTCACATGGTGATACTAGGAGAAATTTAAATGTTTTTGTTAAGAAATTGTAGCTCTTTACATTAGGAAGTGAGTTTTGTTTTTAGAATAAGTTAGAAGAATTACTTCCTAATGTAAATATAGTTTCAATATCCCTCATTTTGTGGAGAAGAGGAAATGATTATTCTTATGACTCTTGGTTGTCCCATGTTAGCTTTCTTTTTAAAGAGGAAGAGTGTTTGAGAAGATCAATGAAGCAGAGGCAAAAGAGGAGGAGAAGAAGAGAAGCTCCATTACAAGGAGAAGAGGCAGAGGTCGAGAGGCCTAGGCTACACATGTCCACATTGTATATCTGGCCAATTTAATGCATATGTGAATTTGATTAATGAGCAATATCTTTAGATGTGCCTCTGTGTTTGTTTACCTTATCTATCTATGTATTATTAATGAAGTTGTTTTTCTTTGGGGTAAATAGAAATTACAAATCAAGTGATTTAGGAAACTAGGTGTGATTCTTGCTTTTTTGGTATGGAATATGAATGGTTGAATTCATGAGAATCGTGATGTCTAAGAGACATGCAATTCATGAAATAAAGGAGCTTGAATACCTTCATGATTTTAATTAGAGGTTGATTTCTAGGCCTGTAAAATGGAAGTTGATTATGAGTGTTGAAATCAGCGTAAACCCTGATTGATATCCCTATTTTTAACCTTGTGTCCATGTGAATATTTTGAACAAGAGTTGGTGAAGATTTTTTTAATCAGAAATCGGCGTAAACTTTGACTAATATCTAGAGAGTCTAATTTACATCAGAAGTTTGAATATTGTGGCCCAATTGTTGCATGGTTATTCATGGATCTTTTGTGTTTTGTTTCAAAACCCTGTGGAAGAATGTTCTCTGTGATCAAGAGTAGAGATTGCATGGCATTTACAACGTAGAAAGCATTGTCACAAAAAATCGAGTAACCTATTTGAATGTTGTCAAAACCCTTCTCATGAATAGTTTGGATTGGGAAATGTGTTATGGTCTTACAAATCTGATGGAGAAAGGCATATGAAACCATATATGGTGTTAAGGAGCAACTCAAGGTTGTGGAGAATCGATTAGGAAGAAATCTAAGTCATTTCATCTTCCCTGAATTCGAAATACATTTTTTTTGGAGCACTATGAAATCATTTCATAGTGCCTATAGTTTTTTTTACTACACTACAAAATTATTTTGGAGTGAATATAGCCAAAAGTTTTTAGGGTTGCGTATTGGGTTTTGAATGCCTTTTTTGGCCTGTCATTGCAACACTTACTAAGTTGAAACATATAGAGTTGAATGAGGTGAGGAAAAGGATTATAAGGTGGGATAAACGCCTCTCATAGAATTTGTCAAAACAAATCCATATTCTCTCTTTTTGACTACATATTTTAAATGTTGCATGAAATATTATTAGAAAGCTTTACAGATTTGTGGGTTGAGTTATCCTAGGTTATTGGAATTTGGGGTAGCTGGACCTATCCTCATCAAATATTTTAGACATGAATACTAAAACTAGCAATTTCTCTTGAAGGGGCAATAAGAATGTCATAAAATGCATTTTGTCATGTTTATTTATAATCTAAAAGTGAAGCCACAACTTCAATGGAATTGTTGGTGTGTTTTTTGTGCAGTGCAACGAAGGGAACTAAAGGGTTTTATAGATGACAACTTGATTGCATGATCAATAAAGGAAAATTCAGCCTAAAAGTGGCCTCCTAAGGAAAACTAATAAAATAATAAAACAAGTTAGTAGCCCCAAGGGTTATCTCAATTGGTCGAGTTCTAGTTGTTAAAGCACATCGTTAATGGTAGGACATAGGGTCAATTCTCCTTGACTCCCTCGGGGTTAGGCTCTACTAATAAAATGCCAGAAGTGGTCCCTTTGGGAGGATGTGATTGGATATTTCCTCAGAAAGAGGAAATAAAATAAATAAGAGTTAAGAATTTGGAGAGGAAATAAGAAAACTACTTCTTTTTAATTGTATTTTTGGATTATATCCTTATAGGTTTACTCAAATATCAAGTGTAGACACTCATTGTATGTGGAATTAAATTCCACATCCAACGAGTACCCATTATGAATAACTCTGAGAAGACCCACATTGATAAAAATTGAAGATACCTTAAAAGAGTTGTGTTCAACACACTTTTTAATGTATCTTCAATCTTTATCAATGAGAGTCCTCTCAGAAGTATGCATAATGGGTATTCTTTGGATGTGTAATTTAGTTCCACATCCAACAAGTGTATACACTTGAAATTTGAGTAAACCTATAAGGAGCTCATCCAAAAATACAATTTAAAAAATAGTATTTTCTCCCTCCAAAATATTTACATGCATCCTCTTTTTAAATTTAAAGGATTTTGATTGGTTTACATATTTTGTACATGAAAATTTCATGGGCACTTTTAGACTGAAATTTCCTTTAATGGCAAAGGGAACTCTAACAAGACTTTAACTTTTCCAATCTATTACAGTAATTTGAGCAATGTAGTAGTGTAATTTTAGGTTACAATCTCTAATAATAACTTGAGTATATATAAATATGTAACTCTGTAATGTAGATTGAGAAAATGCATTACTATATTATGCTTGTATTTAGTTGACCTTGTGTTACCATGGTTGAGTACAATTAACTATGTTTTCCCATGGTTGATTATGGTAGACATGGATTAAAATATGTTGACCATGCTTGACTATGATTGACAATGTTTAAACATGGTTTAATATGGCCAGCGATGTTATTTACCATAGTTTACTTTGGTTGGACGTGGTTGAAAATGGAAAACATATGTGACTATGATTAACTCTGGATAACTATGGTTGATCACATTCAATATGGTTGAACATGGTTGGCTTACTCATTAATTATGTCACATTGAAATATTAATCTTAGTTGACTTTGTTGAATTTCTTTGTTCATCAATATTTATGTGGCATTGTGATGTTAATAAAGGGTTATTTCACATTGATTTTGGTTGACTTTTGTGGCCCATGGTTAACTATTGTTGATCATGTTTGACTATAGTTGACCATGGTTGAGTATAGTTGACCATGTTTGACCTTTTTAAACTATAGTTCAACATGAGTAACAATATTTAACCATGTTTGATTTTGATTGACAATGTTTGAACATGGTTGACTATGGTTTGCCATGTTTCACTATGGTTGACTATGGTTGGACATAATTGACCATGGTTAACCATAAGTGTTTATGAATCACCATCGTTGACAATGGTTATCAACGTTTAGCCATGAATTACTATAGTTAACCATGGTTACCTATGTTTGATCATCTTTGACCATGGTTGATTATGTTTGATAATGTTTGACTATGATTATCCATGTTTGATGATGGTTAGTTATGGTTTTACCATGGTTGTTATGTTTGTGTTATGAACCTTATGTCTTGAAAATGATGAAAGACCAATAATTATAGTCCTCTTTGAGGGAACATCCTTTTTTAATGAATACATTGTACAATAGAAGATTTCATGATCCTAAGACTAGGTTTCTTTAATGTATACATATATGAGACAAAAGGTACAATTATAATAAAATGAAACCATGCCAAATTATAGCCTACATAATAAAATGACAATATAAAGGTAATCACTAAATATACATGGCATCATAAGGGGTTTTAGGGTTACATAGGCCTTATATAGGGCTTAGCATGCCCCTCCCTTTCAAAGAAGTGTTGTTCTCACACTTGATTATCTGTGAGTGTTTTTTCATAAAAAAAACTCATCTTCCCTTGCTGATTTTTCCACTAGTATGTTATTCAATTTAATAAGGTACTAAAAAACTACTTGATTTATTAGCTACTTAATCTTTGTTTCCAAGATTATTGATGGTTCTAGTATTATTTTCCCTTCTTCGTTAATCTCTCGTAGAATAGTTTGGATTGGTATCTTGTCATTGATTACCTTCTTTAAACAAGAAACATGGAAGACTGGATGTACACATGAAGATGGAGGCAATTGTAATTTGTAAGTGATACTTCCAATCCTCTGCAACACCTTATAGTGGCCATAATACCTGTGGTAATTTATTGTCCTTCTTTTGTTACTTGAGGGACATATGTTTATATGGTTGTGGTCTAAAAAATACCTAATCCCCCACTTTAGATTCCCTTTCACAGTGATGTTTATATGCTTGTTATTTCATCCTTTTTTGTGCCATAACCAGGTTGTCCTTCAATAGTTTGAAAACCTCTTGTTGGTGTCTTATGTGGTCCTCTACTGCATGATTATTTATATTTCCTTTCAATTGTGATGTGATATATGGATGATGATATCCATAAGGAATCATAAATGATGACATTTTTTATGAAGTATGGATGGATTTGTTATACCATCATTCGACCAAGGGTAACCATTTGACCATTTCTTTTGTTTATCAGATGCAAAAAAACATAGATATTCTTCTAAACATATATTCACAATCTCAATTTTCCCATCAGACTGAGGATTATAAGATCATATGTGAGCAAATTGAGTACCCAAACAAGAAAATAATCCAGTTAAAAAAATTATAGTGAAAATTGGATCTCTGTAGCTTACAATAATCCAACCTTTGGATTATTTCCATGAATTTTTATGCCATTGTACTTGCTTTAAAAGGATGAGAAAGAGAGAAAAAATGGACATACTTTGACATTCAATCTACCACTACCATAATGAAATTATTCCCTTTAGATTTGGGTAAACCTGTAATAAATCCACTGAAATTTCCTCCCATTCTTGGATTGGTATGGAATATGGTTGAAGGATCACTAAGGTATTGACTGTTTCTCCTTTATTTTGTTGGCATACCACACATTCTACCACAAACTTTTACACATATGCATTAATAACTTCCCAAAAAAAATATTTCTAAATCCTATGGTATTTATTCAAGAACCCTAAATGTCCTCCTATTAGAGAAGTGTGTAATTCGAAAAGGACCTTCTATTTGAGTTGAGAATTCTTACATAAGTGATCCTGATACCACAACAAATCATTTTTCGACCTAATTTTTTCTATTGCATCAAGGTTCTCCTATAGTTGTTGAACAATATTGCATATCCTTTCATCTTGCTTCCGCTATATCCCTGCTTCTTTCACCTAGTTAGATTATGGAATGGAAATAGTGCATAGTAAACCCTTTGTGTCTTCCTATTTCCTTGAGAGTGCATTTGCCACAACATTTTATTTTACCTTTTTGTATATAATTTCAAATTCATAACCCAACATATTTATAACCCATTTTTGTTGTTCTTCTGAAGACATTATTTTCTCAAAGAAATACTTCAGATTATCATCATTTATTTTTACCTTGAATTGTCTTGCTATTAGATAAGATTGTCGTTTCTAACTACTTGTAGTATGGCCAACATTTCTTTTTCATATATAGGTTTAAATAAGTTATTTCCCTTAAGTTTCCTAATTTTGAATTCAAAGGGCCTTCCTTCTTGTACCAAAATTGCATCAATGCCATGGCCTAAGGTAGTACACTTCATAATTAAGGTTTTTGTGAAGTTAGGTGTTTCAAAGACATGAGTTGTACACATATCATATTCAAGTTATTCAGAGTATTTTATTGCTTCTTTAGTCCAATAAAATGATTCCTTCTTCAATAATTTTGTTAGAGGTGTTGTGATTTGACCATAGTTCATAACAAACTTGAGATAATATCTTATCAATCCCAAGAAACCTACGAATTTCTTTAAGGTATCAGTAGCTAGCCATTCTCTCATGGCTTTTATTTTGTTAGGATCCACCTTGACATGCTCATATGATACAATATGACCCAAATATTCCACTTCTTAAATCCCAAAGGAAGACTTGGAAGGCTTTGCATATAGTTGTTTCTCTTTCAACAATGTTGATACCCTATCAACATGTTGTACATGCTCTTCCCAAGATTCATTGTAGATTAGTATGTCATCAAAAAATACTAACACAAATTTTCCAAGGCCGTGAAAATAGAATTCATCAAGCTTTGAAATGTTGAAGGTGAATTTGTAAGTCCAAATGGCATAACCAAAAACTCATAATGACCTTCATATGTTCTAAAGATTATTTTGGGAAAGTGTTCTTGCCTCATTTTGATTTGATGATATCTAGAATGGAGATCTAACTTAGTAAAGAAAATTTGTCCATACAATTCATCTAATAATTCATTACTGACATGAACAAGACACTTATCTTTGATTATCATTTTGCTGAGATATTTGTAATTTGGACACATAGGCCATTAACCATTCTTTTTGGTAACCATCACCACTGGTTAAGGGAGCACTCTAGCTAGGTTGAATGATGCCAACCTCTAACATTTCTTGAACCATACACTCAATCTCACTCTTTTTTGCACCTAGATATGTGTAAGGTCTAATGTTAAGTGGTACAATTCTAAGTTGCAAATGAATAACATGGTCATGATCTCAGGCAAATGAAAGATCCTTAGACATCTCTTGAAATACCATAGAATTATTTTTGATAACCTTTTGGAGATACAATGGATCAAATGATATAGATGTTTGAACATCTGATGAACACAATTATACAATTATACCTTGGAACCCAAATTTTAGCAATTTTTTTCATGATATTAGAGCTTATCACTTTACTAGTTTTCCCTTTGATACCTCTAAGCACAATTTCCTTTCCTTTTGAGGAAAATATTTTGAAGATTAAGGACCAATGTTCCTAATGATTGCAACCATTGGATTTGTAGTATAACATCAACAAAACCCTTTTAGATTGCAATTATGGGATTATTCAAAAAATACTCCCCCATATTTAGCTTAATATTATGGAACTTCCGTGAACAATTTATGGTACCTCCATCTGCAATCATTACTTGGAATTAAAGTGTTGGATATACAACGCAATTAATAAGTTTATCCAATTTGTAATTGATGAAGTTATTGGTATTGTTATGTGGAATTTCACTTGTGTTGACAAAAATGAATTCCTTAGATCTAGTGGTCTGATCTAGAAAAACAAAAGACAAAAAAACAATGTTTTCCTTAAAGAGATTGGAATATGGAAAAGGAACCTACCTTGAATTCGTAGCAAGTCCTTCTCTCTTATTTTGTTATAAGCTCCAATCCTAGCTCCACATGTTATAAATGGAACCTGCAACAACGACTAAAACAAGAAAAGAAACTACAACATCCACATATCATAATCCAATATCTTCATTCAATGAGTCAACATGGCATTGAAATACAAGAGCATAAACATAACACAAGTATAAGGAAACATTATACCTTTTGTATTAATAGATAAAGGAGAGAGTTACAACCATAAATATAAGTTGACTTTGTAGATGTCTCCCCAAATGACTTGTCCTTCCTCACCACAAAGTAAGCGTTCACACTCAACCCTAATGCAAATGGATGATGACTCCTTAAGCTCAAAGAAACAATATGAGGGCACTAGCAATCTCCAAAATCCAACCCAAACTCCATGGGAGGTAGTAAATTTATAGGGTAAACATTGTAGTTTAGGATTTTCCAATCTAGGCTTGAGATCCACTTATGAGATAGGATAAGATCAGGTGATAAGAGATATGACCACTTAAGTAGAATCAAATAGGAATTCGAGATCTTTATCTGTGGTAAATAGTTAAAACCACCTTAGAAGCTTCTAGAAGAGGAATATTCATAAAAAAATTTCCCCAAATTTCTAGAATCATTGCACCTACAAAATGGAGCAAGTTACGCTGATCAACACTATTTT
This sequence comes from Pinus tabuliformis, assembly GCA_031772625.1. Classification (NCBI taxonomy): domain Eukaryota; kingdom Viridiplantae; phylum Streptophyta; class Pinopsida; order Pinales; family Pinaceae; genus Pinus; species Pinus tabuliformis. The sequence goes on along the minus strand of CM062809.1, from coordinate 672,068,333 downwards.
TCATGTATGAAACTTGCACCCAATTCTAGTGGAAAAGAAGGCAGAGTGTGTTGGGCCTAAAAAGATGATTTTTTAGCAGATAGACCTAGAAACCCAGACTTTTTGGAGAAATGATGCTTAGGACTTTGTAAATTGATTATGAAAAAATGTTCATGGATGTTGATTGATATGGTTTGCAGGACTATTGAACATATGTGACAAAATGGCTTGTAACAGGTACTGCCTGAATCAATCAATATTGTTAGCTTTTTATTTTTGACATATCCTTCTATCTTGAGGGTTTGTGGAGTATTGATGTAGGCCAATGCATGATAAGAGATTGTCAAAGTAGTCTCTTCAATCTCTAGATCTTCTGGTGGTTCTAGTTCTTTATCTTATTCATATTCATAGTGTATGTAGAATATTTTTTTCTCACTACATTTATGCCCATTACTTTACTTCTTGTTACAGTTGAAGAATAATCCCTTTACTCTTTTTTCATCCATTTGTTGAGGAGTCAACCTTATCAATTATGAGAGGGGACATGACTTTCTATATAGTTATTAGTGACCAATATTCTAGTGGCCATATTTTTACTTTCAACTTTCTTTCCAGACTAAAAGCATGCTCTAAAAATTTAAGTTCAAAGAGGCACACCTCATGTTGGATGCTTTCCTTTAAAGTTCCCATAAATAGGTCTAACAAATTATCCTTTGAAATATTATTTACCCTGAGACTTAACTTTTGAAATTGTTGAATGTGCTTTTTAAAGTGGCCATTTTGTCGAAGATTTACCTTTTCACTAAATAATGTATTGCTCTTAATATCCCTATAATGTGTTATCAATTCATCTGTAAAAATGGACCAAGATTTAATCGAATTTTTTCCTTTCCCAAAGCCATTGATACCATATATGTTGTCCTTGTCCTAAAAATATGGATGCAATATTTACTTATTGTATAGCTACCACTTGGTGTAAATCAAAGTATTGCTCCATCTGAAATATCCATGTTATACAGTCATTACCATCAAACTTCCTCATGTCAATCTTTGGAATGTAGTAGTTTCTTGGTGCTAACTTGAAGCCCATATGATGTAGATATTGTATTGAAAAATGATGATTATGGTTATTTGATTCAGTATTTGTGCTCTCTAATTGTGATAACATATTTTCCATAGGTGATTGAGTTTGTTGGAAATACTAATGGGGAGGGTGAATCACTAATTAGTCAATTAACCAATTTTTAATCATTATCCCATCACAATATTAATCATCTAAGATCGAACACATAAACACAGAAGATTTATAACTAAAATAAAATCACTTTCAAATTTTCTTAATGTATAAAGAGTATAACCAATTTTATCATCTCCAACTGAAACTTTTATAGGCAATAACCTATGGGAGACACCAATCCCCCAATTGAGCACCAAATCAGTGAATTCATGGGCACCAACCCACAAGAGACATTAATCCCCTAGTTGAGCACCATCTCAACAAAATTCATGGGCACTAACCCAAATCCAAGTTATACTTTGGATTTGTCATCAATTACTCCTTCCTTAGATGGTCGTCACTTCGCTATGTAATCAACATATTTTCACTCTCAACTCTAATTACAACTACCTAACTTTTACTTGTATTATGTTCAACTATCCAAAAAAGCATCTGCTTTACAAGCCCTTATTGTTCACTATTCAATCATGTTTGTCACGCTGAGGTTTGTCGTTCTGGAAGTCTATACCAACCATTTTTTCTTCCACACACTATCTTTTGTTGTCTTTGACACCTTGTTGTCCTATCACTATGGAAACTTACTTACCATAGAGTCAAATCTAAGCCTCTAGATAACCCTCTAAAGGAGCTCACTCTAGTATCATTTTCATTGATTAAGACCTCCATTAATAGTCCCCACACTAGCAAATAGATTAAGGATATAATATTCCTCTTTTTCCACAAAAAATCTAGTACTTCACACAGTCATTTCACTAAAATGTGATCTTTGTCATAGTGGTATTCCACCACAAAATAATTCCTTAAATCTATCCCAAAAACAATTATTTTCCTTCTCTTAGAGCTCGCTTCGTCCTCCTCTTTCTTGGATTATTTCACAGTAATATAGCCATAAATCAAAGCACTCATGGGGAATCTCGGCCTATGTTATGGTCTACTATAGACTTCAAGTTTTACTTCTATAATATTTGCTACAATTCAAAGTAAATATACACATGAATGTATGCCAAGAAAAATATGCCAAAGTTTTTTCCTCAACACCAAAAAGATAACCCAAAAAGATACTCTGCTTTGTTTCCTCACCCATTGTCCTTTACTTGCCTCAGATCTTCCTTGCCTCAATCAATGTAGTCACATCAAAGCTCCATGTCACTTGGTCGAGTTCTTATCCCAAATGGATAGGCATCGTGGAAATAAATATTGAATATGCGGGCCTAAAGGGGGTTTGACCACTACAAGGAAAAGACCTTCTAGTGGAGGTTTTTGCAGAGGCCCCTATAAAAATAGCCCAAAAATCCATTTGTAGCGGAGGTGGGTGGGTATATGTTTTAGTCGATATTTATTTGATGGTGCATCTAAATTATTAAAGTGCACCAGTGCTTTCTTATCAATACATGCATCGAAGTTTCATATAATATGGTTCACCATAGAAAATTTTGTTTTGAAAAATAAAAAACCATGGTGCTCTAAATACCCTAACGCACCGGTGCTTGAATATATGCTAGCACTGAACTCCATATAGTAAAGCATACTAGTGCTATTCGAAAATGACGTCCCGACGTGGTAAACGTATAACAATGCCCCAGGGTGTCGTATAAATTGTACTGATAAACAATTTCTAATTTCTAAAAAAATATCAGTGCTATTGTAAAACCACAACACCGGTGTGTTACAAGTAACGTAAATCCCCAATGCATCTCAATAAAGCATTGTAAAAACATGGTGCTTTTGGAGATAGCCCACCCTTGTGCATTTTGAGACGTGCACCAGAGGAGGGATCAATAAAAAAAACTCTCTTGACTATAATTTTCATTTTTACAATCTACAATGCAGGAGAGCTCTAAAGAACCAGTGCCACTCTTGCCACGTGCAAGAACCCTGACATCGGTGCTTCTATTTCTCACCACCTTTAAGTATTGTGCTCACTGTTTGAGTTTCCAATTTTTTCAAATGGTGTGAATTTTTTTTTTCTCCATTACGTGTCAACAATGCCTCCCCGGAAACCAAATGTTCAGGTAATCTCTATGTTTATTTCAAATTTAAGTTTTTAGAAGATTAGAATTGTAAATTAGGTTGAATTCACCATTGTTTTTGCAAAAAAATAAAATTCAATGCATTGTGCACTTGGTTTGTTTGGCTCGCACCAACAACGGTGAGCCCTATAAATTTACAAGGTTCATTGTGTTTCGGTGTCTGAACATAACACACTGTCATTGTGGCGGTGCATTTTATAAATATAAATGCACCGAGAAAGATGTGACATGAGCACTGGTGCACAATTATGTGATACCGATATAAAAAAGTTAAATTTATGAAACACCCATGATGTGCCATACTTATGTGCACACCATTAACCGTCGATTAAAATTTAAAGTGCATTGGAGTCGATGCATTATTGTGTTTTGAGTACACCGACAATTTTTTTTATTTTTATTTTAGATTGAAAGTTATGTTTCCGTAGTTATAAATACATGTTTCATTGAATTAAAAAAAATTATATTTTATGTATGAGGATGATGTATTTTAAATGTCAATCATGTAGTGGAGACGTTAGCAGAGGGAGTAACAACAACAACTGGAGAAAGAGGCAAACACATACAATATGGTCCAACCATGGTAGGCCAGAGAGAGGGAGATGGATTTTGATTGCCTAGCCCTGTGGTGACGTGGACAACGTACCCACGTGATCACTCTACAGGCCCTCGCTGTCACTGTTAGAGTTAAAGTCAAATCTGCCTTCAATCTGCAATTAATGATTACACCCTTTCTTCCGGTTGGTATGGCCACCTGCCGGTTCACCCGGTCTATATGCTTCCCGCCCTTGTTAAACCCTATTTGCTGAGTTTTCGGGTCATTTTACTCTGTCACTCAGTTGAGGTTTACTCTGTTTCTTTTTTCGTCGTCGCTCCCCGGGCTCGAACCTGGTCCGCTCCTTGGTCTTTCTATGGACCTTACTCTCTGTCCATGTCTTGGGTCTTACCCTGTTGCGGGTTCTGGTGATAAACTGTGTCTCCGGGCTTTCGTTGCTGGGTTAACGAGTTGTTTGAGCGCACATGATTCTGCCGTTCTTCACCTGTGTGCAATGGTAAGTTTCTGGTGTTGATATGAGCTCTCTAACGCTTGGTTCTTCCGGCTTTCATTACTCAGTTATGGTTACTGTACAGGTGGTCTGCAACTTCGGCGCTCCCGCTTTGCTGGGTTCCTCTTCGCCCTCAAAGGTAACTTATCATTCTCTGATTCACTTTGCTCTGGTTCCTGCGACAACTACTCACAGCTTATTGTGCCTTGTTCAGTTAGGGTTATCGGGTTCTGTCTCGGCGGTCTCCTGGTCGACTTATTTGTAAGTTTTATGACTTCCTTACGCTGCACATCTCTTGTTCTTGGCTCTCTGGTTTCATTATAACCCTGATTTGCTATTTTCTATCTAACCTTGCTTTGCTCTGGATGCAGGTTGATCTGGTGGCTAGCTATCGAGGGTTTAGGGTTCGTTCAACCTCCGGCTCCATTCAACCCTGTCTCTCTTCGCAAACTGGTAGGGTTTGCTCCCTTGTTAGTATAGCTGTAGATTTCTTTAGTATTACTGTAGGTTGTGGAGGGTTTGAACAGTTGAAGTGTTTGCCTGCGTCGTTTGTATGGACTCGGCCGTGTCTCTTCCGGCGTTTGTAATTTCTATGTCTCTGTTTCTTCTGCAACTACTTTGTGGTTTCGGCCTTGGAAAGACGTTGGTACTTTGATAGTAGTAAGGGTTTTGTAAATGGTTTAACACAGTAATAGTCCACAATCCCGTGGCGGATTTTGTTCAGTTGAACCTTCCTTTCTGTATACAATGTCTATATTATTTTTATGAAAGAAAATTAAAGCAGTGATGGTGTTTATTGGTACCTGTTGCCTTTGTAAGGTTCTGTAATCTCGTTTGCTGGAGTTATGTGTCCACAACGCTTTTTCTTGCTTCAATGTATCGGTTGTCTGTATAATATTGGTTGTCGACTTGATTTCAATTAGATGTCTGTAACGTCCTTCGTTGTTTCAATTCCTGTTACAGTTAGTGTCTATCTGTTCCAAATTCATTCTTAAAATACACAGTAAAGATTGTACACAACATATGGAAAATATCAGCAATAGATTATCTCTTTTGTAAATAGATTAGCTCTGTTACAGAGGGTTTTGTCTTGCTATCTGTTACTCTCGTCCTGAGGGGGGGTCTCCCCTGTTACATTCTTTTTTTTGTTTTTAAATTACATGGAAGCATAACTGCTTATTGAACTGTTCTACCTGAATCCTGTAACTGTCATTTAGTTTCTTTTAACAAAAGTTTAACTAAACATTATTCCTTTCCTAAGCTAAACAACTTGTAATTTAAAATGTTCTGAAATAAAATGAAACAAACAATAATTAAAGAAAGGACAACAACCAACTTAGTGACCTGTCCACCCAAGCCTGGAATCTTTGTCATGTTTCTGTTCTCCCGTGAGTCAGTCAACTGTCATATGTCTCCTCGGAGCTGGATGCTCCTGCATCAGATTTATACCCTTGCCCTATTACTACAATGACCCGAGTGCCCTTGAGGAAAGTAGGCCTCCTCAAGTACTATGAGGAGTGTACATCCCTGAAGGTGCAATTGGGATTATTGGCACATTTGGTCTACCAATGGAATGTCCAGCAATAGGCTTTCTATGTCGATCCTGAGTTGCGGTATAGGACCACTAAGGACAATATATACTTTATCATTGTCCTATCCATGAGAGGGGAGGATTTTCCATAGTTCTCTGATGTCCCCCATGGTGTTGTAGCTAAGAGTCAGTTTGCATACACTCTAAGATATGTTAGCCCTAATGCAGTCCATTCATCATATTTTCAAGTTCTTGGTATACAACTACATATATCTTCTTTTGCTACAGAGGAGGATAGGTTCCTCTCATTATTAGGTAGCACCATTTCACATTCTTTTGGTGATGGGAAACACCTTAGTTGCACTCTTTTGTATTATTTTGATTCTTTGATTCGGGTGCCACATTGCATTAGGTGGTCTGCCATTTTTTTGAGGCAATTTTGCATGGCTTTAGATAGATGTCGTGTGTTATCAAGACAGGGGAGGGAGACCTTCCCTTTTGCTTTTGAGCTTTATATTTTATTTTTTAAGAGGCTTCCATAGACGAGGCCTACATTTTATCATTTCCCTCCTAGGCCGATCACTAAGGCCCATATGGGCATGTGGGGGAAGACGATGCCCAAGAGGGGATGTTGAAGATTTCGGCCAAGGTTTTGGACGAGGCACTGGAGCTACTAACGAGTGTGGATGATCATGTGTTTGTCGTGTTGGGGTATGCATATGCCAGGATTGATTAGAGAGGGTGTCTCGAAATCTTCTTCACAACAGATCAGCCTCCAGATGATAGAGGTAATATTAGTGTTTTCTTTAAATTAATCTAGTTTCATTTTCTTGTTTTAATGAATTAGAATAAAATTTATTCTAGCACGTTCTTTAACTTGTTTTATTAAATTTTTTAATGAAATTGTCTAATTATTTTTTTGTACTATATATTTTGTAGACATCGACACATTTGATGCGGACATGCCTCATCCCCCACCAGATGTCAGGGGAGATGAGGAGATGGGAAAGGACCGAGAGGGTGAGGATGAGGCACATCCTTAGGGGGCATGGGTGTTTGAGGGTGGAGGCCTGTTATGTGATGTCGGATGGACTACTTGTTGAAATGTGGCAACAAGAATATTCCAATTTTAATTTGTCCTTGAATTAAAATTGAGAACTAAAATTCGAATTTAGTCTCACCAACTATTTGAAAAATAATTAATTCATTCATCTTGAGTTAATCAGTTGGAGAAATTCAAATGTGAAGTCTTTGTGAAGTCATGCAACAGTTATCCCTTTGATTGAGGAAGTTATCCCTTAATTAAGGAGATAAGAATGAGTTGTATTTGAGTTGTAATTAGTTAGCTTAGTTAACTGAGTTAAGTCCATTTAAATTAGTTCCAAACAGTTTGAGGAACTAATTGTGAGTTCAGTCAGTTAATGCATGCATGCATGAAACTAGTGTACTCCAGATAACTAAATATTCTCTCATAAGTAACTCATGCATGTCAGTTCAGACAAAGACCCAGTTGAGATTAAAGGTAGGGATTATGTACCATTAGTTGCAAGAATTTTCCTATAAGAAAGATCTTGCATGCAGAAGGAATTCATTCCTTGAGATTTGTGCAGTTTTACAGTGTGTTGGAGCAGTGTGCGAGATCAATGTCACACAAGGTTACAACTAGAACACCCAGGGAAAACAACACAAGGAAATAGGAGGCTCGGAGGGCAGAGGGAAAGGCATATTAGTTGTCTAGTTTGTCTATGAGCAGTTAGAGGGATTGTACTGAGAGGTGGATAGCTGTAAGAGCTAAAGCTTTGTGTAATCCTGAGACATTTCCACTTGTATGATAATATAGATAGCGGGGTTTTTAGCTGAGGTTTTCCCCATAGTGTTCTTTTGTGTTTCATGTGTATTGATTCTTCTTCTCTGTTATATGTGTTCTGTTTGATCTTGCTCAAATTGATTTAGCTTCTGCAAGTTTGATTGTAGAAGTAGATTAAGTATTGTGCTTTAGTCTATTGCATAATCAGGTTAATCTACAATGATAATTTCTACATGGTATCGGAGCAAAGGTGACCAGATCTCTGAACAGTATACTGTGAAGAAGGGAAACTCGAAGTTTTAAGTTCTTGATTGTAGGTACAAAATCGAATTCTTATCACATCTCAAAGTTCACCAATGGCGTTCAATGGCTTGAGACTCGAGTATGCACTGGATGGCAGCTCGAATTACATAGCATGGAAGGATCACATGGAAGCGGTATTAGATGACAATGGTTTGAATGATTTCATTGATCAAGAAATCCCCAAGCCAGCTGCAACTAATGCAAAAGAATTGGCTAAATGGAAGAAGTGTGTGGTGAAGGCAAGGAGAATTCTTCTGGAGGGAGTTCAAGACCATATTGTCTTGAGTCTCCATGGGAAGGAGACTCCGTTTTCAATGTGGAAGACATTGAAGGACCTCTATCAGAACAGTAGCGACCAGAGGAAACTGGAGCTCAAGGATAAGCTTCAGAAAATCAAGTGTGAAAATGGTGACACTATTTCTACATATCTGAAAAAGCTCACCACCTGCAAAGATGAGCTTGGTAGTGTGGGAATAATGACAACCGATGATGATATGGTGAGTCTTTCTCTCCTCGATCTTCCTAGGAGTTGGCATATCTACCAGGACTCAGTGAATGGAAGAGAGAAACTATCAGATTGGGAATGGTTGTGGCCAGATCTGATGCAGGAGGAGATCAGGAGAAGCACCAGACATGGTTCTTCATCTAAGCATGATGAAGAAAATCTAGCCTTAGCAAGTAAGGCAAGGAAAGGGAAAGGGAAGGCTTCCCATTCCAAATCGAGTTCTTCTCATGGTGGGAAGAATATTGACAAATCTAAAGTGAGATGCTTTAATTTTCATGAGGTGGGCCATTAAGCAACTAATTTTCCATTGAATAAATCCAAGAAGGGATCCTCTAAAGGATCATAAGGTAAGCCACTGGCCTCTCAGTTCGAATTGGATTTTACCCTCATCGCATGTATGGTTTCATCGATGGTGGGTTGTGTTTGGTATCTGGATAGTGGAGCCTCATTCCACATGACCGGCGATAAGAGTTTATTCAGTACCTTGGAGGAGAAAGACCTCAAGATGCGCATAGAGATGGGAATGATGGAAAGTATCGTGTTTCAGGTGAAGGTATGGTTGTTTTTCAGAGGGAGCATGGAGCTCCTCTCACCCTGACTGATGTAAATTATGTGCCTGGACTGAAGAAGAACTCCATATCAGTTGTGATGTTGGAAGACAAAGGCTATGATGTAGTCTTTAGTAAAGGAAAGGTGTTCCTGAGACACATAGCCACGGGTCAGACCAAGAGGATTAGGACTCGAGTGAAGAATCTCTACAAGCTGGAGGTAGATGATTGTGTTGCATTGAGTTTGAAAGCTGAATTGGTGCAAAGCCAAGACATTGGTGAGTTATGGAATAGGCGGTTGGGCCTCTTGCATCATGGGGCCTTGAAGATAATGCAGTAGATTTCTACCGGAATTCCCAAAAGTAAACTTGAGCAAGTGGACACATGCAAAGGTTGTACCTTGGGAAAGTACACCAAGTCTTCCTTTCATGATCGAGACAGTCGAGCTGCAATCATGGAGCGATTTCATACTGGTGTGTGTGGATCATTCTCGACAACATCCATCGCGAAACAAAGGTATTATGTGATTTTCATTGATGATTTTTCTTGTAAATGCTGGATCTATTTCATGCAGAAGAAGGATAAAACCTTCTCAAAGTTTTGTGAGTTCAAAGCTTTGGTTGAGAAAGAATTAGGGAAGAAGATCAAGGCCTTGAGAAGCGACAATGGTGGAGAGTATGTCTCTCAAGAGTTTAAGGACTTCTGTGCAGTGGAAGGAATTAAATTGGAGTTGACAGCACCTCATAACCCACAGCAGAATGGGGTGGCCGAGAGGAAGAACAAAACGATTGCGGGGGTAGTTCGGGTGATGCTGCATGACCAAGGCCTACCACTTCATTTGTGGGTTGAGGCATGCAACACAGTGGTCTATTTGTAGAATAGAATCCTACATCGCATTCTTGGGATGAAGACACCAGAGGAAGCTTTCTTCAGGAAGAGACCAGATGTGGGTCACTTCAAGATCTTTGGATCTTCGGGATATTTCCATGTTACCAAGGATGCCCGAAAGAAGCTTGAACCGATAGCTGAGTTGGGGATACTTGTGGGGTACACTAATACACCCCACAACTATCGGGTGTACTTGCCTACCAGTCGAAGGACAATGGTTCGCAGAGATCTCAAGTTTGATGAGCATAAGGCCATGCGAGTTTCCCTTGAGAGGGAGCTCCAACTACAAGCTATGGAGGAACTTTTAGTTCCTAAGGAGGAGGAGCCTCAGACTGATGCAGAGTAGCTGCATGCAGAGGTTCCAGGAGTGGAGACAGCCACTCAAGCAGAGTCTTCCAGAGAGGGATAGATGTACACAAGAGAAGCTGACAGATTTTTTTCAGATGCGAGAGAGAATGTGGGAGAACCATCTTCTCAGCGCAGAAAAAGGAGGTCACCTGATAGGTACACTAGATACATGGCCCTTGTTAGGGAATGTGTTGAGACCGAGCCATATTCCTTTGAGGAAGCAGTGCAACAACCGATTTTTGTTGATGATATGGTGGAGGAGTATGACTCCATAGTTTGGAACAATGTTTGGGTTGTGGTTCCAAGACTGGAGAACAAGTTAGTTGTGAGTTCCCGTTGGCTTTACAAGGTAAAGCAAGCCGTTGATGGTAGTGTGGAGAAACATAAGGCAAGATTTGTTGCCCGTGGTTTCTCACAAGTCAAGGGGATCGAATACGATGAGAATTTTGCTCCTGTAGCAGGGTACTCATCTATCAGATCGATGTTGGCACTATCAGCACAGATGGGTTGGAAGATTCATCAGATGGTTGTGAAGACTACATTCCTGATTGGAAAGATTGAGGAAGAGGTGTACATAGAGTAGCTGGAAGGTTTTGAGACCTTCAATTGTGATTAGCATGTGTGTCGACTCAAGAGAGATTTTTATGGGGTGAAGCAAGCACCTCGTGCTTGGTACATTAGGATCAAAAACTACTTCACCGGGTTGGGCTTCATAAAGAGTGAAGCAGATGCAAACCTGTACCACATCATGGTAAAAGGTAAGAAGTTGATCATTGTTCTTTATGTTGATGATCTCATATTGAAAAGTGATGATTAGTTGATCATGTCTTGCAAGGAGGACCTTTAAAGAGAATTTGAGATGAAAGACATGGGTCTCATGCACTACTTCCTTGGCATGGAAGTGTGGCAGAAGGATGGGGAGTTGTTTGTGTCTCAAGGCAAGTATGCCAATGAGATACTCAGGAGATTCCACATGGAGAAGTGCAAGTCCATGCAGACTCCTCTAGCAGGTAACTAGAGGAAGGAGGGTGCTACTTCAGGAGAAGTAGTAGAGGCTACTATGTATTGATAGCTTGTGGGTTCACTGATGTACTTAGTGAACACACAACCAGATTTGTGCTATGCAGTGAACCAACTGAGTCAAGCTATGGTTAAGCCTACCAAGATGTTTTGGAAGGCAGCTAAGCATGTTTTGAGATACCTCAGAGGCACATCTCAGTATGGATTATGGTATAGACGAAAAGAGGGAGTGCAGCTACAGGGCTTCACAGATGCAGATTGGGCAGGGAGTCCATCAGATCGAAAGAGCACATCAGGAGGAATTTTCAACCTTGGGTCAGCTGCAGATTTTTGGCACTCAGCTCAGTAGAGGCTGAATACATGGCTGCAAGTCAGGCAGCATGTGAGGCCATTTGGATGCGGAAAATTCTAGTTGGTTTGTTTGATCAGAGGATGGATCCAACTGTGATCTATTGTGATAATCAGAGTTGTATCAAACTCTCTGAGAATCCAGTATTTCATGATAGGTCCAAGCACATTGACATTCGATATCATCATCACAGAGACTGTGTGGCAAGGAGGATCATGTTGTTGCAGTATATTTCAACAAAGGAGCAAGATGCTGACATTTTGACTAAGGCATAGTCAACATGTAAATTTGAGTTCCATAGAGATAGGATCGAGGTGGCAGATAATCCCTTTCTTGTTGAGAGGGAGTGTTGAAATGTGGCAACAAGAATATTCAAATTTTAATTTGTCCTTGAATTAAAATTCGAATTTAGTCTCACCAGTTGTTTGAAAAATAATTAATTAATTCATCTTGAGTTAATCGGTTGGAGAAATTCAAACATGAAGTCTTTGTGAATTCATGCAACAATTATCCCTTTGATTGAGGAAGTTATCCCTTAATTAAGGAGATAAGGATGAGTTGTATTTGAGTTGTAATTAGTTAGCTCAGTTAACTGAGTTAAGTCCAGTTAAATCAGTTCCAAACAATTTGAGGAACTAATTGTGAGTTCGGTCAGTTAATGCATGCATGCATGAAACTAGTGTACTCTAGATAACTGAATATTCTCTAATAAATAACTCATGCATCTTAGTGCAAACAAATACCCAATTGAGATTAAAGGCAGGGACAATGTACTATCAGTTGCAAGAATTTTCCTATAAGAAAATATCTTGCATGCAGAAGGAGTTCATTCCTTGAGATTTGTGCAGTTTTACAGTGTGTTGGAGCAGTGTGTGAGATCAGCGTCACACAAGGTTATAGCTGGAACACCCAGGGAAAACAGTGCAAGGAAATAGGAGGCTTGGAGGGCAGAGGGAAAGGCATATGAGTTGTCTAGTTTGTCTATGAGCAGTCAGAGGGATTGTACTCAGAGCTGGATAGCTGTGAGAGCTAAAGCTTTGTGTAATCCTGAGATATTTCCACTTGTATGATAATACATATAGCGGAGTTTTTAGCTGAGGCTTTCCCTAGAGTATTCTTCTGTGTTTCATGTGTATTGATTCTTCTTCTCTGTTATATGTGTTCTGTTTGATCTTGCTCAAATTGATTCAGCTTCCGCAAGTTTGATTGTAGAAGTAGATTAAGTATTGTGCTTTATTCTATTGCATAATCAGGTTAATCTATAGTGAGAATTTCTACACTAATATAATAGATTGGTCAGAGTTTTGGTTTGGCAAGGAGTTTTCCCAACGAGGCCTCGAGATATTAGCGTGGATCTCTACAAGACCTATCCACGGGATTTGATGTCTCTTATGCGACATGTCATCGGAGTTAGTAGGGCACTAGCAACGATGAGGGATGCAGGGCATCATGCACCAACACATCCATCATATGATGAGGGTGGCCATGATGATGATGAGGGTGATGATCATGATAATGATGATGAGGATGGTGATGATGATGCTTCTAGTGGTCATGCCACCCCATCAAATCATGCCCATTAGGGTGTCGGTGATCCTTCTAGTAGTACAACTGCTCATCAATCGCCTGATGATGTCAAGATTACAGATCTAGAGGATGCGTCATATGTTTCTCCTAACAGAGAAGTCTGACCACCTTCTTCTGTAGACCATCCATGTCCTTCTACTATAGACCAACCACCTCTTATTCCTCCACCTCAACTGAGTTCTATAGACGTATTTATCAGGCAATAGTTGACCATCCATCGTCTTCTATTGCAGACCAGGCTACAAGAACTACTACGTTTGTTGTATCAAATATTTGATTGCACTTATTTGACTTCATGTTGTAGTTATTTGACTCTTTTTGTGTGTGTGTGTGTGTATAGATATAGATATATGGTGTATTTTTTATTTTTTTATATATACTTAATTTATATGTTGGTGTTGATTTGTATATTGTTAGGTCATGTTAGATATGTTCATTTAATATGCTTGCAGATAGATGTGTATGCGATAACAATTATTTGACCTGAGATTTATATTAATTTGAGGATGTATGTGGTGATGATGTTAGATTATAATATTTGTGCTTTGTTAGACGTGATCACGATGATAATGCCCTATTAGATTATTAGATTGGTGTGTTAGCTAATGATGTTTATATGTTCTACTAAAAGTGTATATAATTAGATGATGGTAGTGAATTCGAATGTGTATCTTAGATGATGTTTATGTTTGTTAGATGATTATCATCATGATGTTTATTCTTATGCAATAATGTTTATTATACATTATGTATTGGTGAATTTATATCAAACATTCATATATGAAATTTCATGTAAAACGACTTACTTTAAAAAAAATGCAAAGACATTTTTATAACATACAAAGTTTAGTATGGTTGAAACTATGATTTTAAAATTACGATAAATATGTTTCTATTGCTTAGATAGTTCATTGATATTCAATCTAACTTAATTAGTAAAATATTTCAATACTCACAACGATAAAATAATTTAGTTAGTTCTTATAAAGAAGAAAATGTGTAACTTGTTCAATTTTTAATATAAAATATTATTAATAATAAACTATTCAAAAATACAATTTAACTAATTCAATATTGGTTTATAAAATTCAATCTATAGTTAAACTTTAAAAACTTAAGTCATCATTTTTTTACAACTTGTGGCCTAGACCCATCTTAACTCTGGATCTACCAAGCGCCCAGAGGAATCAAATCTCTTGAGATGCAAACATCTTTTTGAGTAAAAAGAGATTTCATCCCTTTATATGCTTGGTGGATCTATGCAGTTGGTATATTAATGTATATGTAGTTGACATTGAAATATTTTATTTATAATTGGAGTTCTCCATATTAAAATGTTAAAATATGCCCCCTCATATTTTTTTCATGTATGTATACATTTAATTTTTATTATTATTAATATTTTCTAAATTAAAATTACATATCAAATCCATATTAGATATTGAAAATTTTACAAATATCCCTCATACATTGAATTAGAAAGCAACTATTAATGGAATTAGAATTCTCTTAATCTTTCTCACTAAAGTGAAAATATAAGAAAATTTTCAATTTAAATTACTTTATTTTTCTCTATATAAAATATCTATAAAATTATGTTATTTAATATGGACATTGAAATATTTTATTTATGGTTTTCAGTCAAATATTTTTTGTTATAAATATATTTTTGTTTTAAATATCACATGTAAATGGAACATAGAATGAATTACACTTAATGTAATATCAATAATAATATTTCTTGTCATGTGAAAAATTACATTTATAATTTTTTACTCGTTTCATTTCTTCCTCGTAATAAAAGTTGTTTTTTTTTTAACTCTTGGTTACATTATATCTCTATATAAAGTTATATAAGATTAAGGTGTAAATTGAAGTATTGTAATCATAGCGGACATTAATTTATTTTATTCTTACTATTTTTAATTTGTTAGTTTCAATTATTATTTTACTATTTTTAAATGTAACATTATGTGACAATATCTCTCCCATAGAGTTGTAGAGTGTTTTTAATTTGTTAATTTCAATTATTATTTTACTATTTTTAAATGTAACGTTATGTGACAACATATCTCCCATAGAGTTGTAGAGTGCCTCTCGGGGCAATTAATTTAGATTTAATACAACTTAAAAAAAAGGTTCTATTTTTATTAAATTTATTTTATTACTAAAGTTGTGAGATTTTCAAGCAATTTAAATTTAATCTTTATAGCAACTCTTACCAATTTAAATTAAAAATTTATCTCGAAAAATGAGGATAAAGAAATGTAAAATAAGGTTTGTGATCAAGTTATTTGTAGTTGGGAGTTTTCTCTATTGGAAGTTCTCCCTTAAAGAGACAGTGAAATTTTTTTCTATTAATAAAGATATAACATTTTGATGTTATTTTGGTTCTTTATTTGCTATTGTATTGGTTTAAATTTAACTTGTTTTAATAATAAATATGAGTTAAATAATACAAATTAGTCCACGGGGTATAGTCCACAGGGTCTTGGATAGATGCTTCGTTAAGAAAGTCCTTGATGTGAACTCACATGTTCAATTCCCTACCCCAATCGAGGTGATATATTGGATATGATGAAGATGTAGTCATGCTAAGCTTATAAAAAAAATACAAATACAAATTAAATTATCATGAGATATTCACTAAAATTAATTTTTTTTCACATTTCTCCTAGCTGATAATACATCATGTTCACAATGATAACAACATGTCTATTTTAAATAATTTAGTTAAAAATACATAAAAAATAGATATTTATTTTACATCATTTAAACAAGAAAAAAAATGCATCACCAAGTCTATTTGAAACTAAAACAAATGCCTCTTAATCACCATCATAAATGTGGTGCACTTGGTATGTTTTGATCGCCCTAGTGCTATCATATTTACCCAATGCATTGCCTAAATAATATTTAAAAATATACCTATATATCGGTGCATTAGATAACATGAACATTCTGTCTCAGTGCGAAAATTTTATACGTGCGCACTAGTGCAGAAGTGTGACACATTACTATGAAAATTTAAATTTGTGAACCAACAGTGGTGTGTCATAGGTAAGTTTGCACCGTCTATGATGCGGTTGTGTTTAACAGTGTACCAGATTCCATAAGTTTGCACCGTCTATGATGATGTGGTGTTCGTCCAACTCCATAACTGATGACTCCATTCATCTTTGACTATTCCAATGCATGCTCACTAGAGACGCTGTAAAATATTATGTAGACCAGCCCTCCACATCTCATTCCGTTTTCGCAAAGCTTGATAAAGCATTCCTCTCATATTTCCAGTTACCTCTCTGGTACAACACTGGTACGAAGATATTGACCACATTCTGTCAGTCCTCTGCCACTTGCCTTTCTGACCATGTTCACGAGTGGCGTCGAAGGAGGAGCACATGTCGTGCCCCGCCTTTTGAAGACCGTGTCTATCTAGATTGGTTCCTTAGGAGCCTTTTATCCCCCATTGGAAAAGATGTCATGTCCCATTTTCCTCAGACCAAGGAAGAAGCTCTCCAAACTACTATGAGATATGATCTGATTTATTCACAATTTGGTTATATCTATACCATCATTCCGGACTCCCTCATCCTGGAAGTTCCAATGCACCGTGGGCATCTCACGCCACCGACAGTATCATTGGATCTCTTTCACACTCTTCGCCATATACTTAAAAAAGTTATAGCTACCCATAGGGGGTACCAGTTCCTCCAACACTTATGCCCCTCCTATTACAAACATGTTTCTAGGACCCCAACCCGTCTACCAAACTTTTTCTCCTCCTTATGCACAACCTAGTGCTCCAACCCCTCAAGCATTAGCATCATAGCCTCCCATGCATCTTAAGCCCCAACAACCACTACCCCCTCAAGGTCAAGTGTTTGCGCAACAAAGTGTGGCCAATCCCTAAAATTTGAAGAAAAGGAATAAGGGGAAGGGTAACAAGGGTAACCAGGATAATCAAGGTAATCAACCTAGTGAAACCTAGGGGAACCAACCTAGCACCAACAACCAGCAACAGGGTAGTCAGCCCAAGCAGAACAAGGCTATTCGTATGAACAAGCCTTGTGCATGTTGTGGTGTACGTGGCCATTATACACGTGAGTGTCCTCTCTTACCCTAGATGCACCAAATGTGGGAAGCTTAAGAAGTTTCTAGAGGTCAACAATCGCCTCAGAATCATGCTCCATCTCAACTAGAAGTGCTTACAAATCCTTTCCCTTAGCAAGGATTTGTTGTTGCTCAACCTCAGCCACGTCAAGCAGCCCATCCCCCCAAACCTTCTGGTCCTAGTGACTACTAGATCCTCATGATGGATTCTAATGAGGTCAATACCTCTGATCAACAACCATCTCCTCAGCACCTTGTTGTTACCATCTCAGTCGATCCATCTAGATCCACCCACCCAGGACCTCCTCTGTTAGTGGGTGCCTATCCTATGTTCCCACCAGGAACTGTTCCTCCAGGTCTCATTCAGGAGCTGCTCCGTTGGGACATTACCCTACAGGCCATTTCTTATTTCCCCCTTTGGGAATATTTTATGTGTCTATCATGGATTCGTTGGTCCTTCTGAACATGACTTTGGGGATCCTAGTATGGTACATCGATCCCCCAATGAACACTTAGCCTGGTCAGCTTAGACCATATCATTCTTTGACCCCGGTACAACTGGTCCCCATGACCCCTGTCACTGCTTCAGTTCCATCAAAACCTCAACAGGAACTAGCTCCTGTTACAAAAGCATCTGGTCAAGGGGGCGAATATAAAAGGAAGGAATCGAAAGACAAGGCTCCCCAAGCTCCTCCAACCCCTAAGGCCCCAAATCTGTCACCTTTGTGCACTTTGTGTAAAGTTGTTGGGCATGCCACCAATAATTGTCTTGATCTTCCTCAACTTAAATGTTTTTTTCATGAAGCGTTCCCTAAGTCAAATATCCCAGAAGTCCATGTTAACTTACTGATCCCACCTAAGAAACTCAAAACGTTGTGCAAAAACCACCCTTGTGCTTATGTGATCATCATGGTCACCATTCCCATTGTTTCCCTTGTCTCGATGAATTTTACGATTTCCTTGGGGAAATTCGTGAATATGAGGCCACTCGTAGTGGATCATCTACTCCTCTACCAGTGGATTCTAGTACCACTAGTCAACTAGAACACGGGGACTTTGGTCCTACCATTGTGATCACTTCCCCCCGATGTCGATATGATGGACACCACATTCCATAGCCTTTACCTGTCATCATCCTTGAGTTCCTCGCAAGCAAACCTTTCTAAGGTTTTTGCACACGCTTCTATCAAACTTCCTTCGATAGAATCCCAGGTCTCAACATCTATAGATCCTCCATCTACCAGCTCGTCGTCTACCATTCTAGATGAGACGTATGTGAACCTTATTTCTCAGTATGATGCACCAAGTATCACCGCCATATCATGTAGTCAATATTCCTTCCGTCCCCCCATCTTCCATTCCGATGAGGACATCATGGAAGCCATGACTACCCCTGATTATCCTTGGAACGATATGCACCATCGTGTGTATTTCCTCCCATATTTGGAGTCCACCACTCTAAATACATTTGGTACGCCCATAGCATATTGGGGGGCACATAGGACCCTACATCTCCTTTGGAGGATTTCGTGGCAAGTGGTGCTGAGATGCTTGAATCCCTGCTTTGAGCACTCGGAACACAATGGCACTCCAAAAACTCCTCCTGCTAAGGGGCATCATTCCCACCTTTGCATACCAGATCAGTCCTCTCCATCACATATGTTTGCGGGAAGTATCCCATGCTTTGGGACATGATGGTTTTCCCCTATCCATACTCTAAATTAAGTCTTGGCCTAGATCCCACTGAATCTAGGAATGGTTGATTATCCTCCCATTCCTTGGATAGTTTGTCCTACTGTCCTCTCTGGCGAGCCATATGCACATTGCATATGGTAGATGTTTGATACCATATCTTCAAACATTCTACTCTATGCCCACATAGTCCCCATGTTTCACTTCGTGGGTGAGGATGATTCTAGACCTCCTCTAGTAGTTCATTGTCATTTTCCTCTTCCCTTAATTCTTCATCAGGAACCATCGTTCCAAGAAGCATTAAGGCCATCTTTAGACAACTAAGGCCACTTTCTTGAAAGTCATAGATCCTGATTCCAATGGTAGGTTTGTCTTCTACGATCTCCATAAGATTTAGGGCCTTCTCCTCCTCTCAAATTGGAGGACTAACACCCTTTTATAGGAAAACCCATAGTTTTTATGTCGCACATTGTGACTATACTGTAGCTCAATTTGACGAACCGTCAATACCATTGGAAAGCTCTCATCGAGCTCTATAATAGGCCTTCCTCGGGTTTTGATGATTTGATATGTCACGAGGAAGTCATTTTTCCAAGAAGGGTCACTTCGTCACCTCTCAAAATCAAATCTCGTCATAAAGTGACACTTGTACTTTGAGGTGCTCCTCCTCTTAGTACCTGTCGTACCATATGTCAACTTTCGTCATGAGTAACCATCATTTACTCATGTTTCGATGGTCCCCACTTGTCCTAGTTTGTGTGGCAGCGTCATCGAGTCACCCTTGTTCAGAGCATCCACGATGGGTCACCCTTACATTCTTGGAGTCTATTTCATGTCCCATTATATCATGTCATAGTATTCCATCCATATTTGCATACCATTCATCCTGTTTTTCCCATTTTGGCCTCCAGTCATATTGTCTCCATCCCCTTCGGAGTTGAGTCAATTGCTACCCGGTCAACCATGCACTTTATGCTTTGATAAGGGTAGTCGTCTGTTTGTCCCTCAGTCCCCATTTTTCCCATTATCCCTGGTGTCATTCCATCAGTCACATTACTATTTTCCCTCGTGCTTTACTTGAGGATCCTCATTGCCTCATCTATTGCGGGCCCTATTCTGTCAACATCAGCTCATTTATTCCAGAAGAATGACCTAGAGGGTGATGTATCTTGGTTTCAGCTTCCATCCTTTTTCGGTGCCTTGGATCGAGCAGAAGGGTATCATTATTTCCATTTGACTTGGTCATTTCATGTTCATGATCCATACACTTGACGGTCCAGTGATGCAACAAATTGTACCAGTGATTCCCTGTTGTGTGAGATGTTTCAAACCTCATGAGGGGGTGGCCCTTCAGGTAGTCCCCCACATGTCCAGATGCATACCTACTACGCTATAGCCTCAGATGCAGTACTGTAGAGTTGATGGGTTTGGTTCCTACTGATCGCAGTGTCCATAGCATGCACGTCTCCTTCAAATGGCCTGTTCAGTTTTGTAGAGCCCTTCCCTGTTCAACAAGGCTTCTCTGGTTGTTCTACCCTCCCTCCCACCCATTTCTTGAGGGAAGGGGATTTGTATCTCATGTACTCAGATATTATTGTATTTAGTCCTCACTCATGTTTTTACCAAGTGCATTATGTATATGGGACACATTGTATTATTTTCTGGCTCTGTTATGCCAGCATGTCATGTACCATTCAACATGTACTTTATTGCTCAATTTTATATTTCTGGGTGACCCATTATTTTTGTACTAAGTTATCTCGGTGGGTATGGGTATGCCTCCCCCACCTCATTGAGGTCTGGTACCACAACATAAAAGGAAACTTGCGTTAATCTCGCCCCCTTTGTCCCTATCCTCTTTCAATTCAGCTTCATTGGTCTCTCTCTCTCTCTCCTTGACTCCCCTATGTTGTCTAAGTGATTGTGTCTTTACAACGTACTTTGGTCACATGTTTTGATCCTAACATTATGTTGGGGGGTAATCTATTATCACAAAAAAATTGATCATCTAGCCTAATTTACTAGATGGATCAAAGTACACCATGTAAAGCCAATTTTACCATAGTAAAATTGCTTTCACTGTGAGAAATTACTTAATAAACCACCGTTTTTAAGTAATTTGTAGTCAAACCCATGAAGAATAATTAAATAAATCATTATTTATTTGATTTTCTTCTAGGAATAATTAATTTAACCACTGTTTTATTATTATTATTCCTTATCAAATTTGACCAATCATGAAAAATAAATAGATAAATCATTATTTTTCTTATTTTTCTCTAAGAATAACTAATTAATTATTATTCTTTGTTATATCTGACTAAATCCCTTAGGAATAATTAAATCAATCCTTATTTATTTATTTATTATTCCCTAACTAATTCCTCGAGATGATAAATAAACCATTTATTTATTATTTCTAAATAAAATTTAAATATTTTTTCCCTCCTAACCAAATATAATAAAATATTCCAAGTAGTTATTCCAAGAATGGGATGAATAATATTTTATTATTTCTCATTATTCGAGGATAACTCAATATTTTGTTATAAATAGCACAATTTTCCATTCATTATTCACTTTTGATTATTTTCATTGTTGCACTCATTGTTGTAACTCTGATTATTTTCATTGTCGCACACCATATTTTTGTTGGGTTTTCACATTATAGAGGAGAAAGACTCTACACAAGCTGAAGACATTTGAGTATAGCTAAAAACCCATCCCATAGAGGGGGATTGGTAACATTTATTTGTTTTCTTCATAGGTGTTATAATAAAATTATTCTTTACATATCTGGTTTCCATTGCATGTTTGGAGTTATTACTCTTTCTTTTGTTATTTAACTATGATTGTGGCATAATTACGAACTTTGGCAGGTTTTGTTTCTATCAGTTGCTACAGATCTACAATGTTTAGCAGCCATTTATATTGTTGAGATTGTTTGTCATCCACAATTTTAAGTGGGTTATTTTCGTACATCATTGAGAAGAAAACACTACAACAATGTGGTATGACATCATGATCTCTTGTATACTCTCCTCCCTTGACATCTAATAGTTTTGAATATTATCATGTTCTTGATGAGGTTATGGTGCCCCAATATAACTATGGATAGCATGGTTGGATTATTCTCGTTAATACCCTTCCAACGATATATTATTTCTTGAAAAATAACCACTTTACAAGAAGTTATGGTCATTTCAAAAACAACATCAACAAAGGACCCAAATATGGGGCAATAAACAAAAACATTGCATTTATGAAAATATGTGCATGGCTCATGATCACATGGATTCCAAAAATTAAGCCCATAATTTAACCACAAAGTCAAGGGCATGGTCACATGTCAACTTGGTGAAAATATTAAGGAGAAAATCTTCGGTTTGATGGCACGACCTATGGTTAGCTCCACCAATTTTATGACATGACTCATGGTTGGATCCACTCACTTCGATCAATATATATTCACACCATGAAGGAGATCATCAACCAACTTGTGAGAACAAGATATTATATGTCTGAGTTCGAGTATAGGTTTGAGGTTGAAGATTTTCGCTTGGATGGTCGAATGAGAATATGTGTTCGGAGGTTGTGGTTGAGATTTATTATGCATGTCATCTTCTTCTGAGCTATGACATGCTATGGTTGAGTTGTTTTTATATGTAGTTTTTTGTATGCTCAAGTTCTGATATGTGATAGGTCGTAGTCGAGATTTGTTATGTATGACATTTTCGTATGCGTTGTGACAAGTCATGGTCGAGCCTTGTTATGTATGGTGTCTTCTTCTGATCTATGAAGGGTTGTGTATGAGTTGTGTTTATACATAGGTTTTTGGATACTCAAGATAGGATCTATGATGGGCCGTGTCTGACGTTGGGATGTTGGAATGATCAAACTCTGAGCTATGACAAGCCATGGACAAGGTTTTCTTATATGTGATATTTTTGTTTTGTGCAATGACAGGTTGAGGTTGAGCTCTATTATGAATGGTATCATTTCCTAAATTGTGACAGGTCGAGGTCGAGCTTTGTTATGTATGGTGTCCTTTTCTGAGCTATGACAAGTCGGGGTCGAGTTGTGTTATACAATGTGTTTTATTTATACAATGAATTGAGTTGAGAATCTGATTGACAAAGGAATTATCTTTTGGTGTTGAGGATGAGATTTGTATCTAGAAGGAAATTCCCTATATCCTAAGGATCGAGGTATAAAAGTATGTGTTATATCATCAGAAGGTCGAGTTACATGGACAAACTGTCGAGGGTTGAGCCCCATAGTTGAAGGTCGAGATTTGTAGCCACATGGATGAGCTCCATTTCCTAAGGGATTTATTATATAATTAGAGGGAAGAATCATGTGGATGAAGATCGAAGGGTTGAGTCTCTTAGCCGAGGGTCAAGTCACATAACCAGAAAAGCACATGGTTGAACTCCATAGCCATAGGGCAAAGTAACGAAGCAAAAAGGTTGTCACAAAGACAAAGGTTTGAGGGACAATGACCGAGATTTGTGGCCAAGTGATGAGTCACGAAGATAGAGGATTGAAGTCTAAGATTTGTAGTTGAGGATCGAGTTACGTATCCAAATATTCAAGGGCTGAGCTATGTAGTGAAGGAATTATAGCACATGTTTTCTTTGAGCGGATAGCCTGCGACATGGGTAAGATTTACAATTGATACAAGTTACACCATCAATCTAGTTAGTAATACATATAGATTATGTTTTAGAATGAATTGAAACATCAACATTTTATCAATGGAAATGTCTGCATAAGGATCGACAATAAGGTTGAGCCCCCTAATTTTATTTAAGGTGTGATAATACACTGCAAATATAATTGATGATAATGATGTAATATGTCACATAGTGTAGAACAATTCGTAGTATATGTGCATGTTATAGCTGAGGTCACAAATTCGACCTCTGATAGTTGACACGTCAGATGTGTTTCTTAACTTCTATATGGCTACCATTTTGTTGCATTGTTAACTCATCATAAAATATTATGTTGTCAAAGACGTCAATTGAATTTTTTTAATTTTGTCTAATGCACCTAAAAAAGGGCATTTTGTTTAATTATTAATTTGGTACATGGTTTCAAATGGTTGATTGGTGTTTTTAAACACATTTGTGAGTTAAATTGGAATCCAGAAGTTGCACAATAATCAATAATAAAAGGTGGATTCTCCTAAATATATAAAAATTATTATTAATATATTATGTGATGATTGAAATCATTGTTACATGTTTTGAGGACATATGAGAAGTTGAAGTGGTTTTGAGTGCATGGAAGAAGTTGGTTATGAGAGGAGTCATATGTGACTAGATTGATGATTAGGTTGAAGCAAATTCATGATAGGGTATTGACAAAAATATGACAAGAAAAAAATATTTAAAAGAATTATATTTAAAGAAGAACTATATCGAGTTTGAAATTTTGAAAAGAATTCCAAAAGGAGTTCAAGAATGAGGTGGGTGTTGGCATTGAGGTAGGAGCTTCAATTAGGTTAGAGCCTTAAGAAGGTCGAATCTTGCTCATGAATGATAGAGGAGACTCATTCAAGTTGGAGCCTTAAGAAATTTAAAGTTTTCTCATCACTGACGTAGGATCCCCAATCAGGTTGGAGACTAGAGCAAGCCAAAGCTTGCTGATGAGTGAGGTAGGAGCCTTGATTAGGTTGAACCCTAGAGAAAATAAGAGCTTTCTCATCATCGAGGTTGAAGCCTCAATCAAGTTGTAGCCTATAGTGAGTTGTTGCTTTCACACTTCAAGGTAGGTGCCTCAATATGGTTGTAGCCTATCACAAGTACCAACTTTCATATCTTGGGGGTGGGTTCCTTTAGCATGTCAAAGCCTGCAAATCTATGTAATGAATTGAAGTAAAAGAAGAATAAGAATTTACAGTTTTCTCTTGTATGAGTTTACATTTAAAAACATGCGTCTCCTTTTGGTTTATGTGATGAATTTATGATGGTATTTTTATGATGCATTGGTATTTGTGATATGTTGCATATGGATATGGTTCATTAGAATTCAATTAATTGTTAAAGTAAAGATATGAAATGGTAAAATTTCTCTCACACTGATTCACCCCCCCTATAATTATGATATTTGGTCTAACAATTGTACCCATATATGGACACCATGTAATAGGAAGTATCAATCAACATCTAGGAAACAAGAATGAGGTCCTATAGGAAACTGAAAACAAAAAATAAAACATACCAAATTAAAAATAAATATATACTCTACATGGATATAAATGTTTTTGTTTAAGCATAAAATCAATTCAATTGGATCTTGTTGGTGGGCCCTGGGAGAGGATTTCCTTCATAATAGACTAGATCGTATGCCCATTTATCCAAATGGGAAAAGGGGTTAAACTCCATAGGGTTGAGGACAAGATCACCCTCCCAAAATCTATAGGGTTCCATGTAATGTGTTTGGGTTTTATTTATTCATGGTTTCTATAGAGGTCAAGGCATTGTGACATTATTCACCTAAGAATTAAATTTGGATTAGAGTTTGTACCATGGGTTAAGTGTTGGGGTGAATTTATACAATTAGTGGAAGTGAAGGAACTTTTCATTCCATGGGAAAGATTGCTTCCATCCCATAGATCAAGTGAAAGCGTTTCAAGCTTGTGGCATCTCTCATAAAGGTATGGCATGCATGTAAGGTAGAATATAACATGTAATTCTATTTGTATTTATATTTGTCAAATGATTATTTGAAGCATAGTTTTCAATGTCTTGTTAACTTATATATACTTGAGTATTGTCTTGGGGATAACAAGAGATTGAGTCTTCATGTTTGAATCCTAGCTTGTGGGGTAAATATGCCATCATTTCATTTTTCAAAGTATTTTCCATGATATGACACTAACTTCCTAAGCACACCAAATTGATAAATGACATTGTTGAAAAGTAAGAGTGTGATAATTTATCCATCATTATTTAATTTATGAATTGTGTCAATCAATTTTTCAAATTCATAGATTACATAAATAATGCACTTGTGGACATTACTAGAAAATGGGTGACACTCCATGAAGTTGTTTTCCCCATTTGAAACACATTTGGAAAAGGTGCAAGTGGTTACCAAAAGGTCCAAAGGAGAAGGAAATGCACAATTTTAGAGGAAAATATTTGGTAGTTGTCAATATCGTTTAACAACATGAATGAAATTATGGAAAAGTGAAGGCCAAAAGTACTTGGATTGTAGAATCTTCTTGGTAGTGGTCACCCCATATAATTCGCCAATTAAATCACCACTAATACAATTTAAGGACCTTTGCATCCTCCTCACAACCTAAAAATAAATGCAAGATAGTATCTACTCTTCAACAAAAGAGTATATAGTTAATGATGAGGTATAAAGAATCCTATTGGTGAATAAACCAACAATTATTATGAGAAAGGTGAGGTCCAAACTTTTGGGCCTAAAGATAGAAAATCACATCTCCATACTATGGGTAATTTAAAGAATAAATTGGTAAAATGTTCTTACCTAGGAGATAATAATTAGGTGGAGGTTCATATAATCCTAATGACATATCTAAAATATATTTTTCTATCAAGGCCTTCTTGGATTTGGAGTTGAAAAAGTCTTTATCAAATTGTTGTAAGCCAACAAGTCAACGCACCATTGATTCAAGATCCTTTTGTTTGAGGTTTCAATTTTAGACTACTTTAGTATGTCAAAGAAGAATGTAATATTGTTGTTTATTTATTCAATTATTTATTATAATGTTATTCGATTGTACCATGACCATGGGAAACTTCTCATCATGTTTTTAGAAAAATGAAATTCTACCAAATTTCCTTCTTTTTTTTTCCCAATTTTACCATTGACCATGGGAAACTTCTCATCATGTTTTTAACAAAATGAAATTCTACAAAATTTCCCATTTTAAATAGAGACATATATATTTATCTTATAATAGTGCTACAATTACATTTTTCAACATGCAAATACATGTAAGGTAATTGTCCTTCAAAATTTCCTGAAGCATGTTCAAAACTCGAGTATGACAATTTATGCCTATATGTTTTTTTTTCTCAAAAGGATACTCCTAGCTTCTACTATAAGACATATCTTAACATAGTCACCCAGTGATAAACAAAACTTCAAAAAACATGACACATTACTAGAGAGAATGCTTGGTTTATCATTATTCTTCATTTTGTATCAATTCAATTGTAATTCAATCTTGACTAAGCTATGCTCCACAAGTTCCATCTCCACATATATCATTTGTTGTTGAAATATACCACCCTCCTCATTGGCCAAAGAACCCATAAATAACTGAGCCACTGAAAATTAAATATTGTGAATTCTATCCATATTAGCAACCATATGCTTTAGGGTGGCTCAATCATATTTTAATTCAATAATTTCTTGCTTTTTCTGCTACCTAATTTCCATTAGTGAAGCAAATCACCATATTTTTTTGTCAACTAGTTATGCACTTGGTTTGCAATGGAGTAGAATGCTACCTTTTCCCTGACATATATACTTCATAACATTTGAGAAATCAATTCATTTCTATTAGAAAAATAATTGGTCAATGACTTGTGTCATGCACCATTGGTGTTTCTATGGTCAAACCCATAAGATGATAGGTCTTGCCTCCTTCCACGCCCAAACTTAAAAAATTGTCACCAATTCCAAATTCAGTATAAAGAAAAGTAGAGAGTGTAATACTTATCTATAACTCTCAATTCCACAACATACACACCAGGAAAAACTCATTCCAACCTATTGTAAAAATCAGAATTGCAAGACTACAATATTGTCCAATAAGTATATCTATGAAGACCTAAAATAAAATCAAATTAACTTCCTACAATGTAACTAACCCCAACATCGTTACATGCACAATACTCCCCTAGAATCATAGATTACCCAAATTAGAAAAAGGATCTAGAACCTTGAGGAGTTTCTCTTTAAAAGAGGACCATAAGGAACCTTTGAGCTAGGGAAATTCCTAAATATTAGCTAAAGGATGAACATATAGGTTGAAACAAACATTAATTCATGACACACCTTGGTCATTATCCTACTTGATTTGAGAATTATGAGATGAGTTGATTGGTTAATTTTCCTCATTAAATGTGGCTTTTGTGAATGAGATTGATACATAGACCTAGCACTTGAGATCAATGTATCTTGGCATGAGGTTTGATATGCAATGTGATTAAAATGCATATAGTAATCATTAAACATATTAACTTTTTATTATAAGGGGTGATTAACATAATTACCCATTTTTCATTTTTAGGTGACTCTTCATCTTGTGATTAAGGGATTAGGAACCTTGATAATCCATATTTGTCTCTAAAGGAATCACACTTTAATCTGATTTCTTGTTTAGCTAGTTTGCCCATTTTTTCCAATTATATTGTCTAAGCACATGAAAACACTCTACCTTCACAAACGTTTCCACTTCATTATTGACTTATGGAATATTATTTTAAGGCAATGTTGTTTTTGTTAGAAGTTTAGCTCTAGTATATTTGATGACCAATTTTGAGTCTCAAACTATGATTAATATCCTATATTGTTTTTCATTAATAGTATTTAAACCTTGGAATAATGAAATAGCTTTGGCTTCATTATTTGCTTCCATTCAAAATCCCCATGCAAATGGACTTTCCTCAATTTTGTTTTGTTTTGTTTTGTTTTGTTTTTTGTGATGAACAATGATCCCTCCCACTCTTGCCACCCCGAGATTCCCTTCTGATTCTCCATCAAATAATAGGAAACACTCATGCTTTTTCTCTTGTTTCCACCTCAAAAAATCTTCCTCTCCAATTTGAAGTTTCCACATTGCATTGGATGGACGTGAGTACACAATTTTCCTAGATAAAAATTGATTCTGGTTGATCATACCACCCTCCCAAACATTCTCTTCCTACTCCAACAATGCCACAATATGGTTTGCGACCCTTTGAATTGTATTTATTCTAATTAAAAATTTCAAGATTTGTTAGTTGTTTAAGTTATTGGAAGAAAAAGATCGCTAAAATATTGCCTTTCTCCTTGCTACCCATACTTCCCAACATATAAATTTATGCATTGGCACCCATAGTCTTATTAATATATATTTATTCCAAAAGTTGCCTACATATCTCTTATGCCACATGACAAACATTTATTTCCACAGGCTTGGAAATGCAACTTTATCCAAAATTCCTTTGAATACTTGCCCCCAAAACTACTCTAGGCAATGGAATTGAAAGAAAATATTATTTCAATTTTTTTTTCATTCAACAACATAAAGCACATCTAGATTGTCGCATAATTCCTCTTTTTTGTAATCTTCCATGGACCATAATCCAACTAAAAACATGAATTTTAGGAAATGAACCACCTTTCTATAGACATTTCTATAAACATGAACAAGGGGGAATTTGTAAGATCTTGTAAGTATACATAAGGTTCTTACTAACATATTGAATGTTGTTTCTAGTAAGATCAACATCTTCCATGACCAAGGAACTAATAATGGTGAATAAAATCATAGAGATGTAGAGGAAATTCATGATAGAATCTGATGGACTTGAAAGGGGGCCTCCATCATGCTCATTTAAGGGAATAAAAATTCTATTGTGATTTCTCATCCATATGAAGGTGGACTATTACATAATAATGACAAAAAAGTGTGAACTCTAGTCACATAATGAAGGGAAAACCTCTACAAAAATATGACATTTCCTAGAAGGATTTGCACTGGATGAGGGTTAGTGGGGGGTGAAATTCCGCAATTTCCTTAAACTTTAAGGGATAAATTTCATGATATTGGACATAATAAATATTAAACACCTGATAATGAAACAAAAAAATGTTATTAAAAGTATTTTTCATACAATATATACTAATAAGTCCCCACAAGCATATTGGTATGTTAGTGATAAATAACTAGAAAATATGGTTTTAATCCACTGAGCTAAGTAAAAAAGAGATATAACCACAGATTTGAGAGAGATCTATAAAATTCCATGGATATTCCACTAGATAGTTTTACACAACAAATCTATTAAAATAAACTCAAATATATACTACGAAGGGTTATTTCCTTTACATTCTTGATTTGTTATTATTGATTTGTTGTTTATGTGTGAAATATATAAAATGTGGAACATAGAAAACAACGAAACACTAACACATATGAATAAAAAATAACACCAAGATATGTTTTAAGAAACCCTTTTGGGAGAAAACCCAACTGAAAGGCGAGGTTGCCTTGCTCTCATTTTTTTCTGGAATGAAAATGTTACGAATAAAAAGGAGAAGAAACTCTCTATGGAATTACATGAGACCAATATCTCGTGGGATACTAAAAAAATAAAACTCATATATGATAAAATTTATCCATCAACTCTCAACAAATTTTCTCTATTATGGATAAAAATGCACTCAAATATAATGCATTATCTTTTTCTCCTAGTGGCTTGATTATAACATAACTTGATAGCCAACTAGGGGTTAAGTTTGAATTCTTCAAATCTTAACTAAAGTTACAAATTTGACCCTTCCAGATATCTTCATATTTCTCATGTGGTTAGCCCCTTTTCCATCATTAATGGGGCTAACATGGCATCCTCTTGAATCATGATGGACAAAACAAGAAGGTCAACTTCCAGGTGGCAAAACCTTTTGCATATGGACTTTGTTTAACATATTTATTGAACCATTTGAAATGTATCTGAGTGTAGAATGAGACTAGGAAATCTCACACAATGAAAAGGTTTTGGACCTCATTTTTTTTCAAATTCCTCGAACATTATTTGGACGGTTTTAAAACCCCAATTCACCAAATTGGTACTCACGGGTAAAAATGTCCCTATAAGTTGATTCCTCCTATTTTTACACTCTTGAATCATCCAAATGGATGAAAAATAATATTATTATGTAATATGATAATCACCCTATGAGTGACCTCAGTTAAAGAAAATTTAAATGAAGGTATTACAAACTCATATGTTGGTGTGTGTGTCTATGTTATTTAAGAAATGGATTGATCAGATTGCAAATACAAAGACACTTGAAATGGAAAACAACAGAGAAACACAGTAAGCAAATACAAGAACACAAGAATTTAATAAGGAGTTCACCCTATCCTCTGGGGCTACATCTCCAGTCCAGCTCTCAGTGGTGGCCTTATTTTATTGTATCTTGAAGTAGAGAATTACAATGAAGGAGCTCAATATGAGTCTCCTGAAACAGATTGGATTGGCAGGGTGGTTCTTGGATTCCCCAAACCACTAGAGTACACAGACTCTCTTCCTTACCAGCTCTTTGACCTCTCTGGTATGACAGTTCCTCTTAGGGATGGCTTGAGTCTCTCAAGCTCTCTGGTGCTCGAAATTGCCTTTGGTCAGCTCGTCCCTCTGTCCTATTTCTACTTTTTCCCTTACTGGTTCTTCTCTTCTCTATCTTCTATCTTCAGTGTTCCGTCTTTCGGTTCCCGACTCCCCCTTTGTTTGGTCTGCACATGGCTTTAGAGCCATTCGAGCTCATGGTGGTTCGGTTCCCCTTCCACCTTCGTCAAATCGCTTGCTTGCAGCTGCGCTTGGAGTTCCCTGTTTCGGTGCCATCATCAAGCTCTCAGGGATGGCCACTTGTCCTCCTGCAAACTGCGCCAACTTGCCTCGTTGGTTCATTTCTTCAGTTATGTTATGGAATGAGTCATTTGCCAACGTGGCAGTCAATTCAGACTTCAAATTCTTTCATATCATGGCTCAATCCCCCGTCAATTCTATCTTCCCCATCGGGTGCAATCTCAGCCGTAGATCTGGGGCCCCCAGATCTGACGTCGTTCGCTCATCCCGCACGGTTGACTAGCTCGACCGTTAGCACGCGATGAGCGGTGGGTTTCTCTCTCCTTCACTTGCCACGCGTTGGGCGCTGAGTGGAATCACTCCTTTTTCACCAAAACTGCTTACCGCCCATGGATGCCCCCAATCAATACCGTCGGTTTTGGAGCAGGTCCAACCTTTAGCGCTTAGCCTTTTTTCCCACAGTTTTCTTGGCTCCCACGCGACCGAGTGCTTGGGGCTTCTCCATTTTGAGGGTTTCGCCCAGCGATGTGCGATAAGCGCTAATCGCACATCAAAAACTCCCTCTGTTTCCTGATCTGGGCCTCCCAGGGGCTAATTTCTCCTCCTGCACAATCTCCATGGGCCTCAGTCAGCGCACTTTGACTGAGGTCCTTGTCATTCCATGATGGCTGCCACTGCCACTGGTTTAGAGGTGTTTTTGCTCATTGTTTTAAATTATTTGAAGTTTGTCCCGACCTGGTACAGCCATGGCTCTGTTAATAATTCTTTATGGATCTAATTCAGATCACGACCTTCCCACTGAAAAGCTTTTGGACCACC
This sequence comes from Pinus tabuliformis, assembly GCA_031772625.1. Lineage (NCBI taxonomy): Eukaryota > Viridiplantae > Streptophyta > Pinopsida > Pinales > Pinaceae > Pinus > Pinus tabuliformis. The sequence goes on along the minus strand of CM062809.1, from coordinate 672,035,962 downwards.
AAAGGTTGGATTTCTTTCAAGCATTGACTAAGTGAGGGTACTGTTGTCTCACTTGCCCAATCTCAATCCACTTTGCACTTATCGGTTTCAAACCTTTGAGTCCAATTCTGAGGTACTCAACATCTCCTCTGTGCGTCGTCCTCACCTTCGTGTCCAAGACTGTGTCTTCCTACAATTCATTTAGATATTCAGATAGCAGGTCTCAATAGAAGGAAATTGACTCTGCTCTTTAGGATCCTCAATCATTAAAGGTTCAAGTAATCTCAAGCAATCTGCATTTACGACTGAGTAGATGTGCATGTAAGCTGGTAGATCAAGGCGAAAAGAATTTTCACTAATATTCTCAAGTATCCTAAAAGGTCCATACTTGACAGGCTTTAGCTTTTTACCTTCACCTTACATCCTATCCTTATTGATATACAGCCAGACCTAGTCTCCAACTTGAAAACTATGCTCCATCCGATGCTTGTCATGCCTAGCCTTGTATTTGGCTTGGCTCTTTTCCAACTGTCCTTGTACTGCTTGGTGGATCTCCTGGATCTATTCAATGATTCTAGTTGCCTTGTCCACATCACTGTGTCCATCAATCGTGGTATCTTTACCAAAGAAAAAATCCAAAGGAGACCTTGGTGTGAAACCAAAACAGGTCTTAAAAGGAGATCTCTGTGTAGAAGAGTGTTTTGCTCTATTATAAGCATGCTGCACATAGCACAAATGTTCATCCCAAAGCTTAGGATCTTTGCTGCAATATCCTCTGAGTAACTAGATCACTGTCCTATTAAATACTTCTGTCTGGCCATCGGTTTGTGGATGAAAAGTTGTGCTTTTCTTCAGTTGGGTGTCCATAAGCTCCCATAGACTTGACCAAAACTTCCCCACAAATTGGGTATCTCAATCAGATACAATAGAAGTGGGTAATCCAAAATGAACCCATACATGTTCAAAGAAAGTTTTGCAGTTTGTTCAGCTGTAATCTGCTTATTACAAGGTATCAAAATGCACATTTTGCTAAACCTATCCACAACCACATATAGATAATCATGACCTTTCCTAGATTTAGGTAGTCCTCCAACAAAGTCCATAGAAAAACTTTCCCAACGGTGAGAAGGAACTGCTAATGGAGTGTAAAAGCCTAGTTTTCTATTGTCGGGCTTGCTTTTAGCACACATAGTACACCCTCTTACATATCTAGAAACTGTCTCATTCATTTTTGGCCAATAGCAAAATCTTTGCAGCTGTGAAACTATTTTACTTACCCCAAAGTGACCTGATATTAGAGAAGTGTGTGTCTCTCTGATTATCTTTACTCTCTCAGTTTGTGGAATGTAGAGTTTCCCACAGCGATATAAGAGTCAGTCCTTCACATGATAATCCAATTCTTCTACCCTTTTTGCCTTGACTCGAAGTTTCATATACATATTTAAAGTCTATATCTTGAGCATATTGTTCAATGTAGCTTTCATGTAGTACAAAATTATGCTTAAGTATAGTAGATGCATTTATAATGGGTCTAGACAACATGTCTGCAACTTTTTTGTGTATGCCCTTTTTATATTTGATGACTAAATGAAACTATTGTAGAAAACCCATCCATCTGTAGTGTCTTGATTACTGCAACTTAGTTTGGGAGTGCAGATATTGGAGTGGTTGATGATCAGTATGTATTACTGTCTCTTTGCCCATTAGGTAATGTTTCCACTTTTTCACACTCTAAAATAATGCATATAATTCTTTATCATATGTAGGATAGTTAACTACTGTAGGATTAAAAGCCTCAGAATGATAACATATGGGTTTACCATGTTGTGTCAACACTGCTCCCATGGCATAGTCACTGGCATCTGTTTGGATTTCAAATGGTCTTTGTAGATCAAGCAGTGCTAATACAGGTGTTGTACTAATCTTTTATTTCAAGGTGTCAAAGGCTTTCTGATGTTTGCCTCCCCATGAAACACCTTGCTCTATCCTATCAAAGCATGTAAGGGAGCTGCAATTGAGGAAAAGTTAGAGATGAACTTCCTCCAATATTGTGCTGCTCCTAAGAAGCTTCTCACTTTTATAGTAGACTTGGGTTTAGGCCAGTTTACAATGACTGCCACTTTATAGGGATCTATTTTCAATTCACCACCCCCTACTATATGACCCAAATAATTTAGAGATGTTTTGCCAAATTAACATTTTGAGAGTTTAACATAAAGTTTTTCTCTTTTCAAAACATCTAATGTTTGTTTAACATGCTTTAAGTGTTCTTCTCACGTTTTACTAAAAATCAGAATTTCATCCAGATACACAATAACAAAATCAACAAGAAAAGGTCTGAGTACACCATTCATTAATCTCATGAAAGTAGCAGGAGCATTGGTCAAGCCAAAAGGCATAACCAGCCACTCATACAATCCCTGCTTTTTTTTTAAAGCAGTCTTCCATGCATCTTGCTCTGCAACTCTGACCTGATGGTATCCACTGTGCAAATCCAGCGTGGTGAGGTAAACAACTTCCTTTAATTGATCTAAAATATCATCTATGCGAGGAAGGGGATAACAATTTTTTATTGTTATCTTAGTTAGTGCTCGATAGTCAATGCACATTCTCCACGAGCCATCTTTCTTTTTCACCAAAATGATTGGTGACCCACACGGTGATGTGCTAGGCCTGATGAACCCCTTCTCAAGAAACTCCTACACCTGCTTCTTGATTTCAACATTCTCTAAAGCAGACAACCTGTACATTCCAATATTAGGCAATGGCACATCTTGCTGCAAAATAATATCATGTACTAGTTCCTTTTTGGGTGGTAGACCTTTAGGTTCATGAAACATGACATCATACTCTGAAACAATCTTTTCTATATCAGCTTTCTGCTTAGCATTATAGCCCTCAAATACATTTTTTTTATTAGGTTTCTTTTCCTTTATAACCATTAGTAAGAATTGTTTGCATGAATTTATCATTCTTTTCATCTGCCCTGAGTTTATGACAGTATAATTATTCTTGAGCTTGTGAGCTCTTACAAAGTATTTGATTCCATCTTTAACAAGTAGATACTTGTTCTTAGCTCCATAGAAAATAGCTTTTCTATCATACAAGTAAGGACTCCCTAAAACAATTCCACATATATCCAAAGGAGTTATGTCTAACTCAACCTCATCTATAAATGCTGACCCAAAATAAAACTTGAGTTTGCACTATCTAGTCACTTGTAGTTGTGCTTTATCATTCAACCATCCTAATGGGTATGGTTTCTTGTGAGGTGTAGTTGCTAATCCCAATTTCTTTACAATTGCTTCAAAAATCAAATTTACTTGTGAGCCACTATCAAACAAAGTATCAATCTTGTGATGTTTGGAAACAACTTGAATATGGAAAAGCTCATGTCTTTTTCTCTCATGTTCTTCATCAATAACAGATTGAGCAGAATTACTGGTAGATGCTTCAGAATTCTTACCTTTTAAACCTGTGGTTGCAATGATTTTTTCATCTCCTGAGTCTGACCCCAAATCTTTCTGAATAGTTGTAGCAGCCTTCTTCTTCTTGCCCTCAGAATTCTTAGGTCTCAGCTCTGGATGCAGAATCCAATAATGCTCATCATCATGCCCATCATTTTTACAGTGAGTGCATGAAGCTTTGCTTTTCTGTGCAGTGTTAGACTTCCTTGCTTTCCACTTCTGCTTTCTTTTCTCCTTGCTCTTGCTTGCAGTGGGTTGGGATGGTCCCCCAACTTCTGGATTTCCATTCTTTCCTCTAGCTTCTAGATGATTAGCTTGTACAGATACCTCATCTATACTAGTGGGATTAAACATGAGGATGGTATGCCTCATGTAGTTGTGAAGACCACCAATGTACTTCAAAAGAGTCTCTAATGAGTCTAATGAGATCCCTAGAATCACTGCTCTCTTTCTAAATTCTTGAGTGTACCCTTGCACACTTTTCCCTTTAAAATGCCAAAGAGTTTGCCAACTCATCATGGCTTGTTGCATGTAGGCCAATGGATAGAACTGCTTCTTGATTGCAGAAACAAAGTCACTCCAGACATAGATAGTCTTCCCATGTCTTTTCATGTTAGCTTGGGTTCTGCATTCCCACCAAACCAAGGTAGTACCTCCTAGGCGTAGGCTTGCTAGCTAAATTTTGCTCTTGTCTAAGTCGATGTTCTGTACTCTACAATACACATCAATTTGTCTAATCCAATTGTCCAACTTTTCAGCATTTAGCTCTCCATCATATATAGGCAAGTCAAATTTAACATCTAGCTTGATCAAAGATGCTTTCTTATTATGCACAGGGCTGTTAGGAGGTGTAAGAAAGCTTTCCTCTTTCCTTTTTCCCTTTGAGTGGTCATGGGTATGAGACTCATCTTCTTCTTTGTCTTGTTTAGAACCTGATGAATCTTCATCCTTATGCTTTCTAAAGTCCCTATACATTTCTTCTACCATAGACTTTATAGCTAGGAAACTTTCTATGAATTAAGGGTCAAGTACCATAGAACCTTCCTCTAACATTGTCTTCCGAGAATAGACTCTCCCAATTTCAAGATTAGTTTCGACCAACTCTCCTTCTCCTAATTTGAGCTTTGATCTAGTGAGCTTTCAACAACTAAACCAACACAAGCTTCTCTAACCTTACAGCCTAAAGCTATGACACCACTTGATCTGATAATCACCCTATGAGTGACCTCAGTTAAAGATTTATTAAATGAAGGTATTACAGACTCATATGTTGGTGTGTGTGTCTATGTTATTTAAGCAACAGATTGATCAGATTGCAAAAACACATACACTTGAAATGGAAAATAGCAGAGAAACACAGTAAGCAAATATAAGAACACAAGAATTTAATAAGTAGTTCACCCTATCCTCCAGGGCTACATCTCCGGTCTAGCTCTCAATGGTGGCCTTTTTTATTGTATCTTGAAGTAGAGAATTACAATGAAGGAGCTCAATATGAGTCTCCTAAAACAGATTGGCTTCGCAGGGTGGTTCTTGGATTCCCCAAACCACTAGAGTACACAGACTCTCTTCCTTACCAGCGCTTTGACCTCTTTGGTCTGACAGTTCCTCTCAGGGATGGCTTGAGTCTCTCAAGCTCTCTGGTGCTCGATGCTGCCTTTGGTCAGCTCGACCCTCTATCCTCTTTCTACTTTTTCCCTTACTGGTTCTTCTCTTCTCTGTCTTTTGTCTTCAGTGTTCTGTCTTTCAGTTCCCGACTCCCCCTTTGTCTAGTCTGCAACATGACTTTAAATCCATTTGAGCTCATGGCAGTTCAGTTCCCCTTCCACCTTCGTCAGATTGCCTGCTTGCAGCTGTGCTTGGAGTTCCTTGTTTCAGCGCCATCATCAGGTTCTCAGGGATGGCCACTTGTCCTCTTGCGAACTGCGCCAGCTTGTCTTGTTGGTTTGTTTCTTCAGTACGTTATGGAATGAGTCATTTGCCACCGTGGCAGTCAATTCAGACTTCAAATTATTTCGTATCGCGGTTCAATCCCCCGTCAATTCTGTCTTCCCCATCTGGCACGATCTCAGCCATTAGATCTGGGGCCCCCAGATCCGACGCCGTTCGCTCATCCTGCACGGTTGACTAGCTCAACCGTTAGTGCGCGATGAGCAGCGGGTTTCTCTCTCCTCCGCTTGCCACACGTCGAGCACTGAGTGAATTGCTACTTTTTCATCAAAACTACTTATCGCCCATGGACGCGCCTGATCAATACCGCCCGTTTTGGAGCGGGTCCTGCCTTTAGCGCTTAGCCTTTTGTCCCATGGTTTCCCAGCTCCCACACGACTGAGTGCTCGGGCTTCTCCATTTTGAGGGTTTTCACCCATTGATGCATGATTAGTGCTAATCGCACATCAAAAACTCCCTCTGTTTCCCGATCTGGGCCTCCCTAGGGCTAATTTCGCCTCCTGTGCAGTCTCCATGGGCCTCAGTTAGTGTGATTTGATAGAGGTCCTCGTCGTTCCATGCTGGCTGCCACTGCCACTAGTTTAGAGGTGTTTTTGATTGCTGTTTTAAATTCTTTGAAGTCTGTCCCGACTTGGTACAACCATGGCTCTGTTAATCATTCTTTATGGATCCAATTCGGATCATGATCTAATCCATATCCTATCTCCCTATTTTTGGAGGCATTTTATCCCTAAAATATTTTACTAAATGAGGTGATGAAATTTTTCCTGTACCTTATTATCCTTGTCTGCTATTGGTTATTTCAATCCAATTTGTCAAGGGTCGTGACACCACTATCTTGAAATTCTATAACCTTTCTAAAAAATTCTATCCTCTAGTGATAAATCCTCTATGGAAGGTAGGACTTGCTCCTCTTCCTAATCCAAAATGAAAGGCTTATAGAGTTTCATATTTTCCGCATTCACCATTGAGTAAATTCACATGTATGGAGGTTGATTGAGTCTATAAGCATTCTCTCCCACCTTTTCTATTATCTTAAAAGGACCATATTATATAGACTTGATTTTCTTAACTTGTAGCCTCTCCTTATTCAATTGTAACCATATTCTGTCTGCCACTCTGAATGAGCTCTCTATTTTGTGTTGATCATGCCTAACATCATATTTTTCTTGTGACTTCTTGAACACCTCCTATACTTGTAAATAGATCTACTTGATATTCTCAACAAAATGTTTTGCTCTTAAAGCATTCCCTATGATATCCTTCCCCATTCCTCGCTTCCCATATACAACATCTAAATGTGAAGCTGGAAAAAATCCAAAATAAGTCTCAAATGGTGACATACCAGTTGAAGTGTGGACATCTCTGTTGTAGGAATGTTTTACATAGATTGAATTTGTGAAAATTCCTAATCCTCAAGGAACCCCTACTGAAACAAATCTTAATCTACTTCACCTACTTGATTTTAATATACATTATCAAGTTATTCTTTGAATACCGAAGAAAATTACTTCTGCAGCCTACACTACTTAAAATTTGATTACATGGAATAGAAAACTGAGCAAAGAACAAGATACATAGGACACAATTAGTTTTGGACAAACTAGTCCCTGGAAAAGCCCAATGCAGGAAAAATGGTGCAACAAATTTGAGGGTTTTCTATTATTAAGAAGTAGTTATGAATACAATTTTGGATGCCCTCTCGATAATCTAGTGACAGAGAAAATATAATGGTGGAAAACTGAGTGAGTTTTGCCTCACTTCACCCAATAGATTCTGGCTGATCTGACAGCAAAACTGGATAACCCTGACTATCTCTGCACTGGCCCTGTGTAGGATTTTTGTCAGCTCTATGTTGTCTCTTTTTCCTACTACATCAACCTTCCCAGTTGTTCCAGTAATTCCCCAACAATTTTGACTCTCCGCATGAGGGAAACTTCTGCTTTTGCGCTAGCCGTTTTGGCTTTGCGTTAGGTCTGCGTGGGCCCAACGTCAATCCTCTTAGCTTCTGCGATGCCTCCACTAGCTTCTCTCTGCCTCTTTGTTAGTACTCACGAACTATCCCTACCCCTCTACTGCAACTGATCACTTAGTTCGAATTTCTCAGCTTCCTAGCCCCATAAATCAAAACTCCAGATCAATTTGTTCTCTTCGTATGTCTTTCTAAATGAACCCCAAGCCTCCTTCTTATACTTTTCTCGTTAGAATTCAATGGATGAGATTAAGTCTCTAATCAACGGATAATATTAAAACTTGACTTGATCAACCTTCTAGATCATTCTCACCGATATTTTGATTAATACCCATTAATATTTTAATTTTCCTAAGTTTAGACTTAGGAACCCCATTAAAAATATTAATTATTTTAGTAATATAAATCCACGTGGAATTTCACCAAACTATTGTTGGGTTCTTTAGAACTCATGTGCCTTAGCCTCTCCACCAATTTTCAAGGCTAGAGCACATCGGATGTTACCAAAAAGTAGCACTCCCTCTTAGCGAGGAAAGTGTTATAGCAACAATGTCCAATTGCATGCTGTTATGTTTCTGAAGTATTTCCTTTATGCACTGTTGCTTCCACCAACACTGTGTTGCTGCTACTATTGCCCTGCTACTCGTGACATTTCCACTGCCACTGCTAGATTTGTACTATCTCCCTCTCAAATGTTCCATCTACTATGATGCTATCACTACCACTACCACTACTAACATTGCATTCGTACCACAACTCAGTTTCTGAGAGAAGCAACTGAAAAACATCCAAAATTACTGAACTTAACTGTGTTTAGCATAATACCATGAATGCTGGAATCTGACTGCTACTAGTCTCTGAACCTCTGAATCTTCTACGTTACTGCTAACTTCTATACTATGCCATCTGCACTGCTGCCAATCTTTCTCTGCATTGATCAGCTCTTGATCTCGAGCTATTGCATCTGTCTCTCCAAACAATCCACTGCATCATCTGACACTAAGTCCATCTTGCTATTGCTGAATCTTGGGCTCCTATATCAAGGAATTTGATCCAAGAGGTGGACTCCTCAAGGATCTTGCCCACATGTATTCATCCTGAATATAGCTCAATATCGCCCCATTTCCCTCCTGGAGATGTGTGGGCACTCACGGAAATCTCATATTCATCAATATTTGCTAGAGCAACATTAGGGTCATGTTTCTAATCCTTATCGTTTTGCTTCAAGGGACACTGTTAGGTCCCTATACTACTAGTTTAACCCCTTATTGTTATTAGTACAACCCCCTTATTATATTGTTGTGCCCATGTAGTCCCCATATTGTTATTATTATGCCCCATAGAAGCCCACTATTATTATTATTGTGCCCTTACATTAATATTTTTATGCGGCTCTAATTATATTATGTCCCCTTAGACTCCTATATATAGAAAAGAGGTCTTGTCATTTGTATCATCGAAGAATTGTTCATTTGTGTAATGTAAAGGAGGTTTCCCCCTCAAAGAGGCTTATTTCCAAGGTGTTGATCTATCTTTTCTATACTTTTGTGAGCTGGTTTCATAACATTTGGTATCAGAGCTTTGGATTCTAGGGTTTCGCTGCTCCAAACAAGCCTATGTGGAATTTTCTCTATAACATTTTGTCTACGATGTTGCAGAAGCTAAAAACAAAACCCATTTGAGATGAAATCTCGCTGAACCTTGGGTCCAAATTTTAGATCTTGTCGCGCTATATTTTCGGAGATATGATCTGAGGGAGTTAGGGATTTTTTAAGCTCTAGAATTCCATCTCAAATAGGTCATCATGGAATTTGTGCTATAACTGTTTTTCTACAAAGTTTAAGACTCTGAAATTAAACCCTAGTTGTGCCAAAAACTTGGTGAAGCTTGGGCCTGAAGTTCAGATCTTTTTTTATTATATTTTCGGAGAAAAAATTGTCATAACTTTCACTTTGAGCATCATATTGAAATTTTGTAAGAAGTTACAGAAAGAGGATAGACTATAGTTTTCTGTGTATCGGTTTTAGGTCCTAAGGTTGAAAGAGTGACACGTGGAAATTCGTACAAGTTTTCTCTACTAAACAAGTCTATAATCAGGTCATCATGGGAGATTTGACATAGCTCTTCCTTGCAGAATCCAATCTTGATCAGACTTGTGGGGTTAGAAAGAGGACTCTGAGGGCTACTGCTGGACAAAATTTCAGAACTTGGAGATCTGAAATTATATATTTATAGTCGTTTCAAGATCGAGCTCCTAAAATAAAAAAAAGGCGATATGAGGAAGTTTGATGGCAAGGATCCGTTAAATTGGATACTATAGATGGAGCAATATTTTGATATACATGAGGTGAAAATATTGCAAAAGGTACATATTTCATCTTTATATTTAGAACCAAATCAAATTTTATGGTATAAAGGGCTTTGTTCTCGTAAAGCACTTGTCACTTGGTCAATTTTCATGGAAGAAATGATAACACATTATGAGGATACAAAGAGTAACACCTTATTTAGCCAATTGATAAATATTGAACAAAAGGGTTCAATGGCAGAGCACATTGAGGACTTCCAAAAAATGAATATAAGAGTAAATGATATTCTAGAGAAGAAAATTGTTGATGTATTCATAGGGACTTTAAAGGATAACATTCAATATGAGGTTCATCTTTGGAAACCTGATTCATTGGAGAAGGCATTTAGGTTGGAAAGAAAAATTGGAAGCGAGATTATGCAAACAAGGAATCCCACCACTCACGGCTATAATTATGGAAGTGTTTTTTTTCCTAGCCTTCCACAACCTACAAGGTTTACACCACAATAATTGGAAGAATAAAGAGAAAAATGGCTTTATTACAATTGTGATAGCAAATACACTAAAGGTCATAAGTGTACTGAGAAGAAATTGTTTTACATAGATTATGAAGAGGAGGAAGAAAAGGATCAATAAAAATCAAAAGAAGAGGATATACACCAAGAACCAATGCCAGAGAAAGAAGAAATGAATCCGACCATATATTGTAAAGCATTGGCAAGAATTATCACTCCTCAAACTCTCAAGATAGAAGGACATATCAAGAAGAAAAAGGTTCAAGAAGTGAAAGATCACATCGATAAAGAAGAAATGAATTTGACCATATCTTTTAATGCATTGGTCAGAATTACCACTCCTCAAACAATCAAGATAGAAGGACATATCAAGAATAAAAATGTTCAAGAAGTGAAAGATCACATCGAGCATCAAGAAATGAATCTGACCATATCTTGTAATGCATTGGAAGAAATTACCACTCCTCAAACTATCAAGATAGAAGGACATATCAAGAAGAAAAACGTAATAGTATTGATTGATTCGAGCAATACCTATAATTTTCTTCATATTAAAACAGCCAAGGAATTGAATTTCTTCCTATATCCAGCACCAGAGTGTCAAGTGATGGTTGCAAGTGGAGGAACCATAAATTTCTCTGGAAAGTGCCATAATATCTAGATATCCATGGGACAATATGTATTGAATAGCCCAATTCTTTCCATTACAATGGGTGGTGTTGATGTTTTACAAGGAGTCCAATGGCTACAATCTTTGGGTACAATAGCTTTTAATTTTCAAGAACTTTTCTTGAATTTTTTTGGGAAGGAAAGGAAGTTGAATTGAGGGGTATCGAAGGGAAACCGGGAAATATAATCAACTCTAATAGCATGATAAAGCTTCTAGATGAAGAACAATGGGGCGTGATTGCACAATTATGTTCACTAGAGGATCCCACATAGAAATCATCTATTTCTATAGATCTCCAAAACATTTTGAACAATCATTCCAAGCTATTTGAGACTCCCAAAGGCCTCCCACCTATTCGTGATCATGATCATGCTATTAATTTGATTCCTGGAAGTGTTCCATATGCCCAAAGGAAGGGGAACTCATTCAAAAGCTGCAAAAGATCCCAATTCAAACAGTATTGCGATAACTTGACATGGAAGGAAAAATCATATTGGAACCTACGCAGTCATAAAATCGAGAAATTGACAGCTACGAAATAGATCAATTTCAGAGTATCTCATCAAGTGGAAGAACTTACCCACTGAAGATTCATATGGGACGATGATAATTTTATACAGAAGCATCCATAACTACTCAAGCATTGAGGACAACACTTTTTGAAGGAGAGGGGCATGTTAGGTCCCTATACTACTAGTTTAGCCCCTTATTGTTATTAGTACAACCCCCTTATTATATTGTTGTGCCCATATAGTCCCCATATTGTTATTATTGTGCCCCATAGAAGCTCACTATTTTTATTATTGTGCCCTTACATTATTATTGTTATGTCGGCTCTGATTATATTATGTCCCCTTAGACTCTTATAAACAGAAAGGAGGTCTTGTCATTTGTATCATCCAAGAATTGTTCATTTGTGTAATGTAAAGGAGGTTACCCACTCAAAGAGGCTTATTTCTAAGGCGTTGATCTATCTTTTCTATCTTTTTGTGAGCTGGTTTCATAACAAACACTAGGATGCAAAGTGGCCTATCTTGCCACATCTGAAACATTTCACCTTCGAAATGTCCTTCCGCTTCTACTTTTGTTGTCCCTTTGATGCTAAAGTTGTGTTCTCCTCCTCCTCCTTGGTCCTCGTGCCACTCCCATTGCTACCATTGAGGTTGACCTCTACCAGGTCCCTCCTTAATTCCTCCTATTGAACGGCTACCCACATCTCCTCCCATTAAGGCAGTCTTTCCCTGCCCAATATAATCTGGACGAGGAATTTCCATTCAGGTTGGTCCTTACCATCACGATAGACTGAGGAGTAGACCCCATTGCAGCAAGTTGGTCTTTGGTGTCCTGAAGACGTTGAATATAGGAGTTAACCCCTTATCCCTTCTACATCAATGTCCACTGCAACTTCTGTTCTAGGTACATCTTCCGTTGTTCGGAAGAACCTTCATACACTGAAGACAAATCTTCCCACATCTCTCGGGTTGTATCTTTTCCCTGTAAGTATGAGACCATATGATCTCGAACTCCATTGAGTATGAACCTCTTCGCCTTCCCCTGGTCAGCCTTGTACTTCTTCTTTTGATCATTTTCAACTGGAACAACCACAACAATCTTCACGTAGGCTTCGATATCATACTCCTCCAAAATAGGTGAGATTATGGTCTTCCATATGACATAGTTGGAAGCCCCTTCTAACCTGTCCTAATATCCGAGCCCATATGATGCCATCTCAGCCAACTGTCAAACTGACTCCTCTAGTCGCTGCTCAACTGCCTAGCAAGTGAGAAAATTCCCCTTCTATGTGTCTTCGTGCTTTTCTGATGGATTTATGCCTTGGAAGAAGCTGCGTCCTTCAAGCACTACGATGAGGCTCTGCATCACTCCCTTTGCCTCTGCAATCTCACAAAATAGAAATCTTACCTCTTTGTCGACTCTCTCAAAGAGAGATTTCCACAGAATCTCTGCTTCCTGGAAGGACTTCACAGTCCCTTCAATGGGATTCGAATTGCTTCCAAGCGAAAATTTTGGCCTCTCTGCTCAGTGCTAGATTTGCTCTTCGTGTTTCAAAATCAATGCTCCGATACCATGTGAAAATTCCTAATCGTCAAGGAACTCCTACTACAACAAATCTGAGTCTACTTCACCTACTTGATTTTAATATACATTATCAAGTTATTCTCTTAATACTGAAGCAAATTACTTCTGTATCCTACACTACTTAAAATTTGATTACATGAAACAAAAAAATGAGCAAAGAACAAGATACATATGACATAGTAATTTTTGGACAAAATAGTTCTTGGAAAACCTAATGCCGGAAAGTCGGTACAACAACTATGAGGGTTTTATATTATTAAGCAATAGTTCTCAATACAATGTTGGATGCCTTCCCACACAATCCAATGACAGAGAAAATATAATGAAGGAAAACTGAGTGAGTTTTACCTCACTTCACCCGACAGATTTCGACTAATCTTGCAGCAAAATTGGCTAACCCCAGCTATCTCTGCACTGGCCCTGCATAGGCTGTATGCCAGCCTTACAGGATTTGCGTAAGCTCTGCATTGTCTCTTTTTCGTATTGTGTCAACCTTCCCATTTGTTCCGAAAATTTCGACTCTCTATGTGAGGTCAGCTTCTGCTTCTGTGCTAGCCCTTTTGGCTATGTGCCAGGCTTGCATGGGCCCATATTGGCCCAACGCCAAAACTATTAGCTGGTTCACTACCTCTAGTAGCTTCTCTTTGCCTCTCTGTCAGTACTCTCGAACTATCCTTGCCCCTCTACTCCAACTGATCACCTAGTTCAAATTTCTCAGCTTCCTAGCCCCAAAAATTGAACTCCAGATCAATATGTTCTCTCCGTGTGTCTTTCTAAATGAAACCCAAGCCTTCTTCTTATAATTTTCTCATTGAGACTTCAATGGACGAGATTGAGTCTCTTCAACAGCGAATATTATAACTTGACTTGATCTGCCTTTTAGATCATTCTCACCCATATTTTGATTAATACCCAATAATATTTTAATTTTCCTAAGTTTAAACTTAGGAACCCAATTAAAAATATCAATTATTTTAATAAAATACAATCCAGGTGGAATTTCACCAAACAATTTATGGTTTCTTTAGAACCCATGTGCCTTAGCCTCTCCACCAATTTTCAAGGCTAGATCACATTCGATGCTACCAAAAACTAATCGAATTTTCATCATATCTTCGAATGCTTCTAATTATAAGCCATCAATAGTTGCACCAAATTCCTATTAACTGCTTTTGTTTTCCCATCTTTTTGAGGGTCAAATGTTGGAGACCTCTTCAATTTGTGTCCATCTTCTCCTACAATGTAGTCCAAAATGAAAGGATAATTTTAGGGGCGAATGTTCGCCCTTTGGCGAAATTAAGGGGTTTTAAATTTTTAGTGGGCGAATATTTTGTATCATAGTACATTTTTACAAATCACCTCAAATAGCCCACCTTATTTTTAAAAAAGGAGCCCTTGAAATTAGGTCAAGAATAGGTTGAATCCATTCGCCCACCTATGAGCCAAATTCCAATAAATGTATGGTAAACCACTCCATTCTTATATCCTGTAAACAGGTATGGTAAATAAATAAAACGTACTCAAAAATGCTAGACGTATCGAGTCCAAATTTATTTATCTCTTATTTAAGTGAATCCTATGCTATGGTAAATAGGTATTAAAAATATTTAATGCACACTCAACATGTTCAATGGTCATGCTTGTTTATTCTTCTATCAAATATAGGTTTTAACACCTGACAAATAATTCCTTCAATTAGAATCTTAATAAAACATAAAACATTCAATGACAAACACACACATTAATACAAATATTTTATCCTAGAAACCTAAAATTGGGAAAACTAGCAATATTTTTTTCACTATATTATTTTTACAATGTTACAATACAATACGTATATGTTGTAGCATTCATAAACCCCTAATCTATTAAACACGGATTAGAATACAACCATAGTTCCTTTGATCGGATCTACAAAACCATGGGAAAAGCCACCATGCACTCGAAAAACACTAAAAGTGAAAATCATGTGCTAAAAGCCACAAAATGGATGCAAATACTGTCCAAAAACCATGTTCCCCCCATGTGATCCCCCTATGTGTGTGGTGCATATAAGTCATGCAAAGAATATAACACATACCCAACATTTTCCCACTTCTTGTTTTCTCTGCATACAAGGGGCCATAGGAGTACACAATTAATAATCCAAGGCAATTATGCCCATTATTTCTATAAACCAAGAGAATTTCTTAGGCATCACATATTTTGTTAATGCATCTGCAACATTCTTCAAAGTGTATACCTTTACCAACAAAGGCTTCTTTTTTCAATCATATCTATCACAAAGTGATACTAAACATCAATATTATTTGTCTTTGAATAACAAGTGTGGTTATTCACTAAGAAAACTACACCTTGGATGTCACAATCTATCCTTATATCTTGTTGTTCCAACCCCATAGCTAAACATAATATATGTAACCAAACTACTTCCTTTCTTGCATGAGTGGTTTCCATGTATTCAGTTTCTGTAGTTGAAAGTGCCACTACAAATTATCGCTTGCTCTTCCAATTGATTTCTCCTCCAAATAAGTTAAACAGATACCCACTTGTAGATATTTTACGATCCATGTCTCTAGCCCAGTCTTCATAAACAAAGGCATGTATGTCCAACAGTTTGTCTATTTATAGTCTTCCTTGGTAGAACAATCCATAATCAATAGTTCCATGGAGATACCTGAAAATCCTCTTTATTATTGTTTAATGCTCCTTTCCTAGTTTTGACATATGCCTAGTTAATACTCCCACTGCAAGCCTAATGTTTAGTCTTGTACAAACCATAGCATACACCAATGATGCAAGAGCATATTCTCTCAAGTTCAACCTTGTTTAACACGCCTAAAATTTTACCAAGGACGTGGGTTCCATAAATGAAATTATTGTAATTGATAGTTTTATTTAATGAATTCTAGAAGAGTTGGTATAGATTAGTGCTTTGTCATATAAATGAATATGAATTGTTATCATTATTCATGTACCTAAGAGATCTTAGGAATGAGTCATAAATTCTTAGGATTTCTATTTTATTGTTTTGATTTGGAAGGATAAACTTCCTATGCATAAAATGTAAGCTTGCAGGCATATTGAGAGGATTATCCAAACAAAGTGTAATCGAGCCAATAGAAGGAGAAGTTGACAGCATGAGAATTTTTGTTGTTACATAAACCATGTACAATAATTATTTTAATGAAGGATTGATTTTGAAGCATTCTTTGTATATGTGGATTCATTTGTTTTGTTTGTGTTAATGCATATATGATCTAAGTGTGAAATAAATAAGATATTGGAGTCATGGCTTGAATTTGGATTTTGTGTGTGAAAATGAAGAGTAGGAATATCTATATGTTAGAGTGGACGGATGATCTTGATTTAATAAGAATGAGATTGTGATGAATTCTTATGGAATTCGTTGGAAGGAATGGTTGGAACCAACTCAAAGGCTATGAGTAAAATGAGTGACAATGGATTTAGCATTAGAAGTAGATTGTAGATCTCTAGAATCATATTGGGACCAACATATATTAGGCTCAAGGTACATCCAAATTATCTAGACTCAAAATATAGTAATATGTTGGAAATCTAGTTTGCATAATCTGATTAGAAATCTAGATTGTGTACAACAAAGAAATTTGAACATGGATAAGAGACATTTTCATTTATACCAAGGAAAGTCAACAGAATGAAATGATATAGGCTTAATGCCTTTTACTCATATCCTTGGTCTTAGGTGATGGTTTTATGCACACTAGGAGTTATCATGTTGTTGTATGAAGAAGGGTTTTGGTTAGACCAAAGTTGTAACCCTTGGTTAAATGTGTGATAATGGTGTTAGTGTGAGAGTTGGGAGGTGGTTTTAAATGCACAATCGATAGGAAAACAATAGTTAATACTTAAAGGTATTAAGCCATGGAATTTTTTGTTGGGATCATAGGTGAAGTTTTGTGGTTAGTGCCAATCACTAAGGGAATCCAAATTTGTCAGGTCCCTATAATACTAGTGATTACCCCATTACTATTATAGTTATATCCCTTATTAATATTGTTGTGCCCCTATTGTCCCCATATTTTTATTACTGTGCCCCATAGAATCCTTCTATTGTTATTTTTGTGCCTTGTTAGGTCGACTGAGTTATATTGTGACTCCTTAGACTCCTATATATAGAAAGGAGGTTTTGTCATTTGAATCATCCAAGAATTGTTCATTTGTGTAATGTAAAGGAGGTTACCCCCTCAAAGAGGCTAAATTCTAAGGCGTTGATCTATCTTTTCTATCTTTTTGTGAGCTGGTTTCATAACATTTGGTATTAGAGCTTTGTATTCTAGGGTTTCGTTGCTCCAAATAGGTCATCGTAGCATTTTCCCTATAAATTTGTTTCTGCGATGTTTTAGAAGTGAAAAAAAACCCAATTGAGACGAAATACAACTGAACCTCAGTCCCGAATTTTAGAGTTTTTCGCACTATATTTGCGGAGATATGATCTGAGGAAGTTGGTCTTTTTGCAGAATCATGAATTACATTACAAATAGGTGACCTGGGGAAAATCATCATAACTTTCTCTTTGAGCATCGAACTGAAATCTCATAAGAAGGTACAGAAAGAGGACGGATCGTAGTTTCTTGTATATATTTTTCAGAGCCAAAGGTCGAAACAGGGACATGTGGCATGTCGTACAAGCCCGCTCTACTGAACTAGTCTATAATCAGGTCACTATGGGAGATTTGGCATAACTCTTCCTTGGAGAATCCAATTTGGATCAGATTGGTGGCATTGGAAAGAGGACATAGAAGGCTACTGTAGGTTGAAATTTCAGAACTGGATGATCTGAAATTACAGAGATACATTAGAGGCAATATCGATCTCTTACAAAGTGAAAAAAGGTGTGTAGATTTTTTTAAATTTTTGCTTAAGATTGGTTTGAAAAATTATTTTGAAGGAATTCAAAGGGCATGGTAGAGCATTATTATCGGTAGCTGATGCCCCAAGGAAAGAAAATGCAAACACCTAGTAAGTAACCTGAAAGCTTTAGCATGACTCATGAAGAAGAGGAAGAAATGCTACATGATATATCAAAATTACAAGACCAAGTGCAACAAATGTCACTCTCACAAAAGCTAACAGAAGCTAAGATAAATGGTGTGGAATCTAAGATAAAGGGCATGGAAGCTAAGATGGACGATTTAAAGACAAGCATGGCAGATTTGAAGACAGATTTGACAAATTTTCTACAAGAAATACTTACTAATGGTGAAAGGGTAGTAAAGGAAACTCATGATGCGAAGAAAATAAACGTTAATCATGATTTCATAGACTCTGATGTTGGATCAAAGACCCACCATATTCCAAAAATCAATATGAGGAAGTTTGATGGCAAGGATCCCGCAACATGGATAT
Organism: Pinus tabuliformis; assembly: GCA_031772625.1. Taxonomy (NCBI): domain Eukaryota; kingdom Viridiplantae; phylum Streptophyta; class Pinopsida; order Pinales; family Pinaceae; genus Pinus; species Pinus tabuliformis. The sequence continues at coordinate 672,017,613 of CM062809.1, read as the reverse complement.
TACAGATGGAGCAATTTTTCGATCTCAATAATGTGCAAAACACACAAAAGGTACGTATTGCAACTTTATATTTGGAACCAAATCAGTTTGTATGGTATCAATGGCTTTGCTCTCGTAAAAAAATTATCACTTGGGAAATTTTTATGGAAGAATTAACAACACATTATGAGGATACAAAAATCAACACCTTTTTTAGCCAATTGATAAGTCTCAAACAAAAGGGTTCAATAATGAAGCACATTGAGGAGTTCCAAAAATTGAACATAAGGGTAAAAAAATATTCCAGAGGAGCATAGGATTGATGTGTTCATAGGGACTTTAAAGGATAATATCCAACATGATGTTCGCCTTTGGGAACCTGATTCATTAGAGAATGCATTCAAGTTAGCAAGAAAAATGGAAAGAAAAATTATGTCAACCAGGAAGCATACCACTCACAACTATAAAGATGGAAGTGTTGTTGCCCCTAGTCTTCCACAACCTATAAGGTTGGTGCCGCAACAATTGGAAGAAAAAAGAGCAAAAGGGCTTTGTTACAGTTGTGATAGCAAATACACTAAAGGTCATAAGTGTGTTTCGAAGAAATTATTCTACATAGATTGTGAAGAGGAAGAAGAAAAGGAGCAAGAAAGGTCAAAAGAAGAGGATATACTCTAGGAACTGTTAGCGCTTGAATTTGGCCTCAGGCTGAAGAAGACAAAATCCAAGGCAACATCAAACCACTTAGCCTCGTAGCTAGCCCTACGGGGACAGGAGAGGGCTCTCTCCGGGTCTATCTCTGCAAAAGGTCTTCAAAGGGCTGAGATGACCAATAAAGAACACTGATTTTAGGCTAGTAAACTGATAGGGAAAGTTTGATTTTAAATTTTTAGGGTTTTGTTGGAAAGCTGAGAAAGGCAATTTTGGGTGCGGGGATGTGACACAGTTTTTGCAGAGGTCTGTTTGGGGCAAGGTAGGCAATCGTCCTGATGTCTTTAAAGGAATTGAATGGATGGAAATGACTGGTGAGGAGCTAAGGAGAGCGAGAAACTTTCAGGAGTTCTCCTTAAACAGATGAAAACATAGATATTAAACAAACTTAAAGGCAGAGCATACAAGATTATGAATTCTACCTTAACACTTCATTTGTTTAATTTGCAAAAAAGAATAGTAGGAAAATGATACACATAAAAAACTTACAAGTACATGATAGAAACACACCATTAACACAAATAACCACAGGAATCCCAAATAGTGCTGCAAAACCCTGGTCTTTCCTTTGCCAAAATTGCAGAGATACAATATGTAATACAGTCTAAGCTTATCCCTCAAGAGTCCAACCATGAAAATGACTAAGAAAATACATAATATAGGCAAGCTAACACATTCCCTTGCCTCTATGGGTCGAGCTCATCATCCTAGGAGCTGTTTCAACCAATTCTAAACTGAGCACTACAATCTAGGCAATCAAAACAACTTGCTTCTATAAGCTAGGAAACCAATTCATTCATTAATTTTTTGCCATTTTATGAATGAATCTTCTAGAATAGGTAAAAAAGTGTCATGTCAACATGAAATTGCATCAATTACATCAAGGAGGATGAAAAATCCCACCAAAAAGTCAAAACTGGTCAAATGTTGCGTTTTCCTGAGCTGAAGGTGAAAAATTGAGAAAATGTCCTGATGCGTAGCGCGCCATTTCTCAACGCGTAGCGCGCTTTTAAGCCCACTTTTGGGGCACCTCCCGACATCCAAATGAGGCACAAGTGGGCTTGTTGGAAATTTCTGGATGTCTACTCTCCAGCCCAAGTGGAATTTCTCAATTTGGTGGCCATTTGCCCCTCCAAACATGCAATCTCCCAAGACTGCTTCCTGTGCGTCCAAAAAGTGGCAGAAGGTCATTTTTTGCTTGTTTTTTGACCTTTTGAGGGCCCAGACCTCAATGAAATGTCTTGGCAGTGGCTGAGCAAGTGTAATTTGTCATGAAAATCCATAAATGTTAAGTTTTTTTGAAATTGACCTCCCCAAATTAAGGGTAGCACGCGGCGTGCTACGCGTTGAGGGCAAAAACCTGTTTTTAGCAAAAAAAAATTCAAAATTGACCAAAATTGCTCCAAATTTTTTGAATTTTGAGCTGAGGGTTATCATTGAGCACCATGCTCCTTCAAGGTGGCTTCAGCCAAAATTTGAAGTGGATCGAGCCTTTTCCTCCGTTTTAGTGCCTTGGCCAAGCATGCTTTGAGTACCTTCATTTTTGCTTTGCACACATGCATGCGAGCCCAATAATGATTATTCATGTGGCGGAGCATATCTTTGTCCCTGTTTGCCTTGGCTAGCAACTTCTCTAAATGAGTATTCACCTGAATGAGCATAGACCCTTGCTCAATAGGTGTCAAATCACCGGGTCTCTTGCGAGCCAAGTTCCGGTCTTCTCGGATCCTCCGCAACTCATCAAGAGTGTGTTCATCCTCTAACTGCTTGTTGCGCTGCTCTAAGTATGTGATTGTCCAATTTTCCATTTCCAACTTTTGCTGCAACAAGTCATTTTCAGCCTTTTGTTGCTGAATGATCTCCTTTAGCTCTAAGCTAGGAGAGCTGATATCAAGGTCAACAATATCTATGTCTGGATCACCTGATGGCCCCTCATCAATTATGGGTTGCTTGCCTCTCTCCAGTACCTGTGCTGCTGTCGAAAGCGAGGCCCCTTCCACCTGATGTGGAGATAACACTCGCTGTGCTGGTGAAGAAGGCGAGACCCCTTCCACCTGGTGTGGAGATAATACTCGTCGTGCAGATGCAAATAAGGCCCTGTGGCCTCTCTGATATGTAACACATGCTGGAGTGCTGACATGCTCGGGCTCTGGAATGTGAAACTGTTGTGAAGGCCCTCCCTCATCATGGACAATCTCAGGAGGTGGCTGTGGCACCATGAAGAAGTCGCGAGAAATGAAATCCTCCCAAGCAATACCCTGCTGTGCCAACTGATGCATCACTATGATCTCGATCAGTGCATAATGATATATACTTTTGTGTTGCTGTGCGGGGTTCTTCCTTTGCACTACGGGCACCATCTTTTCTATATTTCGACACATGAAAAATGGAATGTTCATCATTCGTACCCGGGTGAAATGCATCAACAAACGGATATGGTATGAATATAAACGTGAAAATCTACCCTCACAAGTGAAATAGCGCATAATGAGCCTCATCAAGGGTGCATACTCATCCCTTAGGAATCTGAAAGGAAAAACAACAATTAGGTGTCTCATGCATCCGGGTTTGATGTATGGTTGATAATGAAATCTGTCTAGCTGCTTGCGCTTGTTCCACTCCTCCCCAACATTTGGTATCCCGGTGGCTTAAGCAACAATTTCAGGTGATAGAGTGAAATCCACTCCTGCAAGGTTCACATGACCATTGTGCAAATGTAGGACAAACAAGCGGACTAGTTCTCTGTGATGTTGAATTTGTGAGATTCGCTCACAATATCCAAGGCATGATTGATACTGAAAACATGTCATTGCAAGTGGACAAGCTTGCAAATGAGCCAAAGAAGTGGGCTCCTCCCTGACATGCCGACCACCCTTACCACCCTTGTGATGCCTCCTTGGCACTTCTACCTTCGGTGTTGAATCACTGTCATAACTCTGCTGATAATCTGATTCGGTTTCTGACATGGTTTTGAAGGCAAGATGGCTGAAATGTATTGCTGACTTGGCACCCAATTAACTGCTGTTTGATTTTTTCAAATGTTGTTACCAAGGGGACATAAATACAAGGGAATTGTTAGGGATAGGGGAACATGAGGGAATTAGGGACAATAAACATAAAGAAGGAATTTAGGGAAGGCAACATGGGAAATCACAAAATTGTGGGATTTTAAGGTGAAGTAGGGTTTGGGAATTTAGTAGGTTTTAGGGATTTTAGAGAGGAAAATTATGAAATTTCATGGGAAAATTTGAAGGAGAATGGTGATGAAAATGAGGGAAAGAGGGATTACAAATGGGAAACCTTGGACAACAAAAAAAAATTTGAAACCCTAGCACCATTAAGACTTTAAATTTTCCACAGCAAAGTAGGGTTTTAACTTCTCATTTTCATGGCATTTAAACATATTAATTTCTCTTTCATCTTGCAAAACCAAATCTAGCCATGGAGGAGAGGCCTACCTGCAATTTGCTTGAGAGAAAAGTCGATTTGATAGCTTGCTGGCAGTTTGTTGAGCAGAAAACCCAACGCGTAGCGCGCCTCGCCCAACGCGTAGCGCACGTGCAAATTTGTTCTGAGAATGGCAGCCTGATGCGTAGCGCACCCCTGACGCATAGCGCACCCTCCCTGATGCGTAGCGCGCCTCTGAAACTGCCCAATTTGCTCAAGAACTCTTGAAATCGCCTTTGCAAGGATTTACTTAGCTTGTGAGAGGCAAATGAGTTGCTAATGAAGAGTGATGTGCTTTTATAGGCTTCCTTTAGATTTTTATTTGCCCAAAACCCACTTTATAATGTTTGTATGTTGACACTTTTTTTGAATTAATTGGCTCTAACTTTTGGTTTCCTTTCTTTGAAAAATTGGTTGAAATGATGATTTATTTTGAAAATTTTTGCAGGGATAGCTTCCAAGATGCTTTGGCAAAGGAGACCAAGGCTGCACTTCAACATTTGGAGAATTTGAAATTTTGAGAATTTTTACAAAAACGAGATAGTGACCTTTGTTTTTCAAAAACAGAGTTTTGAAAACAAGGTGAAAATTTAGCTGTACAATAGTGAGAATTATTGAAATGATGTTTTATGAAGGACATCCCTCTGGCCTGCTGGTCCTTTATGACCTCTCAAGACAAAATTTGACTCAACCCTAGACCTAAGACCTCGAAACTTAAAGCAAGATGAATGACCCTTTGAAGATTTTATTAACTTAAACAAACCTGAACCAGCAGTGCCAAACAAGAGGGGAATAAAAGACACAAACTCCCTCCACCAGGATTATGGCATGCCTAACGGAATGCAACATGATCACACTGATGGGACACCTAATCATGAAATGCAAAGAGCTTTGATCTCTGGTGGAGGGCTACTAGACTGACTCTAACAGGAACAAAGCCTAGATAAAGAAGAAATGAATTTAATCATATCTTGTAATGCATTGGCTGGAATTACCACTCCTTAAACCATCAAGATAGAAGGACAAATCAAGAAGAAAAAGGTAATAGTGTTGATTGATTCAGGAAGTACCCACAATTTTATTCATTGTAAGATATCAAAAGAATTGAATTGCTTCCTATATCCAACACCAGAGTTTCAAGTGATGGTTGCAAATGGAGGAACGATAAATTGCTCTGGAAAGTGTCATAATATCAAGCTATCCATGGGAGAATATGTATTGACTAGCCCAATGCTTTCCATTCCAATGGGAGGTGCTGATGTTGTACTAGGAGTCCAATGGCTACAATCCTTGGGTACAATAGCTTTTATTTTTCAAGAACTTTTCATGAAATTTTCTGTGGAAGGAAAGGAAGTTGAATTAAGGGGTATTGCAGGGAAACCAGGAAAGATAATCAGCTCTAACGGTATGACAAAGCTTCTAAAAAAGGAACAAAGAGGTGAAATTGTACAATTATGTTCGCTATATGTTTCCACATCGAAATCATCTATTTCTCCAAATCTCCAAAAAGTCTTGGACAATCATTCCAAGGTATTTGAGACTCCCAAAGGTCTCCCACCTATTCGTGACCATGATCATGCTATTCATCTTATTCCAGGAAGTGTGACTCCAAACATCAGGCCATATAGATATCCCTATGCCCAAAAGAGTGAAATTGAACGTATGGTTGCAGAAATGCTAGAGGTTGGTATAATTCAACCTAGTCAAAGTTCTTTCTCTGCTCCAACAGTATTGGTGCACAAGAAGGATGGATCATGGCGCATGTGTCCGGACTATAGGGAGCTCAACAAGCTCACTATTAAATATAAGTTTCCCATTCTTGTCATTGATGAATTACTAGATGAATTGCATGGATCAATTTACTTCACCAAGTTGGATCTTCATTCAGGATATCATCAAATCAGAATGAAGATTGAAGACATTCCGAAAACAACATTTAGAACTTATGAGGGTCATCATGAATTTTTGGTCATGCCTTTTGGCCTTATCAATGCACCTTCTATATTTCAAGGTTTGATGAATCCCATTTTCAAACCCTTCCTTAGAAAGTTTGTGTTAGTATTTGTTGATGATATACTAATCTACAGCAAGTCTTGGAAGGATCATGTTGAACATGTTGACAGGGTGCTACAACTATTGGAGGAGAAACAATTATATGCAAAAAGATCCAAATTTTTCTTTGGAGTACAAGAGGTGGAATATCTGGGTCATATTGTATCTCATGAAGGAGTTAAGGTAGACCCTAGTAAAATTAAAGCCATTAAGGAATGGAAAATCCCCACATCCATAAAGGATCTGCAAGGATTTCTCGGGTTGACAGGGTATTATCGCAAGTTTGTTAAGAATTATGGGAGAATAGCATCACCTCTAACAACATTATTGAAGAAAGATGCATTTTCATGGACTCCAGAAGTAATAAAGGCCTTAGAACATCTTAAAGAGGCAATGGGCCAAGCACCGGTCTTGGCTACACTGGACTTCACAAAAACTTTTATTGTGGAATGTGATGCTTCAGGAAATGGAATTGGTGTTGTTTTAATGCAAGATGAAAGACCCATTGCTTTTGAAAGTCGTCCAATCAAGGGAAAGTTTTTACACAAAGAAATTTATGAGAAGGAAATGTTGGAAATACTACATGCACTTAAGAAATGGTGACCCTATCTAATGGGAAGACACTTCAAGGTAAAAACGGATTATGATAGCCTTAAATACTTTTTAGAACAAAGGTTATCCTTTGAAGAGCAACAAAAGTGGGTCACAAAGATGTTGGGTTATGACTTTGAAATCATCTACAAAAAAGGGAAGCAAAATGTGGTGGCAGATGCACTCTCAAGAAAGGATGAGGATGTGGAAGCATTGTTGTGCACCATTTCTATTATCCAACCAGATTGGATAAACGAAGCAAGGGAGGAATGGAAGAATGAAGAAGACGTGTGGGCACTTATTCGAAAGTTACAATAATATTCCAGTACATCTGATACATTTAGCTAGAAAAATGATTCGTTATGGTACAAAGATCGCTTATACCTTTGTAAGAATTCTCAACTCAAACAGAATATTCTTATGGAATTGCACACTTCTCCCTTAGGAGGGCACTCAGGATTTTTAAAAACTTACCACAGGGTTAAGAAGGATTTTTTTTGGGATGGCCTTAAATCGGATATTCAAAAGTTTGTGGTGGAATGTTTGGTTTGCCAACAAAATAAAGTTGAAAAAATTAAGACCCCGGGTCTATTACAACCTTTATCCATTCCAATCCAACGTTGGGAGGAGGTTTCAATGGATTTTATCACAGATTTACCCAAGTCTTAGGGAAAGAGTGTCATCATGGTGGTAGTTAACAGACTTACCAAGTATGCACACTTTTGTGCACTATCACATCCATTTAAAGCCAGTACAGTTTCTACTGCATTTATGGAAACAATTCAAAAGCTACATGGAAATCCAAAGATTATTGTAAGTGACAGAGATCCCATTTTCACTGGAAATTTTTGGACAAAATTATTTTCTTGTCTCGGTACTCAGTTAGCTCATACCTCATCTTATCATCCTCAATCTAATGGGCAAACTGAGATAGTAAACAAATGTTTGTAAGGATATCTTTGTTGCTTTGTATCTGATAAACAGACATAATGGGTCAAATGGTTGCCCCTGGCTGAATGGTGGTATAACACTTCCTTCCATACAACAACAAAAATGACCCCATTTATGGCACTTTATGGATATCAGCCACCATCCATCACATCATATTTAAGAGAAAATTCTAAGGTTCAAGCAGTGGAACATCACATCGAGCATCAACAACAAATCCTCCAACTCTTAAAGGATAACCTTGTGTTGGCGTAGAATAGAATGAAACAATAGGTAGATCAACATCACAGCAAAAGAAGTTTTAATGTAGGTGATTGGGTATTGCTACGACTACAGCCATATAAACAAATGTCCCTCAATAAAGCTAAGAAGGATAATAAATTGTCACCAAAGTATTATGGTCCGTACAAGGTGTTGCGAAAGATTGGTACTATGGCATACAAATTGGAGCTTCCTGCAGCTTCTTGAGTGCACCCAGTTTTCCATGTTTCATGTTTAAAGAAGGTTATAGACGACAAGCTCCCAATTCAAACAATATTGCCAAAACTTGATGAGGAAGGAAAAATTATATTGGAACCGGAAGCAGTCACAGAAACAAGAACTCGACAACTATGAAATCGATCAATTTCATAGTATCTCATCAAGTGGAAGAACTTATCCTCTGAAGATTCCACATGGGAGGATGATAATTTTATATAGAAGCATCCGGAACTACTCAAGCATTGAGGACAACACTTTTTTGAAGGAGAGGGTCATGTTAGGTCCCTATAATACTAGTGATTACCCCATTACTACTATAGTTGTATCCCTTATTAATATTGTTGTGCCCCTATTGTCCCCATATTATTATTACTGTGCCCCATAGAATCCTTCTATTGTTATTTTTGTGCCTTTATATTATTATTATTAGGTCAGCTGAGTTATATTGTGACTCCTTAGACTCCTATATATAGAAATGAGGTTTTGTCATTTGAATCATCCAAGAATTGTTCATTTGTGTAATGTAAATGAGGTTTCCCCCTCGAAGAGGCTGAATTCTAAGGCGTTGATCTATCTTTTCTATCTTTTTGTGAGCTGGTTCCATAACAAAATTGGTAGGTTTAACATTAGTGTGAACCCTATTAACACTTAAAAGTGAGATACACGAGTCAAGGATAAGAGGCTACTCACTATGGAGTAGATAAGAGAGAGCATTTTATAGAGGAAGAACAAAAATAGACATGATGGAGAAGGTTTTTTAATCTAATGGTGACATGAATTTCCGTGCACTAACTGGATGGTTCAATCAATAAAAAAGCCAACTACACTAGCATATGTAACACGAAACATGTCCTCTTCCTCGTCCTATGTCTTAGGACATTGATATGAAAATGATTTTACACCTACAACAATAGGTACCTTACCTAGTTTACTTTCTTGCACATTAAATCTCTGCAATATTGTCTTGACATACTTCCTCTAATCTAACAATAGCTTCCTCATTGCTTGATCTCTTTTAATCTCCATTTCCAAAATGAAAATTTCAACACCAACATCTTTCATGTCAAATTTGGACGAAAATTAAGTTTTCACATCCTGGATGATTTCCATGTCATTTCTAATCAACAACATATCATCTACATACAAGACCAAATAAACAAGATGATCACAACTAATTTAAGAATCATACAACGATCAACTTTTCTCCTTGTGAAGCCGAGTCCATTTATTTATGTATCAAAATTTTGAAACCACATCCTTGGTGATTGTTTCAACCCATACAAGTACTTTTCAACCTTCATACCAACTCTTTCTTACAGCTCATTACAAAGAATTATAGATGCTTGATACATAGATTTTCTTCCATATCCCCATGTAGGAATGTTGTCTTCACATCCATATGTTCTACTTTAGAATCCAAAGTAGAAAAAAACAAATAAAAAAATCTCATAGAATCTAACTTTTCAATAGGAAAAAAAATATCACTAAATTCAATTCCCTACAATTGGGAATAACATTTTGTTACTAATCAAGCTCTATATTTCTTTACTTTTCCTTATGAATTCAAATTCTTCTTAAAAACCCATTTGTTACTAATGGGTTTTCTTCCATTCAGTAACTATGATAGATTATGTTGATGGTGCTGGAAATTTTTCAACCAAGGGGAAATCCCTGATGTGAAGTCCCAATTAGACCTCACACCATTTGGAATAGGAGCCCCATCTAGAATGTTGGCCCAGTTGCCATATGTTCTTATAAATATTCCTTGGCTTTAGCTGTTAGCAAGAAAGAGAAGTGTGTATGTGCCTTTGTGAAAAGAAAGTTCTTTACTTTTCCTTATGAATTCAAATTCTTCTTAAAAACCCATTTGTTACTAATGGGTTTTCTTCCATTCAGTAACTATGATAGATTATGTTGATGGTGCTAGAAATTTTTCAACCAAGGGGAAATCCCTGATGTGAAGTCCCAATTAGACCTCACACCATTTGGAATAGGAGCCCCATCTAGAATGTTGGCCCGGTTGCCATATGTTCTTATAAATATTCCTTGGCTTTAGCTGTTAGCAAGAAAGAGAAGTGTGTATGTGCCTTTGTGAAAAGAAAGTAAGTGTGCCTTGTGAGTGTTCAGTTGTATATGTTTCAATGTTCTTCTACTACGGAGAGAAAAAGAAAGTGAGCCTCTAAGATATGTTGAAGGAAATGTAGCTAGGTTTTGTCTTCATAAATGTACTTTTGATATTTATATTTATTCAAGAAAAAGAAATATTATTTTTATAATATGTGTCAATGAGTTTCTTTCTCATTGAAGTAGGTCCAGCACATGTTAAAGTTCTATAGGTAAATCAAAAGGTCAAAAGAATTGTGTTAAATACCTTAAGGGTATGTTACATTGTGTAAAAGATTCAAGGAAGTCACCTCCAAGCAAAGTCAAGTCCCATCCTATGCAGAGGCACCATCAAAGAGTCTCCTTCAAGCATGTGACACCACCAAAGAAACCATTTGAAGTAAGTATAACAAGTCGGCTTGCAAACAATCTACATGTCGGTCTGCAAACATTCTACATGTCGGCCTTCTAGTTGGCCTAAAAGGAGGGACAATCCTCTGTAAATAGAGGTTTTCCACTCCATTACAACGTCCACTAAGAAGCTCCGAAATATGTGAAGAGAAGAGGCTAGAAAAAGGGTAAGAAAGTACGTAGAAGAGGTCTTCCAGTGTAGCGAAGGAAGGAGGATAAAACCTGAAGGTAAAAGGATTGTTTTCTAGGGTTAATATAGTCACACGTGCGAGAAAATATAGGACAATCTGTGGTTATATCAACAGTAAGGTCACAATCACATGTTCATCATTGTTTGGGTCATAAATTAGGTCTACAAGGCCTCTCAAGGCAAGCGAAGAAGACTCTCTCTCTATCGAAGGTAAAAGGACCCTAATTCTCAAGGGTACCTCTCTCATGTGTGAGAATAAGGGCTGCAGTGTTGTCACACTAAGCCTACCACCATACATCAAAGGAACTCGGATGATTAGGAGAAGGAATGAGTATCCTTAGGTGAAGGATGTCACTAAGTAAAAGTATCTCTTCTAGAAGATCTACTAACAATGGAAGGAAGAACGAAGTGCTGGAAGAAGGACAAAATGGTGGGGAACGAAGTGTCGGAAGGAGGTGAACAAAGTATCGAGAAAACATAGTGCAGAGAAAAGGAAGGACTTGAATTGTGCTTGGAGGATCTTCTATTAAAGGGTCTAGGGTTTGGCATTGATCAAGAAAGAAGCTTCAATAAGAGAAAACTTATCAAAGGGTTTTACTCTCAAGAGAGAGAGGTTTTTTCCCTGGCAGAGAGCCAACATCTTGTGTTCTTGTTTTGATGTTTTGATAGCAATTTGATGAAGTACACACACATGCATTAATAATAATAAGAAGAAGATTAAGCTAACAAGAAAAAGTAAAAAAGACTCCACAAATTTTTATCAATTCAAGAAGAATCACACTTCACCTAATTTCCCTAGACTCTTTAACATGGTATCAGAGCTAAGGTGACATATCAAGGAAAAGGGAAACTCAAGAACACTCATCGAGGAAAGGCATCTACAAGGTTGAAGAATCAAGCCAAATCTACTCAAGGAAAATAATTCCTACCATCTATCATTTATCATGGAATACTACAAAGCAAGAAGAAGAGCCTTACACAAAGGCACCTACAAATAAGAGTAGATCAAATAAGGACATACATCATCTACAAGTTACCAAGAAAATCTCTTCATCAAGCAAGTCCACTTGGAGAAGGAAACTTGAAGAACATCAAGATCCTAGGAAGGAAATCCATCAAGTTTTCAAGGAGAAATTAAATCCACTACATCTCAAAATATATCAAGTAAGGATATGTCCCCTTTTGAATATACATCAATATATTTTTTTCAAGTAAAGCAACAAATTGGTAGGTACCAATAAATTTCTTTCATGGAAGAAGAGGATTGATTTACTTCTCGAGGAGAATGAAATCCTAGAACATGTCAAAGGGAATATCAATATCCCCACTAAGGAACAAACTCAAGCGTTAGCCAAGTAGAATAAGGATGAGACACGAGCTCAAAGGATTATAATAGAATCTATCATTCCCTATGTCTCCAAATTTGAAACATCAAATTTTATTTATGATAAGATAGTAGAGTTATTCTCAGTATCCACAATCAAAGAAGTGATAACTCTAAGAAATGAATTGTACAAGATGAAAATATCAAAGGAAGGAATAGCTCCCTACTTCATGAATATCTCTTAAATGATGGATCAACTTCAAGAGCTTGGGGAATTCATCTCTGACCAAGAAATGACAAATGTAGTACTCAATGTCCTACCTGAGGATTGGGGCAATTTCACATTAAGCATATATGCCAAGAAGGAAATAACCACACTTAGTGAAATTTGGTCTCTATGCAAGATAGAGGAAACCAGACTTAAAGCAAAGGAAGATGTGGGATAAAGGGAGTAAGCATTTGATACCATGGGCAAGAGAAAGGGAAAATTTGGAAAATATGGTCCACGAAGAACAAACAACAAAGATATGTCCAAAATCCAATTCTAGGGATGTCAAGAATATGAACACTATAAAAGGAATTTTCCTAAGCTTAAGAAGGACAACAACAAACACAAGAAAGAGGGAATAATCTCACATAACTCAAGAGGTGAAAGAAGAAGAAAAGAAGAAAAAGAAGGAAGATCCTCTAAATCTCTACTATGACTAAGCCAAACTCTCTACTTCAAGTCTTCTTTCAAAATTTGAGTAGGATAGGAGCATGTAGGAATAAAATAAAGTTTCATAGCTAGAAACTTATTCTAGAATCTAGAAACATGAAGTACATAGAGTTCTAGATACTCATCTAGAAAGATCATTTATAAATTAGAACAAAATGCATGGTTAGAAATATCTTCTATAATATAGGAGCATGATGGACATAGCTCAAGATATTCATGTAGAAGAAGCATACTAGAATAGGACCTCATCCACTATAAAATAAAATTGATCATGAATAAGAATCTTAGAATACCTCCATTGTCAAAAGGAAATAAACATTTGCAGGGTAAGGGTCTTCAACATCCTATGATGGATTCTTCAAAAGAATATTCATGAATAAGAAGTAGATGTCTCATTGGGAGGTCCCATTCATGGGATTCAAGAAAAGGATGATGTGTAGGTAAGCTAAGATGAAGCAAGAAGGGCCACACCATGAACATTCAAATAAAGTCAAGATGATCAAAGGATAATCAAGATGAGGTATGTATGCATCAAATTCTAGTCATGTTATCATATGTATATTATTGAATCATGGGTATAGTTCTATAACATGATTAGGTATGAAATAATCTCTTTCACCAAGGACATGCTTGAAGGCATGTACTACAACGCAATGAAGGTCAACAAAAGGACATGCTCACATAAGGAGTATAATATTGCTGACTAAGACGCAAGAAGAAATACTAACTTGTCCAGGAAGCAAGAAATGAAGAAGTTTTCTCACAATGAGCATAAGGTGGTTGACCAATCTATCCAAGAAGAAGAAAATGAAAAAAGAGATCAAGCATGTGAAGAAAACTATGATCACCGAGAATAACTATATGATAAGATACTTTGAAAATATCTCCCGAAAGAAGGTAGGACAACTCTAACAAAGGAAGGAAGGACCCTTGACACCTATCAAGGCCTTGGAGATATGAAAGATGCATATAACTGATTCTACTCCATGAAGATGTCATGATGAATAAATCCATCGAGCAAAAATTAATGTTGAAGCAATATGAGGATGAATTCATGAAGGGATACTAGGTCGAAGCATGTAAACAAGCAAGTACAACGAAGCATCATTAAGAAGAGCATTCTGAAGCATGAACAGATAACAAAGGAGTAGCCAGATGCCAATAAAACTTGATGTATGACAAGAAAGCCACTTTCCATGAAGGAAGCAATGACATGACAAACCAGGAAGGAAAGTGATCAATGGATGGTGCCCTACCTAGAAGAAGTTCAAAAAAAGACTTCATGACATCAAAGAAAGGAAGGAGATCAAGCATCTGAAGGACCCATGAAGAAGAAGTTGTTTATGAATGAAAGAGTCCCTAGTTAAGAGGGAGCTTTGAATGGTCCTTGATCAAGAGGGAGTTTTGGATCGCCTTTGATTACAAAGGAGTGACAATTATGGTTTTCCATATCATGTATCATGCAGTAGGCTAGGACTAACAATCGTAAGTCTAGATTAAGACCATGAATGGAAATATAGACACAAGATAGACACAACATTATTGTATTCACTTGGGAAGAAATAATGGGAGGATTGGGTAATCATTTGGCATATGATACTCCTTGAGGATGTGTAGGGAATCCAAGGCAAGAGTAGGCAAGAGGACCGATATTATTTGAGGGCTGAGAACCCAAGACAAGAATAGTCCTAGAAGGTCATACTCAGTGAACACCTGGGTGGGTATGTACCTTGAGAGACAATGAAAATGTGTTTGACATCAGGCTTCAAGTGTTAATTAAAATTCCCAAGATACATGTATACAATTAACATCGCTAAGTCCAGTCATCAATCATTGGAGCCACGACTTTCTCCCCAAAAGTACTAACTCAGTCTCTATGATACCTTATGGGAGAAGCCAAGGTGAAAAGTATTTTGCTTGTACCATGAGGGTGTATATATAACAAATGGGGTGATCCTTAACCTCCCTTGTGACACTTGGACTACCCTTATGATTTTTCGACTTCTCTATGACCTTTTGACTTCCTACATGACTTTTCACATTACATGAATGACTCTTGGAATTCCACTTTACATTATATTTCTCCAATATTGATATACATATTCCACAAAATTATGTGGCACATGACGACTCATGACATGACACTGATGACATGGATTACATGACAACATTGAAATTTCAAGCCATACTTTGTTGTTGCTTGCTTTTTGCCTTCTAAAAGTTAGATCATGATCTTCTTATTTGTCCTTCAAATGGCTTAGAGATGAGGAGTCTTGAATGGAACTTGATCTTCAACTGTTGTCTCATTTGATGTCCCGTTGCTTTCTCTTGATTGATCATCTTGTCTTTTCAACTAATGAAGTGTCTTTTGGCATGGTCTCCTTCTCCATTCTCTTCATCATCATCTTGTCATGGTATGAGAGAGTACTTGCATCTGCAATTCACTCATGACAAGACGACATCAGTCTGATAAACCCCTAGTCTAAGATGCAACATGATGATTTGTTGACTGAGCCAAAACTAGGTGGAAGGATGAGGGAGAGGCTCAATGAATATGAAATTACATAGCTCAGGTAGTCAAGGGTTAGGCTTTATCCTTGAGACTACGCAATGCGCAGTTCAGACTTGGACTGGACATAAAGATTTGGCAGTTGGGGAGCTCAGGGATTTAGGCTAAGGGCTTGAGTGTTGATTTTTCTCACTGCACAGTTATGGAAGGCAGAGAAGCCCAAGATATTGCAACAGTGTGTAGTTAAGGAGCTTAGAATTGAGGCTTAAGCCTTGAGATTGCACAATGCACAATACTGATTGGGAAGGAAAGAAAAATTACGCAGTTTTTAAGGTCAAAGGTAGAGCTTGAGCACTGTGATTACACAGTGCATAGTCTTGGAAGGCAAGAACTATGCATTATGCAGGTCCAAGACACAATGTTGTAGCTTGAGGGCTGAGACTATGCAATGCATAGTTCAGAAGGGCTGGATGAGGCTAGGTTGTTCGGTCGGGAAGTTTTCCAAATTTGACTAAGTGTGGGACCTGTAAAGATAATGTGAATAGTGACAATAATTTATTGTTATCGCACACTTAGAAAACTTGATGAAATAACATATATCATCTAGAACACATGAGCAATATACTTTCCTTAGTGCAACAACTTTGTGACAACTTACGACAAGTGTGGCACCAAAGATACACTTTGCAACAACCGTGATGATACTTGTGTGACAATGCTTGAAACTTTGGGAATGAGTGTGATACATGTTTACATGGTAAGTAGAAATCATTAATGAAAATATTACCCCTTTAAACAAGCAATAAATTCATTTTACATGATAAGCAATAGTTTCACGCCAAAAGAGGACACTTGTGACATGAAAAGAAAAGTGTGAACGACACTTGCGATATGTGAACGATAATGAAAAAAACACATTCCAGAGTGAAGATAACATGAAACTATAATAATTAAAGTGAGATAAAGCAAAAGTGACAATCCAAACCATGAAAATGACACTCGCCAAAGAAAAAGTGCACAAAAGCAATAGTTTGCAAAAATCATTGAAATAGAAGTACAAATGTAGCTAGAAGTGAGAGGTTGTCAATTTCAATGCGCACTGAGTGTTGACATGGATTGAACATAGTGCAAGAACTGTCTTGATAGACTATGATAGGATTATTCGAGCTTGTGTGAAGAAGTGTGCTCATGAATTCATTACGGAATGAGCATGTGTGAGCATGTGACTTCAACACTTACAACCCAAAATGGAGCTCAAAGAATAATCATATCTAGAAGTGACTACAGAAAGGTCAATCGAAAGATCCATACTAGGCTCCAAAATTCAAGTATAGGAAATATTTTGGAGGGTGTTTGAGGAAGCGACAACACTTGGCGACACACTAGTAGAACTCCAGCTTCTCTGCCTTGGTCAATTATTTTGTGTAGGATCTAGTTCCTTATGGAGTATTGATTCATCATTCATATTACCATGGATTCCCCACTTACCCTGTGCATAAACATAGTCCCCTTCGTTCCTTTACTCAATTAAACACAAACATAATATCAACGATCACACAGTGTTTCGAATCAGGATAGGGTAATGAAGTTCGCGAGCTTTAGATATTCAAAGTATAGTTTTTCAACTCTAGCGTTGCTCTGCTGTCAATAGGCCTGGATAATACCCCGATGGAGTTGCTTGCTTCACCTCTCTACGTAGGAAGCCTTTCACTTCTTTCACCTTTATTTGTTTATTTTATATAGGACTGTGAATCAAAACTTATTTATTTCATGGGCAGAAGAGGGATCCCGAATTATTGTGAGAAGGAGAGGTTGTCCTTTCAAGGAAGCATATATAAGAGCTTTGATATTGGTTTTCTTATTTGTACTTTCCCCTTGTCCTTCTCTACTTGATTAGATTATCTAGAAAACACTGAAACATAAAAACCCATGTGTAGGCATGAGGTTTCCATAATATGGAATGGAGATCATGGTTCGAAACAAGGATTTCCTAATGCTAGGATCATATTTTCCATTGGAACGTCATCGACCAAATGATGTGACCAAGACAAGAAAGAAGGACAGAGAGTTAGGAAAATGTTGCAGTGTCACAAATTCCTTCTCCATTTTGCGACATTGTCTTTTGGGCCCAGACAATACACCTATCATGCAAAGTCTTATCAACAGAACATAAGGAAAAGACACAACACAACAAGAAAGTGAAACCGAAGCACAAACAAAAGGAGGCTAAACTAAATGTGATACAAGATAGATGTTATAAAGATAAGAAATACTAAAAATAACAAGTGCAGAATTAGTGCAACAGGGGGGAAACTAGAATGCATCTAATCCTACTCCGAACCTAACATCTAGAAGGTCGGGGTTACGTATAATGAAATGTCCATTGAATCCACCATAGTTGTTCTTGACTTGTAATCACAAAGATGTGATCGATTAAAATTGATATAAAGTAAGGTGAAAGAGAAAATATGAGAGATTGAAGAAATAGCACAACAAAAAGAAGGTATTTCCTGTGGGCAGAAAGATTTGTCACAACCACTACTTCTAACTAGTTCACACTCTTACCTTTTCGACAGAAACCATAGTCAGAACAACCTCAAAGAATTCTTGTAAATGCACCTTCTTTTGTGTCATCCTATTTAGCAAGAACAAGAAAAGGATAAAACCTATTATTTGCAATGGAGCTTTCCAAGTAAGATTGCTCCAACCATTCGACGATTGGATCATGAAATTTTAAACAATCCTCTTGAAAACCATGAAAACTTTGAAACAATGAATCTTGAATTAAAAGCGTGGGATTAGGATGGGAATATTATGATGGAAAATGGATATGATCATATTAAAAAAGCATTCCAAGGTAGTGAGGACTTGTCATAACCATTAGTGAAGGCTGAAGTGCCTCAAGCGATTGACAATTGTATGAATAGTGAGATGTTGAACCATGAAGATCAAATGATGTAAAACAACTGCCATTGGATATATTGGTGGGAAAATGATAAAACATATGAAATTTAATATCATGATTAAATGGACCTTTTTTGGCATGATATTCTCAGTTATAAAATAAAAAATATATATTAGTTTGAACATCTTCACAAATTCTCTAAATAATTGAATCATCTTCTTCACATGATGAATGTAACAAACTATTTCTTTGTATCTAGTAACATAATGCACTAGCATCGCAATCATCGAAAGAAGTGAAAAGGAATTCCAATACAACAAACACATGAGATACATCAAAACATGATGAATGAAGAAGAACTTGGTTCACACAATAACTCATTCATTCATTCGCACTCAAGAGGATTTCAGGTGCGATGAAGAAAAATATTTGTGATATGATATTCACAAGAAAAATCAAGAGCTGCTCATCATGAAATAAATCTGATAGATATGATTCGTTCAACCAAATATGATATTTGAGGTGATTAACTTCACAGTTCCATGACTTTATGCGAGATACAAATTCCAAACCTAAGTTTCATGTAAGAGATTTGCATGAACATGAATCCACTGAACAAGATTCTTGAATCCGATTAGAAGTAAAATGTTGAAAGTATGAAAAATTACATCTGAAATACCAAAAATCTTTCAAAAATAAATTTATATTGAGTGAAACCATGCAAAGAGAAGGATTGTGTGAAACAGACTAGATCTGACTTAGTCTGGGGGGATTATCAAAGTCGCAATATCCTCACATAACCATCAAAAGAAGTTAAAGTTCCTCGACTTGCTGACAAGTCCTGAAAATTGCAAAAGAGATACTCCATGCTCTTCAATTCCTTCATCCGATGAGTTTACTTCTCACTTGACACAAGGTGGTGAGATTATCCATGATGGAAGTGAAAACAATCAAATCATTGGGTACTCTTTCCATCCTTCATCATCTCTTCTCTTGTATGAAGACAAGTCTTCAAACCAAATTGCTCATGAAATTTCTCTGATTCATATATCTTCATATTTGTGATCAAAAGAATCTTTCAACTTGAGTAATCAGGTTGTTGAAGTTGGAAAATCCAATCAAATAAGTGATAGATATGGATGCCATCCGGTGAGTAGTGGTCTTATTGGAACAAGTGGTAGCAACTATTCTCACGATGCACGATCTTTTTCGATTTTCAAAATGTGATTTTATAATCTTTGCAAGTAGATGCATCGCAAACAATAGAGAACAAGGGATAGTGAGATGAAGAGGAGGTTTCGATAAGAACTTCTTCTTTGATCAAATCAAATTCTAGATCTAAATTAAAATCTTCATGAGAAACCAAAAGATCATTTGATGCACCTAGGGTTTCATGGTAGCATACATCAACAGAGCCATCATCATTAAAATGATTTTTGCCTAAGACTATGGATTGGTTGAAAGAATTCATTGCATTTGTTTCACTATAGAGATTAGAAGATTGAAAATCATCCAAGAATGGAGGCACATTATCTTGACATGGGGAAATTTGAAAAAGGGAAGATAGATCAAGAGTCTATTAACTTTCCTCATCCTTTACCAGTGTACTGTGACTTCCTTGTATATGATCACAATTTGAATCAATAACTCGAAAATCAGGAGAGAATTAATAGCTAGTTGGTGGAGCAGATTGATCAAGCAGACGATGATATGCATAGTAATGATATGTAGATGATAGAGGATGGCAAATGTCCCTTAAAGAAGTAACACTCTCAATGGAACCATATTCAAGATTATTGTTTAGAGTGCCAATTTCATATTGAGAATGAAAGGATTAGCCTTCAGCCTAGGCTCCATGAACCATTCCAAGGTTTCTTCAATTAGATCTAAATCATGAAAAACGGAAGGAGGATGAAGAGATGGATTAGGAATTTGATCTACAAATTTCCCAGCTTTGTTATCATAGCACAAAGGCACTCTTATTGAAATTGGAAAAGGAGAAGGATAAGGAAGAAAAGGAGCAGTAAATTCGTCCTCTGAAATTAGAGGTTTCTCATGATTCACAAGAGTTGGGGAAGTAGAAACATCAAGGGGTTCAGGTTCACCATGCAAAGAGATATGAAACAAACGATGAAACTTTTGTTTCAAGAAATCCCAATCCATATCTTCTTCAGGAAATTCACAAGAAAGGTGAAGGAGTCAATTAGAGAAATCCTCAACTAATTCATTAGGCTTCATTCTTAATTGGTTAATTCTTTTAGGAACATCCTAGTAATCATACCTATCAAAGGCTTGATGAAGCTTGTAAAGGAAATGATGAAAAGAATGGATGGAAGCAGATGGTGAGGTATGACACCATCAACTAGCTTGACCTTCAAGGGTGAGGCAGAAGATAATACAAGCCACATATTCACTATCAATTTCGTAATATTCCCAAAATTTAATAAAATCAGAAATGTGCTTGGTTATGGACATTCCCTCATCACCACTAAACTTCAACTAGGACAAGAGATTAAGAGGACCATCAGGGATTGAAATTTCACCAGGGGACATGTTGGAAAAACACCTCGGGAATATGATTTTAGGACAAGAAATTTAAGATAAGATATTCAAAACAGACTCAACAGGCATAAATTGTCACTTGACCCTCCTTCTAGAGCCATTTATTAATGGTGCTAGAAATCCATGAACTAAGGGGGTCTCCCTAATGTGAAGTCCCAATTAGACCTCACACCATTTGGAATAGGAGCCCCATCCAAAATATCAGCCCATTTCCCATATGTTCTTCTAGATTTTCCTTGGCTTTAGCTGTCAGCAAGAGAGAGAAGCATGTATGTGCCTTTGCGAAAAGTAAGTAAGTGTGTCTAATGAATGTTCGGTTGTAAATGTGTCAAGTTTCTTCTACTAGGGAGAGAAAAATAAATTGAGCCTCTAATATAGAGAATAGTACCACCCTAGTATACACACACATGAACAAGGAAGATCCATCTAACATCCACCGGAATAGTCCACAAGGACGCAACAATCATTGAAACCATGACAACACATTCTCAATATGATAAGCACTAAAATAACCGAAATAATTCAACTACTTTAGTACACATGAAAGAAAACATGAATCATTAACATTCACAGAACGATCTTACAAATTTTCACAATCCATGCATGAAAATTTGTTGTCTATAAGCCTTCAAGTATTAAGTAAAAGTCCCAAGATACATGTATACAAGAAACATCACTAGCTCCAATAGTGGAGAATTGGAACCATGAATTTCTCCCCAAAAGTACTAACTTTGTCTCTTTGATGCCTTATGGGAGAAGCCAAAGTGAAAAGTATTTTTCTTGTACCATGAGGGTGTATATATAACAAATGTGGTGATCCTTCATCTCCCTTGTGACTCTTGGGATACCCTCATGATTGTTCAAATTCTCTATGACATTTTGACTTCCTACACAAATTTTCACATTACATGAGTGACTCTTGGACTTCCACTTTACATTATATTTCTCCAATATTGAATTACATATTTCACAAAATGATGTGGCACATGATGACTCATGACATGACACTAGTGATATGGATTACATGATGACATGGCAATGTCAAGCCGTACTTTTATATTGCTTGCTTTGTGTCTTATAAAAGATAGATCATGATCTTCCTCTTTGTCCTCCAAATGGCTTAGAGATGAGGAGTCTTCATTGGAAGTTGATCTCCAACTGTTGTCTCAATTCAATGTCCCTTTGCTTTCTCTTGATTGATTAGCTTGTCTTTACATCTAATGAAGTGTCTTCGGGCATGGTCTCCTTCTCCATCCCCTTCATCATAATCTTTTCATGGTATGAGAGAGTACCTACATTTGCAATTCACTCATGACAAGATGACATCAGTCCGATAAACCCCTAGTATAAGATGAAGCATGATGATCTATTGATTGAGCCAAAAATAGGTGGCAGGTTGAGGGAGAGGCTCAGTGACTGCACAATTTCACAGCTCAGGAAGCCAAGGGTCAAGCTTGAGCCTTGAAATTGCATAATTCATAGTTCAGGCTTGGACTAAGAAAAAAATTGTGCATTTGGTGAGCTCAGGGATCCAGGTTGAGGGATTGAGCATCGATTTTTCTCACTGCACAATTTTGGAAGGCATAAGAGCCTAGGTGATTGTGTAATTTCACAGTTCAAGAGCTCAGGTCTAAGGCTTGAGCCTTGAGAATATGCAATGCACAGTACTAACTGGGAAGGAGAGAGAAATTACACAGTTTTTGAAGTTAGAGGTTGAGCTTGAGCACTGTGATTGCGTAGTGCACAGTCCTAGAAGGCAAGAACTGCACATTGTGAAGTTCCAAGAGGCATGGTTGTGACTAAATGGATGAGACTACACAATGCGTAGTTTAGGAGGTTTGGATGAGGCTAGGTTTTCCGGTCAGGAAGTTTTCCAAATTTGACTAAGTGTGGGACTCGTGCAACCAATGTGAAATGTAACAAGACTTGATTGTGATCACACACTTATAACACTTGAAAACACAACATAGATAATCCAGAACACATGAGAAACATACTTCCCTCAGAGTGATAGCTTTATGACAGCTTACGATAAGTGTGATACCAAAGATCCACTTTGCGACGACTCTTGTGATACAGTGCTTGAAACTTTAGGAATGAGTGTGCGATACATGTTTAGATGGTAAGTACAACTTAGTAATGCAAATATTACCCCTTGAAACAAGCCAAAATTTCATTTTACACGATAAGTGACAATTCTCATGCCAAAGGATGACACCTGCAACATGAAAAGAAAAGTGTGAACGACACTTGCGATATGTAAATGACAATGAAAGAAACACATGCCAAAGAAAAGATAACATGAAATAAAAACAATTAAAGTGAGAGAAAGAAAAAGTGACATTCAAAAGCATGAAAATGACGCTTGCGAAAGCAAGAGTGCACAAAAGTGACAAGTTGCAAAACTCGTCGAAATAGAAGTACAAACGCAGCTAGAAGTGAGAGACTGTCAATGTCAGTGCGCACTACCTGTCAACATGGATTAAACATAGTGCAAGCACTATCTTGATATACCATGCTAGGCTTATTCGAGCATGTGTGAAGAAGTGCACTCATGAATTCATTATGTATTGAGCATGTATGAGAAGGTGACTTCGACACTTAAAATCCAAAAGGGAGCTCAAATAATAGTTAGAGCTAGAAGTGACTACAGAAAGGTCGATCACAATATCCATTGTAGGATCTAAGATTCAAGTATAGGCATAATTTTGGAGGGTGTTTGTTGTAGTGACAATAAATTCCAAGCCTAATTTTTGTCCAAGGTCACCATTTCTTCAGCCATGGAATTTCTCTTGAGTTTTCCATTCTTTGAATCCACTCCCCCCTAAGAAATATAGGATCATCATTAATAATAAACAAATAGAAAATTTGAACAGAAATCGAATGGAGTATACCTTTATGGACTCCTTATTTCTTGAATTGGTCTCCTTAAAACCAGAGTATGTGGTTCTTCTTCTCATGATCCTTGTTCTTCTATAGATTTTGATTCATTGTCATTTAGTTCAAATTTTAATTTCTTTAGTTTTTCCTCCCATGGATGGAATTCCTATTTGATAACATCTTTCAGTTCTCTAGATACCACATCTCGATTGTACACAATATTCTTTGTTTATAGGTTCTAAAGTTTGTAAATTTTTAAACCATATTTATAACCAATAAAGATGCACCTTTCAGGTTTTCTATCCAACTTAGTTTTGTTTTCATTTGGAACATGTACATATGCATCACAACCAAATATCGTGAGATGTGTTAGAGATGGTTTCATACCATTCCATACCTCTTGTGGAGTCTTATCATTCAATGTTGATGAGGGTGATTTCTTTACCAGGTAACATGCAATATCTAAAGCATCTACCTAAAATTCCTCTCCTATCCTAGAACCATTGAGCATGCTCCTTGATTTTTTCATCAACATCATGTTAATCCTTTCTACAACTCCATTTTGTGAGGTTTGTTTTGGATAATGTTTTTCCATGTTATGCCACACTTCTTAAAAAACTATTCAAATTCCTTCTCGCGGAACTCTCCACCATTATGCACCCTTAATACCTTTATTTTATTCTATGTTTGATTCTCCACCAGAGCCTTACATTCTTTAAATATGTCAAATACTTCAAATTTCTTCTTAAGGAAATATATTCATGTATTCAACTACAAGTCATCTATAAATTAAATGTAGTACATATATTTACAGAATGATGGAACTAACATAGGTCCAAACACATGATTGTGCACTCATTGTAGTATTCCCTTTTCCCTCTTAACACCAAAGGATAATCTCACCCAGTTTTACTTTTTGTATAAACAATTTTCATAGAAATAAAAATCTAGAGAGAAATTAGGCATACCTTCTACCATACCATTACGTTGTAATACTCAAGGGCCCTTATCTCCAATTTGTCCCAGTATTTTATGTGAAAACATAATCTTTTCTCTAGAGACTACAATAATTTCTCTGTCTTCTGCTCCACTCTCAGGAACAATGGAAATGTTGCACCATCAATAACAATAATTCATAGTAGCTTATACATAATACAATTGGAACTCCCCTAAGAAATACCATTTCTCTTTGAACCATCATGCAAGTATCATTTTCGAACATTTTTTTTACACCCGTATTACTCATATTGCTTACATAAATCAAATTTATAACTAATCTGAAATGTGCAGAACACCAGGGAGTCTTCTAATCCTTCCATCCATGAGCTTCAACTTGAATTTTCCTCATCCTATTATTTTGGTTGTCGAGTCATCTCTTAAGAAAACATCATCACCATCATATTTTTCACACTCACAAAATCACTCCTTATGGGGATTCAGATGAGAGGATGCACATGGGTTGACCAACCATGACTCATGATATACATGTGTACTTGAAGAAGTCAAGTACACATCCCTGCTTCATCTAAGGTGGTTTTTAATTTTGGATAAGGAGCATCTTTAGACCCCTTCCCTTTCTCAGAAATTTTAGATCTATAATATTTCTTGTTATTCCCTTCTCTTCCACATCTCCAACACAACTTTACGGAATTTCTTGGAGATTTAGATCTTCCTCTAGATTTAGATATCCCACTCGAGGACTTATTTTATTTTTATTCTAGGAGAATCCTCTTACAGACAAGACATCTCCTCTATGGATTTCCATATCATATCTTGCAATAAAAAAGGATGGGACTATTTCATAAAAATGTATAGTTGCATTACTACCTATGGAAATGTAACATACCCCCTTACTACCTATAGACCACACTAAGTGTAGAAGGAGGAAGTTACTATGTTATCCCAACCTCCAAAATTTAGTTATTGAAATGGGGTCTAAATTTTTTGACCTTTTTTTTTTCAAAATAATCAAAACCAGAAATAGTTTTCACCATTGTGTTTTCCTCATTGATATCAATTTTACCTCAATCTGACCTTTGGATTAAAAGTTGTGGCCATTCAAAAAATTTCCAATAACCTCCTGCCTTGTCACCAAGAATTGCCATGTGGCACCCATGTGGTGCCCATGTGGCATTCCATATTACTTTCATGTCATCTCCACATGGCTGCTACCATGGCTATGCCTCTTCACCATGTGCAAACCCCTTTTTTCCCTTAGGCATAATATATGTATATGTTAATGCAGACCTATCCCTTTTATGACATACACATATACATACATAATGGGGGCCTCACATGCCACATAATTCTGAACTTAAAACCTTAGGGTAATATAATGGTTACAATGCCTTCTCAATTTCAATGGTTAAGATTTAAAAGTGTACCTCCACTCCCCTTGCTGACATGGAAGTGGGGATCCGCTATCATAGTGTCATGGTTCTAAGACCCCTATCTGATTGTTTTGGTGCACCAAAATTTTTTGACAACCGTGATTTAATAGAAAACCAATCCCCCCCTTACTAACATGGCAGGGAGGTCCACTATCATGATTCCCACTCGCAGTTTTGAGGCCCCACATTATTGGCTCCAATACATTTAGAATTCTAACAACTATGGTGAAAACATAGACTCTTCGTCCCATTGTTGACATGGTATGGGGGTCCACTATTGGATTTGCATCATTTGTGCTTTGATAAAACTCCACCATCATTTTCCATATGTGCCATGAGCTACAACACTTGGTTTCAATGCTGATCATTTGGGTGGATGAGGCTTAAGGTCCTTTTTCATTTGAATTATTAGGGTTCCAAACCCCAACACTTGTCAAATATTGATACATATGTAAGGGACCTTTGCCCAGGGCCTCTAGTGTATATTTATATATGCATGAATGTACTTGTGAGCCCTTTTGAGATATCCTTTATGAGATTTTACCATCTCAACTGGACTCTCAATCTCTTAATGTGTATGTGTATGTATATACATATAACAAGCATCTTTGAGACTTACTTTTTGTGTTCCCATTGCTTGGAATGTTATATGCATATGTCGTTTATCCAATCGCTGGCAACACATATACATATCTATATGGACACAATCCTTTTTGGGTTTGTAAGGCCCTCGGCTCAACCCAACATATCTAAGGGATTAATTGAATCGCGCGCGCACAAACGCACACATATAGAGGATGGCAAGACTGAACACTTTTTGTTGCAACTCTGATTTTGGTTAGGGTTTTACAGGGTTGCTGATACGGTCTATGGACACCACCGTTCTTCTCCTTGCCTCATGGCTATCATAGGGTTCATCGCACACCTCTATTTTGCCACTCGTCTTGGCATCTGGCGTGTGATCTTATAGTTGCATCATGGGTTGTTGGCAAGTCGGAGGATATGGAGGTAGACCTGGTTGACTATATGGACGACCCGTATGTATTTGTTCCCATCTAGGCCACATCACCCCCTCCCCTGTCAGATGTGTCACTGTCTGCGGCCCCACTCTCCCTTTTCAATTACCCTAGGGAAGTTATAATGGATTTTCCATCTGACCCTAGCTCCTTGTGTCTAGACGTCTCCCTGTCTGATGATTCGTGTCCCTGGTTGGATTCAGATTATCTCCCCCCTTCTCTGGAATCCCTAAAATTCCTGGCTACTTGCCTTGATACCACCTCCCCCTCTTATCCACCAGGTTATTCCTTTATTCCATCTATTGTTGATCTCCCACTCATTTCTCCCTTTGACATGACACCATTCCCCCCAGATCACCTCTCTGGGCCTCCCCCTCTTCAATCGGAATCTCATAACTTTGTCCTTGGCCCTCCCTCTTTTGGCTACTTTTAAGGACCTCCTATTAACGTGGCAGACTGTGACTCTGACCCTAGGGTTGAGGATTATTTGGACCCCCCTTCCGAACCCTCCTCTGATTCCTGGGCTAACAAGAATTCCAAAACAGTGAAGAAGTCTAAGTGTGTTAAAGCCAAGAAAAAAGACATCTCCCTCAAATTCAGAGAAGGGATACAGATGGGGGATGTGGTTGATATGGTGGACCATGTTCTGGTGGGGCATGTACGAGGTCTAACTTATTATGCTGCTAGGATTCAACATTAGATCACTGAAATCTGGGGAGAGATTCTCATCAAACTTCCGTCAGTTACCACTCTTGCACGTGGTTGGTTCACCCTTCATTTTTAGCATTCTGACTATAATCCATGGGTGCTCTCAAAATACTGGCACATTGATCTCACTCCTATCTTGCTCAAGTGATGGAGCCCCTTTTTCGATCTAGAGCGGGATAAATTGGGAGTTGGTCCTCTTTGGGTGCAGCTAACTGGTTTATCGCTACACTTCTGGTCTGAAGACATATTCAAATGCATTTGCAACGCACTTGGTACATATCTGGATCATCATAAATCCTTTATTGTATATGACAACATGTCTTTGGCCCGCATATTGGTTCATCTTGACACTGGAGAAAGGTTGGAGGAACATATTACCCTTCACTGGAAGAATTTCATTCGTATACAAATCCTTGACTATGAAGGGGTGCCTTTTAGGTGTAGACGATGCCATAAGGCTAGGCATTTATATAAGGAATTCCCTTTGGTGATACTTGTTACTCCTCTAAGGAATGCGACTGATGGTTTGGTGGACAAGCAAGGTCCACAAGTACAATGGATGCCCTCAGCTTCTAGTAATCTGTCACAGGCTAAGGCATGGGAGAAGAAGCGTTGCTCCACTCCGATGCGTCCTCCCTCGCCTCTTCTTACCAAATATTTGGCGGCTACCATTGTTGCACTCTCATTGGGTAACCCTTTCCCCTGTTCTTTTTTTACTTCTCTTGCACTTTCTGATTCTATTTTCTCATCCTCATCATCATAATGCACCTCTTCATTTGCTCCAACATCACCTCCCTTGTCTTGTCCCCTAGTTCATCCACCCTATTTTCTCCAATACGCCTCCTTCCTTCTCGAACCCCCCTCTCTGCTTCTCTATAAGAGGCATCAAACTCCTCTAGACCATCCCACTCCTACAATCTTTGCATCTTGGACAAATCCTCCTCCAAGGATATCTATGGAATCAATATCATCTCTCCCCTTAAGCCCACTAAATCTGCTCAGGGCCAACACTCCACCATATCCAAAGCCATCCATCAAGCTCGTATTGATGTATTTGTAGGATGACAACTCACTATTGGCTGGGTTCTTAGAGCATATAGTGCCCTTTCTTATTCTTCCCCATGAAGTGGTTATCCCTTAATTTTCATGGGCTGGCTAGCCCTACCAAAAAACTAGCCTTCAGGATACTTATGGAATCTGAAAGGGTGGATGTTCTATTCCTTCAAGAAACCCTTGGCCTTATTGAATTGGTTATAACTATGTTGGAATCTCTTGTACTTGGATGGAATTTTCATGCCCTAGATGTTCGTGGGCAATTTGGGGGAATCGCCTTTGGTTTTAACCCTAGGTCGGTTAGACTATCAAATGATTGGGGTGAGAATGGTTTCATTAGTGCTAAAATTTTCTCATCTAACCTAGGAATGGAGCTTCGACTGATAAATGTGTATGGTCCCTGCCATAACTGAGTTTATTTTTGGGATCAAATTCTCAATTCATCCCTATTACAAGCTGATAACATCATAATGGGGGGTGATCTCAAATTTTCCATTATTGTGCTGAATCATGGGATCAAAATGCTTAGATTGACCCCTTATCTGATACATTGGAGGCTCTACTTGAGGATCATCGGTTTGTTGATATTACCATCGTGCGTCTTCAGCCTATCTAGAGGAATAGAAGGGCTGGAGAGGCCATGTTGGCTCGAAGGCTGGACCCTTTCCTAATCAAAGAGAGGCTCATTAGGACCCTCTATAATTACAAGAAGTGGGTGGGATCGGGGGGCCTATCCGATCATTCTCTTATTTACCTTGAGATCATTGGTCAAGCTCGCGAACCTAAAGCCCCATTCAAATTCAATGCCATTTGGTTAAAGGATCCAAACTATACCTATTTAGTCTCTAACTTTTGGAAGACCCACCTTCTGGGTTCAGGTCAATCTATATCGGAAGGTTTCTCCAACAACCTTCTTAAACTTAAGAAATTAACCATACACTAGGCTCATAACAAGAAAAATATGGATGATCACAATATCCATTCTATAGCGACTGAGATTCCAAGTCTGGAGGATGCTAATGGGATGGGCTATCTATATGTTGATTCCAAGTCCCATCTCATTAAACTCGAGAATTAAAGGGATATGATTTTAAAATACAAGGAGGAAACATGGAGGCTCAGAAGCATAGCCATCTGGTTAAAAGAGGGAGATGATAATACAAATTTATATCACCAATATGCAAATGGGCACCGAGTGATCAACACCATCTGGAGGATGACCAATGAGGAAGGTAAGAGAGTTCACTCTTTCCATCACCTGACATCACTCAGCACCTCACACTTTAGAAATATTTACAAGGCCCCACATGAAGCAACTTTGGAAGAAATTATTAGGATGGCAAGACTTTTTCCTCGGTTTGTTGACCAGGAGGCAGCTGAGGATCTACACATGCTTGTTACTATGGGGGGAACTAGAGAATACTTTAAAATGGTTTAAGAGGGACAAGAGTCTGGGCCCTGATGGATGGCCGATTGAATTATACTTGGCTTTCTTTGAAATATTGGGGGAAGATCTGCTCCATATCATTGAATATTGTTGAACCAGTGGTCGTATGTATGAGGCTTTCAATTCGTCCTTCATAGCTCTCATCCTTAAATCTGATTTCCCTTAGTCTTTCAATGATTTTCGCCCCATCTCACTTTGCAACTGCATTTATAAAATCATCATCAAGATCATTTCTAATCGATTTAAACACATCCTATTTGCTCATATATATGATAAACAATTTTCTTTTCTTAACCAACGTCAAATTCATGATGCCATTTTTACTTCACTAGAAGTTTTACACTCCATCAAAATAAAGAAGTTGAAAGGAATTATCCTCAAGATTAACCTAGCAAAGGCCTTTGACTGCACTAAATGAATTTACCTGAGAATTCACTTAACCCACTTGGGGTTTCCCTTGGAATTGTCCAACTGGATCATGTGTTGCATTACCAAGGTCTCATTTAGTGTTCTCATCAATGAATCTACCTCCCCATTTTTTCATGCAAAATGGGGTCTTCGACAAGGCTGCCCCCTCTCCCCTCTATTGTTCCTGCTTGTTATGGAAGGCCTGAGTCAACTCATTACATAAGAACGCAAACTAGGTCGACTCCATGGTATCAATATTACCAACAATTTCATCCTAACACATTACTTTTTGTAGATGATGTATTAATCATTCTCAATGGGGGTATCAGCGATTCATCAGTCTTACAATCTATAATGCACTTATTCTATCTAGCTATTGGCATGGAGTGTAATGCCCGGAAATCAACAATCTCCACTTCAGGATGCACGCCCCATGAGATCCAATTTTCTCACCAAAAATTCCCCTACCCACTCCTATCATTGGATGTTGGATTGAACTATCTATGGTTTTGTCTCAAACCCCTACATTACAGAATTGTAGATTGGACTTGGCGAGTAGCCAAGATTGAAAGAATACTTAATATCTGGCATCACAAATACCTCTCCAAAGTTGGATGATTGGTATTCATCAAATCTGTATGTAAGCCACTCTGGTCTATTGGATTTCCATGGCCTGGATCCCCAAAGGTATACTCATGAGGATTCAACAGTTGTGCTGCAGATTCTTATGGAAAAGGAAGTAGGATGGCCACATTTATGCATGGGTTTGTTGGGATTTGATTACACTTCCAAAGAAATGGGGTGGCTAGGGATTAAAAAACCTTGAGTCCTTCTCAAAATCACTTGCTTCCAAAATGGGTTGGAAAATTCTCACAACAAAAAGATTATGGACTAAGGTTTTATATCAGAAATACATCTAGCCCCTACGCACTCTTGATTGGATCCAGCTCGCTACTTAGAACAAGAAAAACATATCTTGCATATGGAGAGTTGTCTTAAAATCTATATCTTATATTCGTGATGGACTGGCCTGGAGAATTAGGTCGGGTACCTCAATTCGTGTGGGTATTTATCCATGGTTTGAATGTGGTAATGCTTTCAGGCTCCCACCTGATCTCATTCAATTTTTATCTAATGCTGGTATTAACTATCTTGATAAAATTGCAGACCCAGAGAATACTAATATTTTTTCACAGGCTTGGAAATTGGCTATTCATCTTGGCATCTTGACTGGCATAGTTACACTAATTCTCTTACTGAATCACATGTTAGGATTCTTGAAGGCGAAGATGAACTTCTTTGGGCACATTCCAAGCATGGTCATTACTCTCCCAAGGAAGGCTACCATGTTATATACTCTGCTCATAAGCCACCAATCTCTGACTATTGGTGGCGTTTATTATGGAAACTGAAAGCCCCTCCTCACACCAAACTTTTCATGTGGACTGTACTTCACCACAAAGCACCTACTGGTGAGAACCTTATGAAGTGATCCTTCCATGGCCCTACTTGATGCATCCTTTTTTGTCACGCCTCAGAATCCATCGAGCATCTCTTCCTCCATTATAACACCATTATGGATTTTTGGGCCCTAATCCTCTCCTCCCTCTCTATTACCTATAGATGGCAGGAGAATACCATCCTAGAAGGCTAGAAAACATGGTGGACAGTGATCCAACCTCATAAATCTAGAAACCTCCCTCTATTGGTTTGTTGGGATATCTGGCTGACTCGGAATAAATTTATTTTCAGTGATATCATGCCTCACTGGAATCAGGCTTCCACTCGTGTCTTGTCCATTTATTCCAATATACCTGATGATGATTGACCTACTCCCCATCGTACCATTACCCCTTAAGTCATTGAAAAAAGCATTCCTTGGGTCTTTTTTGATGGATCTTCCCAAGCACAAGGATGTGGGTGGGGGGCATTACTACACCTATCAAAGAACCAGTTCTTTAAAATTCATATGGGATTGGGCAATGACACCAATAACTTTGCATAATTGATCACACTCAGACATATTTTTCATCTTGCTTTAGAAAAAGAGTGTAGGAACCTTCAAGTATTTGGTGATTCCAAGATCATTATTAATTGGTTCAACAACTTATCTATTTTCCATGCACACACACTCAGGAATATATTGGGTTATGCAATTCATTTAAGATCCCAATTTGACTCCATTGTTTGTCATCACATCTACAGGGAGCGCAACCAGATTTCCGATCAGCTATCTAATGAGGTCGTGATCTAGCCTCGGGGTCTATGGGTGATCTAGGTCTAGAGGGAAATGGACTACTATAAGTACTACCATCGTCCATACATCGACCATAGAATACTGGGGCATGACAGGGCCTGATTTCATGATTTTTTGAGCTACTGCCGGTACTTTTTTCACAAAATAGTCTTATGTATATATTTATTTTTGACATGTTTATGTACATATTACTAGTATATAAGAGGCAATATTTAATTTCATAGCTCCCAACTAAATGCACTTATCGGTAATAAAAAAAATTGCAAAACTAAAGATGGAACTTCAACTTTCCACCCTACCTTAGACTACTACAACCAAAATCACTTACAATTGTACCCCTTAGCCAAATCCATGATATAATGGGAATTTTCTTTAACATTTTCATCATAGGGCCATACTCAGCTTAAAGAGTATGGGAATCACTATATATTCTGGTGGTTTATCGACTAGGAAAACACAACATAAACTCACAATGTTGGGTTGTTTATCTGCTGTGGAAAGCACTCTAAGAGCTGTTTATCAACCCATCAACAAGAACCCTAGGTGCCTTATTAAATATATCTCAACAAGAACCCTTCTACATGTGGTTTCTCAACCATTAGCAAGCACCTTGATTGGTTACTTAGCCAATTCTTGGTAAGCATTCATTCCCATCTCTTCAAAATTTTAATTGAGCTCCTCCAGATCTGGACACACTATTCACAATTTCACTTCTTAGGGGATTCCCTTCCCTCGACCTTGCAGGTCTAACTAGAACTTCTAGTTTTCTCTCCCCAAGAGAAAATCAAACCCCAACATTGATATGCAAATGCATTTTTATGATTTCTCATGGGTGCCTCTTCATTCTCCTCTTAGAATCTTCCTCCAATTTTTTTTGATAACTACCCATAAATTAAATAGTGGTGCTGACTGGCTCCACATAGACTCATTTTTCCTCTTCCTCCTTAGATCATGTATTTTTGGTCCCACTGTTCAAGCCATTACATAAGAATAAATTTATTATAACTCAAAGCGTCATTACATTACAAAAATAAGGAGGAAGTCCACTAGGGACATTACAAACCCACCCCCTTAAAGGGGCATTGTCTTCAAAGTTCTTATTAACAAAGGAACAAAAAAAAATGAGCTTCACATATTTCTCTTACATCCACTTATTCAACAAACAAAAGATGGATACAATACCGTTATTTTCTCAGCTATTTCCAGGTTGGCTTCATTGGGTCCAAAGTGCTTCCATTCCACCTTGACCTATTCTATTGCTCGATTCTAGATCGTGATTTTCCCTTGATATAGGATGAATTGTGGCTCTGGTTGGAACTCTCCCTATGGTTCCACCTATATCACATACCATTCAACAATGTTATTGGTACCATGAACATATTTCTTAAGTAAGGAGACATGAAAAACATTGTGTGCTTTCATTGTGGGTGGAAAAGCCAATTTGTAGGATACGAGCCCCACTCTCTCTAATATTGGAAATGGTATGCAATATTTGGGTGCCAACTTGACACATGAACCCACTTTCAATGAAATTTTATTTGGCTTAACACAAAGATAAACATGCTTTCCCACTTGAAACTCTTTGTGAAGTCTCTGTTAGTTTGCATAAATTTTCTGCCTATCCTGGGTTTCCTTTAACTTTTACCTGATATTAATCATTTCCTACTCCATTTCTTTAGCAAATATGGCCCAACAAGTAGTCTATTTACTGGATCATCCTGGATGATAGGTGTGTTGCATTTCCTACCATAAAGTGCCTCAAAGGGACTCATTCCAAATGACTCTTGTAGTAATTATTGTATGTAAATTTCGACAGTGGAAGGTAGTCTTCCCACCTTCTTGGCTAATGCATCACATACATCATTAGCATGTCTTCCAATATTCGATTCACTCTCTCTATTTGACCATTTTTTTGAGGATGATAAGCAGTGCTAAAGGATACCTAGATTCCAAACTAGCTAACAATTATTTCCAAAATCTTGAAGTGAACTCGACATCTCTATCTAATATTATCTTTTTAGGTACTCCATGCAACGTAAATATCTCTTTCATGAAGATATGAGCTATATAAATTTCTTTATTAGTAGACTTAAAAACTATAAAGTGAGTTTCCTTGCTCAACTTATCCACTACCACCATGATTGCATCATGTTGTCTAGTTGTTTTGGGAGAACTTGTAATGAAATCCATGGATATGACCTTCCATTTTTATTCTGAAATCGGGATTGGTTGTAGTAGTTAATATGGATTCCTACACTTTGGCTTCACTTGTTGACATTCCAAACACTTTGAAAGGTATTTTGCAATGTATTTCTCAATTATTGGCCAAAAACATGTCTTCTGCATGGTTTTCATCATCTTTTGATATCTAGGGTGACCTGAGTAAGGTATTTTATGGAATTCTTCCATGACAAGCTTCCTTAAATATTTTGGATCAGGCACATATTTTTTGTTCTTGAACACTAGTATCCTATCATCCGTGAGTTGCTAAATTTTTCTTACAGATCACTAGTTGCTCCCACCAACACTTCTTCACATATTGGTAATGTTAATCATCAATCAACTCTTCTTTAATTCTTCCCTTGATGTCAAATGATCATGCGCTCAAGGATCCTAGGTGAACCTCTTGCAAAATTTTGTTGAGTGCATCTGCAACCTCATTCTCTTTTCCTTTGATATTCTTATTTTCAAATTAAAATTCACTGGTCAAATATAACCATCTAGCTTGTTTGGAATTGAGATTTGGATGCTCAAACAAGTATTTCGATCCATCATGATCTATCATTAGCACAAATCTCGTTTCCATATAATGTCTCTACATTTTTAGTTCACGCATAAAGGCTAGTAGTTTTAGGTCATGAGTGATGTAATTCCTTTCATGCTCATTCAATTTCATAGATTCATAGTAGATTACGTGTCCTTCTTGCATTAGGACTCCACCAAGTCCCTCCTTACAAGCATCAATACAAAATCTTTTTCTGGGTTAGATATTCTTAATATAGATGCACAAGTGAGTAGCTTCTTCAATTGTTCAAAACTAGTTGCATTTTCTGGATTCCATTGAAAATTTACTCCTTTTATTTATAATGCAATGTTGGGATGCCTAATCTTTGAGAAATTGAATGAACCTTCCTAGTAACCAACCAACCCTATAAAAAAATTGACCTCTTTCACATTCTGAGGTGGGCCATTCCATTATTGCTTTGATCTTTTTTGGGTCCAAAACTACTACTTTTGAGATTACATGCCCTAAATAGTGAACTTGAGTTTGAAAGAACTCACACTTGCTGAGTTTTGCATACAATTTATATTCCCTTAGTAGTTGTAGAACAACTCTCAAGTGGTCCTCATGTTCTTCTTTTTTTGAGTATACCAGGATGTTATCCAAAAACACCAATACAAAATTATCTAGGTATGGTCTAAGCACATTATTCATCAGACACATAAAAGTTGTTGAAGCATTTATAAGCCCGAATGGAACCACTACAAACTCATAGTGGCCATACCTTATTTTAAACACAGTTTTTTGGATGGCATCCTCTTTGATTCTAACTTGATGGTATCCAATGCTTAAATCAATTTTGAAAAATACAAGAACCTCTCTTAGTTGGTCAAATAACTCATCAATTTTGGGGAGTGGATACTTATATTTGACAGTTGCCTTATTCAATTTCTGGTAATCTATGCACAGATGCATCGTTATGTATTTATTTTTGACGAACAGTGTTGGGGCTCCCCACAGTGAAACGATGGGTCATATGTACCCTTTTTCCATAAGTTCCTCCAATTGAAATTTTAGTTCCACAAGTTCAAGTGTGCTCATATGATAAGGGGCCTTTGCTACTAGTGTTGTTCCTAAGATTAGTTCGATTATGAATTCAATGTCTCTGCTGGGCAACAATCCTAACAATTTATCTGGGAACACATCGTTGTAATACTTTAACATTGGGTATTTTACAAAGGGATAAGTGTTGGCTTCTTTTTCCTTTGTGATTTGGATGGTGTAAAGAGAATACCCTTTTCTATTATAGCATTTTACTTGCATTGTTGAGATCATTTTGAGTTCAGTCAACCTATTAATACCCTGTAGAATTATTGATTAGCATTCATTGTTGAGGAATTTTATCACTTTTCCATAACAATCCACATTGGACCTGTGTGTTTCCAGTCAGTCTATATTGATTAGAACATTGTATGATCCTAATGGGAACAAATTTAATTTGAATGCAGTGGTGATCCCTCCAATTTCTATAGGGAAAAACTCAACCATTTATGTTATCTATCTCATTTTCCCAGTATCCAACTGAGCAAGCCATGATTCTTCATGGGTTTTCTTTGGAAATTCACATCTTTCTATAATCTTAGGGCTAATATAACTAAAATCAGATCTTGTGTCAATTAAGATTGAGACTTGTAAGTTTTTTACCATACCTTCCATTTGAATAACTATTGTTTCTCTGCTTGACTACTATCCAACGTAACATAAACCTTGTGTATGCTTTGGGCCACATTATTCACAATTGTTGCCTATTTTACGTCGTATATGTTTTTGCTAGTCTTCTGTAGTTGAGGATAATTTATCCATTGGTGGTTCTATCCACATTCCTAACACTGTATGGTCCTTTTCCCAGACCCTTCAGGCTTTTCATTCTCTGATTTATGAGGTTCTTTTCTATTGATTGAGGGATTTTGTTGAATTTTTTCCTAGTGGAGGTATTAAACTTTCCATCCTTTCCCCTTTGATTATATCCTAAGGTCCTCTGTCCATTTCCCTTATCTTTCTTCTTCCAATTAGTCTGGACCTCAGACTTATGCCTAGATTGTTCATAACAATTCCTAGTCTTCTGAACAACCTCTTCCAGAGTCTTGGGTTCGTTAAATTTTTTTTCCCAAGTATGCATGCAACAACAAATAGATATACCTATGGATCTTAGTCTTTTCATCCTTGATATAAGGTGCATACCTCAGCAGCTCCAAAAACTTGTTGGTATACTCCTCAAGTGCTTGCTGCCCCATTTTTTGTTCATAAATTTCCTTGGCCTTATTGTCATAATATTTTTTTAGAGAGGTACTTTTCTTGAAAGTAATTCTCAAACTTCTTCCATGCCAACTCATTTTATTTCATATTTTTGATGTTTTTAAATCCTCCCATCATAAATAGACCTTTCCTTTTAAACTAACGACAACCATCCTATCCTTCATGTTCTTCGAATAATCATGCATTATGAATTACTTTATTCCCAAGAACCATGCCTCTGCATATTTTGCTTTCTTGACTTCTCCATCAAATATGGGAGGTTTTGATTTCTTAAACTCTTCCTTCATGTAAGTCCTTATTTTCTTCCTTTGATAATGATGTATCTTAGTTGCATTGTCTGATGATCTACTAAGGTTGCTTAATTCTCTTTCTAGAGTGTTGAGTAGGACTATTCTTCCTCTTGCATGTCTTTTTCTATTTCTTGATTGGCTACCTTCTAGTCTTTTACTCTTTTAGATATCTGATCGACTATGCTCGGGCTTGTACCTATCCTAATGGTTGGTACCAATTTCTTGTTGTCTTTTTCTTTGTAGGTCTAATAGGATTTGTGGTAATATGGCATCATTTCTGCTTGTTCTTTGACAATATTTTCGTTATCTACCTTTCGACTTCTTATTTCAGCTCTTAGACTTCTAACAATGTCAATCACTTCAAGAGTGTCCTCTTTCATCTTACCAACTGACTCTTCTTTGGGACCTTGTTAGGATTTGTCTACACCATATTACTCAAATATGCTACTCATTCTCTCTCTTTCTTACTATATCTTGATGCATATCTATCTACTTTTACACACACATAAATGTTAGCCAACCAAAATGAAAATGCAATTAACACAATACTCCTCACCTTGGTCTCTGTTGATCTGAAACATCAAATCTTAGTTAGCACATATATCATATTCAATCAACAATCTTATAAATCCACACATCACATTACTTTGTATATTTTAATAGCATAACGCATCTTTTAACAGAAAGGAAATCTATCAAATCAAACATATTAAGCATTCCAAGCATTCATCTAGTGTGTGCATGTGAGCCTCTTCAGGTCTAGTGATTGAATCGGGTGCTCTGATACCAATTTATAACATACCCCCTTACCACCCATAGAACACACATGGAGTAGGAGGTAGTTACTATGTTGAACCAACCTTCGAAGCTCAGTTATGGAATATGTTCTAAACTTTTTGACCCTTTTTTTCAAACTCTTCAAAACCCAAAATAGACTTCGCCATTGTGTTCACGTCATCGAGACCTTTATGGTGATATCAATTTTACTCCAATCTGACCTCCAGATTAAAAGGTATGGCCATTCAAAGCGTTTCCAAAAACCTCATGCCTTGTCACCAAACATTGCCATGTGGACCCCACATGGCATTCCATATCACTACCATGTCATCTACATGTGGTTTCCAACGTGGATATGCCTCATCACCATGTGAGGACCTCGTTTTCCCCTTAGGCATACTATATGAATATATTGCATTCGAATATTATACTTTTTCCACACATGTACATACACATATAGGGAAAATAAAAATGCGCCACACAACGCCATATCAAGGTCTATTGAGGCCCTCACCTACCACATTGTCCCATACTTAATACCTTAGGGTCATCCATTGGTTACGATTCCTTCCCGATTTCAACAATTAAGATTTAATAGCAAACCCTGCCCCCACCCCCCTATTGACATGGCAAGGGATGTATGTTATCATGATTCTACTTCATGGTTCTGAAGTGCCCATCCAATGGTTCTGACACACCCACAATTTTTTATGGCCATGATTTAATAGTAGAACCCCCCTCCCTTTGTTGACCTTGTAGGGGGCTTCCCTATCACATTTCCCACTTGTGGTTTCGAGGTAAAACATCAATGGCTTTGCAATATTTAGAGTTCCAATGGCTACAATGAAAATGTAGACCCCCCACCCTTTGTTGACATAGAAAGGGGGTCCGCTATTAAATATCCACCATCTGTCCTCTAATAAATCCTCACCATTGATTCGCATATGAGCCATCAGCCTTAGTGTTGATTTGTGTAGTCAAATTTTTTTTAGAGCAAACTTGGGTCGAGAATAAAAAAAAAAAGAGTCATTTTAATTTGGAAAAAATGGCAAGATGGAAGTATCATATATTTATGGTGTTATGAATATGATTCAATGCTTATAATTTTATATATATATGCAAAATTTTGGTTGGTTACGATTCCTTCCCAATTTCAACAATTAATATTTAATAGCAAACCCTGCCCCCACCCCCCTATTGACATGGCAAGGGATGTATGTTATCATGATTCTGCTTCATGGTTCTGAAGTGCCCATCCAATGGTTCTGACACACCCACAATTTTTTATGGCCATGATTTAATAGTGGAACCCCCCTCCCTTTGTTGACCTTGTAGGGGGCTTCACTATCACATTTCCCACTTCTGATTTCGAGGTAAAACATCAATGGCTTTGCAATATTTTGAGTTCCAATGGCTACAATGAAAATGTAGGCCCCCCACCCTTTGTTGACATAGAAGGGGGGTCCGCTATTAAATATCCACCATCTGTCCTCTAATAAATCCTCACCATTGATTCGCATATGAGCCATTAGCCTTAGTGTTGATTTGTGTAGTCGATTTTTTTTAGAGCAAACTTGGGCCGAGAATAAAAAAAAAAAAAAGTCATTTTAATTTGGAAAAAGTGGCAAGATGGAAGTATCATATATTTATGGTGTTATGGATATGATTCAATGCTTATAATTTAAATATATATATATATGCAAAATTTTGGCTTTTAGAGGGATTTTTATGCCGTCGGGCTCTCATACTAAAACACTATGGATCTGATTCAGTGCTTATGATTTAAAATTCGGGCCAATATAGGCCGTACACAATACCGCAAAAAATTCTGTGTATAATCGAACCTATAAAGTGTATATTATATTTCAACTGCGTGAATGTGGGATATGGCCCATGCATGCATAGTAAATGTGGAGCACGCTACAAAATTCCAGAAAAGACATTTTAAAATATAATGTAAAGTCGTTGTTTAAAAGTCATGCGAATAAATCTTCTTCTGAAGTTGGTTGATATCGGAAATGAGTTCCAAAGGGAAAATAACAAATTTCACAACTCAATAAAGGTGACCATTTGTTTTGCAATTTCTGGAATGGTGTTTTTTTAATGATTTCATTCATTCAAAACAAGAAAGCTTTGGATTATAAGGGGTTGATAGGTTGGGTAACATTATAAAATATTGTAATATATGACTTCATTGATCTCTTCAAAGTGCCTTTGTAAATTAGTATGCTAATTTTCAAGTGGCCACTCAACGTAAATAAAAGCACTGCATGGAGACACACTTATGGCAGAATGTGGTAGAATGAACTTTGACATATCGCAGCGAAGGCATTGATAGATCCACAATTGTTGTTGATCAAAATTGTAAATCTCTGCTTAAAAGAGACAACTGAAGAGAGGTCGCAAATTTTACATAATACTAATATCGAGGAGTTGTGTAAATTTGGAATTGGGGCTATACATTAAATTTCATATAAATTCAAGGCTATGCATTAAATTTCATATAAATTCAAGGAAGCAAGCTATCTCAGCATAATAACACGATTGGAATAGAAGCTCTTCAACTCTTCAAACAAATGCAAGAGTTATGCATCAGGCCAGATTGCATCACCTTTGATTGGTGTATTCTCTCCATGTAGTCACGTGGGTTTCATTGATCAAGGCCTTTGCTTTTTCGCCTCTATGATTTAAGATTACAACGTTACATCATATCAAAAAATTATAACATCACACCAAATAGTTCTTGGTAATTGGAAAACATGCAATATACTATTAGAGTAAAAAATTTAGCATGTTTAATAAAATTTCTTATAGGTTAGAATTCTTTTTACTTTAGAAAACTGTAATACCTTCAAAATGACGTTAGATAGACTCTTCGAGAATGAGAAAATCACAATTCATGGCCTTCATTGTAATGAATTAACACATTTACTTCAATGCGCACTTGACAAGTGAAAAAGAGCAAAAATTAAGAAGTCCGAAACAAATTCCTTAAGGTTAATGATTCGTTTGATGAGGAATGCAAAAAGGCAAGGAGAATGTGGAAAAGGTCAGACAAGGATAACTAAAGCTCAAAGATTACGAGCATTTATTAAGCAAAAAAAATGTTGATTTGATGGTTTCAAGGAGGGAAGAACTAATCTTCCTTGGGAAAAATAATCTCAAATTATTTTGGAATGAGCTCCAACCGAGAAAGATACAAACTGGAAATAGTATTACAACTTCTAAATGGTTTGACTATGCAAGACAACTCTATGAGAAAGATCCCAAGGTTGATTCCCTCTCCGCTGCCCCCTCCCCCTTGGTCAACACTGATATTGAACTCTTCACAGTGAAAGAGGCGGAGATGGGTATCAAGAGGTTGGGGGTTGGAAAAGAAAAAGGCCTAATTGAATTCCAAGTAGAATATCTAAAGTGGGGATCAAAAATCCTTGCACCTATCATTACAAAAATTTTCAACATCATACAACAGGGGCTCCCCACAAATTGAACAACTAGTTTGGCAATACCTCTTTTCAAGCATAGTGACATTAATAATCCCTCCAATTATATGACCATCATAAACCCCTTTGTTTGCAAAGCTATTTGGAAACATGCTAGAAAATAAAATTAGCAAGTGGGCAGAAGAAAGAGATAAACACGCTAAAGGGATAGCAAGTTTTAGACCTAAACATTCCACAGTTGATCATTGTATAACTTTAAGGCACATCATTGAAAAAGTTTGGGAGAAAAATGAAGAAGTCTTTTGTTGCTTTGTTGATTTTAGAAAAGCATTTGACATGGTTCCTAGGGATAAGCTTTGGCACAGAATGAAGGAACTTGGGGTTCCTAAACATTTGAGAGCAACTTTGCATAGGCTGTAGGAAGAGGTGAAAGTCAAAATTAGAACTTTAGTAACCATTTCTGAAAGTTTTAGAAGTAATATCGGGGTCAAGCAAGGTTGTCCGCTGCCTCCTACCCTTTTTGGTTTATATATCGACAAGTTGTGGTTAAATTCGCAAGAGGGTGATGGTATCTATTTGGGCAAGTTTGTTATAAGGCTTCTTTTGTATGCAGATGACCTTATTCTAATTGCTAAATCAACTATTGGTTTGGAAGAGCACTTACTATCTCTTGAACATTTTTGTAGAACTGTGGGGATGCAAGTAAATATCAACAAAACAAAAGTAGTGGTTTTCTCTTAAAAAAAGAAAACATAACCAACATAAGTTCTACTTTAAAGGCAATATTTTGGAAGAAGTTGCAAATTACAAATACCTCAGAATTGACTTCAATAAAAATCTATGCTAGGATGGTTGTATAAAGAAAAGAACTTTGGAGGGTTGGAAATCATTTTATGCTTTTCAAAATAGGTATAGATAGGCAGAGTTACGAGACTGGAAAACCACTCAAATTCTTTATGGGCTTCTAGTGATTCCAATGATTATCTATAGTTGTGAACTATGGGCTGACAATACATCTGACATGCAGTGGAGACAAATTGAGAAAATTCAGAAGCATTTGATTACAAACAAATTCAAGATTAAAAGTATAGTTCCTTATGCTATCTTGTTAAGCGAAACAAGGGTTGCTCCTATTGAAGTGGTGCGAGTCATATAAAGTATTTAAAAAAAATTGAACAAATGGAAGAGGGTAGATGGCCTAACGTTGTCTTTAATGACAGATTGTGCAACAACAACAAAAGAAAAAAAAATACTTGGAAGAAACAAAATAACAAATGGTTTAGTAAATGGGGTATTTGCTTGAACACGTGTCCCATAAACAACAAAGAGATAAAAGCATTTTTTATGGATAAGTTCCACAAGCGTACTTGGGATAATAAGCTAGGAAGAAATAAAAAGTACTATATTGAAGTGTTTAATCCCACTCATAGTCATAAACCAAAAGCATACATAGAGCCAATATCTCTTGGAGAACCAAAATTCTTATTGCTCAGTTAAGGATTAATTTTAATCAACTCCGTTGTGAAACAGGGCGCTGAAAAAAGCCAAAAGAAGTGTGGGAGGAAAGAGTATGCATTTTTTGTTCTTCCGAAAAGGTGGAAACAGAAAAGAATTTCATTTAGAATGTGAGGCCTTCAAGGACAACAGGGAAAGTTATGCAGATACACTGGCAACTAGCTCTTGGGATAATCTATTTAGCGAGAAGTTTGTCAAGAAATTGAAAGCATTTACAGTGCAATTAAGCAGTGAGATAACATAGCAAAAGTGAGTTAAATCTTATGCTGCCTCTTATATCACCGGAGAATACAACTATCCAAAAAGTTTGAAAGGTGGATATTCCCTTGATACTGCGTCAAAGAGACCGCGTGAATGTGTAATAGACGGCCTAGGCAGTTACTTTCCAGATTATACAATAGTCAGTTTTATGATAACCATTGTTGTGAATATCTCTGTGACATATCATCTCTTTGAGTTGACAAAAAAGTTAAAATATACCTTCATTTCGAAGTAAAGATAACAAGGGGTTTCTCCAAAATATGATGGCAGTCGCTGCATTTGACTTTTTATTTCATAAGTTATTTGGCGTCACTTCAAAAACTGAAGGTGAAATCCTAAGAGAAACAGACAAAGTAAATATTTCAAGGAGTCTTCCAAATGAATCGTTATTGTCATTACATATATTGGTTTTGGCCGTCAATTGAATTTTGTGTTGGGCCTAAAATCAGAGCTCCTTATCGCAATCACGCTCTAAATAAATAGATTTATTATTTTAAGTATTTTTGTAAGTTTAGGTGTGGTTTTATGTAAGTATT
This sequence comes from Pinus tabuliformis, assembly GCA_031772625.1. Taxonomy (NCBI): domain Eukaryota; kingdom Viridiplantae; phylum Streptophyta; class Pinopsida; order Pinales; family Pinaceae; genus Pinus; species Pinus tabuliformis. Next base: position 671,972,664 of record CM062809.1, on the reverse strand, counting down.
AATGTAGATCTATTTTAAATATTGATTTAATATGAATTGAGAGGGATCTGATTTATTCACGTTCACTAATTTATTCACGATCCACGTTTTTCATGTGTAATTTTTATTTTGGTAAAGATAACCAAAATTTAACTTTAATGAGAGATAGACAACCTTACACATCAAACTGTAAAATGAACCTCTCCTTACACATCATTACACATCATATTAAACGATAGAATAAACCTCTCCATTCAACAATTAGCTCAAAAATATCAAAATGAAAATCCATGCGAGAGCGATGTCTATAGTTTTGGAGTGGTAATTCTTGAGTTTAATAAGGCACAAGTCCTTGCATAGGTTAAGAAAAAATAAGTCAGAACGATCATTGGTAAGATGGGCCACTTTAGCTTTAAAGATAATTTACGAGCTAGGTTGCATATTTGAATCTCGTGGACATCGCTTTATAAGAGGAGGATCTTGTAATTGTGGCACAGAGAATGTAGGAATCACCATTGTGCTAGCTCACCGAAAGTCAAAAGTTAAAGAATGTGCAAGTTGGTATCGAATCGTAGTTCATTTGTATGGGCGATCAATTTGAACAGTTTTACAACGGGTCTATATGTCTGAATGTTAAACGATAGGTTGGTTCCACCCAATTCACCTTCCACCTCATTTCCAACGTGTACATAACCAAAGACGGGCCCGCACCGACCTTTATTACCTTTACATATTGTATTTTGGCCTTGGGTAAAAAGCCTGAAATCTATTTGGAAAACATATCATAAGATTTGTAAAAGGGGTCGGGAACTAATGTTTTTTAGGAGGGATTTAATTTAATATTATATATACTAGGTATATATAGAATATTAAACCATTGCATTTTTGTAATTTGTGTTATTATAAAACCCTTTTTAGAAAAAGACTAACAATTTTGAAATTGTCAATACAATTAGTTCCATAACTAATTTTGATGGTTAATGCTGGTATAAATATAAAAGATTAGTAGAGAGGAGAGGAACGGGTTTAGAGTCTAGAGTCAAAAGAATAATGTAATGGACAAATCTCCTAAAAGCCAATGGAATAAAACCAATTTTGATTCCCAATTTCTATGCAGTTGCAATATATTTATCTTTTCTTGTGTGCTTATAAATTCATATTGTAATTTCTTCAATTGAAATAGGCGTAGAAGCATCAGGTTCTCTTAAATCTAGTAGTGGATTTACTTATTTTAGTACCTACATCTAATTTAATAATCTTAATGGTGTGAAAAATCGGACACCCGATTCCCTACTGCAGTAACTGATTAAATTTCTCCTACTTGTTAATTTTTGAATCAAGTTATTTACAGTGTTACATAGTAAACATCGAAATAAACTCTACTGCATCCTTCACAACATAAAATGCTATAGAAACTAAATACTGCATAGGAGAGAAATAAGCACACACACAAGTACACCATTGTTTTTGGACAAACATCCCCGGAAAAACCCAATTTGGGAAAACCAGTGCAACAGGTGAGGGTTGTATTATTATGCAGTAGTTTTTGAGTACAAACCTTTAGATGCCCAAACTAGCAATTTGATACAAAGAATAAACTGGCAAAGAGGTAGTGAGAAGGATTCTCACATTGTCACTAGCGATTCGAATATGATCCAAGCTCTGGATGGTTGGCCCCACATTGCCTTTGTGTGATCTCTGTGTGGGCTTACGCAATTGATGCATCACAACTTCTAGGAGTTGTGTTACCCTTATAGCTGATTGATTTACCTCTGGAACTCAACTCTCTGGCCCTCCGATCTCACACCCCGACTTCCAACACTAGATCTCGCCTACTCCCAACAAAATTACAGACTCCCTCTAAAGCACTATGCTGCCTCTCTGAACCTCTCGTTGCCTTCTCTACCTTGCACTCTCCGAAACTGGAAAAATCCTCTCTAGTCTACTATCCCTGCCCCTCACTATAAGAAGATCACTCGATCTCTCTCTAGCAACTTAGCGTTGCTACTCTTGAGAAATTTGATCTCTAGATCTCACTATCTCGGTGTGTTCTCTAAGTGCCCATCAAGCTCCTTCTTATAGTCTCTTGTTGGAGCACCAACGACCAAGATTAAAACATAATGAAATGCTAAGATTAACTCGGAGTTGATCATCGTCTTCTTCTAGAAGATTCACACCAGATTTAATTAATACCCTTTAATTAATCACATTTCCTAAGTTTAGACTTAGGACTACATTAAAACTGATTAATTATTTTAATTAAACCATCTCTAGGTGGAATTTTCCCAAACAATTTATGTGTCTTGGAGAATGCATGTGTCTTAGCCTCTGCAAAATTTCAAGGCTAGAGAACATCTGATGCTACAAAAATCGACACTCCCTCTTAGCAAGGAATGTGCTCTAGTGCTGCAACCCATGAAGCATCACTCGATTTCTGAACCATCTCTTGTTGCACTGCTAATGTCTGGCTCTGTTGCCCATCAACTACTGTGCAACTCTGATTTTTGCATTGGTGCTATTGTTGGCCCTGTTGAACTACTACCAATATTGCATCTGCACTGCAACTCTCTCCAACTGTTGCTGCAAAAACTGCAATGGAAAAGCATCCAAAATACTGAACCAACTATGGTTAGTATGATGTATCTCTCACCTGAGTCCTTACTACTGCTACACTCTACAATGTCACTGAAGCCTCTGCATTTCTACTGACTTTGCACTACTACCAACTCTGCTCTGTGTTTCTCAGTCTCTGACCTGCTACTAGCTATTACATCTGTCACTCTGGCACCTAACTGCACCAACTACCACTGATCCATCTTACTACTACATGTCTTAGGTTCCCATAGCAAGGTATTGATTCATGAGGGACCTCCTCAAGAATACTACCCATCCTATAACATTCACTTGATGGTTTCTCCCATAAGAGTGTTGCAGGAGCCTTGTTTTTGAGGTTGAATCAACTTGATGTTCATGAAATCAACTTAATGTTGGTGGGTAGCAACCCCAAGGTTGTTTTTCTCATAGAATTGTTCTATCCGACTTAGACATAGCCATTTATGAGGGTAGGTCCGTAAATATGTCTATTATAATGTTTGAATCTCTAGTATGAGCTTATCTCTGTTTTTGGAAATGGATACTATAAGGGTTTTTCTCTTGTTGTGTACAGTTGTGGAGAGGATGAACACCCTTTAGTTGGATTAATTATTTTGCATTTGGGAGCAGAATATCCCAATGACTGTTGCAATGTGTTTACATGTGAAAACTCTTTGGAAAATAGTGCAATAATCAAGAGAGAATAGGTGATCACGTGCTTTCAATGCTCAAAACTAGAGCTGAGAGCTTTGGAAGGGACACAAAATCTGGCGATGTAAGATGAATTTCTCTCCAATATATAATCATTTGAGGGGGTCCTCAAGCCTCTTCTAGGCCAACTTTTATAGCTAGCTGACCAAATCTATTGGGAAGTATCTAGACATTTCCATGGCATAAAATATTTTTCTTTACATTGATACAAGAGCCCTTAAAGGGTTTTTACGTTATGACTTTGATCTTAACTCCCTAGAGAACTCAATGGGTGCACAACCTAGGACCATGGGCAAGAAAACCGTAAATAGTTTTCCTTTTACAAAAATAAATATTTTTATTTTCTTTCTTTTGACAAGTACAATGATTACATCAAGTCAAGACATCATAATTATGAAGACTGGCACTAGTTACATTTCAAAAATTAGCCCCTTCTACAATTAATATTTAGTTGTTAAAAATATTTGTAGCCCTTTGCAACCCTTGTTACTCACAACGTCCCTATGTGGTCAATTATTCTTCTCTATGTCTATGTATGGGGACTCTTCTTGTGCCATTTAGATGATGTATATTGTTTATCCGTCATTGTTTTTCATTTGGTCAATCTTATAACATGTATCCAATATTTATTCTCTTATTAAGATTTATGATAACACTAGTTACTAGCATTTTTAATTTTTTTTTTGTGAAGTTCTATCCGTAGTCCAGTGTATGTCTTAGGTTCCCATGAAAGAATACTTGTCAAAAACCTATGACTTGCTAATCGAGACATCTGCTGGAATTTTAATTGATGGTTTGGATTAGGTGTGAGCAATCTCATCACAGACAATTTGATTTAAACCAAATGGTGAGGCAGGGTCATTTGAAACTTGACAATTTTTATGCTCTTGATGTTTTCATTGAAGATGTTTGAATTCCAAAGGAGGGAATATTTGATCAAAATCTTGATTGATCATAGTGATATTACCATGAGCACACTTAGAGAGTTAACTTGTTAGTTTTCTTTGTTGCTTAAATGTGTAACCCTTTGCTTGATTAGATTTCAAAATTGGAGTTTGAATTGAAGGAGGGGAAACACAAATTTCCACAGCTTGTATCAAATGTGGAAGCCCAAAAAAAGAAAAGACTTGAGAAAATGAGGTATGGAGTTTTTTAACTTAGCAAGATGAATCCATTGCAATGTGTGTCATAGATTACTGATTCTTGATCTTGGGATCAAATTGGAAGTGTTGATATTTCATAATGTTGTTGATTTAATGGATTTTATCTTCTATTTGGGAAGGTTTTAAACACTTTGAACAACTTAGTTTTCATTGCGTTCTTTTTTGGTTCCTCCAATTATTTATGAAGAGTACTTGTTCTTTGCAAAAAAGTACAGGGATGATAATAAAAGCCTTTGGAAATCACAAGAAGCCAATTCAAAAGTATATGGCTAAAATTTCCTCTGATTTTTTTGGATTGCAATCCTTTCCTCTCGACAAGATATTGAACAAATTTTGTTTATAAGGCAAGGAGGAAATCATGGTTTGATATACCATAAGTGTGGAGGATCACTAGAGCACTTCTTAGTGTTGGTTATCTTTGGATTTTGCTTCGATATCATGGATGAGCAGGAAGCAGAAGTTGGTTTCTATAAGCACCGCCGAGACCGAATACATAACTACAAGTATGATCTCGTGTAAAGCTGCATGGTTGCAGAAGCTCTTAAGTGAGCTGTTTGTACACATGATGAATACCATTGTGATTCTCTGTGACAACCAAAGGTGGGATTCAATTATTGAGGAATCCCGTATTCGATGATTGCTCCAACAGATAGACATCAGATACTGCCTTATCTGCGATATGGTAAGTCGATGAGTTAGGAGGCTCCATCGCATTGAGATTGATGTACAGGTCATAGACATTTTGTCAAAGTCCCAGGGAAAGGTCAAATCTGTGACTTTCCCGAATGACTTGGAGTCGTTGAGAGACCTTCTTATAAGGGTCCTGCATGTTGCATGCATTGAGCTCTGGGAGCTCTAGGGGGCTTGGGGTACTTACTAGAGCAACATACGACCATAGGGCGACTCACCCTCCACTGGTGGTGTGCTATGAACAGGATGATTAGTTCTGTGTGGGCCGGGATGATTAGTTCTCCCCTAGAAACTATGGAACAAGATTATTAGTTCTCCTGTGGGCTAGGATGATTTTTTCTCCACGGGGACTATGGAACAGGATGATTAGTTCTCCTGTGGACTAGGATGATTTGTTCTCTGTGGCGACTATGGAACAGGATGATTAGTTCTCCTGTGGGCTAGGATGATTAGTTCTTCGTGGCATCCACTGACAGGATGATTTGTTCTCCTGTGGACAGGATGATTAGTTCTCCTGTCGAGGCATCCTACCCACGTAGTCTGGGACTCATGGGAGGTACCTCTCATTTGATCAATGAGCAGGGAAATGAGGATAGGGACAATAGGAGTACTATCAATGGACGCATCATTGTATCTACCGTACTCCTTATGCTAGGATGACCTCCATTGATCTAGGATCAGTATGAGTGGTTTGAGACACTCTCTTGTGATATTGATATGGGATCAATAAAACTGACTTCTGGTCAGTAAGAGTGATGTGACACACTCTCTTCAAATGAAACTGACTTCGGGTCAGTAGAGAATGGTATGAGACATTCTCGATCAATTCTTCTTCTTCATGGTTAAGCAGAGTAGAGCAGAGCTCAGCAGATCAAAGCAAAGCAGTGCAAGGCACTGATGGCAAAGATAGTATAGTCGGACATATGGATCAACAGATGGAGTTCTCCCTAGTTGAGAGGGACTGTTAAAATTGGAAACTAGGGCCAAAATCCATGTGGGTCATCTTATTTATGGTAGCTTATATTTTTCTTGGATCCCTCTCATCAAGAGGTGTAGGATTGATCTAAAGATCATCCAATTCTGATAAGTATTCATGGAGTTATGAATTTATTTGTGTTATAAGACAATTCGCTAAGGTCGGCCAGCAACCAAATAAACCCACATGTGCTAAACGTTTTAGTATAAATAGAGGTGGCCTTCAAGTCATTTCAACACACACTTGGGATCTCTTCCTCTCTCTACTTATCTTTGGGTTTTAGTAGGAGGAGAGATCTTAAGGGATAATGCTGCCATGGTCCAGAGGGTAGAAAGCCAGAACTGCCGAAAAAGTCGGAAAAGCCGGAAAATCTGAAACTGCAGGAAAAGTCAGAAAAGCCAAAACTGTTGGAAAAGCTAGAACTGTCGAAAAAGCTTGAAAAACCGAAATTTCCGAAACTTTCGGAAAAGCCGAAACTACCAAAAAAGCCGAAAAAGTTTGAAAAGCTGGAACTGCGAGAAAAATCAGAATTGTCGGAATTGCTGGAAAAGCTGGGAAAGCTGGAAATGCTGAAAAATCTGGAAAAGCGAGAACTGCCAGAAAAGAGGGAACTGCCAGAACTGCCGGAAAAGCTGGAACTGCCGGAAAAGCCGAAAAAAACTGAAAAAAACTGGAACTGTTGGAAAAGTCGGAAATGCTGGAAATGCTAGAATTGCCAGATTTGTTGGAAAAGCCGGAATTGCTGGGAACAACCAGAACTGTCGGGAATAGCCAGAACTGCCGGGAATTACCAAAACAGTCGGAGCATCTGTCTCCGAAGGAAAGCATCATGCAAGGGACAACTAACTAACATTGGGACAGTTGTATGGTACTTAGCAGGAAATACACCAAGCATGTAATGTTATAGGTACCATGCAAGGGACAACTAGCGTGCAACAACAAGCATGCTAAGGACAACAAGCATGCTAAGGAAAACAAGCAAGTAAGGGACAACAAGCAAGCAAGGTGCAACCAACACATAGGTCAGGATGGCAACATGGTGCAGCAATGGCACATAATGCAGTACAGTGATGGGTACAGTCATGATTAATGAATCATGATGAGATGCAGCATAGTGATGATGGATGCAGCATGGTGTAACGCAGTGAGGTGCAGCATGATGATGAAATGTAGCACAACGATAGGTGAAGGAGTCACCTTGGAGAATTAGTTGAAGCAACATGTCTTCAACTGATCTCATGTATCATCTTCTTAGAGATGATCTATGCTCTTATCTAGATAAGTAAAAGTGTTGACTTCTGTTGTAAACATACTATCTCTCTCTCTCTCTGTTGAACTATTGAAGAACATATAAGAAGAATTGATCAAGGGTTTCCCCACATTGGGGGTTTTCCCTGGCTAGTGCCACATCTTGTGTCCTCTTGTCTTGGCTTGTCTTCTACGATTTATGTTTATGTTTTATCTGTAGTTTACTTTAATGTTGATGTGATTGCAATCTAGAAAAGATATGGAGCTAATTGTGAAAATTGAAATAAATTGCTCTAAGCATAGAACATACCTAAAATTAACACTTTGAACCAAAGTCTCTAACCACTTTCCTTCCTGGATGTGTTGGTCCTCCTGGGAAGAACCGTCTTCCTCCTTGACTTCCTATAGAACCCCTGCTGAGAAGGTCACAAAAGGTAGTTTGAACTTCTCTACCTTTATCATTGATCCAAGGTGACTCAAACCAATGTGAAGTTACATTTTCTTCACAAAATTTTCATTTTTACCTGTTTGACAAACTGTCAACAACAATAGGATTACAGACAACAACTAGACGGTCTAAACTCCTGCTTCAACAAAAGAAACAGATTTCACATCTTGTGAACACCTCCATGTCTTACATCTGCATACAAATGAATGGCTAGATAACAAGCCAACAAAACATGCTTTTAAAACAATTGACCCTTCAAGTCAAGCATGTGGAAAAGATCTCAAGGATTCTTTTCCAAAGATGAAACACTTCATCATTATCTCCATCTTGGAGACCAAATCAACTTCTCCCAAGTCAATATTGCATCACATGCATGTCAAAGCAATCAACCCTGCAAGTTAATTACACATATATGTTCAAATATAAGGCAATCATCAACATCCTTGTGTTCATGCACATCATATCATGCATGCATTTCATCCTTAACTTTCGCTTAAGCATACTATACTTTTGAAGCTTAAATGGAATATAATGTTGCAATAATAAAGTGAGTCTCCTACTCAACTTTTCCATTCACCTTCTTGGTAAAATCCTGAAACTTGCATCTTATTAACAAAGAAATGCAAATAGATGCATCACATCAAAAGACATGCAATATTTAATTGGATAAGAAATCTAACCATTTCTTACCAATCCATTTCAAAGGTGCTACCTTTGTCTACACATCAACATCAACATGTGAATCATCCTGAAACACATAAATCATGGAAACTTCCTTTCCATTCTTGCCATTTTCTCTTTCCACCTTCTTCAACTTTTGTGGAAGCATTGTTGGATTTAGAGTCCAACACCTTTCAGCAAGATGTCCTTGCCTATGGCAGTAAGTGCAACACATGTGCATCCCCTTGACAACATGATTTGCCTTGTCTAATGGACCTTTGGCTTCTTGCTTCTTTTCCTTCAAAAGTTTCCTGCATGTGGCCATTCTCTTCCAACATCTAGAAACACTATGGTTATCTAAACCACAAAAAGAACATGCAATTCTTTTCCAATGCTGATATGGAAATTTATCATGCTTAACACAATGAAAAGGAATGTGTTTAGAACTAGAATTATACCTTTCTTTTTCACCTTTATTGCCTTCATGAGGAGGTGAATTGAATGAAGAAGTGGCTCCCTTTAGAACACCATCAATCTCTTCTAGGCTATCAGAGTTTCCACAACTCTTTGGTTCAAGTGCATGCTTATGAACACCTGCATCCTGCAAATGATGTTTCAACTATTGCATTCTCCACGAATACAATCTTTACACTCTTGAGGTAGAAGACGTGAAATGCAACTCCTTGGAACTATTTCAATGGCCTTCATGGCAGCTTTGGAACTCTCTCCATAAGACTGTCCATAGCCAAGACCCAAATACTTAGGCCTTTCCTCAACCATTATTGGCTCAACAATACCTTGTGCATGTTTGCCCAAGCCTTTTCCTTCATAGCCCATCTTGGACATTAGCTTGGAACCTATGCCTCTGGTATGTTTTTTAAAAGAACCAATATAAGCATTCTTAGAAGAATTTGAAGGCAAACTGGAATTGTTTACCTCTTCTTCAAGCTGATAATTGACCAAGACTTCTTTGGAAACAAAGAGCTATGTCTCCAACTCATGCATCCTTTTCAAGTTCATATTTGCAATATGAAGTTGCCTCTCCATTTCCTGCAATTTGTCAAAAAGCAATTGCTTCTCTTCCTCCACGGAATTCAACTGCTCTCTAAGGATGATGCTCTTCCTTCCATCCTCATACGTTTCTCTGACCATGTCCATCATGATGAACAAGTCGTGCTTCATGTCTTCATCAAATAATCTTATGATGAAGGAGGAATTTGAGGATTCACTTGTAGAAGTTGTCATTATCAAAATGAGCAAAAGAACTTCAAACAAGATTAACAAAGAGCTTATTCAAACAACCTTTTGCAACAAACATCTTGTGATTCAAGGATTTTCTTGAGATCCTTTGGGATAAGAAGAATGCCTTCAGCCCTTCTTCCTTCTTGTCCTCTCCTGGACATAACTATCAGTAGCTTTCACCTTTGCAAACTCACACAATAGTCAGTCTACAAACAAGCATACAATCAATTAGACAATCAATCCTTGACTACCCAAACACCTTTCAGACAAGAAATATTTTGCTTTGTCAATCAAACAACCTGCTTTGATCAATCAAGCGTCAAGCATCAAACATCAAGCATCAAGCTACCACCTACTCTGGTATAACTTGGGTTCTGATATCACCTTCTTTGAAGGTGGGGTTAATCAACCAGCTCTAATACCACCTAATCTAAAATGGGTCACTAAAGGCTTCTTGTTAGCTTACGAAAACCTCTCCCACTCCAAAGCCTATATATTGCCAAGATCTTATGATTAACCAATTGCAGAATTAATAATGCTTGAAAATAGGTGTATGTTTTTGTTTGTCTTTAACTATTTAGGTGCTTTTAGTTCATTTGCTTATGCTGAAATAAAATACATATAATAGTAAACAAAGCAACAAGTAAGAAACCATACGACAACAAGTTTAATATGGAGTTCACCCAAAACTCTTGGGCTATGTCTCCTTGAGCTCTAGTCAACTCGACTAGGCTCTCTGAGATTATGGCATAAGTTCTTTTACAAGCTCCATGCCCAACTCCATTGGATTACACAGAAACAATGGGTTTAGAACACCATCTTATCCTCGGCTCTGAAGCTCTCAGGTTTTCTGGCTCTGGCTCTGGCTCTGGCTTTGGATCTTGGCTCTTGGCTCTGGCTCTGGCTTTGGCTCTGGATTTGGCTTTGGTTCTAGCTCTTGGCTTTTGGCTCTGGCTCTTGCTCTTGCTCTGGCTCTAGCTCTGGCTCTGGCTCGGGCTTTGGCTCTTGGCTCTGGCTCTGGCTCTCTGAGCTTCTCTCAGCCTCTGCATGTCTCTGTGGTTTGCTTGACCTCCAAGCGACTCTCAGGAACCTTCCAGCGACCTTTTTCAGTCCTCTAGCTACCACTTTCTGTGTATTTATCATGCATCGGTTACAGTGCTCCATCATTGAAGAACCCGACTGTTTCCACAAAAGAATTAGTTTCCTATTGCAATGAATTGGTGGGCATAGGAAAACCCAACCGTTCGGCCTTTCTCCTACAGAAATAGCCCAATAATACAATACACAGGAAAACTAAGGAAAACACATGGTTGGAGCGTTTTTCTGGACTTCAAAATGCATTCAATCGCATCTATAACCCCATCGAGTTTGCCATTCCATCGCAGATCGTAATCGCATGGGGTATTGGCCAAAACCCCAATACACGGGAAATACACAAAAATCTTGAATTTTTGGATTTGAAAACTTATGAAATCGAGTCTATAAACCCATCGGGTCCAGCCCTTATCGGCATATCGCTATCGCAAGTCTCATGTCAATGGCCCTTGTGTTGGGGATCACCGATTGCCGATCGTCGATCACCCTGATCAAATCCTGACCGTTGATCTCACTCCTCGATTCGACCACTGACATTGCATGTCGCGTATCGCTATCGCATATCGCATTTGGAACGGCCTAGGGGTTCTTTCCATTGACTATGGATTGTGCTAACCCGATCTTCCAATCCGATCATCGGTAATCGCAATGTCGCATAATCGCAATCGCCAAGTCTGGGGTCCCGATATCGAGTGAAGGCCTACCTCCGATGCAATAAGTCGAAAGTCGCAATCAGGGTTCCTTCCACCCTTATCTTAAGTCCACCCCTTTGCACATTTGCGATGCAATTTCCTTAAGGAGCCTTTTATGCCATTTTTAGAAGAAATTCCTCCTTTTTCAAAGGACAAAGGCAATCTTCCTTCTGCAATAACTTCTTCATCTGAAGTCCATTTTAGCCCATTCAAATTGCATTAGATTTAGAATGAAAAGATCTATGCAATGGGACTATTTCCAAGAGTGGCCCTAGAATTTCATTTTCCTCTGTGAGGAACACTTTAGACTTAGAAGTCTATTCTATATCCATTTTGGATCTCTTTGTAAAAGGGTTGACAATGAAATAATTTTTTGTATGCAAACAACTTCCAGCCATGCTAAAAAAAATCATTGATTCCACTGTACATTCAATTTTGTATGAAGAATGAAGAAAAAGAAAAACCATGGTAGACAAGTGACCTCTATTGTTAAGGTATGATCCTATGAAGCAATCATTGAAAAAGCGAGTGGAGAAAGAATTAAATCCTAACTCCTTCTCACAACATTGATCACAACTCGCGAGGAAAAGCGGGTTTTCCAAAACAATATACCATTGTCTACAAATCAACTTAAATTTCATCAAGAACGATAAAGGAAGCCAATGAAACACAAGCTCAATATTATCAAAGGGGAGAAATTTCCAAATAGCAGGATCCATACCAAAAACAACAATGTTTGTTAGGAAGAAAAGAAAAGAAAAGGTGTATCAATCACAATAACCACAATATTCATTCATTATTTTAATGTTAAAATAGATTAGGAAAACAATCCATTTTCATCATTACTTGGTTGCTATAAACTTGAATATTAGAGTAAATAAATTAAATAATGCAGCTTAAAACTTCATAATTGGAAAAAACACATTCTAGTAAAAATTTCAAATTCGTTTAATAGCCACCAAAATTTAACATTTACAATTTTAACACAATTAGGCACTCAAATTTACAATTCATAAAATTTTAAATTCTTATAACAATTTAGCTCTAAACTATTCATATATTTCACAAATAGTATACAATGTCACAAATTTATATTTCACAAATTATAAAAAAAAGTTAAAAATACTTATAAAAGATTGATTCATACATTTAAAATTTATATAATAAATTTATATAATATGAACTCAATAAACTAAACTATTCATATATTCCAAATTTATATTTCACAAATTATAAAAAAAGTTAAAAATACTTATAAAAGATTAATTCATAAATTTAAAATTTATATAATAAAATTATATAATATGAACTCAATAAATTTACTTTCGTGTTAAAACTTCCTTGTCATACTCAAAAAAACTAATCTTCTCTCATATATATAAGATTGGTTAATAGCATATGTGAAATTTAAGTCTAATCTTCTCTCATATATAAGTTTGGTTAATAGCATTAAGTCCAAATTTTTACTATATACTCGTTAATGAGGCAAACCTTATACCTTTCATTTTAAGGATTGTGAACCACATATTAAAAAAAAGAGCCGCAATTTCTATAATTATATGTTTTTTTAATTACTTTAATTGTATTAAAAAAGTAAACTAATATTACGAATATACATTTAATTGTAAATTAATATTAAGAAGACACATTTAATTAAATGGTTTAAAAAAATTAATGTGTAAATAATAGTTTTAGAAAATTTGGAATAAAAAACATTTTAGGTATCTTATTCGATATCTTTATTTGATAGATTATTTAAATGAAATACCCTATTTCATTAGAAACATTTGATTGTATATTACAATAATATAAATGGTTTAATAAATTGATATTCTATTTTTTAACTTTGTTGTTTTAATATGTATCTATATGTATATGTATATATTTGTTTGCTCAATTTTGAAAAGACTATATAATCCATTATTACAAGAACTTGACATCTAAAATAAATTATAACATTTAAAATAAATTATATATATGTGCTCTCTCTTGAGCGTTTTCTTGCACAAACCAAATAGAGGAATTGTAAATTCATAAAGTTGTACATATGTACTTTAGAATACATTATCATAACATAATTCATTGATGACTTTTATGGGTGTGAGAAATATTCACGACGGTCCATGACATGTGACTAGAAAACTTAAAGTGAGAAGTTGAAAGGGAGATGTAGGTTGGGTGTATAGACACATAATCTTAAAAAAAGGTTGGGATACTTTATTTAAATGATGTGGCAATTTTTGAGCTTTAAGATTGTTTTAGTTGGTTTGGATATGTAAGATTGACTTGTAAGTATTATAAACTTACAATACATAAAAACATCCAATACATAAAGTGAAAGTTGTTCATGGATATTTTAAAGTGATTTAATGATATTGATACCGATAAGATTTATATTATCATTTATTTGGTCAATTTATCATTTATGGTTTTTAATAAAGTAGTTTTAATGTACTTATTCAACTCTTTAAACTGATGTGTAACAATTGACATAAAAAAGATACTGATACTTTATTATGATAATAAAGTAATAATTTTTGTTATTGTGAATGTATTACGATTTTTCATTCTATATTAATTAAGTTACAGTGAAGATTAATGAAGATTCAATCCATTATTTTCAATACTTGTCATTATAGATCTCGAATTTGGAAATTGTTAGTTAATCGAGGTTGGCATCGAAATCTGTAAAATCTATTTCAACCCTCCACTTATATTAGATTACATCATCAAATTTTAGAGGAAAAATAAAAAAATAAACAAACTATTTTTTCAACTTATCTCCCTATGGGTTTACTCAAATTTCAAGTGGAAATACTCGTTGGGTGTAGAATTTGATTCCTCATCCAAGGAGTACCCATGTTGCATACTTTCGATGGATCCGTTACATGAAAAATGATAAATACATGAAAACTGTTATTGCAATAATGTTTTTCATGTATTTCTCATTTTTAGTGTAGTAGGGACTGTCAAAAATATGCAACATGGGTACTCCTTGGATTAGGAATTAAATTGTGCATCCAATGAGTACTCCCACTTGAAATTTGAGTAAAACCTTAGGGAGAGAAGTTTAAAATTCAAATTGAAAAAAGTAGTTTTATTATTTTATTATTTTTTAATCTTTTTACTTTTTAACCCCAAAAATGGTGAATCACCCCACATGGTCATCATCTTGAATTCTATTGGTTCTTATAAAGTTTATTTTGGTTGTACATTTTTCTTAGGAGACCCATTTTGTACCTCAAAAGTTCTCTAATAAAAATTTCTGAAGAAAGAAGCAATTAAGGCCAAGCATTGGTCTTAGTTACACCAAATTTCATAAAAATATTTATTGTGGAATATGATGCCTCAGGAAATGGAATTGGTGTTGTTTTAATGAAAGAAGGAAGACCTATTTCTTTTGAAAGTTGTCCAATCAAGAAAAATTATTTACACAAACTTATTTAAGAGAAGGATATATCGTCGATACTAAATGCACTAAATCAATGTCGATATTACTTAATGGGAAGAAACTTCAAGGTAAAAACAAGTCATGATAGTCTTAAATATTTTTTGGAACAAAGATTATCTTCAGAAAAGCAGCAAAAATGGGTCACAAAGATGTTGGGTTATGACTTTGAAATCATCTACAAAAAAGGGAAGAAAAATATTGTTGCAGATGCACTCTAAAAAAAGGACGAGGATGTGGAAGCATTGCTTTATGCCATTTCTATTATCCAATCTGATTGGATAACTGAAGCAAGGCAGGAATGGAAGAATGATGAAGAGGTGTGGACACTCATTCAAAACTTGTAGCAAGATCCCAGTAATACCACATTCAAGAAGCGATAGAAAAATTCCATAATTTCCCTATATAATAAATTTTGTTATCACTATTCCTCATATCACATCTTGACTTCTTGAGGTTTTGTTAAAAAGATTGGAGAAATTTTGTGGAGTAGCTACATTTTCATCGACAACACACTAAACGAGAGATTGTCACATTTCAAAGGTTAGTTTCCCTTCTACTTCAACCATTCAATGAAGAATTTGGGGAAAATAGTTTTATATATGCCAACAAATCATTTATTTATTTATTTATTTGTCTTGGGGGAAAGCTCAATTTATTAATTCGAAATTTAGGAAATTTTGGAGACTAGGTAGACTTAAGTTAAAATCCCACTGATTGTAGGTCTTAAACCCGCATAGGTTTACTAGTAGTTATGTGTTAGCTGGGTTGTTATGTTCATCCAGAATACCAAACAAAAACCCCATTCCATTATTTTTTTTATAACATTTAGTTAACGAAATATAGTTTCTTTTTCAAAAAAAAAAAAAAAAACATTCTCATGGGACAAGCTCGCCTGCCGGCCCTCTGGAAAGCAGGGGGTCATTGTGCTGCTGATGGGCATGGTAGGCCTACCCGGTCCACAACGGGCATGTCTTACACAATCGTTGTGTCACGGGCGGGCACGCCCACGTCTTTTGAGAGAAACCCTTGCAAAAAATATGGCCTTGTATTTATCTATGCTTCCATCAACAAAATGTTTGTTCGTTGTAGATCCATTTTGAGGTGAAAACCAATTTGTCACTAGGTATAGAAACAATTTCCCAAACCCCATTCTTCATGATTGATTGATATTCTTCATGCATAGATTTCTTCCATACTTCTTGATGAACAACTTCTTCAAATGTAGATGGTTCTTCTTCAATTAGTCTTGTCATATATGAAAAATATATAGAATATCTCTTTGGCCTTTTGATTTCCCTAAAGGTTCCTTTTGCAACTCCATGCCCTTAAACATCTTCAAGAGTGGATTTTAACCAATTTTGCCTTTTACTTGTGCTTGGTATGATCACAAGTTATATAGGATCATTTGGTCCTTCTTCTTCCTCTTGAATTGTAGAAGGGTTGTCAAGATTTACTTCTTCTTCTTCAAATATGGGTGGATCTTCGTCATCGGAACTAATAGGAATATCCTTTGATCTTTTCTAGGTTTGATTTTCATCAAATGTAATGTCCCTGATTACTTCAATGTGTCCCCCTTCCTTGATGTAGATTCTATATGCCTTTGAGGAGAGACTATATCCAATGAAGATACCTTCTATGCTTGTAGAATCTAGCTTCTTTCGTTTGTCCATTGGAACATGGATATAGGAAAGACTCCCAAAGATTTAGAGATGGTCCACACTTGGCTTATTTCCTGTGAATGATTCCTTTGGTGTCATATTATCAATAATTCTATGAGGGCTTCTATTTTGAATATATACAACTATCATTGTTGCTTCTCCCCATAGAAACTTTGGCAAGTATTGATCAAGTAGCATTGTTCGTACACCTTCTTCAATTGTCATATTATTTCTTTCAACCACTCCATTTTGTTCAAGATAGTAGGGAATAAGATCCCTCTTTATTCTTTCTTCTTTACAATATGTAATCAATTATTTATAAGTGTATTCGCCAACATTTTCGGACCTCAAAGTTTTTATCTTTCTTTTGATTAGGGTTTGCACACATCTAAACTCCTTGAATTTCTCAAATACTTCATCCTTTTTCTTTAGACCTTGTTTCACTATTTGAAAAATGGTTTTCTTGTATGTTTTTCGAAAGAAGGTCCCTTGCAAATTCCTTCACGATCTTCTTTAATATGGGGGATGCCATGAACTAGATGTTTAAGAGTGGGAATGATCTTGTAGTGAAGATGACCATATAGTCTATGCCATAGCTCAATAGGAGAGATTTCCATATGAACTAGAGCTTGCGGAGGTGGTGTAATGACTTTATACAAACTTCCTTCATGAACTCCAATAACCCTAGATTTATATATACTTGAATATTTTACCCAAACCAAGACCTTTCCCTCAATTAAAGAAACTCTATCCCCTTTATCTTCTAAGAAAGAAATTGAAAGAAAATTCTTTTTCAAACTTGGAACATATAATATGTTGTTGAGATGTAGTTTTGCTCCATTCTCCAACTTCAAAGATGTTGATCCTAGGCCTCTAACAACACATATTTTGTTGTCTCCAAATTCCACTACATGGGAAGATGCTTCCTTTGATAGAGTTTGTAGTTGTTTACTTTACCCTATCATATGCTTTGATGCTCCACTGTCAATGATCCATGCATTATCATCATTCAGTGACCCTGTAAGTGTAGCTAAGAACCCTTGACTTTTGACCTTGTTGAATAAATAGTAGACAATATTCTTGATCCATCTTCTCGTAGAGTTGAATCCCATTCTTATCATAGAGGGAGTAAACATTTCCTTTAATCCAACGGAGTGATTTTCAATCTTCTTTGACCTTAGCTCTGAAACCATATTGAGAAATCAATGCTATTATGATTAGGGTTAGATTTCTCTTTCTTGATAATTAATTGTGAATTATGTTGGCTTCTTTTACTTATTTTTTATGCTATCTTTCATCAAGAAATTATGAAATTATGTGTGCATGAAGATCACAAAAACAAAAGTCACAAGATGCAGGCACTCTGTTAGGTAAAAGACCTATCTCAGGCAAAACCCAGTCAAAAATATCTTCCTTCAATAGTTATTCTTGAGACTCTTCAACATAGACACATACCTCCTCCACACAAAGCCAAGCTCTCCTTCCTCAATCCAACCTTTGACCTAGTAGTAGGTGCACTTCGAGCCTAACAAATTTGACTTGGCAGCTTCCGATATCAACAACAACTTTGAATTTGACGAGGGGACTTCAATCTCCTAAACTAGCCCACACAAGCAGAGAGAGAGAGAGAGAGAGAGAGAGAGAGAGAGAGAGAGAGAGAGAGAGAGAGAGAGAAACTTTGATTTTTCTCTTCCCATCCACCTTAACCAAACTCACACTCCTTTTAGCCTCCTTCCTCACCTTCACACTTTTCCTAGCTTCCAGCTTCCATCTTCAGATATCAAATTATGTGTGAGAGAGGTGAGATGCTCCAAATGAAGTCGAACTTCCTTGTATATATAGCCTTCCAATGAGGTTGAATTTCCTTCCTTGAGGCTGACTTGATCTTCTTGAGGCTTGGAGTGGAGGTTACATAATTCATTTTTGACTAAAAAATCATTCTTTTTACATCGTCCAAAAGACTAAGAAGGGCCTCATAAAATATGAAATGATTCTAATGACTTTTTATTAATCCTAGGAGTCCACAATGGGGAATTTGATAATAAAATGATGACCTAATAATGAAACCCATGCTTTAATGAGTCACTGTAATAATAATAAAAATTATTTTGACAAATAGATTTTATGAAGACCCAGCCTAGTTACAATTTTAATACCATATATGAATATAGTTCTTTTTAGAATAAAATAGTTAGTTTCTCTATATGTTTTTAGTTTTAAATAGTGCATATGATATCTTGGGAAAATGATATAAATTTTGGTCACAAGATTGTTCAATCACAATTGCAACCTAAAAAAGTTTCAAAATGCAGTAAATTTCCCATATTTCACAAATATTTATGCTTATTACTTCATCTCATAATTGAAATATCACAAGAAAACTTGACACATATGTATCTAACTTGGGGCAAGATAAAATAAAGAAATTGGATTAGCCAAGACTAAAAAAATTGGAACAATATAGTACGAATACACGTTATTTTAGTGAACAATATAGTGCCAATACCAACATCATTCAAAAATCACTTTGCAGTCACCATCCACATATGTCTTGTCATAGTGGGATTCACCATCATCTTCACCATCCATGTTATAGTGGGGTTATCGAGCATCTATATTCTCTTGCTCTACTTCACACTTAGAGGCTTCAACGTCTCACTCTATAATTTTTCTTATGTCTTCTTCATCCATATGCATGTCTACATGATGGGTTTCACTTTTATAGTCTTTATGACCATCATCTACATTTGAGTGGATTCTCCAAGCTTTGTTTTCCTCCTGGAATCTTGCTCATTTACTCTTAGACCTGTATGAGAGAGAGAGTAGGGAGATAGCTTCAAAATTGATCTGACAAAAGTCTTTAAACTAATCCTCAGAAGCCTTTTTATTAATGAAGCCTCTATTTTCTTCATTTTCCATTATTTTCCTTAATTTTCCTCATCACATGTAACCTGTGACCTTTCATCTTCCTTTTCTCCTAATTTCCATTATTTTCATAAATAAATGTGCCAAAATTCCATTTTCCCTTTCCAAAGCGTTAGTCATTGCCTTTGCCAATTTCCTTAGCCATTAATTAATCAAAAGTGATCCTCATCACTATGAGTTTTCCCAACATTCAGCTTGGAATAAGTGTGCCATCAACTGTGGTTATTATTTTTCCTTTATTAACTTTTATTACATGGAATTTTCACTAGGGTTGTTACAGTTGATCTTGAAATGATATCACTCTGATTATTGAAAAAGGAATCCCACCAAACTGGATGAACAACATCAAAGTACTCATATGTATATCTAATAGATATTTTAATTTCTTCTAGGCAATCAAAATAATTTATATCTCTCTTATGCCTTCGTACATTATGAAATTCAAAAACTGATTGTAATAACAATACATTTGATGCAAATATTGGATTATTTGGAATGAACTTCAAAAATGCCAAACTTGATGATGATTATCATTCCGTAGTAGTTGAATACTTCTTGCCCCATATTAGTGTTTTCCCATCAATTTTTTTGATACGAAATTGATGTTGGAAGCTAATGTCATTAAGTTGTTTAATGCATTTGTCCTCACCATGTGATCCCAGATGAATCTTCACATGTTAACAATTTCTTCCAACACATGAAAAATAGTCTCTAGCATGTATGATTTCTTAATACATTCAATTAATGATGGAAATCTCCCAGCATCCTTCCTCCTCAATGTTACTGAAAAATAACTGAAAATTTGATCAATATGGTCATAAGTGTGCCCAACAAGAAGGAAACCAACCTTTACCTTCTGAAAAATTCTCAATTCAACAAGTATATTTAGATATCAAAAAACATTTTGATTTTCGTTTTCTTGACAAGTGTTGTCCAATGATAGATACAAAACTTCAGGAAGATTACCAGGCCAATGAGAAAGCACATCATGAATTATGGTTATTGTCAAATTTGCATCATATGGATATTTGGAGTTTTGAAGTAAACCGTTGGCAACATTTTCCCATTGAAAACCATACAACCGACCAAGTGAAACTGAGTAAAGTTTTCCTCCTGTAAATTTTTGGGTGTGCAAAAAAAATGTAGTAGAAGTGTTTTCTTCTGGTTCATACCATCAATTATCAAGCCCAAATGGTTATTTGGATTATCATAACACCTCTTTCGATCCTTGTAGTACTTTTTCCTTTTACTTGTTTGTTGTTCGTGAAGCTCTTGAAGTGCTTTGACAGTGAAATATACACATAACATAAAAGAAATTTATTAATGAATACATTTTCATAGTTAATGACTATACAATTTTAAAAAATAATGTTATGAATGCTTACCTCTTTCTAACCCTTGACATTTATCCCTTTTTTTATTTAAGAGTAGCACATTTATTGCAAATCCCCATCCTTGTCTTCTTAGGAATATAGAAATTTTTGAATTATTTCCTCCATATCTTCACAAAATATTGATATGTAATAAAATGACAATTTCCTTCAACGCCTTCTACATATTCTTTGTATACGTTGTAGATTTCTCGTCTTGAGAAATTAGTAATCTAGAATATGTATTGTGTCTCTATTTCGCATACACTCTCCATGATTTGAAAAGAGTCTTTCATCCATGACATTGCAATATTTTTGAATGGCTCAAACTCTCATTTATGACGTACTTTTGAATAAAATGTGGGATCTTTTTCCAAATTTTCTTGGATTCTTGACAGGGGAAAATTACCAATTGAATGAAACATTTTGAAAGCCTTTCTATAGAGAAATAAAGACCCAATATGGTAATCATAACTTGACAATGTAGATTGCATGCACCCCACTAAATATGAATTTTTCATGCTTTTATTAATTGGTAAATA
The DNA here is from genome assembly GCA_031772625.1 of Pinus tabuliformis. Classification (NCBI taxonomy): domain Eukaryota; kingdom Viridiplantae; phylum Streptophyta; class Pinopsida; order Pinales; family Pinaceae; genus Pinus; species Pinus tabuliformis. The sequence continues at coordinate 671,951,222 of CM062809.1, read as the reverse complement.
TCTCTTCCTTTTCTCCAATGCAAATTTGAAATCCATATGTTTCAAGCAATCCTTTTGACAACATTCACTTGAGATAAGATCATTGATAGAACTTCTTCTCATGAGATATTCTACTCTACCACTTGTATAACTAGAACATCTTCGATTGATACAAAAAGGTTTACTCCTACTTATAGACACAATATTTGTTGGCAATGTCTCCATCATTTCATCATCATTAGGAGGAATATTATCCTCACTATGATCATTTTGAACATCGTGAGGAAATTCATCACTAACATTGTTTGAAAAATATTCATTACCATCCTCAATTGTAGGAGATTTTTCACTACCATCATCTGTGTTTTTGAAATACTAACTTGGAGGATATTCTTCATCATCTTCATCCTACCCTTCGTCACTAGTGCTCTCATAGTCCTTAGGATTAGGACTATGTGGAAAATTTGACTCTTTATTTAGTAGAAATTCTTCATCCTACGCTTGGTCACTGCCGCTCTTATAGTCCTTGCGATTAGGACTAAGTGGAAAATGTGTCTCTCTATTTACTAGAAATTCTTCATCCTTCCCTTCATCACTAGTGCTCTCATAGTCCTTAGGATGAGCACTAAGTGGAAAATGTGACTGTCAGTTTATTCAAAATTCTTCATCTTGACCTTCATCAATGTTGCTCTCATAGTTCGTAGGACTAGGACTAAGTGGAAAATGTGAATCTATATTTATTTGAAAATTTTCATCTTTCCCTTCGTCAGCTCTACTCTCATAGTCCTTAGGATTAGGACTAAGTTGAATATTTGACTCTCTATTCGTAGTAAAATAATTTTCGTTATATTCATAAATATGAACAGAGTTGTTATGCAATGAAGATGTTGATGCTTCACAAAGAGAAACCTCACTATCAAAAGAATCAATGGCTTTCAAATAGAAGAGCTTGAATGATACACATGAACTCTCTCCTACTGATAATATATAGCTTAAAGAATGAAAATTTCCCTCCAAAGATTCTCCCCAAAAAAAATTTGTCGAAAGTTTTCCCTCCAAATTTTTTTTGAAATATTCCCCTTAAATATTTTCTTCTACAATTTATTTGAAAAAATTCTACTAAAATTTTCTCTTGAAAATTTTGACCCTAATTTTCATTCAAATTTTCAACACAATTTTCATTTAAAAGTTTCCTTCAAAATTAAACTAAATCTTTAACTTAAATTATATAACATTTACTAGACAATTGATTTTTTATTTTTTATTTTTTATAATTATAACCTTTATCCCACACGTAACATAAATTAGTGGATCATCATAATATTAACTATACATTAAGTTTTTCTAATTTTATTTTTAATACCACATTCAAGAAGTGATAAAAAAATTCCATAATTTCCCTATATAATAAATTTTGTTATCACTATTCCTCATATCACATCAAGAATTCTTAAGGTTTTTTTAAAAAGATTGGAGCAATTTTGTGGAGTAGCTACATTGTCATCAACAACACATTCAACGAGAGATTGTCACATTTCAAAGGTTAGTTTCCCTTGTACTTCGACCATTCAATGTGGAATTTGGGGAAAATAGTTTTATATATGCTGGCAAATCATTTTTTTTTTTAATTTATTTTCTTTGTCTTGCGGGGAAGCTCAATTTATTAATTCAAAATTTAGGAAATTTTGGAAACTAGGAAGACTTAAGTTAAAATCCCACTGAATGTAGTTCTTAAACCCGCATAGGTTTACTAGTAGTTACATGTTAGCTGGGTTGTTATGTTCATCTAGAATACAAAACAAAAACCCCATTCCATTATTTCTTTTATAACATTTAGCTAACGAAATATAGTTTCTTTTTCGAAAAAAAAAAAAACAACAACAACAACAACAACAAAAACATTCTCATGGGTTAGGTTTGCCCGCCGGCCCTCTGGAAAGCAGGGGCCCGTTGTGCTGCTGGTGGGTGTGGCAGGCCTACCCGGTACACAACAGGCATGCCTTACATGACCGTTGTGTCATGGGCGGGCACACCCACGTCTTTTTAGAGAAACCCCTTGCAACAAATATGGCCTTGTATTTATCTATGCTTCCATCAACAACATGTTTGATCATTGTAGATCCATTTTGAAACGAAAACCAATTTGTCACTAGGTTTAGGAACAATTTCCCAAACCCCATTCTTCATGATCGATTGATATTCTTCTTGCATAGATTTCTTCCATACTTCTTAATGAACAACTTCTTCAAATGTAGATGGTTCTTCTTCAATTAGTCTTGTCATATATGAAAAATATATAGAATATCTCTTGGGCCTTTTTCTTTCCCTAAAGGTTCATTTTGAAACTCCATGCCCTTAAACATCCTCAAGAGTGGATTTAACCAATTTCGCCTTGGTATGATCACAAGTTGAATAGGATCATTTGGTCCTTCTTCTTCCTCTTGAATTGTAGAAGGGTTGTCAGGATGTACTTCTTCTTCTTCAAATATGGGTAGATCTTCATCATCGGAACCAATAGGAATATCCTTCAATTTTTTCTAGGCCTGATTTTCATCAAATGTAATGTCCCTTATTACTTCAATGTGTCCCCCTTCCTTGATGTAGATTCTATATGCCTTTGAGGAGAGACTATATCCGACAAAGATACCTTTTATTCTTGTAGAATCTAGCTTCTTTCATTTGTCCATTGGAACATGGATATAGGAAAGACTCCCAAAGATTTAGAGATGGTCCACACTTGGCTTCTTTCCTGTGAATGATTCCTTTGGTGTCATATTATCAAGAATTCTATAAGGACTTCTATTTTGAATATATACAACTGTCATTGTTGCTTCTCCCCATTGAAAGTTTGGCAAGTCTTGATCAAGTAGCATTGTTCATACACCTTCTTCAATTGTCATATTATTTCTTTCAACCACTCCATTTTGTTCAAGATAGTAGAGAACAATAAGATCCCTCTTTATTCTTTCTTCTTTACAACATGTAATCAATTATTTAGAAGTGTATTTCCAACCATTTTCGGATCTCAAAGTTTTTATCTTTCTTTCAATTAGGGTTTGCATACATCTAAACTCCTTGAATTTCTCAAATACCTCATCCTTTTTCTTTAGACCTTGTTTCACTATGTGAAAAATGGTTTTGTTGTATGTTTTTCCAAAGAAAATCCCTTGAAAATTCCTTCACGATCATCTTTGATATCGGGGATGCCATGAACTAGATGTTTAAGAGTGGGAATGACCTCGTAGTGAAGATGACCATATATTATATGCCATAGCTCAGTAGGAGAGATTTCCATATGAACTAGAGATTGCGGAGGTGGTGTAATGACTCTATACAAACTTCCTTCACGAACTCCAATAACCCTAGCTTTATATATACTTGAATATTTTACCCAAACCAAGACCTTTCCATCAATAAAAGAAACTTTATCCCCTTTATCTTCTAAGCAAGAAATTGAAAGAAAATTCTTTTTCAAACTTGGAAAATATAGTATGTTGTTGAGATGTAGTTTTGCTCCATTCTCCAGCTTCAAAGGTGTTGATCCCAGGCCTCTAACAACATATCTTTTGTTGTCTCCAAATTCAACTACATGGGAAGATGCTTCCTTTGATAGAGTTTGTAGTTGTTTACTTTACCCTATCATATGCCTTGATGCTCCACTGTCAATGATCCATGAATTATCATCACCCTGTAAGTGCAGCTAAGAACCCTTGACTTTTGACCTTGTTGAATAAATAGTAGACAATATTATTGATCCATCTTCCCATAGAGTTGAATCCCATTCTTATCATAGAGGGATTAAACATTTCCTTTAATCCAACGAAGTGATCTTCAACTTCTTCAACCTTAGCTCTGGAACCATATTGAGAAATCAATGCTAGTGTGATTAGGGTTAGCTTTCTCTTTCTTGATAATTAATTGTGAATTATGTTGGCTTCTTTTACTTATTTTTATATTATCTTTCATCAAGAAATTATGAAATTATGTATGCATGAAGATCACAAAAACACAAGTCACATGATGTAGGCACTCTGTTAGGGCAAAACCCCTATTCGGGCAAAACCCAGTCAAAAATATTTTCCTTCAATAGTTATTCTTGAGACTCTTCAACATAGACACATACCTCCTCCACACCAAGCCAACCTCTCCTTCTTCAATCCAACTTTTGACCTAGCAATAGGTGCACTTCGAGCCTAGCAAATTTGACTTGGCAGCTTCCAACATCAACAACAACTTTGACTTTGACGAGGGGACTTCGATCTCCTAAACTAGCCCACACAGAGAGAGAGAGAGAGAGAGAGAGAGAGAGAGAGAGAGAGAGAGAGAGAGAGAGAGAGAGAGAGAGAGAGACCAAAACTTTGATTTTGTTCTTCCCTTTTGCCTTAACCAAACTCACGCTCCTTTTAGCCTCCTTCCTCACCTTCAAACTTTTCCCAGCTTCCAGCTTCCAGCTTCAGATATCAAACTATCTGTGAGAGAGATGAGATGCTCCAAATGAAGTCAATCTTCCTTGTATATATAGTCTTCCAATGAGGTCAAATTTCCTTCCTTGAGGCTGACTTGATCTTCTTGAGGCCAACTCGGTGTGGCGGTTACATAATTCTTTTTTGACTAAAAAATCATTCTTTTTACATAATTTGAAAGCCAAGAAGGGCCTCATAAAATATGAAATGACTCTAATGACTCTTTATTAATCCTAGGAGTCCACAATGGGGAATTTGAATAATAAAATGATGACCTAATAATGAAACCCATGCTTTAATGAGTCATTGTAACAATAATAAAAATTATTTTGACAAATAGATTTTATGAAGACTCAACCTAGTTACATTTTTCAACACCATATACGAATATAGTTCTTTTTAGAATACAATAGTTAGTTTCTCTATATGTTTTTAGTTTTAAATAATGCATATGATATATTAGGAAAATGATATAAATTTTGGTCACAAGATTGTTCGATCACAATTGCAACCTAAAAAAGTTTTAGAATGCAGTAAATTCCCATCTTTCACAAATATTTATGCTTATTACTTCATATCATAATTGAAATATCACAAGAAAACTTGACACATATGTATCTAACTTGGGGCAAGAGGAAATAAAGAAATTGGATTAGCCAAGACTAAAAAAATTGGAACAATATAGTACTAATAAAGGTTATTTTAGTGAACAATATAGCACCAATACCAACATCATTCAAAAATCACTTTGTAGTCACCATCCACATGTGTCTCGTCATAGTGGGATTCACCATCATCTTCACCATCCATGTCATAGTGGGGTTATACGAGCATCTATATTCTCTTGCTCTACTTCACACTTAGAGGCTTCAACTTCTCACTCTACAATTTTCTCTGTGTCTTCTTCATCCATATGCATGTCTACATGATGGGTTTTACTTTTGTAGTCTTTATGACCATCATCCACATTTGAGTGGGATTCTCCAAGCTTTGTTTTCCTCCTGGAGTCTTGCTCATTTACTCTTAGGCCTACAGTTGAAATTCTATTGATTCGTTAACAGACTATAATAGAATTTGTTGCTTTATGTAACTTTCATTTATACCAAATTCTACTTCCAGGGTCTTCCATGCTTCTTACAAAGATGTAGCTTTTACTACCTTGCAAAAGGGCTTCTCATCTAATGCATGTTTTATAAGATCCAATACTAAGGAATCACATACTTCATCATATGGGTTATTAGACAAATACTGAATCAACTCTTTACATCAAAGAAAATTTTCATTTTGACAGTTCCCAAAAATTAAAAAATTTACCAATAAAATTTGGAAGTGTTACGAGATCTATCCTGATCCATTCATCCTAAAATTGTTCTACTTCATCTACTTCTCTTTTAGATGACCCGTCTATGGTGAGAACCTCTATGAGCTCTTCGAACTAATTTGGTTCTTCCTTTCGATTTATTTTATCAGTTTTCTTCAGTCTTGCTTTGTGACGCATGACTGTTGTCTTTCTTTTTTCTTTAGTCGTCTTTCCTTATTGTATCAGCCTTATAGAAATGAACACCACGTACACTTGATTATCTTTAAAACTAATCATTTTAACCTTCACTTTAACGATGGCTCCCAATAACTATCATCAACTTTGCTTAGCTCTTCTACGAAAATTCTTATGGAGGCTCATGGCTACAGTGTATAGTGGAGACTCCTTTGGTAAATGGCGGTGGATCTTTCATCTTGATATGGTGGTGGTTCTCTAGGCTACTCACCCTAATCTTTTAGTAGTTTGGTTTACTAACTCCCAATGAGCTCTAGTTTCTACTTATGGACCAATGGATGCAAAATTCAATTTGCATTCTATTCTCAGTAGCCAAGGCTCTTACTGGAAGTAGCTCATGGCCTTCTTAACTCATTTTGTTTTTTGAAACCTTGCTAAACCTTGCTCTGATGCTACTCGTTATTTAGAGGCAGAGATACACATGCAAACACAAGACAAATAAGTACATGAGCTTCTGCTTGAATATATATCCATTAATTATTCTCTCATACACATCCACCAAGTTGCTACTATTCTCTCTTCTTACTTCACATTACAATGACCAAACCATGAGTATATAAGCCGTAAAATTTCTAAATATAGAATCACGCAAACTCTAACTTTCTTTTTCTCATGCAAAATATGACATGACACTTTAACTAAACTTGTTTAACTTCACTTTAACATAAATCGACATGTTTCTTTTCCTTAACTTAAATTTTCTTGACAAGGAATTAACTTTTTAACCCTCACTCACTTGAATTCTAATATTAGACTCAACTTGCTTTCCTTCACTTAACTCTTCATACATTGTATGCATACAAGAGTACTTACTATTTCTATAAGTGAAACATTTTTTTATCTATGACAAAGTTGCGATCGATGGTAGTAAATCAAAAAAGAAATTTGGGGATAGGTTTGTATGAATTGTGTGCTCTTATAATTTTTAAATTGTTATACGAGACTAGAGTTCACTTGGTTGTAACACATTTGAATATTTGACAATTGTTAGGCCAGTTGGGTTGTTGATTCTATAATATTACTTTCATTCATATCATTTGCATATTGGTTATGTTAAGGCATAATTGTATGGAATGATTATCTACATACTTCAATAAGTGTTATAATTATGAATTCTAATAATTGTGAAATATAAAAAGTGAGGTGTAGTATGGAATCACGTAGTTTCATATTGAGAAAATTGATGAGATGAAATGAGTCACAATGCAACACAAACCTATAGAGATGGGTCATCTCGGTGCGTTAAGTCAACCTTCAATGTGGGTGACTATAGGGGCATGGCAATGATTTTTAAAGTTAAATTAAAGTTTATGTTAGAGGTACTCTTTCTTTTTTTTGCTGAAGCAAGAGATGATCCTTCTATTTCATTAAACCAAAAATAATGTTACAACATATACAAAACACCTTTCATCTTAAGGGACTCAGGAAATACCAAGGGCATTCTGCCATAGATATGACCCTCACCTCTACAACATTCATTGCTAACCTCTCAAATAATACATTAAGTTGAACTATATGATTCTCCAACCAAATGGAAAACTCTGCTAACTCCCCCACGCCACTGTCCCGAAAAGCTACAACAGTTGCCATCGTCCTTATTTTGCATGCCAATCAATAGATGAGGGAAAAAACACCCTGAAAATAATCGTGGATAAAAGACATGGCCCCACAAAACAACACTGTCATTTCTGACCGTCGATTTGTTTAGCTAAATCCAATGGCCCGGAGAAATATCGCACTACCAAGATGAGAAATATCGCAATGCCAAGATGACCGATCATTAGTGCACGGTGGAGGGTGGTATTCCTTACCACCCCCTGCCACGTGTTGGAAGCCTAATGGAATCGCTTCCAAATCTGCAATACCACTTACCGCTCAGGAGCCATGCGATCGCCTTGAAACAAATTTGTGCTTGGTTTTCCATTTTGCAAGTCGATTGCAGGTAAATTTCTGCTGTCGAAAAAATCCAACCGCCGTTCCCGCACAAGCTCACTTCAGAACTTGCACCGGAGATTGTAGCTGACTATAATTTGACCCCTATGTTGCAGTCCGAAAAAAAGAGGAGACTAGTCAACTTACACCGGGGTGTTTTGTGATCGATCTTTGCTTGCCCTTCTCCAAGGTACATACCAGAGTGCTGTGATCGAACGTGCTGAGATAACTTCATTCCGTGCCTTTCATTCTGGCCCAGTATCTAAAAATTTCTTTGTCCTCTACCGCTTGCTCATTGCAGAGAGCTTTTAATCTGCTCTGAGGCATCTCTTGCCACTTCATCTCAATCCTGCATTCTGAATTAATCACCCCTTGGTTGGCCAGTATATCCGCTAGTTTATTGGCTTTTCGTCGAACATGGTTGAAACTAACAGTTTGAAGACTCTGGAGATGTTTTTGAATTCTTTGGTAAACTTGGATTAGTCTCCAGTGTTTTGAGACTTTCTCCAGTGCTGTTCCACAACTGATTCTCTTTACAGAGTTTATGGTGATCTCTGAGTCTGCTTTTATAAAGACATTTGAGCTATGTTCCAGTTTCAGAAGCTCTAGACATTGTTCCAATGCCATTAATTCAACCATATTGTTGGTGGTTTTACCTAAATGGTAGTGGAAGATGAAGATGATGTTTCCTTCTTCATCTCTTAACACCGCTCCATAACCAGCGATTGCGGGGTTGCATTTTGAAGCACCATCAATATTTCATTTCAGATAACCTTTCGTTGGAGGTTGCTAGAAATCCTTTGCCACTTCCAAAGCTATTTCCTTCCTATTTAGTCCTTGGGAAATGATCTCTTATATTCCCAGTTGCCTGAGAGTTCTCAACTCAGTCTCTGTGGGAGGAATCTTGGGGTAATTGCGAACAATGGTGCTAATTGTCTGCTTAATTTGTTTCAAGATCAGATCCAATAGGCAAAGAGGAATAGTTTTTTCATCCTTGAAAATTCTTTTGGTCCTTTCTTTCCAAACATTCGAGATAATGAAGCTTGGCGTAAAGGCCCAGGCCAAATTAAGGAGCTCATTCTCCATAAAGTTTCTTCTCCACTTGTTTAGGGTATTAATGATACTTCCTATATCTCCGTCTGTCTATTGAAAAAAGGTGGCAAAAGAATCCCATAACCAGGTGGTGTAAGTGCAGCTGTTGAGAATATGCTACATTGTCTCCTCTTGAGCTTCACATAGCTGACATCTAGAAGGCCCCATAACACCCCTTTTCCTAATATTGTCCTAAGTTAAGATTTTCTTGTGATGTACCATGATCTTCATCCACCCTTTATGACTCCAAATTTGTTGCCAGGATTTCTCCAAAGCATAGGAATCTAGGTTCAGGATAATTCTTTTTGCTTCCTTAAGATTAAAGGTGCCTTATTTATTGAGGCCCCATCTTAACTGATCCTGCCCCTCTGTTACCAAGATCTTCCTTTTTTTTAACATGCTCATGAGTGCCTTTGCTTTTATTTTTATGGGGCTGTCATCTCTGCAGTCTATGCTTCTCCCACTTCTCCACTTTCTCGAGTTATGAGGAAGATCCCAGAAATCCTTTACTTTGTTTAATCCTTGGGAGTTTGTTTCCTGCTTGAGGCTCATAAAGTCCTCTCTTAACAACGTTGGTTCTTGTTGCCATTTGTCTTCCCAGAAGAGAGCTAGATCTCCTGCTCTGATTTCCCAGAAACTGTTTTTTTGTACTAGGCTTCTGTTTTCCCAGGCTTTATTCCAGATGTAAGAGCCCTTTATGTTTCCAGACATTCTTATAAGATCACGTGTTTGCCACGAGCTTGCATATTTTTCTTTCCAGGTCTTAGCCCATTAAGCTTCTAGCTCTTTAACCCATCGCCACCAAAGCTTGGCTCCTAAAACTTTACTAAGAATCTCCTGATCATCTAAGCCTAGACCCCCATGGCTCTTGGGTTTATAGATTTTATCCCAAGAAACAAGGGCCCATTTCTTCCTTGTTTCCTCCTTGCCCCAAAGGAAGTCTCTCTAGATATTCCTGAATTGCTGTAAGACACCTTTGGGAGCTGGGAGGGCTGATAATATGAAAACAGGGATTGATTGAAGAACGACCTTTGTCAGAACCAACCTACCAGCTAGGTTCAACGATCTGATAGTCCATTTTTTGACTTTGTCTTGCATCTTGTTGAGCACTGGTTCCTAGATACTTTTGTGCATTGGTTTGGCTATGAGGGGAATTCCCAAATACTTTGAAGGGAGGGAATCCATTTGAAAGACCAAAATTCTAGAGATATTTCTCTGAATTGCAATGTTAGTATTTAAGAAGAATATTTTTGATTTAGAGAGATTAACTTCCATACCTGTAGCCATGGAAAAGTCATTCAGGATTTGTTTGTAAGCTGAAGCTTCTTTGACTGTGGGAATTCCTTGCAACATGGTGTCATCCACAAATTGTTGGTGAGTCAGTGCTTGACCATTCTCCGTTAATTGAAGGCCCTAAATATTGCCCAAGACCTTGGCCTGTTTAATGGACCTACCTAGTCCTTCCATCATAAGGATAAAGAGAAAGGGAGAGAGTGGGCCTCCCTGCCTGAGGTCTCTAGAAGGAGTAAAGATCTCTGAGGGTGAGCCATTCACCAAAATCGAAAAGCTGGAAGAAGTTACCAGAGCCATAACCCAACTGACCCAGTTGTGATCGAACCCAAAAGCAGTAAGGACCTTCTTGATATAAATCCAATTCACCTTGTCATACGCTTTGGCAATATCCAATTGCATGATCATACCAGCCTGCCTCTTGCTGGTTAGCATGTGAACTACCTCGTGGGCTTGAATAATGTTATTTAGGATTTGTCTGCCTTCCACATAACCAGATTGTTCCCCTGAAATTAAAGAAGGAAGTAGAGGTTTGAGTCTGCTAGCCAATACCTTGGATATTATTTTGTATACCACATTGCATAAAGCAATGGGTCTGTACTTATTAGCAGTCAGGGCTGAATCCTGTTTGGGGATTAGGGAAATGAAGGAGGTGTTGAGGGCTTTCAGAATAGTCATGTTTCTTCTGGAGTCCTCCACAACATTCAGAATATCCTATTTGACAATAGTCCAGCAGGCCTTAAAAAAATCTACATTGAAACCATCCGGTCCCAGAGCTTTGCCATTCTGCATATATTTAAGAACGTCACTGACTTCCTCTTCAGTTACTGGTTTATTCAGGTTAAAATTGTCCTCTCTAGACACCAGTTTAGGGATATTTCTTGTGATTTCCTTGATGCATTTCTCTCTATCTGAATTGTTTTCCTTAGTGATGCCTCTGAAATTCTGTACCAACACAGCTTCGATATTCTTATGAGAGGTCTAAAGCTCCCCATCCTCATTCAATATTGAAGAGATTATATTGTGAGCTGTATTAGCCATGGTGGATCTATGGAAAAATCTAGTATTGCATTCACCTTCTTTGAGCCACTGAACTCTAGACTTTTGCCTCCAAAATATTTCCTCTTGTTTGCATAATTTCTCTCATTCTTGATGGTGTTTTTCAGCTTGCTCACTTTTGACTTTATCAAAACCATCTGTGATCAGTTCCTGGTTGAGTTCTTGTAGTTTTGTTTCCACTGATTTTTTGTCCACAAAAATGTTACCAAAATCCTTCTTGTTCCATTCTTTGAGTCTGAGTTTAATGTGCTTTAGTCTTTTATGTAGGAGCAACATATTTGTGCCTTAGATTTGCAAATCCTTGGACGACCATTTTTCAATGTTGCTAATGAAATCTGGGTGGGAGAGCCAGATACTCTCAAATCTGAAGGGTCTATTCCTGGGAGAATCGATCCCCTTGATTTCTAATTGAATCGGCCAGTGATCAGAGCCTCCAAAGGGGAGAACTCTAGCTGTTATTTCTCTATCTATGAGCATAAGCTCCTCTGAGATAAAAAATCTGTCTAACTTGGAGGCATGTTATGCTCTTAACCTGCAAGACGATACCGAAATACAGAATATGCGAAGAAATATACCCAGAACATAGAATAGTGAGAAACAATAACAAGTATTTTATTATTCAGAAAGCAATGTTCACCTGCCTCTTCGAGGGGGCAACCTCCAATAGAGCAGATCTCGATTACAAAATAAGACATGATGCTCCTTGCAGGGAGTCTCTATCCTTTATATATGACTCATACATGCAATACCATGGTTCTTATTAATACCATCTATCTAATACCATGGCCCATTTGCAACTAAATGTGGTCCTGTGATTAATTGCGGGTTAACCACTTACAATTATTAATATGGGCTTTATTGACTCCTTACTTAACTATAACTATGACTCGATCCTACTACATGAATAAGGGGGTTAGGGTGGGACCCTAACAAGGCGACCTGTGCCTCACCTCCTCTTTTTTTGTTCCAAGTAAAAAGGCCATTGTGCGTTTCTGAGTCAACCAGTTTCATATTATTTGTGAAGATTTGGAACGCTAGGGAGTCTTTACTTAGCAATCTAGTACCTCCTTTTTTTTCCAAAAGTGATTTAATCATGTTAAAATCTCCTCCCATGACCCAAGGTATTCCTTCATGTTTGCTTCTAAGATCCACCGGGGAGTCTAGAAATCTGAGTTTCTCATCTATTCTTTGAGGACCATAAACATTTGTGACCAGGAAGGTATCTGAATCCCCCACTGGTTGAATAATTACCGATAAATAATTTCTTGATGCCTCTGCATCTATTATGCTAACTTTTTGGGGGTTCCAAAGAGTGAGAATGCCCCCCACTGTGTTCTCTACTTTAACTTCTAGAAACTCAAATCTATTAAGCCATTTGCTATGGATTTGTTTTAATCTCTGAATGAAGCATTTTGTTTCCTCGATGAAGATTATGTCTGGAATTGCTAGTTTCATTCTATTACTAAGCATTCTTTGTTTTCTTTTACTACCTAGACCTCTGATATTCCAAGATATGAACTTCATAATTAAAGATTTATAAAGGAGTAACTGGTTAGGTCTTACATCTTACCCGAACATATCATTAGCTTTCCACACTCCATCAAGAGCTCATTCTGCTTTTTCCTGCCCCTCTTCTTTCCTGGATTTCTAGTAGCTAGTCCTGGAGTTGATTTCATAGTTTTCACACCTCTGTGCTCTTGCTTGTGAATGTTTTTTCCTTTATCCAACCCTCTTTCCTGAGTTTTCATTAAAAAAACAGCTGTATTCTGTTACATTCTTCTTGAGGCAATGAATCTATTCCTCCCTTGGTTCCCTGCATCAAGAATCCTTCTAGATCCAGGTTTTCCTTATCGATAATTTCTTGTAGTTCATGATCTTCTAGATCTATTTCACTCTGGGTCATTTCCTCTTCCATCTCCAGTTCTGTTTCATTCATCATCATCATCTCTTTCTGATAACCAATATCTTGTATTTGGTTGTTGTCTTCTTCTTCCTCTTTTCCATTAGGACCATCCTCCTAAGATTGGTTTCCTTCCGTAGTTTCTTCATTCTCTTCCGGCACTTGAAACTTGTTCTGACTGACCTTCTACCCCTCGTTATGTTGTTGCTTTGGCCCTTTTTTCCTCCTTTTCCTCTACTTGCCAATTTATGAAAGCTTTTTGTGTCCTTCATTGTATTAGGTTTACTTTTTTTGTCTTCTTTACTGAGAGGGCAGTCTCTGAACAAATTTCCATGCTCATTGCATCTACAACATCTGAACGGGATATGCTCGTAGTCAACTGTCTGCACCCACTCCTCATCAAAAACTTCCAAGATAACTTCATCCGGAAGAGATCTTGATAGATCCATTTCCATACATATCTTTGCAAAGGAGGTATATTTCCCTCTTCTTGTGGCTTTAGAAGCTTCGACAAAACAACCTAGTTTGTTTCCAATGGCAGCTAGCGATTCAGTTTGCCAATAATCAAGAGGTAGAGAATAGAGCCTTACCCATATTGGTACCGATGTGAAAGTCTCCCGCTCTAGAACAAAGTTCATCATCCAAGGCCGCATATAGAGACTTGCTGTTGCATAAAAGTAGGGTCCTCCTTCAAATACTTTATCTTTATCTTCGATGTTTGAGAACACCACTGTGAAGAATCCCTTTGATCCAAGATGTAGTCAATGCTTCCTTTGGGTTTCCAGTGATACTTGATCCACATCTGTAAAGCTTTTTCAGTGGGCCATAGTCCCATGAATTTACAAATGATACCGTAAGTCCCCATGTGTTCCCTGTGCGCCTGTAGAGCAGGATCATTTAATATTAATCTAGGAGTGATCTCTGCTTTTGGTCTGCAAGGTCCCTTTTGTTTTTTGTCTCTTGAACCCTGAATTTTGTCTTCTCCCCCTTGTTCTTTGTGCTACTGTTTTCCTTGGTCTTGGTCCCATCTGTCTCCTTTTCATTATCCCTTTTCCTTTCATCCACAAAACCTTTGTTGTTCACTAGTGGTGTTTTACCTCTGCTAGCTACGACGTCCTTGTAGGAGGGAGTAGAGCTCCCTCCTCTACCGCCCTCCATTAGAAACGACCTCTGCAACTTTCTATAACCCTATCTGATCGCTCTTCGTTCCTTCCACCTGCAAATTATATCTCAAGACAACGTATTTAGTGGCACTCTTTCAATCTCCTTCATAGTTTATTTATATATATCCCTATTAAGTGAGGAAGATAAATCACATAGTCATTTCATAGTTTGAAATGATATTAGTGGCTAATATTACTTGGTTTCTTAATAATGCATTCATGGTTTTCTAATTACTAGATGAAAATCTTTACCAAAATCTTAATACCTAACAATAAATTAGTATCAAAGTTTTAGTTGAAGTAATTTAAATTTTTTCACATATTTAAAAAAACAAATAGCTCATGGAGTGTAACTCAATTGACAATCACCTTGTTATGAAGTATTATGTAAAAGCATGAGATTCAAATTTCAAATTCCCACAAGTTAGGCCGACCAAAAAATAATAATTTTTATCTATCTATTTATTATATTTAGAATATGGTATGTATATTGTAATTGTTTTGAAATCAAATTATCTTTAATTTGTTACTTTTACGTAATTTTTAATGTAATTTTCAAATAAATATACATTAAATTAAATACTTAAAAATTAATAAAAATATTCTAACTTTTCCAAGTGCTATATTTTAATTTTATAATTAATTAAAGAAATAATATAATTAGCATAGTCTATTTTTTTCAAGGTGGTTCACCGAAACTGAGTGGCTGCTACATCCACGGGGAAATCCAGGTTGATCAACCCAAAGGGATCTACCGACCGGGAGAGAAATACCATACCACGTGGGTTCATATTGGGGGATATATATTGAGGAGAAAATGACAATATTTTGAGTATATATAAGGAGGTAAAGAGTTTTTATATTGGCATGTATAAAAAAAGGAGCTCAAATTTAATGAAAAAATATAAATGGGTATAAAAATGTTAATGGAAAAATAGATACCTACAATATTTAGTGAAAGCAGGGGTTTTATAAATTGGAAAGGTGTATTGGGTTATATTGTCAGGGGAACAAATAATGTGATTTTTATAGGTATTTTCCAATATGTAGTGAAATTAGTGGTATTGTTTAGTACACTATGAATACACTTGATATGACAGAGGTTCATTGAGTTAAGGGGAATAAATAATGTGATTTTTATAAGTATTTTCCAATATGAAGTCAAATTAGGGGTAATGTTTAGTATGCTATGAATACACTTGATATGACAGAGGTTCATTGAGTTAAGCCCCCGTGGATCTATGCGCTGGCCAAACTGGCAAGGCCTAACCCGAAGGGCGTCGAGGAGATTTGACTCCATAACCTCCCGATAGGCGAGACACTTAGGAACAAGAACTCAACCAACTGAGCTATCCCTTGGGGCTAACATAGTCTAATTTTATATTTAATTAAAAATAATGAATGAAAAAAGAAAAACATAATACAAAAGAAAGAAATTGTTATAATTAAGTTTCATGGGGTTTGAAAAACTATTCAACAAAAAAAAAAAAAAAAAATTATCTCCTATTTCATGTGGTTTGAACAACTATTCAAAAATAAAAAATATAATTATCCCCTATCCATTTATGGAATCTCTCTGTAAACTTCCTGAATTCAATGATATACAAGTTGTCTTTAATCGTATTCATATAAGCACAGATAGAAGGGACCAGAGAGAGGAATTGATATCGAGAAATCTTGCCAGGATAAGTTTTCGCTTTCTTCAGAGTTGGTTACCCCCACAAAATGAACAACCAAACAAATCATTGTCTTTATATAAGATATCGTGAATGATAAGTGAAATAACAACGTAGTATAGGCGCAAGAAATAAGGCACACACTCGACCAAACACAAATAAAAACTTTGGTAATATAATAGGTAAAGTCAACCTCCCTTACATACTAGGAACTACAGACAAGATCTCCCGCATCCTGAAAAATAATGGAATTCTAACCACTTTCAAACTCTTAAACACTAGTCGTAACTGCCTTAATCCAGTCAAAGACAAAATTGATCCAAAATGCTATAAAGGGGTCTACTTAATTCCCTGCTCCTGCGGCAAACCCTATGTAGGTGAGACGGGGAGAGCCTTTAACAAAAGAATCCAGGAACACTCAGCTGACATTAAACACAATCGATCCAAATCCTCAGCTCTAGCTGAGCATTCTAATAAAACTAAGCACCAAATCTGTATTGAAGATACCCGTATCCTAGCCAAAAGTGATCACTACTTCATAAGGAAATTCATGGAAGCCATAGAAATTAGCAGACACCCTAATAACCTCAATAGAGATGACGGATGGACTATAAGCGAAAACTGGATTCCAATCCTATCATCTAAATCTACACCTAACTATAATCCTCCAATTAACCTAGAACATACATAAAAGATCTAATCAATTATAATTAAATAATACACTACCTTAATAAAATAAAATTTAACAAAAATCACAAGAAATAAACATCAATTGATATCTTAACTATAAAAACTCCACAACCTAGGAAAATAGGCAATAAACCCTAACAAATAATCATGACACATAATTAAAAATGAATATGATTAAAATTAATACAAATTCAAAATAAAAACTATTACAATAAAACATAAATAACCCTAATAAAATAATGATAATTATTCATTAAAACAAAAATTAAAAATTGAAAATAAATAAATAATAAATAAATAGTAATAAATATAATTATAATAATTTAATAAAATCAATATAATAATTATAACAATTAAAATTAATAATTAATTAATTAAAAGAAATACAATGAAAATAATTAAAAAATTCAATATAATTATAACAATTAAAATCAATAATTAAGTAAAACTAATATAACAATTATAAAAATTAAAATTAATAACCATTAAAATTAATAATTAATTAATTAAAATAAATACAATGAAAACAATTAAAAATAAATAAATAATTAAAATAAAGATAATTAAAATAATAACAATTAAAAATAATAGGACAATTATAACAATTAAAGTTAATAATTAATTAATTAAAATAAATACAATGAAAATAATTAAAAACAAATAAATAATTAAAATTAAAAAAATATAATTAATTAAAAATATAATTAATATAACCCTAAAGAAATTAATATAACCATAAACGTAATAAAGATAATAATTAGATAAAAAAAATAAAAAAATTGAATTCTAATTATCTGTCAGATAAGCATCTCATCTATATATATGTGAAGAAAAATTGGGAACAGTGTTTCAAATAATATTTCACATCCTAAAGATGAACCATCCTTGCTGGTTGGAAACGTCGATCGAAAAGAAACCTAATGCGATGTATCCGAAAGATAATATACACAAAGACAATAGTAGTTTACAAGGTCGCAGAGTTAGGGTGCACTATTAAAGTCAATTTTGCAGATGTTAAATAATATTGTCTTAAATCGATATGGTTTTGTCTTAATTGTTCAGTGGCACTATCATAATCAATTTTGCAGGTGTTAAATAATATTGTCTTAAATTGATATGGTTTTGTCTTAATTGTTAACTGTCTTAAATGAGTTTCGTCTTAATTGTCATCGTCTTAAATATAAAATTTTGTCTTAAAATATTTTTCTATCAAATTGTTTTTCTTTAAATATAAAGTTTTGTGTTAAAATATTTTTGTTTCAAATTGTTTTTTAAAAATACTTTTTTTTAGTAGTGTGTCATTAACATTAATTTTTTCAAATACTTTGGAATTAAATATTTTTGGTTTATTAAATTATGGTAGGAAAAATGGTTTTTCCACTGTATTTTTCAATCTAATTTTTTTAGAATCTGAGAGAGATTCATGGAATTCACAAGTTTTGCAGATAATTTTTTCACAATAAAAAAGCACTAGAAATTTTTAATGGTGCTTAATCTGTATATGCAGTCAAAAAAACCAGTTTAAAGAATACAAATCAAAATTTAACCATAAATTACTTCACCGAATTCCAAGTAAAAATTTACTGAAAACTTAAAAAAAACACACGTAAAAAATTACTAATTAATTAAACGTTGAAATGTTAATTTAATTTTTAATTAAAAATTAATGTATAAAATTGATGAGCGTTATGCAACTGTTTGACTTAGGAACGGAGATATTCAGTTGCCACATTAATTCAGTTTTTAATTAAAAATTAATGTATGAAATTGATGAGCTTTATTCAACCATTTGAGTTAGGTATGTAGATTTTCAGTGGCCACATCCGTGAATTTGCTAAGAACTTGAAAGTCCAAGTACGTGGAGGAGAACAAGGACACTGTTAAACAGACAGACTTCGTCAGGTTTCTCTCACCATGATGTCCACACTAACACTTTTCCAAGGATGATTTGTTTTCTTCTTTGAAGTTCAACGTCAAACCACCGGCGTGCCGTGTTGGCAGGGTTCTATTCAACTCACACCAGCCCTGGCAAACACATCCCCATTACAGTTTTTTTCCTGGTACCACCTTCACCTTTATTTCCGAGAGTCAATAAGGCCCTTTACTTTCTATGTGATTGCTCTACAGTTACCAGCCTACACGGCATCTTCTCATATTTTCCAGCCGACGACTTGAATCTTCTCATTTTTCTTCGGAGCATAATTTTGTTCAAGATTTTTAAGAGCAGTTTTCGAAACTATATCTTTCACTAAAAAAACTTGTGAAACTAAACCTTCCCACGTTAGACACATTCTTAAAACTCTCCACAACCTTATTATTAGTCTACCATTCCCGGATTACACGGCATCTCCTCATTTTTCCACACACGACCTTCTAGGAGAGATGCACTGTGGCTGTATTCTATATATAGCACGAAGAACTGAACGCATGCAGAACTCACAAGCTTCAAAGATATTCAAGTTGGTAAAGGAGAAATCATGGATAAAGTTGTTACCATGTTGTTATGGTTTGTATTTGTATCGAAAACCGCAACAGCAGCTGTTAGTTACTCAAGGAAAGAACACTTGTATCTCTATGGCAATATGGGTGGGTTAACCTCTCTTCACCGAGATGATTCTCATATTTTTGTTACGAATGGGCGCAATACGCTGGAGGAAGCTCACCAATCTGCGTCATCCATGGAGGAGCGTGATAAAAGAGACCTAGAGGCTCTTTTGTCATTCAGACAGGCCATTACATCAGACCCATTTGGATCGCTGTCCAACTGGACGGTTGATAACTCGGAGAACGTGTGTCTGTGGAATGGAATTTGGTGCAGAAGACGCACTAAAAGAATTGTTGCCATAATGCTGTCCGGGTTACGATTAAAAGGTACGCTATCGCCATCTCTTGGCGATCTCTCCTTATTGCGCATTTTGGATCTTTCTGTTAATAGCTTGACAGGCAGAATTCCATCCCAGTTTGGGCATCTTAAAGCACTGAGAAAACTCGACCTCAGCACTAATAGTCTCTCAGCTTCTATTCCAAAAGAACTGTTTAATTGCACACGTCTTATATCGATCAGTCTTACAGAAAATGGTTTGACAGGGATCATACCAACAGAAATTGGTCATTTAGCAAAGCTGGAATATATAGACCTGTCCAGGAATCACCTGAATGGAAGTATTCCAACTTCATTGAGCAACTGCACGACTCTGCAAGAATTATCGATTGGAAGGAACATTCTCAGCGGTCCAATTCCTTCGATTCTGGGCCCAATTAGGAGTCTATCTCATCTTGGCTTTGAGTTCAACCCACTTGGTGGTCACATCCCTTCAACCCTAGGGAACTGTAGTGAACTATCGTACATCGATTTTTCTGGCAACAGCTTAAGTGGAAGAATTCCAGGTGAATTGGGATTGCTGCAAAAGTTGGAGTGGATGTTTCTGGACATCAACGAATTGGAGAATTCCATTCCTCCATCTCTCGGAAATTGCTCTTCTATTCAGCTTTTATCTTTGGGGAACAATAGGTTGTCAGGCAACATACCACCTCAATTGGGAAATTTAAGACAGCTTGTTACACTTTGGATTTATGCGGGTGAGATTTCTGGTTCCATCCCTCCAGAAATAGGAAACTGCAGCAACCTTCAATGGTTGGATTTATCAAATAACACAATTCAGGGCTCCTTGCCCATGAGTATATTTCAGCTTTCTCTCTCTTTTTTATTTATGGGTTCAAATGAACTTACAGGGAGCATTCCTGAAGCAATTGGCAATTTAAGTCAATTGACCAACCTGCATCTTGGTAAAAATAGGCTCACTGGCGATATCCCTGAAGCAATTTTCAGTTTAAATCAGTTGAGCAGCATAGATCTCGGTGAAAATAAGCTTACAGGTAACATCCCCAAAACCATTATAAGATTGAGCAAGGTTGAGGAGCTTTCCCTTAATAACAACGAGCTCACAGGTACAATTCCTCAAAGTATTAGCAGTTTGCTTTCACTTCGGGTCATAGATTTATCAGAAAATAACCTGGAGGGAGTGATTCCTAAGGGTATTGGCAATTGCATTACTTTGCAGAGGTTGAAGGTATCTCAAAATTCACTTAGTGGAGGTATTGACAAGATACAGTTTCCATCTTCTTTGTATATTTTTAGTGCTCGTTCTAATAATCTATCTGGTCTTCTATCAGCGTCTTTGGCAAGTTGTACCAAACTTCAATTGTTAGATTTAAGAGAGAATGAATTAACAGGAGAGCTACCAAAGTACATGGCATTTTTTCAAGACTTGAGAGTTCTCAGAGTACATGGCATTTTTTCAAGACTTGAGAGTTCTCAGTATGAGCTACAATAGTCTGCATGGCAGCATCCCTCAATGGATTACAAATCTTTCCAAGTTACAGGTTTTGGATTTATCTAACAATAGACTTAGTGGAAGGATACCACATAATCTTGAGAAACTAAAAGGTTTTAAAATCAATGCATCTTCGCAACTTAGTGTTGATACACTATATGAAGATCTCAAGATTGACATCAAAGGAAATGATTATACTTTAACATATGTGTTGTCAACAAATACAATACTTGATTTATCAAGTAATAATCTCACAGGGGAAATACCAGTGAGTATGGGAAATTTAAGTAGCTTGAGGTTGTTGAATTTATCTTGGAATGAATTGGAAGGGCACATACCTCCCTCTCTTAGTGAGGTATCTACCTTAGAACAACTAGACCTAGCCAAAAATCATTTGAGTGGACATATTCCTCAAGAGCTTTCTAAGTTATTTGAGTTGGCAGTATTAAATGTTTCATATAACAGTCTATGTGGAAAAATCCCAATAGGAACACAATTCACCACATTTGATGAAACTTCATTTGAGAAGAATAAGTGCTTATGTGAATCATGTTAAAATGAAATGGTTGAACAGTGTGAACAAGCATGTATCATTAATTGCAGTGGGAATGGGATTAGGGATTGGAGTTGGAGTAGTGGTAAGTATAATCATCCTATGGAAAAAAGCTAGGCATTGGATAATGCCTCTTACCAGAAGACCCTTTTATGGAGTGTATCGTTTTCCAACTTAGAAAATAAATGTACAAATATTAATCTTTCTATATATTATTCAAAATAATGGTGGTCCATAAAGATCTCCAAATTGTTAATTACTCAATGTTGTATAAAGTTTCCAAATTATGAGCTCTTATTACAATATAGCAAAATTATGATTTAAAGATGGTACGGTGCATTATTTTGTTTTTCATACATAATGTTGACTCAATACTAAATCATTAATATTATATTTGTTATTATAAAGATATTTATTAACATTTATATTTTCAACATTAAAGTTCATTGGGTCTTGGATAGACGGTGATCGGGTGCTCTGTTAAGGCACTCCTTGATGTGAAGTCATATTGGACATGATGAAGATGTAGTCCTCCCAAACATCCAAAAAAAATTAAAGTTTTTTTTGCAAAGTAAATATTTTCTATTCCTTCAAATTAGAGATGCATATACATGACTTCAAAAGTTTGTTCTAATCTACCACATAGAAATTCAATTGTTTCATTAATCCAACAGACAAAATTCTTATCAAAATCATAAAAACCGAAAATACCATGATTTTCCATTTGGCCTCTAAGGTGTGCTTTTTTTTTATCAACAAACTATAGAACTTAAACATAGAAATACAAAATAAACAATCTAAAAGTGGAATGAACTCCTGCTTATCAACGAAGCTTATTAGAAATGGTGACTTCTACTAGAATTTTTTTCTTCTTGTTGTCGTAACCATGATCAAGAAAGATGCCTAATTTCTTCTCTAGGCGTTCAAGCCTTTAATCCATCGATATCATTTGCCTTTGCATTTCGTTTAGGTTCAAGAGAACGTCATTTGTATCTCATCCAAAAAAGATTTCAAATATCAATAGATATCTACAATATAGATGTATTGATTGTAAAAGCCCCTACTATGCCATGCATCCAAAACCTATTTTGCCATCTTTATCAAAACCTTTATATTATTCAAAATATATTTTTCATCAACTTTACGCAATTTCTTCTTGAACTTGTTTGGGGGCGAACTCATAGTGTCTAGATTCCAAGCTTTCAACCCACATTTATCCCTGGAAATAATATTTCTACTCCCGGTCAAATCCTTGCTCTTTAATGAGGCATGTTAGGTTACAAATAAGAGAGTGGGTAATGGCATTTACGAATTTCCCTCACAAGCTACAATCAACTAATGATTGCTTCCCATGTAGGGAGATAGGTCTATATGGGGTTGGGTCTATGTGGACTAATGAGCCTTTGAGAGCTTAGTTAGCATAAAAATTCTAACCACCAAGAAAACCTAGCAAGCCCAAACTAGAGCAACACGTTGATTGAACAAAGTAGAGATTTTTACCGAGCAAACTTATCCTAAACTTAGAAGGAAACTATGCTGTTTTATTTTTAATTTTAAAATTAACGGTGTTCTTTTATTTTTAATTTTATATTAACATCGATATATTAAAAAGTTTAATAATAAATAACAAAATTAATTTCGTATATATAATATCTCTTTAAAAATTATTAAAATTAAAATATAATTAATAATTTTACACACTATAATTATTTTTATCACTTTTTACATATATAATATATTATATTATATTATTTGCGGAAACGCTATTTTTTAATATTTCATTTCGCCATTATTGATTTAACTTGATTTAACTTGAATCGATAGCTACTATATTAAAAATATATTTCTAATAGGTTTAAAGATTAAATTAAAATTATATTTTTGATATATTTAACTATTAAATTAAAATTTATCTGTTTTAATGTGTTTAAAATTAAAATCATATGTACAAAATAATATAAGGTGTTTATGTCTTCTCACTCGTAAGATCATTTAGCAAAAGGATATTATGTCATGATAAGGAATGAATACTCACTTCTCTTTTTTTTCTTACATGTTATTGATGGCACATTAAAATTAAAGTCATATGTACAAAATAATCTAAGGTGTTTATGTCTTCTCTCCCTCGTAAGATCATTTAGCAAAAGGTTATTATGTCATTATGAGGAATGAATATATATATATATATATTTTTTTACATGTTATTGATGGTTAGTTAAGAGATTGGTTAACTTAAAATTGTTTCTCTATTTTTTTTTGGGTTAGATTTTAATTAAAATGAGAAATATTTAAAAATTAATTAATTAGTTGAGTAATTATGTTTATTGATGTGTTTATTTTTTGAATAGAATTATTAAAATTTTAATTTAATTATTAAATAAATGGTAGTTATTTCGTTTCCATTAAATATTCTAAAATATTTTTAATAAGGTACACAAATTAAAGATTGAAATTTATCTCCAAAGTAGTTATGTTTTTTCCCTTTCTAATTAAATTGATTAATTAAAAAAAATAAATCATTTGAAAAAGTGAGATATGAAGTGAGTTATTGTTTTTTGGGCACGTGGCATTGATAAACTATGATATTGTAACAAAGATTATTTATAGATTAAGAATATCTATTGTAAAATGAGACTAAATCTCCATGATTAAGAATCTCATTTCATGTTTTTCTAAATGTATATACGTTTAATTATATATAAATTCTTTTCATAACCAACAATAATAACTAGCCTAGATACATCTTAACCCCGAATCTATCAAGCATTGAGAGCGATCAAAAATCTCGAGGTGCAAACCTCATTTTTTAGTGAAAATTTTGATGAAAGGTTTGCACCTCAAGAGCTTTGACCCCTCTCAGCGCTTGATATATTCGGGGTTAAGATGGATCTAGGATGATTTCACTAGTGTGCAGTCCTACAAATTTTGTTGAACATCTAATTATTTTGATAATTTTAAATATGCTAAATATGTTTGAGATTAATTTGGTCAAATTAATTTTAAATTTGCTTAGTTATCTCAGTTTGTTGAGATGAGAGAGATTATTAGCAACTTGAATGATGAAAACTGATGAAATAAATTTTTTGAATGCAAAGTGACAATGTAACATTCTTGAATGAAAAAAATGCAAATAACAATAACAAACAATATTCATTGTGATCAATCTCAAACTATTTTTTTTTGTTCTTATTATCACACCTATTAGTTTTGCCATCTTTTCATATCGATCATATGAAAGAGAAGTTGAAATCATAGACCATTCAAATATTTAACATGAGCTATTGTAGTAAACATGATACCCTGTCTCTCTTGCTCTCCAATATTAATATTAGCTTTCTCCAAAGTCAATTATTGTGACTTATGGAGTGTTAAACCCCAAATAATTTTCAATGTAGTTGTTTTCTATTACCTCGTTTGAATGCAAAGTGATTAACAATGTTGAATAATGGAAAATGGAAATAATAAGAAAGAAGTCAATTAAAATTAGTTTATAGTTTTAAGAAGCAAGCATTTTAAGTAAGTGAACATTTTATATGATGAAAAATCAAGTATTGTATATATGGTTGAATTACGTAACATAGAAGTCAATGCATGTCATCAATACTTTTTATGTGCTTACACTGAAATCAATGCACACTATTAATATAATTACTTTGAAATTGATGTAGATCATACATTTAGTTAGATGAAATCATAAATCAATATCTACACTGAAATCAATGCATTTAGTGCAAACAATCAAATAGGATTGGAAACCAACATCTATATTGAAATCAATGCATCTAATGAAAGTAATCAAATAAGACTAGAAATAAATATTTACAATGAAACCAATGCATCTAGTGTAAACAATCAAATATAACATTGAGATACTATAGTAAACATCATACCTTGTCTCTCTTAAAGAAATAATATAATTAGCATAGTCTATTTTTTTTCAAGGTGGTTCACCGAAACTGAATGGCCGCTACATCCACGGGGAAAGCCAAGTATATCAACCCAAAGGGATCTACCCACCGGGGGAAAAATACCATACCACGTGGGTTCATATTGGGGGATATATATTGAGGAGAAAATGACAATATATTGAGTATATATTAGGGGGTAAAGAGTTTTTATATTGGCAGGTATAAAAAAAGGAGCTCAAAGTTAATGAAAAAATATAAATGGGTATAAAAAATGTTAATGAAAAAATAGATACCTACAATATTTAGTGAAAGCAGGGGTTTTATAAATTGCAAAGGTGTATTGGGTTATATTCTCAGGGGAGTAAATAATGTGATTTTTATAGGTATTTCTAATATATCGTCAAATTAGGGGTATTGTTTAGTATGCTATGAACACACTTGATATGAAAGAGGTTCATTGAGTTAAGCCCCCATGGTTCTACCCGCTGGCCAAACTAGCAAGGCCTAACCTGAAGGGCGTTGAAGAAATTTGACTCCATAACCTCCAGATAGGCGAGGCACTTAGGAACAAAAACTCGACTAACTGAGCTATCCCTTGGGGCTAACATAGTCTAATTTTATATTTAATTAAAAATAATGAATGAAAAAAGAAAAATATAATACAAAAGAAAGAAATTGTTATAATTAAGTTTCATGGGGCTTGAAAAACTATTCAAAAACAAAAAAATATAATTATCTCCTATTTCATGTGGTTTGAACAACATTTCAAAAATAAAAAATATAATTATCCCCTATTCATTTATGGAATCTCTCTGTAAACTTCCTGAATTCAACGATATACAAGTTGTCTTTAATCGTATTCGTATAAGCACAGATAGAAGGGACCAGAGAGAGGAATTCATGTCCGAGAAATCTTGCCAGGAAAAGTTTTCGTGTTCTTGTTGGTTACCCCCACAAAACGAACAACCAAACAAATCGTTGTCTTTATATAAGATATCGAGAATGATAAGTGAAATAACAACGTAGTATGGGTGCAAGACAATAGTAGTTTACAAGGTCTCAGACTTAGGGTGCACTATTAGAATCAATTTTGCAGGTGTTAAATAATATTGTCTTAAATTGATATGGTTTTGTCTTAATTGTTCATGGCACTATCAGAGTCCATTTGGAGGTGTTAAATAATATTGTCTTAAATTGATATGGTTGTGTCTTAATTGTTCATTGTCTTAAACGAGCTTGGTCTTAATTGTCATCATCTTAAATATAAAATTTTGTCTTGAAATATTTTTCTATCAAATTGTTTTAGTTTAAATATAATGTTTTGTCTCAAAATGTTTTTGTCTTAAATATAAAGTTTTGTCTCAAAACATTTGTGTGTTAAATATAAAGTTTTGTCTTAAAATATTTTTGTTTCAAATTGTTTTTTAAAGGTATCCTTTTTGTAGTAGTGTGTCATTAACATTAATTTTTTCAAATATTTTGGAATTAAATATTTTTGGTTTATTAAATTATAATAGGAAAAATGATTTTTCGAGTGTATTTTTCAATCTAATTTGTTTAGAATCTGATAGAAATTCATTGAATTCACAAGTTTTGCAGATAATTTTTTCACAATAAAAAAGCTTTAAAATTTTTTGATGGTGCTTAATCTGTATATGCAGTTAAAAAGACCAGTGTAAACAATACAAATCAAGATTTAGCCATAAATTACTTCACCGAATTCCAACCAAAAATTGACTGAAAACGTAAAAAAAAAAAAACACGATTAAAAACTATTAATTAATTAAACGTTGAAATGTTAATTTAATTTTTAATTAAAAATTAATGTATAAAATTGATGAGGGTTATTCAGCTATTTGACTTAGGAATGGAGATATTGAGTTGCCACATTAATTCAGTTTTTAATTAAAAATTAATGTATAAAATTGATGAGCTTTATTCAACCATTTGAGTTAGGTATGTAGATTTTCAGTGGCCACATCCTTGAATTTGCTAAGAAGAACTTGAAAGTCAAGTATTTGAGTTAGGTATGTAGATTTTCAGTGGCCACATCCGTGAATTTGGTAAGAAGAAGTTGAAAGTCCAAGTACGTAGAGGAGAACAAACAAACTTCGTCAGGTTTCTCTCACCATGATGTCCACACTAACACTTTTCCAAGGATGATTTGTTTTCTTCTTTGAAGTTCAACGTCAAACCACCGGCGTGCCGTGTTGGCAGGGTTCTATTCAACTCACACCAGCCCTAGCAAACACATCCCCATTACAGTTTTTTTCCTGGTACCACCTTCACCTTTATTTCCCAGAGTCAATAAGGCCCTTTTCTTTCTATGTGATTGCTCTACAGTTGCCAGCCTACACGGCATCTTCTCATATTTGCCAGCCGACGACTTGAATCTTCTCATTTTTCTTCGGAGCATAATTTTGTTCAAGATTTTTAAGAGCAGTTTTGGAAACTATATCTTTCACTAAAAAAACTTGTGAAACTAAACCTCCCCACGTTAGACACATTCCTAAAACTCTCCACAACCTTATTATTAGTCTACCATTCCCGGATTACACGGCATCTCCTCATTTTTCCACACACGACCTTCTAGGAGAGATGCACTGTGGCTCTATTCTATATATAGCACGAAGAACTGAACGCATGCAGAACTCACAAGCTTCAAAGATATTCAAGTTGGTCAAGGAGAAATCATGGATAAAGTTGTTACCATGTTGTTATGGTTTGTATTTGTATCGAAAACCGCAACAGCAGCTGTTAGTTACTCAAGGAAAGAACACTTGTATCTCTATGGCAATATGGGTGGGTTAACCTCTCTTCACCGAGATGATTCTCATAATTTTGTTATGAATGGGCGCAATACGCTGGAGGAAGCTCACCAATCTGCGTCATCCATGGAGGAGCG
This sequence comes from Pinus tabuliformis, assembly GCA_031772625.1. Taxonomy (NCBI): domain Eukaryota; kingdom Viridiplantae; phylum Streptophyta; class Pinopsida; order Pinales; family Pinaceae; genus Pinus; species Pinus tabuliformis. The sequence goes on along the minus strand of CM062809.1, from coordinate 671,922,723 downwards.
TGATAAAAGAGACCTAGAGGCTCTTTTGTCATTCAGAAAGGCCATTACATCAGACCCATTTGGATCGCTGTCCAACTGGACGGTTGATAACTCGGAGAACGTGTGTCTGTGGAATGGAATTTGGTGCAGAAGACGCACTAAAAGAATTGTTGCCATAATGCTGTCCGGGTTACGATTAAAAGGTACGCTATCGCCATCTCTTGGCGATCTCTCCTTATTGCGCATTTTGGATCTTTCTTTTAATAGCTTGACAGGCAGAATTCCATCCCAGTTTGGGCATCTTAAAGCACTGAGAAAACTCGACCTCAGCACTAATGGTCTCTCAGCTTCTATTCCAAAAGAACTGTTTAATTGCACACGTCTTATATCGATCAGTCTTACAGAAAATGGTTTGACAGGGATCATACAAACAGAAATTGGTCATCTAGCAAAGCTGGAATATATAGACCTGTCCAGGAATCACCTGAATGGAAGTATTCCAACTTCATTGAGCAACTGCACGACTCTGCAAGAATTATCGATTGGAAGGAACATTCTCAGCGGTCCAATTCCTTCGATTCTGGGCTCAATTAGGAGTCTATCTCATCTTGGCTTTGAGTTCAACTCACTTGGTGGTCACATCCCTTCAACCCTAGGGAATTGTAGTGAACTATCGTACATCGATTTTTCTGGCAACAGCTTAAGTGGAAGAATTCCAGGTGAATTGGGATTGCTGCAAAAGTTGGAGTGGATGTTTCTGGACATCAACGAATTGGAGAATTCCATTCCTCCATCTCTGGGAAATTGCTCTTCTATTCAGCTTTTATCTTTGGGGAACAATAGGTTGTCAGGCAACATACCACCTCAATTGGGAAATTTAAGACAGCTTGTTACACTTTGGATTTATGCGTGTGAGATTTCTGGTTCCATCCCTCCAGAAATAGGAAACTGCAGCAACCTTCAATGGTTGGATTTATCAAATAACACAATTCAGGGCTCCTTGCCCATGAGTATATTTCAGCTTTCTCTCTCTTTTTTATTTATGGGTTCAAATGAACTTACAGGGAGCATTCCTGAAGCAATTGGCAATTTAAGTCAATTGACGAACCTGCAGCTCAGTAAAAATAGGCTCACTGGTGATATCCCTGAAGCAATTTTCAGTTTAAATCAGTTGACCAGCATAGATCTCGGTGAAAATAAGCTTACAGGTAACATCCCCAAAACCATTATAAGATTCAGCAAGGTTGAAGAGCTTTCCCTTAATAACAACGAGCTCACAGGTACAATTCCTCAAAGTATTAGCAGTTTGCTTTCACTTCGGGTCATAGATTTATCAGAAAATAACCTGGAGGGAGTGATTCCTAAGGGTATTGGCAATTGCATTGCTTTGCAGAGGTTGAAGGTATCTCAAAATGCACTTAGTGGAGATATTGACAAGATACAGTTTCCATCTTCTTTGTATATTTTTAGTGCTCATTCTAATAATCTATCTGGTTCTCTATCAGCGTCTTTTGCAAGTTGTACCAAACTTCAATTGTTAGATTTAAGAGAGAATGAATTAACAGGAGAGCTACCAGAGTACATGGCATTTTTTCAAGACTTGAGAGTTCTCAGTATGAGTTACAATAGTCTGCATGGCAGCATCCCTCAATGGATTACAAATCTTTCCAAATTACAGGTTTTGGATTTATCTAACAATAGACTTAGCGGAAGGATACCACATAATCTTGAGAAACTAAAAGGTTTTAAAGTTAATGCATCTTCGCAACTTAGTGTTGATACACTTTATGAAGATCTCAAGATTGACATCAAAGGAAATGATTATACTCTAACATATGTGTTGTCAACAAATACAATACTTGATTTGTCAAGTAATAATCTCACAGGGGAAATACCAGTGAGTATGGGAAATTTAAGTAGCTTGAGGTTGTTGAATTTATCTTGGAATGAATTGGAAGGGCACATACCTCCCTCTCTTAGTGAAGTATCTACTTTAGAACAACTAGACCTGTCCAAAAATCATTTGAGTGGACATATTCCTCAAGAGCTTTCTAAGTTATTTGAGTTGGCAGTATTAAATGTTTCATATAACAGTCTATGTGGAAAAATCCCAATAGGAACACAATTCACAACATTTGATGAAACTTCATTTGAGAAGAATAAGTGCTTATGTGGGTATCCTTTGCCTACATGCAAGCAACCGAAAGTGAGAGCCACTGGCAAGGAGAATCATGTTAAAATGAAATGGTTGAACAGTGTGAACAAGCATGTATCATTAATTGCAGTGGGAATGGGATTAGGGATTGGAGTTGGAGGAGTAGTAAGTCTAATCATCCTATGGAAAAATGGTAGGCTTTGTGTAATGCCTCTTACCAGAAGACCCTTTTATGGAGTGTATCGTTTTCCAACTTAGAAAATACATGTACAAATATTAATCCTTTTGTATATTATTCAAAATAATGGTGGTCCATAAAGATCTCCAAATTGTTAATTGCACAATGTTGTATAAAGTTTCCAAATTATGAGCTCTTATTACAATATAGCAAAATTATGATTTAAAGATGGTACAGTGCATTATTTTGTTTTTCATACATAATGTTGACTCAATAGTAAATCATTAATATTATATTTTTTATTATAAAGATATTTATTAACATTTATATTTTCAAGATATTTATTTATATTTATATTTAGGGTCAAGACAACGTCATTTGATTTCATTTATGTCAACTAAATCTCATCCAAGAAAAAATTTCAAATATCAATAGATATCTACTATGTAGATGTATTGATTGTAATAGCCCCTACTATGCCATGCATCCAGAACCTATTTTGCCATCTTTATCAAAACCTTGGCTTTCACGTTACACTCATCTACGTCTTTTAGCGTTTCCCAGTGGCGCACGGCATCTCTCGGGCCGCCTCCACGACCACCGCCCAAGACGAACCCGAGTCAATACGTCTCTTCAAGTCTCTGTCTCCCGCTCCATACGCACATTTCTCATCTCCCGCTCCATATGTACATTTCTGTCTTTACTGCTGTGGAGTCACTACGTCTCTTCTAGGCTCTATCTCCCGCTCCATACGCACATTTCTTATCTCCCGCTACATATGTACATTTATGTTTTTACTGCTGTCGAGTCAATACGTCTCTTCCAGTCTCTATCTCCTGCTCCATACGCACATTTCTCATCTCCTGGCAGTGACGGCCAGGGGTTAAATTTGACGGGTGCCCCTGCCCATCAGGGAATTTTTTTTGACGGTTTTATTTTTAAATTAACCATCGTATGACTTGTAATATTTATTTTTATCAGTTTTATTTAATTTCTACAAATTATATTCACCGATCTAAATTTATTTTAATTTTTTATCAGATTTCTTAACTATAACTCAGTATTAAATCTCCCAACTATAAAAATAAAAACATTATAAATTCAATTTCAAAATAAGAATGCTTATATTATCAAAAGAATATATCAATAAATTCAGTTTCAAAATGAGAGACACCTATATTATCAAAAGAATACAGCAATATAATTGTTGAAACCCGCAACTAAAAAATAAGAACACTATAAATTTAGTTTCAAAATGAGAAATGCCTATATTATCAAAAGAATAAAACCACCATCTACTAATCAAATCCAATAAAACCATCTAACCAAAGCGAGTTTGCCAGCAACATTCCTTCCTACCAGCAGCGGAGAAAGCATCCCTACTAGCAGCAGTGCTATGTTATTCTCTTCTTTGGTTATGTTTTTCTTTATGACTAGATTGATTACAAAAACTGGCTAACAGGGCTCACCAAAGCCCAAAAACTTGTCAATATGTTCTTATCTATGAAGTTCACTTCACAGCACCACTTTAGTGGTTGCTTGCTCAGTAGGACCCAACCATGAACGAGTTTCAACGAAAAAATACATCAAAAGTTTAAGATGGAGAATGAAGTTGAATTATCTAAATTATGCTTATACAACATTCTGCAATGATGATAAGTCCAATGCAAATTATACAATTAGAAATAAGTTTATCAATATAGTTGTTGAAACTTGATTTTGAAATAGTGAAAGGCAGGGCATAGCAGTTCTTGTTAAAGAATCGCAGACATGTCTAAATTTAATTTCGAAATCAGAGATATCTATATAACAAGTATTTGACGGCTAAAATAACAAAAAAACGTGTAAACGGGCGTCAAATTTAACCCCAGGAGCCTCCTCCATATGTATATTTCTGTCTTTACTGCTGTCGAGTCAATACGTCTCTTCAAGTCTCTATCTCCCGCTCCATAATCACATTTCTCATCTCCCGCTCCATATGTACATTTCTGTGTTTACTGCTATCGAGTCAATAAGTCTTTTCAAGTCTCTATCTCTCCCGCTCCATACGCACATTTCTCATCTCCCGCTCCATATGTACGTTTCTGTCTTTACTGCTGTCGAGTCAATACGTCTCTTCAAGTGTCTATCTCCCGCTCCATAGGCACATTTCTCATCTCCCCCTCCATATGTACATTTCTGTCTTTACTGCTATCGAGTCAATACGTCTCTTCAAGTCTATCTCTCCTGCTCTATACCCACATTTCTCATCTCGGGCTCCATATGTACATTTCTGTCTTTACTGCCGTCGAGTCAATAAGTCTCTTTTTCCCGCTCCATGGGCACATTTCTCATCTCCCCCTCTGTATGTACATTTCTGTCTTTACTGCTGTCTTTCGTTGTAGCAGTTCGGCAGTTCCTATTTCCACCTCCATAGCAAAGTTAATGCTATGGAGGGTACACCCTCTGACAGCGGCAGCACCGTAACGACAGTTTTGGATGGCAGTTCCTATTTCCACCTCCATAGCAAAGTTAATGCTATGGAGGGTACACCCTCTGACAGCGGCAGCACCGTAACGACAGTTTTGGATGGACGGATGCATGTTTTGGACCCATATCCATGCATGATACCATGACCTATGTACATGCATTTTCTGGCCGCTCCGTCACTCCAACTCCGGGAGGCTCCACCGTTCAGCGTAATCAATGCAAGTAATCACGCCATTAATTTTATTCAAATAACGAGCCCATTTGAATTCGAATTCAAATTTGAATTCAAGCGCCCAAAATTCAGCGCTCATCCATATTTCAGCAACCACGCCCGCTCTTTTGCATATTGATTCCGTGTTCAGTGTTGTTTTGTCAATGAAGTTGCAGACGATAGAATATCATGACCTCGCCCTTCAAATTCGGTCTGCAACTGGAGTACTCATCTGTTTTCTTTATAGGTTTTATGTTGCGGCAAATTCTTCAATGGTATCATGCCTATTGGGACCTCAGCAGCTCCAACATATCTTCCTCCTCATTCCTTCAAAACACAAGATTCCCGGGGAAATCCCAGAAACTTCAATCTAATAGACGGGGGAGTTGCAGCTAACGATCCGGTAAGTCGTGGTGATATATTTTTCCATTGCCATCTCAATATGGTTTAAATTTCAGTTTTCAAAGTCACAGCGTAACAGTTTTGGTAAGGGGCCGTGAAATTAATTTGTTGCCCTCTAAAATAATCTTGCAAACATTACTTGCAGTAAACCATGTGTCGAAAGAAATTGTATTTCAGTTTTCAAAGTCACTGCGTAACAGTTTTGCCTAATGGGTTGCGCAATTAATTTGTTGGCCTGTAACATATTCTTGCAGACATTACTTGCAGTAAACCATTTGTTGAAAGAAATTTCCGCTCGCAATTCGAATCCACCATTGTCGAAACAAAGTATTGATTTAAATTTGATCGAGAACGAGTCTAGCAAGCTTCTGGTTCTTTCTCTTGGAACAGGACAAAAAGTAGCTCGTTACAAGGCCACCGACGCTGCAAAATGGGGCTTATTTGGATGGTTAACTAAGGACGGTAGATCACCTTTAATTGATATTTTATTGCAATCAAGTTCGGATATGTCGGACATTCACGAATTCTTCTGGTTCAAAACCATTAACATGCATATGTATCTCAGAATCCAGGTACTTTTCTTGCACCCTCCATATATAATTCACCCATAGATTTTGTGAAGTTGAACAAATCTATATTCGAGATATCTAACACAATGCCTCATTGTGATCAGGAACCGCAGCTGGGAGATCACACTAGCTCCTTGGATCTGTCGACGGAGGAGAATCTAAAAGCCTTGAAAACGATAGGTAGCGATCTCTTGGCCAAGCCTGTTTCAAGTGTCAATATCGAGACGGGCTACTATGAGCCAACGCCAGAGCAAGACTGGAAGACCAACCATGATGCATTGATCAGGTCATTTTAGTTCTTATTGAATACGTCAATTTCAATGAAAATTGCTAAATCAAGTTTTATGACAGAAAATGGTTCATGTGAATTGGTTTCACCGTTAATATTGTATTGATTTGGCAGGTTTGCGCAGCTACTTTCACGTGAAAGAAAGTCACGATCAACTGCTGCTCCTAGTGGCTAAGACTTAGAGTCCTGAAACTTTATGAATGATAGTTTTCCTCAGTTTATGAATGTTAGTTTTCCCTTATGAATGTTGTACTTTGTTCGAAGATGATCTTAACTTCGATATGTAATGTAACTTTGATATCCAATTTGAAAATTGAGGCTTTCTGCATATTTCCTTAATATATTGATTTTGAAAATAATGTTATTTACCATGCCTTTACTAATATTTAAAGAAAAAGTCACACAAGAATTAACATAGTAATATTTACATTATTAATGAAATTATTGAGCTCAAACTTTTAAGGTATATATGTAATTTCGTTTTCATTTTGATTATTAATATTATTAAAATTTTCAATTTTATTATCATTAATTTGGTCATGCAAACCATCTAGACCCTGTGTGGACATAGACACATCTTAAACGCCATTTAAATATGAAAGATCCCCACTCTGCTTTTTATGTGGACATCCCCATTAAGATTTTGGTAGAGTAGGATATCTTTGTGATACATATGGCATAGAATATAATATTAATGGTATGGAGATTTTTGTGGGGTGGGAATAGCCTATGTTCCCATGAGTAAATTTTTCATATCATTCATTTAGTTGCATGGATTGCATTAAAATTTTTATGGTATTCTTTGTTTTTAATTAATATTTTTTTAATTTTGGATTAATATTTTTAAGTCATTTGATTCTACTTATGTTATTAATATCACATTTTTTACACCTTTTTAAGAAAAAAATTTAATATTTTATTTTTTAAAGTAAGAATGTCCATTTTCACTTTCTTTTTCTTTATGTTTTCTAGCCATTAAACATTTTGCTATGATTTATGATTTTGTTGATAAAAATGTAATTTTTAATTTTCTAAATTTAATTGTTGAATCTATAAATGGATTTAATTTCTTGAATAATTCTAATTCTACCTGCAAAAATTCTTCTAGCTTAATTTTTGTTAAAACCAATTTTAAAAATGTAATAAAAAATGTTTGAAAAGTATAATATATGGACTACTAGAAAGAAAAAGACAAGTATAAACATTTTATATTTTATACCTTTAAAATATGATGATCTAACTATGTGTGACATTGTAATTGTCAATTTATAAACTACATTTTTGAATGCGTAAATGGATTTAGCACCATTAAAAACAACCATTGCACTTTAATGAAAAAAAATAGTGAAAAAATACTCCAATAAAAGTTAAGAACAATAATGTTAAAATATTACAAAGAAAACAAAAATTCCTACACATTTTTATTTTTTATTTTTTTCTTACTATCAATGGTGAAATCTAGCTATCCATTTGATGGTAAAAATGTAATTTTATCTTTCTTTAATTACATTTTTGCATGCATAAATTAATTCATCACCCTTAAAAATATTTATTTGATCACTATTATGTAATCTCAAACATTAATATCTTGAATTTTAGCAATTATTTTAATTTTTCCGCCAGAAGTTGTCAGCAAAAAAATGTCTAAGCTGTTACAAATCAAATGAAAATTTAAAACATTTTATATTCTAAACTATTTTAACTATTATTTTTCAAATCCAACTAAATTTTTATTTTCCATTGTTTAAATTACATTTATTATTATTAGTAGTATGTATAAACCAATTCATAATCCTAAAAATCCTCTATTTTACCAAAATTTACCTTCAACCACAAATATCTACAATTATGAAAATTTATATAATTTTTGGACCTAATTTTGAGAAAACTTATGTAGAAAAATATTCCCATAAAAAAATTCAAAAAATAAGATTTTTAACAAAGAGAAGGAAAAATATAACATTCTATTGTATAACATTTTATAATGATATATAATGAAATCCTGCTATTTTCTAACCATATATAATGAAATTCGACTATGTAACAGTTTGAAATATGATAATTTTCATTGAATAAAGTAGACCTTCTTTCACTTATATTATCTAATCTCAACCAGTGATATAAGTAAATTCCAAAAACTATTTTCACTATTTTCGACATTTTGGAAAAACGTAGTTGGAAATATGATGTATGAGGTTGGTGAAAATGGGGTGGTAGTTTGGAATTAGACTACTGGCTAACATTGTAACCAATGAGATGCGCGTTGATGGATCTTATATGTGGAATTTCCCCCTGAGGGTCCCGCTTATCTGACCAATCACTATCAGCCCTTCTCTCACTTTCCCTTTTGTTAAGAGCTTCAATCTGCGCCATTGATCTCACTTCACGAGATCCAATAGATATCGCATCGTTCTCTCACCAACTTACTTGAATGATATCCACCGTAGATGTCACGTAATCTCACGTGGATTCTTGCACGAATGATATAAGGACGAGAGTGCGCAAGAAAAGTGGTTTTCTTGTGCTACGTGTCGACCGCTAAGGTTGATTGCGTGAATTTTCCAAATACCATTTACGATCTTTTGGGCGCATGAGATGCCACTTCCCGTTTATCAAATACAACCCACGTGCTTAATTCATACTTTAAGGAAGATGCGTAAGGAAAGGTTTAGCGCTTAAGCTCAATATTAACTCTTAATACTAATTGACTGTGAATTATAAATAAAATGTTTAAACAGAGGAAAATACCCAATTAGGGTCTAGAATTCCATTACACAGTCATAAGAGAATTTATACACCAGAACAATGCTTCCACACCACACTTCAATCAATTATTCAACAAAATCAAAATTAGAGAGTCTTGGCCCTCTTGGCTCGATTACAATAGTCTGTTTGACTTCTGTTCAATCTCAAACCCTATCTCTCACTCAAAAACTCTCGCTTACTCACCATGTTATCGATTATCTAATCTCTATCATTACATTCTTTCTTCTTTTATGAATCAAATCCTATCCTAACTTCATTTACAACTCGATCCCTATTTTTAATAGTCTAACAATCAAATCCCTATTTGCAAGCTTAGTGACACACCTATACTAACAACTTATCTCCTATTCTAAAAATAATACAATAATCTAATTATTACAATAATTGAGATAAAGATTAATTCAAGAGTTCCAACCCTCTCTACTTATAATTGATTTTGACCACTCAGGTCAATGAAATTCATTTCTTGTTAGCCACAACATGTGAACATACAATCATTTTGCTAGCTAAGTCCATATGCTCCTGCATTAGACTCCCGAGGAAGGAAATAATCCTTCAGACTTTTAGGATTTACTCCATACTTTTATAACTTTGGTGCTGTCAACCAACTAACATCCTTTATTGGTTGTCCATTCCATTTGACTAAATACTTAAAATAAACATGTCCTTTTGTTCTTTTAGTTACTATTTTCTCCAAAATAGCTTCCACCTCTTTCTTGACTGTCTTTGGCATTTGTTCTTCCCAATTTAAAGTTTGAACTTTATCTCCTGCATGTTCCTTTTATAGTTCTGACTCTGTCTCCTTGTACGGATATAAATCTACAACATTGAAGGTAGGTGATATTCCAATCCCTTCTGGAAATTCAATTTCATAAGCATTAGTTGAAAGCATCCTCACAATTCTACATGGCTCTATCTTTTTCATCTTTAGTTTATTGCAAGTCCCAACAGGAAATCTTTATTTTCTCAAGTATACCATCACTAGATCTCCCACTTGGAATTCTTTTTCTTTCCTCATCATATCAACTCTCTCTTTGTATTTGCTGCTACTTTGCTGCAATCTAGCTTTCACATCTTCTTGTAGTCTTTGCATCTGCTCTGCAAACTCTTCAACATTTTCATTTCTTGTCTCCTGTTTTCCAAAACTTTTGAGCTCATATGCGCCTCTTGGATTCATTCAAAAAATAATATGAAATGGCCTCATCCTAGTACTGCGGTTTGGAGTGTCACTATAAGCAAACTCATCTTGAGCGAGTGCTAAATCCCAATGCTTAGGATTGTTATATGCTATACTTATCAATATGTTTCCCAAGCTTTTGTTTACCACTTCGGTCTGTCCATCTATTTTAGGGTGATATGGTGAACTAAAACTAAGGTTGGCACCTAGTTTATCCTAAGAGTTCTCCAGCAATTCCCAACAAACTTTGTATCTCTATCAGACACAATACTTATAGTTAATACATGTAACCTTACAACTTCTGAAAAAAATAGATTGGCAAGATGTGTTGCATCACTTGTCTCTTTACATTCAATGAAACGTGCCATTTTAGAAAATCTATCTATCACAACATAAATGGAATCATTCCCTCTTTGGGTTCTAGGTAATCCAAAAACAAAATCCATACTAATTACATCCCATGGTCGGTCTGGTATTGGAAATGGTTGGTACAATCTTGTATTTTGGCTTCTCCCTTTAGCATGCTGACAGATCCTGCATTTCTCGACAAATCTCTTAACATCAATTTTCATCTTTGGCCAATAGTAAAAATCATTTACCTGCGCAAATTCTTTGTCTTATCTAATGTGACCAGATAATACTCCACTGTGTTTCTCCTTGATTATGTTTTCCCTCATAGAACATTTGGGAATGCACAATTTGTTACCTTTAAACAATAAACCTCCTTGGATAAGATAATCTAACCACTGGCTTCTATTATGAACTACCGGATTTTGTACAACTACATAAATATCTTTGAATTCTGCATCATCTTTATATGTATCAACCATTTCTTCAAATCCTACAATGCCAACTCTTAATTCTTACAAAATGAAATTTACCCTGCTCAAAGCATCAACAACTTTGTTCAACTTAACACTTGTGTGTTTTATCACTAAAGTAAAACTTTGTAAAAACTCTACCCACTTGGCATGATTCTGGTTAAATTTTGGTTGATTGTTTATGAACTATAATGCATGATTGTTAGAATACAATACAAACTCCTTTGGTAGCAAATAATGTCTCCATTTTTTTAAAGCTTGCACAATAACATAGAATTCTTTGTCATAAGAAGAATACATCTTCTTAGGTTAATTTAGTTTCTCACTAATGTAGGCTATTGGTCTTCATTCTTGACTCAAAACTGCTCCTATTACAACTCCACTAGCATAAGTTTCAACTTGGAAAACATTCCCAAAATTAGGTAAAGCTAAAACTGTTTTCTCTATAATTTTCTTCTTCATCAACTTAACATTTTAGTCTACTGCTTCTGTCCACTTGAATGGCGAATTAGTCTCTTTTATTGTTTCAAAAATTGGTGCACAAATCTGACTAAAACTTCTGATAAACTTTTTATAAAAACTTGCAAGACCATGAAAGCTTCTTACCTCAAATATGTTTCTTGAAATAGGTCAGTTCCAAATTTGCTTGGACTTTCTCTAGATCCATTTTCAAACCTTCTTTAGAAACTACAAATCCAAAATAGATTAATTCTTCTTTCATGAAACTACATTTCTTCAGATTTATCAGCAATTTCTCTTTCTGCAGATTTCTTAAAACCAACTTAAGGAGCTCCAGATGTTCTTTTCTTTTAGTAAAAAGTAAAATATCATCAAGATAAACAATGACAGAATTTCCTGCATATTCTTTCAAGACTCCATTCATCAATCTCATGAATGTGCTATGTGCATTGGTGAGTCCCAAAGGCATCACTAACCACTCATATAGCCCACTGTTTGTTTTAAATGCCGTCTTCCATTCACCTCCTTCTATAATCCTTATTTGATGATACCCACTCTTCAGGTCTATCTTAGTAAAATATGTTGACCCATTTAAACAATCCATCAAATCATCCATGTGTGGTAAAGGAAAATGATACATGATTGGGATTTTGTTTATCACTCTGGAATCTGTACACATATGACATTCACCACCTTTCTTTTTACTGAGTATTGTTGGTACAGAACATGGACTGAGACTCTCTTTGATTAATCCCTTATCCATTAGTTCATGTATTTGTCTTCCAATTTCTACATTTTCTTGAGGAGTTAACTTGTATGTTGCTCTATTTGGAAAAATTTCTTGAGGTATTAGATCAATATGATAACTAATACTATTGACTGATGGCAATGCATTTGGCAACTCATGCACAATAATATCAACAAAATCATTCAACAGAGTTTTGATTTCTTTAGATAAATCATCTATGTTTGTAGAAGTTAAAATTACCTTAGGTCTCATCGTGATAGTAAAATGCATTTGTTCATCCTTCTTGACTTCTTGCAGCAATTCTTTCCCACTCATCATGATAACATTGTTTCCAAGTGCTTCTTTGTCTACCTCATCCTTCAATGGCAGTAGTGTGTGTTTATTTCCATCCTTCTCGAGAGTGTAAGTATTTCTTCTCCCATCATGAATAGCTTTTTGATCAAACTGCCAAGGTCTTCCCAGAAACACATGGCATACATCCATTAGCGTTACATCACATAATATCACATCCTTGTAAGTACCAATCTGTATCTCTACCTTGCATTTTTCTGTCACAATAAGTTGATGTCCTTTTTGCGACCATGATACTTTGTAAGGAGTAGGGTGTATTGTTCTCACTAGTCCTAACTTGTCCACCATTTTTGTAGAAATAAGGTTATCAGTGTTTCCACTTTCAATTATCACTTTACAACATTTTCCCAGTTTCCGTATATGCACACATCTTCCGTATATGCCCAGTTTCCGTATATGCGCACATCTTCCGTATATGCCCAGTTTCCGTATATGCACACATCTTCCGTATATGCCCAGTTTCCGCATATGCGCACATCTTCCGTATATGCCCACATCTTCCGTATATGCCCAGTTTCAGTATATGCCCAGTTTCCGTATATGCGCACATCTTCCGTATATGCCCAGTTTCCGTATATGCTCACATCTTCCGTATATGCCCAGTTTCCGTATATGCACACATCTTCCGTATATGCCCATTTTCCGTATATGCACACATCTTCCGTATATGCCCAGTTTCCGTATACGCCCAGTTTCCGTATATGCACACATCTTCCGTATATGCCCAGTTTCTGTATATGTGCACATCTTCCATATATGCCCAGTTTCCATATATGCTCACATCTTCCGTATATGCCCAGTTTCCGTATATGCACACATCTTCCGTATATGCCCAGTTTCCGTATATGCGCACATCTTCCGTATATGCCCAGTTTCCGTATACGCCCAGTTTCTGTATATGCCCAGATCTTCCGTATATGCCCAGTTTCCGTATATGCGCACATCTTCCGTATATGCCCAGTTTCCGTATATGCGCACATCTTCCGTATATGCCCAGTTTCCGTATATGCGCAGTTTCCGTATATGCCCAGTTTCCGTATATGCACACATCTTCCGTATATGCCCAGTTTCCGTATATGCACACATCTTCCGTATATGCCCACATCTTCCGTATATGCCCAGTTTACGTATATGCGCACATCTTCCGTATATGCCCAGTTTCCGTATATGCGCACATCTTCCGTATATGCCCAGTTTCCATATATGCACACATCTTCCGTATATGCCCAGTTTCCGTATATGCGCACATCTTCCGTATATTCCTAGTTTCCGTATATGCACACATCTTCCGTATATGCCCAGTTTCTGTATATGCGCACATCTTCCGTATATGCCTAGTTTCCGTATACACCCAGTTTCCGTATATGCCCAGATCTTCCGTATATGCCCAGTTTCCGTATATGCGCACATCTTCCGTATATGCTCAGTTTCCGTATATGCGCACATCTTCCGTATATGCGCACATCTTCTGTATATGCCCAGTTTCCGTATATGCACAAATCTTCCGTATATACCCAGTTTTCGTATATGCACACATCTTCCCTATATGCCCACATCTTCCGTATATGCCCAGTTTACGTATATGCGCACATCTTCCGTATATGCCCAGTTTCCGTATATGCGCACATCTTCCGTATATGCCCAGTTTCCGTATATGCACACATCTTCCGTATATGCCCACATCTTCCGTATATGCGCACATCTTCCGTATATGCCCAGTTTCCGTATATGCGCACATCTTACGTATATGCCCAGTTTCCGTATATGCACACATCTTCCGTATATGCCCAGTTTCCGTATATGCCCACATCTTCCGTATATGCCTAGTTTCCGTATATGCCCAGTTTCTGTATATGCCCAGATCTTCCGTATATGCCCAGTTTCCGTATATGCGCACATTTTCCGTATATGCCCAGTTTCCGTATATGCGCACATCTTCTGTATATGCCCAGTTTCCGTATATGCGGACATCTTCCGTATATGCCCAGTTTCCGTATATGCGGACATCTTCCGTATATGCCCAGTTTCCGTATATGCGCACATCTTCTGTATATGCTCAGTTTCCGTATATGCACACATCTTCCGTATATGCTCAGTTTCCGTATATGCACACATCTTCCGTATATGCCCAGTTTCCGTATATGCACACATCTTCCGTATATGCCCAGTTTCCGTATATGCACACATCTTCCGTATATGTGCACATCTTCCATATATGCCCAGTTTACGTATATGCGCACATCTTCCGTATATGCCCAGTTTCTGTATATGCGCCCAGTTTCCGTATATGCACACATCTTCCGTATATGCCCAGTTTCCGTATATGCGCACATTTCCGTATATGCCCAGTTTCCGTATATGCACACATCTTCCGTATATGGCCAGTTTCCGTATATGCCCAGTTTCCGTATATGCACACATCTTCCGTATATGCCCAGTTTCCGTATATGCACACATCTTCCGTATATGCCCAGTTTCCGTATATGCGCACATCTTCCGTATATGCCCAGTTTCCGTATATGCACACATCTTCCGTATATGCCCAGTTTCTGTATATGCGCACATCTTCCGTATATGCCCAGTTTCCGTATATGCACACATCTTCCATATATGCCCAGTTTCCGTATATGCACACATCTTCCGTATATGCGCACATCTTCCGTATATGCCCAGTTTCCGTATATGCACACATCTTCCGTATATGCCCAGTTTCCGTATATGCGCACATCTTCCGTATATGCCCAGTTTCCGTATATGCACACACCTTCCGTATATGCCCAGTTTCCGTATATGCACACACCTTCCGTATATGCCCAGTTTCCGTATATGCGCACATCTTCCGTATATGCGCACATCTTCCGTATATGCCCAGTTTCCGTATATGCGCACATCTTCCGTATATGCCCAGTTTCCGTATATGCACACATCTTCCGTATCTGTCCAGTTTCCGTATATGCGCACATCTTCCGTATATGCCCACATCTTCCGTATATGCCCAGTTTCCGTATATGCCCACATCTTCCGTATATGCCCAGTTTCCGTATATGCCCACATCTTCCGTATATGCCCAGTTTCTGTATATGCGCACATCTTCCGTATATGCCCAGTTTCCGTATATGCCCAGTTTCCGTATATGCACACATCTTCCGTATATGCCCAGTTTCCGTATATGCACACATCTTCCGTATATGCCCAGTTTCCGTATATGCGCACATCTTCCGTATATGCCCAGCTTCCGTATATGCCCAGTTTCCGTATATGCGCACATCTTCCGTATATGCCCAGTTTCCGTATATGCGCACATCTTCCGTATATGCACACATCTTCCGTATATGCCCAGTTTCCGTATATGCGCACATCTTCCGTATATGCCCAGTTTCCGTATATGCGCACATCTTCCGTATATGCCTAGTTTCCGTATATGCGCGCATCTTCCGTATATGCCCAGTTTCCGTATATGCACACATCTTCCGTATATGCCCAGTTTCCGTATATGCGCACATCTTCCGTATATGCCCAGTTTCCGTATATGCACACATCTTCCGTATATGCCCAGTTTCCGTATATGCGCACATCTTCCGTATATGCCCAGTTTCCGTATATGCGCACATCTTCCGTATATGCCCAGTTTCCGTATATGCGCACATCTTCCGTATATGCCCAGTTTTCGTATATGCCCAGTTTTCGTATATGCGCACATCTTCCGTATATGCACACATCTTTCGTATATGCCCAGGTTCCGTATATGCGCACATCTTCTGTATATGCACCATGTTCCTTTCACCATAAATCCGATGTATGATACTAATTACCAATTAGAATGATATCATAATAGTCAATTGATTCATATGCAACAAACACCATTAGCCTCTATCATGCAAAGCATAACTTATACTAGTTAATGATACCAATTCTCAATGCATAATCTCATACTCAAATATTGACTTGAGTATACTCCCCTTGTGGTCATGCTCCCTCTTTGTGTTAGGAATAAGACCTCTTTGTGTTAGGTCCCTTTTGTTGGCACCTTTCCTGTTATCCACCATAAGACCGAGTCATGGCGACCATTGGCTTAGGCCCTAGGCACTAAGCCCTTTTAAGTCCTATAGGAGGCCTTTTTGCTTTGTTAATGGCTCCACGTCATTGGTCACGTTTTTAGGCGAATGACCACCCATCAACCCAAAGGACGGAGCTCCCTATTTGATAGCCCCTTTGTTTATTATGTGTTTCACTCCTTCCTTTCTACGCGAAACAATCCAAGGAGCTAGTGCTTAGATGCTCCTAGAGCCTCTGCGACTCTTTTCTCTATGCCCAAGATATTATTTCTATGTGAAACAAGTCGAGGGTAGTGTCCAGGTGCTAAGCTCGAAACTCCCTTATCCACGCACTTCCCTCTTGTGCATGTTAACAAACTCATCGGGGTTTGCCTTCCGAGTTGACATGTCCCATGGGGACCGCCCGAAACGCTCCCCATTGGCCATCATTGTTGCCTGTTGGTGCTGACGTATCCCAATGCCCTTTCTCTTGACACTTTCATTTTCATGACCTCCATACCTCCCTTGGGGTCGATCTGTGGGTCGATGTGTCCAATGGAGACCGCTTGGTGATATGTGATTGGTTGTCTCCCTCCGTATATGTCAATTGTCGTGTTTGGTTATTCTACCAACTTTGGCTATGCGCTAAAGGATCCTCCATTCACCTTTAACCATGTTATTTTACTTTGGGTTCATATAGCTTTGGCTCGCTCTATCTTTCAATCCAAGAGGCCATTTTAGGGCTTCCAAACCACTGGAAAGCTCCTTAGAGATCTATCCAACTTGCTAGGTTACACCTGCATTTGAGATGATATGGTGCTAAAAAACTGGCTCTGAAGTATATGTACTATTCCTTTGCCACCAATGATTACCATGCTTTCCTCTGCCTTTGCTTTGCCTATGCCACCTCTACTATTGCTTTTTCCATAAATCTTTACCTTGATCACTAATGAAAAAATATTTACCAATGCAATTTTCTTTACCAATCTTTGCCATTTCCTTTGCCTTTGCCTTTTCCATCAATGACAACATATGTCCAACAAAGGGAGGACCTGGTTAGAAGGGTAAGGAAAGGACCTGTTGAGACCACCCCAAGTTAAGGAGTTTCGTCTCCAAATTTATTGAAGAAAGCCTCAAGCAACGTGTAGAATCTTAATGAGGCATCCATCGATGACTCACCATTGAATGTGATGGAATGGACAGGATTGTTGTGGGATGGCTTCTGCGTGAGCATAGTACTGTAACCCATTACTTGCCTTGGTATATCTCTTGAATTTCTTGTTCACATGGGTGGCCCACTATGGCAATGAATGTAGAAAAGGCATGTCGAGTGGCACCTTGCAATGACAATTTTGTTATACATCGCTTAATTGCTATCCAGGGGGCATGTTGTCATGCCCTACCAAGTCGTGGGCAAGTGGGGGTCTACCTGGATTCCAACGCTAGTGTTTGTGGAAGAGGTGGTGCTCCCGTTCCTTTGCTCCGGCAAATCACAATCCTCACGATCTCCGTTACTCAGTTTTTCCACCCGGCGACCTATGGTACATTCCCTCACTTTCCAAAACGCAGATTGGAAATAATGGTTGCCGTTAACTAACATCTCTTTTGTGGATGCTCCGCGCCTGCAGAATTCATTCCCATCATTGCGTGAAGGCCTTTAAGTTTCCGGGAGCCCCAGGATCGAATCTCGTCGGCCTAAATCGATTCATTTTAAGTTTCGAGAGCCCCAGGATCGAGTCTCGTCGGCTTAAGTCGGTCCAGTTTATGCTTCAGGGACGCCCAGGATCAAATCTGGTTGGCCTAAATCGGTTCATATGTTACATGGGAATCGGGGCAAACAAAGTTGCCCCGGTCGACTTAGAAATTATCACCAAAAGGATACCGACTTAGAATTTGTATACATACTTCTTCATTTGAAGTATTTTGGGTGGATTAAAAAACATTTCTGTTGACTTTTGTTTTGAGCTAAAGGAGCTATTGTAATCAAGGCTGGGACTGGTTTACTGGATTGAATAAAGCTGAGGACATTTCACTCGATTCATGTGCACTGTGGGAAACAAGTAAGTATCATTTCTCTGAGTTTGATTATTTTTTTCCTTTATGTTATGAAATATCACATGTGTTTCTTATAAATAGTAAAAGAAAACAAGTAATATCATCAAAATTAGCTTAAGTTCTCTCTATTTTAACTATTTGATTATTTAATGTTTTCTACTAAATTGATTAAGTTTCGAAATTCTTAGTTTCTCTCTTACTTCTGTAATTCATTCCCTATATTGGCCCCTAGTATAGGATTCTTAATTTCCCTTGCTACTTGCCAAACCTCCCTTCTTCATCTTAACCCCTATTAAAGATTCTTCATTGCCTTTGGCCCTGGTTAAGATTTTTATCCATTAAGACTTTCAGATTTGTCCTTGTTGTGCTAGCTTGCCTTGTGAACTCTTACCTCGGTGATTAATAAAATCGTGATAAACCTTTCCTACTTGACTCCATAGCCCAATGGCCTAAATATTTGCTCTTCCCATCTATTCCCTTAATTCCACCAAACAAATCAAAACAAATTCATTAAGCATTAATAACTAGCCTAATATCATATCAAAACAACACTAAATCATAAAGAGAGAACCCTCTCTGAGTGTATATTGGCTAGGATATATACTCAAAATATTGGTTTGTGGTTACCTCAGAAATTTCTTTCTTTAACCTTGAGAAAAATCTGAGTGATAACAGGGTATTGGTTAAGGAAGAGAAAGAGATAGGAGAACCAGCTCAGAGGAAGAGTTTATTCAGAACCACATGCAAGTCCAATGGAAAATGTTGTAAAGTGATAATTGAAAGTGGAAACACTGATAACCTTATTTCTACAAAAATGGTGGACAAGTTAGGACTAGTGAGAACAATACACCCTACTCCTTACAAAGTATCATGGTCGCAAAAAGGACATCAACTTATTGTGACAGAAAAATGCAAGGTAGAGATACAGATTGGTACTTACAAGGATGTGATATTATGTGATGTAACGCTAATGGATGTATGCCATGTGTTTCTGGGAAGACCTTGGCAGTTTGATCAAAAAGCTATTCATGATGGGAGAAGAAATACTTACACTCTCGAGAAGGATGGAAATAAACACACACTACTGCCATTGAAGGATGAGGTAGACAAAGAAGCACTTGGAAACAATGTTATCATGATGAGTGGGAAAGAATTGCTGCAAGAAGTCAAGAAGGATGAACAAATGCATTTTACTATCACGATGAGACCTAAGGTAATTTTAACTTCCACAAACATAGATGATTTATCTAAAGAAATCAAAACTCTGTTGAATGATTTTGTTGATATTATTGTGCATGAGTTGCCAAATGCATTGCCATCAGTCAAGAGTATTAGTTATCATATTGATCTAATACCTCAAGAAAGTTTTCCAAATAGAGCAACATACAAGTTAACTCCTCAAGAAAATGTAGAAATTGGAAGACAAATACATGAACTAATGGATAAGGGATTAATCAAAGAGAGTCTCGGTCCATGTTCTGTACCAACAATACTCAGTAAAAAGAAAGGTGGTGAATGTCATATGTGTACATATTCTAGAGTGATAAACAAAATCCCAATCATGTATCATTTTCCTTTACCACACATGGATGATTTGATGGATTGTTTAAATGGGTCAACATATTTTACTAAGATAGACCTGAAGAGTGGGTATCATCAAATAAGGATTATAGAAGGAGGTGAATGGAAGACAGCATTTAAAACAAACAGTGGGCTATATGAGTGGTTAGTGATGCCTTTGGGACTCACCAATGCACATAGCACATTCATGAGATTGATGAATGGAGTCTTGAAAGAATATGCAGGAAATTTTGTCATTGTTTATCTTGATGATATTTTACTTTTTACTAAAAGAAAAGAACATCTGGAGCTCCTTAAGTTGGTTTTAAGAAATCTGCAGAAAGAGAAATTGCTGATAAATCTGAAGAAATGTAGTTTCATGAAAGAAGAATTAATCTATTTTGGATTTGTAGTTTCTAAAGAAGGTTTGAAAATGGATCTAGAGAAAGTCCAAGCAAATTTGGAACTGACCTATTTCAAGAAACATATTTGAGGTAAGAAGCTTTCATGGTCTTGCAAGTTTTTATAAAAAGTTTATCAGAAGTTTTAGTCAGATTTGTGCACCAATTTTTGAAACAATAAAAGAGACTAATTCGCCATTCAAGTGGACAGAAGTAGTAGACTAAAATGTTAAGTTGATGAAGAAGAAAATTATAGAGAAACCAGTTTTAGCTTTACCTAATTTTGGGAATGTTTTCCAAGTTGAAACTTATGCTAGTGGAGTTGTAATAGGAGCAGTTTTGAGTCAAGAATGAAGACCAATAGCCTACATTAGTGAGAAACTAAATTAACCTAAGAAGATGTATTCTTCTTATGACAAAGAATTCTATGTTATTGTGCAAGCTTTAAAAAAATGGAGACATTATTTGCTACCAAAGGAGTTTGTATTGTATTCTAACAATCATGCATTATAGTTCATAAACAATCAACCAAAATTTAACCAGAATCATGCCAAGTGGGTAGAGTTTTTACAAAGTTTTACTTTAGTGATAAAACACACAAGTGTTAAGTTGAACAAAGTTGTTGATGCTTTGAGCAGGGTAAATTTCATTTTGTAAGAATTAAGAGTTGGCATTGTAGGATTTGAAGAAATGGTTGATACATATAAAGATGATGCAGAATTCAAAGATATTTATGTAGTTGTACAAAATCCGGTAGTTCATAATAGAAGCCAGTGGTTAGATTATCTTATCCAAGGAGGTTTATTGTTTAAAGGTAACAAATTGTGCATTCCCAAATGTTCTATGAGGGAAAACATAATCAAGGAGAAACACAGTGGAGTATTATCTGGTCACATTAGATAAGACAAATAATTTGCGCAGGTAAATGATTTTTACTATTGGCCAAAGATGAAAACTGATGTTAAGAGATTTGTCGAGAAATGCAGGATCTGTCAGCATGCTAAAGGGAGAAGCCAAAATACAAGATTGTACCAACCATTTCCAATACCAGACCGACCATGGGATGTAATTAGTATGGATTTTGTTTTTGGATTACCTAGAACCCAAAGAGGGAATGATTCCATTTATGTTGTGATAGATAGATTTTCTAAAATGGCACGTTTCATTGAATGTAAAGAGACAAGTGATGCAACACATCTTGCCAATCTATTTTTTTCAGAAGTTGTAAGGTTACATGTATTAACTATAAGTATTGTGTCTGATAGAGATACAAAGTTTGTTGGGAATTGCTGGAGAACTCTTAGGATAAACTAGGTGCCAACCTTAGTTTTAGTTCACCATATCACCCTAAAATAGATGGACAGACCGAAGTGGTAAACAAAAGCTTGGGAAACATATTGATAAGTATAGCATATAACAATCCTAAGCATTGGGATTTAGCACTCGCTCAAGATGAGTTTGCTTATAGTGACACTCCAAACCGCAGTACTAGGATGAGGCCATTTCATATTATTTTTTGAATGAATCCAAGAGGCGCATATGAGCTCAAAAGTTTTGGAAAACAGGAGACAAGAAATGAAAATGTTGAAGAGTTTGCAGAGCAGATGCAAAGACTACAAGAAGATGTGAAAGCTAGATTGCAGCAAAGTAGCAGCAAATACAAAGAGAGAGTTGATATGATGAGGAAAGAAAAAGAATTCCAAGTGGGAGATCTAGTGATGGTATACTTGAGAAAATAAAGATTTCCTGTTGGGACTTGCAATAAACTAAAGATGAAAAAGATAGAGCCATGTAGAATTGTGAGGATGCTTTCAACTAATGCTTATGAAATTGAATTTCCAGAAGGGATTGGAATATCACCTACCTTCAATGTTGTAGATTTATATCCGTACAAGGAGACAGAGTCAGAACTATAAAAGGAACATGCAGGAGATAAAGTTCAAACTTTAAATTGGGAAGAACAAATGCCAAAGACAGTCAAGAAAGAGGTGGAAGCTATTTTGGAGAAAATAGTAACTAAAAGAACAAAAGGACATGTTTATTTTAAGTATTTAGTCAAATGGAATGGACAACCAATAAAGGATGTTAGTTGGTTGACAGCACCAAAGTTATAAAAGTATGGAGTAAATCCTAAAAGTCTGAAGGATTATTTCCTTCCTCGGGAGTCTAATGCAGGAGCATATGGACTTAGCTAGCAAAATGATTGTATGTTCACATGTTGTGGCTAACAAGAAATGAATTTCATTGACCTGAGTGGTCAAAATCAATTATAAGTAGAGAGGGTTGGAACTCTTGAATTAATCTTTATCTCAATTATTGTAATAATTAGATTATTGTATTATTTTTAGAATAGGAGATAAGTTGTTAGTATAGGTGTGTCACTAAGCTTGCAAATAGGGATTTGATTGTTAGACTATTAAAAATAGGGATCGAGTTGTAAATGAAGTTAGGATAGGATTTGATTCATAAAAGAAGAAAGAATGTAATGATAGAGATTAGATAATCGATAACATGGTGAGTAAGCGAGAGTTTTTGAGTGAGAGATAGGGTTTGAGATTGAACAGAAGTCAAACAGACTATTGTAATCGAGCCAAGAGGGCCAAGACTCTCTAATTTTGATTTTGTTGAATAATTGATTGAAGTGTGGTGTGGAAGCATTGTTCTGGTGTATAAATTCTCTTATGACTGTGTAATGGAATTCTAGACCCTAATTGGGTATTTTCCTCTGTTTAAACATTTTATTTATAATTCACAGTCAATTAGTATTAAGAGTTAATATTGCGCTTAAGCGCTAAACCTTTCCTTACGCATCTTCCTTAAAGTATGAATTAAGCACGTGGGTTGTATTTGATAAACGGGAAGTGGCATCTCATGCGCCCAAAAGATCGTAAATGGTATTTGGAAAATTCACGCAATCAACCTTAGCGGTCGACACGTAGCACAAGAAAACCACTTTTCTTGCACACTCTCGTCCTTATATCATTCGTGCAAGAATCCACGTGAGATTACGTGACATCTACGTTGGATATCATTCAAGTAAGTTGGTGAGAGAACGATGCGATATCTATTGGATCTCGTGAAGTGAGATCAATGGCGCAGATTGAAGCTCTTAACAAAAGGGAAAGTGAGAGAAGGGCTGATAGTGATTGGTCAGATAAGCGGGACCCTCAGGGGGAAATTCCACATATAAGATCCATCAACGCGCATCTCATTGGTTACAATGTTAGCCAGTAGTCTAATTCCAAACTACCACCCCATTTTCACCAACCTCATACATCATATTTCCAACTACGTTTTTCCAAAATGTCGAAAATAGTGAAAATAGTTTTTGGAATTTACTTATATCACTGGTTGAGATTAGATAATATAAGTGAAAGAAGGTCTACTTTATTCAATGAAAATTATCATATTTCAAACTGTTACATAGTCGAATTTCATTATATATGGTTAGAAAATAGCAGGATTTCATTATATATCATTATAAAATGTTATACAATAGAATGTTATATTTTTCCTTCTCTTTGTAGCAAGATAAAAATCTTATTTTTTGAATTTTTTTATGGGAATATTTTTCTACATAAGTTTTCTCAAAATTAGGTCCAAAAATTATATAAATTTTCATAATTGTAGATATTTGTGGTTGAAGGTAAATTTTGGTAAAATAGAGGATTTTTAGGATTATGAATTGGTTTATACATACTACTAATAATAATAAATGTAATTTAAACAATGGAAAATAAAAATTTAGTTGGATTTCAAAAATAATAGTTAAAATAGTTTAGAATATAAAATGTTTTAAATTTTCATTTGATTTGTAACAGCTTAGACATTTTTTTGCTGACAACTTCTGGCGGAAAAATTAAAATAATTGCTAAAATTCAAGATATTAATGTTTGAGATTACATAATAGTGATCAAATAAATATTTTTAAGGGTGATGAATTAATTTATGCATGCAAAAATGTAATTAAAGAAAGATAAAATTACATTTTTACCATCAAATGGATAGCTAGATTTCACCATTGATAGTAAGAAAAAAATAAAAAATAAAAATGTGTAGGAATTTTTGTTTTCTTTGTAATATTTTAACATTATTGTTCTTAACTTTTATTGGAGTATTTTTTCACTATTTTTTTTCATTAAAGTGCAATGATTGTTTTTAATGGTGCTAAATCCATTTACGCATTCAAAAATGTAGTTTATAAATTGACAATTACAATGTCACACATAGTTAGATCATCATATTTTAAAGGTATAAAATATAAAATGTTTATACGTGTCTTTTTCTTTCTAGTAGTCCATATATTATACTTTTCAAACATTTTTTATTACATTTTTAAAATTGGTTTTAACAAAAATTAAGCTAGAAGAATTTTTGCAGGTAGAATTAGAATTATTCAAGAAATTAAATCCATTTATAGATTCCACAATTAAATTTAGAAAATTAAAAATTACATTTTTATCAATAAAATCATAAATCATAGCAAAATGTTTAATGGCTAGAAAACATAAAAAAAAAAGAAGTGAAAATGGACATTCTTACTTTAAAAAATAAAATATTAAATTTTTTTCTTAAAAAGGTGTAAAAAATGTGATATTAATAACATAAGTAGAATCAAATGACTTAAAAATATTAATCCAAAATTAAAAAAATATTAATTAAAAACAAAGAATACCATAAAAATTTTAATGCAATCCATGCAACTAAATGAATGATATGAAAAATTTACTCATGGGAACATAGGCTATTCCCACCCCACAAAAATCTCCATACCATTAATATTATATTCTATGCCATATGTATCACAAAGATATCCTACTCTACCAAAATCTTAGTGGGGATGTCCACATAAAAAGCAGAGTGGGGATCTTTCATATTTAAATGGCGTTTAAGATGTGTCTATGTCCACACAGGGTCTAGATGGTTTGCATGACCGAATTAATGATAATAAGATTGAAAATTTTAATAATATTAATAATTAAAATGAAAACGAAATTACATATATACCTTAAAAGTTTGAGCTCAATGATTTCATTAATAATGTAAATATTACTATGTTAATTCTTGTGTGACTTTTTCTTTAAATATTAGTAAAGGCATGGTAAATAACATTATTTTCAAAATCAATATATTAATGAAATATGCAGAAAGCCTCAATTTTCAAATTGGATATCAAAGTTACATTACATATCGAAGTTAAGATCATCTTCGAACAAAGTACAACATTCATAAGGGAAAACTAACATTCATAAACTGAGGAAAACTATCATTCATAAAGTTTCAGGACTCTAAGTCTTAGCCACTAGGAGCAGCAGTTGATCGTGACTTTCTTTCACGTGAAAGTAGCTGCGCAAACCTGCCAAATCAATACAATATTAACGGTGAAACCAATTCACATGAACCATTTTCTGTCATAAAACTTGATTTAGCAATTTTCATTGAAATTGACGTATTCAATAAGAACTAAAATGACCTGATCAATGCATCATGGTTGGTCTTCCAGTCTTGCTCTGGCGTTGGCTCATAGTAGCCCGTCTCGATATTGACACTTGAAACAGGCTTGGCCAAGAGATCGCTACCTATCGTTTTCAAGGCTTTTAGATTCTCCTCCGTCGACAGATCCAAGGAGCTAGTGTGATCTCCCAGCTGCGGTTCCTGATCACAATGAGGCATTGTGTTAGATATCTCGAATATAGATTTGTTCAACTTCACAAAATCTATGGGTGAATTATATATGGAGGGTGCAAGAAAAGTACCTGGATTCTGAGATACATATGCATGTTAATGGTTTTGAACCAGAAGAATTCGTGAATGTCCGACATATCCGAACTTGATTGCAATAAAATATCAATTAAAGGTGATCTACCGTCCTTAGTTAACCATCCAAATAAGCCCCATTTTGCAGCGTCGGTGGCCTTGTAACGAGCTACTTTTTGTCCTGTTCCAAGAGAAAGAACCAGAAGCTTGCTAGACTCGTTCTCGATCAAATTTAAATCAATACTTTGTTTCGACAATGGTGGATTCGAATTGCGAGCGGAAATTTCTTTCAACAAATGGTTTACTGCAAGTAATGTCTGCAAGAATATGTTACAGGCCAACAAATTAATTGCGCAACCCATTAGGCAAAACTGTTACGCAGTGACTTTGAAAACTGAAATACAATTTCTTTCGACACATGGTTTACTGCAAGTAATGTTTGCAAGATTATTTTAGAGGGCAACAAATTAATTTCACGGCCCCTTACCAAAACTGTTACGCTGTGACTTTGAAAACTGAAATTTAAACCATATTGAGATGGCAATGGAAAAATATATCACCGCGACTTACCGGATCGTTAGCTGCAACTCCCCCGTCTATTAGATTGAAGTTTCTGGGATTTCCCCGGGAATCTTGTGTTTTGAAGGAATGAGGAGGAAGATATGTTGGAGCTGCTGAGGTCCCAATAGGCATGATACCATTGAAGAATTTGCCGCAACATAAAACCTATAAAGAAAACAGATGAGTACTCCAGGTGCAGACCGAATTTGAAGGGCGAGGTCATGATATTCTATCGTCTGCAACTTCATTGACAAAACAACACTGAACAGGGAATCAATATGCAAAAGAGCGGGCGTGGTTGCTGAAATATGGATGAGCGCTGAATTTTGGGCGCTTGAATTCAAATTTGAATTCGAATTCAAATGGGCTCGTTATTTGAATAAAATTAATGGCGTGATTACTTGCATTGATTACGCTGAACGGTGGAGCCTCCCGGAGTTGGAGTGACGGAGCTGCCAGAAAATGCATGTACATAGGTCATGGTATCATGCATGGATATGGGTCCAAAACATGCATCCGCCCATCCAAAACTGTCGTTACGGTGCTGCCGCTGTCAGAGGGTGTACCCTCCATAGCATTAACTTTGCTATGGAGGTGGAAATAGGAACTGCCCACATTTCTCATCTCCCGCTCCATATGTACATTTCTGTCTTTACTGCCGTCGAGTCAATAAGTCTCTTTCTCCCGCTCCATGCGCACATTTCTCATCTCCCCCTCTGTATGTACATTTCTGTCTTTACTGCTGTCTTTCGTTGTAGCAGTTCTCCCCGTCTTTACTGCTATCGAGTCAATACGTCTCTTCAAGTCTATCTCTCCCGCTCTATACCCACATTTCTCATCTCCCGCTCCATATGTACATTTCTGTCTTTACTGCCGTCTAGTTAATAAGTCTCTTCAGGTGTCTATCTCCGGCTCCATGCGCACATTTCTCATCTCCCCCTCTGTATGTACATTTCTGTTTTTACTGCTGTCTTTCGTTGTAGCAGTTCTCCCTTTCCTTTTTAAATACGTGCACAGCGAAGATTTACGTGAACATCCACTACCTAAACCAAGTTCAATAAAAGATTTACGTTGCTTTCAGCTGCACCTTTTAGCGTTTCCCTCTCGTGCCGCCTCCACGACCGCCCCTGAGACGACGGCGAGTCAATATGGCCGCCTCTCTATCTCCTGCTCCAAACGCCCATTTCTATCTTTACTGCCGTCTTCGCTGTAACAATATATTCACTCAATGAAATATAATGGAATTTAATTGGTTTTCTAATTCGTACTAACCTTCGATTTATAAAATTAATCAATAAATTCAGGCCATCAACTAAATATTTAATAAAGTTGTTACATTACATTCCAAACCTCGTGGAATTTGCCCGGATAGTAAAAAACAAAATGGTTTGAATCGCCTGGATAGTCAAAAAGGCCCATAAGGTTGGGCAATTTTTCTCTCTCTTACGTGCCATCGCTCTTTTCCTCTACCTACATAACAAAGTTTCTTCCCTACAAAAGTCATTCATTGAATTCGCCCATTTATCTTTTCTATGGTGCCTTTCATTTTTTCAACTAACCCACGGTATCTCTGGAGGCCTCTCCCAGATCACCGCCCAAGCTTTCTATCTCTGCTTCATAATATGAGGCTCCTCTCTTTATATATACGTATATAGCTCGCAACACAGCTCACTGGTGGACGTAGTTTTGAGTTTCGAATAGAGGAAAATGGATCACAAGGGCGTTGTTCCGCTCATGCTCGGGTGCTTCGTCATCATCGTGGCCACTGTGATTCCATGTGCAGCAGCCATTAATTACTCACTCTCGAAGCTAAATTCCCCTACCCCTACTTATGGGGGAGCTCACGTCTCTGGCTATCACGCTACTGGTGAATCTGTTTTGAATGGGCGTACTAGGTTAGAGAATAGTGTAAGATTTTTGAGATATACAGATCGCAGCTTGTAAGAGAAGGAAGGAAGCCAGCAAGAATTGAGAAAAGAATAAAAATTGATTCTACAATATTAGTTTTAGAATAAATACATAAAAGCAACTAAGTTAACCTTAGTAGTTGTACATGCAATAACTAAAGCTAACTAAAGCTAAGTGTGCTTTATCTTATGTTAATGTGTACATGTGCCACATGCAAGCAATAAGTTAACTGGAGCTAATCTAGGTGCATGTACACCAACACAGCTAGTCTAAGTGCATGTACACCAACACCCCCCCTTAAGCATAACTTAGGTGAGTGTGATGCAAAATGAATGAGTCCCGGCAACACGGCCATTTTAGGTACCCATATACAATGCATAAAAAGGAGGAAAGAGGGAAAACCCAGTGGGAAGAAAACCCCCCTTCAAAATATAATGCAAAAGTAGAGAAAAGAAACCACTTCCCGTTCGACAACATTGTATCGTCTGCGCGGCTTCATGAGGCATCCCATGATTTCGCTGGCGATGGACTAACGCCTGTTCGAATAGATGTAAGATTTTCGCCATGATTGCTGTAACTGTCCATTCCCGAACAGATATTGAGAAGACTAGACCTTCCCATGCAACTTCCTTCAGTAGCTGCAGTGATCATGGGATTTACCCCACCCATGCCTAGAAAATCCCTTGTTAATCCATCACTGCCATCTTCTGTTCGCGCGTTGAGATTTCTCATGGTTGCCGAGATTAATGGATGGGTTCCTTGCATAACTGATTGTTGTGGGCTGCGTCGAATGGTTCCGATATTTTCCCCAAATGTGGAGTGGTGAATGGTGTTGAAGTCTCTTTCATATAAGGATCCCATAAACCCTTCAGACAAAGAGCTTATCACCTGTTGAAGGGCCGCATTTTCAGAAAATTTGGTGTTTCCCGCGGTGAATGATTTGCTCTGTGCGGTAACATCCGGATGACCTTTCAATAGAGCGTGAGAGTGAACAAAACTTGATGCCATCCCTGACATTTGATCTTCTCGTTGCTTTTCTTGTGATGATCCTTGCCAGCATAATCCTAACCCAAAAGGGGTTGAATCTGAACCACACCCTCTTAGCAATCATGAACTACTGACCGTTGCACCCATTTGCGTTGCTTTCTGAAGCAAAGCCGTAGTTGACATTTGAGCAGTGCCAATGCTACTGTTGCTATGTTGGGCATACAAGTAAGGCAGGCTGGGAAGGCTGTCAATTTTATTGCCATTGGTGTTTCCTGATGAACTGCTTGTCAACCCAGCGGATCCTCGATCGGTCCAGTCTGTGCCCCTTGGTCCAAAATCCGTAGCGCCAGTCACAGAACTTCGCTCTATATTTCCAGAAGAACTCATAGCTTGGGCCTGACCAGATCCTGTTGCGAAAAGCATGGAATAAAGGTTGTCGCTCCCGGTATTTGACGATGTCAATGGCAACAAGCCAGACAAAGGTTTCTGTCCTTGAGAGTAATCATATTTCGACGGAGGCGGCATAACATAAAGCATGCTTTTCGGCGACTGTGCATCAAGAATAACTTGGCCATTTGATGCTTTCTTGGTCCGGTAAACCCACTTGCATCTCACAAGTTTGCGATTTGAAGGTAACGGAACCAAATCCCAAGTCTGGTTCTCAATGAGAGAGTTATATTCCTCATCCATGGTGGCTTCCCATTCAGGATGCCCATTTGCTTCTGCATAAGTTTGTGGATCAGATCCATGCATCATATAAGCATGCATGGGCATGGATGGCTCCATAGCTAAGAGTGCATGTGGATCTTCCTCAAATAGAGGGATAGAGGCAGGATCATCAAGGATATCACTCATGCTGCGCCATTTTTGTGTTGAAGGTGGTCGAGAATCTTCCGAACTACATGCAGAAGTATGATCTCGATGTTCAACAACTGGTGGTCTAACAGGGGTCACAGGAAAAGACTCATCTTCATCAGAATGCTGGTCTGAAGTTTCATCTGCATACTCATTAATGAGTGGTGATGAAAATTTGGTAACAAGTTCATCTACTGGTGCATGCGAAATATCTACGTCAAACTTTACACTCCTTTCAATAAAGAGCTCTTCAGTGTGGATATCAAGCAATCTGTACCCTTTGACTTCATCAGAATATCCAACAAACATGCATGCTTTGCTTTGAGGCTCCAAAGCCTTTCTCTTCTCTGGAGGAATGCGGGCCCATGCTCGAGATCCAAAAATGCGGAAATGACTAACTTCAGGTTGCATGTCAGTCCAAGCCTCAAAAGGTGTTTTTCCAGTAACAGATTTATGAGGAGATCTATTCTGGATGTATGAGGCACAATTAATAGCTTCGGCCCACAATTTCGACGGAAGAGTTCTTGCATGCAACATGCAATTAGCCATCTCTTTCAAAGATCGATTTTTCCTTTCAGCCACGCCATTTTGCTGTGGAGTGTAAGGAACTGTATGCTGCAACTGTATGCCTGCTTCATCACAAAGATTCTTGATATCTTTGTTGACATATTCCGTCCCATTGTCTGTGCGGAGTATTTTGATGCGTTTTGCAGACTGATTTTCCGCATGCGCTTTGAAAATATTTAGATGTTGAAAAAATTCAGACTTGAGTTTCAAGAAGTAAACCCAAGTGAATCTTGTGTAATCATCTATAAATGACAACACACATCTTGCTTTGCTCATTGAAAGCACCGGAAATGGACCCATGAGATCACTGTGTACAAGTTCCAAAGGTGAAGAGGCTCTCCATGCATGCCCCTTCTTGAATTTTTCTTGTGGATGCTTTCCAAGAGCACATCCATTACAAACACCATCTGAAAATTCAATGGTTGGCAATCCTTTGACCATCCCTTGCTTACTAAGCTGTTGCATATATCTGAAATTCAAGTGCCCAAATCTCTCGTGCCAAATCCTACTTTCTTCATTTGCATGCGTAAGTAGCAAAATAGAATCTGATTGAGGAACAAAATCAGAAAATGTATACAGACGAGATTGATCATTTACCTTGCCAGATGAAATCTTCAAATTGGTTTGCATGTCATAAATGCTCACGGAATCTCGGGTAAATTCCACTTTCCTTCCGCTGCCTGTGTGTGTCATCTGATACACTGGGAGAAGATTCATAGAAAGCCTTGGAATATGCAAGACATTTTCAAAACTTCCATCTTCGAATTGCACTCTTCCTTGTCCAGTTGCTGCAACTGCAGAATTATCCCCCATGAGAATGGGAGGACCTGAGTATGCATGTAGTGAAGAAAAGGATTCCTTTGAAGAAGCCATATGATGTGAAGCTCCTGAATCGATGATCCATTCTTGTGGTGCGGAATGAAGAGCAATCAAAGCATGCCCGTTACCTCTTGGATCTGGTGCTTTTTCTCCAGACTTCTTCTTAGCATTCTCAGGAATGTGGTCTCCAAGATTGTGTTGCTGGAGTGTCTGCGCCATAAGATCTATAGTCTTCTTCATGCATGCAGATTCATGATGAAAACCACAGTGGCAATAATTGCACATTGATTGCCCTTTCGTTCCTTTCCTTTCCTTTGAGCCAGATGATCCATCAGGGGGTTTGGGATGTCCTCCCTTTCATGGATCAGGATCCTTCTTCCCTTTTTCTTTCTGATGGTCTTTGGAATTTGCCTTTCCTTTTGCATGCACAGTAAGTGCATGCGCTTTGGAATTTTTAAGTGTGCCCATTTTGATGAGCTTATCTTGCTCATGCATTAAAGACTGAATAAAAGAATCCAGTGAGGGCATCTTCCAATCTGCACCAGTTGCAGATCTGACTGTGTGGAATGTAGAGACGAATACTGCATACTCTGGACCAAGTTTTGATAAAATGGAAAGAATCAACTGATTTTCTTGCTTGGATTTGTCGATCCTGCATCCTTTCAGCTGAACCAACAAGGCTTTATACCTTGTGAAAAAATCTTGAATGTTCTCAAAGTTTCTCGGATCTAATGAGTTTAACTCATTTTCGAGAATGTGACCTTGCATTTCATCCTGTTTTCCAAACAATCCTTCCAATTTTTTCCATACTTCATTTGGAGTTGAACATGATTCAACATGAAATAGCAGTTCCGGAGAAATAGATAAACATAGGATGCCGAAGGCCTCATCCATGCGATTAAATATCTTGTTTTCTCCATTGCCGATGTTGGTTCAACTTCCGTTTCCATGGTTATTCGAAATAAGCCTCTACTTCTGAGATGAAGTTGAATCTTTGGCTTCCATTCAAAATAATTATATGGAGTGAGAATTGCCGATTGTGGAAACTCCAATTTAGACTGCATTCTTTGTTGTTGCTTCAATCTTCTGAACCTGCAAATAAAATTGCTTGTGCACTGATTACAGATCCCTGTGCTCTGATACCATGTAAGATTTTTGAGATACACAGATCTAGATCTGCAAAACAATAAACAAGCTTGCAAGAGAAGGAAGGAAGCGAGTAAGAATTGAGAAAAGAATAAAAATTGATTCTACAATATTAGTTTTAGAATAAATACATAAAAGCAACTAAGTTAAGCTTAGTTGTACATGCAATAACTAAAGCTAACTAAAGCTAAGTGTGCTTTATCTTATGTTAATGTGTACATGTGCCACATGCAAGCAATAAGTTAACTGGAGCTAATCTAGGTGCATGTACACCAACACAGCTAGTCTAAGCGCATGTACACCAACAAATAGCCACGAATCATCCATGGATCCTCACGAGAGAAATGATGTGGAAGCTCTTCTATCCTTCAAAAGCCTTATCAAATCAGATCCATGTGGACGGCTGTCTAACTGGACGGCTGACATCTCAAAGGGGGTATGTTCTTGGTATGGTATTACGTGTAGGCCACACACCAGAACAGTGGTGGCCATAATCCTTCCGGCTCCCGTAGATGATGATGGATATCCACGTTATGAATTGCAATTAGGAGGTACTATTTCGCCATCTCTTGGCAACCTTCCCTTGTTACAGACGTTGAATCTTTTTAATAATAATTTCACAGGATGAATTCCGCCTGAATTCAGACAGCTTAAATCGCTGGAAATACTTGACCTCAGCCGTTATTTAGCAGGAGGATCGATTCCAAAAGCATTGTGCAATTGCACACGCCTTAAATGCATCGATCTTTCATATAACCGTTTAACAGGGGAAATACCAACAGAGTTTGGTCGTCTTGCCGAATTGGAACAGCTAGATTTGTACTGGAATATTCGTCTGGGTGGAAGTATTCCAAATTCTCTGCGCAACTGCACCTCTCTCCGAAAATTGTCGCTAGGAGGGAACAATTTCAGTGGTCCAATAATCCCTTTCATGTCGGGTTCGATGTTGACCCTATCTCATGTTGACCTCTCAATCAACCATTTCAATGGTCAAGTCCCTTCCTTTTTCGGTTCTATGAAAAGGCTAGCTTATCTTGAACTCTCATGGAACAATTTCAAGGGTATCATCCCTCCAACTCAGGGCAATTGCACTGAGTTAATGCATCTTGGGTTGTGTCGGAATGATTTAAGCGGGAGTGTACCACCGGAATTAGGTTTGTTGCAGAAATTACAATTCCTCGATTTCTCTATTAACAATTTGAGTGGGAGAATACCACCGGCACTGGGATTGTTACAAAAGTTAGAGTCACTTGACCTCTCTGATAACAAATTGAGTGGGAGAATACCACCTACACTGGGATTGTTACAGAAGTTAGAGTCACTTTACCTCTCTGATAACAAATTGGAATACAGTATCCCTGTATCTCTGGGAAATTGTTCTTCCCTTGAGCAATTAAGTTTGGCATATAATCAACTGTCTGGGAGCTTACCATATCAGTTGGCTAATTTGAGCAAGCTTTTGAGCATATCTGTTGATGCAAATATGCTCAGCGACAACATACTTGAAGCTATTACAAATTTGAGCAAGCTTGGTTTTCTTTCCTTGGCTGATAACACTTTCACAGGTACAATTCCCAAAGGCATAGTAAATATGCAATTTTTCAGGGAAATTTATTTGAGTTCGAACAATTTAAGTGGATGCGTCCCACAGAGCATTGGTAAGTTAAAATATCTCAATGTTCTGGACATACATGATAACAATATTTCAGGGGGTATTCCAGATAGTGTCAGCAATTTGGATTCACTCGCGATTTTGGATTTATCCAATAATAGTATTGAAGGACCAATCCCTGAGGCTTTCAGCAATTGTACTTCTCTAATATTTTTCTCTGGTTACTCTAATAATTTCTCTAGGAATTTGTCTAAATGTTTTACCAATTGTACCCACATTCAGGTGCTTGATTTGAGTATGAATAGATTGACAGGGGAACTACCAAGTTACCTGACATTCTTTGAATGTGCTTGATTTGAGTATGAATAGATTGACAGGGGAACTACCAAGTTACCTGACATTCTTTTTTGACTTGAGTGTTTTAAACGTTGGTTATAATAATTTCAGTGGTGATATTCCTAAATGGATTACAAATTTCACAAAGTTGCAATGGTTGGATTTATCCAACAATAAATTCTGTGGAAGGATACCGTTAGATCTTGAGAGACTTCAAGGATTTGTACTCAATATATCTTCTGAAGGGGAAAGCTTAGATGGCTAATATTATCAGCCACTTTCAAAGAGCACAACCTATCAATCTATATCAATTGATCAAATGGAAGGCACTGAACATATTAAACTCTCAGAGCTAATACCTACCAACACTTTCTTTGATTTGTCTAACAATAATCTTGTAGGGGAAATACCTCAAGGATAGGAAGTATGAATATTTTGCAATGGTTGAATTTATCTGGAAACCAATTAGAAGGAGAAATATCCAAATCTCTTAGTAACATATCTACTTTAGAGGTGTTGGACTTGGCAAAAAATAAATTAACAGGGCCAATTCCCCAAGAACTCTCTAAGTTACATTGGTTGCGCAAATTAGATGTTTCATCTAACTACCTTTGTGGGCCAATTCCAACAAGGACACAATTTTCAACATTTGATGCAGCGTCATTTCAAAGGAATAAATTCTTGTGGGGGTGTCCTTTAAGTCGATGTCACAATCAAAAGGCAGAACCTATTGGACAAGATAATGGTACTAGTGACAATAGCCATGTTAAAATGAAATGGCTAAGCCATGTAAATGAAAAGATATCATTGCTAGCATTGGGGATGGGAATAGGGATTGGATTTGGGGTTGTAGTTGTTATATTCATAGTGTGGGATGGGGCTAGGACTTGGATACTAGTTCTCCCCCCTAAAAAACCTCGAGCCTTTTATGGATTGTATAGGCTTCCTGCATAAGAGGACATTGTATTTTATTACACAAAAGTATAAATAAATGAATCTTCTACTTTGTGTTTTGTGATATTTGTACCATAAGATTCAAAACTAAAGATAGTTTAATAGAGAGACTATCCATATTAAAATTAGATATTAAAAATATAATAAAATTTGTGATTATCTATTTTTCAATTGATCTTTTTAAAAAAATATAGTTGATTGTCATTTTATATTTTGTAAAAGATTGAATCCATATTTTTTATGATTTCAATATATTCTTTGTGAGAATTAAACTTAGATGGAGAAGAAAATAATTATTTTTATCAATTACTTGAAATAAGTACCATTAACATATATTTTAAATATTTAAAAGCAAATAATTTTATTTAAATAATTAAAAAATAAAATTAATTATCAACCATAATACCACATTCATTATTAATTTTTTATATATATTTAAAAAAAATTATATTATGTATTTTTTATTTTTTATTTATATATAATTATTAAATCAACTTTGATCTATATTTAATAGTTATTGAACTTTACGTAGTTTTATTTCTAATAATTTTAAAAATAATATTTTTTATTTAAATAAATTAAAAACAAATTTAATAAATTTCACAAAAGTTAACTCTTTTACGTAATTTTATTTTTAAGAATTTTAAAAATAATAATTTTTATTTAAATAAATCAAATATAAAATTAATAAATTTCACAAAATTAACTCTTTTAAAATTTATATTCTCATTTTATATTCGATTACATTAATATTTGTTTATAGGATATAAAATAAATGAGGAAGATTGCAAGTTCAAAATTCATGGATTAACAAACCAAAAAAATTACATTAACATATTCTAAGTTTTACATTTAATCTATTAAAATTAAATTTAATTCTACTAATAAATATGTTCATTTTTTATTTGAATATTGATTTGGTATCAATTCTTTAAAAACTTTATTTTTAATTTATTTATTTTACTGATAAATAGGTTCATTTCTTATTTTAAAATTGATTTGGTACAAAGTCTTTAAAAACTTTATTTTTAATTTATTTATTTTTTAATTAGTTTGTAGAACATATTAGCTCACTCCTTTTAAAACGGACATTAATTGTACATTCTTCGTTACATAGAATTTATATTTGACTCAGAAAGTCCCATAATCAAATATTATTTTTCATAAATGAAAACATCAAATTATCTACGGAGATGGCATTTTCCTAAATATAAAGATAAGTTACGTATGCAGATGGTTTGACGTTAATTGTCAAATAAACAAATAGTAATATTGATGATGCGCGAGAATGCTCTTGCGTCGATTAGTTTTATATTTTATATAATACCATAGTTTCAGCATTGATGAAGTGCACACATGCTCTACCATCGACTAATTTTATATTCATATAAATAATATCATAGTTTGAACTTCGTCGAATTTGTAAAGCTTAGATTAAATCTATGCTGATTTTTTTGTCTGAAAAAAGCTTAGATTAAAAATTGTAATTTTTTATTTTAGATGTTTTATTGTTAATTTTTTAAAGTGAAAATGTTGAGTTTTAAAGATGTAAATATTAATTTTTTTAAAATGTGATTTTTTATTTTAAACATATAAATTTTAAATAATTTCAAACTTTAAAAGTTACATTTTTAAGTTCCAAAACTATTATTTTCAATTCCTAAAACATGAATTGAAATGCATGTCAATTTTGATTCTCACTCTTAGAATTTCAATTCTAGAAATATTAACTTCTAATATCTAATCTATGTATTTAAATTTCAAAATTTTGAATATATATATAATTAATGGACAATTATTAACATGACAATTATTAACATGTTATTTTTATATGTGCGTGGATCAATGTTAAATATATCAATATTGAAGAGGTGTAATAAAATAAAATAAGTGACAAATTTGTATTCTATAGTTGTACTTCTCAATAAATACTTAAGAAAGTATGGTGCAAATGAAGATTCATTCATTAGTGTTACCCCTACCCTTAACATTATGCTCCATTTATTCTTGTTGTTCCTTAATTGTTGCAGGTCCCTTCGTAGTTTTTTTTTTTTATTTCCTCTTTCATCCATTCATGCCTTGGTGAGCATGCCCATATGATTATATTAACATCAATTAAAATATTTTATTTTGAACCATCAACCCGTTTTTCTTTTCTATTTAAGCAATTTTCATACAATTTTGTGTTAACTTTGATGTTCTAGTTTACTTCCACCATTGAACCTCTATTTTATTGGACTCAGTAGTAGAATATATATTTCAGTAAATACTTCCTTTTGCCCTACCCAACAATGTTTGGGTAAACAATGTATTACAAATAAGATGAGCACCTTCAATAATCGCTCAAAAAACAAGATCAAAATCACAATGCCAATATTTCTATGTGGTTAAAAACATCTGAGAGGAAAACAATCCACGACCTTAGCTAATGTGACAACTTTAGGCAATTTTATTAATGCAAAAGAAATTGTTTTACATAAGAGAGTTCCCACAATCGGTCATTATCGATGACCTTCCATGCCCTTTAAATAGAGATCATGGATGTTAAGCCACATACCAATAGCCATTAGTATCAAGGAGAATATGAGTAGTATTATTGCTTTGTACCTAAAAAATATTGTGATTGTTAGATTACAATGCAACTAATGCATACTAAATAACACACTTTTACCTAATAAACACTTCAGGCCAAGTTGAATTTAACTAACTCTAAGTGTGTAAATATCCTAATATCCCTCTTAAGAAAAATTTCAGATAGGATTAAAGGATTTACAAAGCTCAAGAAATAAGAGAAAGAAGGAGGCATTAGATCATATCCCCCTTAATGAAAAATTCCTAAACTCCTAACATAGATCAAACTTTAGAAAAATGAGCTTCTGTAAGAGAATTTGTGAAACACCTGCAATTTGATCATCTGCAGACAAAAGGTTCACTTCAAAAAATCGATCATAAATGAGTTTTCTTATGAAATGTATGTGTAGCTCAATGTTTGTGTTGTGTTGATGCTAAATTGGATCTCACAAGCTTGATGGCACTCTGATTATGCCATGAGAGGATGGTCAGATATTGTTGTTGGAATCCAAACTCTAAAAGGATCTGTCTAAGCCACAAGACGTCTTAAGTTGCATTAGCCACTACATGGTAATTTTCTTCTACTAAAGAAAGAGAAATAACCTACTTATTTTTACAAGCCCAAGGGATATGTCCAAAACCAAGAGTGAAAACATAACTTGTTATAAACTTCTAGTCATTAGGGTTGCAAACCCAATTTGATTTAGTGAAACCAACCAAAAAAGGATACCCCCATAAATTGTATTGTACCCGAAATTGAACTATAATATGAATATATCAAAGCATATTTTTTTCTACTTTCCAATGATTTTCATGTGGTTCTTGCATATATCGAGCAAAAATACCATTAGGGAAGGAAATACCATGATGTGTATGAGTCAAATATAATATGTTTCCAACTAAATGATAGTACAAAGTGGTATCAACTTCAAGTGTAGTGTAGGTAGAAGCAAGTATGAATCCAAATTGAAAGGGAGAAGGGGCTAGTTTACAATATTCCATGTGGAAATACTAAATATGGTCACATGCATACTTCAATTGGAAAATATAAATTTCATCTTTAGTTTACGATACTTGGAGGCTAAAGAAATAATGTAAATATTCTAATTCTATCATTTCAAACTTCTTCTTACGTCTTGACTGCACATGGGTTAAAATTTTAGGGTCACTACTAGTGAGGATAAGGTCATCAACATAAAGAACAAAGATTATTAAATGGATTCCTAATTTTTTGGTGCAGAGAGTAGGGTCAGAATGACATCTAGAGAAGTTGGTTTCAAGAAGAAAGCTATTCATTCTTTTATACCAAGCTCAAGGAGCTTATTCAAGGACATGGAGAGATTTCTTAAGGTAGAAACAAAGGTTGGAGCCACCTTGAACATAGATAGGAGGTTGTTCCATGTAGATTTCTTCTTGTAGATTCCCATGCAGGAAGACAAATTTAACATCCATTTGATGGACCTCCCATCCATGAAGCAATAAGGGCTAGAACAAGGTGAATGGAATTCATTTTGGCGATAGGGAAAAAGTTTTCATTGTAGTCCATTCCTTCAAATTGAGAAAATCATTTTTCAACACTTCCATCTAATGCATACTTATTTATGTATACCCATGTATATTTGAAAACTTTTCTTCCTTTTAGAAGAGGTATAAGTTCCCAAGTATCATTCACCATCAAGGAATGATATCCTTCATTCATTGTTGTTTCCCAATTTGGATTTCCTTAAGTTTCTACAAATGTTTTTAGATCATGATTCTTTGAAAATTGAGCCAAAAGAGAGTAGGCTCGTTGGAAACGTGAACAAGTACAAATTTGATCTATAGGATCACTAGCAAGGTCACCTGTTGCTTCATGTGTCACCTGTTGCTTCATGGTGTTGGTGCAAGTTCAAGTTCAATGGACTCCTATAGAGGAATATGAGCAGGCAGAGGTGGATTTTCATCCTGAATTTTATCATTTGAAGAAGAAGCCAAAATAGGAAGAGAAGGTAGCACAAATGTCGAAGATGGCTTGCAGGTCAAAGGGGGCACAATCACTGGATTAGGCTTGTAAGTCAAGATATTTTCATCAAATTTAACATCTCTTATAATGATTATTTCAATGGAGTGAGGTTGAAGAAGTTTATATCATTTCACATCTTCAAATATTGTAAAGATTTCTCACATTTAGGTTGTAAAGGTTTCCCTCTCTTATTAGTAATGTGAGTCCGTGCTACATTTCCAAACATATAGAAGTGGTTGCATCTAGCTTAACTTTATTACATGCTTATTTTGGTGTTGCATTACTTAAAGCCTTTGTGGGAGTGTGATTTAGTATGTAATTTTCACAGTTGATGGCCCAATAAGGAAGACTTAATCTCTTATATTGAATCATACAATTAGTCAAATTTTCTTTTAATGCATGATTATTTATTTTTTTAACACCTTTTTGTTATGGTGTATATGGAATAATATGTTTCATTTGAATTCCCTTCGTAGTGTAGTATGTTGTGAATTCATTATTGACATATTCACCACCATTATATATTCTTAGTCATTTGTAGTTTATGTCCAAATTGTTAAACAAGGGACTTGTATGCCAAGAATAAGTAAAAAAAATTCTCTTAAGTTTTAATAAAAAAAACTTAAGTGCATCTCGAGAGGTAAATCCAAGCGCATTTTGGATGTAATGGAACAATCTATTTAAGCTAAATTAGTACAAAAATAGCAACCCTCAAAATTTGCAGGAAATGGGCTTTAAGACCTCTAATGCCAACATGATAAGTTCTTCAAATTGGCTCTGATACCATGTTAAGGTAAACAAAATAAAAATCACAATTCCATTATTTCTATGTGATTAAACCTCTTTGAGAGGAAAGTAGTCCATGGCCCCAACTAGTGCAACAACTGAAGTAATTTTGATAATGCAAAAGAAAATATTTTACATAAGAGAGTTCTTAAAATCAATCATCAATAATAACCCTCCATGCCCTTTAAATAGATATCATGTACCAATTGGGTGTTAAACCATGAATCAATAATCATTAGCCTTTATGAGCCCTTTGATCACTCTATGCCTAAAGTTTATGGTGGTCGTAACATTACAATGCAACTAATGCATACTAAAGAAACATACTAAGAAACACACTTTTACCTAATAGATGCATTATAGCAATTTGAATTTAACTTTCCACACAATTATCCATTTGCAACATCAATATGGGTTGAGATTTTCTAATTAACCTATGAAATTTTTTATTATCAACAATTATTTCATGTGCTTGCATATCTTATTTCCAATATAGAAGATTATTTTCATAAGACTCAAATTGTAATAGAATTTCATGCATTGGGTGCTATGTTGTTCTTGTTTTTTGAAACA
This sequence comes from Pinus tabuliformis, assembly GCA_031772625.1. Taxonomy (NCBI): domain Eukaryota; kingdom Viridiplantae; phylum Streptophyta; class Pinopsida; order Pinales; family Pinaceae; genus Pinus; species Pinus tabuliformis. The sequence continues at coordinate 671,880,665 of CM062809.1, read as the reverse complement.
AGTCTGCATATCGATCCACCATTAATTCATCAAGATCCTTTGTATTTCATAAATAAATAATAAATAATAAATTGAACCCAACTCCGAAAAGGAAACATCAAGTGGCCAAATCCCCATGTCTTATGTCCATGTGTAAGCAAACTAGTCAATCAAATAGAAAAATTCACGGAATTGTTAATATATATTGCAATCTTGCCTAACTTTTCTATATAATACGTTTAATTATCCTTAAAAAACATGGAACCAAGCCACTAATTCAAACCGTTATTTATAATGATATTCTTACAATGGTATATAATGATTCTTTTCATTTCATAACATTTAAATCATGCATTTTAATAGACCTCTATTATGTCAAACTTCATTGTAAGTAGAGTTTTCCTATTTTTTCTCCTTGTTTGGAAATATGGGCATTCGATTCTAGGGAATTTAATAAAAAGTCTTATTTTTAATTTTCATTCATGATATATGTCGATTTTCTTGGTGTAATATAGATTAGTACAATAATTATGAAATTCCAATCATTACTTTTGATGTAGATTTTATTTTAAATTATTCCAATATATCATTCCACAATTATATTGAATAAATTCAACCATAAAGAATAGTAGAATAGTAGAGATCACAATACACAAAAGAAGACAAGATTTACCCTAGGAAAACACACGAAGGGAAAAACCCAACAACCTTTTTCAATAGAGAAATTCTTCATGTTCAATGAGAGACACAATTAGACCTATGGTCAAACCTATTTTTCTCCTGCAATTCAAGTCACCCAATCTGATCCAGCTATTCATTTTTCTTATCTGACCTCGAATTTTGTCCCTCTTGCAATTTCTAGTTTCCCCAGAAATTTTGGCCCTACAACAGTTGCCTAGTTACCTAGAAGTTTTGGCCCCTTACGACAAAATTCCCCAAAAAATGTGAACCAAAAATAAATAATCCAGCCTACACATTCAAGTTGCAAGAGAGACAAGAGAGAGAGAGAGAGAGAGAGAGAGAGAGAGAGAGATTTCATCCTTTGTTTCCCCCCTATTTTTTCCTTCTTGTCCTTCTCTAGCTTCCCAGAATTGTCTTGTGTGAGTGAGATCAAATGCCGAAGTGGAGGAGGTCAAGATTCCTTTATATAGTAGTTTTTATGGGCCAAATGGATGTGTCTCTTTTCTAGGGCTAACTTGAATTGGTGGGTAGATGACTTGTCATTTCTGGAGCCAAAAATTACATTTCAAAAATTCAAATTTTCATCTTGAAAAATTCAGATGGACTTTCACTCAAAATAAATTTTCTTTTGACTCTAGAATTTATAAATATGATTTACAATGATAAATAAAATTACATAAAGTGACGAAATATACATTATGAATATTGATCATAGTTACAAATTCAAAACTCCCTCTTAACTATGGAGGTATTCATAACCACTATCATGGGCGTTCTCAAATTGACAAGTTTCTCTAAAGAAAATGGTTATCCATCATTATCTAACATCAACATATACTAGTGGCCATATCGAGGGAAATACCAAACCCATGGTAATTTCATCAACATATTAGGACCCATTGTTGTAGAGTGATCGATCCTCGAATCCCATGCCCTCTCACTAGGCCAAAAATGCTGAGACCCTCAACTAGGAAGCACACACTCACCCTTCCTAGTGAGAAATCTGAGCCAAGACCTCACTCAATCCCTTCCTAGTTAGTGACCGGGTCTAGATGTTGAAAGAGCATCCACCCTATCTAATGTGCGATCAAGGTCCAAGACCTCACTCCACACTTCTTGTTGTGTGATATTTTAATTTTGGAAATTGCAGTAAAATTCCACCTTGGATAGCTCAAATGACTGAGATAATTATTGCATTAGATTCTTCTTTTCGAGAGGACCAAAATCTACCTAAAGATCACCCAATTTGGTTAATCGGAAGTTAAGTTATGAATTATTTTATTCATACGTGAATTATGAAATGGGTCAGCCCTAACCACATGAGTAACTGCTTGGTTTAGTCCTGACCCCAAGTGAACCCTCAGGAAAGCCTATAAATAGAAGAGACCTCAATATCATTTGGACACATCTTCTCTTCTCTCATGTCTTGGTTCGCACAGGTTCAACGAAAGGAGTTCGATCAAGGGTCCAAAAACACAGGCGAAAGGTTCGCTTTGGGTCAGGGTCTTCTAGATCTCAATCATTGGAATAGAACATGGAATTATGATCCCTAATCGCTGGCACACAAGCCTATGAGAGTGACTATAGACTCTTTGTCACTGGCACAGAGGCTTATGGGAGCTCCTATGGATTCAGAGGTAGATCAGAAAGTTTTGGTCCTCAGTTGCTCCCACAAGCTAGTCCTAGGAGCGACCAGGACATTAGGGTCACTCGAACAACAATAGTAATGGATTGATTCTGTGTTTTAGCAGTATTATGACACAGTCGCTCACATACAATTTTCGAGAGAGTGACCCGGGAGTTTCGGTTTCACACAGACAGTTTGGATGAGCGACCCGACTTCAGATCTAGAGTTTGATATCTTGGCTTCAGTTGACTTCAGTGATCTAGTAGATCTGGGTTACTCTTTGCTCTTATACAGATATGTAGATCTGATTTGTTAGTTTCTGCTGCAAACATATGTATTGGGCTCATTGACAGTGACAACAATGCTCAACAGTGTTCAACACAGTGACAACAGTATACAATAGTTGACATCAATTTTTTATAGTACATTACAACCATCAGTATGAGGGTCCTGACTCCTAACATGATTAGATCTATTTCATAGATATTATTATTAATTTTTTTGCATAGATAAAGTTATGGATCATTGTACTCTTTTTTTTTGCATCATTTGATGACGATCTAAGAAGAAGAATATTTGCAAGGGTTTTCCCCATAGTGCATTTTTCCCTGCTCTCAAACCAATCCTAGTGTCTCTATGTGTGTGCATGCTTTCTTCTACCATTCCTTTTATATTCTTTTGCATTGATGATGATGGTGATGTTGTTTCTTTCTATGTAATTGCATATGCTAATGTATAATGCTGTATATCTGAATAATGTAATGATGATATGGGGTGAAATTAATGTATTAATGATGAAATGCAACTATCATAGCAAAGAACAATGTCGCCCTAAGAGAATTTAACATGGTATCAAAGTCAGTTTTAAGAAAAGACATGGAGATCACCCCAATGATGACACCATTAATGTAATCAAGAATAGGATGGTGGAGACCTAAAATAATTCTAGGGTTTGAAGAAAACTCTAGGCATCTTGATGATAAGGGTTTGATGGATTCTATGACGTCAGGGTTGGATAGAAAACCCTGGTTTATGGCAAAGACTTGAGATATGATGTATGAAACTCTAGCATGGTCCATGCTCAAGCACTTGACGAAGATTCAATGATGCCCTAGATGGGATAATCCATAGCATATCTAATTGGATACGTGAAGACAACATTGGTAGAAGGACCATGGACATTAATGGCTCTTAAAGATTGGTTCAAGAGAGAGAGGATCACCTCTCATTGAAGATAAGTATTTCTTGACTTATGATTCTTCTTACTTATTAGACTTATAGATCTGATGATTATGTTTATTGCTTGTACTTCCTATATATGTATTTGAGTATATGGATGTTTCTAACCTCCTGGATGAGATGTGATGAGTAGATCCTTCTTGAGGATCATTTTTGAGATGTAGATCTAGAGAGAGACAAAGAGGTACTTGATGAAAAGATGATAAAGTGATTCAAGTGGCCTATGTCTAATGAGTAGGTTCTCAGGTATTTGAATATCACAAGATATGCATGGTATGTTGTATTTCATCTATTGGCTTAGTAAGCCCTAAGGTATGATGAGAATGCCTCTTTCTTTAATGGCTCATACATGCATATGAAAGTGAATTGGATATATTTCTCCTATGATGAAATTATGCACTTGGTGTTGAACATTTTGACCTTCTTGAATTCTACGAGGCTATCTAATATTGATACATTGATACACTTGATGTTTAGCTAATATTTATGATCTATCCATTGGATATCTTGATCCTATAAAGAAGGTTAGCACCTTGGCTCTAGAAAATGATACTCTTGATACTTTTCATGATGGATTTCATAGAGAAGGATAGTTCATTGAATCCTATACATTAGTCTATTGACTAAGTCACAGGACACGTCCTCCAAGGTCCTGTTTCCCGCATTTTACGTGCCGGACATGAAAACGGCCCTAAAACGTGTCGAAAACGTTTTTCATCGTGTCTTGTAAAATGTAAAACGTATTCGTCGGTTTTCGTCGTGTCCTGCATTTGGAAAACACGTATTCCGTTGATAGAAAACGTTGTCTGCATAAGCTGCAATTTTTTTTGAAAGAAACAAATAATTTTTTAGTGGGGCAGCTTAATGATCAAGTCTATGCCCTAGTATTGATATGCTATTCATGGTAATGTTAAATTCTTAAAGTAAAATTGACATTCTCCTTAATCTTCATTTTCATCCTTTTACTTAAATTTTTAACATTACCATGAAATGACTCAGGATGTTTGAGAGTGGTTCCGGCCTCATTGGATTTCATATGGAGAAAGTAGAATTTTAGATTTCATTCAAAATGCAGCAGACTTATCAGTTTTTCAGGATTTCAGGATTGGGAGATTGTAATGTTTCCAGGTGACACCACCTGCCCGGGCTACCCCTGCCACCAGTAGAGGACGTGGTCTACCTCCTATAGCTCCTACTTCTAGTTCTTCAGCTTCTAGAGCATAGCAAACTCCACTACCAACTCGACCAGCACCAGCATCTACATCTAGAGGGAAAGGGAAAGCTGTGGCATTTTCTCGCAAGAGGGGCAGAGGAAATCAATAGGATTAGACTTTAGTTATTTTCTTATGTGCTTGTAAGTTATACATGAACAATGAACATTGAATATTCAAGAATCAGGACCAAGCATATCACATTCTAATTTCTAAATAGTAAATTTTGATTCTATTTATTTTTTTAAAGTGAACTATGAACTTTGAGAAGTAATTATATTTTAATTTGATTAATAAGCTGCAACTTGCAATTTAATATGGATAAAAAACTATATTTCGGTATATATATATATATAATGTGTCCCCCGTGTCCTGTTTCCAGGTCGTTGCGTTTCGTATTGAATACTCGTATTTACGTGTCCTCCGTGTCTCGTGTCCTCGTGTCATGTGACTTAGTCTGCTGATAATGTTTGCGATAAGCATGATGAAAGCATATGGAAAGAGTGATTGACACTCTTGTTGAATGACCTAATTTGATCTCATTGGTCATGAAGAGCATGATAACCTTTATGTGAGAGGTATAAGTCTAATATTGATATTCCATATCTCTTACTGCCTATGGTCTTGTCTTGATGGCATATGGTTAAACTGGATATAGTAACTTGATGGAGTGACTTGATAGAAAATTCTATTGTGTCCATAATCTTTGAGAGATGATGTTGCATTTATCTACTACTTTGAATCTAACCTTTGATGAAAGATTGATGTCATGATGCTAATATACATATGTTTATGATCTAACAGATTTGATGTTGCATGACTCTACTAGAGATAGGTTTCTTACATAAATGAAGATGAATGATGCACATCCCCAGTTAGAGGGAGAATATCTTCTCAATATTCTTACCCTTATTACTATTTGTATTCTATGCTACTAAAGTATGATTTATGTGCATCTAACAGTATTGATATGCAACATAGTCTTAGATGAAGCCTTTATAGAATTTAAGGTTTATGCTCCTGTCACATTCCTAGATCTAGGAGATTTCATCCCTAGATGCACACATGTTAAGGCCTAGACAATGTCTAGGCATCTAAAGTCACTCTCATACTAACCCGAAGGGAGCGACCAGAGTTCTGACTATTGTTGACCATCATCTGAATCTTTCTGAAGCTGTCTAAACTCTGAATGATGATGTCCCTGACATATTCTTCCACTATTAACTGAATTTTGAAGTTATTGAATTAAATTGTTAATCATATAATGAAGTATTGTGCATGAAATCAGATGATCACTTGGAATATGTCAGTACCACATATGTATTGCAGATAAAAACAAGATCTGCTAGTAGGAAAATCTTAAATGTTTGTTGTAACATGAACATACAGTCTGAACTTGTGTTTGCAGGTGACTGGGACATACATATAGATATGTCACTATGTTTGTGCTACATGAGGTTGGCATGATCTAGCTTACTGATATATATGAACAGTGTTTTGTCATGCTACTTGACAATAACCTTGAATTGATGATTGAGAAATTCTTTGATTATAGATCTCTCTATGATAGAAAATTTGGACTTGACCTGATGTCTAGTGATCTGATTTGACGAGTGTTGATTTTCCATGATATCAATGTTATGTGGGCATGATGATGTATGTGGGTGTTTGGAGATTGGCCTCCTTATTCCTAGCACAATGTTTGAAATAATGATAGTTGTGATTCAACATGAAAATGGAACCTGAATGACTCATCCTTGTCATATGCATTTGCACCTAGTGACAAAAATGACTTGTGTTATGATTATGAGAAAGAATCGGCAAAGTTCAGATTGATAATACATGGTTGATGACAACTTGTTAGCATAATTTATTTCAAAATTGATATGAGCTCTACCTGTCTCCTAGTTGAAAGAATTAATACTATGATAATGATGACTTTGATAATGGTCGTGATCTGGCTTCTAAACTCTGATGATTTGAATTCGTTGCTGATGGTACAACATTGAGTTATGTAATGATGATTTTGTTGGCTTAGCAAGGCATTATGCTTAGAGCATTGCAATCCTGATATGTCTATATTTGACAGTTATATGATGAAGTTAGGATGATGAGTTCCAAGGTATGGTTTTGATATTGATTATGGTTTTGGTTTTATATCCTGATGATCTACTTGTGACAGGTGATGAGCCTTTGATGATCTAAATCAGAGGGAGATAGCTTATGAAGCCCTAAATGATGGATCATGGCATGAATTATAGAATTTGGTAAAGGAATTCCATATTGCAAAGCTATTGGAAAATGTTTTTGAATAATGAAAATGAAAATCCTTGGATACTCTGATTTGAAGTTCAAAGATATTTTTGAACATGACATGTCACCCAATAGTTGATTGAAGCATTGATGTTACATTTTGAACATCCATATGTATATGTATGATGTGCATATAACTTATTTAAATTCATAATTGAACTGCTTCACTCACATAGAGTTGCCTTGAAATATTTGCATAAGGTGTTCTGTTTTTTAGAATGAGATATTTCTCATATGATATGTGTTTACATAGATGTATTACTGATATTTGAGATTATTTTTTATAAGAACTTTTGGATGCTTCTTTATTATGTGATCTGCCATGATATCTTGGATGAGAGGTCCATAAGATGACTGAGGTTGATCATGATGTTGCTAGCATGGCTAGCTGTGAGGCAGGATACAGAAGCTCCTTAGAGAGTTGTTTGAGTATGATTTGGATATGGCATGGATACATTGTGATGACCCGATTGGCAATAAGTCCCATATTTACAGTTGGGACTGAGATACTCTCATATATTAAGACAATGCATCTGTGTGAGACAAGCTTAGGCTTATGGTTGGGACCTCCTTGAGAGGGAGGATGATTAAGGTATCCTTTTGTGATTTATGTGATTACATATGATCTCACATGATATGTTATTTGATGTTTTGTATGAACAAGAAACAACTGCTATTGAGACAAGCAGATTGCAGATATTATCTCAAATGCATCTTGGTTTTCAAAGAGAATCCCGTCCAAATGAGGGGGAACACTGATCGAGGACAATGAGCTAAATATTCCTACCTTGTTTGAGCTCCCAGGGTGAGGAATCAAGATGGAGGGCTCCATGGGTTGAGGGAACTCTAGACAATAGGGCATTACCCTATCTATATAGGGAGTTAACCCTATCTGTTACCTATAGGGTTGGAGTTGTAGCTCACCCTATCTTGGTTCGAGCATAGTATACCCCAGTTGGCATCATACCCACAAGTCGTGCTTGTCGGGAGTACCACTCTTCATCTAACCAATGAGTTGAGAGTGCACTTGGGGGTGTAAAACCCAAGGCAATTATGATGCAGGTGTTCTATCACATAATTATTTTGGGTCATCAATGGGAAGATCATTAGGCAATAGGATAGGTTGAGATGACCCATGGGTTGAGATGACCCAATATGTTTCCAGGTTGAGGGTATAGCTCCCCGATGAAATTCCAGGGTCGAGCGTTTACTCCCTTGTTTGATGAGGTATCCTATTGCTCGATATGGGTGGACCCTATTGCTCCATGATGTGATTCTAGGTTGAGATATTCTCCTTGATGATATACTCCCCGATGATGATTGATGATGATCTGGGTAGTATCTCACTGACAGAAATTCCAGGTAGCATCTTGATGGATAGAGGGTGGTAGCTTGAGCTCCCCTTTGGTAACAGATTCTTCTTCTTCTAGATCTGAGAATGTTCATAATACAAGAAGAAGCAATCGAGAGATAAAAAAGAATAAGATAAGGATAGATCGAGATGTACAATGATGATTTGTGATGATGATACATTTGTAGTAGACATGGCATGATGACTACGTGACATATATGATCCGTGATGACACTTGAAGATTCCATAATGGCATATTGTTCGATGGAAAGATATTGGTAGGTGTAATTCCTCCTTGTTGAGAGGGAGTGTTAATTTTGGAAACTATAGTAAAATTCCACCTTGGACATCTCAAATTACCATGATAATGATTTTATTGGATTTCTCTTTTCTAGAAGAAAAAAATCGACCTAAAGATTACCCAATTTGGTTAAGCAAAAGTTTAGTTATGAATTATTTTTTTCATACATGAATTATGAAATGGATCGACCCTAACCACATGAGTAGTTGTTTGGGTCAGTCTCAACACCAAGTGAAACCTCAGGAAAGCCTATAAATAGAAGAGACCTCAAGATCATTTGGACACATATTCTCTTCTCTCCTTTCTTGGTTTGCACAGGTTCAATGGAAGGAGTTCAATAAAGAGTCTGAAATCATAGGCAAACGGTTTGCTTTAGGTTAGGGTCTTCTGGATCTCAGTCGCTGGCACAAAATAGGGCATTCTGGTCCCTGGTCGCTAGAACACAAGCCTATGAGAGCGATTATAGATTCTTGGTCACTAGCACAGAGGCTTATGGGAGAGACTATGGCTTCAGAGGTAGATCAGAAAGTTTCGGGCCTTGGTCGCTCGCAAAAAGTAGCCTTGGGAGTGACCAGGACAACATGTTCGCTTGCACATCAATAGTAAGGGAGCGACTCTGGGTTTTAGCAGTATTATGCCACATTCACATACATGAAGACTTCCTAATAAAACTATTCAGTCACAGTTTCTCGCATATAGTATTCGAGAGAGTGACCCGAGAGTTTCGGTTGCAAACAGACAATTTGAATGAGAGTGACCCGGCTTTAGATCTAGAGTTTGATATCTTGGCTTCAATTGACTTCAGTGATCTGTATATCTGGGTTTCTCTCTGATCTTATACAGATCTACTATAGATTTGATTTTTTAATTTCTGCTACAAACATATGTATTGGGCTCATCAACAGTGAACACATCACCAAGGCTAATGTCATATACTCACAACTATAGAGAACACATCACCAAGGCTAATGCACTCTCCAAAGACAACAAATCAAAATTGGAATTATAGCAATGAAAATAAATTTAGATGGTTCTCTTCAAATCATCTTAACAAGTCATTTGATGTATGAATTTAGGGAAGCAAATGTTAATAATTATTTTTTATGTTGTTGTAAAGAAGCTCCATTTTTCTTTGCAATGTTTATTGGCTCTCTAGAGCCCAAGTACATAGACTTAATATTATAAAAGAGAAATTATAATTTTGTTTATGTTGATTGCCAGAGGCAAAGTATATAGTTATAATATTTAGAGGTTTTTTTGGAGAGTCCTAAATGACTATATGATTTATGTAAAGTGTTATGGAACTACAAAAAATGCAATCATCAATTCAACTTGGAATAGAAAGTGCATTTGTTCTCTTGAAGAGTATTTTAAAAAGAAAAAAATCATTAATGATAATTTGTAAAGTTTTATATGAATAAATCTATATTCAAGCCACACACTTTAATCTTTTGATTAAATCCATGTTTTCTTAATTTCCTTAAATTTGTGGTTATTTGATCTCCACATAAATTTTGGTATCGGTGGGGATCCCCTTTTCAACTTTTTGTCAAATTTAAAACACACAAAAAGAACAAAATAGGATTAAAAAAATTAATCTATCTTGTTGAAATTTAATCAAATTAATAAAACGACTCCTAAAAGTTACTTGTGAAATGTCCATAATGTCTCTAGATTATATTTGCTTAAAATGTTTCCCTGATTGGACATTTTGACACACTGTTATCTATTTTTCAAGGAATTTCCTACTTATACATATACATATACATATATCTATCTATATATATATATATATATATATATATATATATTTTAAAATTCTTGAGAATGGATACAAGTCTTGCCTCTTGTCAAGTAAAGTTCTTAAGGCCATGTGGATTTCTTCCATTGTGGCAAGTTGTTAGATACAATAGTTCCATGTTGTGTGGCTGATTTGGGTTTCCTTGCTTAGTGATCTATTAGGGTCTCCCCTAAACAACCCAACTGAGCAAAAGTGGTCTTTCTAATTGCCTTTTCCCTTTTTGGTTAAAGCCAAAACTAGTGAAGCACATCTTGTAGGAATGCTCCTTTGTGAGATCTTTGGGCTCATGTTAACTCTTGGTGGGTGAATATCCTCCAATAACATTTGCAGCAGTGTTGTTTGGTGATTCCTTATCAAGATTTGAGGTTCCTTCACTAGTATGTGGCACTGATTGAGAGTTTTTGCTTTGTATATCCTTTGGAAACTCCATTGTAAGTTTGCTTTTGACACCATAATTGATGAAAATTTGTTTTTGATAATGAGGTTTGTTTTCAAACAGTTTTTGATCAATTATTGTGAAATACTTTGCAAAAGAGCATTACTTATTAGAGATGCCAAATTATTAGATCTGACCACTTATTTTGATTTCATAGCTATTTTAATTACCGTTTGGAAGAGATTATGATGCGCATTTTATATGCCCTTCTTTTTTTTTTTCACTTTTTTCTAACTACCAATGTAAATATTTTTCTATAAATCTATGAACTATATTTCACCAAATAAGCCTTGTTTTGTAATTATATTCCACAAGGGAGTAAGCTAATACTTCAGCAAAATAACCTCCTTTCAAACACAAATTTGTCTAGAGTTATAAAGAAATTTTCCTCTCATTGTTTCAAATCAATTCATTCTTTCATGTTGCATTTATAATAATATTTTTTCGTCTTTTGTACCTAATAGTATACTTAACAACAATACTTAATTGTTCTTTTTCTCAAAATTAAAATTTAAAAATTGTAAATATGAACTTGTTGATCCACATTCATTATTTCATGTTGCATTTATAGTATAATCAACAATATATTTAATGATAATATTTAGTTCTCCTTATAATTAAAATTTACAAATTTTCATAAATTTTCAATAATAAATTGTTTAATCAATCAAAACAATCATTTATACTCCTACACTTAAATTCAACTCTTTTCCAATAATACATTTACCTTTTATTATGGTGTTTACATTTATATAAAAAATGATGGGAAAAAATGCATTTTTAAATGATTTTAACATAGTAAATATACACCACTCAAAACTCCTTAATCAAAACACACTTACCACATTGAAAAAGCATTGGTTTAAAAACACTTTTAAAATCATATACATTTTTATCATACATATTTAACCAAAAAAAAAATCAAAATCAGAACAAAAACCCTCTAAACATATATAATCATCCATTAAAAAAATAGATTGCAAAACAAAAGCAATAACCATGCAACTCAAATAATTAATAACTTTAAAACATCATAACTTATAAATGGAAATATTAAATATCATCTCTTTTACTACTTTCAGGAGAAAAATGGATATAATATGGCATTTATTAGTCTCCACCAAGGCAACACTAACAATTTCATTTCTCTAACACTATTAATTTATCATTGACCAATGCAAGTTATAATGTTTAACTTTGAAAAACAAATATTTATTTTTCAATATTATTATTTTTCAAACATTTTATTAAGCCATAACTTGAATGTGGATAACTGGCTTAGATTTTTTGTCATAATTTCTAGCTACAGTTGCAATATTTCTGCCATACTTTATAGATATTTGTCTAGTGAATTTTCATTGTTAAGCTTCACACACTTAAACCACCCAAAATTAAAATCCCTGGAAAAAAAACATGTAAATAAGGTATTTACCATCATTTAGTGCCCACCATTATTTAAGTATTTGGATTAAAAAAAAAAGGAAGAACAAGTTGAAAAAATGTATTCTTATGGAGACTTATTATCTATGTGTTTTTCCATACTTTAATAAATAAGAATAAAAATGTAAATGAACAAACTTACTAGTAATTACTATCTACTAAATTTAAATTTATGCAAATCCTTACTCTTTCAGTAAATCATTAATTTTTTTATTTTATATATTAATTTACAATTTTTCCAAAAAAAATTGAAAGAAGAACTAACCACCCAAAGCACTTGTTTCTTAAAATTTGATTCATTTAAGAAAATACATCACAAACTAACACTAACACTAATATAACAAGTGACCAGTAACATATTCTAGACTTTCGAACCAAATACTCTGTACACTAATATAAGAAGTGACCAATAACATATTCTGGACTTTCAAACCAAATACTCTGTACGTTAGATTACATCACAAACTAACACTAATATAACAAGTGACCAGTAACATATTCTAGACTTTCGAACCAAATACTCTGTACACTAATATAAGGAGTGACCAATAACATATTCTGGACTTTCAAACCAAATACTCTGTACGTTAGATTACTCGCTGAAACCAGGTCGATCATAGTAAACATACCCATGAGATGATAGACAAAACATATTAGCAATGGCCATGTTAACCAATACTCATACAGTTGGGTGATGGTTATCCACTACAGAGTACCAAAAATGGTTCTCACATACATCCCAAAACAGGGCTCCTTTGCGAACCTACCCACTATAACAAAAGATCTAGTATACTTGTTGCAGTGCAGAGCCTCTTTTTATCCACAACCAATACATATAATCCACACACGCAAATGAAAACAATATGAAGATGCTTTTCAAATACCTGCAAATAGGCAACCAATGCAGTGACAGAACAATCGTCTTCAAAATGGCATCATTCTTCACTGTCCTGACCTTAGTAACAGCATGATGTAGCAACGGCAAATGATCACTACTGCGCAGGTTCAAAACCTATGAGCATCGCTTCAGTTGAAATCCCACCAGTCCTGAGTAACCAATCCAATCCCAACCTTTACAACGGGTTTTCATCACTCTCCTATGCCGCCACTGGTATCCTGCTCACCACTTTGCGATGAAAATCCTCATCCGACATGTTGATATAACACCGTGAAGGATAGTTCATACCTTTCACTGAAGACTTGTTCATCGCCATTAAGGCCCTGAGAGCATTGAGCCTCGGCTTCAGTCTCTTCTCGGTGCTATACTGCAGAGCTGCCGGGCAACCCAAAATAGCATTGCGAGGAAGCTTCCATTCCTCAACAAGAAACTTGACATTCTGCCGCACTTTATCCTTGGACGACCCCAGGAGCTGAGTAAACCTCTTAACGAGAATCCCGACTTCCTCCTCTGTAAACCCCAATTCTCTCAAATTTTCCAATTTTACCTTAACAGTGTCCTTGTTCAGCTTATTCAATTGAAGAAAAGCGCGAGCAAACGCCTTAGACCCCTTCTCAATGCCCATCCCTTCAACATCTTTAACAAGCCCCACCAATAGTTTTTTAGACAATGCTAAAATCCTAGGGTTCTTTAATATGACAGACGTGGTTGCGCTGTGGTTCGAAATGACTTTTCCGGCAATTTTATTAGAATCTGGGTTCGAAACGACGGATGCTAGATAGGGATCAAGCACCGACTGCAGAAAACAAACCTTCGGTTGCAGCGTACGGTTAACATTTAAATAAAAACCACAAGTGTTTCTATTGAGGGCTTGGTGCAATTTCTGACCAGTGAGGCCGATCCTCTCCAGGAATTCAACCTTGGGCTTGACAATGCCCTCGAAACTGGACCGTAACAACATGGGGTGTGTGGAAAAGACTTTCCGAACACTGATTTCATTAAGACCCTTGTCTCTCAATAAATGTAGGGTTTGCCGTGAATTATCGTACGATTTTTGAGCAAGTAAATATGGTGTTCTCCTGCAAATGGTGTTGGCCTCGTCGAGAGAGAAACCACATTCGTTGAGAAGGAAGCTCGCTACTGGGGTGCTTTCAAAGGAGGGAGGCGATGAAATGGGGATGTTGAGAGTCGAATAAGATGCTGATAATAATTTTGTTGGAGTTTGAACAAGGCGTGAGGAGAAGAGGCTAATGAAGGCCGGAATGGCATGGATGTGCTTCAGAGATTCAGCTATCGGGCCGGAGACCGTTCGAACAGATAGCGTTGCGGCCATTATCGACACACAAAACACTTACACAGTGTTCAACCGATTTCAGAATGAGATTTCGATGCTTTACCCTTTATGGAGAGAAGACGTTCTTGTCCAAATTCTAAAGATCAACACTCTTGCACATAATGTTTTCTCTTTCTAACGTAGGATTATGCTTTTTGGTCCATAAATTGAAGGTGATGATGGATCTTAGACTAAACATATTAATTTGAGTGGATCTAACCTAAATCTCAAAGATCAAGTTTCTAAAAGAGCAATAATTGCAAATATGAGTTGAATAAGTGAAAAGATTTAGGTTTGAATTTTGGGATTTGAGGAGGGAAGAAGATGAATCACAAGGGTAAAACCAAGAGACTCAAGATCTCATATCTTCTTATATAATGTGAAGAGAAACCATAACAGCTAAGAGATCACAACCTTTGAAAGAGATTATATGTCCTCATTATAAAAAATAAAGGCCTCCAATCACAGAAAATTTAAAGTGGGGTATTTGTCAATCTAAACTATGATATTGCAAGGAGTGGTAAAATGTGTTTAATAAGGTGTTCAAGTTTCTTCTCCGAGTTATATTTATTGTTCACTTACATTCAATCTTCTTCATTTGGTGTAAGCAATTGTTAGGTACCAATAATATTAGTGATCCCCCCATTACTATTGTTGTTGTATCTCTTATTTTTATTATTGTGCCCCTATTGTCCCCATATTGTTATTATTGTGCTCCATAGAATCCCTCTATTGTTATTTTTGTGCATTTATATTATTATTGTTAGGTTTGCTTGGTTATATTGTGACCTCGTAGACTCCTATATATAGAAAGGAGGTTTTGTCATTTGAAGCATCCAAGAATTGTTCATTTGTGTAATGTAAAGGAGGTTGCCCCCTCAAAAAGGCTTATTCCTAAGGTGTTGATCAATCTTTTCTATCTTTTTGTGAGCTAATTTCATAACATTTGGTATCAGAGCTTTGGATTCTAGGGTTTCGCTGCTCCAAACAGGTCATCGTGGCATTTTTGCTATAATTTTTTTCTGTGATGTTTCAGAAGAAAAAAACAAAAAACCCATTTGAGAAGAAATCTTGTTGAAGCTCGGATCTGAATTTCAGATCTTGTCTTGCTTTATTTTCAGAGATATGATCTGAAGAAGTTAGGGTTTTTGCAAGCTCCGGAGTTTCATCTAAAACAGGTCATCGTGGAAGTTTCGCTATAACTTGTTCGCTATGAAGTTTCAGAAGCTAAAAAAAACTCATTTGAGAAGAAAGCAGTCTGAACCTCGGCTCTGAATTTCAAATCTTGTCTCGCTATATTTTCGGAGATATAATATGAGACATTTAGGGTTTTTGCAGACTCCCGAATTACATCCCAAACAGATGACCTTGGGAAAATTGTCATAACTTTCTCTCTAAGCATCAAATTGAAATTTCCTAAGAAGTTAAAGAACGAAGACGGGTTGTAGTTTTTTGTGTATCAGTGTCAGGTCCTAAGGTTGAAACAGTGACACATGGCATGTCGTAAAATTTCGTTCTACTGAACTAGTCTATAATCAGGTCACCGTGGGAGATTTGGCATAACTCTTCCTTGGAGAATACAATTTCGATAAGACTAGTGGCATTGGAAAGAGGACGCAAAGGGCTACCGCAGGTTACGATTTCAGAACTGGGAGACCCAAAATTACAGAGGTACATCAGATTCGATATCGAGCTCCTACAAAGAAAAAAAAGGTCTGTATCTTTTTAAATTTTTGCATAAGCTTTGTTTGAAAAATAAGTTTGAAGGAATTCAAGGGTCATAGTGAAGCATTATTATCGGTAATTGATACCTCGACGAAAGAAAATGGAAACACCTAGTAAGAAACCTGAAATCTCTACCATGACTCATGAAGAAGAGGAAGAAATGCAACATGATATATCAATATTACAAAACCAAGTGCAACAAATTTCACTCGCACAAAAGGTAACAGAAAATAAGATGGATGGTTTAAAGAAAGACGTAGAAGCTAAGATGGATGGTTTAAAGAAAGGTGTAGAAGCTAAGATGAATGACTTGGAAGCTAAGATGGACGACATGGAGGTTAAGATGGACGACGTGGAAACTAATATGGACGGTGTGGAAGCTAAGATGGATGATTTAAAGAAAGGCATGGAAGATTTGCAGACAAATTTGAAGACAGATTTGACAAAGTTTCTACAAGGAATGCTTACTAATGGCGAAAGGGTAGTAAAGAAAACTCAGGATGAGAACAAAATAAATGTTAAATATGATTTCATAGACTCTAATGTTGGATCGAAGGACCACCGTGTTCGAAAAATCGATATGAGGAAATTTGATGGCAAGGATCCCGGAACATGGATATTATAGATGGAGCAATTTTTCGATCTCCATAATGTGCAAAACACATAAAAGGTACGCATTACAACTTTATATTTGGAACCAAATCAGTTTGTATGGTATCGATGGCTTTGCTCTCGTAAACAAATTGTCACTTGGGCTATTTTTACCGATGAAATGATAGCACATTATGAGGATACAAAAAGCAACACTTTTTTTAGCCAATTGATAAATCTCAAACAGAAGGGTTCAATGATGGAGCACATTGAGGACTTCCAAAAATTGAATATAAGGGTAAAAGATATTCTAGAGGAGCATAGGATTGATGTGTTCATAGGGAATTTAAAAGATAACATCCAACATGAGGTTCGCCTTTGGGAACCAGATTCATTGAAGAAGGCATTCAGATTGGCAAGAAAAATGGAAAGAAAAATTATGGCAACAAGGAAGCCTACCACTCACAATCATAAAGATGGAAGTGTTACTTCCCCCAGCCATCCACAACCTACAAGGTTGACACCACAACAATTGGAAGAAAAAAGAGCAAAGGGGCTTTGTTACAGTTGTGATAGAAAATACACTAAAGGTCATAAGTGTGCCGAGAAGAAATTATTATACATAGATTGTGAAGAGGAGGAAGAAAAGGAACAAGAAACGTCAAAAGAAGAGGATATACACTAGGAACAAACCCTAGAAAAAGAATAAATGAATCCGACCATATCTTATAATGCATTGGCTGGAATTACCAATCCTCAAACTATCAAGATAGAAGGGTATATCAAGAAGAAAAAGGTAATAGTGTTGATTGATTCGGGAAGTACCCATAATTTTATTCATTGTAAGATAGCCAAGGAATTAAATTGCTTCCTATATCCAACACCAAAGTGTCAAGTGATGGCTGCAAGTGGAGGAACCATAAATTACTTAGGAAAGTGCCATAATATAAAGCTATCCATGGGAGAATATGTATTGAATAGCTCAATGCTTTCCATTCCAATGGGTGGTGTTGATGTTGTACTAAGAGTCCAATGGCTACAATCCTTGGGTACAATAGCTTTTAATTTTCAAGAACTTTTCATGAAATTCTCTTCAGAAGGAAAGGAAGTTGAATTAAGGGGTATCGTGGGGAAACCGGGAAAGATAATCAGCTCTAACGGAATGAAAAAGCTTCTAAAGAAAGAATAACGAGGCATAATTGCACAATTATGTTCACTAGAGGTTCCCACATCAAAATCATCCATTTCTCTAGATCTCCAAAAAGTCTTGGACAATCATTCCAAGGTATTTGACAAATACTCCCAAGGGCCTCCCACCTATTCGTGATCATGATCATGCTATTAATTTAATTCCAAGAAGTGTTCCTCCAAACATCAGGCCTTACAGATATCCCTATGTCCAAAAGAGTGAATTGAACGTATGGTTGCAGAAATGCTAGAGGCTGGTATAATTCAACCTAGTCAAAGTTCTTTCTCTGCTCCAGTAGTATTAGTTCACAAGAAGGATGGATCATGGCGCATGTGTCCAGATTATAGGGAGCTCAACAAGCTCACTATTAAAGATAAATTTCCCATTCCTGTCATTGATGAATTATTGGATGAATTGCATGGATCAATTTACTTCACCAAGTTGGATCTTCACTCAGGATATCATCAAATCAGAATGAAGACTGAAGACATTCCAAAAAAAACATTTAGAACTCATGAGGGTCATTATGAACTTTGGTCATGCCTTTTGGACTTACTGACGCACCTTCTACATTTCAAGGTTTGATGAATTCCATTTTCAAAACCTTCCTTAGAAAATTTTTGTTAATATTTTTTGATGATATACTAATCTACAACAAGTCTTGGAAGGATCATGTCCAACATGTTGACATGGTGCTCAAACTATTGGAGGAGAAACAATTATATGCAAAAATCTCCAAATGTTTATTTGGAGTACAAGAGGTGGAATATCTGGGTCATATTGTATCTCACGAAGGTGTTAAGGTAGACCCTAGCAAAATTAAAACCATTAAGGAATGGAAAATCCCCACATCCATAAATCATCTACAAGGATTTCTTGGGTTGACGGGGTATTATCGCAAGTTTGTTAAGAATTATGGGAGAATAGCAGCACCTCTAACAACATTATTGAAGAAAGATGCATTTTCATGGACTCTAGAAGCAATGAAGGCCTTTGAACATCTTAAAGCGCAATGTGCCAAGCACCAGTCTTAGCTACACCGGACTTCACAAAAATCTTTCTTGTGGAATGTGATGCCTCAGGAAATGGAATTGGTGTTTTTTTGATGCAAGAAGAAAGACCCATTGCTTTCGAAAGTCGTCCAATCAAAGGAAAGTATTTACACAAAGGTATTTATGAGAAGGAAATGTTGGCAATACTACATGCACTTATGAAATGGCGACCCTACCTAATGGGAAGACACTTCAAGGTAAAAATAGATCATGATAGTCTTAAATACCTTTTAGAACAAAGATTATCTTCAGAAGAGCAGCAAAAATGGGTCACAAAGATGTTGGGTTATGACTTTGAAATCATCTACAAAAAAGGGAAGCAAAACGTCGTGGCAGATGCACTCTCAAGAAAGGATGAGGATGTGGAAGCATTTATTTGTGCCATTTCTATTATCCAACCAGATTGGATAAATGAAGCAAGGGATGAATGGAAGAATGACGAGGAAGTGTGGGCACTCATTCAAAAGATACAACAAGATGCCATTACATCTGATACATTTACCTGGAAAAATGATTTTTTATGGTACAAGGATCGGTTATACCTATGTAAGAATTCCCAACTCAAACAAAAGATTCTTATGGAATTGCACACCTCTCCCTTAAGAGGGCACTCAAGATTTCTAAAAACCTACCACAAGGTTAAGAAGGATTTTTTTTGGGATGACCTTAAATCAGATTCAAAAGTTTGTGGTGGAATGTTTGGTTTACCAACAAAATAAAGTTGAAACAATTAAGGCTCCAGGACTATTACAACCTTTATCCATTCCAAGCCAATATTGGAGGAGGTTTCAATGGATTTTATCACAGTTTTACCCAAGTCCGAAGGAAAGAGTGTTATCATGGTGGTAGTGGATAGACTTACCAGGTATGCACACTTTTGTGCATTATCTCAAACATTTAAAGCAAGTACAGTTTCTACTGCATTTATGGAAACAATTCAAAAGCTACATGGAAATCCAAAGGTTATTGTAAGTGACAGAGATCCCATTTTCACTGGAAATTTTTGGACATAATTATTTTCTTGTCTTGGTACTCAGTTAGCTCATAGCTCATCTTATCATCCTCAATCTGATAGGCAAACTGAGATAAATAAATGTTTGTAAGGATATCTTCATTGCTTTGTATCTGATAAACAGACACAATAGGTCAAATGGTTGCATCTGGCTAAATGGTGGTATAACACTTCCTTCCATACTGCAACAAAAATGACTCCATTTATGGCACTTTATGGATATCATCGACCATCCATCACATCATATTTAAGAGAAAATTCTAAGGTTCAAGCAATGGAAGATCACATCGAGCATCAGTAAGAAGTTCTCCAACTCTTAAAGGATAACCTCACCTTGGCACAGAATAGAATGAAACAGCAGGAAGATCAACGTCGCAATGAAAGAAGTTTTGAGGTAAGTGATTGGGTATTCCTATGGCCACGCCATATAAACAAATGTCCCTCAAGCAAGCTAAGAAGGATAACAAATTATCACCAAAGTATTATGGTCCATACAAGGTGTTGCAAATGATAGGTACTATGGCATACAAATTGGAGCTTCCTGCAGCTTCTCGAATGCACCCAGTTTTCCATGTTTCATGCTTAAAGAAGTTTATAGATGACAAGCTTCCAGTTCAGACAATACCAGAACCTGATGAGGAAGGAAAAATCATATTGGAACCTGAAGCAGTCAAAGAAACAAGAACTCGACAGCTACGAAATTGATCAATTTCAGAGTATCTCATCAAGTGGAAGAACTTACCCATTGAAGATTCCACATGGGAGGATGAGAATTTTATACAAAAGCATCCAGAACTACTCAAGCGTTGAGGACAACACTTTTTTGAGGGAGAGGGGCATGTTAGGTCCCTATAATATTAGTGATCCCCCCATTACTATTGTCATTGTATCCCTTATTGTTATTATTGTGCCCCTATTGTCCCCATATTGTTATTATTGTGCCCCATAGAATCCCTCTATTGTTATTTTTATGCCTTTATATTATTATTGTTAAGTTGGCTTGGTTATATTGTGACCCTGTAGACTCCTATATATAGAAAGGAGGTTTTGTCATTTGAATCATCCAAGAATTGTTCATTTGTGTAATGTAAAGGAGGTTTCCCCCTCGAAGAGGCTTGTTCTTAAGGCGTTGATCTATCTTTTCTATCTTTATGTGAGATGGTTTCATAACAACATTACACCGCATTTACCAAATGCTTTCAAGCATAGACCTATAAAAGTAACCTTAGACACTTTTTGCGAATATATAAAATAATTAAAGAAACAAAGGGCAGAAAGAGAAGCTAAACTTAAAATAATTTTGATACCAAATTCACATCTTTTAAAGACAAAATCCATAGACAAATAGACAATAAAATAATTAAATTGGACAATATGTTGGAGATAGTGAAGACCAAACTACAAGGAAAGGAAAAAGAGTATAAGGAATGAAACAACTAACCTAGGAAGGAGACATTTATAATTTAAAATTCCTTTGAATGAAAGATGATTTGGAAGTGTTAAAGGGGAAGATAAATAACATATGGCAACCATAAATGGATATTAAACCCATTAATGATGAAATGAAGTTAATAAAATTACACCGCCAACATAACAAAAGAGCTCTAAACCTCATAAATTTTGGTCAATCGGAGGATGGAGAGGAGGAAACTAAAACTAGTAAAGGAAGAAGTACAAAGCAAGTTACAAATTGAAACAACTTATCACACAAAAGTAAAGAGTTTGGACAAAATAATTGAACATGATATAGTTTAATACATCTTAAGATAATATTTACTAACCATAAATATGGCTATTTAGTGAAACTTCAAGTCTAAAAAGGTTAGAAATATTTGTAGATGAGAACCCCATTCTAGCATATCAAGTTAATTTATTGGACAAAGCTCAAAAGGTAAAGTCAACTAGGAAGGAAAAAAATTAGCAATAATTGCAAATAAAAAAAGAATGATTAGATATAAAGACAAAAATATATATAATTGGAAAAATCTAGGTAAACGTCCCAAGTTAAATTGAAGTTTCCATAAAATTTATTTTATATTGTTTGTTGAAACTTGGGAACATGAAGAACATATGGTTCATAACGTAAACAAATTTGTCATTGTGGTCAATATGGATCTTGAGACCTCTCACAAAATCATAAGAGGCATAGCTTGTTACATAAGGAAGAACATTTCTCCTTATATTAAACTTCACAAGGAAGACCCTTTCAATGAGTACATATGGGTGAAGATTTTAGACATGAATACTAAAATTATTTATTGAAAAATCTATTACTTTGCACCTATAAGTACTATATTTTATAAGAAGAACATTTAAGTTATAAATTGCCCATATGATAGCTTAGAACATTATATTTCTTATTTAATAAATGAAGGCAATATCCATTTGCCAAGGATATTTAATGTTAAAATAAAAAGATTTTTCTTTTTAAACAATGGTGAATAGGTAATACGACGGAGTAATCTAGGTGAGGCCCAGGATCAAATATTTTAGCTGCCTCTATAACACCAAGAGTATATTGAACTTCCCACAAGAAAAACATATCAAATAACTTATGATTTAGCGAAAGCCAAGACATCGTCGAAGGGAAGCATCTACTCTTCGAGCCTTATCACAATAGGTCAAAATGTCCCTCCATGACAAGGCGAAGGGGAAAATAAACCATTTTCCCAACCACTGGGGTTACACTATACCATTGTTGTCTAATTGGTTTATGTATAATTTAGCCCTTATTAGGTCACTACTTCAAAATTTATGGGGAGGAGTTTAGGGTAGGAGCCACTTGTGGGGGATCAAAATTGTTAATTGTCCCACTAAGCATCCAACCACAACATCCAACTTTGAATTTGACCCCAAAGTTATCTCAACCTTGCTTTTATACACACACACACACACACATTTGATCAATCTAATCATGTGATGCATAAAAATTGATGAATCCAACAAAGCACTTGAGGAAAATAAAAGGAATGAGGCATACCCGAATAAAACATATACAGAATATGCCCAACAAATCTAGTAATGCATACAATTAAAAAATCATATAAAGCAATCAATGCAATTACATTCCTATTTGATATATCTATTTATATTTGTTACCAAATAAGAATAGACAGAAAATTGCATCATGATCAACTTTCCATAGTGCACTGTAGGCTAGGTTAATTGGTGTTTGTTGCCTCTAATACCTAAATTCGATAATCACTCCTATGTCAAGCAATTAATCAACCTT
The DNA here is from genome assembly GCA_031772625.1 of Pinus tabuliformis. NCBI lineage: Eukaryota > Viridiplantae > Streptophyta > Pinopsida > Pinales > Pinaceae > Pinus > Pinus tabuliformis. The sequence goes on along the minus strand of CM062809.1, from coordinate 671,857,254 downwards.
AACTCCAATTACAAAGATGGAAAGGTGTTATGGTCTAGTGAAATCCTTCTTTCTCGTTGTGGCTAGTTGTTGTCAATCAACCTCCACCATTTTTGAAGGGAAACATCATAACCACAAGGGTGCCTATTTTATATATTTGTTGCGCTTATTTTCTATTTATTAAACTTGGGAACATGAAGAATATATGGTTCAGAACATAAAATAAATTTTCATTGTGTTCGACATGGAACTAGAGATTCTCTTACAAAAGCATTCGAGGTATAGCTTGTTACATAAGAAAGAAAAATTATCCTTATATTAAACTTCACAAGAAAGACCCATTCAATGAATACAAATGGGTAGATATTGATGTAGGTGCATAGATGGAGAATAAAATTCGATGAATATTGGATCAAAGCTTGTCGATGTGATGGGATGGTCACATGGTGATGATGGGAGAAATTTAAATGTTTTTATTAAGAAATTGTAACTTTTTTACATTAGAAAGAGAGTTTTGTTTTTAGAATAAGTTGGAGGAACTATTTCCTAATGGAAATAGAGTTTCAATTTGCCTCATTTTGTGGAGAAGAAGAAATGATTCATATTGTGACTCTTGGTTATCCCATGTTAGCTTTATAGAGGAAGAGTGTTTGAGAAGAGCAATGCAATGGAGGCAGAAGAGGAGAAGAAGAAGAGAAGCTTTGTTGCGAGGAGAAGAGGCAGAGGCTGAGAGGCCTAGGTTGCATATACCCACATTGTATATCTAGACAATTTAATGTATATGTGAATTTGATTAATGAGAAATATGTTTAAAAGTGCCTATATGTTTGTTTACCTTCTCTGTCTGTGTATTATTAATGAAGTTTTTTGGCTTTTGGGTAAATGTAAATGACCAATCGAGTGAGTTAGTAATCCATGTGTGATTCTTGTTGTTTTGATACGAAATATGAATGTTTGAATTCATGAGGATTGTGATGTATGAGAGACATGAAATTCATGAAAGAAAGGAGCTTGAATAGATTCACAATTTTAATTAGAGGTTGATTTCTAGGCCTACAGTAAAATGGAAGTTGATTCTAAGTGTTGAAACCAATGTAAAACCTGATTGAGATCCTTGTGTTTAACCTTACATCCATGTGACGATTTTTAACAATAGTTGGTGAAGATTTTTGTTGTTAGAAATCAACGTAAACTCTAATTAAGATCTAGAGAGTTGATTTACATTAGAAGTTTGAATATCATGGCCCAACCATTGTGTTGTTGTTCATGGCACTTTTTTGTTTTGTTTGAAAACCCCATGGATGAATGTTTTGTGTTTAGGAGTAGATACTACTTGGAATTTACATTGTAGAATGCACTGTCATAGAAAACAAAGTAACTTGTTTGATTGTTGTCAAAACCCTTTTTGTGACTGATTTGGATTGACAAATGTGTTATGATCTTGCAAATCTGATGGAGAAAGGTGTATGAAACCATATATGGTGTTAAGGATAACCTTAAGGTCATGGATTATCGATTAGGAACCAATTGAAAGTCGTTTCAGGTTCACCGAATTTGAAATACAATTTTTTTGGAGCACTATGAAATAATTTTGTAGCGCCTATAGTTTTTTTTTACTACGCTACGAAATTATATCACAGTGCCTACAACCAACAATTTTCAGGACTACATATTGTGTTTTGAATGCTTGTTTTGGTCTGTCATTGCACCACTTACTAATTTGAAACCTATGGAGTTGAATGAGTTGAGGAAAAGGATTGGAAGGTGGGAGGAAGACCTCTCATAGAATTTGTCAAAACAAATCCATATTCTCTCTTTTTGACTACATATTTTAAATTTTGCATGAAATATTGTTGGGAAGATTTACATAGTTATGGATTGAGTTATCATGGGTTACTAAAAGCAAGGGTAATCCGACCTATCCTCATTCATGAAGTGGTATCAAAGCTAAGCTACATCCTTTAAAGAATATCATAGATAGATTTATCTTTGGTGATGAGCCAAATCGCTCTTTGGTGATGCAGTCAGAACAACAGAGATTGGATTTTAGAGTTACAATACAATTAAAAGTGAAATGAAGTGATAGCTGAGATGCTTGCATGTCAAGAAGATTTTATCCATGTACATATGGAATTTCCAGTTTTGAAGACAACTTGATAGTGAAAAGAGGTTGAAGAGAAGAAGAATCTTACAGCAAGAGGGGGACAAGTTGAATTCTTAGGAAGTAAGTGAGATGATTGTAGGGAAGTGAAGAGTTGATATGCTCTTGAGGAAAAATAAGTGTATCGGTTTGAAAGGAATGGTTCAACAAGTAGATCTAAGAAATATTGTGGAAGATGAGATCCTGTTATAAATATTATAAAATTGAATATGATGTTTATGCTAACTTGGTCATTAAAAGAATTGTGTTTGCAGGACTAAATTGGTAGCAGCTACCATAGAAAGTAAGTTATGACAAAGGAGAAGGAGCAGGAAAAATCTCTTAGATGAAGAAATGGAGATAGAACCCAACAATCAAGATAAATTTGCTGAAAACTAAGAAGAGTGACCAGTTGAGTATGCAACAACCAACAAATTTGAAAGTTGAGGACTAAGAGTACTCAAGAAGCGGTTCTACTATAGAGTACCTAGAGAAGAGAAGATACTAGGAGGATGAATTGGTACGGGTGACAAGTAGCAAGCTTGTTATATAGGAAAGAAGGGCTTGTTGCAGCTCACTAATAGACAAGGAGAGTTCACAAGAGGAGAGATGAATATGGTTGTTATTAGTCATAATAGGGGTTCAAAGGAAAGTCACAAGCAGAAGAAGAAAAGTGTCAAAGTTGTGGACTCAAAGGAATGAGTAATGAAGAATTTGAGAAGGAGATGGTTGAGTTAAGAGCAGAACTGAATCATGTGAAACAATTTCTACAAGAAATTCAGTATGACCAGATATGGTTGGATAATGAGCAATCAAGAGTTAGAATGGTGTGAATTTAAATAACAAGAAGGTCTGCAATAGTAAATGGATGACAATAGTAAGAATAATTTTGCAGCAACAATTGCGTGTTCAAGTGACGAATGAACAAGGAAGTAATGGTCTTTTGTTTTCAGTTAATTGTGGATTAATTGTTGATTACAGGTAGAAATGATGAACGTTTACAGTTGAGGATGATGGCAAGGAACCTTATAGTAGAAAGTAAGGAAGAAAAACAAAGTTATCAGAAGTCAATTACATGTAGAAGCCAAAAGAGTAGAGAGTGTTCAGATGAATATTCTAGAGGAAGGATTCAATAGAAATACCATAAGAATACTAGGCATGGAAGAGTTTAGTATGATATTTACAAATATGTTGATAGAGTCAACTTGTTGCAATGGATTGTGTGCAACTCACATTGAGCAGGGAGAAGCTCATAGAAGAAGGATATTTGTGACTACTAAGATTCATAGTAAAGGTTTAGAGAGAAGCCATAGTAGATCAAGTCAGGACAAACTTGATAGAGAAGTATTTGAAATCAAATTATATCTAGATATGATGAGCATAATGCTATAGAAACATGAGTAAGACCAGAATTATAGATGAAGTCTCTAGAAGAAAGTAAAATGGAATTTGTTGCAGGTGAAGCTGATATGGATATCAAATGCTCAGTAGAGGAAAATATCAAGAGAGTTGAGTAGCAACCATAGAATAACAACTTAAGGGTGTTGAGCACATGTGATGAAGCAGATGAAGATTTGACGAGTAGCCTGAAGACAAAAAATTTAAGCGAAGGAATGAATTGGAAGATGAAATTGACAAAAGGAAAGCAGGAAGGTATAGTTGGTTGTATTAAGATACAACCTATGATTTTGAGGAAATTTTTGAGCAATGTATTGGCAAGTTTGAACAGTTCGGCAACAAGTAAATTTCATAGTTCGCAATAGAAGTAGTAGAAGAAGGTACAAATTTATTAAAGATGTGGTAAGATTTTTAAGTTTCATTGTGCAGGTGATAGTAGAGGAAGGTGAGGAGATTTGCAGCAACTTAGAGCAAGGAGTGCTTGAAGGGTTCCGAAGAAGAGGACCAGGAAGATGCCAAAAGCCCAAACTCAAAAGAAAGTTTGGTGAGGTATCATGTAGCAAGGTGGAGACTTGTTACTGCAGAGGCATGTTGCAACTAACGATTTGAAGTTGTTACGAGAAGACTAGATGCATATGACAAAGAGGTCATAAATTTTCGTACCTTGGAAGTCTAATGTAGGTGCATAGATGGAGCACAAAATTCGATGAATATTAGACCGAAGCTTGCGAATGTGATGGGAAGGTCACATGGTGATGCTAGGAGAAATTTAGATGTTTTTGTTTTTGTTGCCATGTTTCACTATGGTTGACTATGGTTGACCATGGTTGAGTATAGTTGACCATGTTTGATCTTTTTTAACTATAGTTCAACATGAGTAACAATATTTAACCATGTTTTATTTTGATTGACAATGTTTGAACATGGTTGACTATGGTTTGCCATGTTTCACTATGGTTGACTATGTTTGGACATAACTGACCATGGTTAACCATAAGTGTTTATGAATCACCATCGTTGACAATGGTTATCAACGTTTAGCCATGGATTAATATGGTTGAATATGTTAAAACATAGTTAACCATGGTTACCTATGTTTGATCATATTTTACCATGGTTGATTATGTTTGATAATGTTTGACTATGATTATCCATGTTTGATGATGGTTAGTTATGGTTTTACCATGGTTGTTATGTTTGTGTTATGAACCTTATGTCTTGAAAATGATGAGAGACCAATAATTATAGTCCTCTTTGAGGGAACATCCTTTTTTAATGAACACATTGTACAATAGAATATTTCATGATCCTAAGACTGGGTCTCTTTAATGTATTCATCTATGAGACAAAAGGTACAATTATAATAAAATGAAACCATGCCAAATTATAGCCTACATAATAATATGACAATATAAAGGTAATCACTAAATATACATGGCATCATAAGGCGTTTTAGGGTTACATAGGCCTTATATAGGGCTTAGCATGCCCCTCCCTTTCAAAGAAGTGTTGTCCTCACACTTGATTATCTGTGAGTGTTTTTTCATAAAAAAAAACTCATCTTCCCATGCCGATTTTTCCACTAGTATGTTATTCAATTTAATAAGGTACTAAAAAAATACTCGATTTATTAGCTACTTAATCCTTGTTTCTAAGATTATTGATGGTTCTAGTATTATTTTCCCTTCTTCGTTAATCTCTCGTAGAATAGTTTGGATTGGTATCTTGTCATTGATTACCTTCTTTAAACAAGAAACATGGAAGACTGGATGTACACATGAAGATGGAGGCAATTGTAATTTGTAAGTGATACTTCCAATCCTCTGCAACACCTTATAGTGGCCATAATACCTCAGTGGTAATTTATTGTCCTTCTTTTGTTACTTGAGGGACATATGTTTATATGGTTGTGGTCTAAAAAATACCTAATCCCACACTTTAGATTCCTTTTCACAGTGATGTTTATATGCTTGTTATTTCATCCTATTTTGTGCCATAACCAGGTTGTCCTTCAATAGTTTGAAAACCTCTTGTTGGTGTCTTATGTGGTCCTCTACTGTGTGACTCTTTATATTTCCTTTCAATTGTGTTGTGATATATGGATGATGATATCCATAAAGAATCATAAATGATGACATTTTTTTATGAAGTATGGATGGATTTGTTATACCATCATTCGACCAAGGGTAACCATTTGACCATTTCTTTTGTTTATCAGATGCAAAACAACGTAGATATTCTTCTAAACATCTATTCACAATCTCAATTTTCCCATCACACTGAGGATTATAAGATCATATGTGAGCAAATTGAGTACCCAAACAATAAAATAATCCAGTTAAAAGAATTCTAGTGAAAATTGGATCTTTGTAGCTTACAATAATTCAACATTTGGATTGTTTCCATGATCTTTTAAGCCATTGTACTTGCTTTAAAACGATGAGAAAGAGAGAAAAAATGGACATACATTGACATTCAATCTACCACTACCATAATGGCATTATTCCCTTTAGATTTGGGTAAACCTGTAATAAATCCACTGAAATTTCCTCCCATTCTTGGATTGGTATGGAATATGGTTGAAGGATCACTAAGGTATTGATTGTTTCTCCTTTATTTTGTTGGCATACCACACATTCTACCACAAAATTTTACACATATGCATTAATAACTTCCCAAAAAAAATATTTCTAAATCCTATGGTATTTCTTCAAGAACCCTAAATGTCCTCCTACTAGAGAAGTGTGTAATTCGAAAAGGACCTTCTATTTGAGTTGAGAATTCTTACATAAGTGATCCTGATACCACAACAAATCATTTTTCCACCTAATTTTTTCTATTGCATCGAGGTTCTGCTATAGTTGCTGAACGATCTTGCATATCCTTTCATCTTGCTTCCATTATATCCCTGCTTCTTTCACCTATTTAGATTATGGAATGGAAATAGTGCATAGTAAACCCTTTGTGTCTTCCTATTTCCTTGAGAGTGCATTAGCCACAACATTTTATTTTCCCTTTTTGTATATAATTTCAAATTCATAACCCAACATATTTATAACCCATTTTTGTCGTTCTTCTGAAGACATTATTTTCTCCAAGAAATACTTCAGACTATCATCATTTATTTTTACCTTGAATCGTCTTGCTATTAGATAAGATTGTCGTTTCTAACTACATGTAGTATGGCCAACATTTCTTTTTCATATATGGGTTTAAGTAAGTTATTTCCCTTAAGTTTTCTAATTTTGAATTCAAAGGGCCTTCCTTCTTGTACCAAAATTGCACCAATGTCATGGCCTATGGTAGTACACTTCATAATTAAGGTTTTTGTGAAGTTAGGTGTTTCCAAGACATGAGTTGTACACATATCATATTCAAGTTATTCAGAGTATTTGATTGCTTCTTTAGTCCAATAAAATACTTCCTTCTTCAATAATTTTGTTAGAGGTGTTGTGATTTGACCATAGTTCATAACAAACTTGAGATAATATCCTATCAATCCCAAGAAACCTATGAATTTCTTTAAGGTATCAGTAGCTGGCCATTCTCTCATGGCTTTGATTTTGTTAGGATCCACCTTGACACGCTCATATGATACAATATGACCCAAATATTCCACTTCTTAAATCCCAAAGGAAGACTTGGAAGGCTTTGCATATAGTTGTTTCTCTTTCAACAATGTTGATACCCTATCAACATGTTGTACATGCTCTTCCCAAGATTCATTGTAGATTAGTATGTCATCAAAAAATACTAACACAAATTTTCCAAGGGTGTGAAAATAGAATTCATCGAGCTTTGAAATGTTGAAGGTGAATTTGTAAGTCCAAATGGCATAACCAAAAACTCATAATGCCCTTCATATGTTCTAAAGATTATTTTGGGAAAGTGTTCTTGCCTCATTTTGATTTGATGATATCTAGAATGGAGATCTAACTTAGTAAAGAAAATTTATCCATACAATTCATCTAATAATTCATTACTGACATGAACAAGACACTTATATTTGATTATCATTTTGTTGAGATATTTGTAATTTGGACACATAGGCCATTAACCATTCTTTTTGGTAACCATCACCATTGGTTAAGGGAGCACTCTAGCTAGGTTGAATGATGCCAACCTCTAACATTTCTTGAACCATACACTCAATCTCACTCTTTTTTGCACCTGGATATGTGTAAGGTCTAATGTTAAGTGGTACAATTCTAAGTTGCGAATGAATAACATGGTCATGATCTCAGGCAAATGAAAGACCCTTAGACATCTCTTCAAATACCATAGAATGATTTTTGATAGCCTTTTGGAGATACAATGGATCAAATGATATAGATGTTTGAACATCTGATGAACACAATTATACAATTATACCTTGGAACCCAAATTTTAGCAATTTTTTCATGATATTAGAGCTTATCACTTTACTAGTTTTCCCTTTGATACCTCTAAGCACAATTTCCTTTCCTTTCGAGGAAAATATTTTGAAGATTAAGGACCAATGTTCCTAATGATTGCAACCATTGGGTCCGTAGTATAACATCAACAAAACCCATTTAGATTGCAATTATGGGATTATTCAACAAATACTCCTCCATATTTAGCTTAATATTATGGCACTTCCGTGAACAATTAATGGTACCTCCATATGCAATCATTACTTGGAATTAAAGTGTTGGATATACAACGCAATTAATAAGTTTAGCCAATTTGTAATTGATGAAGTTATTGGTATTGTTATGTGGAATTTCACTTGTGTCGATAAAAATGAATTCCTTAGATCTAGTGGTCTGATCTAGAAAAACAAAAGACAAAGAAACAATGTTTTCCTTAAAGAGATTGGAATATGGAAAAGGAACCTACCTTGAATTCGTAGCAAGTCCTTCTCTATTCTTTTGTTATAAGCTCCAAACCTAGCTCCACATGTTATAAATGGAACCTGCAACAATGACTAAAACAAGCAAAGAAACTACAACATCCACATATCATAATCCAATATCTTCATTCAATGAGTCAACATGGCATTGAAATACAAGAGCATAAACATAACACAAGTATAAGGAAACATTATACCTTTTGTATTAATAGATAAAGGAGAGAGTTACAACCACAAATATAAGTTGACTTTGTAGATGTCTCCCCAAATGACTTGTCCTTCCTCGTCACAAAGTAAACGTTCACACTCAACCCTAATGCAAATGGATGACGACTCCTTAAGCTCAAAGAAACAATATGAGGGCACTAGCAATCTCCAAAATCCAACCCAAACTCCATGGGAGGTAGTAAATTTATAGGGTAAACATTGTAGTTTAGGATTTTCCAATCTAGGCTTGAGATCCACTTATGGGATAGGATAAGCTCAAGGGATAAGAGATATGACCACTTGAGTAGGATCAAATAGGAATTCGAGATCTTTATCTGTGGTAAATAGTTAAAACCACCTTAGAAGCTTCTAGAAGAGGAAGATTCATAAAAAAAAATTCCCCAAATTTCTAGAATCATTGCACCTGCAAAATGGAGCAAGCTATACTGATCAACACTATTTCTCATGTATGAAACTTGCACCCAATGCTAGTGGAAAAGAAGGCAGAGTGTGTTGGGCCTAAAAAGATGATTTTTTAGCAGATAGACCTAGAAACCCAGACTTTTTGGAGAAATGATGCTTAGGACTTCGTAAATTGATTATGAAAAAATGTTCATGGATGTTGATTGATATGGTTTGCACGACTATTGAACATATGTCACAAAATGGCTTGTAACAGGTACTGCCTGAATCAATCAATATTGTTAGCTTTTTATTTTTGACATATCCTTCTATCTTGAGGGTTTGTGGAGTATTGATGTTGGCCAATGCATGACAAGAGATTGTCAAAGTAGTCTCTTCAATCTCCAGATATTGTGGTGGTTCTAGTTCTTTATCTTCTTCATATTCATAGTGTATGTAGAATATTTTTTTCTGACTACATTTATGCCCATTACTTTACTTCTTGTTATAGTTGAAGAATAGTCCCTTTGCTCTTTTTTCATCCATTTGTTGAGGAGTCAACCTTATCAATTATGAGAGGGGACATGACTTTCTATATAGTTATTAGTGATCAATATTCTAGTGGCCATACTTTTACTTTCAACTTTCTTTCCGAACTAAAAGCATGCTCTAGAAACTTAAGTTCGAAGAGGCACACCTCATGTTGGATGCTTTCCTTTAAAGTTCCCATAAATAGGTCTAACAAATTATCCTTTAAATTTTTCTTTACCCTGAGACTTAACTTTTGAAATTGTTGAATGTGCTTTTTAAAGTGGCCATTTTGTCGAAGATTTACCTTTTCACTAAATAATGTATTGCTCTTAATATCCCTGTAATGTGTTATCAATTCATCTGTAAAAATGGACCAAGATTTAATCAAATATTTTTTCCTTTCACAAAGCCATTGATACCATATATGTTGTCCTTGTCCTAAAAATGTGGATGCAATATTTACTTATTGTATAGCTACCACTTGGTGTAGATCAAAGTATTGCTCCATCTGAAATATCCATGTTATACGATCATTACCATCAAACTTCCTCATGTCAATCTTTGGAATGTAGTGGTTTCTTGGTGCTAACTTGAAGCCCATATGATGTATATATTGGATTGAAAAATCATGATTATGGTTATTTGATTCAATATTTGTGCTCTCTAATTGTGATAACATATTTTCCATAGTTGATTGAGTTTGTTGGAAATACTAATGGGGAGGGTGAATCACTAATTAGTCAATTAACCAATTTTTAATCATTATCCCATCACAATATTAATCATCTGAGATCGAACACATAAACATAGAAGATTTATAACTAAAATAAAATCACTTTCAAATTTTCTTAATGTATAAAGAGTATAACCAATTTTATCAGCTCCAACTGAAACTTTTATAGGCAACAACCTATGGGAGACACCAATCCCCCAATTGAGCACCAAATCAGTGAATTCATGGGCACCAACCCACAAGAGACATTAATCCCCTAGTTGAGCACCATCTCAAAAAAATTCATGGGCACTAACCCAAATCCAAGTTATACTTTGGATTTGTCGTCAATTACTCCTTCCTTAGATGGTCGTCACTTCGCTATGTAATCAACATATTTTCACTCTCAACTCTAATTACAACCACCTAACTTTTACTTGTCTTATGTTCAACTATCCAACAAAGCATCTACTTTACAAGCCCTTATTGTTCACTATTCAATCATGTTTGTCACGCTGAGGTTTGTCGTTCTGGCAGTCTATACCAACCATTTTTTCTTCCACACACTATCTTTTTTTGTTTTTGACACCTTGTTGTCCTATCACTATGGAAGCTTACTTACCATAGTGTCAAATCTAAGCCTCTAGACAACCCTCTAAAGGAGCTCACTCTAGTCTCATTTTCATTGATTAAGACCTCCACTAACAGTCCCCACACTAGAAAATAGACTAAGGATATAATATTCCTATTTTTCCACAAACAATCTAGTACTTCACACAGTCATTTCACTAAAATGTGATCTTTGTCATAGTGGTATTCCACACAAAATAATTTTTTAAATCTATCCCAAAAACAATTATTTTCCTTCTCTTAGAGCTTGCTTCTTGGATTATTTCACAATAATATAGCCATTAATCAAAGCACTCATAGGGAATCTCGGCCTATGTTATGGTCTACTATAGACTTCAAGTTTTACTTCTGTAATATTTGCTACAACTCAAAGTAATGATACACATGAATGCATGCCAAGAAAAATATGCCAAAATTTTTCCTCAACACCAAAAAGATAACCCAAAAATATACTCTTCTTTGTTTCCTCACCCATTGTCCTTTACTTGCCTCAGATCTTCCTTGCCTCAATTAATGTAGTCACATTAGAGCTCCATGTCACTTGGTCGAGTTCTTTTCCCAAATGGATAGGCATCGTGGAAATAAATAGTGAATATGCAGGCCTAAAGGGGGGTTGACCACTACAAGGAAAAGACCTTCTAGTGGAGGTTTTTGCAGAGGCCCCTATAAAAATAGCCCAAAAATCCGTTTGTAGCGGAGGTGGGCAGGCGGATGTTTTAGTCGATGTTTATTTGATGGTGCATCTAAATTATTAAAGTGCACCGGTGCTTTCTTACCAATACATGCATCGAAGTTTCATATAACATGGTTCACCATAGAAAATTTTGTTTTGAAAAATAAAAAACCATGGTGCTCTAAATACCCTAATGCACCAGTGCTTGAATATATGCTAGCACCAAACTCCATATAGTAAATCATACTAGTGCTATTCGAAAATGAAGTCCCGACGTGGTAAACGTATAACAATGCCCCAGGGTGTCGTTTAAATTGTACCGATAAACAATTCTAATTTCTAAAAAAAGATCGGTGCTATTGTAAAACCACAACACTGGTGTGTTACAAGTAACGTAAATCCCCGATGCATCTCAATAAAGAACTGTAAAAACACGGTGCTTTTGGAGATAGCCCACCCCTGTGCATTTTGAGACGTGCACTAGAGGAGGGATAAATAAAAAAACCCTCTCGACTATAATTTTGATTTTTACCATATGCAGTGCAGGAGAGCTCTAAAGGACTGGCGCCACTCTTGCCACGTGCAAGAACCCTGACATCGGTGCTTCTATTTCTCACCACCTTTAAGTATTTTTCTCACTGTTTGAGTTTCCAATTTTTTCAAATGGTGTGATTTTTTTTTTCTCCATTACGTGTCAACAATGCCTCCCCGGAAACCAAATGTTCAGGTAATCTCTATGTTTATTTCTAATTTAAGTTTTTAGAAGATTATAATTGTAAATTAGGTTGAATTCACCATTGTTTTTGCAAAAAAATAAAATTCAATGCATTGTGCACTTGGTTTGTTCGGCTCACACCAACAACGGTGAGCCTTATAAATTTACAAGGTGCATTGTGTTTCGGTGTGTGAACATAACACACTGTTATTGTGGCAGTGCATTTTGTAAATATAAATGCACCGAGAAAGATGTGACATGAGCACTGGTGCACAATTATGTGATACCGATATAAAAAAGTTAAATTTATGAAACACCTGCGATGTGCCATACTTATGTGCACACCATTAACCGTGCGGTTAAAATTTAAAGTGCATTGGAGCCAATGCATTACTGTGTTTTGAGTACACCAACAAATTTTTTTATTTTTTAGATTGAAAGTTATGTTTCCATAGTTATAAATACATGTTTCATTGAATTAAAAAAAATTATATTTTATGTATGAGGTTGATGTATTTTAAATTTCAATCACGTAGTAGAGACGTTAGTAGAGGGAGCAACAACAACAACTAGAGAAAGAGGCAAACACATACAATATGGTCCAACCATGGTAGGCCAGAGAGAGGGAGATGGATTTATACCCTTGCCCTATTATCACAATGACCCGAGTGCTCTTGAGGAATGTAGGCCTCCTCAAGTACTATGAGGAGTGTACATCCCTGAAGGTGCAATTCGTATTATTGGCACATCTAGTCTGCCAATGGAATGTCCAGCAATAGGCTTTTTGTGTCGATCCTAAGTTGTGGTATAGGACCACTAAGGACAATATATACTTTATCATTGTCCTATCCAAGAGAGGGGAGGATTTTCCATAGTTTCCTGATGTCCCCCATGGTGTTGTAGCTGAGAGTCAGCTTGCATACACTTTGAGATATGTCAGCCCTAATGCGGTCCATTCATCATATTTTCAAGTTCTTGGTATACAGCTATGGATATCTTCTTTTGCTACAGAGGAGGATAGGTTCCTCTCATTATTAGGTAGCACCATTTCACATTCTTTTGGTGATGGGAAACACCTTAGTTGAACTCTTTTGTATTATTTTGATTCTTTGATTCAGGTGCCACATTGCATCAGGTGGTCTGCCATTTTTTTGAGGCAGTTTTGCACGACTTTAGATAGATGTCGTGTGTTATCAAGACAAGGGAGGAAGACCTTCCCTTTTGCTTTTGAGCTTTATTTTTATTTTTTAAGAGGTTTCCATAGACGAGGCCTACATTTTATCATTTCCCTCCTAGGCCGATCACTAAGGCCCATATGGGCATGTGGGGGAAGATGATGCCCAAGAGGGGCATGCTGAAGATTTCGGCCAAGGTTTTGGATGAGGCACTGGAGCTACTAACCAGTGTGGATGACCATGTGTTTTTCGTGTTGGGGTATGCATATGCTGAGATTGATTAGAGAGGGTGTCTCGAAATCTTCTTCACAGCGGGTGAGCCTCCAGATGATAGAGGTAATATTAGTGTTTTCTTTAAATTAATCTAGTTTCATTTTCTTGTTTTAATGAATTAGAATAAAATTTATTCTAGCACATTCTTTAACTTGTTTTATTAAGTTTTTTAATGAAATTGTCTAATTATTTTTTTGTACTATATATTTTGTAGACATCGACACATTTGATGCGGACATGCCTCGTCCCCCACCAGATGTCAGGGGAGATGAGGAGATGGGCAAGGACCGAGAGGGTGAGGATGAGGCACATCCTTAGGGGGCATGGGTGTCTAAGGGTGGAGGCCTATTATGCGATGTCGGATGGACTACTTGTTGAAATGTGGCAACAAGAATATTCCAATTTTAATTTGTCCTTGAATTAAAATTGAGAATTAAAATTTGAATTTATTCTCACCAACTGTTTGAAAAATAATTAATTCATTCATCTTGAGTTAATCAGTTGGAGAAATTCAAACATGAAGTCTTTGTGAAGTCATGCAACAATTATCCCTTTGCTTGAGGAAGTTATCCCTTAATTAAGGAGATAAGGATGAGTTGTATTTGGGTTGTAATTAGTTAGCTCAGTTAATTGAGTTAAGTCCAGTGAAATTAGTTCCAAACAGTTTGAGGAACTAATTATGAGTTCAGTCAGTCAATGCATGCATGAATGAAACTATTGTACTCCAGATAACTGAATATTCTCTCATAACTAACTCATGCATGTCAGTTCAAACAAAGACCCAGTTGAGATTAAAGGTAGGGACAATGTACCGTCAGTTGCAAGAATTTTCCTATAAGAAAATCTCTTGCATGTAGAAGGAAATCATTCCTTGAGATTTGTGCAGTTTTACAGTGTGTTGGAGTAGTGACCGAGATCAGTGTCACACAAGGTTACAGCTGGAACACCCAGGGAAAACAACGCAAGGAAATAGGAGGCTTGGAGGGCAGAGGGAAAGGCATATGAGTTGTCTAGTTTGTCTATGAGCAGTTAGAGGGATTGTACTGAGAGGTGGATAGCTGTGAGAACTAAAGCTTTGTGTAATCCTGAGATATTTCCACTTGTATGATAATACAAATAGCGGGGTTTTTAGTTGAGGTTTTCCCCATAGTATTCTTTTGTGTTTCATGTGTATTGATTCTTCTTCTCTGTTATATGTGTTCTGTTTGATCTTGCTCAAATTGATTCAACTTCTGCAAGTTTGATTGTAGAAGTAGATTAAGTATTGTGCTTTAGTCTATTGCATAATCAGGTTAATCTACATTGAGAATTTCTACATGGTATCGGAGCAAAGGTGACCAGAGCTATGTACAATATACTGTGAAGAAGGGAAATTCGAAGTTTGAAATTCTTGATTGCAGGTACAAAATTGAATTCTTATCACATCTAAAAGTTCACCAATGGTGTTCAATGGCTTGAGACTCGAGTATGCACTAGATGGCAGCTCGAATTACATATCATGGAAGGATCACATGGAAGCGGTATTAGAAGAAAATGGTTTGAAGGATTTCATTGATCAAGAAATCCCCAAGCCAGCTGCAGCTAATGCAAAAGAATTGGTTGAATGGAAGAAGTGTGTGGTGAAGGCGACAAGGATTCTTCTGGAGGGAGTTCAAGACCATATTGTCTTGAGTCTCCATGGGAAGGAGACTCTGTTTTCAATGTGGAAGACATTGAAGGACCTCTATCAAAACAATAGCGACTAGAGGAAACTGGCGCTCAAGGATAAGCTTCATAAAATCAAGTGTGAAAACGGTGACACTATTTCTACATATCTGAACAAGCTCACCACCTACAAAGATGAGCTTGGTAGTGTGGGAATAATGACAACTGATGATGATATGGTGAGTCTTGCTCTCCTCGGTCTTCCTAGGAGCTG
Source organism: Pinus tabuliformis (assembly GCA_031772625.1). Classification (NCBI taxonomy): domain Eukaryota; kingdom Viridiplantae; phylum Streptophyta; class Pinopsida; order Pinales; family Pinaceae; genus Pinus; species Pinus tabuliformis. The sequence continues at coordinate 671,841,628 of CM062809.1, read as the reverse complement.
GCATATATACCAAGACTCAGTGAATGGAAGAGAGAAACTGTCGGATTGGGAATGACTGTGGTCAGATCTGATGCAGGAGGAGATCAGGAGAAGCATCAGAGATGGTTCTTCATCTAAGCATGATGATGAAGAAAATCTAGCATTAGCAAGTAAGGCAAGGAAAGGGAAAGGGAAGGCTTCCCATTCCTTCTCATAGTGGGAAGAAGATTGACAAATCTAAAGTGAGATGCTTTAATTTTCATGAGGTGGGCCATTATGCAACTAATTGTCCATTGAATAAATGCAAGAAGGGATCCTCCAAAGGATCATAAGGTGAGGCACTGGCCTCTTAGTTAGAATTGGATTTTACCCTCATCGCATGTATGGTTTCATCGATGGTGGGTTGTGTTTGGTATCTGGACAATGGAGCCTCATTCCACATGACCGACGATAAGAGTTTATTCAGTACCTTGGAGGAGAAAGACCTCAAGATGTGCATAGAGATGGGAGATGATGGAGAGTATCATGTTTCAGGTGAAGGTACAGTTGTTTTTCAGAGGGAACATGGAGCTCCTCTCACCCTGACTGATGTAAAGTATGTGCCTGGACTGAAGAAGAACTTCGTATCGGTCGCGATGTTGGAAGACAAAGGCTATGATGTAGTCTTCAGAAAAGGAAAGGTGTTCCTGAGACACATAGTCACAGGTCAGACCAAGAGGATTGGGACTCGAGTGAAGAATCTCTACAAGCTGGAGGTAGATGATTGTGCTACATTGAGTTTGAAAGCTAAATTGGTGCAAAGCCAAGACATTGGCGAGTTATGGCATAGGCGGCTAGGCCACTTGCATCATGGGGCCTTGAAGATAATGCAGTAGATTTCTACCAGACTTCCCAAAAGTAAACTTGAGCAAATGGACACATGCAAAGGTTGTACCTTGGGAACTACACCAAGTCTTCTTTTCATGATCGAGACAGTTGAGCTGCAATCATGGAGCGAGTTCATACTGATGTGTGTGGACCATTCTCGATAGCATCCATCGCGAAACAAAGGTATTATGTGATTTTCATTGATTATTTTTCTCGTAAATGCTGGATCTATTTCATGCAGAAGAAGGATCAAACCTTCTCAAAGTTTTGTGAGTTCAAAGCTTTGGTTGAGAAAGAATCAGGGAAGAAGATCAAGGCCTTGAGAAGCGAAAATCTTAGAGAGTATGTCTCTCAAGAGTTTAAGGACTTCTGTGCAGCGGAAGGAATTAAACGGGAGTTCACGGCACCTCATAACCCATAGCAGAATGGGGTGGCCGAGAGGAAGAACAGAACGATTGCGGGGGCAGCTCGGGTGATGCTGCATGACCAAGGCCTACCACTTCATTTATGGGTTGAGGCATGAAACACAGTGGTATATTTACAGAATAGAAGTCTGCATCGCATTCTTGGGATGAGGACACCAGAGGAAGCTTTCTCCGGGAAGAGACCAGATGTGGGTCACTTCAAGATCTTTGGCTCATTGGTATATTTCCATGTGTCCAAGGATGCCCGAAAGAAGCTTGAACCGATAGCTGAGTTGGGGATACTTGTGGAGTACACTAATACACCCCACAACTATCGAGTGTACTTGCCTACCAGTCAGAGGGCAGTGGTTCGCAGAGATCTCAAGTTTGATGAGCAGAAGGCCATGCGAGTTTCCCTTGAGAGGGAGCTCCAACTACAGGCTATGGAGGAACTTTTGGTTCCTAAGGAGGAGGAGCCTTAGACTGATGTGGAGCAGCCACATGCACAGGTTCTAGGAGTGGAGACAGCCACTCAAGCAGAGTCTTCCAGAGAGGGACAGATGCGCACAAGAGAAGCTGACAGATTGTTTTTGGATGCGAGAGAGAATGTGGGAGAACCATCTTCTCAGCGTAGAAAAAGGAGGTCACCTGATAGGTACACTGGATACATGGCCCTTGTTGGGGAATGTGTTGAGACCGAGCCATCTTCCTTTGAGGAAGTAGTGCAACAGCCGATTTATGTTGATGCTATGGTGGAGGAGTATGACTCCATAGTTCGGAACAATGTTTGGGTTGTGGTTCCAAGACCGGAGAACAAGTTAGTTGTGAGTTCCCGTTGGCTTTACAAGGTAAAGCAAGCCATTGATGGTAGTGTGGAGAAACATAAGGCAATATTTGTTGCCCGTGGTTTCTCACAGGTCGAGGGGATCGAATATGATGAGACTTTTGCTCCTGTAGCAAGGTACTCATCTATCAGATCGATGTTGGCACTATCAGCACAGATGGGTTGGAAGATTCATAAGATGGATGTGAAGACTACATTCCTCATTAGAAAGATTGAGGAAGAGGTGTACATAGAGTAGCTGGAAGGTTTTGAGACCTTCGATCGTGAGTAGCGTGTGTGTCGACTCAAGAGAGCTTTTTACGGGGTGAAGCAAGCACCTCGTGCTTGGTACACCAGGATCAAAAACTACTTCACCGGGTTGGGCTTCATAAAGAGTGAAGCAGATGCAAACCTGTACCACATCAAGGTAAAAGGTAAGAAGTTGATCATTGTTCTTTATGTTGATGATCTCATATTGACAAGTGATGATCAGTTGATCATGTCTTGTAAGGAGGACCTTGCAAGAGAAATTGAGATGAAAGACATGGGTCTCATGCACTACTTCTTGGCATGGAAGTGTGGCAGAAGGATGGGGAGTTGTTTTTGTCTCAAGGCAAGTATGCCAATGAGATACTCAGGATATTCCACATGGAGAAGTGCAAGCCCATGCAGACTCCTATAGCAGGTAACTAGAGGAAGGAGGGTGCTACTTCAGGAGAAGTAGTAGAGGCTATTATGTATCGATAGCTTGTGGGTTCACTGATGTGCTTAGTGAACACACAACCAGATTTGTGCTATGCAGTGAACCAGGTGAGTTAAGCTATGGTTCAGCCTACCAAGATGTTTTAGAAGGCAGCTAAGCATGTTTTGAGATACCTCAGAGGCACATCTCAATATGGATTATGGTACAGACGGAAAGAGGAGTCCAACTACAGGGCTTCATAAATGTAGATTGGGGAAGGGGTCCATCAGATCGGAAGAGCACATCAGGAGGAATTTTCAACCTTGGGTCAGCTACAGATTCTTGGTACAACAGGAAACAGATGTCAGTTGCACTCAGCTCAGTAGAGGCTGAATACATGGTTGCAAGTCAGGCCGCATGTGAGGCCATTTGGATGCGGAAAATGCTAGTTGGTTTGTTTGATCAGAGGATGGATCCAACTGTGATCTATTGTGATAATCAGAGTTGTATCAAACTCTCTGAGAATCCAGTATTTCATGACAGGTCCAATCACATTGACATTCGATATCATCATCTTAGAGACTGTGTGGCGAGGAGGATCATGTTGTTGCAGTATATTTCAACTGAGGAGCAAGATGCTGACATTTTGACTAAGGCATAGTCAAAGTGTAAATTTGAGTTCCATAGAGAGGATCAAGGTGGCAGATAATCCCTTTCTTGTTGAGAGGGAGTGTTGAAATGTGGCAACAAGAATATTCCAATTTTAATTTGTCCTTGAATTAAAATTGAGAATTAAAATTCGAATTTAGTCTCACCAGCTGTTTGAAAAATAATTAATTAATTCATGTTGAGTTAATCAGTTGGAGAAATTCAAACATGAAGTCTTTGTGAAGTCATGAAACAGTTATCCCTATGATTGAGGAAGTTATCCCTTAATTAAGGAGATAAGGATGAGTTGTATTTGAGTTGTAATTAGTTAGCTTAGTTAATTGAGTTAAGTCCAGTTAAATCAGTTCCAAATAATTTGAGGAACTAATTGTGAGTTCAGTCAGTTAATGCATGCATGCATGAAACTAGTGTACTCTAGATAACTAAATATTCTCTCATAAATAACTCATGCATGTCAGTTCAAACAAAGACCCAATTGAGATTAAAGGCAGGGAGATTGTACTATCAGTTGCAAGAATTTTCCTATAAGAAAATATCTTGCATGCAGAAGGAATTCATTCCTTTAGATTTGTGCAGTTTTACAGTGTGTTGGAGCAATGTGTGAGATCAATGTCACACAAGGTTACAGTTGGAACACCCAGGGAAAACAGTGCAAGGAAATAGGAGGCTTGGAGGGCAGAGGGAAAGGCATATGAGTTGTTTAGTTTGTCTATGATTGGTCAGAGGGATTGTACTGAGAGCTGGATAGTTGTGAGAGCTAAAGCTTTGTGTAATCATGAGATATTTCCACTTGTATGATAATACAGATAGCGGGGTTTTTAGCTGAGGATTTCCCTAGAGTATTCTTCTGTGTTTCATGTGTATTGATTTTTCTTCTCTGTTATATGTGTTCTGTTTGATCTTGCTCAAATTGATTCATCTTCCGCAAGTTTGATTGTAGAAGTTGATTAAGTATTGTGCTTTAGTCTATTGCATAATCAGGTTAATCTACAGTGAGAATTTCTACACTACTATAATAGATTGGTCAGAGTTTTGGTTTGGCAAGGAGTCTGCCCTACGAGGCCTCGAGATATTAGTGCGGATCCAATGTTTGTGGATCTCTACAGGACCTATCCATGGGATTTGATGTCTCTTATGCGACACGTCATCGAGGTTAGTAGGGCACTAGCAACGATGAGGGATGCAGGGCATCATGCACCAACACATCCATCATATGATGAGGGTGGCCATGATGATGATGAGGGTGATGATCATGATAACAATGATGAGGATGGTGATGATGATGCTTCTAGTGGTCATGCCACCCCATCAAATCATGCCCGTTAGGGTGTCGGTGATCCTTCTAGTAGTACAACTGCTCATCAATCGCTTGATGATGTCAAGATTACAGATCTAGAGGATGCGTCATATGTTTCTCCTAACAGAGAAGTCTGACCACCTTCTTCTGTAGACCATCCATGTCCTTCTACTATAGACCAACCACCTCTTATTCCTCCACCTCAACTGAGTTCTATAGACGTAATTTATCAGGCAATAGTTGACCATCCATCGTCTTCTATTGCAGACCAGGCTACAAGAACTACTACGTTTGTTGTATCAGATATTTGATTGCACTTATTTGACTTCATGTTGTAGTTATTTGACTTTTTTTTTGTGTGTGTGTGTCTATATATATATAGATATAGATATATGGTGTATTTTTTTGTTTATATACTTAATTTATATGTTGGTGTTGATTTGTATATTGTTAGGTCATGTTAGATATGTTCATTTAATGTGCTTGCAGATAGATGTGTATGCGATAGCAGTTATTTGACCTGAGATTTATATTAATTTGAGGATGTGTGTGGTGATGATGTTAGATTATAATATTTGTGCTTTGTTAGACGTGATCACGATGATAATGCCCTATTAGATTATTAGATTGGTGTGTTAGCTAATGATGTTTATATGTTCTACTAAAAGTGTATAAAATTAGATGATGGTAGTGAATTTGAATGTGTATCTTAGATGATGTTTATGTCTGTTAGATGATTATCATCATGATGTTTATTTTTATGAAATAATGTTTATTATAAATTATGTATTGGTGAATTCATATCAAACGTTCATATATGAAATTTCATGTAAAACGACTTACTTTAAAAAAATGCAAAGACATTTTTATAACATACAAATTTTGGTATGGTTGAAACTATGATTTTAAAATTACGACAAATATTTTTCTATTGCTTAGATAGTTCATTGATATTCATCTAACTTAATTAGTAAAATATTTCAATACTCACAACGATAAAATAATTTAGTTAGTTCTTAAAAAGACGAAAATGTGTAACTTGTTCAATTTTTAATACAAAATATTATTAATAATAAACTATTCAAAAATACAGTTTAGCTAATTCAATATTGGTTTATAAAATTCAATCTATAGTTAAACTTTAAAAACTTAAGTCGTCATTTTTTTACAACCTGCGGACTAGACCCATCTTAACTCTGGATCTACCAAGCGACTAGAGGAATCAAATCTCTTGAGATGCAAACATCTTTTTGAGTAAAAAGATATTTCATCCCTTTAGATGCTTGGTGGATCTAGGCAGTTGGTATATTAATGTATATGTAGTTGACATTGAAATATTTTATTTATAATTGGAGTTCTCAATATTAAAATGTTAAAATATGCCCCCTCATATTTTTTTCATGTATATATACATTTAATTTTTATTATTATTAATATTTTCTAAATTAAAATTACATATCAAATCCATATTAGATATTGAAAATTTTACAAATATCCCTCATACATTGAATTAGAAAGAAACTATTAATGGAATTAGAATTCTCATAATCTTTCTCACTAAAGTGAAAATATAAGAGAATTTTCAATTTAAATTACTTTATTTTTCTCTATAAAAAATATCTATAAAATTATGTTATTTAATATGGACATTGAAATATTTTATTTATGGTTGTCAGTAAAATATTTTTTGTTATAAATATATTTTTGTTTTAAATATCACATGTAAATGGAACATAAAATGAATTACACTTAATGTAATATCAATAATAATATTTCTTATCATGAATGAATTACACTTAAAGTAATATCAATAATAATATTTCCTATCATGTGAAAAAATTACATTTATAATTTTTTACTCGTTTCATTTCTTCCTCGTAATAAAAGTTGTTTTTTTTTAACTCTTGGTTACATTATATCTCTATATAAAGTTATATAAGATTAAGGTGTAAATTGAAGTATTGTAATCATAGCGGAAATTAATTTATTTTCTTCTTACTATTTTTAATTTGTTAATTTCAATTATTATTTTACTATTTTTAAATGTAACTTTATGTGACAATATCTCTCCCATAGAGTTGTAGAGTGTTTTTTAATTTGTTAATTTCAATTATTATTTTACTATTTTTAAATGTAACGTTATGTGACAACATCTCTCCCATAGAGTTGTAGAGTGCCTCTCGGGGCAATTAATTTAGATTTAATACAACTAAAAAAAAAATCTATTTTTATAAAATTTATTCTATTAATAAAGTTGTGAGATTTTCAAGCAATTTAAATTTAATATTTATAGCAACTCTTACCAATTTAAATTAAAAATTTATCTTGAAAGATGAGGATAAAGAAATGTAAAATAAGGTTTGCGATCAAGTTACTTGTAGTTGGGCGTTTTCCCTATTGGAAGTTCTCCCTTAAAGAGGCAAAGTGAATTTTTTTTCTAGTAATAAAGATATAACATTTTGATGTTATTTTGGTTCTTTATTTACTATTGTATTGGTTTAAATTTAACATTTTTTAATAATAAATATGAGTTAAATAATATAGTTTAAATAATACAAATTAGTGCACGGGGTATAGTCCACGGGGTCTTGGATAGATGCTTCGTTAAGGAACTCCTTGATGTGAACTCACATGTTCAATTCCCTACCCCAATCAAGGTGATATATTGGATATGATGAAGATGTAGTCATGCCTAGCTTACAAAAAAAATACAAATACAAATTAAATTATCATGAGATATTCACTAAAATTAATTTTTTTTCACATTTCTCCTAGCTAATAATACACCATGTTCACAATGATAACAACATGTCTATTTTAAATAATTTAGTTACAAATACATAAAAAATAGATATTTATTTTACATCATTTAAACAGGAAAAAAAATGCATCACCAAGTCTATTTGAAACTAAACAAATGCCTCTTAATCACCATCATAAATGTGGTGTACTTGGTATGTTCTGAGCGCCCTAGTGCTATCATATTTACCCAATGCACTGCCTAAATAATATTTAAAAATAAACCTATATATCTGTGCATTAGATAACATGAACATCCTGTCTCAGTGCGAAAATGGTATACGTGCGCACTAGTGCAGAAGTGTGACACATTACTATGAAAATTTAAATTTGTGAACCAACAATGGTGTGTCATAGGTAAGTTTGCACCATCTATGATGCGGTTGTGTTTAACAGTGCACCAGATTCAGTGCATGACTGTGTTTTTTGCACACCGATGATTTTTTTTAAGTTGAAAGTTATGTTTCCATGTTAATAAAAACATTTTTCATATATATATATATATATATATATATATATATATATATATATATATATATATATATATATATATATATATATATATATATATATATATATATATGAGTTTGATGTATTTTATATGTCAATCATGTAGCAGAGACGTCAGCAAAGGGAGCAGCAGAAGGAGCAGGAGAAAATGGTAGACCCTTACAATAAGGTCCAACCATGGGAGGACAGAGAGAGGGAGAACACCTAATTGTTGTCCTATAATACACATTCCAGGTGTCTTACCTGGATCTCAGAGGTCCCTGCTACAAACAACCATGGCGTTATGGATTTTAGAAATGGAACTATAAAAAGTTTATACTTTGTTAAACACTACCGGTTCAAATGGTAAAATAAGAGTGAAATTATAAGGAAGTAGTATGGAGAAAAGATATCATATTAGGGTTTGATGGGTCTTACCAGTCACACACCAAACACTGTGAAAAATTGTAAACATGTCTTTCACGCCACTTCTGTATCATACAATTGAGGTCCTTCAAACCAACGACCTGATGTATATGGCTTACGCTCGTGAATTCAATGACATGATGTATATGGTTTGGACTCATGACCTTCAATGATCATTTTGGGCAGGATAGATTTTAATAATATATCACACGCAACACCTTATTATGCAACCTTATCACTTATTATTACCAAACTTATAAAGACATGTCTACTTTAAATAATTTACTTATAAATACATAAAAATAGATATTTATTTTACATAATCTAAATAGGAGAGAAAAACATATCACCAAGTCTATTTGAAAGTTAAACAAATGCCTCTTAATCACCATCACATTATTTATCATTTAATTCTTAGCCATAAAATATTTATTAATTCAACTTTTATTTATAATAACCATTAAAAAGAAAAGTCAAAATTGTTCCATTATCCATGAAGAAAAAATTAAAACCTCTCATGCATCCATGTAAGCCCATTTGTTTCTCTTATGGTCTATAAAATATGTAATAAACATTTTATACATGCATAAGGCCTCCTTTTAGTTTACAATGGTGCATCATAGGCATGTGTGCACCGTCTACAATGCGATTGTGTTTTACAAATCACCGAAGTTGGTGCATGACTGTGATTTTGGTGCACCGATAATGTTTTTTTTAAAATTGAAAGTTATACTTCCCTATTAATAAATACATTTTTTATTTAATAATAAATAAATAAAAATTATATTTTATGTATGAGGCTGATGTATTTTGTATGTGAATCATGTAGTAGAGACGTCAGCAGAGGGAGAAACAACAATTGGAAATACTTAGCGAAATAATGAAAACAAAAACATACAAGAATAGTATAAATGATGAAATAACACAAGTACATATCGCTCTCCATTTTCATCACCTTGATTATCTTCCTCGACGCTTGGCATGATAACATTTTTGTTCTAGGGCCATGTATTAATACGCACCACCAATCCCTATCTAACACGTCTAGGTAAAAACACACATGATTGTAGTGTTTTGGGAAAACATAAAGCTCCCTAGCTTCATGCCACATCTTTCTAAGTTGATAGATATCATCCCCATATCATGATCTTCCTTTACATTATTCCGATCAAAGGTGTCCCACCACTTGCACCTAAAAATAACACATTGGAATGAAGAGAATTCCACTTGAATGATATCTTGTATCTTTCCAATGTAATCTATTATCCCCTGCATTAGGTTTTGATTGCGGTGGCAAGCACAACTAAATTGGTTGAACTTGAATTCCACTCCACAATCTTTTGCCATGCATCCATCATCGGCATCCTCCGTGAGAAAATGATGTCCATATGCCCACATAAATGGGAACAAATGCATCTATAAAAAAGTGAAACAATCACAGTATCATGTGTATAATAATCTGAATATATATAAATGTGTGTGTGTGTGTGTTATAATTCAAAGGTGAAATATGAAGTTAAAATTTGCAGAAAGAGATTATAATTACCGAGTTACTACACCCAATCCCTATGTTTAGTGCATCATCTTCAGCACGCAAGTAACGACTAGATGCACCGATTTCTCTCTGACTTGATCATCAACCCAACTATTATGGCATGTCATTAGCATATTTTCTTTTAAATTGTGAGGATAAGGAACACTTCTACCATTCAACTGTTTGAATTCTTTCCTGTCACTATCTCATTTCCTCCTCTTCTCTTCTCATTTACTCCTCTTCTCTTCATACAATGTGACCCACGGTTGTGTTGCTTCCATATCGTAAAGAATGAATTTGTTGATGGCTTCAATTTCTAAATTCGTTGATGAAATCAAATCAACATATATATATATATATATATATATATATATATATATATATATATATATATATATATATATATATATATAGTACATATGAGATCAAATATGCATTAATATGAAGTTTAGTGTGCAATAGTTATTGTGTAGTAATTTGAAAAGTGATAAGCCTACACTTTTTATCATGTGTCTCTTTCAATTTGTTTCGAGAAGCTCCCCTTCTCTTTTGTCTTCATCCCTTTCATCGTCCCAAACCACTGCACCTAGTGTTTTGTTGATTTACTTGATGTACTCACTAGCATAATAGAATAACTCATACGATATATACCCATTTGCCATAGACCCCTCAAGTTTTTCCCTTTGTCGAATAAAACTTTTCAATTTCTTCATGTACCTATCTAAGAAGAACATCCAATGACAAGAAATGACCCCAACTAATTCAACCTCATCTACTAGGTGAATTAGAAGACGAACCTGCGAGTCCATGAAACTCGTCGGCAGTTCCTTCTCAAACAGACAAACAATCTCATCTATCTCTTAACGCCACCATGGAATTCTATCCATATGGATCTCCTTTGATGTGATCCACCGTATAAATGTAAATAATTTAGATATGGCACGTCGTAGGTCTTGGGAAAAGTCATGGTTCACACACCCACGCACAAGCAAAGGATAATGACACTGAATAGTAAATAGTACATTATACAAAAATTAATTATAAAATATACCATTACATAAAAATAAAAATAAATAATAAAATTAGGTTTTTGACATACATACTCTTAAAAGGTTCAAATAGTCATGCGATTTCAACCCCGAAAAATGATCATCCACAGTGAAGCAATGCCATAGTGAAGACCCATATAAAAAAGGCACCCTCACATTCATTATAACTTCCTTTGCCAAATAAAAATCATCTTTCTTTAAACTCCATGGGACATCACCTTCTTTGAAAGACTAAGAGGGGCCAACCTCTCCTCTAGTTTCTTGTCTTGGCCAATGTTTCTTTTTAGTTTTTGAAGAAACAATTTCTCTCCTAACAACTAATGTGTCACTTTCTTTCACAATATGTGCCTCCATAAAGAATACAAAACATTTTTAAATATATGCATGGGTTCTATTAAGTGGGAAATTTTAAGATGCTCCCAATATGGTAGCTAATAAAAGAAAGATTTCCTTTTCATCCCAATGGAAAATTTCTCAACATAGGTGTCAAATAAATCTGGATCATCGGACATAGGTACCTCATTTGAATCAAACATTTCTACAAACTCCTTCTCCTTCTCTATCTCATATGCTCTAAGACATCCAGCTGGTGTTGTTATTGTAGGCCTTTGGGTTCTCTCCGGTTTACCATTGAAAGCAGATGTTTCTCTTCTATAAGGGTGTTCTTTTGGGAGGAATACCTTGGAGAAGTCATACACTGGCTTTCGTAGGTGTTCAGACCACCTAACCTTCAGAGAGGTCCACAACATTAACATTCATGATACCCTTTTGTTACAAGACCTGCAAAATTATTGTATACAGGTTGACACGTTAGCGGCCATGAAGATCTAAAAAATTGCGACGAATCAAATTAATATGAGAAACAATATTGTTACTGTTATCACAAAATCAGACCCCTGATAGGCTGCTGATCACGAAGACTTTGAGTAACTATTTCAAACCAAATTTTGGCTGAGGCTTAGCCTCCCCAACCTGAGAGGGCTCTCTCACAAGATTAAAGATTTTTGATAATGAATAAGATGGCTAACTCTATGAAACAAGTGAAGAAATATGAATGGTTGAACATGATCAGTAAGCATCCATTGGGCTTATGGAGTCAAGAAATGCTTCAGTATGACAATAAAATTAGCTTTACATGGAATTCAGGGCATCTAGAATTCAATGTATGAAGGGTACATCAGTAGCATAAAGGAAAACACAGTCTACAAATGTATGAAGGAAGCTAGAGCATAACCAATGAATTCTAAGTATCATACATTCATACTACTGCAAATAAGGAGATAAGGACAAACATAAACAAGCCACCATTGCACCATTGAACTCTTTCTGAATCCTGAGAAGTAAAGCCAAATTCTGCATTCATAAAAACATAATCTTCTACAATGGCACAATATGAGTCTTTCTCTGAAAATTTACAACCCTTTGTGCATTACATCTTCTTCTATATATAGAGCTCTTTGCATAACTTAGATTTCCCCTCAAGAATGAGGGGAATTCGAATTCATCCTACTATGACACCTATTGATACTTAAAACTAACTATTAAATGCAAATGACACCTAAGTAGCAGTCCTAGAGACCTAATACAATTAGGAGTGTAACTCCTTATCATGATTACAACAACCTTATCTAAGCATTTAAAGCATTCTTTGACAACTTTCAACCTCAAGAAGTCGAATTTGATGAAGCCTCCCACGTGGTCATCTGACTGCTGAAGACAAACCCTAGAAATTAGGGAACATGTTTCCCTGTTCTTAGGTTTAGGATCCATGAAAATGGCACGTGGGACAGAGCCTTTATCTCCTCATCCATGACACATTTTTCAAAACTGAAGGAGGTTTTTGTATTTTGGTATGTTAGGAAGAAAATCATCTTTCAGTTTTAAAAATTGAGTTCTCAGCTGCTCAGGACCCCTTCTAGAAGTTGACTAGTAAACGCAGAAAGCAGAGTTTTTTATGCTGAAACAGGGTTTTTTAGGGATTTCGTAGCGCGCTACGAAAACTCCTAGTTTAGTGATTTCGCAGCTAGTTTCAAAATATTTCCAACATGATGTGAGATATGACTTCTAAACACCTGGTAAGGCTTCTAGGACATGGAATGAGGCTGCCAAACTTTATTTGGAAAAGAGATATGACCTTAAAAGATTTCTATCCTTATGACCTAACCCTTAAAGCATGAAATGACCTAGAGACCCTTTAACACCATGACTAGAAGAAGGGTTTGTAAATGAGAATGACAATAATTGTGATGAGATGACTCAAAACTTATAAGACTATGACTAGAAACAAAGCAACTTTCCAAAGCTTAGAGACAAAGATTTTAGGGTGATAACAATTACTAAACAAATCATTAAGAATGTAATTTACCAAAGCAAACTCCTAAGCTTGGATAATCACATATTTTGTAAGAACATATGCTATACAATGTAGCAATCCTCTTTATTATGATGGGTCTTGATACATCATATACATATCCCTTCCCATAATTTCTTAAATTCATATACCAATGGCTGTAAGTAGACATCCATATTCTTAGCTTGTCTTTTACCAGGGACTATGAGAGCCAACATAAGATATTCATTCTTCATGGACAACGATGGGGGCTTATTGTTATTGATCACTACTACATGCCAAAAATAATAGTTGGTGTTTTGGAGGGAATATGGGTTGATACAATCCATAGCTATGCTAAGTCGTAGACTTTATATATCATCCTTGAAGTTTTTAGGCCATGTATCCTCTATATGCTTCATAGCTATTGAATCTGTTGGGATTCACATAATTCCTGAATCACTTTTGTGTGAGGCATGCCATCCTTGCAACATAGCTAATTATTTATAATGAAAGAGTCTTTGAATCCTTAGGATTATAGGCATGTGCCTCGATATCTTATGAGGAGGACCATGTGATTTACCCTTCTTTTTTTTGAATTATGGTACCTGTCATGCCCACATTTTCGACATATCTCTTTGTTAGCATATTCTCCTTTATATATAATACAATCATTCAGACATGCATGGTATGATATGTACTCAACACCTAACATTTTCAATAACTGCTTTCCCTCTTCGCAACTACCTGGAAAGACATTATCACTCGGAAGAACGTTATCTTTAAATATCTTGTAGTTGGTGGGGAATATAATTGTACAATGTCAATATTTAACATTCATAAAATCAACCATTTTTAAATTTTATTGTGTGACAAAATATAAGGAACTTAGTCGATCATGCAAGTAAATCACCTCAATATTGCTGAGAAACCTACGTTTGACATGCCAAACTTTTATTTCACGTTGTACAACAACATCGTTGTCCCAGTTGAATAGACTTTGACTTGTTGTCAAGTCCAAATATTTCAGGCTTTCAAATAAGGTATCAATGATATGAGCATCATCCCCTAGCTCATCGTTCTGGAATGAATATACCAACATTTCCTCCATGGAATTTGTATCTCGTAAGTAATCATCCATACCAACCTCTGTTTGATTGTCTCCATTGCCAACTTGTGATGAAGACCTTCTATTGTTGTAGTCATTCCTAATTGTTGAATCGGGACATAGTGGGAATTGAATAGGTGGTTGATTCAACCATTCTTTGTATGCTTCATCTCTGAGTCTTGCTCTTAATGAAACTCTCTTGATTTGATTTTTTAGTGGGGTGCACAGAAAGATGATAGTTGGGTTGCTCATCATCACTATAATCCTAATTGTTTGGTACCGGTTTCTAGCATTCCAAAAAAATAAAAATAAAAATAAGTTATCATATCAGTGCTCTTTCGCATAAAAATGCACTATTACGTTTAAATAAAAAACAACACTGGTACACAATTGTTTCCTAAATTTAGAAAATAAAAATGAATTACACTGTCTCGGTGCTCTTTTAAATATATACCACAGCGTTACATTAAAAAAATAATAGCATCATTTCGAGATTTTGAAAAAAAAAATCAGGTCGGTGCGTTGAAAAAACACGGCACCCCATAAATCCTGGTGTGATTTTTACATAAACGCACCGATGCGCTTGAGTATTGAACGCACCAATGTGCGGAGAAATAGAATGATAAAAAAAATGAATTTTTTTCTTTTTATAAATTTCAAAAACAAGTAGCAATTGATTTTTTGAAACCTAATTTCATAAAATCTTTTAAATAGTAAAAAGTTATTCACAATTTCATTATTTTACCCAAAATTTCAAGCGAGTGATTTGTAAGAGAGATATACCGAGAGAATTGTGCAGCATCAACATAATACTTTGGAGCAATAGAACTATTCAGAAGATCAAAAGCTAAAAGGTATGGTGATTCACTCAAAAACCTACATAGTAAGTTTTAAATTTTATTGTTTATTTTACTAATAAAAAAAATTATAATTTCTATTAGGGTTTAATTAAAAGAGAGATCATTTGCAAGAGAAGATCAAATTAGAGCTGCAAAATATTTTGGATCCACTAAAAGATCAAAATTTGAAAGGTATGGTGGTTCATTAAAAAACCTTGGATAATAAGATCTTAAATTTTATTGTTAAAATATTTTACAATTTCTGTTAGATTTATTCACAATTCACCAAAAAAAATAAATTAAAAACACACACATATATATAATTTTAAAAACCTTGTATAATAAAAAATTTACTATAAATTTTACTAGTAAATTTTTTACAATCTTTGTTACCTTTTTTTTTAAGCAAGCTTGGCAGGACTACATCTTCATCATGTCTAATTTATCACCCTAATCGAGATGGGGAATTGAACCTGTGACTTCACATCAAGGATTGTCTTAACATAGCACCTGATCGCCATCTATCCAAGACCCCGTGGAAGATCTTTGTTCCTATTTAGATTTAATTAAAATTCAGAAGAAAAAAAAAAAACAATAAAATGCAAAACTTACCTTAAACCCTTGCTTCTGCAATCACGTTTTTCATGTATTTCTCCTTTTTGTGTACCCTGGTCCATCGAAAGTATGCAACATTGGTATTCCTTGGATGAGGAATCAAATTTTGCATCCAACGAGTGTTTCCACTCGAAATTTGATTAAACCCATAGGGAGATAAGTTGAAAATACAAGTTGAAAAAATAGTTTTTTTCTTTTTTCCCTCTAAAATTTGATGATGTAATCTAATATTTTCTTATTATTTCCACTATTATTTTATAATTTCCTTAGAGCTCCATTTTAGACCTAAAAATTCACCTAATGCATACAGAGTTTTTCCTCCCAACTAAAGAGATTCCAACTGGATTTTACTTCGTCCTCATTAATATATTGTATACAACAATAGACTTCAATCTACCTAATCCAATTGTTTAGTTTCTTTGCATTAGATTCTCAATTAAACATGGGAAAATCAAATTTCACATATAACTTTAAAAATGGCTTTTTAGCCCCCGATCGGGATGCGGGTCGATGTCAGAAAGGCCACGCTAGGAGTCTATATGTGTAGTATGAGGGTCCTAATAACCGCTGCCCCCCACAGGCTCAAGGCAGGTGATGCGGTGTCCTTCGAAATGAATGCATGGATGGTAAGTGGGCAAGGTGGCGGGGAAGGAATAATGTAGGGTGGTGGAGAAGGCAAGGCCATTCGACATGCAGGGCAGGTGAGAATGGCTGTGAAGAAGGGTGGAAATACAAAGTTGGGGAAGGTCGACAACAAGAGGGGAACCTTGGTCGTAGACAAAATCCTGAATCTGGGTATGTAATTTGGTCATATCTCTGTGTTGATTCTATGATCTGGTTTGGGTTCTGTTGGGGGGAAGGGAGGGGAAAATGCCCAACGCAATGGGGATTAGAATTTTATGGGTGATAATGGTGGTGGAAAGGGCATGCCATGGCTTGGTTTTGCATTTTTACTCTCTCCCAATTGGGCCAGAACCATGGATGTGGAGCGGGAAAAAGCGAGCTGTGAAGCTATGCAGGTCTATGCTTAGTTTTTAAGGCCGGGGGGACAAGGGATAGCACCATTGCAATTCAAGAGGGGCTAGGAGCTGAAGAGAGAGGATAGAAAGAGTTGAGGGAAGGGGGATGGGGATACAAACATGGCAATAGGATGCAAAGCAACCATTGGAAGAGCTGGAACCTATATAGCCCTGAAGGCAAAGCTAGGAACCCTATGTGGCAAACTTGTCGGAGGGGCAAACGAAGCTAAGGCATTCATCTGCTGGCTAAGGGTGCAAGAAGATGGAATCACTGTAGGCATCCTGCCAGGCTCGAGAAGGGCCTGCGAGCTCGACTTGAGATGCAGCGGGACGATCGACATATAATCCATAGCAAGGGTGAGGGGCACTATGATGGGCCTTGGGAGAAGAGTCTAAAACACACCCCCCTTTGGCATCTATGGTCTCTGGGCTACCCTTACACTCATGCGAAGAAGTATGGAGGAGAGGAAATTCATGAATGGCAAAGGTTGGGTGTTGAGAAAAGTTTGACAAATCTAACTTTGTTTGGATGTCAACAGAGCTCTGTCGAACAGGTCATGGCTCGAGCAGTGAGAGGACACAGGCACAACTAGAGAGGCACGGCCCCCTGGAAAGACAAGCGACCGAGCACGTCGGAAGCTCGCAGGGGTCGTAAACCTTTAGAGCACCTCATCGCAGAGGCAGCCGCTGCATACCAAGATAGGATGGATGCTGGAATTCAGAATTTGATGGAAGACAGAGAAGAGGATATTAAGCAAGAAAGCAGGATTGAGGATGAGTTGGACAATTGGAGGTTGTTGGTCCCGAATCCAGGGAATACTCGAGGGAGAATTACACAGTTTAAACAAACGCTCTACCTGTATTACTTAATGAAGAGCCTACTTGGAAAGACGATGGAACAAATCTATGTCGGGATGGTGGTTACGGTCCAGGGACTATTGAATTACAAAAAAGATATGGAAAAAAATATTTTCTAGCTGCACAAACAGGACGTCAAGATGGATAAGATTCACCACCACATCCCTTGAATTCTGGAGTTGTATCGAATTCTAGGGGTTACTGCTGAATATCCTACTCTGTCACATCCGCCTTTGAGGAGCAGAAAGACTAGATTACCCCATGCATGATTTTGGTTTATGTGGCTAGCTTTTAATTTTCCTGTTGCATATGTTAGTTTTTACACATCCCTTGCATTCTGGAGTTGTATGGAATGCCAGGGGCTACTGTTGAAGATCCTTCTTCTGTCACATCTGCCTCTAAGGAGTAGAAAGACTAGATTCCCCCATGCATAATTTTGGTTTATCCGGCTAGCTTTTAATTTTCCTGTTGCATATGTTAGTTTTTACAGTTATGTAGTATCTAGACATGAGATCGAGACTTATCTAGCCTAGCTAGAAAGACTAAAACAATTCTGTTTTTGGATGGCTTATAACGCTGACCGGTGGCCAACAAACTTGGTTTCCCCTCAAGGCAAGTTGAGGCCACTAGTTAATCTGTTTGGTGTAAATTTTCCTACTATATAATAGAAAATGGAATGGATTTGCCAAGCTTAACAAAAAAAATGGCCTTTTAGAATCATTTCTTTGATAACTATTTCTATGATGAGAATGAGGGGAAAATGAAGGGCTTGAACTTGAAGATGGAGATTCAAGAGGTTCACCTCTAGCTCCTCGGTGTACATACGTATTATCTTTTGTGGGAGCTCCCTCTTTATTTCCCTCTTTTGATATTCTCCTTTCATAATCTGCAAACAAATTCTTTACCTAATATTCCATCTGGTAGAAGGCCTTGTGGAAAGAATGCTCATTCTCTGTGCACATGTCATTTTCCGCCATTATCTTTCTTTATGTTGCACATCCAATCTCAGGGTTAAAATACTTGTGTTTTCCTTTACCTTTTTTGAGTTGGCCCCTGGTATGAATCCACACTCACAATTCACATCAAAGAAGACCACTTTGATATCAACATGATCCAGGATATTTTCTTTGGTGATGTTAAATTTTTTTTCTTAAAAATCATGAAAATACCATAAATGCAACATCCATGAAGAAGCAACACAAAATGAAGACAATATAGGCAATGCACCATGATTTGTTAACGGAGTTCACTCGCAATGTGTGAGCTACATCTCCATACCTAGCTTCAAAATGGAGAGGCCTATATATTACCTCAGCAAAGTAATGGAAAATACATCGCAATACCTCACATATGGGGATGACCCAAAGTCCTCTTCTTAGACTGCAACATACTCCATACCAGCAGCTCTGCCTCTTAATTCTACAACTTTAGAGTATGAACACAACCACCTTCTGACATGTGCAAGATTACCTTGAAGTTTGTGCCAATTTTTAATTAACACATGTTGGATTCTACCATGATCTCTCAGATCTACTACTCATATCCTAATTTTAATTGCACCAATGGATTTCTTGCAAAATTTTGAGAAAAATGAGTTTAAAATTGACCAGGTTCTAGATTATCACATCCCCCTCAAAATTTGTGCCACAACAAATCAAAATATTTTGGCAGAATATTCTTAAGAATATTCCCCATCACAAAATGTGTGCCCTTACTAGGCCATGGGCCACCTCCACTTAGTTTTGTGCATTGAATTATGTGCAGGTCCTCATCTGCTCATGGGTCTACAAGGGCTCTTCCCCCAAGCCATGAAATAAAGAACATTTATATTGTTGGGAATCATGATTATCATTAGACCAAAACCTAGAAGTATTAGTTAACAATCGCATTGCCAAAGATAAGGATCAACGAGAGGCGGTTAGTCCATTTCACGAAACACACGGGGAGCGTTGGTTTATCCAATGTCCAACAATCTCCCCCCCAACATGAGTCAAGTGTGTATCGAACTTGTGACCTACGCTGTAATATCACTTGTTGGGAATCACGATTGTCATTAGACCAAAACCCGCGGGTATTAGTCAACGATTGCATCACCAGAGATAAGGATCCACGAGAGGCGATTATTCCATGTCATGAAACACACGGGGAGAGTTGGTTTATCCAATGTCCAACATATATAATATATTTAGGGAAAATATTTCAAAGAGAGTCATTGGCTCACATGGCTAGCGTAACTATGTAAATAGTTTAGTTGATGATAAGTCCTCGGGTCAAACCTTGTGGACTCCAAATTTTAACATATTGTTTCAAGCATAACCCAAATGGTATATCACTTTGGCGTGTTGGTTAAATATAACCAACATAAAACTGCGGACTTCAATAGACCATAATCGACTAACGGGGGGTTGCCATATGGCACCCCCATTCGAGCCACATAAACTTGCTATTGGCTAACTAGATGTTGTCACATGGTAGTCTCAGATTGATCCACACAATTTCTACTTCAACCATTCACTCGGCACCATGTGTCAAATCCTAAACTAGCCACTTGTCCATTGCGTCAATGCCACGTGTCAAGACCAAGTGCTACCATGTCAGTTGTGGGTTCCCATCTATTGATCATACCTGCTGATTGGGTTACCATGTGGCAGCTTATGGGAGTTCCACATGGCACCCTGGGGTCCCATCTGAACATGTTTTTGTTGATTATGCCAAACTTCATATGAGCATTTATTCCTCATACAGACTTGGATTAAGGTCAGATTTGCACCATTGGAATCGTCTCAATGAACTCTATGACTTGGTTCTAGTTTTTCTAGGAATTGGGAACTTCAAATTTTTATCCTTTTTTGGATCCTCATGGGTCACCTAGAAACACCCCTTTCTAAGGGGACAAATAGAAGCACCCCTTTTCTAGGGGTATACCCATAAGTCTCCCTTTTTGGAAAACACATCCTCGATACTTGGGAAATGTTTCCCTTGTTTTTCTGCATGTCTCCCCAAAAGGATGACATTGGGAAATGCCTCCCCAGGGATCCCCCCATCTTGTGGGAAACATGGAGGGCACACCCGCTACCCTCGAGGATACATCCCCGTTGTCAGGCGGAAAGAGTCGATAGTGCGGACACAACCAACCTCCCTAGGAGCCTAAGACTCTCTAGTGACAAACAAGACAAACAAGAGCAATCCTTCTCTAAACATGCATTTACTATACGAGAAATCAAGTGTTTAGATCCTACATGTAGTCCAACGCTCTTGTAGCAGTCCAGCCTCGCTGATCCGGATGAGCTCCTCCTTCACTTCGAAACCTGCATTCACTAACAACCAAACGATTAAATAGCACTTGATAATCTCATAAAATAAAACATATTTAACACATAGACCAAGGAGTACATGAAACAACTCATAAATAACAAGTTATTGAGAAGAATGGACTCATTTGCATTAATAGGAAACAAAAGGAACAATTACAACCTGAGCCTTGGTGTTGTGCAAGTCCCTCCCAGGGTCCATCAAGAGTTCTCCTTTACTTTGACAAAGCTCACCCACTTCCAAATAGAACAAGCAAAGATGGCAATCTCTCCTCACAAGCTTCTAAATGGGAGTCCTAATTCCAGCAGCATCTACCCTTAGAAATGTTTAGCTTTCAACCTCTCCTCCTTCTGGCCCAATGCGTGTATTTATAGTGCTCAAGAGGAAGTTAATCAGGTCCACCATCAATGGGATAATCCCCTCTTTGGATGGGATAGCTCCCTTATTGATGGGATAAGTTCCTCTTTGGTAGGGATACATGAACCATCTGGAGGCGCTTCATACACGTCAAACATACTTCTAGAAGCCTCTAGAAATGACCACAAGTAACTTTTTTGGAGTGAAACTTGCGCCTTTTGACCTTTACAGGGGTATGCACCTGCCCCTTTACATACAGAGCGTACAAGTACGCAGCTTTTGTGAACATCAGGTGCGTATACGCAGGTAAGGCCGAGAGAATCTGCGTACCCAGAGATAAATCACATTTACAAAGACTTTCTCTCTTTTTGGAGTTTGACATGGAGAGCAGAGGCATAAGACTTGCCCAGGAGGATAGCATGACTGTTGATAGAGCCATACTAACTGTAAATAGCCATGGTGACATTTTTTAGTGTAACAGATTGCCCCCAAAAGTGCGAAGCCTGTAGTAGATTAGGGTTTTGTATTATCTAGGAAGGGTGAAGCGCTTAATCATTTCAAGGATTATCTCGTGGAGAGCCTGGTTATAACCTGCAATTTTCAACACAAAATACATGTATAAGATTATATCATCGCTGAGGTAGGCATTCCCATACTCAGATCAAAACTTTAACTAACAGACTAACTACTCTGATACAGGAATGATTTTGCAGTACATCATAGTCATAGACCTGCGTAGACACAGTATGGACGCAACCATCTGTTTATAATTGGTCTACTATATAATGAATACAAAACTCTTCGCAGCCTGGATGGTGGAAACTAGATCCAGGGTCTTCATCTCCACTCCCCGAATTGGTACAATTCTAGCCATGCGAATAAATGAGTTGATGTCGAACATGGTAGAAACCACTTGATTACCAGTCGATGATGTAAACCGTTAACAAGTGTGAGAGAGACCACCAGTAATGTCAATGGTTCTCAAAGTACCAAGTACAATCCATGAGATGTGAATAAATGAGTTGATGTCGAACATTTCACGGAATCCTTCGATCGAAAGTCAATGATGTAAACTGACGTCAAAGGCGAGAAACCTGCCATTGATGCATGCAGACTTCAAGGTACTGACGATTTCTAAGTCATCTCTCTAGATAATGTGCTGATGTCGATAGAAAGCGAGCCGTTGCAGGCAAGCCCACAACACGAAATCATTGTTCAAGTTGAAGAATGTTGCTGTAAGGACTGACTCAGGGATGGTCAAATGGATGACAAGTATTTTGCAGATGAAAGTTTATTTGCAGAGACTTCTTGAACACGTAACGACACAACAGATGGTTTGGCTACGATTGACCCAAAGTTAATACCCGGAAATGGTTGAAGACTTTCAAAGTGGTTTGATCAACTTTTAAGGCAAAGGATTTCCCAACCCAGGTGAACAGAAAGTGTCGTGTTCAAGAGCGGTGATAAGGTTCTTCTGTAACAAAGGATAACAAATAGGTTTATTCTTCTCTCTTTTCCCCCACCATTTTTGGCAAGTACCTCTTTATTTTTAACAAGCTTGAGGAGGATAACATATGCTTGATTATAAGCTCATCCTTCGGATGAGTCCAACCTAGTTTTGATTCGAACCCTAGGAAGGAGTGGTTCGTTCCTGTTTGTAATTGAACAGGTCCTTTACTGTGAAATTTTAACGAGCCCAGTATAGGAGAAACTCGGCGTTTTTCAATTTTAGAGAGTCTGAAAAACTTAAGAAGACTCCAGGTTGAACTTTTTCATAAATTTGTGTCCCCCAAGCCCGAAAAAGTATAAAATAATACCTGGGAGAACCGCTTGATCTTACGACCAAGGAGTACTTTCATGATTAGTGTCTCTGACCTGAAAAGTAAAAAGCGATCAAGGACACGTTGTTTTATTTCCGTATCGAGTTTGAAACGACAAAAACCCGGCAATCTTTTCCTGTTTTTACGGTCAGAAAAGAGCTATAAGGGGACCGTCTTTTAATTCCGTTTTAACGAGTGTAAAAGAAACGCTCGGCAATGTTTTCATGTTTTAGGAGTCAGAAAAGAGCTTAAAATATGACTCTGATGTTTTGGTTCGTGAAAAATGATGATTTTACTCTAAAGTCCTTTTGTCCTGCACAAAAACGACACATTACTCATACCTGTTTAAGATAGGTAAAAATACATTGAAAAATGTTCTTTCATGGTGAAAAATAAACAAACTTAGCATTCATTCATCCAAAAATCCTATAAAAAGACTTTTTACCATGTCATTTTTACCATTTTACTGTTGAGGTTGAGAAAAGGGCTTTTGACAAGAAAACTTCCTGTGGTCATTGCGGAGAATCCGACCATCAGAATCGAACGCCGTCTCATCAGGTATTCTACAACATCCTTCTCTTGCTTTCCATCCGTTTAAAATTCATTTTTAGGTTTTTATTTGATTTTTTGCAGGTCTTGGGGTTTCAAGATGCGCCCTTCGGGGTACGCAGGTCATGCACTGCTGACCTACGTACCCCGATATTTTATCAATGGGGAAATTACCAGGTGTACGCACCCGGCCTTAAGGGAAGCTGCGTCCAGACGCTCTGTTCCTAAAAGCCGGGGTGCGTACCCCGCAAAACGCATTTTGAAACCTTCATTTCTCCAAAATGAACCAAAATTTTGAAATTTTATGGATTCTAACAGATGTTTTATGATGTGCAGGGTGCACACCATGCTTGATTGGCGCGAAAGAGAACACGAGGATGTTGATTTGGCCGCAATAGGTCATCAACCTTCTATTGATGCGTTAAAGGCATGCGGACTCTATAAGTACTGGGCCATACCTGGCATGAGGGGCCAGGTGCCATTCCTTGAGTGGCTGGTTGAAAGGTGGAACATTCAGGAGCAATGTTTCTACATTGGAGAGCACCAGCTCGAGATAGAGCCCTCCGACATATATTTTCTCACTGGCTTGCCTAACAGGGGTGAGCAACTTTCGCTATTCGGGACTAGGCCGGGTGGCCAATCCCTTGCTAGTCTCCGGCTAGAGTGGTGCAACAATCAAAACCAGGAGAAGGGGATAGAAATCAAGTACATATCCCGACCTGAACTTATGGTGATAGCCTTTACTGTTACCAGACTTTGCGCCGCGGCCGCTTTGCACCATGCCACCGGGTCCCAAATGCGGATGGCTAGACTGCTTCCAAGGCACCATTTTCAACTGGTGCGATGCTGTGTTGGCCAATATGAAGGGCCAACTAACGAGGGCAAAGAGAGGACAACTGAAGACCTTTGGATATGGGCCTTTAGTCGTGAGCTTTGCCCTAGAGAGAGTTCCAATGCTGATCCCCCAGCATCTTACAGTTCCAGTTGGGGCTCCTCGGGAGTCTAAGTTGACGAGATGGGTTGCGGTAATGGCCCGGCATCCTGACGAGGGAGCAGCAGTTGTTCGATTTCCTGATGGTTACTTTTGCTGGCTAGAGAACCAGGTCTTTGCTATTCAGGACTTTCCTTATGCCGGAATGGATTTTCGGAATGATCCAGACATGGTTCTTCCACAGGGAGAACAGTGGGACGACAGAGGTATTTCATTTTTCACAAGTTTTTAAATTATGTATTTTTTTTTGTTTTTATATATCGCCTCAAAACTGACAGCACAAATTTTCAAAATGCAGATGTAGGTCCACGGCGTCCAGCCAACCTCCGGGCTTTTGAGAGGAGAGTACCAGCTGTACCAGCACCAGCCCCACAGGATGCGGCCGCAGAGACCTTAGCCGAGCTGGAACAGGATCTAGAGCGTCTGACGGCGGGTATACCAGAGACCACCATAGATGACATTCCCATTCGACTTCAGCACTATGTGGTCGCAGTCCCAGGACCTTTTAGGAGGTTCCTGTGTAGGGTAGCGCGGGCAGTGGTCTCGTATAGAGAGCACCACCAGTGATTGGCTAGTCACTTTTGTAGACACATATGACATTTTTGGTTTTTTGTACTTATCATTTTTGCCGATCATAAGGTGTTTTTCAACCTATGATCGAAGACGATGTATATTTTTGACACACTCCTATCTATATATATATATATCATTATTACCGGTTTATCTTGTTTAACATATGTGATGAAATGTTTTTAAATTTACTTGCATGATTATCGTAAATGTCTGTCCAACATTCGAGAAGAAATTGCATCTGCTAATGTATTTAAAGACCTTGGAATCTGTTGATATTCAATGTAATCAAATTCACGTTCCAAGAGACGCACTCTCAAAAACAACCTTAATAACACAGGATTTCTAATGGCATATACTCTATTAAGCTGTAATACAACGAGTTCAGAATCTAACCTCACTATCAAACGTCGAATTCCAAATGCAATAGATTCAGACAATAATTCAACCACTGCACTGTCTTCTGCAATGTTGTTTGTCGTTTGAGCGAGGCTCACCCCATGCATAGAAACTCACTCGTCAGAGGGCGAATAGATAACCCAAGCTGCGGAAGAGATATTCTGTGTACTACAACAAGCACCATCGGCAAATCCAATGTACGTTTGGAGAGGCGTCGACATCTGCAATATCAAGAGTAAAACCAAGATAAGCCAGAATAACGAAGAAAAACACACTTTCTAAGCTAAGCACACTATCTAAACTAACAAACATACTAGCTAGAAAGAAAACCTAACCTAACTAAAAATTCTCCATACCCACCATTTAAGCATAATACCTCTTTAGGTAAAGTCCATTTCTGGGTTTACCCAAAGAGTCCCCATCAAAATCTACCAGCTCATAGGCCCCTTTTGCTAGCTTTCGCTTTACAATGTAGGGTTCATGCCACATAGGAACGAATTTTCCAGCACCTAGCTTATCGTTAGCTTGATCATATAATAGCACTAGGTCTCCCTCCGAAAAACTCCGAGGGGTCACATTTCTATCATACTGAGCTTTCATTCGCTTCGCGTGAGTCTCGATTGCCAATGCAGCGTCACGTCGAGTCTCATCTAATTGAGCTAAGTATAATAAATGTTTCTCCTCTTCGGAAGTAGCTGGGAGTAATTCGACAGCCATTTGAAGTGATGGGATTTCGCATTCAATGGGTAACACAGCTTCCAAGCCATAAACTAGCTGGAAAGGAGTGAACCCTGTTGAAGTTTTCACTGAAGTTCGGTATGCCCATAGCGCTGAAAATAACATGTTGTGCCAATTCGACCGATGAATACCAATGATTCGTCGGATCATGATAACCAGAACTTTGTTGATAGACTCAACCAAACCGTTGGCTTGCGGATAATAAGGAGTAGAGCTATCGTGACGCAAACCAAGCTGGCTTGTAAGCTCAGTCATCATGATGTTTCGAAAATGGCTCCCATGGTCAGTGATGATTGCTTGCGGGACACCAAACCTAGTTATAATGTGATTGAATATGAAAACTGCAGCTGTTTTGCCGCTTGCGTCGAATGTAGGCATCGCCTCGGCCCATTTAGTAAAATAATCAACCGCGAGGATGATATACGCATGCCCCCCGGCCGAGTGAGGGTTACAAGTAATAAAATCGATACCCCATTTGGCGAAAGGACCAACGGAAATTATAGGATGGAGAGTAGCAGGTGGTGCGCGCATCTTGCGATCAAACACTTGATAGTTGTGGCACTTTCGGACCGCAATGATACAATCTTTAAACATGGACGGCCAGAAATAGCCAGCGCGCAACACCTTCTGAGTTGTGGCATACCCAGACATATGACCACCACATGCTCCAGAGTGACAATCATTCAAAACCCTCTCAGCCTCTTCGTGAGTTAAACAACGTCGAAAAACTAAGTCTGCCCCCCGTCGATAAAGTGTATCTCCAATAATTCTGTATTGCTGGGATTGAAACCGAATTTTTCGACGTTCCGACTTTGAAGCTTCAGGCCGAAAGGTTTGGGTTTGGAGATAGATGATTATATCCCCGTACCACGGATCTAAAGTACTGATAAGAAACAAATATTCGTCCGCAATGGACTCCTCTGCCACAGTTTCCGTGTCAGCATGCGGGAAATCACACATTAATTCCGCAAAAACTAAGGATTTCTTAGACTTGGACTTCTCGAACTCCAAGTCGAACTCTTGCAGGATAACGATCCATTTAGAGTACTTGCCCCCTAGCAGTTGTTTAGTCAAAATATAAATCATAGGGTTGCAATCCGAAATAACTGTAGTTTTACGGAGAAGAATGTAGTGACGAAAACGCTGAACAGCTTGAATGGCTGCCAGGGCCAATTTCTCCACATGCGAATATTTTAGCTCAGTGGGGTTTAATGTCCTACTAAGATAATATATCACATGTTCCGTTCCGAATTCATCTTCTTGGACTAACACCATTCCAATAGTGGAATGCGAAGCTGCGAGGTATAAGAAGTAGTCCCGGTTGTAGTTGGGAGGATGCAACAACGGTGCATGGGTCAACGCGTGCTTAAGTGCATCAAAAGATTGTTGGGAAATCTCGTCCCAAAAGAATTGAGCGTTCTGTTTCAACAACCGTGTAAAACCTTTAGTGACCTCGGCATAGTTTGGAATGAATCGGCGTAAAAAGTTTGCTTTCCCTTGCAAACTTTGGAGTTGGCGCAAACTCGAAGGAGGAGGCAATTTGATGATAGCTTTGACCTTCGAGGGATCGACGCGAATGCCGGATTTTGAAACAACAAATCCCAGTAATCGACCCGTTTCTATACAAAAGACACACTTGTGGGGATTCAACCGAATACGATAATGCCTACACCTCATAAAGATTGCTCGTAAGTGGACAAGGTGATCAGCTCGATGTAAAGAATGAGCAGGCAAATCATCGAGGTATGGTTGCACAATGTGCTTGATATCATGAAATGCGTAAGACATCGCTCGTTGAAAGGTGGCTCCGGCATTCTTAAGCCCAAAAGGTAATTTGCAGTAAGCAAATGTCCCCCATGGACAAATGAATGCCATTTTTGGTTGATCGGCAGGTAGAATATTGATTTGATTATAGCCCGAAAAACCATCCATAAAGGAAAA
Source organism: Pinus tabuliformis (assembly GCA_031772625.1). Taxonomy (NCBI): domain Eukaryota; kingdom Viridiplantae; phylum Streptophyta; class Pinopsida; order Pinales; family Pinaceae; genus Pinus; species Pinus tabuliformis. The sequence continues at coordinate 671,813,165 of CM062809.1, read as the reverse complement.
CATTTCACTTCTGGCACAATCATCAATGATTTGATCGATATAAGGCGTAGGATAGTTGTATTTTGGACAAGCTCGATTTATATCCCTATAGTCGATACAGATTCTTATTGTTCCTTGTTTCTTGTTAACCAGAACAATATTCGATACCCAATCCGTTAACGGGATTGGATAAATGAAACCTGCTTTCAATAGCTTCTCGACTTCTACTTTAATCGCAGCCGCTTTTCCAGGGTGAATCTGACGCAACCGTTGCCGGACGGGTTTAGCGTCTGGGTGGGTTTTTATTTCATGAACAATAATGGAAGGATCGATTCCTGGCATTTCCTCGTAAGACCAGGCAAACACATCGCGGAATTCTTGGAATAGAACCTTGTAAGTTTGAATTTCATTTTCTGTACATGAGGCACCTATATGAATGTTTTCCTCAATTCCGGGCTTCACTGAAATGTCAATGGGAATAGTGCGAGAAATATTCCCTAAATTCAACTCTGAATCAGGATTTCGTTGGATTCTGAGCGTCTTTGACATATTCAGCGGTAAAAATAGATGAAAAATCGTTTTCAAAAGCATCATCCTCAGGTAAAAACGAAGATCTATGATGGAGATCTTCCCATGGTAGATCGTCTACACTTAGGATTTCGCGAAGTTGCTCGTCAGATGACACGACTTCGGGAAACGCTATCCGTTCTGAGGTTGATGTGAAAAGTGATTCCTCACTGACCACATTCATTTGGTCGATTTAGGTCGAACGCGAGTCGGTAAAAGACATGACGGCTTCATAAGCAATTTCATATGGACTCAAAGGCATAGCATCGCCGAATGAGTCTATCTCAGATTCAGGTAGGACAATCCAAGGATCGTCGTGAATAATGGTGTCTGATGTAATCATATGAATTGACGCAAATGAAGGGTCTGCGTTGATTGGAGGGAAAGGAAAAGTTCCCAGTAAACCGGAATCTTTAACTAAACCTACGCCAACATCCCTGTAAGGGATTGTCGTCTTACCGACATGTTGGATACTCTCTGAAGAGGCTGGGTCAGATGAAAAGTATGTCAGCTGATCAATTGTCATGATCTTGCCGTTATGTGGACACTTTATTACTCTGAAGACCGATGAAACGACCGCTGTCATAGCATATGAAAAACTTCAACCCAAAAGAAGGTTGTAGTCTAGAGGGGCATCAACCACCTCCACATCTATACTAACGGTTTTCCCTTCTACTGCTATAGGAAATTCCTGTAGAATACCAAACTGACGGAACCCACGGCCATCAAAGGCCTTAAGGATGGTCGGGGATTGGTTCAGCGAAGGAGAACCAAGCGATCTCCAACACTGAATCGACATAATACACGTGGAAGCTCCCTCATCAATTACAGTCCGATGAATAGGCACGTTTTTTACTATCACTGGAATCTGGAAAGCCATTTGATGGGGAAGGCGCGGTGTACTATTTTCTAGATCGAAGATTATCAGATTCGGGTCCTGAACATCAACAGCTCCGATAGCCGACAAAAGTAATTTTCGTTGTGCTGGGCATGATTGCAGCACTTCTAAAGCCGACATTGCTGAGGGTGAAACAGCTAAGTCCTCAACAATGTTGTAATTCTGGGCCGCTCTCGCATGTGGATTGAAAGCAGACCTTCGAAGAACACCCTTGGCGGGCGGCTTGATTACTAAGTCCAGGTTAGGTTTTTCGATCTGTAGTGGATCAGAACCAGGAGCTGAGGTTGATGGATTAGAATGAGAAGATTCTGCTTCCTTACCATCAACAGGATTCTTACTACCATAATCTTGCGATCGAGTCGCAATCCTCACATGAGACATCATCAAAATGGGTTCTTCACTGGCAGTCGAGGAAGAACCTATCATCTTACTCTCCTGCTTTGGAAATGGATCTTTCAACACAGCAGGAGTGGGAGAACCTTTGACTATTTTCATGACCTCGGCCCGATGAGGGCAATCTCTTGTAAAATGATCCTCTTCACAAATAAGACAAGGATATTGAGGTTTGCGCTTTTCGTCATTGGTTTCCGACTTTTCTGTTTTCTCCTTCGGAGCCTTGTCTGCTTTAGCCTTCTTCTTTCCTTTCTTCTTTCCACCGTTTTTTGATTTGGCCATAAATGACTCTACAGCGTGAATATCGGCGGAAAGTTCAGGAGAAGACTCTCCTGTAGGGGAATCAGGCAAGGTGATTATAGGAGTAGTAGAATTCTTGGAAGATTTCTTCTTGCTCTTTGTGTTCACCGTACCAATCATACCATCAGCGGCATGAGATCCCGAAGGAGCAGCAGCGATTTGATTCGATTTTGGAAGATCTGGGATCTTCTCGTGTAACGTACCTGACTGAGTATAAACTAAGTCAAGGTATTGCGCCTGAGCAATGACTTGCTCCTCAGTAACTACTCCGGCCTTAGCTACATCTTCAGTAATCTTCGGTAATAATGATTTAACAAACCATTCAGCTAAGATTTGGTCCGGAATAAAAACTTTCACTAACCTTCTTCGACGTCTCCACTCATGAATGTGATCAGAAATATACGTGGACGTCGATTGTTTTAGTGAAGTTAATAACTCCGTGCCATTATCGTATCTGACCGGCAACTGAAAGTGAGTTAAGAACGAGGTAGCTAACTGGCTAAAATTGTAAAAAGAGGCCCATGGTAACTCAATGTACCACTTTTCCGCGAGACCAATGAGTGTATGCTGGAAAAGACGTAGGCGGATTGAATCATCTGAGATAGAATTTGAAGCACACTAGAGGTGGTAAGTCATCACATGATTGGACGGATCCTCTCCAGACTTACCTTCGAACTTGGGTATATCACTGGGCAACTTATTTGGCATTGGCGGCCAGAACGGAAGATACTGAATTGGATCGTTCGTTAGGCGCGTCAAGTCTGGTAAATCCAAAGTTGCGATAAACGGTAATTGCCGGTTAGGATCTCTAAAACTCTGGGTCATAAGACCAGTCCCAGGAGGAGGATATCCAGGATAACTAGGAACAGGAATCGCATTAGGGATATTATATCCTCCTGGAAAACCAGGATTAACCGGACCGTACTGGGGTTGTTGAGGTTGTTGATAAGTGTACCCAGGATACGGTTGATACTGGTAAACCGGCTGCTGGACAGCTTGCCCATATTGGTACTGTCCCTGGTACAGTTGATGAACAAATTGAGGTTGAGTAGTAACAACCGTACTTATACCAGGCTGACCTATAGGCATCTGGACCGTGGTTTGAATCGTAGATCTAGACAACGGTAAAGATGTCTGAGGAGTGGTTGCAGAGACAGTAGAAACTGGAGCTGTCAATACTCCAGAAGTAAGTGCGGCAGATGTTGCGGCAGTTGGAGCAGCCGTTTGAGATGGAGTACTAGGAGCAATTGGCAGCTGAGTAACTACCGAAGTTACAGAAGTTTGAACATTTGACTGGACAGGTTGCGGTTGCTGGGGTGGACCAGAAACTACGGGTTGTCCAGTTTGAGGTACCAACTGTATACTTGGTTGCAACACCTGTTGGCCCTGTGATGGATCCCACACTATCATTCCAGGGTATTGACCCGTAACAGGTTGAGGATACTGGGATCCATAACCGGATTGAGGATAGCATTGATAACTGAAAGGCATAGTTCCCATACCTTGAACAAATGACTGACCTTGAGATGGTTGATAAGCTTGACTCGAGTATTGACCTTGAGATTGATAACCTTGGGGTAAATACTGATACTGGGTTGACCTTGACCTTGAGGTTGATACCCTTGAGGTTGATACCCTTGAGGTAAATATTGATACTGAGGTTGACCCTGGGGTACATATTGAGGCTAGGGTTGACCTTGAGGTATGTATTGCACCATAGGTACATACTGACTTTGAGGCTGCCCCCCAGACACAATTTGTGTACCTTGAGGTTGCCCCCCAGGCGTTAACTGAGGCTGCCCCCTAGGCGGTAATTGACCACCTTGAGGTTGAGAAACGGGAACTGAACCTGACATCATGTAAATGTCCCCTACACCCAGCGGTTTATTACCATTGTTTCCAGCTAATAACCCATGATCGACGGGTTGAGGAGATGCCCCCGCAAAGATACCAGAAAGTGACTGATACCCAGTGGGAACAGAAGGACCGCCGTGTAAAAAAAATTCAGGAGATTGAGTGAACACGGACGACTGACCAGACATATTTACAGGAGTATAAATACCTCCAGGTGGAAAAGGAGTACGAGGTGTAGAAAAACCTATCCCTGAGTTGTCTAAATAATTGGTTAACGAAAGGTACCAAGTAGTACTTCTAGGAGGACTGTAAAAGATAGATTCACGCTCCCTGAGCTCAATAGTAAGTTGATCTTCAAGGTTAGAGACGCCTATTTCTTCCTCTGGAGCAAGTTCTTCAATAGCAATCAAACCAGTAGGAAGATTTTCGATGATGACTCGTTCTACTCTTGGTGAATCTAGAACACTAGAAGTTGGAGTAACAGGTTCAGATATTTCAGGTTCTTCGCCTATATCACTAGTAGATGAAAAACTACCAGCAAGCTCGGAAACTGTAACAGCTTTAGGATTATAACCTGTCTCTAGACTTTGGTAATCTGGATGGACTACCAAGGAAGATTCTCCTTCTTCAGGTGAACCTACTCTACTGCCACTAGGAGGAGTTACAAGGACCTTCAATCCTTCGTACTGACCCGGGACGTCTTCAGGAGATCCACCCCACGATCTATGGAGTTTCCTCAACAAATCTGTTCCGGTAACAATCTCAGGAGACTTGCCCCAAAGTCTACGGGATTGTCTCGGTAATTCCGCCACAGCTAAAAACTTTTAACTACTACACACAAAAACAAAGTAAAATCTCAAATAAAACCACCTAAAGTCGCTAAAGAACCAAACAAATTTGAATCACACGCCTAAAGAATCTAGGGCGTCAAACCAAGCACAAACAGTAGCCTTCCAGACCGAAAACGCTAGTTGGAGATAAAACCCAACATCGTCGGATTCAGTACAGAAGTGGTGGGTGGAACAGTTACCCCGGCAACCTGCTTAATGAATAGACCGGCACAAGTTCCTCCACTTTAACCGTCTCGAGTGAAGTGAACCCCCCGAAAAATCCAAGTGAGTCTAGCCGACGTCTGCTCCAGGTATAGTGGGATCTTCCCTCCACCGTCACCTCGGTAGAATCCTAAAGATACTGGTCACTAAGGTTACCAACCGCAACAAATGTACCTGGGGGAACAGTCTACACTCCGACAGCATGCAAGGGCAGAGTATCAAGCTCAATCCCCTTGCCGGTTCCTTGACAATAATCCAAGGTTTACCGACAAGTGACCCCTGGCTCCTCGACAATGGTTAATCCGAGGTTTACCGTTTGTAATACGTGCGTGTCTGGCGTCGTTCCCAATGAGGGAGGATTGATCCCCTCACTCGTTCGGACACGAGCTCGTGCTTCTCCTTTAAGAGGAGCTTTCCCAGAGTACAAATGAGACAATTGGATTTATTCTATCACAAGATAAGCTACTTGTTTGGTTTTGTTGTCTTGGAGAGTTAATTACTCTCCTACTCCAAGACACTAGCCTGATCTAAATTGGTGTTTCAGAGCCCTAGTAAATAAAAGTTACTACGTTGATTTTACTTTAAGCGTTAATTTTATGGTTTTTCTTAAAGACAAAAGGTAGCGGAAATGAAACCAATGGTGTGTAGACTCGACTCAAATCACTACAAAGATGCACCTAAGATGATTTACGGTACTTTTCTCTTTCAATGAAACTCCTAACTAAGAGAGTTGGAAAATCCAAATTTTATAGAAAACAACTTTCTTAGTAAAGACAATCAAAGAAACAATTCTCTTTATCTTTCGAAGCATACAAACATGACCACTTCTTACGTGCACGAAAAATTATTTTTCTTTCAAAATACCCCAAAGCTACTTGAAACAAAACTTTTCAAAGGAGATGTTTTTGTATTTTTCTTATTTAATAAAGCATATAAATCTATTTTAACGAAAATCAATCTCAAAATCTATAAAAGCTATGAAAATTTGACTTACAAGCAAATCAAAAGGAAATTTACTCTAAAGCAAACCTAACGAGGCAAAAGCCTACAAGGATGATTCTAGGTTGTTTTTCTTGACCACAATCAAGCCAAGGACCAGCTAATGCATAATCAAAAGACCAGTCAAAACAAAACTCAAATCTTTTTGTTCTTTTTGTAAAATGGAATTCAATACTCAATCAACAAGCACTTCGAAATTCGCCAAAGAGACAACTCAAAGGTAAGTTGCTCTCACAGGTAGACTTTATGACAGGTCCGACTCCTAAGAAGGCTGACAAAACCAGAGAGATCTAAGGCTTGACAACTTCTACCGCCAAAGTCACTACAGGACCTACTCAAAAATCAAACCCTAGGGCTTAAACTTCTATGAAATCCACTAAAAAACTCAATGCTATCGAAACAAGTTCAGGTGAAGATATTTGACAAGAGACTAATGGATCTAGGTAGTAAAAACTAAGAAAAAGCAAAATCTAAGAGGAAAAATGTAAAAAATTGAAATTTCTTAATTTTTAGCAGGGTACGCAGGCAACCTGTTAAGACAGGTGTGGGCCCGCTCTGTGCACACAGCAACAGTGCGTATAGGTACGCACTGTGCAATACTCAGAGGGTGCGTACTACTGAAAAAACCAAGAAAAACTAAATTCAATCTAACCCTAAGCTAACCCACCCAAATACAAAGTCACAGAGCCAAAAACCAGAAAATAAATGACTTTTCTCAGATCAAAGTTACATACAAAGGAAAAAACTTTCACATCAATGGACTCCCCAGCGGAGTCGCCATTTTGTCAGGCGGAAAGAGTCGATAGTGCGGACATAACCAACCTCCCTAGGAGCCTAAGACTCTCTAGTGACAAACAAGACAAACAAGAGCAATCCTTCTCTAAACATGCATTTACTATACGAGAAATCAAGTGTTTAGATCCTACCTGTAGTCCAACGCTGTTGTAGCAGTCCAGCCTCGCTGATCCGGATGAGCTCCTCCTTCACTTCGAAACTTGCATTCACTAACAATCAAACGATTAAATAGCACTTGATAATCTCATAAAATAAAACATATTTAACACATAGACCAAGGAGTACATGAAACAACTCATAAATAACAAGTTATTGAGAAGAATGGACTCATTTGCATTAATAGGAAACAAAAGGAACAATTACAACCTGAGCCTTGGTGTTGTGCAAGTCCCTCCCAGGGTCCATCAAGAGTTCTCCTTTACTTTGACAAAGCTCACCCACTTCCAAATAGAACAAGCAAAGATGGAAATCTCTCCTCACAAGCTTTTAAATGGGAGTCCTAATTCCAGCAACATCTACCCTTAGAAATGTTTAGCTTTCAACCTCTCCTCCTTCTGGCCCAATGCCTGTATTTATAGTGCTCAAGAGGAAGTTAATCAGGTCCACCATCAATGGGATAATCCCCTCTTTGGATGGGATAGCTCCCTTATTGGTGGGATAAGTTCCTCTTTGGTAGGGATACATGAACCATCTGGAGGCGCTTCATACACGTCAAACATACTTCTAGAAGCCTCTAGAAATGACCACAAGTAACTTTTTTGGAGTGAAACTTGCGCCTTTTGACCTTTACAGGGGTACGCACCTGCCCCTTTACATACAGAGCGTACAAGTACGCAGCTTTTGTGAACATCAGGTGCGTATACGCAGGTAAGGCCGAGAGAATCTGCGTACCCAGAGATAAACACATTTACAAAGACTTTCTCTCTTTTTGGAGTTTGACATGGAGAGCAGAGGCATAAGACTTGCCCAGGAGGATAGCATGACTATTGATAGAGCCATACTAACTGTAAATAGCCATGGTGACATTTTTTAGTGTAACACCCGTGGAACGCTGGAATAACAAAGAAACAACAACAACTTAATCTATCATGTGTGAGAGTCATTCATATTCATTAAAACAACTCTTAAAATTTATTGGTGAATTTAATCATAATAATTCATAACTCATCTATAATGTTATTTGAAATATTTTCCAACTTTACCATTTAATAAAACTCTTGACCTTATCCTTCTTTTTGTTTCTTTTTTGTGAAGTTAGTGTTTTATTCCTATAAGCAAGATTTACATCAAAATTTCATAGCTTTGTGTCGGTCAACTAATAGGGGAACCAAACCAAACACAAAATTGTAATTCCAGAAAAGACTTGAGTTTGTTACAAAATAGAACAAAATCATTTATAGAGATAGGGCCACTAGGGTCATTTTCCATCATTGAACTAAAAACTCTAAAAATAGGATAGAAAAAAATAGTTTCCCAAGAGTGCATTAAGATTTCTCAAAGTTAGAGGCCTCAACCGGGATAATGTCTTTGGTGTCCTCTGGTGAGCAAACTAGTGTAAGAGATAATCCAAGGTGAGCCACAATTTTGTTGAGTCTACAGTCCATGGATCATGAGAGCATTCAAAGTTCATCTCATTGCAGGGGAATTTATTCTTGAGTCTCATTTTGATATACCAATACCTTGGTTGTCAAGGCTTTAAGATGTCCACAAAGGTCCACAATGTGTATAGTAATTTAAGTGGCCTCATGAGTGACCTGTCTTTAGAACCCAATACCATTCCTGCTATCACTTCAAAATGTGTCAGTAACTAACACTCATAAACTCTTTCGCATTATGCATTTGCAATCACTTCCTAAAGCAAGGGAGAAGTATGGCCCTTAAAACACATGGCATAACTTTCGGATCTTTTTTGGGCCCTGAAACCACCCATTTCCCTACCGTAAGTGGCACCCCTCCTAACACAATCTCATTAACGAGGTATTATAGTGCACAACTAGATGAGCAAGGAGAGATTCTATTATGAAACCAACTCACAAAAAGATAGAAAAGATAGATGAACACCTTAGAAATAAGCCTCTTTGAGGGGGAAACCTCCTTTACATTACACAGATGAACAATTCTTGGATGATACAAATGACAAGACCTCCTTTCTTATATAGGAGTCTAAGGGGTCATAATATAATCAGATTCGACATAACAATAATAATGTAAGGGCACAATAATAACAATAGTGGGCTTCTATGGGGCACATTAATAACAATATGGGGACTACATGGGCACAAGAATATAATAAGGGGGTTGTACTAATAACAATAAGGGGTTACACTAGTAGTATAGGGACCTAACCTGCCCCTCTCCTTCAAAAAGTGGTGTCCTCAACGCTTGAGTAGTTCTTGATGCTTCTGTATAAATTATTTCCTCCCATGTGGAATCTTCAATGGATAAGTTCTTCCACTTGATGAGATACTCTGAAATTGATCTATTTCGTAGCTGTCGATTTCTTGGTGCTGTGATTGCTTCAGGTTCCAATATGATTTTTCTTTCCTTGTCAAGTTCTCACAATACTGTTTGAACGGGGACCTTCTGCAACTTTTGAATGAGTTTCCACACCTCTGGGCATATGGATATCTGTAAGGCCTAATGTTTGGAGGAACACTTCCTGGAATCAAATGAATAGCATGATCATGATCACGAATAGGTGGGAGGCCTTTGGGAGTGTCCAATATCTTGGAATGATTGTCCAAAACGTTTTGGAGATCTAGAGAAATACATGATTTCGATATGGGACCCTCTAGTGAACATAATTGTGAAATTATGCTCCGTTGTTCTTTATTTAGAAGATTTGTCATGGTGCTAGAGTTGACTATCTTTCCCAGTTTCCCTTCGATACCCCTCAATTCAACTTCCTTTCCTTCCCAAAAAAAATTCAAGAAATGTTCTTGAAAATTAAAAGCTATCGTACCCAAAGATTGTAGCCATTAGACTCCTAGTAAAACATCAGCACCACCCATTGGAACGGAAAGCATTGGGCTATTCAATACATATTATCCCATGGATATCTTGATATTATGGAACTTTCCAGAGAAATTTATGGTTCCTCCACTTGCAATCATCACTTGACACTTTGGTACTGGATATAGGAAGCAATTCAATTCCTTAGCTATCTTACAATGAATAAAATTATGGGTACTACCCGAATCAATCAACACTATTACCTTTTTCTTCTTGATATTTTATTCTATCTTGATAGATTGAGGAGTGCTAATTTCTTCCAATGCATTGCAAGATATGGTTGTGTTCATTTCTTGATGCTCGATGTGATCTTTCACTTCTTGAACATTTTTCTTCTTGATATGTCCTTCTATATTGATAGTTTGAGGAGTGGTAATTCCGGCCAATGCATTACAAGATATGGTCGGATTCATTTCTTTTTTCTCTGTGGTGGGTTCTTGGTGTATATTCTCTTCTTTTTATGTTTCTTGATCCTTTTCTTTCTCCTCTTCATAATCTATGTAAAATAATTTCTTCTCAGCACACTTATGACCTTTGGTGTATTTTTTATCACAATTGTAACAAAGCCCTTTTTCTATTTTTTCTTCCAATTGTTGTGGTGTAAACCTTGTATGTTGTGGAAGGCTAGGAGAAAAAACATTCCCATAATTATACTCGTGAGTGGTGGGATTCCTTGTTTCCATAATTTCGCTTTCAATTTTTTTTGCCAACCTGAATGCCTTCTCCAATGAATCAGGTTCCCAAAGACGAACCTCGTGTTGAAGGTTATCCTTTAAAGTCCCTATGAAGACATCAACCATTTTCTTCTTTGGAATATCATTTACCCTTATATTCAATTTTTGGAAGTCCTCAATGTGTTGTACAACTGAACCCTTTTGTTTGAGATTTATTAATTGGCTAAAGAAGGTGTTTCTCTTTGTATCCTCATAATGTACTATCATTTCCTCTGTGAAAATTGACCACGTGACAAGTGGTTTACGAGAACAAAGCCCTTTATACCATAAAAATTGATTTGATTCTCAATAATTAGATGCAATACATACCTTTTGTAACAGTGGTACACCATGTAGATCAAAATATTTCTCCATCTGTAGTATCAAATTTACCGAATCCTTGCCATCAAAATTCCTCATCTCAATTTTTCTTGATTTTAGGAGCTCGATCTTTAAACGACTGTAACTTTGTAATTTTGGATCTTTAAGTTCTGAAATTTCGCCCTGTAATAGCCCTCTGAGTAATCTTTCTAACCCCGCAGGTTTGATCGAGATTGGATTCTCCAATGAAGAGTTATGCCAAATCTCCCACGATGACCTGAGTATAGACTGGTTCAGTAGAGTGAACTTGTATAATGTGCTGAGGCTCACTGTTTCAACCTTAGCTTCTGAAACTGATACCTGAAAAACTTCAATCCGTCCTCTTTCTATAACTTCTTATGAAAATTCAATCTGATGCTTAGAGAGAAATTTATGACGATTTTCCCAAGGTGACCTTTTTGGAATGTAATTTGGGGGTCTGAAAAAACCCTAAATTCCTCAGATTATATCTCCCAAATATATAGAGATACAGGATCTAAAATTTGGATCCGAGGTTCAAACTGATATCTTCTCAAATGGGGTTTTTTTTAGCTTCTGAAAATTTGTAGCAAAATAGTTATAGTGAAACTTCCACGATGACTTGTTTTAGATGAAATTCTGGAGCTTCCAAAAACCCTAACTTCCTCAGATCATATCTCCGAAAATATAGCAAGACAAAATCTGAAATTTGGACCCGAGGTTCAACACGATTTAGTCTCAAATGGGTTTTTCTTTTTAGCTTCTGAAATGTCGCAGAAAAGAAAGTTATAGTAAAAATTTCACGATGACTTGTTTGGAGCAATGAAACCCTAGAATCCAAAGCTCTGATACCAAATGTTATGAAACCAGCGCATAAAAAGATAGAAAAGAAGATGAGCGCCTTAGAAATAAGCCTCTTCGAGGGGGAAACCTCCTTTACATTACACAAATGAACAATTCTTGGATGATACAAATGACAAGACCTCCTTTCTATATATAGGAGTCTAAGGAGTCATAATATAGTGAGAGCCGACATAACAATAATAATGTAAGGGCACAATAATAACAATAGTGGGCTTCTATGTGGCACATTAATAACAATATGGGGACTACATGGGCACAAGAATATAATAAGGGGGTTGTACTAATAACAATAAGGGGTTATACTAGTAGTATAGGGACCTGACAGATTCAAGGGGGAATTTGTAAGCTTAAAAGATGCCAAGGAGGAAGAAAGCTAGTAGGGTGGTGAAGAGGCCAAGGAAAAGACAGGGGTGATAAAGGCTAGGGAGAGTGATGAAGTGAGGTAGATTTAGAAAAGATAAGAAGAACAAGATGAGAAGAGGTATGTCATGTTGGTAAGAATTAAGACTTGAGGTAGGGACCACGCGGAACAAAAGTAAGAGAGTAGGACGATCCAAGTGGGGAGGGGAGAACCAACAACTAAAGAAGGAAATATTTGTGGAATCTTGGAAATATTTTCAAATAGCAAGGAAAGGAGAGCGACCTAAATAAGTTAAAACAAATAACCAGAGCTTAAAATGGATATATACCTTAACCTTAAGCTGCCAATTGAGGTCCCAAACTGCACAGAGTACCCAAATCCATCAGATAAAGCTCACAAACCAACAAGGAGCATTGTAATTCATGTCTTAAGTGTTGAAAATAGCAACAATAAATGATAAAAATAGAAATGCTAAAAATAGCATTGCTATAGATAGCATTTAAGGATATATTCCAATTTTGAATTGTCCTTGAATCAAATTGAGAATTAAAATTCGAATTTAGTCTCACTAGCTGTTTGAAAAATAATTAATTAATTCATCTTGAGTTAATTAGTTGGAGAAAATCAAACATGAAGTCTTTGTGAAGACATGCAACAGTTATCCCTTTGATTGAGGAATTTATCCCTTAATTAAGGAGATAAGGATGAGTTGTATTTGAGTTGTAATCAATTAGCTTAGTTAACTGAGTTAAGTCCAATTAGATTAGTTCCAAACATTTTGTGGAACTGATTGTGAGTTTAGTCAGTTAATGCATGCATGCATGCAACTAGTGTACTTCAGATAACTGAATATTCTCTCATAAATAACTCATGCATGTCAGTTCAGACAAACACCCAGTTGAGATTAAAGGAAGGGACAGTGTACTATTAGTTGCAAGAATTTTCCTATAAGAAAATCTCTTGTATGCAGAAGGAATTCATTCCTTCAGGATTGCATAATTACTACAGAGGTCAGAGCAGTGTGTGAGGTGAGAATCACACAAGTGGAAGCTGGAGGACCCAAGAGAAACTGCGCAAGGAAATAGGAGGCTTGGAGGACTGAAGGAAGGCATATGTGTTTTCTATTTTGTCTATGAGCAGCAGTGATGGATTGTACTGAGAGATGGATAGCTTGAGAGCTAAAGCTTTGTGTAATCCTGAGATATTTCCACTTGTATGATAATACAGATAGCGGGGTTTTTAACTGAGGCTTTCCCCAAAGTATTCTTTTGTGTTTCATGTGTGATTGAATCTTCTTCTCTGTTATATGTGTTCTGGTTGATCTTGCTCAAAATCGATTAAGCTTCTGCAAGTTTGATTGTAGAAGTAGATTAAGTATTTTGCTTTAGTACATTGCATTATCGAGTTAATCTACAGTCAAATTTTCTACATAGATCTCAGAGGTAGATTTGTAGAGAATTTGCAGGAAATTTCTACATGGTAATATAGCAAAGGTGATCAAAGTAGAGAACAGTATACAAAGAAGGGAGAAGTTTGAAGTTTTGAAGTTCTTGATTGTAGGTACAAAATCGATTTCTTATCACATCTCAAAGTTCACTAATGGCGTTCAATAGCTTGGGACTCGAGTATGCCCTGGATGGAAACTTGAATTACATAGCCTGGAAGGATCGCACGGAAGCGGTATTAGAGGACAACAGTTTGAAGGACTTCATTGATCAAGAAGTCCCCAAGCCAGCAATAGCTAATGCCCAAGAATTGGTGGAATGGAAGAAATGTGTGGTGAGAGCGAGGAAGATTATTCTGGAGGGAGTTTGAGACCATATTGTCTCGAGTCTCCATGGGAAGGAGACTCTGTTTTCAATGTGGAAGACATTGAAGGATCTATATCAGAACAACAATGATCAGAGGAAGCTGGTGCTGAAAGACAAGCTTCGGAAAATCAAGTGTGAAAAGGGTGACACGAACTCTACATATCTGAACAAGCTCACCACCTGTAGAGCTAAGCTTGGAATTGTATAAATCACGACACTCGATGGTGACATGGTGAGTCTTGCTCTCCTCGGTCTTCCTAAGAGCTGGCATAGCTACCAAGACTCAGTGAATGGAAGAGAGAAACTACCAGATTGGGAACGACTGTGGTCGGACTTGATGTAGGAGGAGATTAGAAGGAGCACCAGAGATGGTTCTTCATCCAAGGAGGATGAAGAAAATCTAGCCTTAGCAAGTAAGGCAAGGAAAGGGAAGGAGAAGGATTCTCATTCCAAATCGAGTTATTCCCATGGTGGGAAGAAGATTGACAAATCTAAAGTGAGATGCTTTAGTTGTCATGAGGTGGGCCATTATGCAACTAATTGTCCATTGAATAAATCCAAGAAGGGATCCTTGGAAGGATGTGAAGGTGAGGCCCTAGCCTCTCAGTTCGAATTGGACTTTACCCTCATCGCATGCATGGTTTCATCGATGATGGGTTGTGGTTGGTTTCTTGACAGTGGAGCCTCATTCCACATGAGTGGCGATAAGAATTTGTTCAATACCTTGGAGGAGAAAGACCTCCAGATGCATATAGATATGGGTAATGATGAAAAGTATATTGTTTCAAGAATGGGCACGGTTGCTTTTTAGAGGGAGCATGGAGCTCTCATTACCTTGACAGATGTGAAGTATGTACCTAGACTGAAGAAGAACTTGGTATCGATCACGATGATGGAGGACAAAGGTTACGATGTTGTCTTAAGTAAGGGAAATGTTTTCCTTAAACACATCACCACGGGTTAGGTGAAACAGATCAGTTCACGGGTACAGAACATGTATTCTCTTGAGGTTCAAGATGCATGCAAGGTCTTGAGGAGCAAGGAAACTGTTGGAGACTTGGTGGTTGAGAGGGAGAGTATATTATCTCTCAAAAAGCAGCGCCAGAAGAAGTCTCAGACAATTGTGGAGGAGCCACAATTGGTGAAGCAGCTTCAGGAGGTTGTGGAGTAGCCACAACTGAAGAAGTTGAGAGGATACTGAGTGGAGGCATCCACTTATGCAGAGACCTCCAATAGGGGTAAATTTCGAGCCAAGTGGGCAAAGAAATCACATGTAACCATACCTCTAGGTGGGAGGTGGGGCGATGTGAAGTGATAGTCCCAAGAAGGCTGAAATAGGGGCAGGATCCTTGAGGTACCCAACCTCTTTGATTAGAACTTGCTACGGGAGCCCCGACGAGGAGTAGCAGGACTAGATGAGTGGGTAGAGACAGATGTGGATGGAGTGGCAGAGGGAGCTTCAGAATCAGAAGGTGTTTATAGCCCAACAGGGAGGTCAGTTGGGAGATCAGTTACTTACTTCTCAGTAACTGAGTGGTAGTGCAATAGTGGGCAGCACAATGCAACATGATGAGAGGAGACAGTGCGGATGCATGCTGGGAGATAGAACTAGCAGTAGCATGGATGCATCAGGAGGAATCAGTGTGATTGATGCAGTCAAAGATCAAAGTGACAAAGGCTAGAGTAGTAAGATATTGAAGAGCACAGAGGTGCAGAGTTTTCAGTTGACAGAGGAAATAGCAGTTAGAGACTTTGATGACAGAGGCATCATTCTGATTCAGGTTGGATATTTTTTTTGTTTCTAGAGTTGCTGGAGCAACAACACTTGAGAGAAGTGTTGCATGCAGAACATTCCAAAGGTTCAGGATCGTGTTCGAGTTGAATGCCTTTCTTGTTGAGAGGGAGTGTTGAAAATAGCAACAAGAAATGATAAAAATAGAAATGCTAAAAATAGCATTGTTATAAATAGCATTTTAGGATATACTCCAACTCTGTTGAAAATAACATCAAGAAATGATAAAAGTAGAAATGCTAAAAATAACATTGCTATAGATAGCATTTCAGGATATATTCCAATTTTGATTTATCCTTGAATCAAATTGAGAATTAAAATTTGAATTTAGTCTCACTAGCTGTTTGAAAATTAATTAATTAATTCATCGAGTTAATTAGTTGGAGAAAATCAAACATGAAGTCTTTGTGAAGACATGCAACAGTTATCCCTTTGATTGAGGAAGTTATCCCTTAATTAAGGAGATAAGAATGAGTTGTATTTGAGTTGTAATTAGTTAGCTCAATTAACTGAGTTAAGTTCAGTTAGATTAGTTCCAAACAGTTTGTGGAACTGATTGTGAGTTCAGTCAGTCAATGCATGCATGCATGCAACTAGTGTACTTCAGATAACTGAATATTCTCTCATAAATAACTCATGCATGTCAGTTCAGAAAAAGACCCAGTTGAGATTAAAGGAAGGGACAGTATACTATCAGTTGCAAGAATTTTCCTATAAGAAAATCCCTTGCATGCAGAAGGAATTCATTCCTTCAGGATTGCGCAGTTACTACAGAGGTCAGAGCAATGTGTGAGGTGAGAATCACACAGGTGGCAGCTGGAGGACCCAGGAGAAACTGCGCAAGGAAATAGGAGGCTTGGAGGACTGAAGGAAGGCATATGTGTTGTCTAGTCTGTCTATGAGCAGCAGTGAGGGATTGTATTGAGATCTAGATAGCTTGAGAGCTAAAGCTTTGTGTAATCCTGAGATATTTCCACTTGTATGATAATATAGATAGAGGGGTTTTTAGCTAAGGCTTTCCCCAGTGTATTCTTCTGTGTTTCATGTGTGATTGAATCTTCTTCTCTGTTATATGCGTTCTGGTTGATCTTGCTCAAAATTGATTAAGCTTCTGCAAGTTTGATTGTAGAAGTAGATTAAGTATTTTTCTTTAGTACATTGTATTATCGAGATAATCTACAGGAAGATTTTCTACATAGATCTCAGAGGTAGATTTGTAGAGAATTTGTAGGAAATTTCAACAATAAGGTGGTTCTGGCCATCACTATAATTCCTTGTCATTGTGAAGGATCAATATACACCATGAACTTTGCATCAAATGTGAGAAGCGACCAACAAGGACAAGAGGAGTTAAAATTCTCTAGACACTTCGTGCATTGAGAGGAATTAAGCATTGAATGTTTTTTTGTGTGCATTCTTAGTTGAATGGAATTGGAGTTATGGAGTGTTGCTTCCAGGTTGAAGTGATGTGTTGAATGGTGATCAAGGGGGTAAGTGTTGGCACATCCACCAACTATCTCAATGAGTGGGGTGATATCAACACCTCCTCCCATGTGGCTAGTGCATCACCCCATATGAGGAATTTAAAGGAGGAGGACATGGGAATGGGCTTTGATCCACTTATGTGTGTACGAAACAAGAAACCATTTAATATGGCCTCTCTAGGTGCAACCACATGTTCATGTTATATTTTGGGAACTAGACTCAGTGCACACACACCCCCACCAAATCTTGTAATAGCTTATTATTAACTTTACATAACTAATGAACTAAAACACACTGATGTGGCTAACCAAAAACAAATTTAGCATAGCGGAACTTATAAAACTATAAAATAAATCATGCATAGTAAACATATTACACACAAGTTTTACCCAATCAATAGTTCTTCATTAAATTATTCTCAAAACCAACTTGGTATCTCCTACTAAGAGAATGGTCCTCAAGGAAATTACATATACAACAATTACCTTAGATTTGATCCAGTGGAGCAATCCCTAGATTCATCATCAATCTAGTTGATCTGGATCTTCATTGTTGCTTTGTGCTCTTTCCTTAGACTTGACACAACTTAGCATCTCACTCATAGCAAACTTGCAATATTACTCATACAAATTCTTTCTTACTTGAGAGAATATCTCTCTCAACGTCTCGTGCTCCTACACGTCTTTGTGCCCTGCTCGACCCTTTACAGTCCATTTCAGCCCTCTCAACCCTCCACATACCTTCTTGGCCCTCTCGCCAAGCTAAAAGAATGAATCCCTACCCTTGTACTTATACTTTTCCAAAGCGTAAAATATCATGGGTCTGTGGGTGCAAAGCCACATCACTTAGCCCACTTGCCCCACACATGAGAATACTCCCAATTCTACGCAAAACATCAACACTCCCTCTTAGTAAGTGATGTATTCTCACAACACCACCTGCAAGTGGATCTGCGTTTGAGCCTAGAACACATTTCCACCCATGATCCGCTACCACAACTACTCCATATGACATAGAAGCAATTCCCATTGTATGACAAGGACCCTTTTTCGAAGACATCCTGCTCTTAGAAGCCTTTCACTCTTGAGCATCACGCATGACCATATTGTACCATGACTTCCTAAACCTGAAGGTAGTGTTCCTTTGAGCTATTGACTCCCTTTAAGCTTGTTCACTCCCTCTGAAGCCTGACTCCCTCTAATTCCAAATCATAGGGCCTTCTTGGCCTTCAATATTTCTACTTCACCTTCTCTCCAAGTTTCTCACTCGGGTCTCCAATGGCTATATCATTCCTCTGACCATATTGATTCTTTCCTTCTCAACTCCTCTCTTATCACAAGAACATATATGGCCCTTACTCAGTCCCTTCAAGCTTAGATCTCTTCACAATACATTCACACCTAGATCATAATGGATCTCTCATTATCTTGTGGCAATCTTGTCTCAAGATCTTAGCATATCTAATGAATGAATCTCTAATCTATTTCTCTTTGCCTACACACCAAGATACAATTTTACACAACTCCTCGTGTGAAAAATATGCTCCATGTTTCACTAGGCCTACTAATGTTGGTCTGCATGACCCATATAAGCAGTGTTCCATACTTTAGCTAACTCTCTTAGGATGGGTCCTCAAAACACTGTTATTACTTGCAACAACTCCTACAATTCCCTCTTAAAGTTATCACATCTGCAATCTCAGATCCAACTGCCCTTCTCAGAGACCATATTCCAATACTATGTTAGATTTTGGACACTAAACTTAGTGTGTGCATGCGCGCGCACACACACATGCCAGATCTAGTAACAACTTCCCATTAAATTTACACAGTTAATGAACTGAAACACATTGATGTGTCTAACCAAAAACAAGTTTAACACAATGGAACTTATAAAACTAGCAATTATATCATGCACAGTAAACATATCACACACAAGTTCTACCTAATCAATAGTTCTTCATTAAATTCTTCTCAAAGCCTACTCAGGCTCAAATATTAGGATAGTGGCCCTCAAAGAAATTACATATACAATAATTACCTTGGATCTGATCTAGTAGATCAAGCCCTAGATCCATCCTCCATTTGGCTGATCTAGATCTCCTTTATTGCTTTGTGCTCTTTCCTCAAACATGGCACAACTAAGTATCTCACTCACAACAAACCTACAATATTACTCATGTAGTTCTCTTGCTTACTTGACATAATCTCTCTGTTAATGTCTCGTGCTCTTGCATGTCTCTATTCCCTACTTGGCCCTTCTAGTCATCATCACTATGCCACAAGTAAGAATTGCTCACCCTTGTACTTATAATTTTCCAAAGGGTGTGATACCATGGATTAGGAGAATATGATGGGCCTATGGATGCAAAGCCTCATCACTTATCCCACTTTCCCCACACATGAGTATCCTCCAGATGCTACCCAAAATATCAATAATCTAACCACTACCTCAAGGTGCCCCCATGGCTCCCAGTTAATCCCTCATGGGAATTGAACCTTACTCAATGATGGAAAACTTCTTGCTTTCCACTACAAGATCCAACCCCTTTGGGCCTTAACCTTATCCATTTTAAATGAACTTCTTACTTAGATATTTTATACCCTTGAGGATGGGTAAAAGTTTTGTCTAAAAAGCTAAAGTTGAAAAAACCCTTTCACAATTATAATCCAAAAGAAAGAACTAATATTTAATAAAATGAGCATGGTTCCTTTTACAAATTTAACAAAAAATTGATAAAAATTTCTATCTCATAATCAATTCACTCTTTCAAGTTGCATTTATAACGAATTGTATTTGTCCTTGTAGTTTGTTAAGTGGTGGTATTTGGGAATTAAAATTTGGAAATCATCAAAGGATGGCTTATTGAGAGGTGAAAGACGGGAGTTGATATTACCCCCACTAAAGTTCCAGTTTCACCAGTGAGAAACTTCAACTTGTTTAATGCTCATGTTTACATCAGTGATAATGAAAGTGCTTGGGAAAAATATGGAACAATAATTGCATAAAACAATGTCTAAAGAATTGGTTTAGGAAAAAGGAACGAAAGGCTCCCAAGGAATTATTTTGCAAAATTCTCTTAGGGTATTTAGATAACTTGCAATGGCATCTTATTCAATGATAAGTAAAGGCCAACATTCCAAGTATTCTTCTAAATATATGGCTTATTCCAAGGTTACAAGTTAAAGGTGAAGGAAAATAAACCCTAAGCAACTTTGGTAAGTGACAATAGATCAAACATATCCTTGGGTTTTCTTTTCTAGTGCTAATCAAGGGCCTCAAACATTCCACATTTGTAGAAGCATTATGCATTTTTTTATTAGTCATTTTGTTAAAATTTAAAACAACTTTGAGTATAGGCACTCATAATTTAATTACGTTAATAACGTTGAGATGTTTATTAAAGTTGACATATGAGAAATGAATTGATTTCTTACAAATTTATGTGGATTCTCTTCATGTCTTCAGCTAGATAAAAAGGGCTTCATAAATTATAAATGTTACTCTTGTGCCCCTAGTTAACTAGTTAATATTGTTTCCAACGTCGTGTGTCATATACGCACAACTATAGAGAACATATCATCAAGGTTAATGGGGTCTCCAAGGACAACAAATGGAAATTGGAATTATAGTAATGGAAGAAACTTTAGATGGTTCTCTTTGTATCATCTGATGTACAAATTGAGGGATGATAATGCTAGCAATACTAAATTTTTTTGTTGGTGTAAAAACACAAAAGTTTAGTTCATTAGGTCTATACAAAGTCCAAGTATATGGATGAAACAATATAAAAAACATTTATATTTTTGTTTATTTTGATTGCAAGAGGCAAAATATATTGTAAAAATATTTAGAGGTTTTTCTTGGGATTCCTAAATGACTATATGGTCTATGTCCACTGTTTTGGACACTCAAGAAATGTAATCATCAATTCAATTTTTAAAAAAATGCATTTACTCTCAAGTATTATAAAATGAAAAGAAGAAAAAATTCTATCTTAATCTATCTTGTTGAAAGTTAATCAAATTAGTAAACAACTCCTAAATGTTACTTGTGAATTGTTTGAATGCCTCTAGATTATATTTGTTTAAATTGTTTTTCAGTTTTGATATTTCATCAAAACTCTTATCTATTTTCAAGAAATTTCCTACTTACATGTCTTTTTTCTCTTGAGATTGGACACAAGTTATACCTCTTGCAAGCGTCATACTTAATGCTAAGTGGATGTCTTCAAATGTGGAAAGTTACTAGATTCAGTTGTTGCATGGTGTTTAGTCAATTCAAGTTTCCTATAAGCTCTAGGTTTCTGCTTACTTGGTGATTACTAAGATTTCCCCTCCGAAGCCAAATTAGGAAAAAGTGGTCTTTCTAATGGCCTTTGCCATTTTTGCTTGAAGTCAAAACTAGTGAAACACATCTTGTAGGAATTTGCAAGATATTGTTGGGTTGATGTTAACTTTTAGTGCCCTGGATCTGAGTGCACATGTGACAAATGAAGGTATTGAGGACCTCCGTCACAACTAATCCATTAATATTAAAGGTTGGAGGGTGGCAACACTTATCGCCTACCATCACCACATGCTACGTCCTTCGCATGAGTCAATGTGGTTGGACGATGAAGAAGGTGCATTTAATGTGGAATTAAGATGCAAACACCCACATAACCACACAAGTCCCTGCTCTTTTTGTCATTTGCATTCCTGATAACAGTGAGTAAGTTGAGGAAGTTGACATAGGTGGCTCTTGACGACATATGCTAGAAGTTATGGTTCATGAGTGTGAATGGATTAGAAGAGGAGGGAGGGGCATAGGGCATCCACCTCCTCCTCCTTGGAACGGTTTTGGTGATAATCGATTTGATGAAGACCTTTTGTGCTACTTCAAAAGGTTGATAGCTAATATGGAGGCATAGGAGATCAGGAACAATGGTGACAGCCATTGGGCAGTTTGAAATTTATTAGGTCAACACCTTCGTGATCAAAAAGAGATGTTGCAAGTGGTGGAAGGTCACATCGTAGACCTTGACTTTCACCTGGTCCAAGTGCAAGTGGCCCTACGTGTTCTAGCAAGTACTATAGGAATTTGGTTCCCTACACCATCCCCACCTCTAATGCCATACAATTCTTGGGATAATAATGATTCTTCATCTCCAAGTCCTTCGGCCTTGGTCTCCCAAGGCTCAACGTCGCCCAATCCTAAGAAGCTAGGGCCTAAGCGCATGACCTAAATGACCTCCGAATAACTAGAGCCCGCAAGCAACAAAGAAGAGGCACAAGCCACCAACAACGAGGCAATTGAGCTAGACAGGCATTAGGAGGAGAAACTGCAGCAACAAGCCGACACTAGCTATGGTGGGACAAAGGTCGTGTGGGAATGCCTACCATGGTTGGAAGAGGGACGAGACAATCCATTCAGTTAAAAGTTCATCATGGCTCAGACTCCGGTTTCAAGAAAGTCCTCTTTTTAGCCTATGTTACTCTTATTTAGTTCATGTTTGGTTTTTTGTAAGTACAACTAGGTTTATAACACTCTAGAAAGCCATTTGGTTTCCCAATTATGGGTAAATGGTCATCCTCAGACTTTGCATAATGTTATTTTAGACTAGACAGGTTTTTTCTTTTTGCAAATATTCAATGCAAGCTCTCTTTGTAGATGTCTCTACCTGCCTGTATCATATGTAAATTCTCAATAAATTAATGGATGCTTACAAAAAAAAGATGTTAACTTTTAATGGGAAAATATCCTTAATGGGCATTTTCACTAGTAAGCAATGTTTGACGATTCTAGATCAGTGATTTGAGAGTTTGTTTTTGATAATGAGATTAGTTTTCATATAGTTTTTGATCAATTATGGTGAAATAAATTATATATGCAACTCTTAACATAGGGGCATTGTTGATTAGAAATGTTATGATACCAAATTGCTAGATTTGACCAATTTTTTTATTTCATAGCTATTTTAGACACCATTTGGAAGAGGATATGGTGTTCATTGTATATGCCCTTTTATTTTGGTTTTTTTCATTTTTTATAGCTACCAATGTAGACATTTTTCCTTATATAAGAACTATCTTTCATCAAAAAAGTCTTCTCTCTAAAAACTAAAATTTGTTTTTTTTTTTTTAACATTTATATTAAAAATGGGACTTAGTTAATAATTTTGCAAATTTACATATTTTCAAGTACAAATTTAAGTAGAATTATAAAAAACAAAAAATATCTCACTATTTCAAAATCAATTCATTCTTTCATGTTGCACTTATAGTATTTATTTGTCTTTATAGTATAGCTATTATACTTAATAATGATAATTGAAAGTTAAAAATTGTCAATATTGATTAATTGATGCATATTCATTTTTTAATGTTGTATTCGTAGTAGAATCAACATTATATGTAATGATACTATTTAGTACACCTCATAATTAAATTTAAAAATCCTTGTAAATTTTCAATATCGTATTATCTCACTAAAATTTAAATCTCTCCAAAAATATATTTATATTTATTATTGTATTTGTGTTTATATCAATAATAATAAAATTAATTGAAAAAAAATAAACTTCCAACTAACTTTAATATAATAAATACATACCATGTAAAATTATTTAATAAAAACATTACAGGAAAACAAAAAAAATGTACATTTACAAGGATTGATCTAACCATACATATTTTAAAAAAATGTAAATAAAAATAATAATTGGTTTGAAACTTCGACCAAATCCTAATGATGTGGTTAATCCGAAAAACATTACTATTTACAATATTAATCACAAAAGTCTTAAATCTAACATTACTCTAATCATACATATTTATATTAAAAAAACAAGAAAAAACATTAATCTAATAATAATGCAACACAACTCTGAAAAATATGAAACCTTAATGATGTGATTAATCCAAAAAAACATTACTATTTACATTATTGATCAAAAAAGTCTTAAATCTAACATTACTCCAATCATACATGTTTCTATTAAAAAAAAAGAAAAAACATTAATCTAATAATAATGCAACACAACTCTGAAAAAATACGAAACTTCCATGTAACATAATAATACAACTTATTAACTTATCATAAAACAAAAACAAAATTTTTGCATTTACCCTTAAAAAAACATGGGTCTAATCATACATATAAGTATTAAAAAAAAAACATGGGTCTAATCATACATATAAGTATTAAAAAAACAGGAAAAAGCATTGGTCAAATAATAATAGAACTCCAGGAAAAATATGAAACTTCCATGTGACTTTTAAATGGAAAATATTAAACATCATATCAATTTTACAACCTAAAGAAGAAATGGATAATCAATCGACAATCTAAACTTTGTTTGGTTAGATTAATCGCTGTAACAAGAAAGGTAATGGAAAACATACTAACATTAACCAGTCCATACAATCCACAAAAGCAAATGAAGACAATGTCATGACAGTTCAAAATGGCAGTGGCAGAACAATCATCTTCAAAATGGATCATCCTTCAGTTTCTTGACCTCTGATCTTAGTACACAGCATGATGTAGATTCTCTTCATCTGGCCATACCTAACCTTCGAATACCCATCGTTGTGCCGCAAATGATCACAAATTCCCGGGTTCAAAACCTCTGAGCGTTGCTTCAGTTGAACTCCCGCTAGTCCGGGTAACCAAGCCGACCCCAGTCCTTACAGCGGGTTTTCATCGCTCTCCTGGTAGCCTGCTCACCACTTTGCGATGAAAATCTCCATCTGACATGGAAATATAACTCACTGGAGGATAGCTCATAGCTTTCTCTAAAGATTTGTTCATCATCATGGAGTCTCTGAGAGCATTGAGCCTCGGCTTCAATCTTTTCTCAGATGCTATAAGTCAGAACCGCCGGGAAGCTCATAATAGCATTGCGAGGCAGCTTCCATTCCTCATCGAGAAACTTGAGATTCTGCCGCAGTTTATCCTTGGAAATCCCCAGAAGCCGAGGGTACCTCTTAACGAGAATACAGACATCCTCCTCTGTAAACCCCAATTCTCTCAAATTTTCCAATTTTACGTTAACAGTGTCCTTGTTCAGAAAACTCAAATGAAGGACCCCTTCTCAATGCCCATCCCTTCGACATCTTTAACAATACCCACCAATGTTTTTTCAGATAATGATAAAACCCTAGGGTTCTTTAATATGACAGACGCAGTTAGGCTGTGGCTGAAAATGACTTTTCCGTCAATTTTATGAAAATCTGGGCTCGGTCCGGCAATTTTACCAGATTCTGTATTCGAAACCACGGCTGCTAGATAGGCATCCAGCACGGACTGCAGAAAAGAAGCCTTCCGTTCAAGCGTACGGCTAACATTTAAATGAAAAATACAACGGTTTCGACTGAGGGCTTGGAGCAATTTCTGACCAGCAAGGCCGATCCTCTCCAGGAATTCAACCTTGGGCTTGACAATGCCCTCGAAACTGGACCGTAACAACATGGGGCACGGGGAAAAGAGTTTACGAACACTGATTTCATTAAAACCCTTGTCTCTCAGGAAATGTAGGGTTTGCCGTGAATTATGTAAGATCTTTGAGCAAGTAAATATGGTTTTCTCCTGCAAATGGTGTTTGCCTCGTCGAGGGAGAAAGCACATTCGTTGAGAAGGAAGCTCGCTACTGGGGTGCTTTCAAAGGAGGGAGGCTGTGAAATGGGGATATTGCGAGTCGAATAAAATGTTGTTAATAATTTTGTCGGACTTTGAACAGGGCGTGAGGAGAAGAGAATGATGAAGACAGGCATGGCGTGGATGTGCTTCAGAGATTCAGCTATCGCTCCTGAGGCTATTCGAACTGATAGCGTTGCGGCCATTATCGACGCACCAAACCCTTACAAACTTTGCCCAACCAAAGTGGGAAGGAGATTTCTATGCTTTACCATTTAGGAAGAGAAATCCTGTTGCCCAAATTTTATATTGGAGGGGCAGAGTTCATATGTTATGGTCACATGGTTTTTCAAAAAATTAACGCATGGTGCTGAAAATCAACTGTTTCTTTTGGTGAATGAGAAGTTGTGCTCTTGTGGGCATCCCACAAGAAATATTATTTGATGGAATCGTGGGCGATCGTTTTTCATTAAGTATTTTAGAATAGCTTCGTTGTAAATTTTAATGTTATTAAAATAATAGGAAATAAAATAGGATAAGATAATTATAAGGAGTTATAAGAAGCTTTCGAAAAATCCCCTCAAAAAGGTTTCCAGAGCGGTTGCTCTTGCGATCAAGTCGTGCAATTCCACGATTCCTCTAGCCCAGAAACTTATTGAGGGTAACCCCATCACTCCTAGGATTTATGGTCTTCCTAAAATTCATAAGGATGGGGTCCCCCTGAGACCCATTGTCAATACCATTGGTGGTCCGACTTACCTCCTGGCCAAGTTCCTCGCTGCAAAGTTGAGACCCTTGGTTGGGCAGACTAAGTCCTTTGTCAAAGACTTAGCTTCTTTTATTGAGGATCTTAAGAGAATTAAACTTGAGCTCGAGGACATTCTGGTAAGTTTCGACGTGGTCTCTCTTTATACTCGTATTCCTATCAATGAGGCCATGAAGGTAATTAATAAGTTGACTGACCCTGATACGGCTAAGTTAGTTGAGCTTTGCCTTACCTCCACCTTTTTCAGCTTCGAGGGAGAATTCTATGAGTAGACTTGCGGAATTGCCATGGGCTCCCCCTTGTCCCCTGTCGTCGCTAATCTCTTCATGGAGGAGTTTGAGTCTAAGGCTTTGGCCTCCTCTCGTCTCTTACCGAAGCTTTGGAAAAGATTTGTTGATGACACTGGTGTTGTCTGGTCTCATGGTCCTGACGAGCTGGATCGTTTCTTCAATCACCTCAATAACCAGTCCGCCGCCATTAAATTCACGATGGAAAAAGAAGATAATGGTTGTCTTCCGTTCTTGGATGTTCTCATCTCTAAGAAGGTGGATGGTTCCTTTTCTCATCAGGTGTTTAGAAAGAAGACGCATACTGAGCAATACTTGCATGCGTCTTCGCATCATTTCCCCGCTCAGAAGTTAGGGGTTCTTAGCACGCTTGCCACACGTGCTGTAAGAATTTCGGATGAGGAGAGCCTAGAAGCGGAGAAGGCTCATCTCCTAGATGTCTTTGAGAAGAATGGTTACAATAGGCACCTCGGTCAAAAAGCCTTCCTCAGGGCCAAGAAGGAGCCTTCAATCCGAAGAGTTCCTAAAGATCATATCATAGGTGTGAACCTTCCTTACATCCAAGGGACCACAGATAGGATTGCGAGGATTCTAAGGAAGTACGATGTGCCCGCAACTTTTAGGCCTCTCAACACTATCCGTAGCTCCCTCAGGTCTGTGAAAGACCCTATTGACCCTAAGGACATGAAGGGCGTCTATGTCATTACCTGTTCTTGTGGGACCCCTTATATTGGTGAGACTGGTCGCTCTATCAATCAACGGATTAGCGAGCATTCGGCTGACCTAAGACATGGTAGACCAAGTCCTCAGCCCTGGCGGAGCATGCAGGGAAGACTATGCATCATGTTTGTATAGAAGAGGCTCAAGTCATTGCCAAAGTTGCGCAGTTTCACCATCGCAAATTTAGAGAGGCCCTGGAGATTGAGAAAAGGCCGAACAATCTTTGTCAGGCCAGGGTAACTCCTCATTTGAACGAGAGAAAACTCTGATTGATATTTATTCATTAGCTAGTACTTTATTTATACAAATACAAAACAGATCAGTTCATCTTCTAGATGACTGTCCGACTTCACCTCATCCGTTTCGGATTAGGTGTCAACATTCCCCCCCTTAATCTGAAGGGATGTTGGTGAGTCCAAGCATCATTCTGAATCTTTCAAGCTTTTCTCTTCCAAGCGCTTTGGTGAAGATGTCTGCAATTTGCTCGTTTGTGGAACAATGATGGAGATGGATTGTTTTGGCCTCAACATGATGTCGGATCAGATGATATTTAGTATTGATGTGCTTAGTACGATCATGGAACTTTGGGTTCTTGGCCAACTTTATTGCAGATGTGTTATCAATCATGAGTGGAGTTGATTGTATTTGTTTTACCTGCAAATCTTCAAGAATTTTCCTGAGCCACACAATTTCTTTCGTTGCTTCAGCTGCTGCCACGTATTCTGCTTCTGTTGTGGAATCTGCTGGTACTGATTGTTTGCGTGATCTCCAGGAGACAGCTCCTGATCCAAGACTCATAGCATATCCTGAAGTAGATACCCCAGTTTCTTTGTCTCCATCGAAGTCTGAATCAGAGTATCCAATCAAGTTGAAGTCGTCCACCTGTGTATACTTGATTCCAAGGTCTTGAGTTCCCTTCAAGTACCTTAGGACTCTTTTTGCAGCAGACCAATGTCCCTCACAAGGCCTTTGCATAAACCTGGAGAGGATTCCAACAGCAAATGAAATGTCTGGTCTGGTAGTAGTGAGGTAGATGAGACTTCCTACAAGCTGTCTATACTTAGTTGCATCCTCAAATTCCTTTCCTTCAATAGATGTGAGCTTCAAGTTTTGTTCCATTGTAGTAGAAAGGGGATTGCACTCTGTCATGCCAAATCTGTATAACAAATCTCCAATGTATTTCTTTTGAGAAAGAAATATGGACTTTGGGTGTTGGGTTACTTCAATGCCAAGATAGTAATGAACATAGCCCAAATCAGTCATTTCAAAAAATTTTCCTAATTCTTTCTTTATGGATGCAATATAGCTTTCATTGTTCCCTGTCATTAAAAGATCATCTACATATACCACAAGATATACAACTGTTTTGCCAACTTTCTTGACAAATAAAGTTGCAACATCAAGATCAAAATGATTGAAGTTGAGTTTCAGAAGATGCTCAGTTAGTTTTTCATACCAGGCTCGTGGTGCTTGTTTGAGGCCATACAAGGACTTCACAAGTTTGCATACTTTGTGTTCATGTCCTTTCACAGCAAATCCTTCAGGCTGGGACATAAAAACATTCTCTTTTAGATCTCCATTCAAGAATGCAGTTTTTACATCCATTTGATGGACTTTCCAACCGTTCTGAGCAGCTAGTGCAAAGAGTGTCCGGATGGCGGCCCATTTTGCTGTGGGAGCAAAAGTTTCCTCATAATCGACCCCTTCCTTCTGTGCAAAACCTTTTGCCACAAGCCTAGCTTTGTGCTTGTCAAGTGAGCCATCAAATTTGCACTTGTTCTTGTAGACCCACTTGCAGCCAATTGGTTTGGTTCCAAATGGAGGATCAACCAGCTTCCAAGTGCCATTCTTTATGAGGGCATCATACTCCTTCTGCATCGCTTCTTTCCATTCATCATGAGAAGCAGCTTCTTTGAAGGAAGTTGGTTCAAAATCTGTAGACAAGTTCAATTCACAATCATAAGTAACATCCATATCAACAGGTGAATTAGAGTTATCTACATCACCTCCATCTTGTCGGTTTGAATTTCTGGTTCCTGTTTTTCCAATTTCATCAGGATGAACACTTTCAAGTGTCTTTGTCAGCCACTTTGGGGGACCTTTCTGAGATGGTCCAGGCTGTTCTGTTGATTGAGTTGGGTCTGAATCAAGATTGAGTCTCCCAATTCTATCAATTACATCACTTAAAGCATCATCCGTTGTTGGAGTGTCATGCAGGGGAGATTGTTCTTCAGAAGAAGATTCCACATGTTGATTTAGTATAGGAATCCCCCCTTCAAGATGTGGAATCTGATTATCAAACTCTTGAAATGATTTCGGTTTTGTGAATCTATCCAAGCGATCAAGCTGCTGCTCAACAACACTGTCAGATTTGGATGATTCAAGAAAAATGACATCTCTAGATAAAACAAACTTTTTATTTACTTCATCATAAAGGCGATATGCTTTAGATGTGTTTGAATACCCCAGGAAGATACACTTACGACTTCTAGCACCAAGTTTGTTTCTATGTACCTTTGGTATTAAAGCATAACAGGTGGAACCAAATATCCTGAGATGTTTTACCGAAGGAACATGTCCATACCACAATTCATAAGGAGTCTTGTTTCTTATAGCACTAGATGGACATCTATTCTTTATATATGCAGCACATAGAACAGCATCAGCCCAAAACATTGTCTTTACATTTTTGAAGAAAAGCATGGATCGTACCATATTCAAAATTGTTATGTTCATTCTTTCAGCTACACCATTCTGTTGAGGATTATAAGGCACAGTTGTTTGATGTTTAATCCCATGTTGGTGAAGATAGTGTTCAAATTCATTTGATGTATATTATTTTCCATTATCAGTGCGAATAGACCCAATATGAGATTGTGCATCATTTTCAATCCATTTATGAAAATTCTTGAATGTTTGAAAAGCATCAGATTTGTTCTTCAATAAGTAAACCCAACACATTCTGGTGTAATCATCAATAAATGTCATGATATATTTATTTCCATTTGCAGAAGAAACAGGCATTGGACCACATAAATCTGAATGAATAAGTTCAGGCTTCCTATGTGCTCTTGAATGTGAATCATGAAAAGACTGTTTGCTGTGCTTTCCTAGAATGCAAGCATCACATTGTTTATGTTTTCTAGGAATTGTAGGCAAACCAGCAACACCATTTTTCTTCAACAAGCGGAGACTATCATAGTTTAAATGTCCAAATCTAGCATGCCATAATAAACTTGATGGAAGTGCACCTTCTTCATGATGAGAAATATATGAGAAATGCTGTGCATGAGCAGAGGTTCCTTGCAGTTTAAGGAGTCTTTCTTCTTTTATACCCCTCATGACAAGTGAGTGGTCAGATGCCTTTCTTACCTCAAGCTTGCCATCAAACATGTGAATGGAGTGACCTTGCTGGCGGATGTGGACCAGGGACAACAAGTTTCTCTTCAGCTGTGGGAGATATAGAACATGATCCAGAAGAAAGTCTGGAAGACCAGGCAGTTTAAGCCTAATTGTGCCAAGCCCTGATGGCTTGATTTTTGACTGATCTGCAAAGTATACTGCTCCATCAACATTGTTAGTGAAATCTTCAAAGAAATCTCTCCTATGAGTCATATGACAGGTTGCTCCTGAATCAAGCAACCAGTCATTTTTCGAAGAAGCAAGTGAAGCATTAAACAAATCTTCATTTACTCCAATATTACATTGTGCCTCAATATAGTGAGCAGATTCAGGTGCTTTACCTTTGTCTGAGTCATTAGTTTTACCTTTCTGCTGATTTCTTCTCTGCTCAACTTTGTCCCATGGTAGCTTGCATGTAGAAGCATCATGTGATCCATTTCGTTTGCAGCGAATGCAATGCAGATCTGCCTTTTCTGCTTGAGAATGTCTGCCCCCCTGCCTCTGAAGTATCTTCCTCTTCCTCTTCGTCCACCTCTTCCTCTTCGTCCACCTCTTCCTCTTGCAGAATCTTGAGCAGGATGCTTTTCTTTGTGAGCAAGGCAAACAGTCTCTTCAGAAGATTCAGGGACTGTTTTCTTTCCAAAGGCTTTCTCTCTTTCAGCAAACTTTTTCACAAGAGAGTCAAAGGTTATATCTTTAAGGTTTCCATTTGCTTGTAAAGACTCAAGATAATTGGAGTAGGTAGGATAGAGTGCTTTGAGAAAGGCAATAAGAGAGATATCCAGCTCAACCTTAGTGGATTTTATATCATGCATTATAGACTTTATTTCAGATGCAAGAGCAAGAGGATCATTATTTTTCAGTTCAGGAGTGAAGAGTTTAATCATGAGCTGAACAACTTCAAGTGCAGAATGTGTATCATAGAGTTCTTTCAGCTTTTGTAAAGCTTCAAAGGCAGTGGAATAGCAGGAAATATGACGACTTACTTCCTCATTGACAGATGCTGCGATCAATGCAAAGGCTTTGCTGTTCTTGTTTTCCCAAATGGCGAGTTCTTTGTCTGATGTGGGCTGCACAGGGTCTCTGTCTTCTTCTCCGACACACACACCTTTCCACAGCTCATTGTAGATAAGGGTGTGTTTTACCATCCGGGACCATTCAGAATAGTTCTCCTTGCCAGTGAGAACTATTCCGACCATAGAAATGATTGAATGCATTCTGTGAAAAAAAAATATCTCTGCCAAAAACACTTCTGTTGAGAGAGAGAAAAAAAAATCCTTATATGATAGCCTTATGCATTTTATTTTCCTTTAACATTCCATAGCATATATATATCACTGCTCACATATATATCACAGTTCAACAAAACTAGGGCGCTCACTGCTTACATATATCAATATCTCAACAAAAACCGAGGGCGCTCACTGCTTTACATATATCAATATATTACAAACGAGGGCGCTCACTGCTTTACATACATCAATATATCACTGTTTAAAAAAGAGGGCGCTCCTATGACTTGACTATATCAGTTTTCAAATCCCGCAAAAATTGATGCTCAGATTACAAAAAAAATATATTTCAGGTACCACACCACCTCTTCGTTGCCACAGATGTCTGGCAATGAATTGCTGGAATGAACGCTGGATTGTTGGATTGATACCACACTTCCGCTGCGCAACTTTGTTCTTACCACAGTTTACAAATAACCCAGCATCAAATACATTCAGAACGCAGCAAATACATTAACGCAGCAGCAAATACCATTCTCAATACATCAACGCTGGATACCATTCTCAATACATCAACGCTGGATACTATTCTCAATACATCAACGCTGGATACCATTCTCAATACATTAACGCTGGATACCATTAACAATACATTAACGCTGGATACCATTAACGCTGGATACCATTCTCAATACATTCAGAACGCAGCTCTTTATAATAGAAAACGATACCTCTGTTCTTACCAAGATACCACTGTTCTTAATAAAAAACGCAGTCACAATTTAAGACAGTCTTAGGAGGATCAATAACAGACCATATCAATCATCGTATTGAAATGAAATCATGGTGAAAAGAAATGTATCAACGCTTCCATACATCGATACCATGGAGCAACTTACAACCAAATGCAGCCAATACCACAGTTCTTTACAGTCATAACAAACGCAGACTCAGTCAAAGTATATACCCACAGCTCTTTAAAAACGCAGTCTCAGTCTTCAGAAGAGCAATGACGCAGCGAAATTACACAGTCATATCAAATGCAGACACCAGCGATTACCTGGAAACGCATACCATTTTGTTTGAATGGAATGAGGTAGGTTGAGCAGAAACGCATCAACGTACAGTTCCACGGACAGAGGGCGCAGTCTTCATGTCAGAACAGAGGGCGCAGTCTCATGAGAGGGCAGTGTCAGTCTCAGAGGCGTTCAGGTCAGAACAGACCAGGAGTTACAACTAATTTGGGACCTGTGCTCTGATACCATGTCAGGCCAGGGTAACTCCTCATTTGAACGAGAGAAAACTCTGATTGATATTTATTCATTAGCTAGTACTTTATTTATACAAATACAAAACGGATCAGTTCATCTTCTAGATGACTGTCCGGCTTCACCTCATCTGTTTCGGATTAGGTGTCAACAATCTTAATAGGGATGATGGTTGGAAGATTAGCAGTTGTTGGGTCCCAGCCTTGTCTTCCTAGCCTCCTCATTTGTAAGGGCCTGATTCCTATTATTAGAGCCTCAATCTATTATACACTAACAGATCTATTTTCCTGTTAATTTATAAATAATAAAAGGAGCTTGCTGACCTTTTCACATAGCCTTAAACATTTAACATCTAATCATTTTATCATAAGCAACATAAATTAAGGTGAGCATTCCATTGATATCAACTTAACAAGAGTAGTCCATGGAAAAATACCTGTTCCGGCGGTTGATGATGATACCTTTGTCTGATAGCTCCAGCTGAACGCTCCTTCTGGCCGACCCAACCGGATTTACCTCCCAGCCAACTAGGAAACAAATTCCTAGCCCAGGAAACCTCCACAGGTTCCCTAGCCCTCCGTGCCCAAGTCCAACCAGATATAGTGTGTCCTCAAGAAGAATGTGCAAAACTAGATAATGATATTTCCTCCTCTCAAACCCAAGGAACCTCCACAGGTTTCCAAGGTCTCCCAAAATCATAACAAGGCCAAACAATCACAACCAACCCCCACAATCCTAAGCAAGACTCCCCCTCCCCCTCTTCTTCCTTCCTCCTTCCCTTTTATACCCTCTTTCCTCAACCACCTCTCATTAATGTCATTAACTCTCACCCATCCTTGGTTGACTTCTCTTCCAAGCTAGAGTACATTTGGAATTGTGATATGAATTTAAAATTGAGAATTTAATGGGGAAGTACATTTGGGAATGTGAAGTGTAATTACATGGGGAGGACCATGTCTCCTCCTTAGTAAATGTGAAGGTACATTGGGGAATGTGAAATGAATAAATATATATTGATGATAAGATGGAGAGGACTTTGTCTTCTCCTTATTAAATGTGAGGGTACATTGAGGAATGTGAAATGAATAAATATATATATTGATGATAAGATGGAGAGGACTTTGTCTTTTCCTTATTAAATGTGAGGGTACATTGAGGTGTGTGAATGAATAAATATATTGTGAATTAATGGAAGGAGACCATATCCTACACAATATTCAAATTGAGAAGGTAAGTGGGGAATTTGAATAATGGAAATCATAAATTTATTTTAGACCAATATTTCTCAATATTTTCATATAATGTAAATATTAACACAATTTGTAGGATAAGATTTAAGTGGGGCATTACATACACCCCTCCTTCAGAAAACTTCGTCCCGAAGTTAGAATGAAAAGATACAAGGAGTTTGAAAGCATAGCAAACCAGAAAGAGTTATAGCATTAAAATTTGATGAGTCAGATAATGGCATTACTTCCCATCAAGAGTCTCCAACTGATCTATAGCTTCCTATCCATCTTGACCTACTTCCGTTCCCACCCTATCCATCCTCTGCTGCTCTATCAGTGGCAACGGCCATACTAACCACTGATAAAACCAACATGGTGGAAGCATCGAATACCTCGACCGAACTTTCCCCAGCAGGCATTTGGCAATCGTCATCACACGTCTAGGGGGAGCGTTCAGCTGTCCTCCCCACGATTCCAGGTTTCGGAGGATAAACTGTGGGAAACACCTCCACCCCTCCTTCAGAGCACGGACCACACTACAGAGCTGGTTGGACTTGTCATCGAATAATCCAGTCAGGTCGTCTTGCCACCTGTCATTTGCATTTTACTCATGTCATAAGAGTGCATATCAAGTAGATATCAAATGTAATAGAACAATGTACATCGTACCTTTCCTCATTGGTCATCTCGACCTTCCCCAATGGAATAGTATATCTTGGTTATCATATGGTTCTTTCCAACCTGTAGTTTAGTTCTCATCCATGCATATATACAACCACAAAATAGATATAGGTACATGATCTTAAACATCATGTTTATTAAGCCTAGTGTCCACGTGTCAATTTTTGTTGTTCCTACTGGAAATAAATCTTACATTAGATAAATCATAATTTCACTAAGTCATTGATTAGATAAATCATATCTATATAAGCCTATACGATGCAACAATAACTTTGACAAGTCATGCACTAGATAAATTGTAACCAAGTAAGTCATACATTTGGTCATACATCCAACATGTCCATCATCAATATCCAATCCATCAATCGATTTTCACGTGTCCAACCAAATGTATATAATGTTCATAAATAACATGGAACTGCAAAATAGAACCTTAACATAGGTGGCTATCTATGTTAAAATGGGCATCATAAATGCTCATGTGACATCCTTGTGGAACCCCTCAATAACAATTAGAGTTGAAACAGATTCAACTGTCCATCATGGAAAATAGAATTTGAACCCGTATATGCTATATGGTGGTACCAAAACCAAGATAATAGCAAGCAACAAATTAGTGCACTATCAATTCCACTAGGAGGTGTTAGTATAAGTTTTATGCATATAATTTCTTTAAAACCTTAGTGAATAGATAAGTCCCAATCTTCCAAACCCATTTAATTAATCTTGAAAATAAAATAAAAACTCCAAACTTCAGAATTGTTTCCAACATGATTTTCATACTTTATTTTTTTGTAAATTGAGAGGAATGTCCTGTAAATGTCAAAAGGTTCAAATTTATTATATATTTAATCATTGTTTACTAGTATTAAAACAATCTTGTGATATATATTGTAGCTCACAATATGACCAGACAATTGAAAAATAATTAAATGAACGGAATAATTTCCTTTTCCCTGTTGCTATTAGTATTTCCTCTAAATGGCACTGCATTTCTAAAGATGCCTACTCCTTTCATAAGTGGCCAGTGACCACAAAGTTGCGAAGAAAGTTGAGGGTCTTTTTATCCAAAACTAGCAACACATTACTTTTCACGATATTTTTATTCAACACTAGAATAAGGGTAAATGTGTATCCTAATATTTTCACTAGAAAATTCTACCCCACTAGACCATCTTTGTAAGGCCTCCATCTGTTATGCACCATGCAATAATTGTTGGCATTAGCTTGCTATTCAACTTCCTAAATCTTTCCAAGATAACCCCTGCATACTTGGTTTGAGATATAAAGATACTTTCATTTGTTTGTTCGACTTTAATACCAAAAAAATATCTCAATAAGCCCATTTTTGTTATTACAATTTCTTTCTCGACTGCTAATATAGATTCTTCTATGGATAGATTATTTCCTGTAAAAATAAAATCATCTACATACAAGCAAATAATTATAATTTCACCTTCATTGCTAACTTTGATGTAAACTGTTTGGCTTCCTGCTACTTTTACTAAAACCATTGCTCAATAGTTACGAGTCAATGCAGCTATACCAAGCATTTGGTAACTGCTTGAACCCACACAATGCTTTTCTTAACTTATACGTCATTGGGAAAAGTTGATTTTACATCCATTTGATGGACTTATCATTTGTATTGAGCTACTATTGCCATGACAACTGTAACGGTTTCCATTCTTTGTACAAGAGCAAAGGTTTGATTATATTCTCTTCCATATTGTCGTTTGTACCCTTGACTACAAGTTGTGCTTTGTGCCTTTCAATTATGCATTATACATCATTCATGGGTTTATAAACTCACCTCACACTAATAACTCCTTTTTCTGCTAGAAGATTTACTATCTCTCAGGTCTCATTTTTCTCAATTGTTTGGATTTCTTCATCCATGTCATCACACCATTTTCTTTCTTTTACTACATTCTCAAAATAAATAGAATCAGATTAAAAAAAATATAGCAAAACTCACAAAGTCATTATCATCATCTTCACACTTGGATATCTCATATATTTCTTACAAGTAGAAAAGAGTCTTCATCTTGATGCACCAGATACCATTTTCTCATCAAGCTATGGTACACTACTAGCCATCTCAAAACTGCAAAATAAACACCAAAAGCCTCCAAATCTTCTTCTCCATTCATACCTTTTACTTCTCTTTTGCATATAACGATGAATAATCTTCTTCTCTATTCATACCTTTTACTTCTCTTTTACATATATAGATAAAACAGCTCTGCAAGTTTAGAAACTAACTTCCACAATTCTAATTTAATTGTCAATAAAGTTTCAGGATCCATAGTTTGAGTAAATGAAAAATGTTACGCTGGTAATATATGATAAAAAGAAAGAATATATTCATAAACCCAGCACTTCAATTATCATCGAAATTTAGAAAAAGAACTAGGAGAAATAAAACACAACCATCTAAAATTTCCTAAATAATGGATCAGTATATAAATCATGGTTGAGGCCACCATAAGTTGTTAGATTCGAAGGTTGATATCGATACTCGAATTGGTCGTTGAGACATGCGAGGCTAAGGGAATCTCAATCGCCAGACTATCAATTTCCCATTCCAGTTATATATCGATATATTCATTTTCCGATCCATTACCATTACCAACCCACTGCTATTAACTGCTACTGAATCCAATAATGGAATGCTGCATTTTGCCAAACGGTTCTTTTTTTACATCACACCATACTTCTGCTTCATTCAACTTCCATATGCGAACAGAGTCATGGCCCTTGTGCTCCACTAGCACCTCTTGCCCATTGTAATCCCCTAAATTTTCAGGACTAATCCTTTTGCATCTCTGTGGCAACGGGATTTCTGTCCACAACCCGTCGGCAATATTGAAGGCTACCATGAGATTAGGGATGGGATTCGAGGGATTGGGAGGCAGAGACACCCAGTAAAACTTGCCATTACAGAAGATACCCTTTCCAGTAGGCCGAATATGGTCCAGGACCATCATGGAAACTTGAGTCCAGGCGTTGGATTCTGAATCATAAATACACATCACAATTCTTCTCCTGCTACTAGAACATCTGCCCAGCAGGAGAGTGCAACGCCTTGTGGAATAATCAAAAGCCAATCCATTGAAAACGAAAGCAGGTATTGGAGGACGAGGCAGCTGTACCCAATTCCTGGTACTGGGAATGCCTATGGAAAGATCAACATATCCCCTTTTCTATGACAACAGAAGATGCCCTTGCAAGTATTCACAACGACAACGACGTGATTGAGCAAAGGAACTTTGTACATGTCTGAACTGCGTTCTTCTATAACCCAAGAATCCACGTCATCTTTTGGATTCCAATGGATCTGAATAAAAAACCCAAGGGTGGAGTACAGTGACCAAATTGGAACAAGTCCTTCGAAGGCATCACGGGAAGACAGTAGATGTTTCCACTGTTTGCACACAGTCCTCATTTTGCCAAGAACCCTAATGGGCAGCCTCGCTAAAATCATATGCAGCAACTCTTTTGGGATCCTTTGCCATATTTCAGCTTCTATTGCTACAATATTTCTATTTCACAGAAAATATAAGAAATATTTTTCTTCTTGTTGAGGCTGCAACTCTTCCTGGAAACCTCCCAGCACTTCTGCGCAGTCCGCTCTATTTTTCAAGATCCAGAATTACCTCAACAACATACACAAAGATCATGGCATTCCAAAACACCACACTACATATTCATAAGAGCAACCTTTACAAAAGCATCTGACTGAAATTCATTCCTAGTTACATAACTATGAATCAATTTACCTTCTTCTAGCGTTTCTAAATGATCACAAGCTTAGAGCACACCTACCACTGTAACTGAGTCCAGAATCACACCCACCAGCTACAACTGATGAAAGAATGCGAATACCTCCTTATATGATCTATGATTTCTCAGTGCATAATCGAGAAGCATTGTAGAGCATTAAACCACACTCAATTTAGATGTTTTCTCAACATTTGACATGAACCTCGACAGATCCAAATTTAGGATAGAAATGATTTCATCCACCACAAAACGTTGGAATTGAACCCATTTATGCCTATATGATAATGAACTTCTTGCCCTATTGCAAAGTTGATATGTCACTAAAATCCTAGTACCAATGGGAACGTAAAGTCAATTGGGAATATGCCTTCATTTTACATTTGGTACTACAGTGTAGGTGTTTGCCCGCTCAGCCGGTTTGTGGCAAACTCTCATAATTACATTCCATGGGTTAATATTTTTCCTAGAATTTTATCATAAAATAGTCGGTCATCTCCTGGACTGCCATACATGGCATACATGCTTACAATGTTGTTA
Source organism: Pinus tabuliformis (assembly GCA_031772625.1). Lineage (NCBI taxonomy): Eukaryota > Viridiplantae > Streptophyta > Pinopsida > Pinales > Pinaceae > Pinus > Pinus tabuliformis. The sequence goes on along the minus strand of CM062809.1, from coordinate 671,773,424 downwards.
TCTCACAATGGATTTGTTAAAGGCCACTTATAACTATTTGGGTATGATGTTTTTAGCTCTCTCAAGGCGCACGGATATCAGCATAGGCTTGCAATAGAGCAGCATCAGGGTCAATTAGTAAACCTCGATAGCTCTTGTCATACAAAATATCCATATCCTCCTTCAATGAACGATCGTTGCATTTGTCATGGAGGTTGTTGTTATTGTTTCATTGTGGTTTGGGGAGAAAAAAAGTGGTGATATGCATGATACGTATGTAAGCGTTCCAGTAATCTCTTAGTTCAAAATCAGCATAACCTAGGGAACATTGTGTAGATGTTATCATTGTTAACTATAAGTATCCATTGAGATTGTGAAATCCTTCAATGAAAATTTGTTATTGGGTAGAATCATACTTGAGGAACTTAAAAACACACATGATTCAAATTGCAATGAAATAAACCCAAAATTTTGATATTCCTGAAAGGACCTTAACTGTGATGGTTCTGTAATTGACAGTTTACAATTGAGTATTAAACCAACCAGTGTGCAAGCATTCGAGTGGTCCACTGAATTGAACCTAGAAAGTCTGATCCTACTTTGATAACATGATATAGTGAACTAATCTCCTCAACCCCATCCTTTGAATACTACAATGCCAACCAATGCCTTCTACATATATGGCAGGTTTGAATCTCCTCAAATAATATTAAGGTTTCTATCCATAATTATCCAAATTGGCCAATATGCCAACTAATATACCCTTAATCATTCCTAAAACTAATGGTAAACCTAAAGAAGATCCCTCCAACCACATTATATCTGTAGGGGAGATATATTAACTGTTGGTTGTAGTTTTTCATGTTATACTTTAAGGGCATGATTATTGTTTGATCACTCACAATCTCAACTACATGCGTACCTAAGGCACTATTATGGATGAAATTAAGTTGATACCAATACAACTAGAAATTGGTACAGAAAAGCAAACCATGAAATATTAATTGAACCAACAAGGTCAAGGATGGCTTAGACAAAAGAAAAGGTTCACTCTTGGAATTCTTCATTCGTAAACACTGTTAGCTGTTCACTTACCAAGCTTGTAAAATGTAAAGTAAATGTGAATACAAAGGTCTTATGTCCAAATCCCCTATTTTCAAATGGCTCCAGAAAAATTAATGGTTGGATAGGCATTTCCTCTGATTTAGTTGGTTGGCCCCTTCTTTGGCATTCATCACAATACCTCACATATTCCTTTGCATCCTTATGCAATGTTGGTCAATAAAAACCTGTGGAGAGTACTTTCTTAGCAGTTCTTGTGGCTGTAAAATGTCCACCACTAAGTTAACCTAAAACATTAAGCGTCTCGAACCACTTCCTGCATGTTCACACTCAAACCTCTGCATGAAGTTCCAACTCGAGCTACATTTCTCAATAGTTGGTAGCAGTCCCACATTCCCCTTTAATACTCGATCTTGGTTTAATGATTACATGTCGCAGCATGACCTAGAATCAATGCCTTCAACCCTTCACAGATACCCAGGCAGCAAGGTATCAAATCAATAAATTATGGATGTGGTAGGATAGTTATAATCCTATGGCATGCGGAAAGGGGATGCTTGTACCCAGTTCAAGCAGGAAGCTCACACTCTTTACCTACTGAATGCTGGCATTCAGACAGCTGACATTAGCCATTCATGGAAAGAGGACAAGGGCTTCATGAGGAAGGTGCTCATGCCTGGCTGTGGTAATGGATGATGTGAACGACAGACATCCACCTACCATTATTTAAGAGGAACCCCTTTATAGAAGACACAGCTAGCAACAAACGGGTAGATGAAGCAGGACCCTTACTTGAAGACCATATGGATAAGCTTGAGGTAAATCTTTTGTTTCAATATCTGTTGCAATGGTTTACTTAATTTTTGTATTGGGGAATTGTGTGGCCAAAAGTCATAACAATAGATAGCTTTCTATGTTCAACTGTGATAGTACTTAGGACTAGGCACTGTTCTAAGCTCCATGGGGTTATCATGGTAAATTTTGTATATTTTGCAAATTTTGCTCTTCAAAGTGAAAGCAACTGATAGTGGCCATCTGAACTGTGGATCTCTCTTTGGAGAGAATTATATATATATATATATATATATATATATATATATATATATATATATATATATATATATAATGTAAAAACATAGAATATATCTTGCTTTGAGACACTTGTGTTGACTGGCAAAACAGGTGGCCAAAGTTATGGCTGTAAAGTTCAGGGGCATAACAACTAACAAGCAATGATCATGACATATCCATCCCTATAAAATTTGTGTGTATAAGCTCAAGTATTGTTTATCCCAATGATGGAATATGCAATTGCTCGTAGGACATTCACTATTCATTCATAGATCTATAAATTTTTAAAAAGACTGACAAAAACTACCATTATTTCCTTGGGAAAATGTATCATATACATATTTCTCAATTGAAATATAATTGTTAAGAAAAGTTAAAAGCCATACAGGTTCTTAACAGGTGGATTTGCAGACAGGGAATCTTTACATCCACTTTTACGTCCATGGATCCCACCTTATCCAAGGAAACTATTCACTCTTTTGTTAATTTCAATGTCACGGACTCAAAACTCAGTGAATACAAAATGAAATATCAACTCAAGGCAAACTCAACAATATTTGGGTGCAAAATAAATCAATAACTCAACTTATAAGAGAAATGAAGGAACACATACTAAAAAAAATCATGAGCATCAACTCAGCAAAACTCGACAAAACTCTAAAAAAAGTTGTCAATATGCTTGAGATATATATAATAGTCGATGTACCAGATTCTCGAAATAGGACAAAGTACAAACTGACTTCTGCCTCAAGGATCTGATACTTGCCATTGGTTGATGTAGCCATAGTGTTCATTACCTAGTCAAGATCTCGGCCTTCATAGTTCTGGTCCCTTCCTTGATGTATATATATACCACAACAAAGTGACTCAAGTTTTGTTGCTTGAACTGGATTTTAATCTTGTCACAGCAAGGTAATATGTCTTAGCTGATGTTACTCTTAAGTATATCACTAGGACGCCTTCTCATACTTGAATCACGAGAATAGGTTTTATATACCTTATAACAATCATTTCTTCAAGGAGATATGTCACTGTTATTTATGAAAAGTTTCGGTCACTTTATCGTGATAAGGTTAACTGCAGGTCTACGCATATATCACAATCTGTCCACAAATTTGCACATCTACAGGAAGGCATCTTTCAATTACGGGACTGAAACTGAAACAATTCAACAAGCAACATTCAAGCATACCTTCTCTGCCTATTCTTTGATGAGAATGACTTATAACAATGATATAGTGAAATGGTGAAGGCCCGACTGCTGACATCCTTATTATTGATCTGTCTTTTGAATTTTCACTCAGAATTGATGCCTGTCAGGTATATATATAACCCTAGTGCTGCTGCAAGGTAACGATGGGACTCGATCTGGCAAGTGACACCTTCCGCTTTGCTGGGAGACAAAATTAATGCTGATGATTGGATGATCAGACTGTAGGCTGGTGCAGTGCACACATTCAGCGCTGCCTACGGGCATGCCATTAATGTGTACATGTGATATATCATAGATTGGAATGTGGCCACAAGAATATATTAGATTTGAATCTAGATCACAAGAATCAACTCTCGCTTGAAATGATTAGAGTGTAATTAGACAGTAGGTAAATGTGCAAACTTCCTTGTTCATAGGCCGATCTGAAGAATAAGATGAAAGCATAGAATTTGCACAGTTCGACTTCTTTGGGCAGACACAAAACAAGAATATATATACAAGACACTTCATATCCATATCGCTATAGATAAGGCACAACCTTTCACTGTTGAAGAGAAAACACATTGCTACAGGAGTGATACCTTTTCAGAATAGGCCGAGAATCAAATTCGCTATATAAGAATTGTCACGCAAGGTCCAACCAGCGAGTGATTTATGAGGGACCAATGCCAACCGGTCAAGGTCGCAAGCCTTAAATGTTATCACAGAAGCTATTCTTAAACTGAGCCTCAGACAACACTTCAATTTCAGAGATTGTCCACAAAATTCATCCAGGAATGCGAGATAAGTCTCTGCTCTTTTATGGAGTTCAAACAGATCGCAATTATGCTATGGATCATGCACGAACTTCACCTCCTTTGCTGGCCTACGAGGCACTGAGAAAAGATCCAAACGATGCGACCATTAAGCCATTGTAATATCTAAATTGTCCAAAAATGAGACCGCATATATAAGGATGCCTTAGGAGTAGATCAAGGTTGCTGAAGTATAAACATCAATCATGCGATTTACTTTAAGGTGATTCAGAAATCATGCTCAGGTTTAGTAAAACAAGACCACAGGAGTATTTTAGAACAAGACCTAGGCCGCAGGATAGATAAATCAAGGGGCTGCGTATGTTTCACATGTTTGTCACCAAATTACTCTTAATGATTAGACTAAGGCCACAGGGACAATCTGTAAATACCTTAGGATCACAGGACAGAGAGATGTTGTTTAACTGCATTCCTACCTTATTTCAATGTGAATTTTGAAATATAGCTTCCATGGTTGAAAGCCAGTAGACTGATGCATGCATAGGAAGCACAGGGCATGCGTCTGAAGCATGTCTGGAATTAGACGTTTATAGTGGTATAACATTTGTCCTTGCCATTGATTTGTAAATTTCTTCTTTACAAAGGGCTTACTTATCGTATTTTGAGCTTATGTCTGTTTCTCTCAGATAAAGCTTGTTATATTTTCAGAACAGGCAGGCAGACTTAGACAGGAATTGGAGATCATGCACTTGAAGCATTTATAAATCTTCATTTTTGGAGCATCTTCACAATCAACAGCTTCAGAAAATTTAAGTGAGCATTTGAAGCAAAATACAAACAGATTGGATAGGGACGTGTTATCACGCAAATCTGGAAAGCACCAGTCCGAACAGAGAAACTTTCAACCATGACAGGATTGACTGTGTAAAAGTGTCGTTGGTTTGAATTACACCTATGTACTATGTTCTTGGATTTTACAGCACAGCTTGTTTTAAATTACTGAAGATATTGGTTTTTTTTTAATATCCATCATCAACAACAGGACTGCATTCTCAAAGGCATAACTCGAAGCAATGTGTTATGCGAGGGATCCTTCGTTACCAATAAGAGTGAAAAGAGAATGAATGCAAGAAAGTGGTAAGCAGAAATCATCTTCGAATTCAAGACAAACGGATTCATTATAAATATAAATTGAAAACCAAATCATATTGCAGAGAATTGTATTTTAATTTGAATTGCTATCGTATTGGGTCAACTGTCCTTGTTTGTTTGCAAATGAAATGCTCAAGTGCACCTCCATAGATCAATTTAAAAGCCCAAGAGTAAGAGATGGCCTTTACAGTGAATAACTAAATTTCTGTTGATTTGCCAGTATTCCGTCTAATTGTCGCTGTTTCAGTGAATGCATCTATTCATGGACCAAATCCAAGTTAAGAATCTCGCATTCCATTTTAATGTTGTAGTGAGAAGTATAATAGTGCGATGAAAATCAGATTGATCATTCTGAACTAAATAATAGTTGCTGACTAATACAGGGTTGAAGCAATAATTTTTCCCTGGTTGCTCTTCAGTCTGATTGAATTTCTGGATCCGAGCACATCTCCAAGGGCTCCAAACCAAAATCTTTCATGTGCCTGGAGATGTTGGTTGGCACTACGATTTGCATCGATGAATGACTCGATCCTGAGATGTATTGACACCGCGCCTTTGAAAATATGGCCAAACCAATCAGGCTTTTTGCTAGTGGAAGAAATGTCAGAGTCAAACCAAATGCGAATGGAATACGGATTCCTGTCATAAGTAAAGGCCAGTAGCCATGGGCGGGGATTCACATCAAATGACAAGGAGGCTTGTGGAAAGTATGAATTGCGGGTTTAGTAGGCTTTGGGTCCAGATTTTGAACCAAAGCTCTGATACCATGTGTAAGGGCCTGATTCCTATTATTAGAGCCTCAATCTATTATACACTAACAGATCTATTTTCCTGTTAATTTATAAATAATAAAAGGAGCTTTCTGACCTTTTCACATAGCCTTAAACATTTAACATCTAATCATTTTATCATAAGAAACATAAATTAAGGTGAGCATTCCATTGATATCAACTTAACAAGAGTAGTCCATGGAAAAATACCTGTTCCGGTGGTTGATGATGATACCTTTGTCTGATAGCTCCAGCTGAATGCTCCTTTTGGCCGACCCAACCGGATTTACCTCCCAACCAACTAGGAAACAAATTCCTAGCCCAGGAAACCTCCACAGGTTCCCTAGCCCTCTGTGCCCAAGTCCAACCAGATATAGTGTGTCCTCAAGAAGAATGTGCAAAACTAGATAATGATATTTCCTCCTCTCAAACCCAAGAAACCTCCACAGGTTTCCAAGGTCTCCCAAAATCATAACAAGGCCAAACAATCACAACCAACCCCCACAATCCTAAGCAAGACTCCCCCTCCCCCTCTTCTTCCTTCTTCCTTCCCTTTTATACCCTCTTTCCTCAACCACCTCTCATTAATGTCATTAACTCTCACCCATCCTTGGTTGACTTCTCTTCCAAGCTAGAGTACATTTGGAATTGTGATATGAATTTAAAATTGAGAATTTAATGGGGAAGTACATTTGGGAATGTGAAGTGTAATTACATGGGGAGGACCATGTCTCCTCCTTAGTAAATGTGAAGGTACATTGGGGAATGTGAAATGAATAAATATATATTGATGATAAGATGGAGAGGACTTTGTCTTCTCCTTATTAAATGTGAGGGTACATTGAGGAATGTGAAATGAATAAATATATATATTGATGATAAGATGGAGAGGACTTTGTCTTCTCCTTTTTAAATGTGAGGGTACATTGAGGTGTGTGAATGAATAAATATATTTTGAATTAATGGAAGGAGACCATATCCTACACAATATTCAAATTGAGAAGGTAAGTGGGGAATTTGAATAATGGAAATCATAAATTTATTTTAGACCAATATTTCTCAATATTTTCAGATAATGTAAATATTAACACAATTTGTAGGATAAGATTTAAGTGGGGCATTACATCATTCCCCTTTTGTTGGGTCTTAGGGTTTCTGTCTTCCTCTCCTTAAGTTTTGTTGTTGGTGGGTTAGTCATATTATTATGAAGTGCTTGAGTTATTAATAAGTTATTAAGTAATTTCGGGCTAATTATCCCGTTTATGATACTAGGGCGTATATTCTTATTAGTTTAGAATTTTTGGTTCCATAATTTCAATTATTGAAATTTGCCTTTAACTAATTTCCTATTTATTTAATTAATAAAAAAAACCCCTTTTTAAACCTTATAAGTAATAGTTTGTTTACCTAATAACATAGTTAATTTTAATAAAAATTTTAGTGATTAAATATTGATTATTTAATGAATACAAATTACTAAATTAATTATAAGAGGAGATCTAGTTTACCAAATAACCATTAGGTTTAAATGATAAACAAGAAATTAATATAAATATATGATATACCAATAACATTGAGTTAGTTTGAGTTAGTTATATTATTAAAAAACATATACTTAAATTATGGTATTTACCTAATGTAACTAAATTCTAAGAATAATAGTAATTTAATACTATTTATTTATATAATTTAGGAATAATAATAAATATGGATTATTTAATGAACATGAAGATAGAATTTATTAAAGACCATTATATTTAAATAATAAATATAGATTATATAAATTACATTTAAATAATAATAAATATAGATTATATTTAAATAATAAATATAGATTATATATATTTAAATAATAAATATAAATATTATATTAACTAATTATATGTTTTTATTAATAAGAAGATTAGTGGTTTGACTAGGATCATTAGGTCAAAATTAGCCGTTGGCAATATAGCCGTTGGAGTCTCAACACACTCTATTTAATCAAGCTAAGCCAGATTGGATCTTCAACTTGTCCTAACGATGAACCACACTGGTTGGTTCGAAACGCGTCGACAAAAGATTGGTTATGTGATTTTGCCGAAGATTATCTAAACAATGTTATGGATCACAGAAGTCTAAATTCCTTAATTATATTTATGTTTAACTAATGACTACAAAGTTAAGTATTTTAGAATAGCTTCGTTGTAAATTTTAATGTTATTAAAATAATAGGAAATAAAATAGGATAAGATAATTATATTTATGTTTAACTAATGACTACAAAGTAGGTCAAAGGGATTGTTGAGTATAATGATGTCTATACAAAGTGGGAGAACCAAATGGTTTCCTATAAAAGATACAATACATGAATTAAATCAACATCTGGCCTAGAGGAGAAAATCGAGTTAATAGGTCTGAGGGTTAGACTGTTATGAAACCAGCTCAAGAAAAGATAGAAAAGAAAGATCAACGCCTTAGAATTCAGCCTCTTCAAGGGGGCAACCTCCTTTACATTACATAAATGAACAATTCTTGGATGATACAAATGACAAAACCTCCTTTCTATATATAGGAGTCTAAGGAGTCACAATATAATCCAGCCGACCTAACAATAATAATATAAAGCCACAAAAATAACAATAGAGGGATTCTAAGGGGCACAGAAATAACAATATGGGGGTAATAGGGGCACAACAATATAAATAAGGGGTATAACTACAATAGTAATGGGGTAATCACTAGTATTATAGGGATCCAACATGCCCCTCTCCTTCAAAAACGTGTTGTCCTCAACGCTTGAGCAGTTCTGGATACTTCTGTATAAAATTCTCATCCTCCCATGTGGAATCTTCAGCGGATAAGTTCTTCCACTTGATAAGATACTCTGAAATTGATTGATTTCGTAGCTGTCGAGTTCTTGTTTCTGAGACTGCTTCCGGTTCCAATATAATTTTTCCTTCCTCGTCAAGTTCTGGCAATATTGTTTGAACTGGGAGCTTGTCGCCTATAACCTTCTTTAAACATGAAACATGGAAAACTGGGTGCAATCGAGAAGCTGCAGGAAGCTCCAATTTGTATGCCATAGTACCAATCTTTTCCAACACCTTGTACGAACCATAATACTTTGGTGATAATTTATTATCCTTCTTAGCTTGCTTTAGGGACATTTGCTTATATGGTTGTAGCTGTAGGAATACCCAATCACCTACATCAAAACTTCTTTCATTGCGATGTTGATCTGCCTGTTGTTTCATTCTATTTTGTGCCAACACGAGGTTATCCTTTAAGAGTTGGAGGACTTGTTGTTGATGTTCGATGTGATGTTCCACTGCCTGAACCTTAGAATTTTCTCTTAAATATGATGTGATTGATGGTGGTTGGTACCCATAAAGTGCCATAAATGGGGTCATTTTTGTTGCTGTATGGAAGGAAGTGTTATACCACCATTCAGCCAGAGGCAACCATTTGACCCATTGTGTCTGTTTATCAGATACAAAGCAACGAATATATCCTTCCAAACATTTGTTTACTATCTCAGTTTGCCCATCAGATTGAGGATGATAAGATGAGCTATGAGCTAACTGAGTACCAAGACAAGAAAATAATTATGTCCAAAAATTTCCAGTGAAAATGGGATCTCTGTCACTTACAATAATCTTTGGATTTCCATGTAGCTTTTGAACTGTTTCCATAAATGCAGTAGAAACTGTATTGGCTTTAAATGGATGTGATAATGCACAAAAGTGTGCATACTTGGTAAGTCTGTCAACTACCACCATGATGACACTCTTTCCCTCAGACTTGGGTAAACCTGTGATAAAATCCATTGAAACCTCCTCCCAACGTTGGCTTGGAATGGATAAAGGTTGTAATAGACCCGGTGTCTTAATTGTTTCAACTTTATTTTGTTGGCAAACCAAACATTCCGCCACAAACTTTTGAATATCTGATTTAAGGCCATCCCAAAAAAATTCCTTCTTAACCCTGTGGTAAGTTTTTAAAAATCCTGAGTGCCCTCCTAAGGGAGAAGTGTGCAATTCCATAAGAATCTTTTGTTTTAGCTGGGAATTCTTACAGAGGTATAAGCGATCTTTGTACCATAACGAATCATTTTGCCAGCTAAATGTATCAGAAGTACTGGAATCTTGTTGTAGCTTTCGAATAAGTGCCCACACTTCTTCGTCATTCTTCCATTCCTCCTTTGCTTCGTTTATCCAATCTGGTTGGATAATAGAAATGGCACACAACAATGCTTCCATATCCTCATCCTTTCTTGAGAGTGCATCTGCCACCACATTTTGCTTCCCTTTTTTGTAGATGATTTCAAAGTCATAACCCAACATCTTTGTGACCCACTTTTGTTGCTCTTCAGAGGATAATCTTTGTTCTAAAAAGTATTTAAGGCTATCATGATCCGTTTTTACCTTGAAGTGTCTTCCCATTAGGTAGGGTCGCCATTTCTTAAGTGCATGGAGTATTGCCAACATTTCCTTCTCATAAATAGCTTTCCTTAAAAACTTTCCCTTGATTGGACGACTTTCAAAAGCAATGGGTCTTTCATCTTGCATTAGAACAGCACCAATTCCATTTCCTGAAGCATCACATTCCACAATAAAGGTTTTTGTGAAGTCCGGTGTAGCTAAGACCGGTGCTTGGCACATTGCCTCTTTAAGATGTTTAAAGGCCTTTGTTGCTTCCGGAGTCCATGAAAATGAATCTTTCTTCAATAATGTTGTTAGAGGTGCTGCTATTCTCCCATAATTCTTAACGAACTTGCGATAATACCCTGTCAACCCAAGAAATCCTCGCAGATGCTTTATGGATGTGGGGATTTTCCATTCCTTAATGGCTTTAATTTTGCTAGGGTCTACCTTAACTCCTTCATGAGATACAATATGACCCAAATATTCCACCTCCTGGACTCCAAAGAAACATTTGGATCTTTTTGCATATAATTGTTTCTCCTCCAATAGTTGTAGCACCTTGTCAACATGTTCAACATGATCCTTCCAAGACTTGCTGTAGATTAGTATATCATCAAAAAATACCAACACAAATTTTCTAAGGAATGGTTTGAAAATTGAATTCATCAAACCTTGAAATGTTGAAGGTGCATTGGTAAGGCCAAAAGGCATGACCAAAAATTCATAATGACCCTCATGAGTTCTAAATGCCGTTTTCGGAATGTCTTCAATCTTCATTCTGATTTGATGATATCCCGAACGAAGATCCAACTTGGTGAAGTAAATTGATCCATGCAATTCATCCAGTAATTCATCAATGACAGGAATGGGGAACTTATCTTTAATAGTGAGCTTGTTGAGCTCCCTATAATCTGGACACATGCGCCATGATCCATCCTTCTTGTGCACCAATACTACTGGAGCTGAGAAAGAACTTTGACTCGGTTGAATTATACCAGCCTCTAGCATTTCTGCAACCATACGTTCAATTTCACTTTTTTGGACATATGGATATCTGTACGGCCTGATGTTTGGAGGAACACTTCCTGGAATCAGATGAATAGCATGATCATGATCACACATAGGTGGGAGACCTTTGGGAGTCTCAAATACCTTGGAATGATTGTCCAGGACCTTTTGGAGATCTGGAGAAATAGATGATTCCAATGTGGAAACATCTAGCGAACATAATTGTGCAATTACACCTCTTTGCCCTTTTTTAGAAGCTTTGTCATGCCATTAGAGCTGATTATCTTTCCTGGTTTCCCTGCAATACCCCTTAATTCAACTTCCTTTCCTTCCACAAAAAATTTCATGAAAATTTCTTGAAAATTAAAAGCTATTGTACCCAAGGATTGTAGCCATTGGACTCCTAGTACAACATCAGCACCTCCCATTGGAATGGAAAGCATTGGGCTAGTCAATACATATTCTCCCATGGATAGCTTGATATTATGGCACTTTCCAGAACAATTTATTGTTCCTCCATTTGCAATCATCACTTGACACTCTGGTGCTGGATATAGGAAGCAATTCAATTCTTTTGCTACCCTACAATGAATAAAATTGTGGGTGCTTCCTGAATCAATCAACACTATTACCTTTTTCTTCTTGATTTGTCCTTCTATCTTGATGGTTTGAGGAGTGGTAATTCCCGCCAATGCATTACAAGATATGGTCAGATTTATTTGTTCTTCATCTAGGCTTTGTTCCTGGAATATATCCTCTTCTTTTGACCTTTCTTGCTCCTTTTCTTCTTCCTCTTCACAATCTATGTAGAATAATTTCTTCTCAGCACACTTATGACCTTTTGTGTATTTGCTATCACAATTGTAACAAAGCCCTTTTGCTCTTTTTTCTTCCAATTGTTGTGGTGTCAACCTTGTAGGTTGTGGAAGACTATGGGCAACAACACTTCCGTCTTTAAAGTTGTGAATGGTATGCTTCCTAGTTGCCATAATTTTGCTTTCCATTTTTCTTGCTAACCTGAATGCCTTCTCTAATGAATCAGGTTCCCAAAGGCGCACATCATGTTGGATATTATCCTTTAAAGACCCTATGAACACATCAATCCTATGCTCCTCTGGAATATCTTTTACCCTTATGTTCAATTTTTGGAACTCCTCAATGTGCTCCATTATTGAACCCTTTTGTTTGAGACTTATCAATTGGCTAAAAAAAGTGTTGCTTTTTGTATCCTCATAATGTGCTATCAATTCTTTTGTAAAAATTTCCCAAGTGATAAATTGTTTACGAGAGCAAAGCCATTGATACCATACAAACTGATTTGGTTCCAAATATAAAGTTGCCATACGTACCTTTTGTGTGTTTTGCACATTATTGAGATCAAAGAACTGCTCCATCTGTAATATCCATGTGGCGGGATCCTTGCCATCAAACTTCCTCATATCGATTTTTGGAACATGGTGGGTCTTCGATCCAACATTAGAGTCTATGGAATCATGATTAACATTTCTTTTGTTCACATCATGAGTTTCCTTTACAACCTTTTCACCATTAGTAAGTATTTCTTGTAGAAAATTTGTCAAATCTGTCTTCAAATCTGCCATGTCTGTCTTCAAATCTGTCTTGAGATCATCCATCTTAGCTTCCATACCCTTTATCTTAGATTCCACGCCATTTATCTTAGCATCTGTTAGCTTTTGTGAGCGTGACATTTGTTGCACTTGTTCTTGTAATTTTGATATATCATGTAGCATTTCTTCCTCTTCTTCATGAGTCATGCTAGAGCTTTCAGGCTCCTTACTAGGTGTTTGCATTTTATTTCCTCGGGGCATCAGTTACCGATAATAATGCTTTACTATGCCCTTTGAATTCCTTCAAACCAAGCTTATGCAAAAATTAAAAAAAAAAAAACTACACACCTTTTTTTACTTTGTAGAAGCCTGATATTGAATTTGATGTATCTCTGTAATTTCGAATCATCCAGTTCTGAAACTATGACATGTAGTAGCCTTCTATGTCCTCTTTCCAATGCCACTAGTCTTATCCAAATTGGATTCTCCAAGAAAGAGTTATGCACAATCTCCCGCAGTGACCTGATTATAGACTAGTTCAGTAGAGCGAACTTGTATGAAGTGCCACGTGTCACTGTTCCAACCTTTGACTCTGAAAAATATATACAAGAAAACTACAGTCCATCCTCTTTCTGCACCTTCTTACGAAATTTCAATCCGATGCTCAGAAAGAAAGTTATGACGATTTTTCCCAGGTCACCTGTTTTGAATGTAATTCAGGAGTCTGCAAAAGGACCAACTTCCTCATATCATATCTCCGAAACTATCACGCGAAATGCTCTACAATTCGGACCCAAGGTTCCGTGCGATGTCTTCTCAAATGGGTTTTTTGTGTGACTTCTGAAACGTCACAGAAAAAAAGTTATAGCGAAAATTCCACGATGACCTGTTTGGAGCAGCGAAACCCTAGAATCCAAAGCTCTGATACCAAATGTTATGAAACCAGCTCAAGAAAAGATAGAAAAGAAAGATCAACGCCTTAGAATTCAGCCTCTTCGAGGGGGCAACCTCCTTTACATTACATAAATGAACAATTCTTGGATGATACAAATGACAAAACCTCCTTTCTATATATAGGAGTCTAAGGAGTCACAATATAATCTAGCCGACCTAACAATAATAATATAAAGCCACAAAAATAACAATAGAGGGATTCTAAGGGGCACAAAAATAACAATATGGGGGTAATAGGGGCACAATAATATAAATAAGGGGTATAACTATAATAGTAATGGGGTAATCACTAGTATTATAGGGACCCAACATAGACCCATATCTCCTAACATCGAAGCTGAATGAATAACACTAAAGAAACTCAACAAAGTATGTTGACTCGATGAAGAGTCGGTGGCAAGTGTGAACTATCCACTAAATCATTCCCTCGAGGGGTTCGCGCAATGTTGAATGTTGGAGGACCTAGTCCGTCTCCTGGGAACTAATACGAGACGAATTTGTTGCTGAGATCTCCTGTGGCAGGGTGAGGTCACACAGAGCCTCACTGATCTAGAGTCTAGATACATACCGGTATCAATCAATCTCTTGGTGCCCCCGCTCGGAACCTAAGAGCCTCCTACATATATAGGGCCAAACATCTCTGATTGGGATACCTGAAAAAGTTGGCTAGGGTCCGAGAATCTCTGAACAAGCAATGAAACTTTCCTCTGATCTCATAGTAGACAGGGGATCCAAGAATGAAGTACACCTCGATCCCCACTTCCTGTAAATGACATACCTGTTAGAGTCTATCTGGTCTATCCACCTGGTGGTCCATCCCTACCTGAATTTTATGAGAACCTACTTTGAACTGGCCTAGAGGAATGTGAAGAGCATGTAGCTAGTGGTGAAACATATAATGGGGTCGAACAATGAGCTTGTCTCTCAACTCCACGAAGTGCTTAGCACAGAAGGCCATCTTTGGGCGCAGCTCTCTCAGAGGATTGAACCAGGTGACCTAGACGAATTGCCTGTAGATTTCCTCCTTGATGATCTTGTTTAGCTCATGTCTAGCAGGTAAAAGGTGAGCATGAGCATCTAAGGAATATCAAAAAAGAGGGAGACTATCCAACTGAATTACCACTGACTCTAGGAGATCTAAACTCCTTTAAACCAACATTTGGCTCGACCTGAAGGAGTAGAATGTCCAATAGTCTCAGAAAAGAAATATGCCAAGTAAGAATATCGGTCCCTCATCTTTATCGAGTCTGCAAAGCACTGGACATAATGCAAGAATGAAACCAATATGAAGGTCGTCTCAAGCTAAAATGGCTGAGCTCCAAACTTTGCAAGGATGATGTGCAACAGTATTGTCAGTTTGCATCTAATGATGTGGTGGAGAAGAAGAATCTAGACTCTCTCAACTAAAGCCCAATTTGACTCAAGTAAAAACAATCCCTAAATCTCTAAGCCATATAGAACAGTGCGATAGATCAAGGTGTCCATGAGGCTCATCTTGGACGAGATGTCGTGGAAGTGATGTCGAAAGCACTGTCTCTCGAGAGGGGCTAAGGATCCATATCCTTTGTTGATCTAAGGCTGAAGCGTTGGTGGAAAAATGAAGCAGAGACCTGAGAATTTCCCCCAAGAAAGTATACATGATTGTGATCTCAGTCTCCTCCCTTCTGAATAGGAAGTGAAGGTCTGAGGTTTTCTTCACCCCACTGAAGATCATAACCTTAGTTTTACCTAGGTTGACCATCAATTGTTGATGATCACAAAATAGAGCTAAGGCATTCAGTTGCCTCTGTAATCCTTCTGGGGATGAAGAGAGGAGGACAACATCGTCAGCAAAGAGTAGAATAGATATCAGAACCTAGTGAAGAAGGCAACCATTGGTGTCCTAGATATGCTCGTGTAGAAATGCTTCCAACTTATCAATATACATCCCAAACAAGGTAGGGGACAATGGACAACCCTATTTAACCCCAATAGTGCTTCATATGAAATCAAACATCCCATTGGCCGTGTGAAGATGACCATGAACGAACTCATATAGGCGCATAATAACGTTCAATAGGGTTGTAGAGATGTCAATATATCTGTGTCTCTGGAGCAAGGCCTCCCTCAGAATAGAGTCAAAAGCTTTCTGAAAATCTATGAAACAACAGTAGACTTTTGAAGAGTGGTATCGTGCCTCCTCAATCATGGCGCAAAGGATGAATATGTGGTCAATGGTCTGATGAGTCAGTCAAAAACCTGCCTGTCCCCTAGCTTTGAGTTGTCTCTACTCAAGGTCACTCGAAAGCTTCCTATGTATAACAGTAGCATACAACTTAGAGAATGTGTGGGCCACCATGATCGTTCTATAGTTATTGGGATTTGATTTGGAACCTAATTTGTGGATCGGATGGATGATGTGGTGTGACCATGTCGACAGAAAACCTTCAAAGACTACATGGTTGAAGAGATCAGCCAAGTAGCTAACCAAAGGTCGGAAATCGTGCTTAAAGAACTTTACTTGGTAGCCTTCCTCATCGGTTTCTTTGTTGTTGTTCATCACAAAAATGGCCTCTCTAATATCTCTTTCTGAGAATAGGTAACATGAAGAGGGGGGGAGGTAACATGAATTTGGGCATGCCGAAGAATATCATAAAGGTTGGAAGTGTGAGAGAACATGGATGTAGGGTCGAGGTCAAGTGGAATAGGGGAGCGTCAGGGAAGGATGGCACGCCATAATTGTTTAGGGAGTGGGCAAGGAGAGCAGAAATTTCTCATCTTTTGTGAGAGACAAAGAGTCGTTTCTTGCAACGAAGGAGATGGCGATAAGAAGATTTGAGATCAGAGTAGAAGGGTTGAGAGTGGTTGAAAGCATATCGAAGTTCTCGAAGTAGAGTCTTGCATTCGTCATCGTACCATTTGTTCATAGGGCAAGATCCAACTTTAGGGGACATGGAAGCATAACGATTGGAGTGGGGGAAGGATTTGAGTGTTGCTTCCCAAATGGAGAATGAAAGACAGGTGTATTTAGTGGAAGTAGAATCAAGCAAGGAGAACTGGATCTTCGATGGGAGCATCTTGCATAGGGTAGAGAATAATATTTCAGGGTCTCCTTCATCAAATTAGAAGGTAGTTCGGGGTGGGCCTTGAGGGGAGAGATGGGGTGGAAGGGGAGGGTCAAACTAGAGAGAGAAGGAAAGAAGTGCATGATCGGTAAGGGGGATGGGGGAGACTAAGAAATGACGAACAAAAGGTAGCAAGTTATGGCTAGTGAGTACATATTTAACTACACTCGCAACCCCACCATATGGCCAACACGTGAAAAAATGAGAACCTCGAAAACAAGGGAGACCGTTTAGAATCAACAAATCATGGGATTTCGCTATTGCAATAGATTCTTACCATAAAATGTAGTGGGTCCCAAAGCATCATTTGACATCCAGTGAAACCCTATTGAATCTGGATCTATCCCCAAGGTACAAAACACATCCTCTAATCAGTCTTGAAGAGGGATATGGAGATCTCTAGTGCAAGCATTGAAGTCACCTAGGAGGATGACTTCCCCAGTAGCAGAGTACTAGGTGATGTCGATGTACAAGTCTATAAAGGGGTCCCCATTTGAGCCATTATGGATGGAAAAATGGTGAAGAGGTTGGGGGAAAGTAACAAACTGCAATGTAGATGTCCCTCGGAGGAGAGACTCTGATGCTAATCTGAATCCACATAAACCTAGAAAACTCATCTTTGGCTACCAAAGATACCCATGTTCCAGAGTGAGTCACTAACCAAACAAGAAACTCCACCTGATCCTCTGACCCCTCCCGAGGTCCTCGTCTCCTGCTTGCAAAATGAGATCCAATGGTAGCTGCAATATCTGGGAGGGGTCGAAGAGGGCTCGCATGAGTGCCGGTCAGAAAGAGGATGCTTGTTGATTCGAGAGTGTCATACAAGAGTCCTCGCAATGACCATAAATATCCATTGCCATTCCAACAACATATATAAATATCTCTACCTTTTTGCCTCCCTAAGTGGGCCCGTCATTTGGAACCTCTAGTTCAGGGTTCCTACCCAAGTGGGAAGGAGTCCCAAATGATTGTCAGAATATTCCTGATGACTGCCCATTTCTCTGCCTGTCGTGTTGTCGTAACCTGTTCTCTGGATTGTTTAAATTCCACAACCTACACTCGAGTGAGGTCCTCTTCCAAGAAAATCTTGTTGGGAAGAGAAAACAACTTCCGCTTAGCCCTTAGGGCATGGAGTCGATCAGATGCAATCTGAAACCTAACGAAGAGAGTAGAGTCGTAGCCCATCCAATGTTGTAGATCTGACCCAGAATATTATAGATCTAATATAAAAGTATAAGATAATGCAAATAAACCCAGAAATAATATGAAATGATACTTTATTGATCAAGACCCTTAAGGTAGGGCAACACCATACATTCACTCCTGAAGGAAGGAGAACACTCCACAAGCCATATGCCTGTTCATACAAGAATACTTCTCTTCCTCTTCATATGTGGAGTCTCTAGCCTTTATATAGGCCTCATACATACAATACCATGCATCATTACCATGGTTTCCTCATACCATCAACTAATACCATGAGCCCATTACATTATTATTAACTACTTGTGGTCCCTTACATGACATGGGTTAACCACCTTATTTATTACTATGGCCCATCCCATTATTACATTATTACCTTGGGTACCCCCCTTGGTACCCCATATTATCCCCCCTAGGTACATAACATTCCACCCCCCTAAACATGTTTCGTCCCCGAAACATGGGAAGAACATAAATAATAAGATCTACTCAAAAGAGTAGTCCACTGATACCATGCACGTGCATCTAGCCAGCCAAGAGAAAGGTGAACCCTCGATCTCGCTGGTGCCTCGCTCGCTTGAGATGGAAGTTGACCGTGGCAGCTCTTCTGTGTTGATGTGTAGTAGGTGGATCGTCTCTCCTTTCTATCCATCATGTGACTACTTGGTTTCCATGATGGTTGTCTTGCGGGGTGATGTGGGTGATGATATGTTGAAGTTTTAACCCACGATGGCTTTTGCTTGACTTCACCCTGCTGTGGTGCCTGTTGTGGTGTCTTCTTTTTCAATATGACTTCAACCACTGAGCCCTCCTCTGATGTATCATCACCTGTAACCTTTTCTTTTGCAGCCTCTGTTTGTGTTTGATTGTCGATCATCAAAGGCTCATCATCTGATATGTCAGTCCCTTGAACATCTCCTGCTTCAGCCTCCATGTGCTCTACCTGTTTATGGATGGAAATATCCTGTAATGTAATTTTCTTCTTTTTATACCATAGCTTGAGGAATTTCTTTTGCACATTAATATTGATAGTACCCATGGATTCCATCCAAGGATATCCCAAAACAACATCCATATTATCCATTTCTGAAGCATAAAAATCACCATGCAACACATATTTATCCATAGAAATCTTCAAATCCTTGTACACTTGAACATCCTCATTATCAACTTGTAAAGTTTCAATGTGTTTTGCTGGAACTTGTAATCTTTTTGCCAAATTAACATTGATAAAATTATGTTTGCAACTAGGATTTATAGAAACCTTGATCTTTTCCTTTTGAATCTATCCATGAACCTGAAATAAGGATATACCAGTAGGAAATAACCCCACATGTTTCTCCTTATCTTGTTTTCTAGCATGAGACCATCTGTCTAAAAGTAACTTTTCAAATTCTTCATCGGGCAGGTTGGAACACTTCTTTTGGTTAAGTAATCCCCACCATGTGGCCGCCTCATCTCTAAAATCCTGCATTGCCCACAATTTCCAATTGTTTGTCCATACCCACTTCTTTTGTTTTATGTATTCTTCAATAGTATGACCACTATCTTTTCCTGTAAATAAAAGATACTTGCTAGAAGCCATGAATGGTTTGGAAAAAATTCACTTACTTGGCGAAAATGTGTAATTGTCACAGTTTTGTCAATATTGCTCAGAATCCTTATTATGACCTATTTTTAGAAATGGAGCAATCATTCTGCATCTGCCCATGTGATAGAAATCCTGATCCAGGCACTAGAATTCCAGATCTGCGCTGCTACTCTCCCGCCGTCACCCAAAATTTCTGCAAAAAGAGCTGATTTTAAATCAGCGATATCTCCCTCATCCGGACTCCGATTCGACTGATTTGTTTTTTGAAGTTGGGTATTTTTTCCCAAAGAATCCAGGTCTGCAATTAGATTTTGCAGATCTTGTTCCAAGACGTCTAGATCTGCGCCGCAAAATCGCTGCCCTGAAAATTGTCTACAACCCCACTGATTTTTAGATCAGTGATATCTCCTTCATCTGGACTCCGATTTGACCGATTTTTTTTTTTGAAATCATGTGTTTTTTCCCAAAGAATACAGATCTGCAATTAGATTCTGCAGATCTAGCACCAAAACGTACATATCTGATCTGCAAAGTCGCTGCCTCAGAAACCCTGCAAAAATGAAAAAAAAAAAAAAAAAATCTCCACTTTTGTGCCCAAGAAAGTGCTCTGATACCAATTGTTGTAGCTCCGACCTAGAATATTATAGATCTAATATAAAAGTATAAGATAATGCAAATAAACCCAGAAATAATATGAAATGATACTTTATTGATCAAGACCCTTAAGGTAGGACAACACCATACATTCACTCCTGAAGGAAGTAGAACACTCCACAAGCCATATGCCTTTTCATACAAGAATACTTCTCTTCCTCTTCATATGTGGAGTCTCTAGCCATTATATAGGCCTCATACATACAATACCATGCATCATTACCATGGTTTCCTCATACCATCAACTAATACCATGAGCCCATTACATTATTATTAACTACTTGTGGTCCCTTACATGACATGGGTTAACCACCTTATTTATTACTATGGCCCATTCCATTATTACATTATTACCTTGGGTACCCCCCTTGGTACCCCATATTATCCCCCCTAGGTACATAACATTATTTCTGGGTGCAAATAAACCCAGAAATAATATGAAATGATACTTTATTGATCAAGACCCTTAAGGTAGGGCAACACCATACATTCACTCCTGAAGGAAGGAGAACACTCCACAAGCCATATGCCTGTTCATACAAGAATACTTCTCTTCCTCTTCATATGTGGAGTCTCTAGCCTTTATATAGGCCTCATACATACAATACCATGCATTATTACCATGGTTTCCTCATACCATCAACTAATACCATGAGCCCATTACATTATTATTAACTACTTGTGGTCCCTTACATGACATGGGTTAACCACCTTATTTATTACTATGGCCCATCCCATTATTACATTATTACCTTGGGTACCCCCCTTGGTACCCCATATTATCCCCCCTAGGTACATAACATCCAAGCTCTGTCCAAAGCTATATCAGGGAGGCTAAGGGTGTCGCAAAGGAACCTAGACCCCACTTCCATAGGATCCGGAGAGGCGTGGGGTAAGGGGATACCTCTCACCTTGAGATTCAATTATCTTTCTCGTCTATTGCATTCTTCCACAAGTTTTGCTTGTATCACCTCCTCAATTGTTGCAAGAGGGGTAAGAGTTTTATTCTTCCCGCAAACAACCTGTAACCAAGAATTAATGTGTGCCTCAGTTTCTTGTTTGAAGATGGCTTGTTCGGATCAGATTTCTTCGTGCTTGCTTTTAAGGTCAAAAATTTCTGCATGTAATGCACTGTTTGGAGGATGTAGAATCCCCTTCTCTTTGGTTTCATCTAACATTTTTTCAACATTGCAAAGAAGTTGTGAACCAAAACAAATAGTGGATTCATTAGAGATTTATTGTAAGTGAATAGGAAACATAAAATTTGAAAACGATTTAATATATAATATAGTTTATTTATTAAAATTAGTGGTTACTGTTGGATAATGTAATAGCTAAGACATAAAACATAATTAAATACAATATTACTTACATAAATTTGAAACTATTAATTAACAACATGAAAAGTTAATAATTATATAATTTATATGATATGTGAGTAAGAGGAATCATACTTGGAAGTTTGAAAACCCAACTTACTTATAACTAGGGAACATTGAACTATTGTGATTTCCCATGCCAACCATGCACATAATCCATGTGTCGTGCAAATTTCTATTTTTTGTTTTAAGCTTCTTTTTTTTAACTTAGCTTTTTCCAAAATTTATTCACTCTTATTTTATTCTTTTTTACTTTTTCTTAATTTGACCCGTCCATAAATTTATTCTCAATATTTTTACTCTTTTGTTTTTTTTAATTGATTTATTTATTTATTATGAACTTCACTTTATTATTTACTATTTTATTTATTAATTATTATTATTTTCAAGATAAAAGTCTTATATATTCATGAAGAAGATAATATATATCTCGATCTTTCTTCCATCTACCCAAAAATGAGATTTTGGTTGTAATCATTCCCACTTTCTATCCCTTGGCGAAGCCATTTTTTAGACTAGCTTAAACCCCCTTTCGGATTTTTAGTGCTTAAATAAAATAAAATAGTTATTTTTACATCTTTCAACAAAAAACATGATATAAGAAAAAAACAAAGTATATAAATGAGAGGTTATAGAAGCATCTCCATGGATTCAATTTCTAACTCGTTGCTAAATTCATATATGCCAACTTAGCATGAAGAGAGTTCAAGTGCCTCCTTGGAGAGACCATCTCCCTTTTCATTTAGTTCTTGCAAGACATGATTATATGAAACCCATTCAAAGGCATTGCCCACTTGTAGCATGTCGTATAGAAGATGTTCCAAACCAATTTTTTGCATCGAAGCCCTTTTGTTGGCCCAATTTATGGTAAATTTAGAATCGTTGAGTACAGGAAGCCTAGATAAGATAAGATAGATAAGATAATTATATTTATGTCCAACTAATGACCACAAAGTAGGTCAAAGGGACTGTTGAGTACACTGATGTATATATAAAGCGGGAGAACCAAACGGTCTCCTATAAAAGATACAATGCATGAAGTAAATCAACATCTAGTCCTAGCGGAGAAGATCCAAGAACTAATAGGTCTGAGGATCGGACCCATCTCTCCTAACATCTGAGGCTGAATGAATAACACTGAGAAACTCAACAATGCCTGTTGGCTCGATGAAGGGACAATGGCAAGTGCAAACTGTCCACTAAATCGTGTCTTGGGGGGGTTCACATGCTACTGAATGCTGGAGGACCTAGTCTGTCTCCTAGGAATGGATCTGAGATGGAACTGCTGTTGAAATCTCATGTGGCAAGTGAGGTCCCATGGATCCTCACTGGTATGGAGTCTAGATACGTACTGGTATCAATTGATCTCTTGGTGCCCCTGTCTGAAGGTTGTACCCTGAAAAATGTCGTGATCCTCTGTGTGGGGTCTAGTCTGATGGGAGGCTGAAGAATATGCGCTCGGAACCTAAGAGCCTCCTGCATATATAGGACTAAACATCTCTAATTGGGGTACCTAAAAAAGTCGGTGAGGGTCCGAGAATCTCTAAACAAGGAATGAAACCTTCCTCTGATCTTGTAATAGACAGGGCATCCAAGGATGAAGTACACCTCAGTTTCCACTTCCTATAAATGACATATCTGGCAGAGTCTATCTATTCTATTCACCTAGTGGTCTGTCTCTACCCGAAGTCTATGAGAACCTACTCTAAACTGACCTAGAGGAATGTGAAGAGCATGCATCCAGTAGTGAAACATATATTGGTGTTATAGAAATTTTTGTGCCTTACAACACCAAGCATGAAATGTCCATAAACCAAGGGCTCCTAAGTCCATAAAAGTGTTGTTCTAACCCCTAAAGGAACAAGGTCAACAGATTACAGCTTCTCCCAGAAGTTCTCCATGAAAAACTACTCAAAATTGGTCAAAACTGGATCAATGCACTTGCTCCATGGCTAGGGTGCGTTGAATCGCACCTTGCACACATGGGAAGTGCGTTGCAATGCACCTAAATACACTGTGAGGGTGCGATGGACAGGAAAAGACAAGTGGCGGAGACAGTTTGCGAGGTGGATGATCATGGAATCTTCCAGAAACTTCTCCTGGGACACTTGCCTCTCAAAATCGCCCAAGGATGAGTAAGAGATCAATGAGATCTCCAAGTGGCATCAAGAACTATCAGAGAGAAGACACTAATAAAAAACCTAGAGCTGACTCACACCTCTGCAAATATCTATATATAGATCTCTCATCCCAGAGATCCAGAGGTGAGAGGTTGGAATTTTGCACATTGTAAGGAATTGTTGTTGGTTTTGAGATAAACATCAGAGAATTGGGTGATCTATGCTTTGTTGGAGGTGAAGAGGGGCTTCTTTGCTGGGAGGTTGATGCTGGGTTAGGAATCATCGGTTATAACTCCTCCTAGATCTTCTTGTATATCAATAAAAAATATTTGAGTTTCTCCTCCATGCTTTTGTATCATTGATGCTTGTTACATTTGTATGGTTAACTTAAATCTGATCTTAAGTTATTTATGAATATAAATCCATGTCTTTGTATAGTTTTCTTCTTCTGTGATCTTACAGGTACTTGGTGAAGCTGGGAAAGTAAGGGAGCAGGTAGCTGGCTGTCAAAGAGGAGAGAGATTGGATCAAAGGACTAGCGCAAGACACAGGTTGGTTCTTCCTATTCCTCTTTATTTATAGTTCATAAAGGAGATACAAAAGTAGTTTTCTCTGTTTTTTTCTAAGGCAGCTGTCACAGCTTAGTGGGATAGAGCAGTTCTAAATAGACACTTTTCCCGGTAACAAAATGGCGACTCCACTGGGGACGATTGTCTAATTAGTTTTTTTGTGTATCTCTTGTTGTTTGTTTGATAAACTTATAAGTAGCATTCGAACTGCATTTTCCATAGGAAATGCAAAGTAGACATCTGCTGCTTCAATCCATTCACTGGATCTGTTTATGATTTGAACAGCTGATTCATAGAATATCTGATTCCCTTGTGAAAGCTCTTAGACCCTCCTTAGATCTACCCCTGATTGTGCATTACTGATTGCTTTTACTCGGCCAAAAACCAAAGACTAAACTGAAAACTGTGACCCAGAACCCGGATAGAATTCTCGTTTCTGCCCCAGCGCAGGTACTGTGAAGAGATCCCGCATTTCAACGCACTTCCCGAAAGGGCAACCTGCACTGCAATGCAGTTTCTCTGTGTAACAGGTGCGCTGATCAGCCTAGCCCTGTGCAACTGAGGTTCTTTGCTTCATTCTTTCCAGTTTTGTCTCTGAATTTTGCAGCCTGTGATCAGTATATGACTATTTCAAACCCCTTTTCCTTACAGATATTCCGCCTCATTTGTACAAAAGAACTGTAGATGTTTTTGTGTGTTTGTTGAGTCGTTTACAGTTTTCCATTGCAAAAGTATAATAATCGTACTGTCGTCCTTTGATTTAGATCTGTCGCAAGTGTCGATTTCGATCATAGGAGAAAGTTTATTTGCTGTTGATGGTCGATTATGCTTTTACTATTGCCTTTGGTTTGAATTTGTGACTTTCTAGTGTCAAACCGAGTATTTATTTCAAAATTATAAAGTGTCGTAATCATCTCTACCTTTTGATTTCGGAAAGAAGCTTGTTTGTGTTTGTCGCTTGAAAGCAAATTCATATTTGTACATCAACTTTCTTTTTAGCATCAACACTAAGAAAGTGAAAAACAAATACATGCATGTGCATTTTCATATAGACAGTCTGTTTGGCTGGATTTAGGAAAGTGCATTTACAGTTTGCTCTTTGCTCTTTGTGAAAATATTGTGTCTTTCTTTTCCCCTAGTAGCTAGGATTTTCATTGCCGAAAAGAGATAAAAGTTTGTTTATCATCTTTAGATTGCATTTTAGGAATTACATCTACATCTCGTGGTGAACCCGACAGGCAAACTTCATAAGAAAGATCAACTTAAAATAAATTCAATGAATCTAACAACGCTTTGGAACTTAACGCACAACATTTAGAGGTCTAGGCTAGAGACGTATTCCGGCGTCGTAAAGCCTGGTAACTGTTGTCCTCACTGATGGTTGGGTGATTCCTCCACTTTGAGATGATAAGTGCCAGTACGGACTTGTGCTCCCACGTACCGTCGAGTATATTTTGGGAGACCCCTATAGGCTTAAATCCTTTATCCATAGGAAGTCGTGTCGGCCACCCTACTGATTGCAATGCACTGAACACAACATTCAGGAAGATTGACTGTTGTACCGTAAAAAGTATTCTGCAGTTTTGCGATTGGTTTGGTACTCCCTCTACCTGGACCTCCAGAGTAGTCCCTTTCATTCCTTTTCAAACTCCTTAATGGAAAAGGTCCATCTGAGCACTTGTCACTTCAGGCTCATTAAAAATCGAAGGAGAGTAGAGTCATCTTTTGTTTTTTCTCGATTCTTAAAAACTAAAAAAACAAGTTGTGTCAAAAGCGTATAAAATTCATTTAATTCGGAAACATACCTTCCCTTTATTTTAGTTGATCGATTAATCCGCAATCATGGAAGAAAGTCAATTGAAACCCCGTCGTTCGTGGAGGCTTACGAGTCAACCATGTTTGTCTCTGAAATCGAAACCAGTACGGACAAAGCGAACTCGTTTAACCGGTTCCAAATCTCCTATCAAAGTTAGAACAAGTGTTCTAACGACATCAGAGACTCCGGTTACTCCAAACATTTATGGAATCCCTGCCTCTACAGAAGAAGTTCAACAACCATAGAAGGACAATGATACTGATCCTAGTTTGAGAATAAACACTTGCGTTACCAAACCAGTTCCATCTACAACCGGTTCGGAGAGTCTTACTCTTCAAACATCTGTCGCTGCTGATTTCACACCTTCTTCGGCACCATAAATATTTTACGGACCTAATGGTCTTCCCCTTCCACCTGGTCTGATTGCAATAGAAGAAATTGTAGAAGATCCTCAAACAAGTACTCCAACGCACTTTGGAGTCGGGATCACTCTATATCCTTCGACATCAGAAGTTAGTCTACCACCAGCGGAAGCTTCTGTAGAATCACTAGGTAATATTTTGGATAGACTACAAATGTTTGAACAACCATCAACATCTAGGACTGTGTCATCTAACACAGCGACGACAGAACTCCCTGCTATCACTCCGACAATGTTCACCGGCATACCATCTGTCCTGACTAGCTCTCAACCGCTAGAAGGAGCTCACTCAGGGGCTACTTCGACAGTATGGTCCGTTCCTGTTTGTTCATCCGGAATAATATCCGGAAACTCTTATGTTGAGTCTCAACAAATTGATCCATTTGGAGGTCAATTTGGGCAGTCTGGTCCCCAAGGGCAAACAATTCCCTTGAGTTCTGGATTACCACCATATGGGGGGCAGTATACCCTTTCATTATCCCCTCCGGGAGGATATCCATATGGGAGTTCACAACAACATTCAGGTTATACTGGAATTACCTCAAGTGGTTGGGTACCTATACTACCTCAACAACCAAGAGTTGTGTATTCGATGCAACAATGCGTACCTATGTCGAACATCCCGACTACGCCAGCTATTGTGACGGTGTCGCAAGTTCAAACGCTGCCTGTTGTATGCCAACCTCAGGTTTCTCAGGTTGTAATGCAACAGCCCCTTGACCCTGCGACTCAACCACAATCGCCGACTAGTGGAGCGACACAGGTCCAGACGGGTACAATTACCCCTCACCTTGGTCAAACGGTTAGTATCGCGCAACAGCACATGGCTTCACAACCATGGCTAGTGCAATACCAACAACCGCAATTCCAACAAGTATACCAAGGTTCTGAGCAGCAAATCTTTGCGAACAGTGGACAGCCGTACATTCAAAATGGTCAAAATCAACCATTTTACAATGGTCATGTCCACCAACCTTACCAAACATACCAGCATCAAATGCATTATGCCGGTATGCAAAGACCAACTGCTCAGGCGATTCCATCTTATCCTGGGTATGCTTCACCTAACTTGAATCAACAGTTACCCTTCGTGGCAACCTTAGAGTTACCTGATTTAAATCAGTTAACAAACGATCCAATTGCTTACGCCCCTTGGTGGTCAGCGATTCCGCATAAACTTCCATCAGATATTCCTAAATTTAATGGAAATCCGGGTGAAGATCCATCGAATCACGTGATGACCTTTCATCTATGGTGTTCATCAAACACCCTAAATGATGATTCGATAAGACTTTGCCTCTTTCAGAGGATGTTAACGGGTCCGCGGAAAAATGGTACATTGAATTGCCTAGAGCTTCGTTCGACAACTTCAGTACCTTAGCCACAACCTTTTTAACCCATTTTCAATTACCAATAAGGTACGAAATGGGAACAGAGCTTCTTACCAACTTCAAACAGACAACGACCACTCACATATCTGATCATATACATGAGTGGCGATGTCGTCGTAGGATGGTAAAAACGTACGTCCCCGATCAGCTCTTAGCTGAATGGTTTATCAAGTCATTACTACCTTCCATCACGAAAGATGTGGAAAAGGGGGGAGTCGTAACAGAAGAGCAAGTTATCGCTCGTGCACAATATCTGGACTTGATTTACGCTCAGTCCGGCACGCTCTACGACAAAATACCTGACGCCCCTAGACCGGAATTCTCAATTCCTCCTCCTCCTAAATCAAACAATGACTCTCATGCCAGCGATGGCGTGATTGGCATGACAGACACGAAATCGACAAAGGCTACATCCAAAAAGGCCCGTAAGATTTCAGGTCAAAATGCAAAAGACGAGCTTCTTGCTTTGGAAGTAAATGTCGTATCGACAGACAAAGGCAAAGAAACCAAACATCGAGGAAGCAAGAAGAAAGGCAAAGGGAAGAAGAAGAAACAGGAGGAATCATCACCTGAAAAATCTTCTTCGAACCCTCCTAGAAATAGGAAACCAAAAACTCCATGCTTTATATGCGATGAGGATCACTGGACCTCAGATTGTCCACACAGAGCTGAGCTTAAGAAATTATTCAAGAATTCAAAAACCTCCGCAGTGTTAACTGATTCGTTTCCAAATCCAGGAACAAATCTGGTTGAAAGTGGAAATGCTTCCCCGTCTCAAGTGCTAATGTTTTCGGTTTCAAAACAGCAAAATGATGCTTTGATATCGACAAGGAACAAAGATTATGGGAATCCGCAGCTGTCGAACAACAAGGATAAAGATCAACCAAGTAGTTTGACAACAACTTCGACAGAAGTTGTGCCACCCACCATCCCTGAATTGACGATAAAACCGCAAAAGGGAGTAGTACACAAGTCGACATTTAATCCCCGCGCTAGAGTGGCACAACATTATAACATAGTGGAAGATTTGGCCCAATCGCCATCCGCTATGTCGACTCTTGAAGTACTACAAAATTTCCCATCCCAAAGGCAGGATTTATTATCGGCCATTGGTGGGATTGACCCAAAGGATTCCAATCTTGTATCCTTCGATCATAAAGGATACGATCCTCAGTTACCAGCTCAACTAGCTTTCCTTGTTCAAGTGAAAGCCCTCAACAAAATTGTTCATCGAACAATTATTGATGAGGGGGCATCTACATGCATTATGTCGATGAGTTGCTGGAAAACTTTAGGATCTCCAACCTTGTCGCGATCTTCGACGAAATTAAAAGCATTCGACGGAAGGACATATACCCCATATGGTATCCTAAGTAACTTGAAAGTTGAACTAGGATGGAAAACGGTAGAAATAGATGTTGAAGTCATCGACGGAAACCTTGATTACAACATCCTACTGGGAAGGCCCTGGATATATGCCATGGCCGCAGTTGTGTCGACCTACTTCAGGAAGATTGCATTTCCTTTTCAAGGAGGAATTACAATCGTTGACCAACAAACATTTCTCCCCAACAGTTCATAAGTTACGGGAAGCATTCCAATGATCCATGGAAGCAATCATTTGCTTCGAAATATTGGAGTAGGTATGCTAAAATACCCTGCCTTAATGGGTACTTTTGCCCTACCGCCTCCAAGCAATCTGGCGGAAGTGGCCACAGTAGAAACCTGCAATATGAAATCTTCTATATCTTCTAGATTCAAAGTTTCTTGAACATTTTGACAACATGGATCATCGCCCTAATAGAAATATTGTAGCAATCAATTTTCTTGGCTTGGGGGGCAAATCAACACTCATCGAATGTTTGGATAGATGGGTCTAAGGAATATGGCACCTCTTCAAATCCTTCGTCGCATGTACATTCAACAGACGAAGGAATCATTGATTCAATGATAGGAGAGGCACCATGGGAAGATTACCACCATCGCTCCCATCTTTAAAATTACCACGAATATTATTCCAACAACCTTAATCATCCTTCAGTTTTTGATTCTCTATCAAATACTGTAAATATGGTGGATTTCACGGATGGTTCTTATCTCGTGTCGACCTCATTAAAAAATGAAGCAAGGAGTCAAGAGGATAGTTCTTTTACTGTGTCAACCTCATTAAAAAATGAAACAAATCCCCTTTCCAAATCTCAAAGGTAAACCTTCATTCCAACCACCGAGTTGAATGCAATGAAGCTTGGGGGGCATGCACCTCGATTTGCGTTATTATGCTGGGGGCATGCAAACTTATCGAGCAGTGTTACCGCAAGGTTCAAGCTCGTTAAAAAATAAACCCGCATCGAGCATTTTTAGCACATAGTTCAAGCTCGTTAAAAAATAAACATAAGACATGAGCAAATGTTTCCACCCGCGTTTAAGCTCATTAAAAAATGAACTATTCCCCGGTAAATAACCACCGTGAATGTAGTACTTCAACCATTAAAGCCTTGGTCGTGTTTGCACCGTCACCTCCACTTTTTCATTGGCCGATCATTCACCTCCACTTGATTGTTTACCCATTTTGAGGAACAGCTGCGAAGAGTGATTTCACTAGCCATCCTTGTGACACTACCATGATTGGAAAATTCCAAACCTTACCTGGAATCAGCTGCCACCCGTTTTATCACTCGTTCCTCAAAAGACGAGTCTTCTTTAAGCTATTTTCAACTGACTCGTAAAATATGAAAAGATTGCCGAGTCCTTGTCCTTCCAGCTCGTTAAAGGGACAGGAAGTGCTATCCCTCATCTAGATTTTAATCTTTTTGGACCTGAGGGATTATTGCACAAAAAGATCGAGTGCTTGTTTTGTTCGGCTCGTTAAAACTATTGAAAATTCATCCCTTCTGTATTGTTTTATACTTTTTTGGACTTAAGGGATTAGATGACGAAAAAGGAATTTTGGAGTTATCTTTACGTACCTTTTCAGACTCTCTAAAATTGAAAAGGACCGAGTTATCTTTGTTGTTAAACTCATTAAAAAGATTAATAGCGACAAACTTGTCTTTAGACGAGGACGAGTTTCACTATCGCTAGGCTCGTTAAAACATAGCGATGGGTTTGCCCAAAGGGAAAATTATAGAACAAGCATATGTTATCCTCCTCAATCTTGACAAAAATAAAGAGGTACTGGTCAGCAATGACTCAGAAAAAATTGGGAAGAAAACTCAAAGAATCTTTATTGGTAGCAAGTCGCTCTTGAACATGACGATTCCACTCCGTGTCCGAGTCGGGTTGGGTTGTTTCATTCGCCGGTCACATCGCCATGGTCACACCATACCATCCACATTTGGGGTTAATGCTACCAATCCATCACATCAGTGTCGCCGACATGTTCAAGAGAAGTCATCCAGAGAAGCCACCTGTGTCCCACCCACTACCATACATTATACTCCATTTTTTCATGACCGCCACCCTGAACCGTATATCATCAGATCGTTTTCACCTCCATCAAAATCATTTGCTCCGTTCCGTGTCATTGATGTGGGATTCATTAAGGCCCTCCTGTGACGGATCACTTCTTGTCGACATCAGCTCATTCTCCAAGAAGTTGGTCTAGGAACACCCCATTCAGTACTTTGAAGCTTGCATGCCTCAATGGAAAGTTTCTCACTTCCGGCGACAGGTTTACATCAATGACCTTCGACCGAAATATTTTGCGTGGTGTTCGACGCCAAGTCCTTTATTCACACCACGTGAATTGTACTGCAGTACCTTGAGGATCATTATCATTATCGGTGATTCCTCTCGCGCTTGTTAATAGTTTACATCATTGACTGGTAATCAAGCGATGTCTTTCCATGTTCGACTTCAGAAAATTTCTCACATGGATCGACTTGTACTTCGAGTGAAGATCAGACGAGATTGAAGACCCCGGATCTAGTTTCATCCATCTGGGCTGCGATAATATCCAGGGAAATAAAGACATTAAATGTACAGCATTGCAGCACAGATAATCATCCTACCAAAAGGATGATGGCTCTATCAGAATCATCAGTCTACAATCAGACGATTGTCTGTCCTATGTACATGAAAATGAATTTGTAAAGTTGAGCATGGGAATGCCCGCCTCAGCTAGATCATGAAAAATAGTATGAAGATAATGTATTGTATTGTATCTTATTACAGGTCTCCTCCCAGCATTGAAAGAACTTCGGATCCTCATAATAAAGCATTTCACCCGACACCAAAAGGTTAACGGCCTCATACTTTAGGGGGCAACTGTTATAGACATTTTTGTGCCTTACAACACCAAGCATGAAATTTCCATAAACCAAG
The DNA here is from genome assembly GCA_031772625.1 of Pinus tabuliformis. NCBI lineage: Eukaryota > Viridiplantae > Streptophyta > Pinopsida > Pinales > Pinaceae > Pinus > Pinus tabuliformis. The sequence continues at coordinate 671,740,915 of CM062809.1, read as the reverse complement.
GGCTCCTAAGTCCTTAAAAGTGTTGTTCTAACCCCTAAAGGAACAAGGTCAATAGATTACAGCTTCTCCCAGAAGTTCTCCATGAAAAACTACTCAAAATTGGTCAAAATTGGATCAATGCACTTGCTCCATGGCCAAGGTGCGCTGCATCGCACCTTGTACACACGGGAAGTGCATTGCAATGGACCTAAAAACACTGTGAGGGTGCGATGGATGGGAAAATACAAGTGGCGGAGACAGTTTGCGAGGTGGATGATCATGGAATCTTCCAGAAACTTCTCCTGGGACACTTGCCTCTCAAAATCGCCCAAGGATGAGTAAGAGATCAATGAGATCTCCAAGTGGCATCAAGAACTATCAGAGAGAAGACACTAATCAAAAACCCAGAGCTGACTCACACCTCTGCAAATATCTATATATAGATCTCTCATCCCAGAGATCCAGAGGTGAGAGGCTGGAATTTTGCACATTGTAAGGAATTGCTGTTGGTTTTGAGATAAACATAAGAGAATTGGGTGGTCTATGCTTTGTTTGAGGTGAAGAGGGGCTTCTTTGCTGGGAGGTTGATGCTGGGTCAAGAATCATCAGTTGTAACTCCTCCTGGATCTTCTTGTATATCAATAAAAACTATTTGAGTTTCTCCTCCATGCTTTTGTATCATTGATGCTTGTTACATTTGTATGGTTAACTTAAATCTGATCCTAAGTTATTTATGAATATAAATCCATGTCTTTGTATAGTTTTCTTCTTCTGTGATCTTACAGGTACTTGGTGAAGCTGGGCAAGTAAGGGAGCAGGTAGCTGGAAGCTGTCAAAGAGGAGAGAGATTGGATCAAAGGACTAGCGCAAGACACAGGTTGGTTCTTCCTATTCCTCTTTATTTATAGTTCATAAAGGAGATACAAAAGTATTTTTCTCTGTTTGTTTCTAAGGCAGCTGTCACAGCTTAGTGGGATAGAGCAGTTCTAAATAGACACTTTTCCCGGTAACAATTGGGGTCAAACAATGAGCCTGTCTCTCAACTCCAAGGAGTGCTCAGCATAGAAGGCCATCTTTGAGCGCAACCCTCCAGGATGATTGACTCAGGTGACTTGGATGAACTTTCTGTAGATTTCCTCCATGATGATCTTGTTTAGCTCCTGTCTAGTAGGTAAAAGGTAACCAGGAGCCTCTAAGGAATATCTGAAAGGAGCGAGACGATCCAACTGAATTCCCACTAACTCTAAGAGGTTTGAAACTCCTGTAAACCAACATCTGGCTCGGCCTGAGGGAGTAGAACGAGCAATAGTCTCAGCAGAGAAATATGCCAAGTAAGGATAATGAGCCTTACTCTTTATCGAGTTTGCCAAGCCCTGGACACGATGTAAGAATGAAACCAATTTGAATACCGTCTCAAGACGAAAGGGCTGAGCTCCAAACTCTGCAAGGATGATGTGTTGTGACACTGTCAGTTTCACCTAATGATGTGGCGGAGAAGAAGAATATGGACTCTCTCAGCTGAAGCCCAGTTTGACTCAAGTAAAGATGATCCCCAAATCTTTGAGCCATATAGAACAGTGGGACGAATCAAGGTGTCCATGAGGCTCATCTTTGACGAGATGTCCTGAAAGTGATGTCGAAAGCACTGTCTCTTGAGAAGGGCTAACGATCCATATCCTTTGTTGATCCGAGGCTAAAGCCTTGGTCGCAAACTGAAGCAGGGACTTGAAAATTGCACCCCCAAGTAAGTATACGTGCTGGTGATCTCAATCTCCTCCCCTCTAAATAGAAAGTGAAGGTTTGAGGTTTTCTTCACCCCATTGAAGATCATAACCTTGGTTTTACCCAGGTTGATCCTCAACTGTCGATGGTCACAAAACAGAGCTAAGGCATCCGGATGCCTCTATAATCCTTTTGGGGATGAGGAGAGGAGGACCACATCATCAGCGAAGAGTAGAATAGATATCAGAACCTGGTGAAGAAAGCAGCCATCAATGTCCTGGATATGCTCGTGTAGAAATGCTTCCAACTCATCAATATAGATCCCAAATAAGGTAGGGGATAGTGGACAACCCTGTTTAACCCCAATATTTCTTTGAATGAAATCAGACATCCCATGGGCTGCATGAAGACGACCAAGAATGGACTCATATAGGCACATAATAGCAGTCAATAGGGTTGCAAAAATTCCAATATCTCTGAGTCTCTGGAACAAGGCCTCCCTCGGAACATAGTCAAAAGCTTTCCAAAAATCTACGAAACAACAATATACTTTCGAAGAGTGGTGTCATGCCTCCTCAATCATGACATGAAGGGTGAATATGTGGCCAATGGTTTGATGATGTAGTCGAAAACATGCCTATCCCCTAGCTCTAAGTTGTCTCTGCTCAAGGTCACTGGAGAGCTTCCTATGTAGAAAAGTAGCATACAACTTCAAGACCATGTGACCCACCATGATCATTCTATAGTTATTCAGATTTGAGCTGGAACCTAATTTGTGGATCAGATGGATGATGTGGTGTGCCCATGTCGGTGGAAAACCTTCACGGACTACATGGTTGAAGAGATCAGCCAAGTAGTTAACCAAAGCATGGAAACCGTGCTTAAAGAACTCTGCTTGGTAGCCTTCCTCATCAACTGCTTTGTTGTTGTTCATCACCCAAATGGCCTCTCTAATATCTATGTCTGAGAATAGATAACAAGAAGAGGGTGGGTAGGTAACATGAATTTGGGCCTACCCGGGAATATCATAAGGGTTGGAAGTGTGAGAAAACATGGATGTAGGGTCGAGGTCAAGTGGAATATGGGTTCGTCGGGGAAGGATGGTACGCCAAAATTATTTAGGGGAGTGAACAAGGAGAGAAAAAAGTTCTCATATTCTAGGGGAGAAAAGGAGTCGTTTCTTGTGACGAAGGAGACGACGATAAGAAGCTTTGAGTTCGGAGTAGGAGGGTTGAGAGTGGGTGAAAGCATATCAAAGTTCTCGATGTAAAATCTTGCATTCATCATCGTACCATTTGTTCATGGGGCAAGATCCAACTTTAGGGGAGATGGAAGTGGAACGAGTGGAGTAGGGGAAGGATTTGAGTGTTGCTTCCCAAATGGCTGCTGAAAGACAAGTGTATTCAGTGGAAGCAGAGTCAAGAAAGGAGAATTGGGTTTTTGATGGGAGTATCTTTCGTAGGTAGAGGAGAAAACGTTAGGGTCTAATCCATCAAATCGAAAGGTAGTTCGGTGTGGGCCCTAAGGGGAGGGATGGGGTGGAAGGGGAGGGTCAAACAGGAGAGAGAAGGAAATAAGTGTATGATCAGAAAGGGGGATGGGGGAGATTGAGAGATGGTGAATAAAAGGGAGCAAGTTATGGCTAGCGAGTACATAATCAACTACACTCACACCCCCACCATATGGCTGGCAAGTGAAAAAGCGAGAGTCTGGGAAACAGGGGAGACAATTTAGAATCAACAACTCTTGAGATTCCCCCAACTACAATAGATGTTTACCATAAACTGTAATGGGCCCTAAAGCATCATTTGACATCTGGTGAAGCCCTACTGAATTTGGATCTATCCCCTGGGTACAAAATACATCCTCTGATCGGTCGTGGAGAGGGATCTGGAGATCTCTAGTGCAAGCATTGAAGTCACTTAGGAGGATGACTTCCCCAAAAGCATAGTATCGGGTGATGTCGACGTACAAGTCTATAAAGGGATCCCCATTTGAGCCATTATGGACAACAAATGGAGAAGAGGCTGGGGGGAAGTAACAAACTGCAATGTAGATGTCCCTCGGAGGAGATACTCCAACGCTAATCTGAATCCACATAAACCTGGAAAACTCATCTTTGGCTACCAAAGATACCCTGTTCCAGAGTGAGTCACTAGCCAAACAAGTAACTCCACCTGATCCTCTGACCCCTCCTGAGCTCCTTGTCTCCTACCTGCAAACTGAGATCCAATGGTAACCTGCAATATCTAGGAGGGGTCAAACAAGGCTCGCATGAGTCTCGGTCATGAAGAGGATGTTTGTTGATTCAAGAGCATCATACAAGAGTCACGAAGATGACCAGAAATATAGATTGACAGTCCAACAACGAATAGAAATGCATGTACCTTTTCACCGCCCCAAGCGAGCGCGTCATTTGACACCTCCAGTTCGAGGTTTCCACCCAGGTGGGAAGGACTCCCGAATGATGGCTCGGAGATTTTTGATAACTGCCCATTTCCTTGCCTATCGTGCTACTATAACTTATTCTCTGGATTGTTTAAGTTCCACAACCTGTGCTCGAGTGAGGTCCTCATCCAAGAAATCATGTTGGGAAGAGAAAACAACTTCTGCTTAGCCTTGAGGGCGTCGATTCAATAAAATGCAGTCCGAAACCTGAGGAAGAGAGTGGAGTCATAGACCAGCCAAGCTCTGTCTAAAGCTATATCAGGAAGGCTAAGGGTGTCCCGAAGGAACTTAGCCCCCACTTCCATAGGATCCGGTGAGGGGTGGGGTAAGGGGAGACCTCTCACCTTGAGATTCAATTCTCTTGCCAGTCTGTTGTGTTCTTCCCCAAGTTTTGCTTGCATCACCTCCTCAACTACTACAAGAGGGGTAGGAGTTTTATCCTTCCCTTGAACCACCTCTACCCAAGAATTGATGTGTGCCTTCATTTCTTGTTTGAAGGTGGCTTGTTGGGATCAGATTTCTTCTTGCTTGCTTTTAAGGTTAAGGATTTTTGCATGCAGTGCACCATTTGGAGGATGGAGAATTTCATGTTCTTTAGTTTCATGTAACATATTCTTAAGGGATAAATTATCCCCCTCAACTTCCGAAACTCTAGCAAAGAGGGTGTGTATTTATGAACGGAGATGCTTTTTTTAAATTTCGAGAAATTCCATTTTCCACAGCATTTGTTTTACCAAGGTTGTCCATAATGAAAAATCAGACTCCGGGCTGACTACCACTTGCTCTTGCTGGTTTTCAATAGCTAATATTCAGCAAGTCTAAACATGTCATCTTGGCACAATTCGTCTTGTTGCACGAATCCAATCCTTGGATTTGAAACCCATTCTTTTGTCTCTGTCTATTCCTCAACAGTAAAATCATCAAAGGATTTAGATAAAACTTGTCTACCTCCATATTGGTATTAGTTACTGTCAACTTTATTGGGCAGATTTCGTCAAACAATTGTCGTGCATCCTCAAGCTTCCTGTCAGTAATCTGCCCTGCTCCTCACTGCTACTATCCACTGCCTGTTCCAAGAAATTTACTTGTCGATGTCTGCATGTTATCCGTTGCCTTTGTCAATGAGAACTTGAAATGAACCCGAGCATATATCTCGGTGTCGTCACCAAAATTACAGATGTGTGGAATTGGTGTTCCGAATCAAGTTTGTCTCTCTGTGCGTAAATCGACTGAAGGGGATTTGAATTGGGGGTTTTTGGCCTGGGTGGAAGTTATCCTAGCATGCAGACTAGGGTTGAATTTTTTATCCCTATTGGAAGAGGCATTTTTCTCCCTCTCGCGGGATTCCCTAACAGGCCTCGGTTGTAGTGCATGGAATGTTGCCAGTAGATTTAACACCACATTATGCAACTCTTCATATGCTCTTACAGGGAACCAAAACCAATAGCAGTTTGTCAAGTACAGAGAGAGACAACCATAGATACAAAGCCTATACAATTTTGGCATAATAGACACTCCTCAGGAACACAATCTATGACAATTTCTAATCCGATGGTCTACAACCCACAAATGTCTGGCATGAAAAGGTGTTTAACAAAAGAAAAAGAAAAAGAAAAAAATGATGGTAATTTTCAAAGAGAAGTAAATCTTCATTTGTTGTGTCGGAATCCAAAGACAACCCTGCGCTGTTATAACTGTTAATTTCTTCCTTGAAATTTCTATTAAAAGCTAGGGCCCAATAAATTTTGCTTTATTTTTTATGGCCCTATGAGGAGATAACCTGCAATATAGGTAGTATGTTTGTTTGAAATAGATAACCACACATATGCCACATTTGGGGGGATTTTCTTGACTTCTTTCATCAAAGAAGCCCTAAGGAGTGTTGTAGTATAATTGTAGCATTAGTTTGAAATTTTGAGGAACAAATTTAAGTTCAAACATGAATTCTATTGCAAAGGAGATGATTTTTGTTGCATGTAGCGCTGGAAAGACATCTCCTTATTTTGGAACAAGGCAAAATTGTGAACTCTTGAAATGTTATCAACTAGAATGCATAGGAGGAAAAAATATAGAGCGAACATTTCTCTGAATGCCAAAGTTTGAAACTACATGTGAGGGAAGGTGATAACTGTTAATTTTCATAGGGTGACATTTTTCTTCACTTTGATAATTTCATTTCACCATTAATAAATTAAGTTCACCCCATATCGTCATTACATTATTCAGATCTACACCATTATACATCAACATACGCAATTATATAGAAAGAACCAACATCATCATCATCATCACCAATGCAACGGAACATAAAAGGAAGAGTAAAAGAAAGCATGCACACACATATAGAGACACCAGAATTGGTCTCAGACTAAGGCAAAACTCACTATGGGGAAAACCCTTGCAAATATTCTTCTTCTTAAATCGTCATCAAATGATGCAACAAAAGAGAGTACAATGATCCATAACTTTATCTATGCATCGAAACAATAATAATATCTATGAAATAGATCTAATCATGATTGGAATCAGAACCCTCATATTGATGGTTGTAATATTCTGTCAGAAACTAATGTCAATTGTTGTATACTACTGTCACTGTGTCGAACACTACTTAGCAATGTTGTCACTTTCAATGAGCCCAATAGATATGTTTGTAGCAAAAACTAACACATCAAATCTACATATCTGTATAACAGTATAGAAAAACCCAAATCTACCAGATCACGGAAGTCAATTGAATCCAAGATGTCAAATCTTAGATCTAAACTTTGGTCGCTCTCATCACGACTGATTGTGTGTGATTGAAATTCCTTGGTCACTCTCTCTGTCACTGTATGCGAGCGACTATAATTGCACGGTCACTCCCAAGAGGTCTTTATGCATGTGATTGTGGCACTGAACTGCTAAAACACAAAGTTTCTCCCTTACTGTTGTTGTGTGAGCGACCAAGATGTCAAGGTCACTCCAAGGGCTACTCTGTGCGAGTGACCAGGGGGGACTGGAACCTTTCGATCTGCCTCTGAATCCAGAGTCGCTCTCACTAAACTATCTCCGAGTGACCAGAGAACAAGAGTCACTCACTTTCCTACTCTGTGCTTGCGAATGGGGATGAAAAACTTATGTTATGTGCCAATGACCAAGATCTAGAAAACCCTAACCTAGAGCGAACATTTTGCATGTAATTTCAGACCCTTGAGCTAAATCTTTTCATCGAACCTATGTGAACCAAGAGAAAAGGGAAGAGAAGATGTATCCAAATGATCTTGAGGTCTCTTCTATTTCTAGGCTTTCCAAAGGGTTCACTTGGGGTTAAGGTCGACCCAAGCAGTTACTCATGTGGTTAGGGTGGACCCATTCCATAATACATGTATGAATAAAATAATTCATAACTCAACTTCCTCTTGACCAAATTGTTTGATCTTTAGGTCGATTTTGGTCCAATCGAAAAGAGGAATCTAATGAAAGAATTATCTTGGTCATTTGATCTGTCCAAGGTGGAATTTTACCGCAGTTGCAAAAATTAACACTCCCTCTCAACTAGGGATAATTCCACCTCCCAAGATATGTCCCTTGAACAATATGTTATTCTGGAATCTTTGAGTGTCATCACGAATCATCATGGATCATCTCTGTCATGTAGTAATTGTGCCATGTCCATCTCAAGTGTCTCATCATCACAAATCATCATTGTACATCTTGATCTATCCTTTTCTTATTCATACTTATCACTTGAATGTTCCTGCTCATATGTTGAACATTCTCGGATCTAGAAGAAGAAGAATTTATTACCGGAGTGGATCTTAAGCTACCACCCTTTATCCAATCAGGCTGTTATATGGAATATCTATTGGTGGGATACTACCTGGAATATCATCATCAATCGTCATCAGAGAGCATATCATCAAGGAGCACATCTCAACTTGGTACCACATTGGGGAGTAATAGCTTCCACCCATACCGAGAAATAGGGTAACTCATCACGCAGGGGAGTACACCCTTGACCTTGGAATTTCATATTGGGTTATCTCAACATATCCTGTTGCCTATTGATCTTACCATTGATGACATAGAATAGTCATGTGGTAGAATGCCTTCATCATAATCGACTTAGGTTGTACACCCCAAGTAACACTCTCAACTTGTTGGCCAAAATGAGCAGCAGTATTCCCAACAAGTTGGCTTGCTTCTGAGTATGATTCCAATTGGAGTATACTCTGCAAACACCAAGAGGGGAGTAGCATTCTCTGACCATATAAAAATAGGGGAGCATCATTATCCATCCCTATAAAGATGGTGGAGCAACATTCTTCAACCCTGGGTAACAAATAGGCTAACGCCCTATTGTCTAGAGTTCCCTCAACCCTAGGAGCCCTCTATCTCAATTCATCACCCTAAGAGCACAAGCAGGGTAGGAAGAGTTTTCTCAATGTCCTTGATCAACGTTGCTCTCATCATTATCCTGTCTCAATAGCAGACATTTCATGTTCATACATCAAATCAAATATCATGTCAGATCATATATAATCATATGAATCACAAAGGGATACCATAATCATCCTCCTTATTAAGGAGGTGCCAACCACAAGCTTGAGCTTGTTTCAAAGAGTTTCATTGTCTCCATATATGAGAGTATCTCAGTCCCAACTATAAATATGGGACTTACTAGCAGTCGAATCATCACAATGTATCCATTTCATAACCAAATCATGCTCAAACATCTCTCTAAGGAGCTTCTATATCCTGCCTCAACAGTTAGGCATGCTAGCAAAATCATGGTCAACCTCGGTCATGCTATGGACCTCTCATCCAAGATATCATGGAAAATTTCATACTAAATCAGCATCCAAATGTGCTTATCAACAATAATCTCAAATATTGGCAATACATCTATGCATATACATATCATAGGATAAATATCTCATTCTCAAAATAGAATACCTCATGCAAATATATCAAAGCATGATCGGTGGCAACTCTATGTGAGTGAAGCAACTCACTCATGAATTTATTCAATTTCTATGTACATCATACATATATAGATGGATGTTCAAAATAGAACATCAATGCTTCAACTGTTAGATGCCATGTCAAGTTCAACAACATCTTGAACTTCAAATCCTAGTATCTAAGGATTTGCAATTTTCATTATTCAAAGACATTTTCCATAGCTTTGCAAAATGGAATTTCTTTCCCAAATTCCAAAGATCGATTCATCATGCCATGATACATTATTTCAGGCTTCATAAGCCATCTCCCTCTAGTTTAGATCATCAGAGGCTCATCACTTGTCACAAGTAGATCATCAGGATATAAAACCAAAAGCATAATCAATATAGAATCCATACCTTAGAACTCATCATCTTGACTTCATCAGATAACTGTCAAATCTAGACATATCTAGATTGCAATGCTCTAATCATAAAGCCTTGCTAAGCCAACATAATTATAACTCAATGTTGTACCATCAATCAACAAGGTTAACTCATCATAGTTTATAAGCCAGATCACGACCATTATTAAAGTCATCATTATCATAGTATTAATACTTTCAACCAGGGGACAGGTAGAGATCATATCAAGCTCATATCAACTCATGACTTCATTACGCCAACAAGTCATTCATTATCAATCCGAACTTGATTAAGTCATTCTCATAATCATAATATAAGTCATCCCATCAATAGGTGCAAATGCATACATTAAGGATGAGTCATGTAGCTTCCATTTTTCATGCCAAATCACAACTATCATTATTTTAACCATTGTGATAAGAATAATGAGGCCAATATAAAAATAAATCATCGTGCCCACATAGTATCGATAGCAGGGCAAATCAACAATCATCAAATCAGATCACTAGACATCAAGTAAAGTCCAAATTGCTATCGTAGAGAGATCTATAGTCAAAGCACATCTTAGTCATCAATTCAAAGTTAATGTCAAGCATCATGACAAAACATCAATAATTCCAAATCATGCCAACCTCTTATAGTACAAACATAGTGACATATCCATATGGATGTCTCGATCATCTGCAAATAAAAGTTCAATCTACATCTTTGTGTTATAGAAAACATTCAGCCTTTTCTTGTTAGCAGATCTTGTTGTTATCTGTAATACATCTATGGTATTGATATCTTCCAGGCGACCATCTGATTTCATGCACAATACTTCATTATATGATCAACAATTTAACTCAACAACTTCAAAAATCAGTTAACTGTGGCAGACTATGTCAGGGACATCATGGTTTAGAGTTCAGATAGCTTCAAAAAGCTTATGATGATCGTCAACAATAGTAAAAAATCGAGTCGCTCTCTTTAGGTTATAATGAGAGCGATTTTAGCTACCTGGAAGTTGTCTAGGCCTTAGCATGAATGTGTGTCCAGGAATGATATCTCCTATATCTATGACTGCATCTAGAGTAGAAACCCTAATTTATGTACAGGCTTCAGATCTAAGACTCTGTTGTAGATCAATACTATCAAATGCACGTAAATCATACTTCGGCAACATAGAATACATATAGTAATAAGGGTAAGAATCTTGAGAACTATCCCCAACTTTATAATCAACAGAAAGGATTTAACCAACACCTTCCATACATTAAAACCCTTGAAGGATTTGTTTTGGAGCCAAATCTAGTCAATAATTGATAGAGCCAAAAAGTATTTTACACAGGTGATTTTGGTCCAAATGGAATATCTTGTAATAATGTTCATAAATATATGTTTGTTAGTTCTTTTGCAAAAGAGTTCAAATTTTTATGACCCCAACCACCAAATTATTTCAAAGCCACAATTTTGGTTAATTTTACAAGCGTAATTCCTGGATTTGATTTGGCTCCAGTCCAAAGAAATTTTTAGCTAAGTCGACAGATGTTATTTAAGATCCTTTTGCGGAACGAAAGCAATGGAAATCCAATAAATTAGAATACCCTCCAAGATGGTTTTAAGTATTACAAAATGATCACCTCTAGATAGGAATCAAAATGTTTGAATTCTATCCAACCTTCTTAATAAGTCATCGCTAGTTTGCTTTCCTATAATTATTTGGATTTATACAAAATCTAGATACTTGAGGCCTTCCTCCAACAGCTTAGAAGGAAAAGGGAAATTTTCATTGGCCAATAAACAAACAGAATTTGAATTTTCAAAGGTTATCAAAACATATTTTGTGAGTTAATTATCATACCCATGGACTCACAGAAAGTTTCCAGTATAGATTTCAGAGAGATAATATTCCTTCTCAATCCTAGTAAACAGAGCAGGACATAGTCCACAAAAGGGAGATGAGAAACATAAAAAAATGAGAGATTTGGGTGCCCTTTAATACTCTTGAAGTGGTTTATAATTGTTGAAAATGCAACAAGATGATGGAGCTTAGTGAAAAGAAGTCGCCTTCACTAAGTGGGCCCGCAGGCTATTTTTGGCGCAAAGTCTATTTTTAGACATATGGATCATGGTCTATGAGCTGCAGGATGCTATTTATGGATGATTGGTCATGTTGGTAAAAATAGATGGACCTCTATTTTTAGACATATGGACGGACTCTATTTTTAGACAGCCAATCAAAAACTAGAACAATCGAATATTATTAGCTCTTAATAATATTTGGACTATAAACATTATCTTATTCTCTTGCAGCACTTCAGTTCAAGATACGGATGTGGCACATGCAACTGCCAGAAGGAAATACGGTTTTCCTATGGGTTATTTGATCTATTGCATGATGGACTTCAGTTAGAACTCAAGTGATTGAGTTTGGTGGAGTTTATTGAGGAGTTGATGGAGTTGTGTTCAGTTTGACTTAGTTGAACTAGTTGTGATTTAGTCTAACTGAAAAATACACTAGCGATGAGTAGTGTGAATTAATTATTAATTAATTTAGTAATTATTAACTCATAAATCAACTAAAGAATACATCAATTAACTCAGTGCATGGAAAGTTCAGTGGAGACAAGTGTTAGAGGTGGGTGAAAGGGTGAGACTACTATTAGTTGTGACTATAATTGTGCATGAGATTTGCACAATCATTGATTGAGATTGCCAATAGGATTGCACAATACAAGCCAAGGGAATTCGAACTTGGATGGGATCTATTCTCAACTTGGATTGCACAGTAGAGGAAAGGCAAATAGTGGAGGAGATTTGAACCCGTGACTTGTTCAGATCTGAGCTAGTTTGTGTGTAGCATGTGGAGATAGTACTGAGTACTTGTGAAGAGTATTGTACTATGTATTGTTACATGTTATCTATCATTATAATATATAGATAGTTGGGGGTTTTCAGTTGTATGCTTTCCCCATTACATACTGTGTTGATATGTGTGATTGATGTTTCAATGTGCGCATGTGATTGTTTTTTTAATTCCACAAATTGATGATCAATGGTAGAGGAGGTTATGTATTATGCATGCATTCCGCAAATAGTGTATAATCAGGATAATATCTGTGAATAAGTGTTATATTATTCAAATTTCTACATGGTATCAGAGCAAGTTGATCATCAGATCTATTATTCAGAAAGTGGTTACATTTATTTCTTCAGGCAGAGTCTGTAATCGGGCCAGGTAGCCTCTGGATTCATCCTTCTTTTGGAAGGTGAGATATCCGGTAAATTCCCATACAGTCAATCTCTGTACGAGAAATACTTTTTTCTCACGAATTTTAGATTAGAAGCGATTGAGTTTTGAGCTGGTGGAATTCGAATTTGCAGCAATGTTTTCTTGGTGTCGAAGTTGAAATGTCTTTCAACGGATTGCGATTGGAGTATGCCCTTTAAGGCAGCTCAAATTATATTGCATGGAAAGACAGGATGGATGCAGTGTTAGATGGCAATGGGTTGAAGGAGTTCATAGATGCTGAAGTCCCAAAGCCTACTGATGTTGCTCAAGTTGAGGCTTGGAAAAAGAAGACAACAAAGTGCCGAAGGATTCTGTTGGAGGGCATGAAGGATCACATTGTATCCAGCCTGCATGGAAATGCTTCTCCATAATTAATATGGAAAGTGTTGACAGATTTATTCCAAATCAAGAGCAACTAGAGGAAGTTGACGCTCAAGGATAAACTCAGAAACATTAAGTGTGAGAAAGGAGATAGTATTCCCAAGTATCTCACGAAGTTCACCCAATGTCGGGATGAGCTGGGAAGTGTGGGGGTGACTGTCGATGATGAGGACTTGATGAGCTTGGCTCTCCTTGGTCTTCTGAAGAGTTAGCATTCCTATTAGAACTCTTTCAATGGTCGGGAGAAATTTCCAGGATGGGAGAGACTTTGTTCGGATATTGTGCAAGAGGAGATCAGGTGGAATACTAGGGACGTATCTTCATCAAAGGCATCTGATGAAGAAGATTATGCTTTGGCTACCAAAGAAAAGAAGGGGAAGAACAAGAAAACTTCTCATTCCGGTGTGAAAGGCAAGAAGCAGGACATGTCCAAGGTGAAGTGCTTTCACTGTCACCAACACGGACATTATGCCACAAATTGTCCGCAGAAGAATAAAAATAAGCAAGTTGCTGGATCTATAGCGGGAGAGGCCTTAGCCTCGCAGTTTGAGCTGGATTTTCTACTGATCGCATGCTTGGTATCAAGTGTGATGGGATCGGTATGGTTCTTGGATAGTGGTGCGTCTTTTCACATGACAGGAGATTGAGTTTTTCTTTCTGATCTGGATGAGAAAGATCTTGGAGTGCACATCGAGATGGGCAATGATGGTAGATACAGTGCGACCGGTATCGGTACCATTTCTTTTGAGAGGGAGTCTGGTAAACCCTTTGTATTGAATGAAGTGATGCATGTTTCAAGATTGAAGAATAATCTTATCTTTGTGGCGATGTTAGAAGACAAGGGATATGATGTTGTCTTCAGCGAGAGAAAGGCTTTCCTGCGCAGTAAGATAACTGGAGAAACACGGAAGATAGGGGTTCGAGTCAAAAACCTTTATCAATTGCATGTAGATGGATGTGCAACAATGGCATGCAAGGTAGAAGGAGTGGTGAGGCGGGATGATGGCTAGCTATGGCACCAGAGATTGGGCCACCTTCACCATGGAGCTATGAAGATATTGCAGTAGATTTCTACTGGGCTTCCTAAAGGCACTCTTGTGCAATCAGATCAGTGCAAGGGGTGTACTTTGGGAAAATTTATGAAAGCCACCTTTCATGAGAAGGATAGTTGTGCCATGACGATCCTTGAGAGAATTCACACAGATGTGTGTGTACCTTTCTCAATAGCTTCAACAACAAAGCACAAGTACTATGTGATCTTTGTTGATGATTTCTCTTGAAAGTGCTGGATCTTCTTCATGCAGAAGAAGAGCGAGACATACTCAAAGTTCTGTGAGTTCAAAGCACTGGTTGAGAAGGAATCGGGGAAGAAGGTGAAGGCTCTTAGGAGCGACAATGGTGGTGAATTCATCTCTGGCGAGTTTAAGGAATTCTGCAGTGCAGAAGGGATTCGAAGAGAGCTCATAGCTCCCCATAACCCACAACAGAACAGGGTTGCTGAGCGGAAGAACAGAATGATTGTGGGTGTTGCATGGGCGGTGTTGCATGATCAGGGCCTACCCCTTCACTTGTGGGTGGAGGCATGCAATACTGCAGTATATGTGCAAAATCGTTGTCCTCACAAGATACTTGGCATGAGTACACCCGAGGAGGCTTATTCGGGTAAGAGGCCTGATATTTCCCATTTGAGGATTTTTGGTTCTCCTGTGTACATGCATGTGACGAAGGATGCCAAGAAGAAGCTGGATCCGACCGCAGAGGTTGGGATATTTTTGGGGTACACTGATACGCCCCACAACTATTGTGTGTATTTTCCAGACAGTTGCAATACTGTTGTGCGACAGGATATCAAATTTCAGGAGGAGAAAGCCATGAAGTGTTCGCTTGAGAGGGAGCCACACTTGCATGCAGATGAGGAGCTATTAGTTCCTAAGGATGAGCTTCAGGATGTGGATCAGCCACAAGATGAAGTTCATGGAGTGGAAGATACCACTTATGCAACGCCAACCATTAGAGGGTGAAAGCGCACTACAGAAGCTAAGCGACTAGCTCGAGATGCAGAGAAGGTTGCAGGACCACCTACAGCACAGCGTAGACAGAGACAGTCACCTGATCGGTACATTGGATACATGGCTCTTTTGATAAAATGTGTCGTGACTGAGCCATCCTCTTTCGAGGAAGCTGTGGAGGATCCTGCATGGGTAGATCCCATGGTGGAAGAGTATGATTCAATTGTCAGAAACAGTGCATGGGAGATTGTCCCAAGACCGGAGGGGAAATCAGTGGTGGGTTCGAGATGGATCTACAAAGTGAAGCAGGCAGCTAATGGGAGTGTGGAGAAGTACAAGGCAAGATTTGTTGCTCGAGGCTTCTCACAAATAGAGGGGATCGATTATGAGGAGACCTTTGCACCTGTCTCAAGGTATTCTTCCATACAGACGATTCTTGTTCTCTCAGCGCAGATGGGGTGGCACATCCATCAGATGGATGTGAAGACTGCGTTCCTTAATGGAGTCATTGAGGAGGAGGTGTACATAGAGCAGCCCGAAGGTTTCGAGATCTTCAACAGCGAGTCGCATGTGTGTAGGCTCAAGAGAGCGCTATATGGGTTGAAACAAGCACCTCGTGCTTGGTACACACAGATAGACATTTATTTCATCGGACTTGGATTCTCCAAGAGTGAGGCGGATCCTAACCTATACCAGATTGTGGTTGAGGGTAAGTTGCTGATCATTGTACTTTATGTAGATGATTTGATTTTGACGGGAGATGCACTGTTAATACTTTCATGCAAGGAGGATATTGCTAGAGAGTTTGAGATGAAGGACTTAGACCTCCTTCATTATTTCCTGGGATTGGAAATTTGGCAGTGCAGTGATGGACTATTTGTTTCTCAGGGTAAGTATGCCTGGGAGATACTGGAGAAGTTCAACATGCAGGGTTGCAAGCTTGTTGATACTCCTCTTCTTGGAGGTTGGAGGAAGGAGGATGCTACTTCAGCGGAGGTAGTGGATGCCACTATTTATCGACAGTTGGTGGGGTCACTTATGTATTTAGTCAATACATGACCCGATATATGCTATGCTGTTAACCAACTTTCACAAGCTATGGTTAAGCCAACCAAGCTCTTCTGGAAGGCAGGCAAGCATGTATTGCATTATCTCAAAGGCACATCGGGATATGGATTGTGGTACAGACAGGAGGATGAGGTGAAGCTATATGGCTTCACGGATGCAGATTGGGAAAGGAGCCCAACGTACAGAAAGAGCACATCTGGAGGGATCTTTAGTATCTGGTCGACAGTAGTTTCTTGGTACAGCAGGAAGCAGAGATCCGTGGCACTCAGTTCAGTAAAGGCCGAGTATATGGCAGCAAGTTTGGCTGCATGCGAGGTTATATGGATGAGGAAGATCCTGGTGGGGTTGTTCGAGTCACACTTGGAGCCTACTGTGATTTATTGTGATAACCAGAGTTGCATTAAACTCTCGGCTAATCCAGTGTTTCATGATAGATCCAAGCACATCGACATTAGGTACCATCATATCAAAGATTGTGTGCAGTGGAGAATCATGTTACTTTCATACAGTCCCACGGAGGATCAAGATGCTGATATCTTGACAAAGGCGCTCACCAGGAGAAAATTCAAATACCATAGAGGCAGGATAGGGGTTGCAGATAATCCATATCTTGCTGAGAGGGAGTGTTGAAAATGCAACAAGATGATGGAGCTTAGTGAAAAGAAGTCACCTTCACTAAGTGGGCATGCAGGCTATTTTTGGCGCAAAGTCTATTTTTAGACATATGGATCATGGTCTATGAGTTGCAGGATGCTATTTATGGATGATTGGTCATGTTGGTAAAAATAGATGGACCTATATTTTTAGATATATGGGCGGAGTCTATTTTTAGACCGCCAGTCAAAAAATAGAGCAGTCGAATATTATCAGCTCTTAATAATATTTGGACTATAAACATTATCTTATCCTCTTGCAACACTTCAGTTTGAGATATGGATGTGGCACATGCAAAAAAGAAGAAGAAACTATAAACAAAAAAACCACATAATGTTGTCGAAGCTAAGTATGATAAAAATCACTTAGCTTCCCCTTTTTTCCTTTCTTTTTCTCCACCTTTTGCCAAACTCCTTGATTGGGAGTGGTTGTTATTATTTCCATTTGATTTCCATCTACTGTCGAGGGGACTTCTTTGTTTGAGTCTAAGCCTTCATATATATGGGATATCTTTTTGCCCCCCAATTCCTTTTTAGTGGGTGTTTATGCTTTTTGTTGCTTAAATACTATGATCTATGTTGATTCGGTACCCTTTTGGCTAAGGGTCATTGTTATTGACTGAACCCCCAATCAACCATTTGTTTGGCTACCTAGTTATGTTTGTGCTTCTGTATTTGGAATATTTTCCTCAGGCTCTTCATTTTCAACTTCTAAAGTAACATGAAATTTCCATCCCCTTGGCTTATGGGTTTGCCTCTTCTTATTTTTTGGGTCTCTTTTTTCTTGTGGTTAGCTATTCTACAAGTCACTTGTTTGAAAACAAGCTTGACATCTTAATGTTGTATTCTCATAATCTAACACTTGCGTTCACTGGAAGTTTTCATGTATTAAAAGAAGATGATCATGAATACCTTTGTTGAGGTCGATCTCTACACGTATCTTTTCAAATGTAAAGATTCATTTTGTTATTCTATACAGGTCCATTTTTTTAAATTTTCCCAAAGTATTTCCAATATCCTCCAAGACGCTATGGTGTTAGAATGGGCGAGGGAGGTTTGGAAACCTTACCCATATCAACATCGTTGTTACCACCATGGTTGTTTCATTAAACTTAGGAAACCATGGGGTAAAATAAAGCCCAACTCTGCCCCAAAACCATGGTCCTTTATTTAGAAATTTTTCCATATCTTGTTGTGTGTCAAATTGTATTATGAAGAAACCTTTAAAGCACAAGTAGAGATCACAATTTGTTATCGACAAAGAGTACACCCATTGATATAAGTCTTTAGGTCTCTGCCAAAAACCATTACATGAACATATTAATGCCTTATATTATAGATCAATGAAAAGTGATTTTATCTCTAGGGTTTTTATGTCCATAGCTGGTACCTTGTCCATTTGCTCGACAATATAAGGTCCTGAAAATTTTTGGATCTGATCAACTGGAGTGGCTAGTTCCCATTTAGTGCATCCTTGAACGAGATGGATCCATTAGGGTTTCTAGGATTTGTATTAGGGTTTTTGATGGATATAGAAACCCCCTTCATCCCCATATTTAATAATATGGTAGAATACTTTACCACGTCATACTCTTTCAGCTGGAGAGAATCTCAAAGAACTTTTCCTTCGTATAACATAAATTGATGTGTTACTGGTAATCCCCAATCATTTTGAATGCTTTGCTTCAGTTTTTACATTAAATTTGTGCCTCCGAATCCATAGGATTGTGGTCATCCCCCTTAAATTCTTGACAAATATCAAGAATTTTCCTCTTTATTTATGGATTTTGTTCAGATTTGGATCGAAACAACAAAGAGGAGACCCATAGAAGGGTTGATATGGATCTAGGATATATTCACTTTAATCTAATCAAATATGGGGTCTAAAGAGTGAAACCCCTAGATCAAGTAAAATATCCTACACAAAATTTGTCGAAGTGACCACCTTTCTTATGATCGTTTCAGATCTAGAAAGAAGAGTCGGCTCTCTACATAAGATTAAACCTTGCGTGTTTAAATTTTACGTCTCCTCCTTGATTTGAAGTCCCAACATACCACAACTCATGGCTATTATTAGATATGGTGTCAAAATACTCAAATCTAGTGACAAGAAACTTTTGGTCGACAATCCAATAATACAGTCCCGCCACAAACATTCTTTGAAATAATACTCAACCATCATAGAAAAACCTCACCACATCCATAGATCCCAACATCAACCTTCTTTTTGATGCAAAATTTGTTCCTTTCATTCTCAGAAGGAACCACGATACCATCAAATTTTATAAAGCTTATTAATGGCATACCCTTATGTATCAAATGCACAAAAAATCATTCAATGGACCCATGCGTTCAACGAACGACCAAAATCTCTCTTTGATCCTCACTGTGCAGGGACAAAAGGGCTTCATTCACACATTGAGATTGGTTTGCACAACAACTTGTAGGTGTAAAGCCTAAGGCGGATCTAAGCATAAAATTTCCAAATTACTTAACATTGGTCTAGCATGATGCCTCCATCGTTCTCCCTCCTTTTTATTTTATTATTATTATTGTTATTAATTTGATAATATGGGACATTAAAAATAATGTACCTATTTGGGTAGGGTACATGTCATCAATTTTTCACAAGGCCAAATCTTCTCTAGGAATTCAATTGTGGACTTTACGTTTTCCTAGAACTAAATTATAAGAGTTTGGAGTACTTGGAAAAGAGTTTATGAATGTTAACTTCATTAAAATCCTCATCTCTCTTGAATGATAGGGTTTGTTTTGAACTATCATAGAATTCATGAGTGAGTAGATATGATTTTATTTTGAAAGTGATGCTTGTGTCAGGTAGAGAGAATCCACAATCATTAAAAAGGAACCTCACTATTAGAGTGCTTTCAAAGGAGGAAATCGATGAAAAGGGGGTTTTGAGAGTTGAAAAAATTGATGCTAAAAATAATCTTGGATTCCATTTTAAATTGGGAGTCACAAGGAGAGCATGATGAAAGCAGGCACATAATGAATATCCCTTAGTGGTTCAATAACTAAGGTGGAGACTATTTGGAATAACAACATAGACCATTTTCTACATATAAAAGCCCTACAAACATTGCTCAACTAAAGTCACAATCAACTTCATGACTTGGCTTAATGAGATAACCTTCAATAATATGGGGAAAACTCAATAATATAAGGATTGTTTGGCCTAAGTTCAATTGACAACTAACATTTTTGGTTGTGGTTTGTGGGTATTTGCACTTACCATGGGGGTTATAGTGGTAGTAAGTAAGATTTATCTTTGGAACCCTCCTTGGTTAACCCTTCATAGTTATAAATTCCTATGGATGCAAAAAATGTCATAATCAATTTTCTTTATAATTTTTAATATAAGCACTCTTGCACATAGTTTTTTCTATTTCTAATGTAGGATTATGGATTTTGGTCCATAAATTGAAGTTGAAGATGGATCATAGACTAAGAATATTAATTTTTAGTGGATTTAATCTAATTCTTAGAGATTGAGTCTGTAAAAGAGATATATTTGTAGATATGAGTTGAATAAGCAGAATGATTCAAGATTGAATCCTAGGATTTAATGAGGGAAGAAGAAGAATCACAAAGAGAAAACCAAGAGACTCAAGATCACATATATTTTTTTATCCTATGAAGAGAAAACAAAACAACTAAGAGATCACATCCTTTGAAAGAGATTGTATGTGATCATTAAAAAAAATAAAGACCTCCAATCACATAAAATTTAAAGTGGAGTCTTTGCAAATCTAAACTATGATATTGCAACAAAGTGCAAATTGTACTTAAGAAGGTGCACACGTTCATTCTCCTAGTTATATTTATCATTCACTTCAATTCAATATTATTATTTTGATATGAGCAAAACACCACATTTACCAAAGGCTTTCAAGCATAGGCCTTGCAAAGTAACCTTGGATACTTTCTTTGCAAACATATGATTCATTACAGAAATAAAGGGTACAATGAGAAGCTAAACTCCAAACAAAGTTAGAGACAAAATTCGTAGACAAATAAATAATAAAATAATAAAATTGGAGGATATTTTAGAGACGGTGAAGATTAAACCATAAGGAATGGAAAAAGAGTATCAAGGAATGAAACAAATAACCTATGAATGAGACATTTCTAATTTAAAATAACTTTGAATTAAATACAAGATAGTGAAAATTTGGATGCCCAAATTTCTATTGCAGCGACTGCTTACGTTTCTCTTATTTGTTAAATACTGAACCAAATTATTTATTGTTTCCTATAGTGAACATTGAAACGAATACACTGCAGCCTTCACCATTTAAATAAAATACGGAAACAAGAAACTGAACAATAAAGAAATACAAAACACATCTACACATTTATTTTTGGACAAATGTCCCCAGAGAAACCCATTGTGGGAAAATCGGTGCGACAACTTTGAGGGTTTTATTATTATGCAGTAGAAATTTCTGAATACAATCTCTAGATGCTTTCTCGGCCATCCAGTTACAGAGAATATCACTGACAAAGAGACAAGTGAGGTTAGCTCACACTATCACTGGAAATCGTGGTTGATCTAGCCATTAAATGAACTGCCACTAGTTGCCTATGCGCAGTCATTATGTCAGCCCAACGTCACACCCTTTGTGGACAACGTCACCCTTTCAACTAAAAATTTTTCTACCCAGGAAATTCAATTTTCACCTCCCGGTCTCACAACCCAAATTTCATCTTCTGCAATTGATCCGTTCAGCAAATTTTTAGATTCCCTCTTGGCTTCTGCATTGCCTCTGTGTGGCTCTGTGTCAGCCTCTCTGGCTCTGCGCTGCCTCTCTTGGATATCTCTCTCTCTTCTCTATTAAGTCTTCTCTGACCGGGAATATTTCCCTTCAGATACTATCCTTGCCCCTCATTGCAAAAGATCACTATCGAAAATCTCTCCGACAGTTACTCTGCTTCAGAAAACCGAACTTTTGATCTCCCCTTTATATGTTTCCAAGTGCTCTTTCTGTTGGACAACCAACGGCCCAGATTAACTTCTAATATATGGCTTAGATCATTTTGTCTTGATCCTCATCTTCTTGAAGAAGTTACACCCACAATTTAGATTAATATCCATTAATTATTTTAATTTATTAAGTTTAAACTTAGGGTCCCATTGAAAATAATTAATTGTTTTAATAAAACCATCTCCAGGTGCAATTTCCCAAAACGATTTTTGGGTATTGGATAATGCATGTGTCTAAGCTCCCTGCAAATTTTGAGACTTAGAGCACATCCAATGCTACCAAAAATCAACACTCCCTCTTAGAGAGGAATGTGCTCTAGAAATGCAACCTGTTGAAGCATCACTTGTTTTGTAACATCTCCCTCTACGTTGTTGATGTTTGACATCATGTCCACCAACTACTGTTGTTTTCAACATTGCATCCATACTACAACTCCCTCTTAATTATGCATGTGTTGTTTTTGGCACTGTCATTGGAATTACTGCATCTGCACTTAAACCTTCTCCAACTGTTGTTGCTACTACATCAGCAACAGAAAAGCATCCCAAATTACTAAACTGGTGTTCAGTATGATGCATCTCATTGTTGGAGTTCCGACTGCTCCTAGTCTCTATGCTGACCCTCTGAGGCCTTTGCAATGTTGTTGACCTCTACTATGTGCCAACTGCACTACTCTCAACTTTTCTCTGCGTTTCTCAGTCTCTGGCACTCCTAGCCACTACAACTATCACTTTGGCACTCCTCTGCACCAACTGACACTCGTCCATCCTACTACTTTTGATCTAGGCTCCCGTAGCAAGGAATTGATCCGAGAGGTGGACTCCTCAAGGATCTTGCCCCTCTATAGTCCTTTTGAACTACAACTCTAGATATCCCCACCTCCCTCCTGGAGATGCTTGGGCTTTCATGGTGAAATCATTCTCCTCGATCTTCGCATCTGCAACCTTCGAATCATTTTTCTCATCTTTGTCCTTCTTCTTAAGAGGACATTATGTTGCGTAGTGACCGAATTCACCACACCTAAAGAATTTGATCTTTGAAACATCTTTCTTCTTCTTATGTTGCTCCTGTTTCCCCTTAGATGTTAGGGTTGCATTATTTTCCTCCTCCTTGGGCTTCGACCCACTGTTGTTGCTTTCATCAAGTTTACACTTGACCAAGTCTCTCCTCAACTCCTTTTTCTTAAGAGTTGCCACATTTCATCCCATTTTGGCAAAGTCACCTTACCTAGGATGCTCTGGACAAAGACTTGCCACTCCTCATATATTTAATTTAGGGCCAATCTTACCATCTCGGAACCTTAAGGTGTTTACCCCACAACTGCAAGCTCATCTCGAGTCTCCTAAAGCTTAGAGAGGAACGAATCAATGTGTTACCCCCTCTACATCTACATAGATCTCATCTTCTGCTCCAAATACATCTTCCATTGCTCAGAAGATCCCTCATATAGCATTGACAAAGAATCCCACATCTCCTTGGGTGTGTTTATGCTAGCGATGTGGCAGACTATATGATCCTTCACTCTGTCGAGGATCATTCTTTTAGTATTCGCCATTTCTCCCTTGTATTTCTTGAGCGGATCTGGATCCGCGGGCTCAACTACCACGTTGTCGACGTAGACTTTGAAAAAATGCTCATCAAGAAGGTATGACATCCTTGCCTTCCAGATCACAAAGTTGAATGCCCCATCCAATCTATCATGATCTCTCAGTCCATTGGATGCCATCTCTGCCAAACAAAATGTCAAATGACCTGCTCTCTCTTGTTGCTACTTAGCAAACAAGAATTTGAATTCCCTGGCTAGGAATTCTCTGAGGAAGAAATTCCCTCAAGTGTCTCTCTTCTTCCTTCTGACGTCTTTCTTCCCATCAACTGCCTGCAAAAAACTAGATCACACTAGGGACCTCTCTTCGGAAGGTTCTGCTACGTTGCTCCCTTTGCAACTAATAAATTTTGATCTCAAAATCTTACCTCTCTGTCGACTCACTCAGAGAGAGATTTACCACGAAAATCTTGCCCTCCTGGCCTAACTGTGTAAACCCTCTGGGATTTGAATTGTTACCTCTGCAAGAATTTCGAACTCCCTTCCTCCTTCAACATTGGGCTCTTCTGGCACTGCTCACTTGTTTCACCTGTAGTGTTGATACCATGTGAAAATTTGGATGCCCAAATTTCTATTGTAGCAATTGATTACGTTTCTCCTATTTGTTAATTATTGAACCAAATTATTTATTGTTTCCTACAATGAACACTAAAATGAATACACTACAACCTTCACCATTTAAATAAAATACGGAAACAAGAAACCTAACAAGAAAGAAATACACAACACATCTAAACATTTATTTTTGGATAAACGTCCGCAGAAAAACCCAGTGTGGGAAAACTGGTGCAGCGGCTCCACAGGTTTTATTATTATGAAGTAGTAATGTCTGAATACAATCTCTGGATGCCTTCCCGATAATCCAGTTATAGAGAATATCACTGACAAAGAGATAAGTGAGGTTACCTCACATTATCATTGGAAAGCCTAACTGATCCAGCCACTGAATGAACTGCCCCTGGCTGCCTCTTTGTTTCCTCTACACAGTCACTATGTCAGCCCAACATCACACCCTCTGGGGCCAGCGTCACCCCTTTAGCTGATCAATTTGTTGCCCAAGAAATTCAATTTGCACCTCCCGATCTCACACCCCAGCTTTCGGCTTCTACAATCGATTCCTTCAGCAAATTTTTGGATTCCCTCTTGGCTTTTGCGTGGCTTTGCGTCAGCCTTTCTAGCTTTGCGCTGCCTCTTTTGGATCTCTCTCTCTCTTCTCTGCTGAGTATTCTACGACCAGAAAAGATTTCCCTTCGGATACTATCCCTGCCTCTCACTACAAAATATCACTATTGAAAATATCTCTAACAACTGTTTTGATTCAGAAAATCAAACTTCTGATCTCCCCTATGTATGCTCTCCAAGTGCCCTTGAAGCCTCTTCTTATATCTTTATGCTGGACAACCAATGGCCCAGATTAAGTTCTATTCAATGGCTTAGATCATTTTGGCTTGATCCTTGTCTTCTTCTAGAAGTTACACCCACATTTTAAATTAATACCCATTAATTATTTTAATTTCTTAAGTTTAGACTTAGGACCCCATTGAAATTAATTAATTATTTTAATAAAACCGTTTTTAGGTGGAATTTCCCAAAAAAATTCTAGGTATTGGCGAATGCATGTGTCTAAGCCTCCCTGGAAATTTTGAGACTTAGAGCACATCTGATGCTACCAGAAATCAACAAAGATGAAAGTGTTGGAGAGAGATAAATGACATGTTTTGACCATAATGGTCTAAACAATGAATTGGAAATCAAACCTATTAATTAGGAAATGAAGTTAATAGAATTATACCACCAATATAAAAAAAGAGCTCTAAATATCTTTAAATAATACAGGTGGGGAGAATTTTTAGGTAAGAGAGGAATAACCTGTTTATAGAGTTTAATTAACCAAGCGTTTCGGACTTCCAAGTGTCCTGTAGAAACTTTTTCTACAAATTATCTAGCTTTGATACCATGTAGAAACTTTTTCTACAAATCATCTAGCTCCGATACCATGTAGAAATTTTGAATAATTTAACACATATGCACAGAGATTATCCTGATCATACAATTATAAGCGGAACATGTATAATACATAATCTCCTCTACGTTGATCATCAATTTACAGAAGCAGAAACATTCACAGGCGCACATAGAAGCATCAATCAAACTCATAAACACAGTATGTATCTCGGGGAAAGCATCTCGCTAAAAACCCCACACTATCTGTATATTATATTGATTGAATCATGTAACAATACAAAGCATAATACTTCTCACAAGTATCTCCACCTGTTACACACAATACAGCTCAGATTTGATCTCCAAATCTCTCCCGCTGCTTGCCTGCCTCCACTGCTCAAACCTGCTCGAGAACTGATGAGAATAGCTTCCCAAACTCGATTTTACCCTGCAAAATAGTCACCCACACTATGTTGGACGTGAGCAACAGCTATAATATCATGAAGATACGTGAGAAAACTCATTGGCATACTCAATCCTTTGATTGTGCAAATCATCATGCACAACTATAGTCACAACTGATAGCAATCTGATCCTCTAACACCTGTCCCTGCTGAACTGAACATGCACTGACATGCAACTGAGTTAACTGATGTATTCTATAGTTGCATTATGAGTTAATAACTTGTGAATTAATTAATAACTAATTCACCCAACTCATCTTTAGTCTATTGATCAGTTAGACTAAATACAACCAGTTTAACAAAGCTAAACTGAACACAACTCCATCAACTGTACCTCCAGTCCACTAAACTCAACTCACTTGAGTTCTAACTGAAGTCATGCATGCAACAACTCAACTGACTCATAAGAAAAACGAATTTCCTTCTGACAGCTTCATGTGCCACTTCCGTAGCTCAAACTGAAGTGCTCCAAGAGAATAAGATTAAGTTTATAGTCCAAATTTTATTGTGAGATAATAATATTTGACTTTTCTATTTTTGACTTTGATCACTCACACTGTAATCACTCACACTGTGATCACTCACACTTTCATCAAAAATAGAAGTCCATCTATTTTTCCCAACTTGATCAATCATCCATAGACATGATCCATATGTCTAAAAATAGACTTGCGCCAAAAATAGCCTGCGGGCCCACTTAGTGAAGGCGACTCTTTTCACTAAGCTCCATCATCTTGTTGCACTCTCAACAAGCATTTCTTGTTGCACACTTTTCAACACTCCCTCTCAACAAGAAAGGCTTCCTCTCAAACCCGATCCTGTAACTCTGGAATGTTCTCCATGCAACACATTTGGCCGGTCCACTTGCTCTGTCATCAAAGTCTCTGACTGCTATTGCCTCTGTCAACTGAAACTCTGCATCTCTATGCTCTTCAGTATCTGACTGCTCTAGCCTTTGTCACTTTGATCTCTGACTGCATCCGTGCTGCTACTGGTTCTATCTCCCAGCATTGCATCCGCACTGCACCTCCCAACTGACCTCCCTGTTGGGATAGAAACATCCTCTGATGCTGAAGCTCTACCTGCTGCTGACAAGTGCTCCCTCTCTGACATCTGCGCTACTACAACATCTCCATGCATCTCGCACCATTGCACACCTCTCTGTGCCACCTAACACTGTGCAAAACACTTGTGCCTCTCGCATTGCTACAGCCTGCTAGCTATGCGCTGTCCTGGGATTCCCTGCACTGTCGCTCTCTCTGCAGCTCCATCCGCATCTGTCTCTACCCAATCAGTCAGTTCCTGCTACTACACATCGGGGCTCCCGTAGCAAGGTCTCATCCAAGAGGTTGGGTACCTCAAGGATCTTGCCCCTCCTCCTTGGGGCAATCAATCCACATCACCCCACCTCCTACCTGGAGGTATGGATGCATGCGATCCCTCAGCCCACCTGGCTTGAAGTTTCCCCCTACTGGAGGTCTCTGGATGAGTAGATGTCTCTACTCGATCTCCTCTCAGCTTCCCTTGTTGTGGCTGCTCCACAACCTCCTGAAGCTGCTGCACCAATCGTGGCTCCTCCACAATCGTCTGAGACGTCTTCTGGCTCTGCATGTTGAGAGGTAATATACGCTCCCTCTCAACCACCAAGTCTCCATCAGTTGCCTTGCTGCTCAATGCTTTGCATGCATCTTGAACCTTAAGAGCATACAGGTTCTTGACCCGTGAACCAATCTGCTTCACCTGTCTAGTGATGATGTGTCTAAGGAAAACCTTTCCCTTAGTAAAGACCACATCATATCCTCTGTCTTCCAACATCGCGATCGACACCAAGTTTCTCTTCAGTCCTGGTACATACTTGACATCGGTCAAGGTAAGGCGAGCTCCATGCTCCCTCTGAAAAATAACCGTGCCTACACCTGAGACACTATACTTCTCGTCATTACCCATCCCTATGAGTATCTGGAGATCTTTCTCCTCCAAAGTACTGAACAAACTTTTGTCACCGGTCATGTGGAAAGAAGCTCCACTGTCAAGAAACCAACCACTTCCCATCATGGATGAAACCATGCATGCGAAGAGTGTGAAGTCCAACTCAAACTGTGAAGCAAGTGAGGCTGCCTCACCTTCAGATCCTTCCCCGGATCCCTTCTTGGACTTCTTCTTTGGGCAATTAGTAGCATAATGACCCAACTCATGACAACGAAAGCATCTCACCTTCGCCTTGTCAACCTTCTTCCCATCATTGGAAGAACTGGATTCGGAAAAAGAAACCTTCCCCTTCCCCTTCTTCGCCTTACTCGCTAAGGCACAGTTCTCCTCATCCTGCATGGATGAAGAACTGTCTCTGGTGCGCCGTCTAATCTCCTCCTGCATCAAATCCGACCATGGTCGTTCCCAATTTGGCAGTTTCTCCCTTCCATTCACTGAGTCCTGGTAGCTATGCCAACTCTTAGGAAGGTCAAGGAGTCCTAGACTCACCATCCTCATCATCAACAGTAACCCCCACACTTCCCAGCTCATCTCGACACTGAGTGAACCTCGTGAGATACTGGGGCATACTATCTCCATTCTCGAACTGAATGTTTCTGAGTTTTATCTCTTGCTTTGGAATTAAATTCGAATTCCACCAGCACAAAACTCAACTGCTTCCGATCTAGAATTCGTGACTGAATAGTAGATCTGATGATCAATCCTCGCTTGATATCCTGTAAAAATCTCTTCTACAAATCAAGCTGCTCCGATACCATGTAGAAACTTTTTCTACAAATTATCTAGCTTTGATACCATGTAGAAACTTTTTCTACAAATCATCTAGCTCCGATACCATGTAGAAATTTTGAATAATTTAACACATATGCACAGAGATTATCCTGATCATACAATTATAAGCGGAACATGTATAATACATAATCTCCTCTACGTTGATCATCAATTTACAGAAGCAGAAACATTCACAGGCGCACATAGAAGCATCAATCAAACTCATAAACACAGTATGTATCCCGGGGAAAGCATCTCGCTAAAAACCCCACACTATCTGTATATTATATTGATTGAATCATGTAACAATACAAAGCATAATACTTCTCACAAGTATCTCCACCTGTTACACACAATACAGCTCAGATTTGATCTCCAAATCTCTCCCGCTGCTTGCCTGCCTCCACTGCTCAAACCTGCTCGAGAACTGATGAGAATAGCTTCCCAAACTCGATTTTACCCTGCAAAATAGTCACCCACACTATGTTGGACGTGAGCAACAGCTATAATATCATGAAGATACGTGAGCAAACTCATTGGCATACTCAATCCTTTGATTGTGCAAATCATCATGCACAGCTATAGTCACAACTGATAGCAATCTGATCCTCTAACACCTGTCCCTGCTGAACTGAACATGCACTGACATGCAACTGAGTTAACTGATGTATTCTATAGTTGCATTATGAGTTAATAACTTGTGAATTAATTAATAACTAATTCACCCAACTCATCTTTAGTCTATTGATCAGTTAGACTAAATACAACCAGTTTAACAAAGCTAAACTGAACACAACTCCATCAACTGTACCTCCAGTCCACTAAACTCAACTCACTTGAGTTCTAACTGAAGTCATGCATGCAACAACTCAACTGACTCATAAGAAAAACGAATTTCCTTCTGACAGCTGCATGTGCCACTTCCGTAGCTCAAACTGAAGTGCTCCAAGAGAATAAGATTAAGTTTATAGTCCAAATATTATTGTGAGATAATAATATTTGACTTTTCTATTTTTGACTTTGATCACTCACACTGTGATCACTCACACTGTAATCACTCACACTGTGATCACTCACACTTTCATCAAAAATAGAAGTCCATCTATTTTTCCCAACTTGATCAATCATCCATAGACATGATCCATATGTCTAAAAATAGACATAGTCTAAAAATAGACTTGCGCCAAAAATAGCCTGCGGGCCCACTTAGTGAAGGCGACTCTTTTCACTAAGCTCCATCATCTTGTTGCACTCTCAACAAGCATTTCTTGTTGCACACTTTTCAACAAGTCCATCTTCAGGGGATACGCTAACAGTTTAAGAGAATATTAATGATGTATTGTAGAGATAAACTTATGTATGTATATAGCTTATGGAAAGGATCAATAAGAAAAGATTTAGTCAG
Organism: Pinus tabuliformis; assembly: GCA_031772625.1. Taxonomy (NCBI): domain Eukaryota; kingdom Viridiplantae; phylum Streptophyta; class Pinopsida; order Pinales; family Pinaceae; genus Pinus; species Pinus tabuliformis. The sequence continues at coordinate 671,710,848 of CM062809.1, read as the reverse complement.
CCAGGTTCATTTGATATTTGGAAAAAGAAATATAATCTGTATTTATTTAATTGTTTATTAAATTATTTAATTTAGTATTAATTGATTTTACTATGAAATTAATATTTGATTAGTTATTAGTATTGTTTTTTAGAAATGACTTTTTAGTAATGTCTTATTTATTAACTTGATTTATTTTGTATATTGAATTTTGATTTATAATATTGTAATTAAATACATTAAAAAAGTCAAATATCAAAATCAAAATTCAATATACTAAATAAATCAAGTGAATAAATAAAACATTAATAAAAATTAATTTCTCAAAGACAACCCTAATAACTAATCAAACCCTAATTTCATAGTAAAATCAATTAATTCTAAATTAAATTATCTAATAAACAATTAAATAAATGTAGATTATTAAAAAAATCCAAATATCATATGAACCTAGCCGACTAAATCTTTTCTTATTGATCCTTTCCAGAAGCAATATACATACATAAGTTTAGCTCTACAATACATTATTAATCTTCTCTTAAACTACTAGTGTATCCCCTAAAGATGGACTCACTTGGAAGTCTGAAATGTTGGGTTAATTAAACTCTATAAAAAGGTTATTACTCTCTTATCTAAAATCTCTAAATATCATAATTTTGTCTATAGGAGGATAGAGAGGATGACACACTAAAAATAGTCAAGGAATAAGTACAAAATATGTTACAAATTGAAAATGTTAGCAGATAAAATTAAAGAGTTTGGAGAAGATACTAGGTTAATACATGTTAAGGTAACCTCTACTAACCATAAATATGGGTATTTAGTGAAACTTCAAGTCTAAAAGGGTCGGAAATATTTATAAATGAGGACCTCATTCTCGTAGATCAAGATAAGTTATAGAACAAAGTTCAAAAGGTAAAAGAAGCTAGAAAGGGAAAAAATGGCAATAATCGAAAATAATAAATAAGTACTATATATAAAAACTGAAATTTTTGTTGGCAAACTTTGAGTAAAGGTCCCAAGTTTAGCTAGAGTTTGCATGAAATTGATATTGTATTGTATGATGAAACTTGAGAACATGAAGAATATATGGTTCATAACATGAAATATTTTGCAATTGTGGTTAATATCGAACTTGAGATCCTCTCACAAAAGCATTAGAGGCATAAGGTGTTACATGAGGAAGAAAATTTCTCCTTATATTAAAATCCACAAGAAAGATCCTTCAATTGTTGAAAAATGGCAACAAGAATATTCCAATTTAATTGTCCTTGAATTAAATTGTGAATTAAAATCAAATTTAGTCTTAACAACTACTTGGAAATAATAAATTAATTTATTTTAAATTAATTAGTTGGAGAAATTCAAGTTAAAAGTCTTTCTGAAGTCATGCAAGAGTTATCTCTTAAATTAAGAAGATAAAATTGAGATGTATTTTATTTGCAACTAGTTAACTCAGTTCACTGAGTTAAGTCCAGTTAAATTAGTTCCAAACTATTTGAGGAACTAATAGTGAGTTAACAGTCAGTTGATACATTAATGCGGTCAACTAGTGCTACTCTAGTTAACTGAAGATTCCCTCATCAAAAACTCATGCATGTCTATTTTGAGAAAGACCCAGTTGAGATTAATGTTCAAGGACAATGTACTATCAGTTGCATGTGTTTTCTCATGGAGAAAACTCATGCATGCAATCAAGGATTTATCCTTGAGGATTGCATAGTTTTGAAGGAGGTTTTCCACTTGGTTGAAAGAAAATCATCCACAAGGAACAACGCAAAGAAATAGGAGCTTGGAGGGCAAAGAGGAAGGCTAGAGAGAAGCCACGATTCCCTGTGAGCATCTGTGAGGATTGTACTAAGCGTTGGCTAGCTGTAAGAGCTAAGGCTTTGTATAATTCCTATGTATTTCCACCATGTATGATAATACAATAGTGTGGGGTTTTTAGCTAAGGCTTTCCCCAAAGTATTTTCATATGTATTGTGCCATTGATTCTTCTTCCTCTGGTTATATTGTTCAACTCGATCTTTAAGCTTTCGCAAATTGATAGTAGAAGTAGGTTATAGTATTCTTCTTTGATTTATACTGCATTATTGGGTTAACCTATCACATATTTTCTACATCAATCAGTACATATGAGTGAATTTTTTAGACATGAATACTAAAATTATTTATTGAACAATTTATACTTTGCACCTATAATTTCTATCTTTTATAAGAAGAACATTTTAGATATAAATTTCCCATAAGATGGCTTAGAACATTATATTTTTAATTTAAGAAAGGAAGGTGATATCCTCTTGCTATGGATATTTAATATTAAAATAAGAAGTTTTTCTTTTTTTAAATGTTAAAATTGGCAGCTAGGGCAAAACTTCATGTGGGTCATCTTATTCATGGCTGATAATATTTTTATTAGATTTCTCTTGTCGAAAGGTGTAGGATTGATCTAAAGATCATCCGATTCCAATAAGTATTTATGGAGACATGAATTTATTTTGATTATGGAATTATTATAAAGCCGACCTACTTAGAGTTTTTTATCCATTCAAACAATTGCAATATGATCCTCACAAGAACAAAATCCATCCCTAACATGATGGAAGTAGTTGGCATCCCTTAGGACAATGTCTTGCTATGAAATCTTGGAAATGAACTGTCTGGAAATGTGGTAGTCACTGAACACATGAAGATTCCTCATTACTTATACAATTTTTCTTGGGGTTATATTAATAAGTGCAAAATCAATGACCAACTTCTCATTGTGGTAGGTATGAAGGTGCTCCTTCTAGTCCAAATTATTGGAAGGGAAAAGTGTACTACAAATTGTTTCTCACATCTATCTACTTTCCATTACAACTATCATATTAGTGAACTAATTTTTTATTTTTCAATTTAACCTTCAAGAATGATCCAATAATCTCCCCATGATCAATTCATTTCATGTTTCTAGTGTGAACCAACTTGCATGACACTTGAGTAAAACAACCTCATAAAAGTGCGATCTTGATCAATATTACCAACCAAGAGTAATGTAGATAACTTGTTGAACATAAAATCATAAGAGCCCTCATAAAAAATCATATAATTTTAAGAATAATATGAATGGAAACCTGTTAAGAAAACTTTATCTCCTCCTCAAGATAATTCGATAGATTAGAAAGGGATGTTTGGTAATTTCTTTGTGGAATTTTTTTATTGTTGGATCATAGTATACATAACATCTAACCATATTTGTGTAGTTCCCTTTATAGTCAAATCCCAAAAACTAATTTTAGTATATGAATAAAGTTCCCTCCCTCTTTCAACGACCTTGTCATAGTTTTTACTGCAATCTCCATACCTCCCCATTTTCAAATATACAAGTTCTTTGTTTGTTAAGAAGGAGGTATCCTCATCATTCAGGTCGATCTCTTTTGAATAATGCTAAATAGAAACCTTAAAATATTTCTTATTAAAGCTAAATTTCCAAGTTCATTTTCCTTCTATGCCTCTTCTTTCCTAGCCTTCCTCTCTTTCTCTTCATATGGAATATCCATTGGTTCTATCTCTGGATCTGGATGTAGCCAAGGTTCTGGCTCTCATTTTGGATGTGGCTTGGGTGAAATTGTATGCTCAAAAGCATCCTCATTTGATGTGGCATTACATAAGCTAACATTTAGTAGCACACCCAAAAAATGTAGCATGCAGTAATCATTAAGTTACATATTAATGTGGTTTTTGTTTTTCGGAACATATTCAATCATATTGACAAGATCAGGTTTCTACAAATGAAATCTTGTTTTTGGGCCAAATGTTGTTTTTTCCCACAATTTTAACCCCTAGAATATATTTCCAAATGGAGAGGATGTAATGCAAGCTCTACTTGATTCGTGTGGATCAACCAGGGTTAATTTTAATTCCTCAATTGAACCATAAATATCCAAGCCCTTTTTAATAATAAGAAAATGCATCATCATATTTTCCAAACCCAATATATGTTGCCCCAAGCCTATCATAACTCTTGGACAAATCTAACTTAATTTCCACTGTCTTCTTAACATCCTCATGAGCTTCATTCTATCCAAATTCCAACAACCTCATTTAGAAATAATGAAGACTAAGTTGATACCAAATCAGACAGTTGTAGTTCCAATGCTTAACATATAGCTGTGAAAGAGACATTGAAATCATTTTTCTTTTCTAGTTTATTGTTAGTGCCTTGACATAGATTAGCATCTTCCTTTAGTCATGCCTTTTTCAACCATTCTTTGAAGTCTATCTATAAAATTAACACACAAATTGATAAATGGATTAGATCCATTGGTTTTTACATCACTAATTGGAACTCTACTTAAAATTTAGCCCATCTGGGAAAAAGGATGTTTTCTCAGTGTATCTCTATCTCAATAAGATAACATGTTGATCTACAATAATTGAACTAAAGATGGCATTGATATTGTTATCTTTGTAACTTCTCATTGTAGTTGGTGAGGAATTCATTATGTTATCAAGTAATTTATCACAAAAAGAAATATTGGAAAAGTGTACAAATAATCAAAATTATTATTGTTTTTAAATTGTGCATACGAGAATTTTTTTTTAAATCTTATTAATTTATGTTTAATGTGAATCACCAATTCCAAATATATTTGGAATTTATAATATGTTAATTTGAATAGATTATTTTCTTATCCTGAGTGGCCAAGAAGAAGAGGCACGTGGACACCATGTAAGCTTTTAATGCAGTTCAAATCCTAAGAAGAAGGAAAATGTTGTTGTTTTAGTTTGTGATCTATTTCCTCTTTCAAGATTCTCCTTTTTTTGGCTTGGTTAGGAGATCTAAGTATGCCATTATTATGTTAGAAATGGAGCCTTATATTATTATGGCTGAAGATGAAGCTTTCTATATTTTGTATATTAATTTCTCATATTGATATTTATTTACCCATGGTTTCATGATTAGGCAATGCGTTGTTTAAGATACATAGTTTGTGGAGAGTATCCTGAATTGGAATCAAACAAGTTTAGTATGATTGTATATCCTAACTATTGTATTCATGTTTCTTGAAACTTGGATCCTGAATTTTGGGATTCTACTTGTGTAATTTTAACATATCATCTTTCCGTTCTTGATTGTCTCAGGTAAAATTCTCTCGAATGCTATTTGTCATTTCCAGGTTTTTCTATTAGATTGATAAAGCAAATTCATACATTATAATAGATGCATATTGTGTGGAATGGTTTTCTTTACATTAAAACAAAGTTATATTGATGTTAGCCTTCAATGTTCGGTGTGATGAAAATAAATTACATTTTTTAACTGTACTTGTATATAGTTTTTGTCCAAACTTTTATCATTTTTTTTGGCAGCAATGATTGTATTGCTTCACTCTTTTACTTCTCTTAGTGTTCCTGATTAATTTCAAGTTACCTTTGTAGTAGTGTTTTTGTATTCCATTTGTTTTCTATTATTCCTTCGACATCCTCTCTAAAAAGAGAGGCATAATGTTTTATATTGTATTTTATGCTTTGGAAAAAGGAAAGAGGATTGGATGGATTGATTTCAATGACTTCAATGTCAAGGAATATGAGTATTTTGTGAAGGTATAATTTTTTTCTTATATTTTATACATAGATATTTTCAAACATCTAATGTCAATTTCTGATTAGTCTACCTATTGGACATATTTTTTGTTAGTGGTAATTTTTGGTTGATGTTTGTTACCCAGAATTCAAATTTCCCAACCAGTGACATTTATGTTGATTTTTAGGTTGAAAATGGTGCTTTAAACTAGATAGTTCCCAATAAATTTGTGGCCTTTAGTGGTCCTCGAGCAAGACATATGGAGGTACATCTCACCATATGATTATTTTGTTATTCTACTTTTAGCATGTGGGTGAATTTTTTTTCTAGCTATACCATTAGTAATGATGTTGTCTGATTTGCCCACGGGGCTTTGGATTGACGGTGAACGGGTGCTTTGTTAAGGCACTCCTTGTGAGAGGTCACTGGTTCAAATCCCCCGTGGGCACTTAGGTTAGTCTTAACTTAGAAAAAAAAAAAATGATGTTGTCTGATTTCAATAAAGGTGAATATTGTATGTCATGTCTCAAATTTTCTTATTAATGTGGAACCAAGTAATGTAGACTCGTATAATTTCTTGCTTTGTTATTCCTATTTGCATCATGTTTGAATGAAACATTATTAAATTGTACTACACCTATCTGTTGCTCTCATTAAAGTGCATTTTTATTATCTTTGTAGCCGTATAATAATCACACATCGATGTCAAGAGAGTCTGTTGACTATTTTAAATAGGTTTAGCTCATATAAACTTGTGATCTAAGCTAATTTGATTTTAGCACAAGCATGTGCTAGTGATTAGCCATGTCTTATGTTTCTTTCTTTATATATAGTATAGTGCAATATTTTATTTTTTGTTGTTATAGATAGGTGCTACTACCGTGATCAGCCTTAATAAAACAATGTATAATAAATGTGGTTTCACAGATTATGGCCTTTTGTTCTAAAATCTCTACTCTCTAGATGGCAGCTTTGCACTATGAGTGTACATTATAAAATAGTATCAATTGATATATTTTTCCACTAATTTCGTATTTAATGAGTTTTAATGCATTTTTTTATTTGCCTCTTAATTTTATCTTGTTAGCTTCCCACTTGAGCAGATTGTCCAACAATTTTTCAAAATTACAGAAGGAAGTCCTAGATCAGTGGTTGTCCTTTGTAAGGTGAGTGACTTTCTCCATTATTGAATCCTTCAATGAAGTTTTAGTGGAAAATTAATATTTCATATTTTCCTTCCTCTATCCTATTTTAATTTTCATCTAGGACAATAGATGTAATGGTGTACTCAGGTTTCAACTTTTGTATTTATTGTCCTTTTGCAACTATCAAGTAGTAAGCTATTTATTGATGGATTTGTATTGTTTGAGTTGGAAGGCAAGATTGGGCCAAACTGGGGCATTGATTTGTTTTTATATTATGAGACATTATGCCTTTACTACCAATGAGGTTAGTTATTTCCTTCCTACTATTTTAAGTTAAATTATTGAATTGAACATAGAAACATAATAGTACAGTTTCTAATGGGATCTTATATTTCCCATTTTAAATAAAAATCATGATACTTTGCATGTTTTCTCTATCAAAATAAAATTAAGTTTTAAATTGGAATCAAAATAACCCTTCCTCAAATTGAATTAATTTATTTATCTTTTTATCCATCTAGATTCTAACTTAGCATCAATAAATTTTGTTTATGATGCAATCATTTCTTATAACTTAGTGCATTCCATGGGATATAGAAGCAAGATTTCAAATGATGTTTTTTATTCTCAATAATTTCTTGTGTTTATTGGCTTGAAACAAGTTTTAGGATATTTCTGAGTATTTAGACCTAGAAGTGTTATTGGTCCACAACAATATTTCTTGTGATATATGTAGTCATGGATGTGGAAGGTTGTAAGTATTAACAAAATTCTGATTAATTCAAAACCATAAAGCATAGTTTCAAAATCTGGAGTTAGTTTGTATGTATATAATGTATTTGTGTATGACATATGCGGTCACACATGTGGAAGGTTGTATGAATTGAAAAACACTTGATTAATTCATGATTGCAAAGCATACATAAAAACCTAGAGTTAGTTTCTATGTATATAGTGATTCTAATGTCATTTTTATGATACTTGGTTCCTTTATGATGAATTGATGAGGCACCAAAAGTATAATACCAACAAAAATACCAGGGAGAATATGTTTCTTGCATCTCATGACTCTATTCTGGAATCAAGTGATCTTGCTATTGAATCAATAATGTATGCTCTATATATAGGGACAAACACCTATGAGCATAGGAAAGGAAATTATACTGGATTGAAAAGGTATTTAGTGAATCCTATTGTTAGAAATACATGTTTTTCAAGCATAAAAGAATCAATTGTAAGTAAAAGTAACTTTGAAAATTTTCTCAATGTTTGCCCATAGTCAAGCTCTGGTGATGCCTTTCTCCAACACATTGAGATGGCATTAATATTTTAGTAAGTCTTTTACCATAATTACAAAACTTATGGACTAATGGTAGGGTTGCTTTCAGATCCTTTAATTCTTTGTATGAATAAAATTTATTATTTTTTTGCAAGGATATGATACTATGTCGTGGAAAAATCATATATATCCACTTAATAAGGTTTCCATGATTTTTTGGGTGACATGGAATATGGATTGCTTCACATTTTTTTCATATGCTTCATCAAACCATTAAGTAGAAAATACTTGAAACCGTGTAATTGCTAAGGAGAGAAAACAGATCGCAAAAGACACAATATTTCTCTATGAAACGTATACAAAAAGAAAACAATGAATAGAAACACAATCACACACAGAAGACAAAATATATCTGGGGAACCTAACTGGGAAATAACCCTCTTTCTTGTCTTAAATCAACTGAGAAATTTGATCTACTACATAGAAATTTATTCAAACCTGATGTTCTCTGAAATACCGATAAACTCTCTCAAAAGGATTTCCCAACACTTAGAAAAATAAGGCTTGCTGGGAGCTCCTATTTCCTAGCGCCATTTTGTGCCTAAAAAATAAGAATTCCTCCTATTTCCTTGCACAATTCCTAAAATAAATTACTCTGCTTGATCCTCAAGCCTCTACACAAAGAGTTGTGTACAATAGATAAATAAATGTGTGCCTTTATTCAATCTCAATAGGAAATTCAAATTACATGACCTACTAGGGCTGAATTTAGTAGTTGCAACTAGTTAACTAAGATTTAGTTGAGTTAACAAAAGTCAAACTACCCAAATAAACTCAAGAAATCAAGTCCATCTCTATTCTAGAACTAGAGATTAGTTAAATGGCAGACACTAGAGTTTAACTCCACTAGATAGCTAAATTTTAGCTATCAACTAGTACACAACTCACTGAAAGCCATCTAACTCAAATTCACTGACAATAAACTAATGATAGGCCACATCACACATGTTAACTGACAACTAAATCAAGTATCTATGGAAATTAATTCGAATTAGCATCTTTGACTAAGGTGCAAGCCAAAGAAGCCATTCCTTGCTACAATTTCAACATATTAATCACTTATCATTTGGCTCTAGAAGTTTGAATTTAAATTTTTAATACCTTTCAAAGGTTACCATACAATGAATCAATTGTTGCTCTAATAATTTGTAGAGACTATAAGCTATTAGAGAATTCAATACAAAATACATGATATATGAAGAATTCACATCTATTGTTTTCCATTTCTTTCTGTGATTTGATGTATTGTATAACCTTTTCATGTTAAAGAACATAATTTTAAATCCATCCCACCTTCATTGGTGTTTCTCTCTCTAGAGAAACAAAATGTTGTTATTGATATATTATGAATATGACTTCAGTTGAAAATATTTGCATGGTAGCATCTAGCTTTAGGGTGTTGAATTTCAATTAGAGTAACTTCATGCATTATGAAAGTCTTTGATTTGATGTGATTTAAGACAGTAAACCATTTATGGCAAAATTCATTTGGAAATCCTTCTTCAAGAATTACCTTCTCCTACTCCATTGTCATGGACTTTAATAAGTTGAGATGTTGTCTAGTTTACTTCTGGACCATTCAATATTCAATTATAATGATAGTTTCTAATCTTTAAAATTTTCTAAAAAAATAAATCAGTTTGTCACTTACAACTTCAAAAGATTCATATTCATGAAAATTATGAACTATTTATTCTTTGCAGTAACCTAAAATTTTCCATTTAGAATAGAAAGTGAAGTCCAACATGTCAAAGAACATTGGGACAAGAAATTCTAATCTCCACATGAATGAAAGGAGAAACTTAGAAAATAAGGTGCACCTATTCATAATGTCTCCTTGTAGAGAAAGAGACAGGGGCATTTTTGTAGTGGACTTTCACTTTTTGATATTTTTTGTGCTAACTTCACATATGTTATCTTCCTAGGTGAAGTTGACAAATGATAGTATACATTTTGGAGCAAACATTGCACCTTTGAGCCCACAAAAAAATGTCAAATTAATAAGAAGTTCAAATATGCCAAGTGTTTATGAGTGAAATGCATCAATGCGTATAGATTCTTGCCCCACATGAACATGAAAAAAACCATGCCTATTCAAGGAAAATCATTTCCTTTAAAATTAGGATCCTCACTTATATTTATGCTTGGACAATCCTTGAAATTAAGGAGTATTGAAGAATGAAATTATTGATTGCAAGGCCCTCTTTGCAAATGTTTGTACATAAGGAATTATCAACATTGTTGGGTAACCAAGAAAATTTGTGTTTCCCTTCTCTTCGGCTACTCAACATGTGATTCACAATTCCTTTGGATGCATAAGATATTATTCAACTTCTTGAGTTTGTCAAAACAAGGTAGGATGAAGACTTGTGATACAAATATTGGGAGTTGGCAGAGCTTGGCTTAGATTGTTGATCAAAAAATTGCAAGTAACCTCCTAGGGGATAGGGAGAATGTGGGTGTCTAATAAGCATTGGGGTCAAGTTTGAACCTTGAGCTTCACTAGGTCAAGATACAAAAGGCGTTATTCTTTTCAAAATGAGCAAGATAAAAATTTGGTTATTTTTATACAAATGGAAAAAAGAGAGAGAACTATAAATTCTATGTATTTGTATAGGGTGCTATATTCATTTTTTTATTTGGAAACCTCTAGAGAATAACTCCAAGAAATAAAATGGTTCAGTTATTTCTTGGAAGAAATTGAATTAATTGTTACTAACAAATATTTTTTACTGTATTTTGTAAAAAAAAAATACAATTGATATGCATTTACTGTTATCATGTTGAAGTTTAAACTAGGGTGCTACTTTGACAATATTTAATGTTGCATCGTGGATTTGTTTTCTTTATATTATTTCAGTTCAATTTTAAGCATTTCATTGTTTTTATTGTGCAAGTATTTAGATGAAAACTTAATAAAATTGCACCATGTAAAAACAAATATTAGGTAATTTTTAAAAAGATAATCTTTCAGGATTAAACATAATGGCCTACTTCTTTTGTATAGGGAATCACAGTAAAAAACATATTATTATTGTACCTTGTTAACAAATTGAAGTGAGTCCAACCAGTTAAAGATAAGAGAACCCTGGAACAATGGCAATGAAATATTTTTTTCCTTAAGCGTCTTTTCTAATAATGTTAGTCCCTGCGCGTTCATAGCCTTTTTTTTTTACCCTCATAATGTATGGGATTAGATTATGTGTAAATTGTAAAAGTGTGGTTATAATGATGGGAATCAAGCCATGTGATCCTAAATAAATAACCTTGTAGTGTAAATATGGTTGTATGGATCCATAGTGTAGAGACATAATAGTGAATGGATAGGTGTATATCTATTCTTGTTATATTTTCTATGGACCATGTGGTATACTTTTCTTGGTACGTTCAAATGTAATTTAATATATATGTTGAAATGTCATATACTATTCCAAGTTCATTGCAGAGAGCATGAGAGAGTTTATGAGTAAATAAGAAGGTAAGAGGAAAATGGGGCCCATGATAAAGAAATCCTATATTTCCAAGTGTCAGCATAAGAGATTATTTCATTTCTATCATGTCTTTAATGAAACACATCCACCACCCCTTAGAATAGATAAAACCAATACAAATGCCTATGGGTAGATGTTAGTGAGAAAGGTGATCTGAGATGGTTATATACATTCAAATTGAGGAAAGATGAGAACCCTCCATCCACATTGGGAATTTTTACCTCTTATTCATTTTAATTGTGAATTTTGTCATTCTCATGCCCATCTATTCTCGGAGGTGCAACCACTATCCAATTTATGTTTGTTGCATTCCTCTTGTTTTGTTGATGATACAAATCTAGTCATGCCCAAAAATTGTCGTTGTAAAGAACGGATTTGAAGCTTTGTGATGAGCACTAGATAGTTCTAAAAGAGCATAGAGGCTACAGTTTTTAAGAGAGTCTTTCCCTTTTAGGAAATTGAGAGAGCATAAAGGTTGCACTGTTTAAGAGTCTTTCCCTTTTATGAAATTGTTGCTCATTGATTATTTGAGAAATGAAGTTTTAATATCACAGGGAATGTTGATAAGGGATCAGTGAAATGTTTTGTCATTGCCTTAATTTAAGAGCAATGAAAGGGAAGAATATCCTCTAGGAACTATTGAGAAAAGAAAAGAAGGGTATGCCTTGTGTTGTGTAGAATGGGGGATGAGAATGCTATTATTGATTAATCATTGGATGAGTTGTTTGGAGTGTTTTGTAGTGAGCAGAGTCATTAATATTAAAACCAATTAGTTGCTTGAGTGTGTCGTCTCTATATTGTGCTTCCTTTAACCTGGTGGCTTCATAGCTCAATGCGGGGGTGGCATATATTTTAGATATCGACGGATTGGTGGAAATGACTCACACATAGTCAATTTTTTGATATTCCCTTAATGGGAAGAAAAATGTCTTTATCTCTATTATTTTAGAATTTTCTTCTTTATTTTATGTCATGTTTATGAATTTGTGCATTTTGTGCATGTGAATGTGCCTAACTCTAGTTATAAGCATGGTTTTCTCAAATCTCAACGACCCTCAGTGAACTTTCCATGCATTCTCTCACACATAATTGCATATTATTTTGGGTCATTGTTTTTTTTCCAAAAAAAACAACCTAATCATTTTAGTTATGGAGGAAGTACCTATATAAGGATTATTAGTCTCTACAAGTGTAAAATAGTGACTTTTCATTGGTCCCATATTTTCCATACTTTAGTTCATAGTATATTTCCATTACATGAACTATTTCATCCATATTTTTGTTGAAAAGGATGTTTATTTAGTGAAAAGAACAACCCCTACACTGAAATAGTCAACAAGTGACCATCGTAATACATGTATTTGGGAGGGGATACATAAATAAGTAGATTCACTTCTATTCGTAGAGTCAAAATAAGACTTTGGTACTGATCTGGATTTAAACAGGAATTAAAAAAATTACAGATATAACCATACATATAGAGATGCAACAGAAATAATACTTCATTTAATTACTATAAAATACTGAAATATGCTTACAAACAGAAATGGAAATAAACTAGCTAGGGCGATGGTAGCTTATCTCTAAGAAGAGATGTGGCGATCACATGCCTCTAAACTGTGTTACAATGAGGCTCGAAGGCATATTTATTGTTGAGAAACAATGGAAAACCCTAAACATCCAAAAACCTAACCCTAGAAGATGAAACGCCAAACTATGGGCTCCGTTTGGGTAAATTGATACATCAACTTCCCGGGGTCGTAACTTTGGCATACGATCTCCATTTGATGTGCACAATATCTATTTCTAAAGATCTACCCAAGAACTACAACTTTGGGAAGAGCAACATCGGTCCAAGGAATGTTGCTCCTTGTTTTCCCAAAAAACATCGTTTAGGGCCTCAAAATGGCTCCGGAAGTTTAGGACCCAAAAAACTGCTAAAAATAGTAAACTGTGCTACAATTAAGAAAACTGAAAAGCTGAAAGAAAAAATGGTGGGGGTCCAAGTGGAATTGGCGGGTGGCCACCAATATCCACCTGGATCATTCCTCCCCCCTTACGAAACAATGGTCCCCATTGCGTTGAGTTCCTCCATGAGATGAGGAAATTTTTGCTGAACTTGGTCCCTGGTGAACCACTTGCCGTGGTGAGGAGTTGGTATACTTTGACAATTCGATGCAGTTGGATATTCTGTTGGCAAGTGTGCTTGGTCTGTGTGTCCATGATTCGATTAGTTGCAACTTGTTCCATGCAATCTGGATTTAACTCTGTGGGTGTGAGCTTTTCTCCAATGTCGGATGTGTCTAGTAATGGTGGAAAGTATGGCCAAAGGCGGTCCACATTGAACACTGGGTGCAGGCCAAGGAATGGGGGAATGCTAAGCTTAAATGCATTGTCTCCCACAGCCTTGGCAATGGTGTAAGGATGATATCAGAGTGGTCTGAGTTTCTTATAGGCTCTGGTAAGGCGTTCCTTTTGCAAATGCAACCAGACTTTGTCACTCACCTGAAACTTGTGTGGCACCTGATGTTGATCATGTCACTGCTTTTACTTGGCATTTTGATTTCTACATAATGTCGTGGACCTGCTGGAAAATATGTTGGATGTTATCAATGAAGTTTTTTGCCTTATCTGTTTCAGTCTAGACATGAGCCAAATCTGTGTGAGTAGCTGCAATTGGCATGGCCACATCAATGGGACATACTGGCTGGAATCTCAAGCCCACCTGAAAATGGTTGTGGCCAGTCGAGTTGTGGAGAGCTTGTTTGTAGCTGTGCTAAACATAGGGGAGGCTGTCATCCCATGTGCATGGATGCTTTGAGTTGTACATGTGCAGAATGTGTACAATCATCTTGTTCACAACCTTTGTCTGGCCATCAGTTTCAGGATGGAAGGTTATGGACTTAGTGAGTTTTTTGTCCTGATCTGAGATGATAGACTGTGGGATACCAAAGTGTACCCACACTCTTTGAAAGAAGAGTTTAGCAGTGGCTTCTGCTGTTATATTATTCTTGCAGGCCACCATAATGGCCATCTTTGAGAACTTGTCGACGACCACAAAAACACAGTCGTTTCCATGCTTAGTAGAAGGAAGGCCCGACATGTAATCCATGGAGATGGATTCCAAAGGTCAACTAGGGGTAGGCAGCGGGGTATAGAGGCCTTGCTTCTTGATGGTTGGTTTGGAAATGACGCAAGCAGTGCATGATCTGATGTACTTCCCAACATCCTATCAAAGATTTAGCCAATAGAAATACTTATGCAGTATTGCCACTATTTTCTTGACCCCGAAATGCCCAATAGCCCAACTGTAGTGTACTTCCCAAATCATCTTGGCACGCTCGCTTGAAGGAACACAAAGGTGACCGAGGTGGCATAACAGGGCATCCTGGAGGTGAAAATCTAGAACATGCTTACCCTCCAAGATTGTTTGGTATGTGTGGCTAAATTTTGGGTCGCTTTTGTAGAGAAGTGGCAAATCGAAAGTCTCATGCCCACAAGAGTTGAGCACGATGGTTAACGCCATGATCAGTGGTCGACTAAGGCAATCTGCAACATTATTGGTGTTTCCCTTCTTATACTTAATGTTAAAATGGAAATTTTGTACATATGTGGGCCACTTCTGATGGTGATTATTCTGCAATTTCCCTTGGGTTTGTATGAACTGCAGGGATCAGTGGTCTGTGTGGATGACCATTTCCTTCCCCAAAATGTAATGCTTCCATTTTCGGTAGGCTTGCACAATGAAATAAATCTCTTGTCATAAGTGGGATACTTTTGGACTGTGTTTGAAAGTGTCTCATTGTGATATTCCATTGGATGGTCGTGTTGAGTAAGGATTACCCCAGCATAGTCAGAGGCATCTATCTCGACCTCAAATGGTTGTTGCAAGTCTGGTAATACGAGCACTGGTGCCGAGCAGAGGCAATCTTTCAACTCTGTGAATGCCTTTTGTTGAGATATAGACCAAAAGATTTTTTCTTTCGCTCCTCCCTTGGTGACTTCACTCAAGGGCCAAGTGATATGAGAAAATCCCAACACGAACCTATGGTAGAATTTGGCAAGACCTAGAAAGATGTGGAGCTCTATCAGAGTGGTTGGAGATGGCCAATCCCAAATGACTTGGATCATGGATGGATCCACATGCACCCCCCGTTCATCAATAATGTATCCCAGATATTGAACACGGGTCATGCCAAAAGTGAATTTCTCCAAATTGGCACATAACTTGTGTTACTGTAGTGTTTGGAGAACCTATTGGATGTGTTGGAGGTGCTCTTCCCAACTCTAGCTGAACATCAAGATGTAATCCAAGTATACCACTACAAATGAGTTGGTGAACGACCACAAGATGTCATCCATTAGCCTCATGAAGGTTGCAGGAGCATTCGTCAATCCAAAAGGCATAACCAACCATTCGAAAAGGTCCTCCTTGGCTTTGAAGGCAGTCTTCCACACATCTGAGGGTTCGATTGGTACCTAGTGATATTCTGACTTCAAATCGATCTTGCTAAAATATTTTCCCCCCTTCAGTTGGTCTAGGAGGTCATCAATCCATGGGATCGGGTGCCTATTATGGCCAGTGATCTTGTTCAGCACTCGATAGTCAATACAGAGTCTCCAAGTCCCACCTTCTTCTATACCAACACAATCGGGCTTCCACGGGGCGATGAACTTGAATGGATGGGACCTTTCTCCATAGTTCCTAAATTTTCCTCTTGATTTCATCGTTCTATAGCACAGAGCGATGATAGATTGGTCCATTGGGCAACGACGCACCTGGGGTCAGATCGATGGAGTGCTTGACATGACAGTGCAAAGGAACCCCTACGGGGGAGGTGAAGATGTCGTTGTACTCCTCCACGACCTTGTCCATCTGTAGTTGTCGTGTGGAGGGGCCCTATCCAGAGGTTGTGGCCACCATCTTCTCCTTTCCTTGAGGGCGTATCATCAGAAAACAAATTTCCTGGTTTTGGAAATGAGCTTACTGAATTGTTTTGCAGTAACCAAAGAGATGGTGGTAGGCGGTGCTACCTCCGGTATCTTGTACAACTTATTTCCCAAAGTAACAATAATAGCACAGGGCCTTGATTCATACACATCATGTCACTTCCACAAGTATGGTTGTCCTAATAATACATCACAAACATCAAGGGGAGCAATGCCACACAATACCTCATCCGTGAAGGGCTTAATGTTGTATGGAAGGTGACACTGTTGGCTTACGCGAAGATCATGTCGTTGGTGAAGCCACCCGATGGTGTACGGTTGTGGATGTGTTGTGGTCAGTAATCTCAACTGCTTCACGACCTCTGCTGAAATGAGGTTCTTTTGGCTCCCACTGTCGACAATGAACTGTAGCGGGGAGCCCTTTACCCACATCTAGGAGTGGAAGAGATGCTCCTCCTCCTCTGGATCTTCGGGTTCCTCCTTCTGGATCTTTGTGGTGGAAACGATGGCGTTGGGCTCTGCATTGATAATCAGCTTCCCTTTATCATTCCCCTTGTCAGGTTTTGACTCAGATTCGGAACATGCATCTGATTCTGAAACCCTTATCTCGGCCACCAGGGACTTCTTAGCCCGACACTCACTTGTGTTGTAAGTGGAGCTCTTATGGAACTCACACCAATTTCTCGTGTCCTTTTTCGACTTCGCATCGTTGTTATTTACTTGTAGCTTTGGTGGGTTGTCTTGGGCCGCCTCGCCTTGGCTTTGTCCTTTTTTCTTTGGTTTGGGGTCACCTTTCCCTTGCTTCGAATTCGTGGATCCAAAGTCTCGCTTCTTCTGTTTAAACTTTTTCTTGATCTTGACAGCATATCGGTGTATCGTGTCGAGCGAGGAGATGTTCAGGAATTATATTTCTTCCTGGATGTACTTGTGTAATCAGCCACAGTATTTGAGTACCAAATGCTGCTCTGAATCCTTGATACCCAACTTTGTGTGAAGGGTATGGAAAATATTGGTAAACTCTAGCACGTCTTGGTCCCTTCCCTACCGCAGCGTGGTCCACTTTATGTATTGATCCTCATAGCTTCTGACAGGGTAGTATTGCTCCTTGATGGCAGTCCAGAATGAATTCCAAGTGGGTGCGGCTGAAAACAGTGAGGTCGTACTTTCATCCTTCTACTCGTAGTAGGTTTCCCACCAGTCCTTGACATGGGGGGTGTTGTGGGGGAAAGTATCCAACTCGGAATGACCCTAACCCACTCTAAGGGTGACAGTTCCTTAGCAACAGCTGAAAGCAAAGCTATCTAAAGTTACTTCTTTATGACATGCAAGAGATAAAAGGAAGAGATCCACTTACCGATGTCTTGTGCCAATGGTCGATCCAATCTCTCTATTTTCCGCTTGCTCCCAGCTCCAAGTCTTTTCACGGGCCCAGCTACACGAGATCCTGCAAACAAGACAAAGAAAGGAAACTACAAGAAGCATGCATTCATAACTGATTCAAGGATTAGCATAAATCAAATACGCAAGTAAGACAATACATCATTGAAACACATGCAAATAGAAGAACCTCAAATGCTTTATTAATATATGGAAGTAAGGTTCAGGCGGTGATACAACCATGAAAGGTCCAATCCAGCATCACCTTCCCGACGGAGAGAAATTTCTTCTTCACCTCCCTCAAGCAATCACCCAATGCTTCACAACTGTAAACCAACAGCAATTCTTCGCACTAAATTCCGCCCCCTAGATCCCATGGGATGAGATCCTTATATAGAGTTTTGGAGTGAAGATAAGTCAGCTTGATGTGTGACTTGTTGTCCTCTTCAACTCCAGTTGTTCTTCAGTCCTTGAGTCCACTCGGAGTTTCTACCTTCCACATGGAGTTTTAGAAGCTCTTTGACTCATCATTAGGCGAATCTTCTGATCCAAGTGTCATTTTGGAAGCTTCCTGGGCACTGGCACATTGAGAAAAGATTCCTCCACATGTCAAAGTACGCCCAGCGCAGGTAGCCTTTGTTGCACTTGCTATGCAGCGCAGGTACACCATAGAGCTTTTGACATTCAGCACAGATGCTTAGTGGAGCAGCTGCTTTGATCCAAAATTGACCTGTTTTTGAGTGTTTTTCAGTGGAGAACTGATCTGAAGTGCTGTGGTTTGCTGACCTTGTTCCTCTAGGGGTAGGAACAACATGTTTAGGGACTTTGGATCCCTTGAATTATTGACATTTCATGCTCTATGCTGTAAGGCAAAAAAATGTCTATAACAGTTGCCCCCTAAAGTATGAGGTCGTTTATCGGGTGAAATGCTTTATTAGGAGGATCCGAAGTTCATTCAATCGTCGGGAGGTGACCTGTAACAAAATACAATACAATACATTATTTTTTCATACTTTCTTTTCATGATCTAGCTGATGCGGGCATTTCCCATGCTCAGCTTTATAAATACATTTGTTGTACATAAACAGACGATCGTCTGATAATAGACTGATAATTCTCTGCTTTTAATTATCATCCTTTTAGTAGGATGATCATCTGCTGCACATGTCTATGTTTTTATCTCCTGAATATATATCGCAGCCCGGATGGATGAAACTAGATCCGGGGTCTTCAAACTTGTCCGATCTTCACTCTAGTACAAGTCGATCCATGTGAGAATTTCTTGAAGTCGAACATGGAAAGACATCGCTTGATTACCAGTCAATAATGAAAACTGTTAACAAGCGCGAGAGGAATCACCGATAATGATGATGACCCTCAAGGTACTGCAGCACAATTCACGTGGCGTGAATATAGGATCTGACGTCGAACACCACGCAAAGTCTCCTGGTCGAAGGCCATTAATGTATACCTATCGCCGGAAGTGAGAAACTTGCCATTGAGGCATGCAAGCTTCAAAGTACTGAGGGGGTGTTCCTAGATCAACTTCTTGGATAATGAGCTGATGTCGACAAGAAGTGATCCGTCAAAGGAGGGCCTTAATGAATCCCACATCAGTGACACGGAACAGAGCTAGTGATGATGGTGAAAACGATCTGTGAAATATGATTCAGGGTGGCGGTCATGGAAGGATGAAAGATGACGTACGGTAGTGGATGGGACCCAGTTGACACTTTCTGAATGACACCTCTTGAACATATAACGACACTGATGTGATGGATTGGTAGCATTACCCCATGTATGGATGGTATGGCGAGACCATGGTGAAGGGACCGGTGAATGATAATAACCCAACCCGATATTTACGGAGGCAAAAGTGTCATGTTCAAGAGCGACTTGCTACCATTAAGCTTTGAGGTTCTCCCAATTTTTCCCCAGTCATTTCTGACCAGTACCTCTTTATTTTTATCAAGCTTGAGGAGGATAACATATGCTTGTTCTATAACCTGCCCTTCGGGCAAGCCCATCGCTATGTTTTAACGAGCCTAGCGATAGGGAAACTCGTTCTCGTCTAAAGACAAGTTTGTCGCTATCTAATATTTTTAACGAGCCCAGCGACAAAGACAACTCGGTCCTTTTCATTTTTAGAGAGTCTGAAAAGGGTACATAAAGTGGACTCCAGGGGTCCTTTTTCGTCATCTAATCCCTTAAGTCTGAAAAAGTATAAAACAATACAGAAGGGATGAATGTTCGATAGCTTTATCGAGCCGAACTAGACAAGCGCTCGATCTTTTTGTGCAATAATCCCTCAGGTCCAAAAAGATTAAAATCTAGAGGAGGGATAGCTCTTCCGGTCCTTTTAACGAGCTGGAAGGCCAAAACTCGGCAAACGTTTCATTTTTTATGAGTCAGTGAAAAGAGCTCAAAGAAGACTCGTATTTTGAGGAACGAGTGATAAACAGGGATAGCAGCAGATTCCAGGTATAGGTTGGAATTTTCCAATCACGGCAGTATTACAAGGATGGCTAGGTGGGATCACTCTTCGCAGCTGTTCCTCAAAATAGGTAAACAATCAAGTGGATGTGAATGATCGGCCAAATGAAAAGTGGAGGTGACGATGCACAAACACGACCAAGGCTTTTATGGCTGATGAATTTACGGTCTCAAATGGTTATTTACCAGTTCATTTTTTCTGGATGAGCTTGAACTCTGGGGAAAGCTTGCTCACATGCTTATGTTTATTTTTTAACGAGCATGAATTTCCGCATTAAAACTGCTCGGATCTTGCGTTTATTTTTTAACGAGCATGAACTTTGCCAAAACTGCTCGTTTTTACCAGTCATAAAGCAGGAAGGTCTCATGGAAGATCGCTATTTTTTAAAGAGCTTCATCTCCCTACGTATTGCTCCATATCCTCTCTTTGTGCAAGCTGGGTATCGACTTATCTACGGGTTAGCGGGGTTAGTCCTACCTAAAACTAAAAAGCCGCCCGCGCTTGCATTCCAAGAGGTTTGCATGCCCCCAGGTGTAAGTCTAATTTCAAGGCTACCCCTACTTGTCCGTCAAAAACCCTTGTTTTCAACGGGTGAGACTTACCTCTTTCTGGTTACCCAAAGAATGGTTACGTTTGCTGCCGCAAATGAAACTCTTTCTTCGGCGATGTCTATCATTAGGATACACAAAGAGGGTTACAATTTGTTGCAGCAATAGAATCTCTTTCTTTGGAGGCTGCCCCTACTTATCCTTTAAAACATTTGTTTTAATGGGTGAGGCTTGCCTTTAATCCAAACATGGTTACTACTTGCTGCCGCAAACGGATCCCCTTCTTTGGCAGAGCCTACTTATTTAGACAAAGGTGAGTAACGGGCCCCTGTCCTCCCACATAACTTTAACAAAAGAATCTTTTTCTAGAACAACCCCATTCCTAACTGCCCCTTCTTCTGCATGAGAGCTCTTGCCGGCCCTTCTGTTTTACGAAGATGAAGGGGGGGACGGGGTACGGACTAGTCATATTCTCCCGCGGAAATTCTACTTTACACCCAAGGTTTTTTCTGCCTCCAGAGCAGACCAGGATGCATGCCCCCTGGGTTCCAGCCTTTCTTTCCCGAATCACTCGCACTCATCAGGAAGAAAAACCGGAGGTAGAGACCTTTCTTGATCAAATAGACCATTCAGAACAGGTATGTGACTACTTGCAATGCGTGATCCCGGAAGTGAAAGCTGGTCTACGAGCTTGACCATTCTTCCTTCGTATGGAAAACACATTATTCGAAAGAGTGAGGAGACTATTGCTTCCATGCAATATATGTAGTCTCGTCCAAGGAGTAGGTTATAATCCAAGGGTCCTTGGACGACCATCAAGTTCATCTTGACAGCCTTCCCTTTCAAGGTAATAGGCACATTAGGTAGAATCCCTAATGGTCGACTGGTTCCTTTGTCAAAACCCAAAAGATTCCTTGTCTCGGGCAAAAGCGCCGGGCAACCCAGTGCTTTCCAAGCAATAGAGGACAGGATACTCACAGATGCCCCTTCATCAATGATAGTTCCAGCCATCACCATTTTGTATATTTGGACTATAATTCTAAATGGTATACTGGCTGGTAACCGGGGTCTGCCTAGTTGGTTCCAATCAAAGGACACAACTAGGTTGCTTGGTGGTGGGACCGAATATACGGCCGGATATGATCCTGACGATGCTCCTTCCTGCGGTAAAGGAGTGGGCGCATTGCCCAGATGCTCATCAGAATCGGTGTTGATGAAAAGAATCTGGACGGTGTCATCCTTACTCTCTTCGGTAGGGGTGTCAGCTGAAGATGAATCCTCAGTGACTGTGGTATTTGAAGATGAAACTTCTGAAGGGAGAACCGGGTCAACTGCCGTTTCGACCTTTGGACTTTCGTCCGGTCCGGATTCAGTAGGTTCACTTTCAGTGACTGACACTTCAGCTGGCCCTATGAGCGGGGTAGCTGTATTTTCAACCAACGAAGGACTTGGCGCGAGTTTTTGATATCCAGGAGGAAGTAGCAACGGTGCAACCGGTTGATCTTCCAAAACTCTCTTTGCTTCGTCTAAAAAGGGACAACGACGGAGGGTGTGATTGCCTTCACACAGTTTGCAGGGGAGTCTCATTCCCCTTCGTCGTCTAGAACCTTCACTTTCGCTGGTCGACGGTAAGCATTCAACCTGGTTGTCGGAGGTTGACGCTTCCGAACCGTGCAAACGAGGGGACCAGTCCCTTAGCATCCGGGGAATACTGGGACAGTCATGGTGGAGGTGGTTCCCTCTACATATGACACATGGCGATTTGGGCCCGGTCCGTGCTGTGTGTGGATTTTTGTCAGATGCCTTTTGCTTGCCCCCAGGCGCCTTTGGCTCCTTCTGCTTCTTTTCTTTCTTCTTCTTTTCCTTCTTCTTTTCTATGGGAGCTTCGCTTTTGGCGGCTTGACCTTTCGAAGAAGAAGGATCGGAGGAAGGCTTATGAGAAGCGAAAGGCTGGAGGGTAGCTCTAGACTGGTCTAACTGTTGACTCGACTGTTCAGGAACCGTGGTGTTCTAAACTACAGTGGTTGAGAATAGCCAAACTGGCAGGCCAATTGTCAGCCCTGGAAGCGACAATGTGGCCATGTGGGGTGCACCAACTTCTCCCCAAGAGGAGAAAGGGCTAGGGGTCCCATCATGTGGAATCCCTTGGTTGGTGTGTTCCATGCTCTCAACCTAAAGATCAACGTAGGAATAAGGGGTGATTATGTTCCGCTTAGAATGAATTTTATATGACGACGCTTTAGACACAACTTGCTTTTTCACTTTTTAAGAGTCGAGAAAAAGCTAAAGATGACTGTAGTCTCCTTCGATGTATTAACGAGCCCGAAGTGACAAATGCTCGGATGGACTTTTTCAGTTATAGAGTTTGAAAAAGGCCAAAATAAACTACTCTGGAGTTCTAGGCAGAGGGTGTGCCAAACCTTTCGCGAAACCACAGAATACGTTTTACGGTACGAGTGGTCGATCTTCGTGAATGCTGTGTTCACTGCATCGCGATGAGTAGGGCGGCCGACACGGCTTCCTATGGATAAAGGCTTTGTTCCTATAGGGGTCCCCCAATATACGCGGGGGCACAAGTCCGTATTAGTGCTATCGTCCCTCAGGAGGAATCACCCACCTTCGTAGAGATCGACAGTCACTATGTTTAAAGACGCCGGTTCACGTCTCTACCTAGACCTCTACTGTGTTTCGTTATGTTTCAAAGCGTTGTTAGATAAATTCAGTTCTTTTTAGGTTGATCTTGCTTAGCAGTTTGCCTTTATGGATCACCACGTGATGTATGATACAACTCCTAAATGCAGTCTAAGAATGATAAGCAAGCTTTTTCAATTCTTTCAACTTATGAAAATCTTAACTACTGAAGGAAAAGAAAGACATCATCTTTTCAAACAGATCATAGAGCACACACTGATGCACTTTTCCTAAATCGACATGCAAACTGTCAAAATGCACATGCACAATGCAAGTATTTATTTTCTTCTTCCTTAATGTTGATGTATTACAAAAAGAAAGTTGTTGTATAATTTCGAATTCAATTTCAAGCGAAAGCAAACAAGTTTTTGTCCAATAATCAAAAGAACACCTTAAGATTCACTCGTTTCAACACAAGAAATATTGAAATTCGAACCATATAACGAAAGCAAATGCTCAAGCAGCTATGAACAGCAATAAACTAGCTCTTAGAATCACAACGACACTTTCTCATAGGTCTAGATCCAAGAGGTCATAGCAAGACTAGTTCACTTTCGCTACGGGAAACTGTGAATGAAAGTAAGAAATACAATAAGAACAATCACGGTTTCTTCATACAACTGAGGCGGAATGAAGGCAAAGAGAAGTAGTTTTAGCTGGGTATACAGGTTGACAACAGGCTGCAAAAACAATACTGAAAACTGGGCAACAGACAGTGGGGAATCCCAGTTGCACAAGGCAAAACTGGATCAGCGCAGGCGCTGCACTGTCAATCTGACATGCAACGCAGGTAGCCCCTTCGGGACCTGCGTTGCAGCCCAGGTAGCCTTTGCTGCAGCTGCACTGAAGAGACAACTCTCGTCTCTCTCAGATTCCGGGTCACAGTTTGCTCAAATATCAATGGTTTTTGGCCAAATCAGAGGCTATCAGTCAAGTATACACTAGAGGATGATTAAAGGAAGATGAATACTATCACAAAGAGCTAAAAAGAGCCCTTGTGGATCAGCTCTTCAAATCATAAACATGCCCAGCACTGGGCTAGAGTAGCTGCCCTCTACTTTGCATTCGAAGGACTCGAATGCAGTTCGATTCGGTACTCCCTTTGTTTAAGAAATGAATAGCAAGAAACACAAGCTACCAACAAGACACGCTCCCCAGTGGAGTCACCAGTCTGTTGTGGGGGAAAGTATCCAACTCGGAATGACCCTAACCCACTCTAAGGGTGACAGTTCCTTAGCAACAGCTGAAAGCAAAGCTATCTAAAGTTACTTCTTTATGACATGCAAGAGATAAAAGGAAGAGATCCACTTACCGATGTCTTGCGCCAATGGTCGATCCAATCTCCTCTATTTGCCGCTTGCTCCCAGCTCCAAGTCTTTTCACGGGCCCAGCTACATGAGATCCTGCAAACAAGACAAAGAAAGGAAACTACAAGAAGCATGCATTCATAACTGATTCAAGGATTAGCATAAATCAAATACGCAAGTAAGACAATACATCATTGAAACACATGCGAATAGAAGAACCTAAAATGCTTTATTAATATATGGAAGTAAGGTTCAGGCGGTGATACAACCATGAAAGGTCCAATCCAGCATCACCTTCCCGACGGAGAGAAATCTCTTCTTCACCTCCCTCAAGCAATCACCCAATGCTTCACAACTGTAAACCAACAGCAATTCTTCGCACTAAATTCCGCCCCCTAGATCCCATGGGATGAGATCCTTATATAGAGTTTTGGAGTGAAGATAAGTCAGCTTGATGTGTGACTTGTTGTCCTCTTCAACTCCAGTTGTTCTTCAGTCCTTGAGTCCACTGGGAGTTTCTACCTTCCACTTGGAGTTTTAGAAGCTCTTTGACTCATCATTAGGTGAATCTTCTGATCCAAGTGTCATTTTGGAAGCTTCCTGGGCACTGGCACATTGAGAAAAGATTCCTCCACATGTCAAAGTACGGCCAGCGCAGGTAGCCTTTGTTGCACTTGCTATGCAGCGCAGGTACACCATAGAGATTTTGACATTCAGCGCAGATGCTTTGATCCAAAATTGACCTATTTTTGAGTGTTTTTCAGTGGAGAACTGATCTGAAGTGCTGTGGTTTAATGACCTTGTTCCTCTAGGGGTAGGAACAACATGTTTAGGGACTTTGGATCCCTTGAATTATTGACATTTCATGCTCTATGCTGTAAGGCACAAAAATGTCTATAACAGGGGGAGACTTTGAGAAGAGTGAAAGTAATCTTTTCCCGGGCGGAAAAAGCATGAACAAAAAAATACCCTTCTAGCAAATTTAACCATTTACCTACAGTGTCTACATCTATCTGACACTCAAATATGGGAATGTCAAAGTTAACTTGTACCTTAAAGGGTGTGGTGCTTCCAGAGTAGCTACTAGAAGTAGATGTGTCGCCCCTGGGTAGCCGCTGAAGGATCTGGACAAAGTTGTCCTTCATCGCATTCCTTTGTCGCTTGAAGGCCTCTTCGAGAAATATTTTGATAGGATCTCCTACCCCCTCATCTTTCTTTTCATCCGCCATGGGAGGCCATCGGTATTTGCGAGGCTGGTCTTGAAAATGTTCGACCAGTTCAAGTCCTAACTCCTTATATCTTGACCTCATTGAGGACATGCAAGGAAAGACAGAGAAAGAGCAGACCGCCCTGATACCACTAATTCAGATTTAAATAGGAATGCAACAAATTATAGGTATAACCATACATATAGAGATGCAGTATAAATAATACTTTATTTCATTACCGTGAAATACTGAAATATGCTTACAAACAGAAATGGAAATAAACTAGCTAGGGCGACGGTAGCTTATCTCTGAGAAGAGATGTGGTGGCTACATGGCTCTGAACTTTGTTACAATGAGGCTCGAATGCATATTTATTGTTGAGAAACAATGGAAAACCCTAAACATCCAAAAACCTAACTCTAGAAGATGAAACGCCAAACTGTGGGCCTCATTTGGGTAAATTGGTACATCAAATTCCCGAGGTCTTAACTTTGGCATACGATCTTCGTTTGACGCACACAATATCTCGTTAGAAAGATCTATCTGAGAACTACAACTTTGGGAAGAGCAACAACTATCCATGGACCTATTTTGCTCCCAAGTTTCCAAAAAAAACGTTGTTTAGGGCCTCAAATGGCTCCGGAAGTTCAGGACCCGAAAAACTGCTAAAAATAGTAAACTATGCTACAATTAAGGAAACTGAAAAGTTGAAAGAAACAATGGTGGGGGTCCAAGTGGACTTGGTAGATGGACACCAATATCCGCCTGGATCAGGTACATGGAAGAGAGAGACCCTTCAATGTGCTCTTGACCTGTAACCTGGTGGAGATGTCACAACATGAATTCTTAGTTGTTATGCTTCATTATTAAGCTCCTTGTATATATGAGTAAGAGATAGAATCAAATTTGGAAACAACATCACATGTGGTTCTTACTCTTGCTTGATGGAAAATATCAATAAATGTATAGTCACCCAAAATCCAACCTAGAACTACTTGAAAGTTCCGATAGACTGCCAAATCTCTAATTTTATTTACCAAGCAATATCTAGAAGTTTTCAAACTACGATAAGCTATGCTCTGTTAGGGTTCTATAATATATAGGATCTCAAGGTAATTGAGTATTGTATCTTAGGAAACTTATTTTGTAAATACTTGACAATCTGCTAATGATTTCCAAATAAAAGAAAAAATAGAATAAAAAATGAAAAGAGGGTATAAATAAGAAAAATGAGAAAAATAAGAATATTGAGAAAGAAAAAAAAGCTTGAACCCCACCAAAAGAAAGAAAAGTAAAAAAAAAGAATAATATTGAAAGTGTTGCAAGTCTAAATTCCGCTAATCATAGATAATTTTTGCTTCATTACTGTAAAATAAAGTTGTGTGTAGCTTGTTCCAAATGCCACAATCACTAGATTTAGTTTAATCATATAGTATAACCATGATTAAACTCCTTTAAATTTCTGTAAATTAGATAGAGAATAAAGACTTTTCTAACAACTTAATTTGGGTAAATCATTGGTTAGGTAGAAAATGACATTGATCCAACTATTTAAACTGGATCAATAGGAGAAATAAGGGATAGGTTAGGTAGTTTTTTCATTATGTATGAAATAAAATAAAAATGGGTTTGCTAGTCTAAGTGCACCTTAGAGTAAATATTAAACAATGCTAGTCTAGCTAAGGGTAGGTAGATTAGGTGATTCGGTAAATATTTTCTTATCTAAATTTTATCCTAAGCTTTGAAGATGTGATGGAAAGGTCATAATATGTACGATGGGATAAAATATTTTATATGTTTCATTATTTATCCCTTATCCTAAGTTAAAAAGGGAAACATGTGCGCTGGGAATAAATCATTTCATATCTTTCATTTTTCCCCTATCCTAAGTTTGAAAAGAAAATATTAAAGGTACAAGTGGAAAAATCTTGTTTGTAATTTATCGATAAAGTCCAATCGTTTGAAGGCATCGGCATTTGATCCCGCAATTGATCAACAAACCTCATTTGTTTTCGACCCCCTCTTTGCATTCTGTCTTTACTGTCAGGGGGGTCTAGAAAGTGGTTTCTCTCGCTAGGCCCCATCCATTACGTGGCGCAGCTTGGTGATTTCGTACCCCCCCCCCCCAAAAAAAAAAACTAAAATTGTTAACTTCCTGCTACCCCCTCCGAAATCTGCTTTCCCTCATCAATCTTGTCGCACCACACCACTTTTCCTCCACCAATATCTGCTCACCACATGGCATGAACGTTGGACCAATTAAATGCATTCTCGGCTAAATGACTGTTCTCCATTTGATTTGATTTCTCCCGGATAACAGTTCAGCCTAATGGTCCCATGCCATTCTTAACGAGACTATTCTCAGTGTCTAAAAGCTTCTGAGCCTGTCATTCTCACCCATTTTCACTCATGTTCTTTTTCTGTTATTCACAGTTTCCCACAGTGATCTCTATCAGAGCAATTATGCGGCCAGATTAGGATAGAAACTAGAATTTCCTTCCATTTTCACCTAACATTCTGTTATTATGCTATCCTCGATAAGCCTCCTCTGCAAATCATCCTGTTGATATATTTTTACAGTTGTTCCTCCTAAGACTAAAACTCTAGATAAGTCCATTAATCCTTTAATTCCCCCTTCTATAGATTTAGATCATATACCTTTAGTTGATGGGGATTAAAGGATAAATGAAACTTAGTGTGACTGCAATTTTCTAGAATTATATTGTTTGTTAGAGGATAAAAACATAGAAAAGACCAATGAAATTAGGATCTGGGAGTCCAACCTTCCCCATTATATTTTCCCCTTGACATTCCAAGCCCCAAAATTTACCAGAAGATGTCAAGCATGCTATGTCCCTGCCCAGAGAGCCATCATTGCCCCTACAAGTGACATTATTTTCACCATTACAACCAAATCCATTGACTAAATTATGCTTGCCCCCACTTGTGGAAAACGCTACCCCTTTCTCCCTAGAAGCCCTCACCCAGCTTTATGAAAAGCTGGACTTTGCCACCAGAGCCATAATTTTTGAGATTTTCTTGCTAGTGAATGCCCAATTACCTAAAAAGAATCCTCCATATCCTTCTTCCATTTTTCCTCATCAGGCCAAATAGATTATTTCCATGATTTCTTACATCTTAGGCTATTATTCTAATCAGTGAGTAGGTGAGCCCATTTTAGGATTCCTCTCCATATTTTCCACAAATGGAAAGCCCTCCTTGGCCTTCAACTTTAGTCAATTATTTGCTGATAATATTAATGAGAACTTTATTAAGTTTCCTACAAAACAAGTGTTCAATTACACCTTTATTTTGATTTATATGTTCCTCTATTATCAGACAAACAAATTCAGTTTTGCACTACAGAAGCTGGATGATGGAGGGAATCAGTAGCAAGTAATCTTTTAGGCCTCATTGGTCATGAGAGAATAGAAAGAATTCACCTACAAGCGATTTATTGAAGACTTTGTTCATCCATCCATGAACATTATGAACAATGTAGCACAACTCAGAATCCATAAGAAAATCAAGAGAATTCTACATTTGTCAGACCAAGAAAAGTCCGATGATTAGTATCTATATTAAAATTACATAGAAATCAAGGTATATGGTTGTGAATTGGCCCCTATAAACTTTCCAAATACCTCCCAATGAGGATTTGTTCTCTGGAGTATATCAGGCAGATATTGAATTCATATGACGTCCACTTTGTAGTGGCCAAGAAGAGGGCACACTTCAAGATAAAGACATAGGTGGGCCCATTTGTGTGCAACATGTTAGCACCTAAATCTGCCTTAGGCTGAAGGAAGGAAAGATTCAGGGTAACCACAAACCACACTCAGTCTGGTAGCTAGCCCTACCAGAATAGGAGAGGGCTCTCTCTGAGTCACGCTCAGTGAATAAGTAAACGGAATGGTTTGAGATGACTAACAGTGAAATATTGATCTTAGGCTAGTAAGTAAATATGGATACAAGAAGCAATTTTTTATGAATGACTGAGTTTTTAGGATGGTATGGGACCAACGGACAACAATGAGCAGAGAATTTAATACAAAGGCACAGATTACTTCGTGAGGCAAGACAGGCGAAAAGTCTAGCAATTTAGTTTGAAATAGTGCAGGATGGAGGAATTGCTTAAGAGGGTGAAAAGGGCATAAGTACATGAATCCTTTTGTTAGGCCCCTATACTACTAGTGTAACCCCTTATTGTTATTAGTATAACCCACTTATTATATTGATGTACCCATGTAGTGCCCATATTGTTACTATTGTACCCCATAGAAGCCCACTATTGTTATTATTGTGCCCTTACATTATTATTGTTATGTCGGCTCTGATTATGTTATAACCCCTTAGACTCCTATATATAGAAAGGAGGTCTTTTCATTTGTATCATCCAAGAATTGTTCATTTATGTAATGTAAAGGAGGTTGCCCCCTTGAAGAGGCTGAATTGTAAGGCGTTGATCTATCTTTTCTATCTTTTCTTAAGCTGGTTTCATAACACCTTTTCAACAGAAGAAGAACACTAAACATGAAATTTTCCCACAGGCAGAGCAATAAAAATGAATTCTACCTTATCTAACTTAGAAACTTTCACTGGAAATGAATATGAAATGAACTTTGAAACATTACGAAATGCATATGAAACATAAGAGACACATTTGCTACACTCACAACCACATGAATCTCATGAAACAGAGCCATTGCCTTTCATTAATCCTCTATCAAAATATACAATGAAGAACTGAGTTTCTCTCCCACAGTCTCCCAGAAATTACAAGCCAACCAACCCTTTGCAAATAGTTTGCACACAATATATAGAATGTGCCATGAAGAGATAAAATGCCCAAGGGTTGGGGAGTTACTCTAATCATTACAAAATGGAGGTGGAAAGCCAACCATTAGCTATAGGTGCAGCGTTACAAACATGACAATTGGCTTGGGTGACTGTTCGCCTTCCTTTGCCACTTGGATAGGAGCCCACCTTTAGTGAAAATACCTTTTAAACATTGCCTTAGTTGCTGAGAAAAAATATAGTGTAAATGAGCGGGCCCACTTGGAGAAAGTCGCGAATCGAAATTTCGTGAAACAGAGGTGAATTTGGCCCTTTTCTCTATATGCGTTGCGCCCAATTCTATATGCGCCGCGCCACTTTGGAGGATATTTTGAGGCACCCGAAGGAGTCCAAAATGTGCCTAGGTGTGCTTTTTGGAAATCCTGACCTGTCTACTTTCCAATACAAGTGGAATTTCTAAATTTGGTGCTCATTTTCCCCTCCAAATCTTCATTCTCCCAAGATTGCTTCCTGTGTGTCAAAATGGGGGCAGAGAGGTCATTTTTTGAGTGTTTTTGACCTCCTGGGGACTCAAAACTTGCCTAAAATTCTTGTTTAAGCACAAAAAGTCATGATTTTTCATGTTGAATCCAAAAATGCAAACCATTTGTGATTTGAAGCTCCCAATCCTAAGCGCCATGCCAGTGGCGTGGCGCACAGGGAGAAAAAACCTGTGTTGTGACCAAAAATTTGCCATGTGACCAAAATTGCCCAAAATTTCTTGAAATTTGGGTTGGAGCTTCCTTATCAAGTGTTATACTGGTCCAAACAGGCTTCGGCCAATATCTGAAGTCGATCGAGCTCCCTTTGCCTCTTTTGCTTCTTGATTCCCTTCCTCAATTTCGCCTTCAAATTCCTGATTCGGGCCTTGCACACTTTGTTTCGCGCCATGTAGTGGAAATCCATGTGTCTCAGTAATACATGGTCCTTGTCAACCTTGTCTAGCAGCCTCTCCAAGTGCATGTTAACTCTCTCGAGGTTGGCCTCCCGATCCTCATTAATCGCTTGCTCCAATGTCGTGAGCTCAACTCTTCTCCTTTGTGCAGCTTGGCAATGCTCATGAATGTTTTGTAGCTCCATGATCGCTTGCTGATCCTCAAGCTATTTGTTCCTCTACTCCAGATATTTCATGTTCCACTTAGCCCTCTCCAAGTCAAGGGATAAGGCTTCGATCTCTGATTGCTACTCCTGGATGACCTCTCTAAGCTGTGCATTTGTCGGTTCTGTATCTGTCTCATCATCATGAAGGAGAAAAAATTATGTCTCTCATTCACCTGATGGCTCACCTGAAGCCCCTCATTATGCATTGGCTCCTTACCTCTATCCTATAACTATAGTTCTGATGTCGGAAGCGAGGCCCCTTCCACCCCGGGTGGAGATAACACTCGCTTTGCTGCTGCAAACAAATGTCTAGCACCCCTCTGATATGTGATGAAAACTGACACACTAGCAGTCTCATGGCGCTCATACTGACGAGAAGGTTCACCCTCATGCTTAACCTCTGATAATACCTGTGAAGTGCTGAAGAGGTCACGGGAGATGAAATCATCCCAAGTAATGCCCTGCAATCCCAGCTGATGAACCACCAAAATCTTAATAAGGGCAAAGTGATAAACACTGTTAAGTTGTTGCTGAGGGGTCTTGTGCTGCATGAAGGTGTTCATCCTCTCTATGTTCCTGCAAATGAAAAATGGGATGTTCATCATCCGTACCCTGGTAAAGTGCATGAGAAACCTGATGTGATAGGCATATAGACGAGAGAACCTCCCCTCACAGCTGAAGTACTTCATGATCAACTTCATGAGTGGAGCATATTCATCTTTCAAATATCTAAATGGTGAAACTCTTGTGAGATGCCTCAAGAAACTAGCCTTAATGTAAGGCTCATAATGCTGCCGATCAACTTTCTGTTTCTTGTGCCATGGTTCTCCAACATTCGGTATATCGGTTACTAATGAGACAGTTTCGGGTGTCAGTGTGAAGGTGACCCCGGCCAAGATAGAGTGCTCTCCATGTAGGTGAAGCACAAAAAGATGGGCCAAATCATGATGAACTCGAACATTAGCCACTCTTTGACAAAACTCAAAACATGATAGGTTCTAGAAACATGACATAGCAAGAGGACATGTCTGCAATTCTGTGAGGGTGGTTGGCTCATCCCTAACATGTTTGCCACTCTTGTGATGTCTCCTGGGAGCCTGTTCTTCTGAGGATGAATCACTTTGTGTCTCCAACTCATACTCTGATGAATGCTCAGATGCCGTGACTGCTTTGTGTACTGTATTTAGGCTGCCCTTTGATGATGGTGTGAAGCTGGGTGCTTTTGTGATATCTACCACCAAGGGGAACAATGAAACAAAAGGGAGTATTAGGAGGGGAGTAATGTGATGGGAATAGGGGTTATTGGGAGAAGTTTTTTTAGAGATATGTAGGGGGTTTGGGTATTTGATAGGGTAGGTTTTTGGGGTGTTATGTTGACAAATAAGAGGAGGGGAAAGAGAATAGGGTTTGGTAGTGTTTTAGGGTAGGGATAATAGGAAAAATGAGAAAGGGAGGATAGGGAAAAATAGTAGGTGAGGGAAAAATGGTGGGTGAAAATGGAACCTTGGCCTCAATACCACAATTATGCAACCCTAGCAACAATGGCCTTTGGTGTTTTCTTGTGTTTGATTTTATGAGTTTTTTTTCATTCAAACATAGCCATAAACCACCATATCATTTATAAACTTTGATGAAAAATTTATGTCATAGAGCCTACCTTTCCATTTGATGGGCTTCACAAGAAATTTGAGGTGATTTGGCATGGTTTTGGCCCTTTGTGGGTGTGCGCAGCGCGCCAAACCCAGTGCACCGCCCCATGGGTGTGCGCTGCACCCGTTGAAAACTTGAATTGAGGGGTGGCTCTGTGTGCACAATGCCCTCTGTTTGCGCCGCACCCATGTGTATATGCGTCGCGCTCCTGGAAACTGCCTCCAACTCTCTCCAAACACGCACTTTGCCTCTCAAACACTTTGTAATTTCTCCCTATGAACTTGATGTGCACAATGCCTTTGATTTTGGTGAAAGCTTGTATATAAAGACTTGGAAGTCATGGGTTAAATTTTTGCTTCTCCATAAACCCATTTTTCTAATGTTATGTTTTGAAACTTTTTCACTGACTTAAAGCAACACTGATTTTCACTTTCCCTTTGAAATTTTAGCTCAAATGATGAAATTTTCGGCACTCTTTGCAGGGATTGCATGACAGGACATTTGGCCACGGAAACCATGTCTGCACCTAAAGAAATCAATTGACGACCTTTTTTTGAAAATTTTATCACAAATGACACTGTTTGACTTTTCTTCAAAACAGAGTTTTGAAGAAGAGTCGAAGTCTATCCACATGACGATGAAACTCTATGAATCATAACTGTGTAAGGGCATCACTCTGGCCTGCATGGCTTTACTTGACATGATTGGAGACCAAATTGATTAATCCCTAGACCTAACTGTCGAAAATGACTTTTGTCATTTAAAGGACCAGACCTTGACTGTCATAGACTTTGGTGATCATTGACAAAAGACCTAAGCCAGCAGGAGCCAGACATGGGGGGAAATGACTAGCAATGACCTTTTCCATCATATTATGGCATGCCCCTAACGGAATGCAGCTGAGTGAATGGAGCGGGACTCCTAAAAATGAAATGCATAAAGAGTTTTGATCTCTGATGGAGGACCGACAAGATCGACTCTGACATTGGCTCCAATGGGGGATGGTAGCTCCAGCTCCTTGGAGGTGCCAATAACTGCAGATCTTTGGGTGAGCAGACAGTGCCTTCATCCATTGGGCTATGGAGTCATTATTTCGACAAACCACACAAGACTCTGACTCATTTATTGACTGAAACGTGACTCAGACTGAGTTAATTATGGAACCAACATGACTGAAAAAATGACTCATTGCAAAAGGAGATGACTCATGACTGACTTAACTAAAACAAGAACTTACAAAACTTGTTTCAATGGCAGCAGTCCATCAAGATTCGAGGGTTTCAAATCATGATGACATCCACCTTCGTACTAATGCAATATGTACAATCATGTGTAATGTGTCTTCCAATGTAACCAATCAAGTAGATGCCTGCTTGATTGATTCTCTTGATCAGATCTTCTGGTCAACAACAGATACTGGTAACTGGGTTTCCAAAAACATAATTGACCATGATCTCCTTCATCACTACTGCAATAATCACCTTCACTACTGACTGCAACAAATCTTCCATTGGATCCTGAAAAACATGAAGATTTACCTCTTGCTGGAAAAACAAGGTATCTTTTTCTCTTGATTCTGGTCTTTCTTCATAAATAAGAGTATGTTCCGGGTCTTTAGAAAATTCTGAACAAATAGGTGAGCAGATTTCCTCTTCAAAGAACATTTCAAAACATGAGACATATGAGGAAGAGTCTGAAAGGGAATGCTGAATGGTCTGGTCTGCTGAAGTCTGAATTTATTGCAGGTCATCTTCATATGAATGATAGCTAGATTGTCTTTGCATTCATCAATCATTAGAAAAGAAACCTCAAATGATTCTTGAAACCCGACACAATCATTTATATCATCTACCATAAATTCACCCAGAGCTTTTTCTCTTGAACAAATATCTCGTCTCACTGTTCATAGAGGGAATGAGCTACCTCCTCATGAAGGTCTAGTTCTGGTGAGATAAGGTCAGTTACGTCTATACCTCTGTTTTCTCCATCTGAGGCAGCTTCGACCATGCAACTCTCTTTTTCCTCCTCACCATCTGTCTCTTGATCTAATTTATCATCCCCATTATCTGAGATTGGAACATCATTTTCTTGCATATCATCTTTTATTTCCACCAGATCTGAAACAAAACTTCTTCTTTCATCGTTTCCAGCCATATGGAAATCTTCAGCCTGCTGATGTATAAAGCTACCCACAGGACTGTCGTCCTTTTCAGAAGAGGAAAAATTTCCACCATCACCTTCTTGGCCGGGTGCACACTACAGATCTATGTTAACTTGAGCTGGAACATGACTGTTCAAGAGTTGATCTATTTCATCTTCAGACAAAGGAGATATGGCTTTTCATTTTCTCTTGCACGAACAGTGATTTTCTTCAATATTTTCAAGTGGAGGAGTGTACAAATTTTCCTCAGACTACTGATCCATTTCATGTAATTCCTATTGACTGTCAAGATGAAAAATTCCTTCATCTTCCAGCGTACTACAATCTTGATTCTGCTGCAAATTTTCATGATCATCTTCATGCAGCTGAAATGGGTTTTCACATAGGGCTTCCATGATCTCATCATCCATAAAATTATCATCCTCATAGTATTTTTCAAGGCTTTCAATAAAAGTAGAAGCATGTTTGCAACAGTCATAAACTAGATTGAATGATGGATAAGATTCTTGATATCTTTCAATGAAAAGGGCATGAAAATCCTTTAAAAAGTAAATACAAGTAGGCGTCAAACTTTCATACCAAGATTGGGCTTCACCTTCCAGAGTGGCCAGGAATATCTTCATCAAGCAATCTTCAGGAAAATCAACCTTCATCTTGCGAATATGCATGTGAAATTGAACTAGATGTAAAGAAACGTCCTTCTTACCATCATCTTTAAACGTAGGCAGATTCCTCGACCAATCTACCTTCGGAATTTTATTTGGAAAACCTGGGATGTGATCTCAGCTCATGGGCATATCTTCTTGCAATCCGCTCCATTAAAAAAATCTCAAAGCTATTGATCCCTCTTCAGTGGAGCCACCATGAAGCACCGGTTGCTGGATTCTTCAGTGAAAGGAGTCGCCAGGTGAATTATTTCAACCGTCTTCTTATGTCTAATCGTTGTTCACCATCAACCACCAGATCTGAGCTTGATAGATGTACTGGGGCAAAACAATCTTCAAGCAAACCATTTTCATTCCCTAGTATGGTCGCCATTATGTTAGCACCTAAATCTGCCTTAGGCTGAAGGAAGGAAAAATTTAGGGTAACCACAAACCACGCTCAGTCTGGTAGCTAGCCCTACCAGAACAGGAGAGGGCTCTCTCCGAGTCACGCTTAGCGAATAAGTAAATGGAATGGTCTGAGATGACTAATAGTGAAATATTGATCTTAGGCTAGTAAGTAAATATGGATACAAGAAGCATTTTTTTATGAATGATTGGGTTTCTGGGATGGTATGGGACCAATAGACAGCAATGAGTAGAGAATTTAATACAAAGGCACAGATTACTTCGTGAGGCAAGACAGGCGGAAAGTCTAGAAATTTAGTTTGAAATAACGCGGGATGGAGGAATTGCTTAAGAGGTTGAAAAGGGCATAAGTACATGAATCCTTTTGAATATAAGAAGAAAACTTAACATGGAATTTTCCCACAGGCAGAGCAATAAAAATGAATTCTACCTTATTTAACTTAGAAAATTTCACTGGAAATGAATATGAAATGAACTGTGAAACATTACGAAATGAATGTGAAACATAAGAGACACATTTGCTACACTCACAACCACATGAATCTCATGAAATAGAGCCGCTACCTTTCATTAATCCTCTGTCAAAATATACAATGAAGAATTGAGTTTCTCTCCCACAGTCTCCCAGAAATTACAAGCCAACCAACCCTTTGCAAATAGTTTGCATACAATATATAGAATGTGCCATGAAGAGATAGAACGCCCAAGGGTTGGGGAGTTACTCGAATCATTACAAAATGGAGGTGGAAAGCCAACCATTAGCTACAGGTGCAGCATTACAAACATGACAAATGGCTTGGGTGACTGTTCGCCTTTGTTTTCCACTTGGATAGGAGCCCACCTTTAGTGAAAATACTTTTTAAAAATTGCCTTAGTTGTTGAGAGAAAATATAGTGTAAATGAGCGGGCCCACCTGGAGAAAGTCGCGAATCAAAATTTCGCGAAACGGAGGTGAATTTGGCCCTTTTCTCTATATGCTCCGCGCCCAATTCTATATGCGCCGCGCCACTTTGGAGGCTATTTTGAGGCCCCTGCAGGAGTCCAAAATGTGCCTAGGTGTGCTTGTTGGAAAGCCTGGCCTGTCTAATTTCCAACCCAAGTGGAATTTCTGAATTTTGTACTCATTTGCCCCTCCAAATCTTCATTCTCCCAAGACTGCTTCCTGTGTGTCAAAATAGGGGCAGAGAGGTCATTTTTGAGTGTTTTTGACCTCCTGGGGACTCAAAACTTGCCCAAACTTCTTGTCCAAGCACCAGCAGTCATGATTTTTCATGTTGAATCCAAAAATGCAAACCATTTGTGATTTTGAGCTCCCAATCCTAAGTGTCGCGCCACTGGCGCGACGCACAGGGAGAAAAAACCCGTGTTGTGACAAAAAAATTGTCATGTGACCAAAATTGCCCAAAATTTCTTGAAATTTGGGCTGGAGTTTCCTTATCAAGTGTTATGCTGGGCCAAATAGGCTTCGGCCAATATCTGAAGTCGATCGAGCTCCCTTTTCCTCTTTTTCTTCTTGATTGCCTTCCTCAATTTCGCCTTCAAATTCGTGATTCGGGCCTTGCACACTTTGTTTCGCGCCATGTAGTGGAAAGCCATGTGTCTCAGAAATACATGGTCCTTGTTGATCTTTTCCAGTAGCCTCTCCAAGTGCATGTTAAATCTCTCGAGGTTGGCCTCTCGATCCTCATTAATCTCTTGCTCTAATGTCGTGAGCTCAACTCTTCTCCTTTGTGCAGCTTGGCGATGCTCGCGAATGTTTTGTAGCTCCATGGTCGCTTGCTGATCCTCAAGCTATTTGTTCCTCTGCTCCAGATATTTCATGTTCCACTTAGCCCTCTCCAAGTCAAGGGATAAGGCTTCGATCTCTGATTTCTGCTCCTGGATGACCTCTCTAAGCTGTACATTTGTCGGTTTTGTATCTGTCTCATCATCATGAAGGAGAACGAATTCATTCTCTCGTTCACCTGATGGCTCACATGAAGGCCCCTCATTATGCATTGGCTCCTTAGCTCTGTCCTGTACCTATAGTGCTGATGTCGGAAGCGAGGCCCCTTCCATCCCGGGTGGAGATAACACTCGCTTTGCTGCTGCAAACAAATGTCTAGCACCCCCCTGATATGTGATGAAAACCGGCACACTAGCAGTCTCATGGCGCTCATACCGATGAGAAGGTTCACCCTCATGCTTAACCTCTGATAGTACTTGTGAAGTGCTGAAGAGGTCACGGGAGATGAAATCATCCCAAGTAATGTCCTGCAACCCCAGTTGATGAACCACCAAAATCTTAATAAGAGCAAAGTGATAAACACTGTAAAGTTGCTGTTGAGGGGTCTTGTGTTGCATGAAGGTGTTCATCCTCTCTATGTTCCTGCAAATGAAAAATGGGATCTTCATCATCCATACCTTGGTAAAGTGCATGAGAAACCTGATGTGATAGGCATATAGACGAGATAACTTCCCTTCACAGCTGAAGTACGTCATGATCAACTTCATGAGTGAAGCATATTCATCTTTCAAATATCTGAATGGAAAGACTCTTGTGAGATGCCTCAAGCAACTGGCCTTAATGTAAGGCTCATAATGCTGCCGAACAAATTTCTCTTTCTTGTGCCATGGTTCTCCAACATTCGGTATACCGGTTGCTAATGAGACAGTTTTGGGTGTCAGTGTGAAGGTGACCCCGGCTAAGATAGAGTGCTCTCCATGTAGGTGAAGCACAAAAAGATATGCCAACCCATGATGAACTCGAACATTAGCCACTCTTTGACAAAACTAAAAGCATGATAGGTGCTGGAAACATGACATAGCAAGAGGACATGGCTGCAATTCTATGAGGGTGGTTGGCTCATCCCAAACATGTTTGCCACTCTTGTGATGTCTCATGGGAGCCTGTTCTTCTGAGGATGAATCACTTTGTGTCTCCATCTCATACTCTGATGAGTTCTCTGATGCCATGACTGCTGTGTGTACTGTATTTAGGCTGCCCTTTGATGATGGTGTGAAGCTGGGTGCTTTTGTGATATCCGCCACCAAGGGGAACAATGAAACAAAAGGGAGTATTAGGAGGGGAGTAATGTGATGGGAATAGGGGTTATGGGGAGAAGTTTGTTTAGGGATATGTAGGGGGTTTGGGTATTTGATAGGGTAGGTTTTTTGGGTGTTATGTTTACAAATAAGAGGGGAAAGAGAATAGGGTTTGGTAGTGTTTTAGGGTAGGGATAATAGGAAAAATGAGAAAGGGAGGATAGGGAAAAATAGTAGGTGAGGGAAAAATGGTGGGTGAAAATGGAACCTTGGCCTCAATACCACAATTATGCAACCCTAGCAACAATGGCCTTTGGTGTTTTCTTGTGTTTGATTTTATGAGTTTTATTGCGTTCAAACATAGCCATAAACGACTATATCATTTATAAACTTTGATGAACAAGTTATGTCATAGAGCCTACCTTTCCATTTGATGGGCTTCAAAAGAAATTTGAGGTGATTTGGCATGGTTTTGGCCCTTGTGGGTGTGCGCCGCGCGCCAAACCCAGTGCGCCATGCCCTGGGTGTGTGCTGTGC
Source organism: Pinus tabuliformis (assembly GCA_031772625.1). Lineage (NCBI taxonomy): Eukaryota > Viridiplantae > Streptophyta > Pinopsida > Pinales > Pinaceae > Pinus > Pinus tabuliformis. Next base: position 671,670,371 of record CM062809.1, on the reverse strand, counting down.
CCATTGAAAACTTGAACTGAGGGGTGGCTCTGTGTGTTCCGTGCCCTTCGTGTGTGCCGCGCCCCTATGTATATGTGCCGCCATCCTGGAAACTACCTCCAACTCTCTCCAAACACGCACTTTGCCTCTCAAACACTTTGCAATTTCTCCCTATGCACTTGATTTTCACAATGACTCTGATTTTGGTGAAAAATTGTATATAAAGACTTGGAAGTCATGGGTTAACTTTTTGCTTCTCCAAAAACCCATTTTTCTAATGTTATGTTTTGACACTTTTTCACTGACTTAAAGCAACACTGATTTTCACTTTCCCTTTGAAATTTTAGCTCAAATGATGAAAATTTCGGCACTCTTTACAGGGATTGCATGACAGGACATCTGGCCACGGAAACCATGCCTGCACCTGAAGAAATCAATTGACGACTTTTTTTTGAAAATTTTATCACAAATGACACTGTTTGACTTCTCTTCAAAATAGAGTTTTGAAGAAGAGTCGAAGTCTATCCACATGACGATGAAACTCTTTGAATCATAACTGTATAAGGGCCTCACTCTGGTCTGCATGGCTTTACTGGACATGATTGAGGACCAAATTGATTAATCCCTAGACCTAACTGTCGAAAATGACTTTTGTCCTTTAAAGGACCAGACTTTGACTGTCATAGACTTTGGTGATCATTGAAAAAATACCTAAGCCAGCAGGAGCCAGACATGGGGGAAAATGACTAGCAATGACCTTTTCCGTCAGATTATGGCATGCCCCTAGCAGAATGCAGCTGAGTGAATGGAGCGGGACTCCTAAAAATGAAATGCATAAAGAGTTTTGATCTCTCACAGAGGACCGACAAGACCGACTCTAACACAACACAAGGACAATAGGGGAAGAGGCAGATAAAATACTTAAGTAAATGAAGTTCAGTTTGAGCTTTACATGGTCTTATGACCTGTTATGAAACCAACTCACAAAAAGATAGAAAAGAGAGATCAACGCCTTAAAATTCAGCCTCTTCGAGGGGGCAAGCTCCTTTACATTACACAAATGAACAATTCTTGGATGATTCAAATGGAAAAACCTCCTTTCTATATATAGGAGTCTAAGGAGTCACAAAATAACCCAGCCGACCTAACAATAATAATATAAAGCCACAAAAATAACAATAGAGGGATTCTATGGGGTACAGTAATAACAATATGGGGACAATAGGGGCACAACATTATTAATAAGGGATATAAATACAATAATAATGGGGTAATCACTAATATTATAGGGACCCAACATGCCCCTCTCCTTCAAAAAAGTATTTTCCTCAATGCTTGAGTAGTTTTGGATGCTTCTGTATAAAATTCTCATCCTCCCATGTGGAATCTTCAGCGAATAAGTTCTTCCACTTAATAAGATACTCTGAAATTGATCGATTTCGTAACTATCGAGTTCTTGTTTCTGTGACTGCTTCTGGTTCCAATATAATTTTTCCTTCCTCGTCAAGTTCTGGCAATATTGTTTGAACTGGGAGTTTGTCGCCTATAACCTTCTTTAAACATGAAACATTGAAAACTTGGTGCAATCGAGAAGCTGCAGGAAGCTCCAATTTGTATGCCATAGTACCAATCTTTTGAAACACATTGTACGAACCATAATACTTTGGTGATAATTTATTATCCTTCTTAGCTTGCTTGAGGGACATTTGCTTATATGGTTGTAGCCGTAGGAATACCCAATCACCTACATCAAAACTTCTTTCGCTGCGATGTTGATCTTCCTGTTGTTTCATTCTATTCTGTGCCAACATGAGGTTATCCTTTAAGAGTTGGAGGACTTGTTGTTGATGTTCGATGTGATGTTCCACTGCTTGAACCTTAGAATTTTCTCTTAAGTATGATGTGATGGATGGTGGATGATATCTATAAAGTGCCATAAATGGGGTCATTTTTACTGCTGTATGGAAGGAAGTGTTATACCACCATTCAGCCAGAGGCAACTATTTGACCCATTGTGTCTGTTTATCAAATACAAAGCAACGAAGATATCCTTCCAAACATTTTTTTACTATATAAGTTTGCCCATAAAATTGAGGATGATAAGATGAGCTATAAGCTAACTGAGTACCAAGACAAGAAATTAATTCTATCCAAAAATTTCCAGTGAAAATGGGATCTCTGTCACTTACAATAATCTTTGGGTTTCCATGTAGCTTTTGAATTGTTTCCATAAATGCAGTAGAAAATGTCTTGTCTTTAAATGGATGTGATAATGCACAAAAGTGTGCATACTTGGAAAGTCTGTCAACTACTACCATGATGACACTCTTTCCCTCAGACTTGGGTAAACCTGTGATAAAATCCATTGAAACCTCCTCCCAACTTTGGCTTGGAATGGATAAAGGTTGTAATAGACCCGGTGTCTTAATTGTTTCAGCTTTATTTTGTTAGCAAACCAAACATTCAGCCACAAACTTTTGAATATCGGATTTAAGGCCCTCCCAAAAAAATTCCTTCTTAACCCTGTGGTAAGTTTTTAAAAATCCTAAGTGCCCTTGTAAGGGAGAAGTGTGCAATTCCATAAGAATCTTTTGTTTTAGTTGGGAATTCTTACAGAGGTATAAGCGATCTTTGTACCATAACGAATCATTTTTCCAGCTAAATGTATCAGACGTACTGGAGTCTTGTTGTAACTTTTGAATAAGTTCCCACACTTCTTTGTCGTTCTTCGATTCCTCCCTTGCTTCGTTTATCCAATCTAGTTGGATAATACAAATGGTGCACAACAATGCTTCCACATCCTCATCCTTTCTTGAGAATGCATCTACCACCACATTTTGCTTCCCTTTCTTGTAGATGATTTCAAAGTCATAACCCAACATCTTTTTGACCCACTTTTGTTGCTCTTCAGAGGATAATCTTTGTTCTAAAAAGTATTTAATGCTATCATGATCTGTTTTTACCTTGAAGTGTCTTCCCATTAGGTAGGGTCGCCATTTCTCTAACTTGATATGGATCACAGAAGCCTAAACTCTATTGCATGGAGTATTGCCAACATTTCCTTCTCATAGATAGATTTGTGTAAAAACTTTCCCTTGATTGGACGACTTTCAAAAGCAATGGGTCTTTCATTTTGCATTAAAACAACACCAATCCCATTTCCTAAAGCATCACATTCCACAATAAAGGTTTTTGTGAAGTCTAGTGTAGCTAAGACCGGTGCTTGGCACATTGCCTCTTTAAGATGCTCGAAGGCCTTTGTTTCTTCTGGAGTCCATGAAAATGCATCTTTCTTCAATAATGTTGTTAGAGGTGCTGCTATTCTCCCATAATTCTTAACAAACTTGCGATAATACCCTGTCAACCCGAGAAATCCTCGAAGATGATTTATGGATATGGGGATTTTCCATTCCGTAATGGCTTTAATTTTTCTAGGGTCTACCTTAAATCCTTCATGAGATACAATATGACCCAGATATTCCACCTCTTGTACTCCAAAGAAACATTTGGATCTTTTTGCATATAATTGTTTCTCCTCCAATAGTTGTAGCACCCTGTCAACATGTTCAACATGATCCTTCCAAGACTTGCTGTAGATTAGTATATCATCAAAAATACTAACACAAATTTTCTAAGGAATGGTTTGAAAATGGAATTCATCAAACTTTGAAATGTTGAAGGTGCATTGGTAAGGCCAAAAGGCATGACCAAAAATTCATAATGACCCTCATGAGTTCTAAATGTTGTTTTCAGAATGTCTTCAGCCTTCATTCTGATTTGACGATATCCTGAATGAAGATCCAACTTGGTGAAGTAAATTGATCCATGCAATTCATCCAGTAATTCATCAATGACAGGAATGGGAAACTTATCTTTAATAGTGAGCTTGTTGAACTCCCTATAATCTGGACACATGCGCCATGATCCATCCTTCTTGTGCACCAATACTACTGGAGCAGCAAAAGAACTTTGACTCGGTTGAATTATACTAGCCTCTAGCATTTCTGCAACCATACGTTCAATTTCACTCTTTTGGGCATAGGGATATCTGTATGGCTTGATGTTTGGAGTAACACTTCCTGGAGTCAGATGAATAGCATGATCATGATCAAGAATAGGTGGGAGACCTTTGGGAGTCTCAAATACCTTGGAATGACTGTCCAAGACTCTTTGGAGATCTGGAGAAATAGATGATTCCAACGTGGAAACATCTAGCAAACATAATTGTGCAATTACACCTCTTTGTTCCTTTTTTAGAAGCCTTGTCATACCGTTAGAGCTGATTATCTTTCCTGGTTTCCCTGCAATACCCCTTAATTCAAATTCCTTTCCTTCCACAAAAAATTTCATGAAAAGTTCTTGAAAATTAAAAGCTATTGTACCCAAGGATTGTAGCCATTGGACTCCTAGTACAACATCAGCACATCCCATTGGAATGGAAAGCATTGGGCTAGTCAATACATATTCTCCCATGGATAGCTTGATATTATGGCTGTTGGGTCGCTATAATATTAGTGATTACCCCATTACTATTGTAGTTGCATCCCTTATTAATATTGTTGTACCCCTATTATCCCCATATTATTATTATTGTGCCCCATAGAATCCCTCTATTGTTATTTTTGTGGCTTTATATTATTATTGTTAGGTTGGCTAGGTTATATTGTGACTCCTTAGAATCTTATATATAGAAAGGAGGTTTTGTCATTTGAATCATCCAAGAATTGCTCATTTGTGTAATGTAAAATAGGTTACCCCCTCGAAGAGGCTGAATTCTAAGGTGTTGATCTCTCTTTTCTCTCTTTTTGTGAGCTGGTTTCATAACATTTGGTATGAGAGCTTTGGATTCTAGGGTTTTTCTGCTCCAAATAGGTCATCATGGCATTTTCGGTATAAATTTTTTTTCTGCGACGTTTCAGAAGCTGAAAAAAAAACCCCATTTGAGAAGACATTGCACTGAACCTCGGGTCCAAATTTTAGAGCATTTTCTGCTATATTTGCGGAGATATGATATGAGGAAGTTGGTCTTTTTGCAGACTCCTGAATTACATTCCAGACAGGTGACCTGGGGAAAATCGTCATAACCTTCTCTCTGAGCATCGGATTGAAATTTCGTAAGAAGTTATAGAAAGAGGACAGACTGTAGTTTCTTGTAGATATTTTTAGAGCCAAAGGTTGAAACAGTGACTCATGGCACGTCGTACAAGTTCACTCTACTGAACTAGTCTATAATCAAGTCACAGTGGGATATTTTGCATAACTCTTCCTTGGAGAATCCAATTTGGGTCAGACTGGTGGCATTGGAAAGAGGATATAGAGGGCTACTACAGGTCACAATCTCAGAGCTGGATGATCAGAAAGTACAGAGATACATCAGAGGCAATATCGAGCTCCTACAAAGTGAAAAAAGGTGTGTAGATTTTTAAATTTTTTTGCTTAAGCTTGGTTTGAAAATTTATTTTGAAGGAATTCAAAGGGCATAGTAGAGAATTATTATCGATAACTGATGCCCCGAGGAAAGAAAATTTAAACACCTAGTAAGCAACCTGAAAGCTCTAGCATGACTCATGAAGAAGAGGAAGAAATGCTACATGATATATCAAAATTACAAGAACAAGTGCAACAAATGTCACTATCACAAAAGCTAATAGAAGATAAGATAAATGGCATGGAATCTAAGATAAACAGCATGGAAGCTAAGATGGATGATTTTAAGATATATTTGAAGACAGACATGGCAAATTTGAAGACATATTTAACAAATTTTCTACAAGAAATACTTACTAATGGTGAAAAGATAGTAAAGGAAACTCATGCTGTGAACAAAAGAAATGTTAATCATGATTTCTTAGACTCTAATGTGGGATCGAAGACCCACCATATTCCAAAAATTGATATGGGGAAGTTTGATGCCAAGGATCCCGCAACATGGATATTGCAGATGGAGCAATTTTTCGATCTCAATAATGTGCAAAACACACAAAAGGTGGGTATTGCAACTTTATATTTGGAACCAAAGCCGTTTGTATGGTATCAATGGCTTTGCTCTCGTAAACAAATTATCACTTGGGAAATTTTTACGGAAGAATTGACAACACATTATGAGGATACAAAAAGCAACACTTTTTTTAGCCAATTCATAAGTCTCAAACAAAAGGGTTCAATAATGGAGCACATTGAGGAGTTCTAAAAATTGAACATAAGGGTAAAAAATATTCCAGAGTAGCATAGGATTGATGTGTTCATAGGGACTTTAAAGGATAATATCCAACATGATGTTCACCTTTGGGAACCTGATTCATTAGAGAAGGCATTTAGGTTAGCAAGAAAAAGGGAAAGCAAAATTATGACAACTAGGAAGCATACCACTCACAACTATAAAGATGGAAGTGTTGTTGCCCCTAGTCTTTCACAACCTGTAAGGTTTACACCACAACAATTGGAAGAAAAAAGAGCAAAAGGGCTTTGTTACAATTGTGATAACAAATACACTAAAGGTCATAAGTGTGCTGAGAAGAAATTATTCTACATAGATTGTGAAGAGGAAGAAGAAAAGGAGCAAGAAAGGTCAAAACAAGAGGATATACTCTAGGAACAAAGCCTATATAAAGAAGAAATGAATCTGACCATATCTTGTAATGCATTGGCAGGAATTACCACTCCTCAAACCATCAAGATAGAAGGACAAATCAAGAAGAAAAAGGTAATAGTGTTGATTGATTCAGGAAGTACCCACAATTTTATTCATTGTAAGGTAGAAAAAGAATTGAATTGCTTCTTATATCCAGCACCAGAGTGTCAAGTGATGGTTGCAAATGGAGGAACAATAAATTGGTCTGGAAAGTGCCATAATATCAAGCTATCGATGGGAGAATATGTATTGACTAGCCCAATCCTTTCCATTCCAATGGGAGGTGCTGATGTTGTACTAGGAGTCCAATGGCTACAATCATTGGGTACAATAGCTTTTAATTTTCAAGAACCTTTCATGAAATTTTCTGTGGAAGGAAAGGAGGTTGAATTAAGGGGTATTGCAGGGAAACCGGGAAAGATAATCAGCTCTAATGGTATGACAAAGCTTCTAAAAATGGAACAAAGGGGTGTAATTGCACAATTATGTTCGCTAGAGATGTTTCCACATTGCAATCATCTATTTCTCCAGATCTCCAAAAAGTCTTGGACAATCATTCCAAGGTATTTGAGACCCCCAAAGGTCTCCCACCTATTCGTGATCATGATCATGCTATTCATCTGATTCCAGGAAGTGTTCCTCCAAACATCAGGCCGTACAGATATCCCTATGCCCAAAAGAGTGAAATTGAACGTATGGTTGCAGAAATGCTAGAGGCTGGTATAATTCAACCGAGTCAAAGTTATTTCTCTGCTCCAGTAGTATTAGTGCATAAGAAGGATGGATCATGGTGCATGTGTCCGGATTATAGGGAGCTCAACAAGCTCACTATTAAAGATAAGTTTCCCATTCCCGTCATTGATGAATTACTGGATGAATTGCATGGATCAATTTACTTCACCAAGTTGGATCTTCATTCAGGATATCATTAAATCAGAATGAAGACTGAAGACATTCTAAAAACAACATTTAGAACTCATGAGGGTCATTATGAATTGTTGGTCATGCCTTTTGGCCTTACTAATGCACCTTCAACATTTCAAGGTTTGATGAATTCCATTTTCAAACCATTCCTTAGAAAATTTGTGTTAGTATTTTTTGATGATATACTAATCTACAACAAGTCTTGGAAGGATCATGTTGAACATGTTGACAGGGTGCTACAACTATTGGAGGAGAAACAATTATATGCAAAAAGATCCAAATGTTTCTTTCGAGTACAAGAGGTGGAATATCTGGGTCATATTGTATCTCATGAAGGAGTTAAGGTAGACCCTAGCAAAATTTAATCCATTAAGGAATGGAAAATCCCCACATCCATAAATCATCTTCAAGGATTTCTCGGGTTGACAGGGTATTATCGCAAGTTTGTTAAGAATTATGGGAGAATAGCAACACCTCTAACAACATTATTGAAGAAAGATGCATTTTCATGGACTCCAGAAGCAACAAAGGCCTTCGAACATCTTAAAGAGGAAATGTGCCAAGCATCGGTCTTAGCTACACTAGACTTCACAAAAACCTTTATTGTGGAATGTGATGCTTCAGGAAATGGAATTGGTGCTGTTTTAATGCAAGATGAAAGACCCATTGCTTTTGAAAGTCGCCCAATCAAGGGAAAGTTTTTACACAAAGCTATTTATGAGAAGGAAATGTTGGCAATACTCAATGCACTTAAGAAATGGCGACCATACCTAATGGGAAGACACTTCAAGGTAAAAACGGATCATGATAGCCTTAAATACATTTTAGAACAAAGATTATCCTCTGAAGAGCAACAAAAGTGGGTCACAAAGATGTTGGGTTATGACTTTGAAATTGTTAGAGTCGGTCTGGTCATCCCTCCGTCAGAGATCATTCCTCTTTTTGCATATTAATTTTTAGGTGTCTCGCTCGATTCACTTCATTGCATTCCGCTAGGGGGCATGCCATTCTTTGACTGAAGGGCTTGGTTTTCCTGTTTCCCTCATGCTTGTACTTGTCGGGCTGGTTAAATTTTCTCTATGTTCATAAAAACTTAGTTCATGTCATTCACAGTCATAGATGATCATTTTTGTCAAAAAGAATCTTTTAGCTTTTGGGTCTAGGGTTTAGTCTTTTGACATGTTTAATAAATGCCCACAAGCCATGAGGATGGTTTTCCATAACAGTATCTATTACAAAATTTCATCATCAAGTAATGCTCAAGAGAGATTCTTCTTCAAAACTTTGTTTTGAAGAAGAAATCATTAAATTTACTTTCAAATATGAAATTATTCAAAGTTTTTCAGTTGAAGATTTTCACATGCCGCCTCGCCATCATCCTTTGTCGAAGTTCAATGCCACCATCGCCTACAAAAATCAACCAAAAGCCATCGTTTTAGCCAGAAAAATGAGGAGGAAGTTGCTGATAGTGAGCAGGGTGAGAACTGGTTTTCTCTTACAACAACACAAAGGATTTGTGGGAATACATTTAAGAGTGTTGGGTGTTTGTGACTCCCAATCTCTACTAATGGCTACAAAAGTTCTAGATGTAGTGCTAAGTGATAAATGCTTGAAGAAAATTTGTCATCTAAAGTCTTCTGGATCTCCTCTATCATCATTGGATTCAATTGGTAATAATGGATTTCGAGTATTTATGGTTCATGAAATAATTACCTGTCTTTTAGGCAAACAAAAAGCCACTCCCAGAAAAAATTTATCTTTATGAGAAGATTGTGTCAAATCGTCACTGCCTTCGTTATGAGTCAACGGTTGGAGCAGGCTTCCATGTCATATGTTCTTTGGATCGTTTAATAGCATCTGGTGATCCTATACAGTGCATCATGGGTGCTCTAAGTGTTACATTGGGATATGTAATGAGTGAACTACAAGGAGGACACCCTTTCAGTGAAATTGTTCAAGCAGCTAAAATCCTGGGTTACATAGAACCAAATCCACGTGATGACCTTAGTGGAATGGATGTGGCAAGGAAGGCTTTGATCCTAGCTCGGTTGCTTGGCTGGCGAATCAACTTGGAGAATGTTGAGGTTGAGAGTCTTTAACCTTCTAAAATGGGACCAGATGCTATGTCAATTGAGGATTTCCTAAATAAAGGCCTTCCAAAACTTGATGAGGAAATGGTAGAGAGGATTAAGAATGTTGTTTCAAATGGCAGTGTTTTTCGTTATGTGTGTAAAATTGACAATTCCAGGTGTAAAGTAGGGATTTTGGAGCTGCCGGAAAATTCTCCAATAGGGCAACTGAAAGGAAGCGATAATCTGGTAGAGGTATATAGTCGATGCTACAAGGCACTACCACTGGTTATTCAAGGAGCTGGAGCTGGTAATGACACCACAGTGGCAGGAGTTCTAGCAGATATCGTTGATTTACAGGATCTGTTTCATTCTTGCAACTAGGTTCCTCTATGTTGTAACTATTTGCTACTCCTTTGAAACTGTTTGAAGAAACCTTTGCCATCTTGCACGATTTTTTCATGTGTGAATTTATTTGCAGATCAAACCTCATATCATAAGAATGGGATGATTGATATCTTGATTTCTTCTGCTAGTTCTGTTACAATTTGATCTAGTCAGTTTTGATGCTAGGCTGAGTGGCGCAGTGCACTGTCTAAGTGGCGTGACGCACTGGGAACGCGCGGCGCATTGGGCACCTCCACGCAGTGTAGTTTTACATGGGTGCGACGAACTAGTGCGGTGCGGTGCACTGGGTATGCTGTGCGACACACAGGGTAGACAATCAAATTTTTTATCGTTTCTCTGCAAAAATGCAAATCACTTAGCTCTTCTCGCTCTATGTTGGTTTAAGTAATAGCTGTTTGCTGGTATATTGATAAATGTTGATCCTAAATTGGCATGTGAACTCAGATTCAAAGCAAGAAAATTTGGACGTAGTTCTGAAGCTTCAATGGCACAATAGATAAATAAATCTCCCAATTATTCGATGGAAGAAGGATTCTATGATTTTAGATGGGTATAATAGTGTCATGCAAAGCCTGATCTCGACACTCTGTCTTGGCAGCCTGAACTCCACACAAATGTTGTCTCGGCATCTATGTCTCAATGCTCTATCTTAGTAGATGCTCTGTCTCCTCCATAATGATAATAATCTTAGGATCGCGGTCACTGCGTACCTGTGATAAAGGATCATGTGACATCTCAGTCACCGTCTCTTGATAGCTACGAAACAAACTCTTGAAAATGTGGAACGCAGTCACAATTGAATGCAGTATTTGCTAGACACAATTGGAACGCAATCAAAATGACAGTGATGGTCCCGAAAATACACACACAGCATCATTATAAATTCTAAGATCTCAGTCATATGTTCATAGTCTCGATGTAATAAAGGAAAATCATGATCTCGGTGAAAGTATTTCGATGCAATTGCCATAGATTTGTTCCGTGATTCGTTTGAAACAGCTCAGACCGATGCATGGTTGGAAAATGCCTATGTCTTTTTGGCTGGAGCTGAATTTAAATGTATGTACACGTGTTCCTCAGAAACTACGTGGCTATCTCCATTCTGGGCACGCAAAGGCTGCTCAGAGGGATAAATGGCGCATAAAGGAACTACATGGCTTTGCTCAGAGGGATAAAGGGCGCATAATCATACGCCTTGATCCTACTAAACAGAATAATGAATTTGTTGAGATTTGGATGCATGTGGTATTAAAGGAGAATTGCAGCTAGGTGTGTTCATTAAAGGCAAAATTTTAGTGGAAAACCATTTTTATTGAAAATTTAGTTTTTATTCAATTGAAAAACGTAAAAAGAAAACTAAACAATTTGCAGAGAGGCCTCCAAATGGACAGTCCATCAGCAGACAGCTGGGATATCTTTAAAGACAATTGTTCAAACTGAATATCATTTGCCAGATGAGACTCTAGGAGATGATCAATTCAAATCGGACAATCTTGTGAAGGAAGGCTTTTACGCTAATACTGTTTTAGATATAGTTGAACGCAAAATTGTGGCTGTTGAGGGGTACAAGGCACAAAGTGAAATGGTGATTGAACGTCTTGACAGATTGATTAGTGCGTGGGAAGAAAGGAAGGAACCTGTTGTGGTTGAAAGCATGCATTTGAGTCTGAACTTTGTGATGGGGCTCATGAAAGGACACCCATCAATTATACATTGCGAATGAAGCAAAGCATTTAGAGCGCTTTGCAATTTGTTGCGGAGTATATGACCTTCGGTCCTGCACAGAACAAGTATGTTAAGTACATTTATAATATCCAGGAAATTCAGGATTACCTGTGTAAACGAGCTGGCAAACATAGAGTTCCAAAGGTCAATAATATTAATGTGGATCAAAGTGTTGCCTCTATACATGCTACAATATTTATTTGTTTACGCATAAGAGATATAGGTGAAACCTCTATAACCCGGTGACAAATACAGTAAAGGAGTAGATGAAGAGTACCACAATGTTTGTGCTGCAAACTCAATTAGCTCAAAGGGTATGTTTAAACTTATTCAGAGACAAGGTCCTTTTGGGCGTTTCATGGAAATTGTTAATACTGATGGATCTATTGCTAATTATAAAAATTGGTTTCAAACGGCAAAAAAGAAGCTGAAAATTCAAAAGCCAAAAGGGAAGATCGAAACGCCTAAATTTAAAACGTAGATATCTACCATGGCAAAAAAATAGGATTTGGTTACCTATTTTTGACTTCAGTTATGATTCAAAGGGTATCCGCTACAGCTTTTGCCTTTTCATTGGACATCAGAAAATTGCAAAGTGTAAAAATGTAACGTTGTTCTGTTTATAGAATAGATAGACGACTTTTCTTATATCTTCATGATTTTAGTGAAACTGCCCCCCATTTGTGACGATTTGTTTTCCCACAGATTGATTCTATTTATTGTGTTGAAAATCCTTTGTGAGAGGGTTTTTTTTTAGAGAGTTCTGGAAACGTGTGGGAGGAAAAAACCCAGCACTATCACTATACAGTTTTGACAGAGAAATAATTAAATGATGCAGCTCTGATTTGTAAGATTCTTGCGGTATGAGTTTAGCATGTGTTTCTTCTTTATGTTTCATATGTTTTTGTTATGTTCACAGTTCATTCATAATCGTTTTTAGCTGAATGCTTTTACAGTAAGAAAGGTAGAATTCATTTCTTGCTCTACCTTGAGAAAGTGTTCAGAATTTGTGTGTCTTCTTCTGCCTGAAAAGGATTCGTTGGTTAATGCCCTTTTCAGCTTCTTAAACAGTCTTTTCATCCCATATTATTTCAAACTTGATTGCTAAAACCTCATGCCTATCTCGCCTTATGAAATACTCTGTGCCTTTGATTAAATATCTCTGCTCATGCTGTTCTTTGTCCCATACAGCCCATAAACTTAGTCATTTAATCAAATATCCCTCATTCATATTCATTTACTAGCCTAAAATCAGTTCCCATTTTAAGTCATCTCGGACTCTATTGATCATTTTATCGAGATAGACCCGGAGAGAGCCCTCTTCTGTCCTCGTAGGGCTAGCTACAAGGTTGAGCTTGGTTTGATGTTGCCTTGAACCTCGCCTTCATTCAGCCTGAGGTAGATTCGAGCGCTAACAGAAATCATCTACAAAAAAGGGAAGCAAAATGTGGTGGCAGATGCACTCTCAAGAAAGGATGAGGATGTGGAAGCATTGTTGTGCGCCATTTCTATTATCCAACCAGATTGGATAAACGAAGCAAGGGAGGAATGGAAAAATGACGAAGAAGTGTGGGCACTTATTCGAAAGTTACAACAAGATTCCAGTAGTCTGATACATTTAGCTGGCAAAATGATTCTTTATGGTACAAAGATCGCTTATACCTCTGTAAGAATTCCCAACTAAAACAAAATATTCTTATGGAATTGCACACTTCTCCCTTAGGAGGGCACTCAGGATTTTTAAAAACTTACCACAAGGTTAAGAAGGAATTTTTTTGGGATGGCCTTAAATCGGATATTCAAAAATTTGTGGTGGAATGTTTGGTTTTCCAACAAAATAAAGTTGAAACAATTAAGACATTAGGTCTATTACAACCTTTATCCATTCCAAGCCAACGTCGGGAGGAGGTTTCAATGGATTTTATCACAGGTTTACCCAAGTCTAAGGGAAAGAGTGTCATCATGGTGGTAGTTGACAGACTTACCAAGTATGCACACTTTTGTGCATTATCACATCCATTTAAAGCTAGTACAATTTCTATTGCATCTATGGAAACAATTCAAAAGCTACATGGAAACCCAAAGATTATTGTAAGTGACAGAGATCCCATTTTCACTGGAAATTTTTGGACAGAATTATTTTGTTGTCTTGGTACTCAGTTAGCTCATAGTTCATCTTATCATCCTCAATCTGATGGGCAAACTGAGATAGTAAACAAATGTTTGGAAGGATATCTCCGTTTCTTTGTATCTGATAAACAGAGACAATGGGTCAAATGGTTGCCTCTGGCTGAATTGTGGTATAACACTTCCTTCCATACAGCAACAAAAATGACCCCATTTATGGCACTTTATGGATATCATCCACCATCCATCACATCATATTTAAGAGAAAATTCTAAGGTTCAAGCAGTGGAGCATCACATCGAACATCAACAACAAGTCCTCCAACTCTTAAAGGATAACCTCGTGTTGGCACAAAATAGAATGAAACAACATGCATATCAACATCGCAACGAAATAAGTTTTGATGTAGGTGATTGGGTATTCCTACGGCTACAACCATATAAGAAAATGTCCCTCAAGCAAGCTAAGAAGGATAATAAATTATCACCAAAGTATTATGGTCCATACAAGGTGTTGCAAAAGATTGGTACTATGGCATACAAATTGGAGCTTCCTGCAGCTTCTCGATTGCACCCAGTTTTCCATGTTTCATGTTTAAAGAAGGTTATAGGCGACAAGCTCCCAGTTCAAACAATATTGCTAGAACTTGACGAGGAAGGAAAAAATATATTGGAACCAGAAGTAGTCACAGAAAAAAGAACTTGACAACTACGAAATCGATCAATTTCGGAGTATCTTATCAAGTGGAAGAACTTATCCGCTGAATATTCCACATGGGAAGATGAGAATTTTATATAAAAGCATCCAGAACTACTCAAGCGTTGAGGACAACACTTTTTTGGAGAGGGGCATGTTGGGTCCCTATAATATTAGTGATTACCCCATTACTATTGTAGTTGCATCCCTTATTAATATTGTTGTGCCCCTATTATCCCCATATTGTTGTTACTGTGCCCCATAGAATCCCTCTATTATTATTTTTGTGGATTTATATTATTATTTTTAGGTCGGCTGGGTTATATTGTGACTCTTTAGACTCCTGTATATAGAAAGGAGGTTTTGTCATTTGAATCATCGAAGAATTTCTCATTTGTGTAATGTAAAGGAGGTTGGCCCCTTGAAAGCTGAATTCTAAGGTGTTGATCTCTCTTTTCTCTCTTTTTGTGAGCCGGTTTCATAAAAATGGAACTTTCCAGAGCAATTTATTGTTCCTCCATTTGAAACCATCACTTGACACTCTGGCGTTGGATATAAGAAGCAATTCAATTCTTTTGCTACCTTACAATGAATAAAATTGTGGGTACTTCCTGAATCAATCAACACTATTACCTTTTTCTTCTTGACTTGTCCTTCTATCTTAATGGTTTGAGGAGTGGTAATTCTCGCCAATGAATTACAAGATACGGTCAGATTGATTTCTTCTTTATCTAGGCTTTTTTCTTGGAGTATGTCCTCTTATTTTGACCTTTCTTGATCCTTTTCTTCTTCCTCTTCACAATCTATGTAGAATAATTTCTTCTCAGCACACTTATGACCTTTAGTGTATTTTCTATCACAACTGTAACAAAGCCCTTTTGCTCTTTTTTCTTCCAATTGTTGTGGTGTCAACCTTATAGGTTGTGGAATACTAGGGGAAACAACACTTCCATCTTTATTGTTGTGAGTGGTATGCTTCCTGGTTGCCATAATTTTGCTTTCCATTTTTCTTGCTAACCTGAATGCCTTCTCTAATGAATCAGGTTCCCAAAGGCGAACATCATGTTGGATATTATCCTTTAAATTCCCTATGAACACATCAATCCTATGCTCCTCTGAAATATTTTTTACCCTTATGTTCAATTTTTGGAACTCCTCAATGTACTCCATTATTGAACCCTTTTGTTTGAGACTTATCAATTGGCTAAAAAAAGTGTTGCTTTTTGTATCGTCATAATGTGTTGTCAATTCTTCCGTACAAATTTCCCAAGTGATAATTTGTTTACGAGAGCAAAGCCATTGATACCATACAAACTGATTTGTTTCCAAATATAAAGTTGCAATACGTACCTTTTGTGTGTTTTTCACATTATTGAGACCGAAAAATTGCTCCATCTGTAATATCCATGTTGCGGGATCCTTGCCATCAAACTTCCTCATATCGATTTTTGGAATATGGTGGGTTTTCGATCCAACATTAGAGTCTATGGAATCATGATTAACATTTCTTTTGTTCTCATCATGAGTTTCCTTTACTACCCTTTCACCATTAGTGACCATTTCTTGTAGCAACGTATTCATATTTATCTTCAATTCTTCCATCTTATCATCCATGCCATCAATTTTAGCATCCATGCCATTCATCTTAGCTTCCATGCCATCCATATTAGCTTCTACGCCTCTCTTTAAACAATCCATCTTAGCTTCTACACCTTTCTTTAAACCATCCATCTTAGCTTCTACATCTTTCCTTAAACCATCCATCTTAGATTCTGTTGCTTTTTGTGCAAGTGACACTTGTTGCACTTGGTCTCGTAATTTTGATATATCATGTTGCATTTCTTCCTCTTCTTCATGAGTCATGCTAGAGATTTCAGGTTGCTTACTAGTTGTTTGCATTTTCTTTCCTCGGGGCCTCAATTACCGTTCAAACTAATTTTTCAAACGAAGCTTATGCAATAATTAAAAAAAAAAACTACACACCTTTTTTCACTTTGTAGAAGCTTGATATTGAATCTGATGTATCTCTGAAAATTCAGATCATCCAGTTCTTAAATTGTGACCTATAGTAGCCCTCTGTTTCATATTTCCAATGCCGCTAGTCTGATCCAAATTGGATTCTCCAAGGAAGAGTTATGCACAATCTCCCAAGATGACCTGATTATAGACTAGTTCAGTAGAGCGAACTTGTACGACGTGCCACAAGCCACTGTTTTGACCTTTGGCTCTAAAAAATATATACAAGAAACTACAGTCTGTCCTCTTTCTGTACCTTCTTACAAAATTTCAATCCAATTCTCAGAGAGAAAATTATGACGATTTTCCCCAGGTCACTTGTTTGGAATGTAATTCAATAGTCTGCAAAAATACCAACTTCCTCAGATCATATCGCCACAAATATAGCGCGAAAAGATCTCAAATTCAAACTTGAGATTCAGCACGATTTCTTCTCAAATGGGTTTTTTTTTTTTATCTTCTGAAACATTGCAGGAAAAAAGTTATAGCGAAAATGCCACGATGGCTTGTTTGGAGCAATGAAACCCTAGAACCCAAACCTCTGATACCAAATGTTATGAAACCAGCTCACAAAAAGATAGAAAAGAGAGATCAACGCCTTAGAATTCAGCCTCTTCAAGGGGGAATCCTCATTTACATTACACAAATGAACAATTCTTGGATGATTCAAATTAAAAAACCTCCTTTCTATATATAGGAGTCTAAGGAGTCACAATATGACCCAGCCGACCTAACAATAATAATATAAAGCCACAAAAATAACAATAGAGGGATTCTATGGGGCACAGTAATAACAATATGGGGACAATAGGGGCACAAAAATATTAATTAGGGATACAACTACAATAGTAATGGGGTAATCACTAGTATTACAGGGACCCAACATGATCCCTGTGGCATCATCTCAAAACTTAGAGTGGAGAACAAAACCACCCCTTACATTCATACTTCAAGGCTAGACATAGAGTAGTATGCCAATCAACTAGAGTGGATAGAAAATACCTTGTAGGAAGCTGAAGAACAATTTGTTTCTACTTCTAGTTTGCATACTCCTATTCCTCAGGAAAAATCAAGTAAAAGACAGAGGGAGGAAGGATCATCATCTACAACCGGGAGTGAGGCTAAAGAATTAAGAGTCAACTATAGGAAGAGAGCAAAGGTAACTCACAGAGTAGAAATGGACAAAGAAACTAAAGAGAAGACATCCATCATCATCAAAGATTCACCACCTACAACTACCAAATTCACAAGATCTCCTTACGAACCTTCATCTTCATAGGGTCACAAGGAAATTGAGCTAGAATCACAAACTACCGAAAAAGAAAAAGAGAAGACAATTTTTTGACAGGTACATGGAGATAATGCTCAAGAATGAAACTCCAAAAAAAAACACTTATAACCAATTCTGAAAGCAAACCTCCATCTCACAAAGTAGGTTGCTATCATTATTTGATACAGAGCATGGAAAAATGTAGATGGCCTTTCTTGAGGCCCAGTTTCCACAGCGAAAATCACTAGTAGACTACAAGAGCACCATCTTTGAATTCAACACAAAGGACATACCTCCCATTGATCAAATGGATATGCATAAGAAAACTAGTGAAATGATATCCTCCACTCTAACTAACACTGCAATGTCACTATCTAAGTTGCAGGTTTCTTTTGCAAATGTCCAGTCACAATCGAAGATGCGGAAAGTGTCCTCCTTGGCCAAAGATAACATGATCAAGTATTTGGAAGACTTGGTGATTAAGATAGGGTATGAACCTAAAGATGTGAATGTTGCTGAGGAGATTGTTAAAAAGAAGAACCTAGACATTGCAACATTGAGGAAGAAGCTCAAGCTGCGAGCCACAGATGATTGAATGACCAAGGATATTGAAGAGGGTGAAGCACAAAAAGTAGATATGATGAAATTGATCATAGAACAGAATATACAGATTGTGCAAATGGAGGTTGAGATGGAGAAACCGATAAAGGAGAAGGGAGATAGTCTGAAAATGGCCATTGTCCCCCTAGATGCCATACCTATTTCTGAGCTTCCATCAATAGGAGAAGCCTATGCAACTACTTCTTCCACTCAAACTCCAAGTGCTGAATAGGTAACACTGACACTACAAAGAATGTCACTGCAGGCAAAGGAAATTGAGACTTTGTAGGGCCAACTCAAAGCTTTGGAATTGCAAAAGGCCAAAGTTGAAGCTTCTCGGGCTACTGAATTGGAGAAATCCCACCAGCTGTTGGAGAAGTTGCGCCAGGTAGAGAGAAACACTTCAATTGGTCCGACCTTGGCCCAAGCCAAAGAAACTATTTGAATGAATATACTAGACTCTATGAATGAGATTTGGCCTTCTATTCAAATAATACTTGAGCAGAAAGAGCTGATAGAGAAGGCTACACAAACTATTGTGCAAGGAAGAGAAAAGCTAGGAGAGATGTCCACAAAAGCTTCTAATATAATCAAGTTCCTGAACTGAAAGTCCAAGTATGAGCTGGAGGAAGTGGGAATCAGTGATAGAACTTCCACCATTCTAGAAGTCAAGAAAGTCTTGACAAGGAGAAATCTCATTGATCAGTTGGAAGAGAGGTGTGAAACCTTAGAGCTGCAAGTAAACATGTTTACAAACAGAATTGGATCCTTAATGCAAAAGGGGTTGCCTAGTATCTATTTTATAAATGGTAAGTTTATCACTTAGGAAGACTATATCATGAATATGAAAGAAACAACTAAAAGTATTATCAAGTTCAGTGAAATTAAGGGAAGTATAATAGAAAAAGAATTTCTTGAAACTATGTGAAACAATTTCCATGTACAAAATGAGGTAAAACACATTTTTACCGTAAAGCCAACTTTTTCCAAATACACAGAGGTAGATGAAATTTACCACAGGGTAACAAAATTGACAGTTCCAGATGAAAAGAGATGGGAAGAATTTGTTGATTTACTAGATTTAAGGATAATTCAGGAGCATTAAAACAACTCGCTAGCGCAACAACCAGCATGACAGTCAGTTCAACATCACAACTGTTACGGGAATAAGTACCTTAGGGCTTTGGGTTAAAACCCCAACAGAGCAGAAGCAGACTACAACAAGTAACACTCATACAACTCAGGCAAAATGCTTATATAAACAAACTATGTAAGAGCGACCATACCCAGATTTCCTTCGTTCGAGTAGGTCTCGCAGGGTTTAGACCCTCTGCAACTCTCGATGTTCTTCAGACCTGAAAATCATTCAATTAAAACATACATAGCAGTATAAAAGTAAAGCATATTCACGAAATTTGACTTTATATCATATAAGCAAATTATTAGTTATACATCAAAACAACATTCATACATGAATTACAACATAATTTGATGCATAAACAAATTTAATTTCAGAAACAAGACAACATTTCTTTTATTACAGTAAGATATAAATAACATGGAGATAATTCACCTGAGTCTTCTTCTTCCAGATCCAAGAGGAATCGTCCTCCGGATTCGTCTTATCCCAACCTTTAATAATATTCTTCCATAACCAACACCATGATATCTCAAGCAAGAGGGAGAATATCTATTATCAAGGAAATAAGGGTTTCCAAGAACTTGGGGAAGTGCATGAGGCACAAGGATTCATCAAACTCAGTCAGGGATAATCTCAGTATAATAACTATATCTCTTCTCCTACTTTAATCCTTCCCATAGAAGTCTATTTATACTTCTCCCAACTAGTTTTTTAGTTGGGAAATAGTTGGGTCACCGGAAATAGGAGGTAATCAACATGTAAAACCCGTGAACTCCACCCATAATTAAGGAAATTTATTTTTTTTTAAGTGTTTTAACACATATACGCAAGTTGGGTATTGACTAGCCTGCATGTACACGCTTTTATCTCAAGGAAAAGTAGCGTGAAGGGAATAAAACACTGTTTTTAATATATTTGGACCAAGTCTAGAAGGAAGGGTTTCCCTAGGCCATAAACCAAGTATCACAAATACTAAGGGTGATAAATGGTGCTATAACAGATGCCCCCTAATATATGAGGTCAGAAGGGGTACATGATAGCCGAAAGGTATTAAGTGTATGGAAAGAATCTTGTCGAAATTGAGAAGGACTTCACCAGAATTCAGCCTACCAAGCCATCAAAAAGAGATTAGAAAGAAAATGTTGTTTGAGGCGGGCATACCCATGCTCAGAGAAAGTAAATCATGTTCGCATATCAAGTACAAGTGGATCCAATATGTATACAAGTACAAAGAACTGAAAGTACATAATGGACCATCTGATTATGATCGAAAAAGTACATGTCTGAATATCACATATAAGAAGACGATCAATGATGCTAAAGGATGAAGCTAATAACTGATGTCAAAAAATGATCCCAATAGTACCAAATGAACATGATGGAATAAAATGATACTACATCGCAACTCAGATGCCAGCATATAAGATTTCGTTGTGAAGAACTACAACATATACGGTGGATGGTGTCAACTAGTAGTGATATGAGCAACTGAAAAGTGAACCAAAACATGCTGATGCAACCTGAGGTCTTCACCGACCACCGCGGTACATTTATACATAATGGGAATAAATGATCTGAGGTCGACTATGTGAGAAAATGTTTGATTACTGGTCATTAATGTATACCATTAACAAATGCGAGACTACTCACCGATAATGAAAATGAGAGTCAAGGTACCCAGTACAATATAAAAAGTGCGAATAAATGAGTTGAAGTCGAACACTTGGAAAAATCTATCAATCAGGGGAAAATGATGATTTCCCATTATTGATAGCGAAGGAATCTACCACTAATGATTGCAAACCCCAAGGCACTGCCAAATGGACTCTAGATCTTTGTCCCAGAGTAAATAAGCTGTAGTCGATAGGAAAAGATGCGCTCGAAGGAAGGCATTAGGGCATCCTTCATCAATCTAGCGTGAGTGTAACCCTAGGCTAATAATGTGGAAGGAATCAGATGAAAAAGATGTAGGAACCCAAACGAAGCACGTTTTCGATGTACACAAGATGTAGCTAGCGCACGATAGAAACCCTTTGAACCAACCAATAATGAGAGTTGACACAGAGGCGAGGAATTCATCAATAAGGTCAAACAGAAACCAAGGCAAATGAAAGCTGATGTCGAACACAAGGGAAACCACTCAGTCAAAGACCCATGATACTGATCGATGTTAAGCACAAGGTGACCTATCAATAATGAAAATAGGGTCAGGGTGCGGCTCTAGGCCTACCCTCATAGCTTCGTCGATAAGGACAAGACCCGCCAGCAATAAGTCAATGGAGACCTTCTCAAACTGGCATGAGCAAAGGACCAATGTAACTGATGTGATGAAAAACATGACACTGACAACCAGGGATGGTTGATTGAAAAATAGGTCAGGAGACACCATAGAGAGGCCGACTCAGGCTTAATTTCCTTGAAAAAAGGCACGACTCAATTATGACTATATGGTAACATATAATAACTCTGTATAAGTTCGTCATGTAGGAGGCATGAGCAAACTCTCCATGTGATTGGAAGAGGTAACCAAGCGGAGGAGTATTGACTCAATAACAAGGTTAAGGAGTACCTATGTCAAACTAAATCCCGCCCAAAATGGAGGAGAGACTTTCTTTTGAGTGCTTTGTTCAAGGGGGACATGACTAACTCTAGATGCCAACAAAATATGGAAATGTTGTCCCATTCTCGCTCTTTTTGGAATATATAATTTTTTGTATTTTTCTTTAAGCTGGAAAAAGAATAAAAGAATACTATAGTACAGTGGAAAGACCAGGTGCCAGAGAAACAAATGATCTAGTTCCTGGGACGGGAACATTCCTATGCTCAATGCAGGAAGGCGAAACTGGTCAAGGGCACTCAAAGGAATCTTCTTGCCATGGATCAAAGGATGCGTCAAGTTTCAGAAGCTAATTGATTGCACGGTTGATTTTGCAGAAGACATGGTCAAATAAGTTGCTTAAACACAAGTCCAGGTGAAGCCGGCTCAAGGCCAAAAGGTGTAAATAGTCAAAATGCAATGTAGTAGTAAAACTCAACACAAAGGAGCCTCTGGGGTATAAGACCAGAAATCAACGTAGAAGAAAGGAAAATGTGTCTTCAACGCACAAGTCATGGCGGAACTAAAGAGGACTCCCGAGCCTAATCAGTATAGCAGCATGGGAAATCAATGTCACCGAGGTTCTAACTAAGATGCACATGTAAATGATGGCTCTACCATTGCATCATGATTTAAAATTTACAAGTGAAAATGGTTCTCTAACCAAGATATGATGGGGTTGGCCCTATGGCTAATGTATCACTGAACGGAGGCTAGTATGCAAGATGAAATGGAAAAAATGGTTTTCCCTAACCTATATTCTACTGAGTGAATGATACCTGCCATGATGGGTCAGCAGTCATTGGACTGAAATAAAATCTCGAAGAAGTCTCCAAAATATCATGAAAAAACAACCCATTCTTGACAATCCAAGCCCACAGGTCAAAAATTCCATGAGACAAAAATCAATTTTTCAAAAAATATTTTGTAATTTCAAAGTTATATAATGACTTTTAGACTCACAATTTTTTCATTTATGTTTGGAGAAAAGCGCTGTAGATAAAAAAGGAGCAATATTTCCTCTAAAAAATTGGATCGTTCAAATTGCACCAAAGTTATCAGGTAACCCTCAAATCATGCTTATAATGTTTTGTGATAGTTTTTATAAGTTTTCTTAAAGTTTTGACCGTGGGAATTTATGCCCAAAATTCCAACTCTGCGTACACACAGGTTGGATGTGGTCAACCCGCATATACAACGGCCCTACACGCGACTGTGTGTAAAGGGAAGTCGCGTGTATGCAAGTTAAAGTTGAAACACAAAAACTAACAGCTGAAACTAAATGTTTTTGCAGGATGACCATCACATGGAGAGAAAGAGAGCATACCACAATTGAAAATGAGGTAATGAATGACCAAAATGCGCTAGACACATTGAGAGGTTGTGGCTTATTGAAATTATTCAAAATGCCAAACATGAAAGCCAACACACGCCTACTCGAACTGCTGATCCACTACTAGAGTGCAGAGGATGATGCCTTCATGATAGACTAGATGCCTCTACGGATTGAGGTTGAAGACATCTACTTTATTACAGGTCTCTCCCGAAGAGGGGAGGTCGTGCATTCGACTGGAAAGACAAGAAATAATCTTTTAGTAGAAGACTATGTACATATATACTGTCCTAGACACCCAGAGAAGATTGGAAGTTAGATTCTAATCAAACACATGGAAAGTTTATCTCCGAGGATTCTACTATTTACCATTGCAAGGGTAAATGGATCAGCTTCACTGCATTAGGCATCACAAGTTTCCATGAGCCTGGCAGTGGAATGCCTTACCACGGTTTTCGGTTGGTGCACACCTCTTCTGACAAACATGAAGAGCCAATTGACCTCTATTCAGAAGGGTCAGACAAAGAACTTTCAATATGGGACTATATTATGCTCATTCTTTTTCGAGAAGGTACTTGGGTTACGTCCCAAAGTATCTGTCTCTATCAGCAGCCCTCGAGATCCTCGGATGGGCAAATGGGCTAACTTGATGAAACACCTTGGAGTTGGGCACATGCCTAGGATGACTTTTGATGATGAGTTTTTTGCCTAGTGGGACCTATAGATCATCGCAGTCAACGACTACCCGTATGCTGGTATGGATTTTCGAGGAGATCCAGACTTGGTGTTGCCACCAAACGCAACATGGGGAGACGTAGGTAACAGTTTTTTAAGTTTTCATAAATTTTAAAGATTTTTTTAATATGAAATGAACTTAGAAATATTTTTGATGAGATTAAATACTGAAAAAATGACCATGTTCTAGATGTGGGTCCAGTGAGACCAAATGGATTTCTGAGGCACAGGCATCGCGGAAGAGGTGCCGAAGAGGCAGCAGCTGAGACAGCGAGAGTCATATATGCAGTTCAGAGAAACTTGGTGAGACTGACTCACTAGGTCCCTATGATAGCCATAGAGGATCTTCTTGAGGAGATGCAGTGCCGCGTGGTAGGGGTACACAGGACTGGATCCACATACTTCGGCGTGTAGTCAATGCAGTAGTTAACTTTTTAGTTGCTCATCCTGAGTTGGGTCGATAGACAAATCGATGTATGACTGGACACGATTATGAGCATGAAACCAAATTTTGAGGGCATTTTGTCCCAATTTTGTATATTATTTTTTGAACACTTTATCTATATACCGGCAATTTTATGATATATATACATATTCAATTTTTTTATGTTTGTTTAATTTGATGAATGATTAATATGCCAATCTAATGCTTGATTAGTAATAGATTCTGCTAATGAATTCTTAGATCGTGGAATGTGAACATATGTAATATAAATAAATGATCGTTGCAACATTCTCACTCTAAAAAATTGGCGATATAAATAAGGATCACGAACCCGATAAATGTTATTTAACTATGACACTACCAGCTGTGAGTCTAGATAAACTATCAAAAAATCAATCCCATAAGAAATTGCTTTAGATAGTAAATTAATAACAACAGTATATTCAGCAATGTTATTCGAAGCAGGGCCAATACATACTCCCCTCAACACCATCAACTAGACAGATTCATAATAAATCACCCAAGCTACGGAAGCAAGATTCCGAGTGTGCCGACTAGCACCATTGGTGAATCCGAAATATATCGAATCATCCATAAACATCTGCCAAAGCAGATTAAAAAAATGTCGATATCACAAAATGCCAGACAAATATGTACAAAAATACAATATATACAAATAATCTATTGCTCCACCTGAACCTAAGCAAAATATTTCCTAAGGTAGAGCCCATTTCGGGGCTCTACCAACTTTTTTCCCTTCAAAATCAATTAATTCATAGGCCCCTTTCCCCAAAACTCACCTGACTACAAAGGGACCATACCACATAGACTTGAATTTTCCTGCGCCTAGTGTGTCTTTGTCTTGGTCATAGACTAAGACAAGGTCGCCTTTAGAAAAAACCCGAGAATGGATAGCTTTATCATACTGAGTTTTAACCCTCTTCTTATGGGGCTTTGTTTATTATGGTGGTATCTCGACGCTTCTCATCGAGATGTTCCAAATGAACGGGGCATTCTTCGAGACTAGACATCTCTGGAAGAAGTTATATAGCTAGATTAAAGGATGGAATTTCACATTCAATAGGAAAAATAGATTCCAACTCGTAAACTAATTGAAAAGGATTAAAACCAATGGCAGTCTTCGTTGAGGTTTGGTATGCCCAGAGTGACGGGTACAACATGATGTGCCAATTGGATTGATTTTTGTCAATTTTCCTTTGCAGGATAGTCTTAAGGGAATTATTCATGGCTTCGACTTGCCCATTGGCCTGAGGATAATATGGAGATGAATGACCTTGTCGAGAGCCCAATTTGAGAACCAATTCAATCATTAGTTGATTCTGGAAGTGACTACCATGGTCAGTGACAATCTCTCTTTGGATCCCAAATCGTGAAATAACCTGGTTGAAGAGAAACAAGGCTACTATTTCACTATTGTTTTTGTAAGTATGCATGGCCTCAGCCCACTTCGTAAAGTAGTCTACGACCACAATGATGTACTTGTGATTTGCCACCGAAGGTGGATTACAAGTACTGAAGTCAATGCCCTACTTCGTAAATGGCTCGACAGTGATAATAGGAAAATGTGGAGCTAAATGCGTGCGCATTTTGCGAGTATAGATTTGACAAGGGCGGCAAGGTTTGACGGCTTCAATACAATCTTTGAAAATTGAAGGCCAAAAGTAACCTACACGCAAAAGTTTCTGGGTTGTTGTAAGCCCTGATAGATGACTGCCAAAAGCTCCACTGTGGCAATCATTAAGTACAGACTCTGCTTCTTCCAAAGTTAAGAAACGCCTAAGGATTGAGTCAACCCCTCAGTGATATAATGTATCACCAATGATAACAAAGTTTTTGGCAAGGTGACGTAACTTTCGATGCTCATCTTTGGAGGAAGTAGGTGGGAACTTCAAAGTCTGGAGATATATAATAATATCCTCGTACCAGGGATCTTGTGAAGAAATGAGGAATAGATGTTCGTCTGGGAAATTTTCCTGATAAACAATGGCTTCCTCACAAGGTGATGAGCCCCAATTTTTGGTACAATTTGGGCTCATTTGGCCTACTTTCCTTGCTCAAACCATTCATATTTTATCGCTTATGCATTCATTTCTTAGTATATTCGTGTTATTTGTAGGAAGAAGGGCAGGCATTATATCTATGTGGCTAATACATGATGATTTCAGGTTTTTTGGCATTAAAGGGAGCAAAGACCATGCAAAAGGAGACAAGGAGACAGCCATGGTGGAACTGCTGGTTTTAAGGGAGGTTGTCCACAGTCTTGGGGACCTCCCTCATGATTTCCACCATAGCTCCGAGCTCCCACAAATCTCCCCACTCAGCTTAGAGGCAACCAACAGTTCTACAGGAACAGCAGTTTAACCTTTAGTTGGACAACCGAGCTCCACAAATTAAGGAAGCCTGCTGGATCATCATCATGCATAAATACTGAGGCCGTAGCCTTTGATAGGAGCTTTTTGAACTTTTGAATCACTATTGTAATTTCTGAGTACGAGCTACAGCTCGGTGTTTGTTTTTGTAAGCCAGTTTTGGCATGACATTAGACTTTTGATTATGAATAAAGGCAAGCTGATTTGGATCTAATTTTGAGTTTCTAAGGGAGCTATAGCTCTCAGGTTAGGGCCCAACCTGAGAGCAATAGACCTCCTCTCTTTTGTAGTGTTATTTGCCTTTCATTCCAGCACTTTGTTTCTTTACTTTGACATGCAATTCGAAATTACAGTCTGCTGATTTAGTTTTTATGTGATTGAGTAGGATTAGCTTACGGTTAAATTTCTTTCAGTTGCCTAGCTTAGAATAGGAGGATTGTAATTAATTGGAGCTCCAGAAAAGGTTGAAAGGACCTCACTGCCATCTCTGTTTAGAGATTGGGGTGCAGTCTGTCCCAACCACCAAAAAAACGCAGTCTTTTTACTTTCATGCAAGCTGCAACATAGTCACTTTAGTCGTAGATCCATCCATGCACTCTGATCTTAAGCACTACTTCTTCATTCCAGCTCCATGCACGACTTCTCTTCACGATTTACATTGTTGTTCATTGATTTAATAGCACAGGTAGCACAGTTTGATGAATTCTCGTTTTTGGTGCAAGACATAAGCAATTTGTTTTATTTACACTGCTCAACATCATTCCATTTCCTTCCTCTTCTTCTCAACCATGCCTAAAGCCACCTACTTGACCTCTGTTCAGCTCGTTTACCTTCCAACTCTTCCCTTATTCACGTAGCTCCATTTTCTTGACCTTTCGTTGCTCCCATCCTTCCATCCACCAACCAACTTCATGCACTCTTTCTCCATCTTATTTCTCTACCCTGGAGCTATCACAAACTCCATCTCCATCTTACCTATCCTCCCATACCACTCCATCACTTCACCATCACCCAAAACTCCCACGGTAGGACATCCTGTAGAAGTTAGCAGACTTCCTGTAGAATTCCTAAGTTTCCTGTAGGATCCCCTGCAGACATCCTGTAGAAGCCTGCAAACTCGGTTGCTGAGCACCTGAACGTTGTGGACTTCTGTGTACTGATGTTAAGGATCCCCTGGGACCTCTCCTAGCCCCCCTGACCTTTCCCAAGCTTTCCTTACCTTCAAACCGCTCCTGCACCGTCGAACCCTAATCAAAAGCACCATCATAATAACTCCAACCACTTAAGGAAAAAATAAAAAAACATGTCTTTTCATATGCAAGTAGCTTAGATTCATGCATTTCAACTCACTAGAAGTAATGGCATCATTGGTAGAAGTTTCATTCACATTTTTGCATTGTAAGGGTCAAGCTAGTCAAATTAGGGTTTACTAGGGTTTCCATGCTTTATTGGCTTTCAGTTTCTTTTTGCGGAGTAGGTTAACTTCCTTCGAGATAGCTTTCATCCATCACTCATAAAGCTTCTTCTGAGAGCATATAGAAGTTGGCTTGAGCCCTAGCGGACTTGTGCCAGCTGACCAAGTGACAGCTGCGACAAGAGCTAGTACTTGTGCATACAGCACCGTCGCTTCCAAGTTTGTACGAACTACCGGGTTGATAAAATTAGAGATAGGAAGCTCCAGGAGTTGTAGCATTATTGCTACAATACTGGAGCCCACCATCTTTTTGGCGTCGTTGTCGGGGAAGCGCCAGAGTATTAGTAATTGTTGCTTTTCTTCTACTTTCTTACTCTTACTTTCTGTCAAGTAGTTTATTTCATTTCCTTTCTGCAAAAGTAGCATAGACCTTTCCTGCTTTCCTAGATTAGCCTTTCAATTCCGCAATTTCAATTCTGCAAGCGTAGATTAGCATTTCAATTCCTGCAATTTCATTTAAGCAAAGTAGATTAGTTCTTTCCTGCTTTCAATTCAATTCTGCATCTTTATTTCAGTAAGAGAGTTAGTTGTAGATCAATCTGTTTTAGTTTTGCAGGTACCAAAGAAAAAAGCAAAAGCAATCAAAAAGAAGTATTTCCATTTCATGCCTCGTAGGAACCGAGATAAATCAGGCAAATTCCTACCCAACACCCCCACCACATCACTGAGTCACCTTTCTCTCTTCTTTGGTGACAGTGATCCAAAAGAACCTATAGGTGAACATCCTGAGATATACAAAGATCTTATAGAAGAAGAAGAGTTAGAGACCACTCCATCTGAAGCTATGGCTGACAATAGAGGAGAAGATGAGAGAATAGAAGGTGCCTTCCCCATCCGAGAGACCAATGGAGAGATGAAAATGAAGAACATTAGCCCCTCTGCTTTACCTCACTTCCATGGACTGACTACTGAAGATCCTGATACCTTCCTGTTTGAGTTTGCTGTCCTTTGTAGAACCTAAGACTATACTGAAGATGAGCAAAAGCTGAAACTCTTCCCTTCCAC
Source organism: Pinus tabuliformis (assembly GCA_031772625.1). Taxonomy (NCBI): domain Eukaryota; kingdom Viridiplantae; phylum Streptophyta; class Pinopsida; order Pinales; family Pinaceae; genus Pinus; species Pinus tabuliformis. The sequence goes on along the minus strand of CM062809.1, from coordinate 671,640,807 downwards.
TCTTAAGGATGCAGCATTACGCTGGTTCATGGGCTTACCTGGGAATAGTATCACCACTTGGGCTCAGATGCAACAAGCTTTCAATACCAAGTACCGTGATTACTGTAGGTCCAAGGAAACCAAGGGAGAAATCTTTCGAATGACCATGGGAAATGATGAGTCCTTAGAGGATTATGAGGAAAGGTTCCAACTTAGCTATAAGCGGGCCAGGTTCACACTTGACCCTGAATCCCTCAAGTTGGTTGTGCTCCGAGGAGTCCCTGAATACCTCTTAGATACCCTTCACATGTTAGCTGGGGGGATATTTACCGACTGCCTTATGAGGACATCAAGACTGTGTTTAGAAACCACTCCAGGGCAGCTCGGAAACGAGGTAGAGGAAACCTCCCCTCAGCTGGTATTCCTTTCTCCAAACATGAGTTTGCAAATCAATTAGAAGATCTTAAGAGTGAGGTGAGACAGACCATTGCCATGCAACTGGACACATTCAGGATCCAGCAGAAGAAAGAAGAAGCTGAGAGAGCCTTGGCTGTCTTCTGCCCTAGGTGCACAAGGAGACACCCTAAGAATGAATGCCCATTGCATTCGGTTGAAGTGTGTTTCGTTTGTGAGGAGGACCATCCCACAAATCAGTGTCCAACCTTACCTGGGTTTAAAGCCATGTACCAAGGGACAGAAGCCCCCACTGAACCTCTCTATTTCATCAACCAAAGGAGGCCACAAGGATCTAGACCTTATCAGCAGGGAATGCAAGGGGCACCTCAAGCTTATTACAGCCCCAACCAATTGACTCCTATGCCTTCCTGGGGTCCCCCTACTCATCCTTCCTGGTCCATGCCTACTCCATGGTATTATCCACCTCAGTACCCTACTCAACCCACTACTCATTCATATCGCTCACATGCCCAGCCACAGCCTCAGTGGAATGCACCTCAGTCGGGGTGGAGGCCCCAGTACAACACTCCTCTAGCCATTCTGCCTCCACCACCAGTTCAACCACAACCATTACCTCCTGCTCCTCCAAGGCAACCTCAAATGCCTGCTCAACCAAACCCGAACCCCAACAATAGACAGGCTCAGCAGGTATATACTGGGGAAACCTCATGCCCTACCGATGTTGTGGAGATCCAGGAGATCAATCTTAGATCTAGAAAGACTCTTCCAGATCGCCAACCTCTTCCCCCAGAGGACGAGGAAGACCATCATGAGAGTGAACCAAAGGCTATTCCACCCTTTCCTGAGAGACTAGCAGCCACCACACAACCCAACCCGGAAGAAGATGAGCTTTTGGGAGAGCTCAAGCAGTTGTGTGTGAAGATACCCCTTCTCCAAGCCATCAAAGATGTGCCAATATAAAACAAACTGGTTAAGGAGAAGTGTTTCAAACACCCAGGCAGGCGGAAGAAAGATGCTTCAACCATCAATGTCATAGGACAACTGTCTGACCTTATGTTAGGACAAGTCATCTGCCCAAAGTACCTAGATCCTGGAAGTCCTGTAGTATATGTCCACATCAATGGCACCATCATACCTCACACCTTGATTGATCTGGGGGCTGCCATTAATGTGATGACCAGGGATACCATGCTCAAACTCAATCTTCAGGGTTCCCTGAGGAAGACCTCGACCGTACTGAAACTAGCAGATCGCTCCACCGTGACTCCCGAAGGGATTGTGGAGGATGTCTTGGTCTCTATTGACTCTTGGGAATACCCTGCAGACTTCCTGGTTCTGCAACCAAAGGCAAAGCTTACTAGATATCCTCTCATTTTGGGAAGGCCTTGGTTAGCCACTGCAGATGCTTACATAAGTTTCCGTGCAGGAAATATGACCATCAAAAATCGTCCTATGTCCAAGCAGCTAGTCCTATACCCTCCTGCCCAACCCTCCTTAGAGCATGACTTACCACTCTGGTTGGAGGAAGGAGAAGAAGATGAAGTGTACTCAGCACCTCTGTGCACCCTAGATACCACTAGAAGAGACCCCCCAACCGAGGATGACTTGATCGAGGCCTTGATCTAGAATCCACCTTCCAGTGCACTACCCTTAGAGAAATTGGTGGAGGATGCCCAAGCTAGCACCTTAGTGGATCTTTGTACAACCAACCCTGTCACTCCCAGAGTCAAGAATGTGGAGTTCGGCCCTGAGAGAACATTAAAGATCAGCTCCTCCCTATCTCCTTCCCAGGAAAAGGAGCTGTGTAGCTTGTTGGCCAGCCACCTAGATGCTTTTGCTTGGAGCTATAAGGAGATGAAAGGAGTCCATCCTTCGGTCTGTACTCATCACATATACATCAAAGAGGATTGTAAACCGGTTAGGCAACCTCAGAGGAGAATGAATCCAGCCCTTAAGGACATTGTCAAGGAAGAATTGCAAAAACTGTTGGATGCCGGATTCATCTACCCCATCTCAGATAGTGAATGGGTGTCCCCTCTGGTGTTGGTTCCCAAGAAAAATGGGAAGTGGAGAATCTGTGTGGACTACTGAGAACTGAACAAAGCTACCAAGAAAGACCATTTCCCTCTACCTTTCATAGATCAAGTGTTGGATGGACTGGCAGGAAAGAAGTTCTTCTCTTTCCTCGATGGGTTTAGCGGGTACAACCAAATCCAAATCAGCCCGGAAGACCAATATAAGACCACCTTCACTTGTCCTTGGGGTACCTTTGCCTACCGAGTCCTTCCCTTTGGCCTATGCAATGCTCCTGCTACCTTCCAGAGAGCTGTCTTAAGCATCTTCTCGGAGCTGGTCCATGATGCAGTGGAAATCTATATGGATGACTTTTCTCCTTATGGGGCCAACTTCCAGGAAGCATTGTCCAATCTGGGAAAAGTCCTAACCAAATGAATTGAGATGAACCTGTCCCTCAGTCCCGAAAAATGTGAATTCCTGATGACTGAAGGGACCGTGCTAGGCCATACCATTTCTTGCCAGGGGTTACAGGTGGATCCCAACAAAATTGCTCTCATCAAGAAGGTTCCACCTCCTCAAAAGGTAAGGGATGTTCAGAGTTTCTTAGGATTAGCAGGGTATTACAGGAGATTCATTAAAGACTTCAGCAAGCTCGCCTCGCCATTGTTTGGCCTGTTGGCGAAAGATGTGGAGTTTAAATGGACTGACGATTGTCAGAAGAGTTTGAATGAATTAAAGGACAAGTTGGTGTCAGCACCAATCTTGAGAGGTCCAAACTGGGCCCTACCTTTCCACATCCACACTGATGCCTCGAACAAAGCCATAGGTGCAGCTTTAGGACAAGTTGAACAAAAACTTCCATATGCCATTTACTTTGTTAGCAAAAACTTGACCAAAGCTGAACTGAATTACACTGTAACCGAGAGAGAGTTTTTGGCTGTAGTCCATGCACTAAACAAGTTTCGTCATTATATCACTGGCTATCAAAAATTTGTACATACTGACCATGCTGCAATTAGATATTTAATGAACAAACCAGATGTGAATGCTCGTATCATTAGATGGTTACTTTTGTTGCAGCAGTTTGATTTGACCATTGTTGACAAACCGGGTAGAGAAAATGTTGTTGCTGATTTTTTATCTAGATTGGATTTGTCTGCAGATGAGGATGGAACCGTGGATGACCAGATGCCCGATGAACATCTGTTTGCTATCTCAGTACTCTCTCCATGGTTTGCTGATATAGCAAACTACCTTGTTTCAGCTCAGTTCCCTCCGCACCTCTCTTCAAAAGAGAAGAGCAGAATCATCAGAAAAAGTGCCTCATTTACTTGGATCGGGGGCAATTTGTTCAAGCTTGGCCCCGATCAGATCTTAAGGCATTGTGTAAGGGAGGAGGAAGTCTTTGATATCCTCCTCACCTGTCATGATGGGCCTTGTGGGGGACACTTTTCAGCAAAGAGGACTGCCTTCAAAATCCTGCAGGCAGGCTACTATTGGCCCACACTTCATCAAGATGTCAGAAGATATATCAGCCAATGTGACCAATGCCAAAGAATGGGGAAACCGACTCAAAGGGATGAGATGCCTCTCCAACCTCAAGTGACCCTTGAGCCATTTGAGAAGTGGGGCATGGACTTTGTGGGTCCAATCAACCCCCCTTTGAGGCAAAGGTCTTACATCATTGTGTGTACTGACTACTTGACAAAGTGGACAGAGACTAAAGCAATCAAAGCAGCAACAGAAGAAAAGGTGGTCGAGTTCTTAAGAGAGAACATCTTCTACAAGTTTGGCTACCCAAGAGAGCTGGTCACGGATCAAGGGAGCCAGTTCACATCCAACCTGGTTGAAGACTTACTAGCTCATCACAAGATCAAGCATAGGACTTCCACCCCCTATCACCCTCAAGCAAATGGGCAGGTGGAAGTCACCAATAGAGCATTAGAAGGGATCTTGACTAAAGTGGTGAGCAGCAGCAGAAAGGACTGGGCAGATCGCCTGGTTGAGGCCACATGGGCTTACAACACAACTTGGAAGACCACCACCGGCTTCACACCTTATGAGCTGGTCTATGGGAAGAAAGCTTTGCTGTCCATTGAATTTGAATATAACACTTTGAGGATGGCAGCTCAGCTGGACCTAGATCTCAGCCATGCACAGCAAGAAAGGTTATTGCAGCTGAATGGACTGGATGAGCACCGGATGCAGGCCCTCCTTCACTCGGAAGTGGTTCAACTTCAGAGAAAGGTGTGGCATGACCAACACCTCCATGACAAGCAATTCCAGCTGGGAGATTGGGCCTTGTTGTATGACTCCAGGTACAAAGATTTCAAGGGGAAGTTGAGAACCAGATGGCTAGGACCATATGCAGTGGAAAAATGCCATGACAATGGATCTGTCCTTATTCGAACCATTGATGAGGAAGCCATCCCCATGCTTGTCAATGGGCATCGATTGAAGATCTACAGGAGACCTCTCTCAAGAAAAGAGTTCATCAAAACTATGGAGAAATATGTATTGGTCATAGAGAAGGGTTATGCCTCTGCTTTGGGCATACCCTGAAGGATTCAAAAAAAATAAAAAAAAATAATAATAATAATAAAGATCCTTGGGTGAAAACCTCTCTGAGGCGCCCAAGGCAGGTGGTAGGGGTGAAAACCTCATTGGGGCGCCCCTATTGTCTTTCAAAAGAAAACAAAAAAAAAAGAAAAAAAAAGAGAGAAAGATTTGAAAAGATCCTTGAGTGAAAACCTCTCTGAGGCGCTCAGGGCAGATGGCAAGGGTGAAAACCTCTTTGAGGCGCCCCCGTTATCTTTCAAAAAAAAAAGAAAAAAAAAAAGAGAAAAAACAATAAGCAAACTACTGTAAAATTGCATGCAGGTTGCAGATGTTCTATGGAGGAGAGGAAGCCTCTCAACTCAAAGCCAAGGGTCCTTATCATGCTGTCAAGAGACCTTACCAGCACCTCCTCCAAGAATACTCATTCTTTTTCAAGGTATGTGCAATTTTATCATGGCTTGAGTCTTCTACAGGAAGATGCAGATTCTCTATAGGAAGATGCAGACTTTCTACAGGAAGACACATATTTTCTACAGGAAGGTGCAGACTTTCTACAGGAAGCACGAACTTTCTACAGGAAGCTCTGTGTTTCTACAGGAAACTTCCTGTAGAGGTTTGGGATGACCCATAATTCATTCTATAAGGAGATCTCACGACTAAGGATCGGTTGGGACGCATGCAAGCCACTGTTGTCACCCTTGCACGTTGCTATTACCTTGTTCCACCATCCTTGTCGACATGCAACAAAGTTACCTGCACCAGCAAAGCAGATCGATGAGTTATCATGGAAAAAGCAATTTTTGAAGAAGAACAAATGCTGAGATCTCATACCACATCCATTCTAGGCATCCAGAAGCTCCGGGAGAGTGATCAAAAGGCCAGATCCTTCGTCGTGCAGCATGCACCCAAGGGGGAAGAACTGTTACAAGACCTCCCGCGGGAATTCTGTAACAGTTAAGCCCGCTAGAGTGAATACCATTCACAGAACTGGCCATATGCAATGAAGCGCGGGCGCATGCAGCCGAAGCATCTAATCCATCGTCGGCAGCCTGTAAACATGAGCCTCCGGGCCTGTGTAAGTTCACATGGAGCAGGTAGATCCACTCATCATCGTCCAAAAATCGAAAAAATCATGTGCAGCCGTGCAGGTAAGTGTCTCGACCCTTCCTTCCATCAGATTGCATGAATTTTACTTTGAATTGTTTGCAAAGTGTAAAGGTGAACGGTCGAGTGGCCGTATGGCCAGTTGACTGGCCACGTCGGCCAATTATGGTCTAGTTGGATGTTCGAGTGGCGGCCACGACAAAGAGAATGAGCAGCGCACACGTGAGAGCAATCCCGTCGAAAAAACACAAGTTTAACAGAAGAGGCGGCGACAGATATGTGGGAATGGATGCGGCAGCAAATGAACTCGCAGGCGAATGATGGGATGACATCGCCCAACGGTCCAGTGGGGACAGCTCACCCCCGCACCATGGATTCCGCTGATTCAAAATCTAATCGGCTAGATTGCCCGCATGCATTTATCAACCACCGTTTTGAACTCGAGTGGCTATCCAGATCTTTTCTGCAGTTCGATACGTCGAGCCTTTGGCTACAAGAATGCTTGTGAAGCACACCCAGAGCGCAGACCAAATACAGTCTTTCCCGAAAATCGCACGCTGCTCCTATAGGAACGTTGTTTCTACAGGAACGCAGTTTCTACAGGAAGGCGGGTTCCTCACGTAAAAAGGTGGCAGATTAAAAAAGGGTTACGACGATGAAGTGGCCGAAGAATTTTTGCAGGCTCTGAGGCCGAAATCCAAAACACTGGCCACAGTAAACTTCAGGGGCCTAAGCCTCAAGCTCACCCCGCAATATATCAGTCGGATTACTGAACTTCCAATGGGTCTGCCATGGGATAAGGAAGAAAGGAAGTTGAGCCAGTAGGCCAAGAAAGAATTCTTTCCACCTGAGGAAGAATTCTCGGAGGACAAAAATGGAGTGCGCAGAACCAGTTTGCTACCACCATGGAACAAAGTCAGCTTACAGATCATGAAGTATATAACCTGTGAAGGCCGTTATAGCATCGTGTATGGGTATCACTTTCGGTTGCTCACTGAATTGAGGCACCGGATTGAGCTTCCTGTAGAAAAGAAACTGAGCATCCCTTATTTCCTATTACAGTCTCTATTTGAGTGTGCCACAAAGTTAAGAGAAGGCATACCAGATCAGGTAGCCTACCATGGGTTGATTAAACTTCTTGTGGAGGATGCACTTCATTCATATAAGGTTCCCCTCTCATGGGAAGCATTCAGGAATTTAACACGAGATGGAGACATAAGAATGCTGACAGAAGAAAGTGGTTCCTCCAGCAGTGAGGAAAAAGAATCAGTGGCTGAGGGAAGGAAGGAAGCAGGCCAGAAGACCCCGACCACAGTGCAGAAGTAAGAACCAAGGAGGAAGCACGAGAAAAAGGATGACAAAGAAAAAGGTGACACACCTATCTTGTCAGCAAGAGAGAAAAGGTTGCAGAGCAGAACAAACAAAGCTGAGAAGGTCCACATCAGCACAAGTACCTCATCAGCACCTGCAACCAAACCAAAAAGCAAAACCCATGCAGCAGAGCAAGAAAAGGTGGTGACACCTGTGTCTACAGGAAAGCAAAAACAGGCTTCTACAGGTTGCCCGAAAACAGAGAAGGGGTCATCTACAGGAAGCCCGAAAACAGAGAAGGGGTCTTCTACAGGAAGCCCGAAAACAAAGAAAGGGTCTTCTACAGGAAGCCCAAAATTGTTAAAGAAAGGGTCTTCTACAGGAAGCCCGAAATTGATTAAAATAGGGTCTTCTACAGGAAGCCCTGAATAATCAAAACGCAAGAAAGAGAAGGCGGACATTCTCGAAAGGGAGGCAGCAGCTGCACTGGCCGCCCTAAGTACACCCCCAAAGCCAAAGGAGAAGAGAGAGAGGGAGATTCCTCCACATTTTGAAGCTAGGAGAAGTGGGAGAATAAAAACGGGCACTCCGCAACCTCCACTCAGCAGCCAAACCACTACAGAGGATGTCCCTACTTCACCCATTGGGAGATGCCCCTCTAAAACATCGGTCACCCCCAAGAGGGGAAGCCCAAAAATAACTACCTGGACAAGAAGGATAGGCCAATCGGCTTCAGAAGCCCGGCTCAAGGAAACAGAAAAGAGGGAAGAAGCGCCACCCTCATCACCACCGGGGGCAGAAGAGGCAGAGCCACCAGAAGTAGGAAAGAAGGAGCATGTTCCAGGTCCTAGTTCTCGGCCAAGGACACGGAGCTGGAGCAAAGTTGCTCAAGGATGAGAAAATGTTTTAGTTGGGGGGTGATGATGAGCCCCAATTTTTGGTACAATTTGGGCTCATTTGGCCTACTTGCCTTGCTCAAACCATTCATCTTTTATCGCTTATGCATTCATTTCTTAGTATATTCATGTTATTTGTAGGAAGAAGGGCAAGAATTATATCTATGTGGCTAATACATGATGATTTCAGGTTTTTTGGCATTAAAGGGGGCAAAGACCACGCAAAAGGAGACAAGGAGACAGCCACGGTGGCACTGCTGGTTTTTAGGGAGGTTGTCCACAGTCTTGGTGACCTCCCTCGTGATTTCCACCATAGCTCCGAGCTCCAACAGACCTCCCCACCGAGCTTAGAGGCAGCCAATGGTTCTACAGGAACAGCAGTTTAACCTTCAGTTGGACAGCCGAGCTCCACAAATTAAGGAAGCCTGCTAGATTATCATCATGCATAAATACTGAGACTGTAGCCTTGGATAGGGTCCTTTTGAACTTTTGAATCACTATTGTAATTTCTGAGTACGAGCTACAGCTCGGTGTTTGTTTTTGTAAGCCAGTTTTGGCATGACATTAGACTTTTGATTATGAATAAAGGCAAGCAGATTTGGATCTAATTCTGAGTTTCTAAGGGAGCTATAGCTCTCAGGTTAGGGCCCAACCTGAGAGCAATAGACCTCCTCTGTTTTGTAGTGTTATTTGCCTTTCGTTCCAGCACTTTGTTTCTTTACTTTGACATGCAATTCGAAATTACAGTCTGCTGATTTAGTTTTTATGTGATTGAGTAGGATTAGCTTATGGTTAAATTGCTTTCAGTTGCTTAGCTTAGAATAGGAGGATTGTAATTCATTGGAGCTCCAGAAAAGGTTGATAGGACCTCACTGCCATCTCTGTTTAGAGATTGGGGTGCAGTCTGTACCAACCACCAAAAAAACGCAGTCTTTTTACTTTCATGCAAGCTGCAACACAGTCACTTTAGTCGTAGATCCATCCATGCACTCTGATCTTAAGCACTACTTCTTCATTCCAGCTCCATGCACGACTTCTCTTCACGATTTACATTGCTGTTCATTGATTTAATAGCACAGGTAGCACAGTTTGATGAATTCTCATTTTTGGTGCAAGACATAAGCAATTTGTTTTATTTACACTGCTCAACATCATTCCATTTCCTTCCTCTTCTTCTCAACCACGCCTAAAACCACCTACTTGACCTCTGTTTAGCTCGTTTACCTTCCAACTCTTCCCTTATTCCTGTAGCTCCATTTTCTTGACCTTTCGTTGCTCCCATCCTTCCATCCACCAACCAACTTCATGCACTCTTTCTCCATCTTATTTCTCTGCCCCTGAGCTATCAAAAACTCCATCTCCATCTTACCTATCCTCCCATACCACTCCATCACTTCACCATCACCCAAAACTCCCACGGTAGGACATCCTGTAGAAGTTAGCAGACTTCCTGTAGAATTCCTGAGTTTCCTGTAGGATCCCCTGCAGACATCCTGTAGAAGCCTGCAAACTCGGTTGCCGAGCACCTGAACGTTGTGGACTTCTGTGGACTGATGCTAGGGATCCCCTGGGACCTCTCCTAGCCCCCCTGACCTTTCCCAAGCTTTCCTTCCCTTCAAACCACTCCTGCACAGTCAAACCCTAATCAAAAGCACCATCATAATAACTCCAACCACTTAAGGAAAAAATACAAAAACATGTCTTTTCAGATGCAAGTAGCTTAGATTCATGCATTTCAACTCACTAGAAGTAATGGCATCATTGGTAGAAGTTTCATTCACATTTTTGCATTGTAAGGGTCAAGCTAGTCAAATTAGGGTTTACTAGGGTTTCCATGCTTTATTGGCTTTCAGTTTCTTTTTGCAAAGTAGGTTAACTTCCTTCGAGATAGCTTTCGTCCATCACTCATAAAGCTTCTTCTGAGAGCATATAGAAGTTGGCTTGAGCCCTAGCGGACTTGTGCCAGCTGACCAAGTGACAACTGCGATAAGAGCTAGTACTTGTGCATACAACATCGTCGCTTCCAAGTTTGTATGAACTACCGGGTTGATAAAATTAGAGATAGGAAGCTCCAGGAGTTGTAGCATTATTGCTACAATACTGGAGCCCACCACAAGGCAGCTCTGAAATTAATTCCGCGAAAACCAATGACTTCTTAGATTTGGCTGACAACAACTCGAGATCAATTTCTTGCAAAATAACAATCCATTGATTATACTTTCCCCCGATAACTCGCCTACTGAGGACAAACTGAAAAGGATTGACAACCGCTAAGATGAATGTTTTGCGTAGCAGAATGTAATGACAAAGACGCTAGACAGCATGGATAGCTGCCAAGGCTAACTTCTCGATAGGAGAATAACATAGCTCAGGTCCTACTAAGCCTCGACTCAAGTAGTAAGTTACATGCTCACTGAGAGCATCATCCTCCTGAACCAGAACCATACCAATGGTTGATTCTTCCACAGCGTGATACAAAAGGAAATATCTGCCATAATCTGGTGGAATCAACAATGGAGCAGATATTAATGCTTGTTTCAAAGCATCAAAATATTGTTGCACGAAGTCATCCCATAAAAATGGAACTCCTTTCTTAAGAAAATGCATAAATCCTTTGGTAATCTCGGCATAATTTGCTATAAATCTTCTCAAGAAATTTTCCTTTTCTTGGAGACTTTGAAGTTGACGAATGGAAGACGGAGGAGGCAACTGAATTATTGCCTCAAACTTGAAAGGATCAACTCGAATCCCTTTAGTCGATATGATGAATCCTAACAGCTAACCAGATGTGACCGTAAAAACACACTTATTTGGATTCAACCGGATTTTATAAAAACGACATCTCTCAAAAACTAACCAAAGGTGGATAGGATGATCGATTCTCTTTCGAGAATGAGCCGTTAAGTCATCCAAGTATGCTTCGATAACATGTTTGATATCGTGGAAAGCATAGGATATGGCCTAGTGAAAAGTAGCTCCAAAATTTTTAATACCGAAAGGCATCTTCTTGTATGCAAACATGCCCCAGGGACAAATAAAGGTTGTCTTGTGTTGGTCCTCTAGACGGATAGTAATTTGATTGTAACCAAAGAATCTGTCCATGAACAAAAAAATTTCATTACCCGCACATTCATCAACAATTTGATCAATAAAAGGTGTAGGGTAATTGTCTTTTGGACAAGCTTTATTCAAATCCCTAAAGTCGATACATACGCGGATCGTTCCTTGCTTTTTATCTACCGGGACTGGATTGGAAACCCACTCTATTAGAGGAACGGGGTATATGAAACCTGCCTTACGCAGCTTTTCAACTTCAGCTTTAATAGTTGCTACTTTCTAAGGATTGACCGGTTGAAGCTTCTGATGAATAGGTGTGGTGTTTTTGTACGTCTTGATCTCATGTTGGACTATAGATGGATCAATTCCAGGCATTTCCTCATAAGACCAAGCGAACATATCTTGAAACTCTTTAAAGAGGTTGGTGTAAATTTGAATTTCTTCAGTGGAACAATTGGCTCCGATGAAGACATTTTCTATAACATTAAGATTCCTAGAGATGTTTATAGGTACAGTTCTTTAGAACACCGACATATTACCTTCAGCTGATAATTGTGTTGGAGCCAAAGGGCTTGAAACTCTACAAACATCGCTGGTAAGCAGATTGGAGAACCTATATTCAACTTCATGCAATGAAGGAAGAAAATATGAACGATGATGTAAATCTTCCCATGGTCGATCCAAACCCATCATAGCTCCAAGATTGCTTCTTCAAATGGTAAAACTGTATCCAAGCAATCAAGAGCTGAAGTAGAGTTGAGGGTCCAAGCTGGAGCCACATTGCCATCTAACTCCTCTTCTAAAAAAGGAGTGGGATGGTTGTCTGTAGAGTTAACAATAGATTGATAGCTAAGTTCAACTGCAGACATGGGAAATTCCATTCCACCAACCTACCTTCCATCTAATGTGGTGGTAGATGAAGGTAAGGTCCAAGGGTCTAAAAAATAATGAGTTCAAAAGAACTCTTTCCGTGAAGGCCCCCTGGAGGATGAAATTGCATTAATTCTAGCTGTAGGAGTAGGAAGGTCAAATACACCCATTAATCAAGAGTACATCCCAACTCCTAAATTCTCAATAGTTTGACGGGGATTATCCACCAATGGAACGATAGAATCCGAAGTTGCGTGGGAGTCACCTGGAGAATAATCTAACTGATCAATTTTAACAATTCTCCCCTCATGAGGAAAACAGAGGATGTGGAATAAAGATGAAAATATGGCATCCATCTCATAAATCCAATTCCTTCCTAAGAGGAGGTTATAATCCTGGTTGGCATCAACAATTTTCCACCTCAATGTTTACGACCTTTCCCCCAACGCATATAGGAAAGGCCGAGATAATTCTATGTGGCCTATGAGAATGTCCATCAAATTCTGTCAAGAGAGTCATTGACAAAACAGCTGAAGGTGATCCAATGGTCTTCCAACATGACATAGACATTACGCATGTGGAATCTCCTTCATCTATAATTGCTCGAAAAATATTGGTTTTTCGGTAAGTGGACTTTATCTGGAAGACCATATGGTGAGGAAGTCTCTTTTTGACATTCAACATATCAAAAGTAGCACTAAAGAATTCTTTGGATATACTACACCGATTCCCGAAAGCAAAGCACTTCTCTGAGTAGGACACAACTGAAGTACCTCCAAAGAAAACATAGCACAATGAATTTGAGAAAGATCTTCTACAATCGATTATTTCTGGGCTGCCCTAGCATTAGGGTTAATAGTCGAGCACTTTGTGGAACCTTTTAGTATCATAGGTATAAACTTAGCAGAGGGTCGCTCAATATGAAGTGGGTCTATGGTTTTGGGAATATATTTAGCCTTACATGTTTTTATTTCACCATAATCGCATGCTCGCGTAGCAACGTTGACATGAGAGTTCATCATATAAACATTTGAGGAATTTTCCCCTTCTTGGTTGCCCCCTGTGGAGGTACCAATGTTCGAATTCGTGTTAGCAAGTAATTGTTGCCTTGGGGAAAAGGGTTAGTCAGAACAACTTGGGAGCTAGAGGACCCCTGCTGCACTAATAATATTTGAGCATCTTGTATCTTAGGGAAGAGGTGAGTCAAATGATCTCCATTACATAACTTGCATGGAAATTTAACCTTTTTCTTGGACTCTTTTCTACCCTCACCGGCGTTGTCACCGGGTTTGTTCACATTGCCTTTCCCTTCCTAGTTCTTCTTCTTACCTCATCCCTTCCTCTTCCCATTGGATTGTTGATTTCCTTTGGGGTTAGAGGCTTGGATGATGTTTATAGAGGTAGGTTGGGAAGGTGCAAGTGTAGACGGTGCTGCTTGGTTAGAAGAAGCAGTTTGTAGAAACAAATGCAGCAATTGATTCAAAAGGTTCACAATATCCGCATCATTTGATCCAACTATACCATCGGCATGAGGGCCTGGCTTTGGTTTGGCTAAATTGACCTTAGATCTAGGAGCATCAGGTAGGATTTTTTGAAGAGTTATAGACTGAGAATATATCAGTTCTAATTGCTAGGCTCGAAAAATAGCTTGCTCTTCCGAATAAACATCAGAAAGAGAAACATCCTTTGAGATCTCAGGTTGTAATGATTTGAGAAAACATTCAAGAAGGAACTCTGGTGGAATTTCATCTTTGATAAGCCTTTTTCTCATTCTCCATTCCTGGATGTGATTTGAAATGTGAGTTGTGGTGTCTTGTTGAAAGTAAGCTAGAAGTTCAGTTCCGGCTTCATAGCGGACAGACAATTGAAAATGGTTCAAAAAGATATTTTCCAAATCAATGAAAGAAGTATAGGTTCCCCCTGGCAACTCTATATACCATTTGGCCACATTTCCAGTTAGGGTGTGCTAAAATAACCTAAACCTAATCGAATCATCTACCAGGGAGTTGGATGAGCACCATAAGTGAAATGCGGTCACATGGTCTCCCAGGTCTTCACCACTCTTCCCTTCGAACTTTGGAATATCCGAGGGAAGTTTAGTTGGGACCGGAGGCCAAGCTAGATTGTACCGAATTGGATCATTTGTCAATTTAGTTAAGTCTGGCAAATTAAGTATGGCCAGAAAAGGAAGTCGTGGGGGACCTTAGGAATTCCACCAAGAGTGGGCGGGGTTCCCAAAGGTCTGAAAAGAATGACCTGGATTTTGAAAGGCACCAGGTTTCTTGAAGTAACTCGTAGAGCCCACTGAACCAAAAGGTGATCCTTGTGGTCCAACAAAATTTGGAGTTTCACCAACTCCTGCCGAAAATCCTCCGTAACCAGTGAAGTTACCCCGTAACGAAGTACTGAAAGGAGCTGACAACCCCTGATAAGGGTTCCATGCATTAGCAAAGGGTGGAAAACTTTGAAACGAATTGACCGAAGAATAAAAAACATTCCCTTGTTGGCTGAAAAATTGATTCTCAACTCCTATCCCACTAACCACAAGGTTTGTCCAACTCTGGAAAGGGTTACTACCTTGACTTGTAAAAGGAAAAGGCATTGACCCTACTGTCGGATTGGAATGTGTTATATGACCACTTCCAAATGGGAAACCGTGAAAAGAAGTCGATCCACTCATCATGGATGTAAATGCAGTTGATGGTATGTCCAAAGGAACTGAAGGAATACCTTGAGACGACATTCCAAAAGGGAAGAATAAAAAACTGGATGCGGTAGCTTGAGAACTTCCACTCGTTGACAGAATGGAAGTAGACCCAAATATATTCGTGTTGGGAGTAATAGAAGGGATGGAAATAGTTCCTCCCCCTTGTACAGATATGGGATTCTGTATGCTTACAACACTCGTCATAGATGCCATGCTTCCAGCAGTGGTCATGGAAGGAATAGATGTATGTAAACTTGGGCTTGAAGGCCTATGAGTCTGAGTTCCAACGTATAACAAAACTTTTGGATGGTCAAGAGGGAGAGGAGAATTCGGAGCCATAACTGACTCTGAAAGTTCTTCTACTTCGATACTATCTTCTGACTGGAAGAGTACTCAAGAAATAACTAGTGTGTTCCTCTCTAACTCTGTACTGGTACCAAGTCTATCTTGTGAACTAATGCCCCCAAGAAGATGATCAATCTCCGATGCGCCTGTTGCCACTAGTTGATAACCATTGGTAGAATCACTCCTACGCCTTCTAGGAGAAGGCTTCGGACTCGTAGGTGATAGCCCACGAAGTCTCCTAGACTGTCGAGATGGTTGGTCAACCACTTTGAATTATTTAAGAGATCTACTTAAAGACTCAAAAAAAATTAATAAAGCTAGGCCAACTAGGAGCACAGAAAACTCACTGAAATGTCCCTAAAGATATCAGTAATCAAACAACTCTCAAGTATTTATGCTCTAGGTGATTAGGATTAGACACCAAAATACAAGAAAGTTAATAACAAGGGCCTTCTGAAAATAGACTGGGGTAATTACGCATAGGCCTACTAGTGAAGGTATCAGAGGTAGCTACGTTGACCTCTAGACAATAGCCTTTTTCGGTGCAAGCCCCAAAGCTTCGCAAGGGTGCCCTCCAAAAGTACCGTTGAATGTGATACAACATCAACCTCAGGTGCCATGGGTTTCTCGTCCACAGCCACCTGTGTGGTTCCTAGGATAGGCAACTCTGGTCACCAACTCCTACCAGAAGCCAGGTAGAACAGTCATGAGGTAGGATCCAACAAGTAAGAGAGGGGGTATCTCTCGTCCTTATCTTCACTAACCCTCATGCTTTTTTCCCAATCACTGAGATTTCTCGGTCTCCCTAACGCTATTGGATTTTGCTCATTAATCAAAATTCTTTGTTTTGTAATTTAGAGTGGCCTTGGAGAGTTAACTCTCCTCTCACCTAATCCAAGGCCCTTATAAACCTAAACTTGTTGGTGTATTCTGATGACAATACAAAAGTTCTAGTTTATTTTAATTAAGCGCTTGATTTTAATGGTTGTTCTTTTAAGTCAAGGGTATAGATGGAAGTGAAACCAATGGTGTTTGTATGACGCAAAAGAAATCAATGAACTAACTATATGAATGCAATCATTTGTTCTTTGATGAAAAGAGATCTCTACGTGGGTTCTACGAAACTTCTATAAAGTAAAATACTTTTTCTTTTCTTTTCTTGACATGCAAAAACTAAAAAGACTATAAATGCTTTAACAATGCAAACTACCCTAATGCAAGGTATAATGAAGATGCAAGACCCTAAATCACTCTAAAAAAACGAAAGCAATTGTTTATAACTATTAATGAGCCAACTTAAGTATTGAAGAGGATACAAATTTTGAATAAAAAATTCTCTCCAAACAAGAAGGACAAATCGTAAAAGATTGCAATTCACTTTCAAAAAATCAAAAGAAACCAAACTCAAAGTTGGAAAAAGAAAAAAAAAACAATTTTTTTTGAGATCTCTTCTTTTTCAAGAAACAACCAAAACAACTTTTTGAAATTACTCAAAATGCTACTAAAACTCAAAGATCGAAAAAAAGAGCACAAGGAGTCTTTGCAAGTTACAAACTTGAAAATGAATGAAAACTTGAGTAGAAATGCTTCAACTTGTACTAAATGGCCCAAACAGTAGCAAAGAGCTTGACAAACTAACCAAGAAGCTAGGAAAGAGATACTTTCAAATTCGTTAAAAAGACTTTCAAAAAGCAAGAAAATCTATAAGGCCACAAAAATAAAGGAAAGCGAAGCAAGTAGATTAAAAATCGAGCTTGACACTGAAACTGAAAACAATCTCCTGTTCTGGATAACCAGAACAATCAAGAACTTCTGAACGAAGTCTTGTGTGCCAAAACAACAACTACAAACTCGCTCAAAAAGAAAACCTAGGCCAAATCTTTTCAATGAGGAAGAGACTTCGAAACAGTAAGCTTGCAGAATAAAAAAATTCTTCAGACAAAAATTGATCACTTAGAGACTAAGAAGACCAGGCAACAAATCTTTTTGGATAGAGAAATTTGAAAAAACAATGCAAAAAATGGTATACAAGACTGTGTTCAAGCACAGGGGTGTGTACACGCGCTTCTGATAAAGGAAACTCATGTATACGTGGGTTCACTTCATAGAAACAAGCGTGTGTCTGCTACTAAAACAGAGTAAAAGGAATATACAAAGCTTTGCAAGAAAATTAAAAAACAAAGCCAGATAAAAAAGATCAGACTTAAGGTTTGATACTCTAGTAGACCAAATAAGACTGTAATAGCAAGAAAACCAAATACTGAGCCCTGATTGACATTGAACAACCCAAACTAGAAATAGCAAGATTGTTATCCCTAGGGGAGTTGCCAATTCTGTTACAGGAATAAGTACCCTAGGGCTTTGGGTTAGAACCCCAACAGATCAGAAGCAGACTACAACAAGAAACACTCATACAACTCAGGAAAAATGCTTTTATAAACAAACTATGTAAGAGCAACCATACCCAGATTTCCTTCGTTCGAGTAGGTCCCGTAGGGTTCAGACCCTCTACAACTCCAGATGTTCTTTAGACCTGAAAATCATTCAATTCGAACATACATAGTAGTGTAGAAGTAAATCATATTCATGAAATTTGACTTTATACCATATAAGCAAATGATTAGTTATACATCAAAAAAACATTTATACATGAATTACAACATAATTTTATGCATAATCAAATTTAATTTTGGAAACAAGACAACAGTTCTTTTATTGCAGTAAGCTATAAATCACATGGAGAGAATTCACCTGAGTCTTCTTCTTCCAGATCCAAGTGGAACCGTCCTCCAGATTCGTCCTATCCTAGCCTTCAACAATATTCTTCCATAACCAACACCATGATATCTCAAGCAAGAGGGAGAATATCTATAATCAAGGAAACAAGGGTTTCCAAGAACTTGGGGAAGTGCATGAGGCACAGGGATTCATCAGACTCAGTTAGGGATAATCTCAGTATAATAACTATATCTATTCTCCTCCTTTAGGCCTTCCCATAGAAGTCTATCTATAC
This sequence comes from Pinus tabuliformis, assembly GCA_031772625.1. Classification (NCBI taxonomy): domain Eukaryota; kingdom Viridiplantae; phylum Streptophyta; class Pinopsida; order Pinales; family Pinaceae; genus Pinus; species Pinus tabuliformis. Next base: position 671,622,533 of record CM062809.1, on the reverse strand, counting down.
TTCTCCCAATTAGTTTTTTAGCTGGGAAATAGTTGGGCCATGGGAAATAGGAGGTAATCAACAGGTAAAACTTGTAAACTATGCCCATAATTAAGGAAATTTAATTTTTTTAAGTGTTTTAACACATATACGTAGGTTGGTTTTTGACTAACCCGTGTGTACATGCTTTTATCTTAGGGAAAAGTAGCATACAAGGAATAAAACAATGTTTTTAATATATTTGGACCAAGTCTCGAAGGAGGGGTTTCCCTAGGACATAAACCAAGCATCACAAATACCAAGGGTGATAAATGGTGCTATAACAACAACATTGTTACTGATTGACTCAACAACCGAAACCATCAAAATAGGGCCACCTTTCTTTTCAACGGCCTACATGGCCTATTCTTCTGCTAGGATTAAAAGATATTGTTTGTAATTAGGCTAATAATACATTTTCAGATTGATAGCGATTTTGTAAAGCAGTTTTGTAATTTTATTTATAAATACTTCATTGTTTGAAGTATTAAGGTTGATTTCCGAATGTAATTTCCTTCTGCATATTGTAATTTTCAAAGTACTGGAGCATCAATAATACAGGGACCTTTCACAGGATTCATGTGGTGTACTAAATGGTGATGTGTCTCTTCTGTCTATTTGTTTAAACGTTGTTTTTCCTTTTCTCTGTTATTCTAAAAATATGAATTTATCAACAGAAATTGTGATAAATAGGATTCGTTATTTAGAGTGCCCTATTTTTTCTGTTGTTAATTTTAATGTTTTCCACTAAAGTCAGATCAAGGAATTCTTAATTTCTCCTTGGTTTCTACTCAACCTCACATTTCTACTATTCCACAATTTCATTTAATTTTTGAAAAGATCCACTTAGTGCAACCTAGCTTGCCGTGTGAGAACTCCTCTAAAAATTGATGCAAAAATCCAGTTTAGTTTATAGACTCCATAGCCCAATGTAATTATAACACTCAAATTAACAAAACCAATAAAAAAAAACGAACAAGTACAATCATAGCTAGTGTAAAATTTTACACTAAACAAAGCTAAATTAAACAAAGAGATCCCTCTCTGAAGCTAGTAGGGCTAGATCCCAGCTTCCAAAGTGGTTTTGATTTTGTCCTATGTTTCTACTTCCTCAATCTCAAAAATACATAACGACAACATGATCTATTGTTTATGGCTCTTCCAAGTCAAAGTTTAAAGATAATGTCTCACTAGAGGGTATTAAGAGCCATCCTCTAGTGTTATTGAGTTTCATGTTCCCTTGAGAGGTGTCATGAAAATATCCTCTAGAAATTATAGAATTGTATTATAAAGGTATGATAGTGCGAGTATGTCTTCACTTTAGTGGGGTGTATAATAAGTTAATGCTTTCCTTGAACATGTAGAAAGTATTGCAGATGTTTGGAGGTTTATTTTGGAATGCACCATGGTTTTGAGCTAGCGAAATGAACCAGATCACCTCTACAACCAAACTTTTGTCCTCTTCCGTTGTAGTTTAGTCCATTCATTTAGTGCCTCATTTTACATATGCTATGAGTGATAATCCATATCTCATTGGTGAGATGATAATGAATAAAAAGGTGATTTCTGTTGAATTTCCATGACCTTGGGTCTAGGTTAGAGTCTTAAAATCATAGATGCTACCAAACCAAGAATCTCAACCATAAACTACTTTGCACAGTGGAAATATAAAGCAGTAAATCACAAGTTTCACAATATACATAGTTTTAAACAAATATACACAATATGTACAATCATCAATCTTCGTTATATTAAACCCAGTCTGAATAATACAACAATTTATGATATACAAGATACAATGACAAACGTTGTTGCATCTTCTATGTCGTATCTTGTCTTGTCAGTCCTTCGATCCCGTTCTGATCACTAGTAGTGACTTAGTCCATCAAGGAATATACACATCGAGAATTCAAGAGGGCTATCTCCTATCATTGTTTCAAGTCACGTCTGCTACAACAAACACGGGCTTATCAACTACTCTATGGGTAGGCCTAATTCCTGAGCTCCAATCTTCCAAGCTAGCAGCAACTTTCATCCATCAAAGTGCTGCACTTTGGCACCAAAACTTCACCCAATCTCAAACCAACAAATACCTTCTTGTCCACTGCTCTAGGGCTACTTTGCATATCCAACTCGATGCCCTCCAACCAACTCTATGACTCCCACTACTTCACTATTGAATCTACTCCTAGGAAGACACCTTCCCTCCCTGAATGTCTTCTAATTGGCTCCAGCAGTATTCTTGACAATCTGATCCAAACTAGTCAAATACTTTGACCCAATACACCTCCAAAGAACTGTTGTTCACCTTGCTGCAATGCTGTCACTACATCATTGGTTAGGGAATTGTTGGCTTAGTGGGTCTTGACCTAGGTTCAGAGTTAATTGTTCCAAAAAAAACCCTACACTACATATGTTGCAAACATAAATAACAACATTAAACTTATAAACACATGAATTTATTCAACAGTCTTTTTTTATTGATCTTCAATATGAGGTTACAGACTCAAAATTTCCCTACGCACTCAGCTGCAGAGCCTTTCCCTCCTCTAATACTCACTTCTTTGCCTTATCTTTCTAAGACTCCATTCGTTCTTCCCTGTCCACCTTACCTTAGACTCCCTAAGGCACACCTATTTATTTTACATACAATCCCATGGTCTGCAAAGCATGGGCGGATCTCTAGACTGACTTAACTTTACATAAACAAGGGTTAAAACCCTTTTTGACTCCTAACCACCTACATGCTCTACATCCACAAATCACTGCCCTCCAACCAGCTCTATGACACCCACTACTTCACTATTGAATCTACTCCTAGGAAGAGACCTTCCCTCCCCGAACTATCTTTTAATTGGCTCCAACAGGATGCTCAACAATCTGATCCAAACTGGTCAAATACTTTGACCCAATACGAGGGAAAATTTTAAGAACCACCCTAAATTTATATATATATAATAAATGGGCTAATCCCCATGATACATAGGAAAAATGGGAGGCAATTTTATCAATAATATAATATGTATATATAATTTTTTTGGTGAATCTCTCACCAAATTATATTATCTTGTACAATGATGGAGAATCTTTCATTGAATTATAAAATCTTGTCAGACCTTGGAAAATATTTTACTGAATAAAAAAGAATTCTGAAGTCTTGGCAAATGTTTTGTTAAAGTATGAAACCATATATGATAATAAGAAAACATATTCATTAAACTGTAATATACTAAAATACATGTTTGGAAAAAGAAACATAATTTTCTCTTCCTACAAATAATGTTCCAAATTTCAGTGGCCGTGTTTGTCAAGGTTCTTACAATAGACTCTCTCATATCCTTCTATTAGTTTTGATAATATTCTACAACAAAGTTCTTGTAGGTGTTGATATTGACAACGAGTTTTGTTAAGGTAGGAGAGATTAATGTTTTCTCTACAACTTTTGTCAAGCCACCACTTTTTTCAAATTATCAAATTTCTTTCTTATTCCATAGACTCCGACTGTGAGATAAAAAAAAACACATCAAGTTTGTTTACCCCAACACGCCAATAAGTAGCAAGCCCCAACTACATTATATAAGAAAGTATTAGGTATCGCAAGGGCTTGAAGGGGATCTAATTGAAAGAAGTGACCATTGTGAGAATCCTTCCAATCAATATATGAATATATAAATGTAGATTTATTATTATTTTAATTGGAAATATTCAATTAAATAATAAAATTTAATTACGTCTCTCCCAATCTAAATTGCTTATTAGCATAATTCACTACCCTCGTAGGTCTCATGTTTTTTAACGTCGTTGTAACATGTAGATTAATTTCCTTTTTGGTGAACAATCTCCACTTTTAGGAAAATATGGTGCAGTGGCTCCAACCCCTACAGATCATTAGGAAAAACTAAGAATAGCATAGAAGATGAAAGGTTGTACAAACCAACTTATTTTTCAAACAACTAATCCAACATCAGTACCTAAAATTTTTCATGAAGATATAATATTGAGAATGTTTGAAAATGGTGAGAAATATTCTACGAGGGTGATGCGGAAAGAGTGATAAGGTTTCATTGTTTTGAATTTTTTTGTTAAATCAGAAAAAGTTAAAAGCCAATATTAATGGAGATATTGCTATTTTTTTACTAAATTTTGTGAAGTGACTAAATGTAGCTTTAACCATTCACCTTAATATGTTTCTACAATATAATTTCCTAAGACTATTTAATATCTTCATTATCATAAAAACCAACCTATATCCATCTTAACTCCACATCTACCACTCTTAGGGGGATGAAATCTATTTATCCCTCTGAGCACTTGGTAGACCCAGAATTAAGATGGATCTAAGATGATAGAATTTCCCCTTTAAATAGTCTATGCTCACATGAAGACCATGGTATTACCATGGGTCAATACCATGTGTTATCATAAACCTGGAGCTTAAAAAATTACTATTAGTAATTTATAAAAATTAATAAAATTAATAATTGATTTTTATTTTATTTTCTATTTTAACCAAGTTAAAATGTTAACATACATTAAATTACAACATCCATTTTTACTCTTGATCCACCAAGCCTCGAGAAATATTTTTTCACTCTATGCTAGTTTTCATATCACGATATTTGGTACCTCTTGGGGCTTAGTAGATCCAGAGTAAAGATGGACCTATGTTAGTCAATTCCCCCATTTAAATAGGCGACATTCCATGTGAATACCATGGGTTAATACCATGTGCCATTTTTATTTTTATTAATACTAATATTAGGTTTAATAATGTTTTTTTGCATGGTACTAATAATAATCTATTCTATGGTATTTGGCCCATAGTATTTTGCCCATAGGTTTCACCTAAATATAACACATTTTTTTAGTGTTCGTAAATATAAGGTGACTTATGGAGTAAATATAAAAAAATATTTTATTTGTTTACCATACCTCTCGTTTATTTATATTTTTATTAATTTACCATACCTCTTTTACAAATATGGTATTTGGCGCATAAGATTCACTTAAATAAAACCTCTTTTTTTAGCCTTCATAAATAGAAAGAGGGTTATGGAATAAATATAAAAAGAGGTTTTATTTATTTACCATACCTCCACTTTATTTTTATTTTTATTTGTTTACACCCTTGCATGTATATAAGGTAACTTATGGAGTAAATATAAAAAATGTTATACTTATTTACCATACCTCTCATTTATTTATATTTTTATTAATTTACCATACATATTTTATAAATATGGTATTTGGCCCATAGGATTCACTTAAATAAAACATATTCTTGAAAATTAGGGTGAATGGAAGGTTGTAACTCCTAATTTAAAGGGCTAAATTTACCTTTTTTACCTTCTCCCTTAAAATAAGGTGGGCTATTTAAGGAGATTTGTAAAAATGTACTATGATACAAAATATTCACCCACTAAAAGTCTAAAACCCCTTAATTTCACCAAAGGGCGAACATTCGCCCCTAAAATTTTCTATGCCCAATACACCTCAAAAACATTGTTGTTCACCTTGCTGCACTATTGTCACTACATCATTGGTTAGGGCATTGTTGGCTTAGTGGGTCCTGACCCAGGTTCAAAGTTAATTGTGCCAAACAAAACCCTACATGACTGGCCCTTTCGGCATCAACCCGCGTAGCACAGATTGAAGTCTCACCCAAAGTAGTATGGGGGATGTTGGAACCATGTTTTCACATCCAGAGATTAGTGTGATGTCTTTTAATAGCCTAGATCTGCCTTCGCGCAAACCTATGAGATCCTAGGGCTCAGTACTGTAACTTCCTTCAAACGACCCCTAGACCTCCAGGAAGGTCTACGATTGGATTTTATGGGCCTTTAACATATGAGTTATCTACTTATGCACACCATAGAATAGCATGAGATGTGAATTCACACAGACCTACTTCAGTGCTTAATAAATGTAACAAAATGTATTATAATCTTCGCATAAATACTTAACCTACATTGTGTTCAGTTCATAAGATTTATCCAATAGAGTTGTGCATCAATACATCATTATTTCATAAAGACATTATTTTCATCACAACATACATCACAAAATTAAATAAAAACATTAAATAGATAAACACATGAGTTTATTCATCAGTCTTCTTTATTGATCTTCAATATGAGGTTACAGACTCAAAAATCCCTGCACACTCAGCTGCAGGGGTCCACACACTCAACTGTGGACACTACTCGAGGCCTTTGCACACTCAGCTGCAGAGCCTTTCCCTCCTCTAAGACTCGCTTCTCTACGCTATCTTTCTAAGACTCCATCTATTCTTCCCCATCCACCTTACCTTAGACTCTCTAAGGCACACCTATTTATAGTCTTTTACATACAATCCCATGGTTTGCGGACTATGGGTGGATCTTAGGACCTACTTAGCTTTACATAAACAAGGGTTAAAATCCTTTTTGACTCCTAACCACCTACGCACTCTGCATCCACAAATCGTGGAGACTTTACATCTTTTTACAACATTTGCATAAAAACTTGGGGTTTTAACCCCAAAACTGACCTAGGGGACCCCATCCCAGTAGGCACCCAACACAAAGGTCGTGACTCACCCTCGAGTCACTCAGTTGGTGCAATGATATTGCTATAAAGTTCCCCTAGCTCCACTTTCACTACTGCGACTTCGACAGCACTCTACGAAGCTTCATGCTTGACTTCTTCTACGAGATGTTCCGTAGCTAGTCCTTCCGTGCCCAGCTTCATCATTTGATGGGTCTTCTGTAATCCCGCCAACTTCTCCTGAATGTTGGTTGTTACTTGGTAAGCCTCATCTAACCAAGGTCCCAAACTGACCTTAAGCACGACCTCCTTCCTCTGAGCTACTTCTACCTGTGCGCAGAGTTGTTTCCCCTCGTGCAACTTGGTGAGGCGCTGCTTTGGAGAAATTGAACACTTCATTGACATAACCTCATCATACTATCGTTGGAGCTCACGAACCTCTGTATTGAGCATCTCTAGGATTGGGTCCTCCTACAAAGTCGCGACCAATTCCATCGCTTGCTCGAATAATGCTGAGCAGTCAGCGACTGCAGCATCCAACGTGGTCATTCCTTCTTTGATAGTAGCTCGACGTTATTCCCTGACCTCGGGTGGAGTCGAAGGCTAGAGTTTGAGATGCAACTCCATTATTTCCATGTTGAGTTCAAATTGAAATCTTCCAACCTCTATCTTTGCATTGCGGAGGCCTACAACTAATTTCCAGATTTTAATCTCTGGCTATGCATCCTCTGAAATGTGCAGCTATGGTATTGTTCTACATCCTTATGCTACCATGGCCTCCAAACTAGAACTCTGCGCCTGCAACATTTATTTTTCCTTCAATTCCTATGTTTTCTTGGAAAACATTTGTTCATTGTTCACCTGGTATTCGCAGATCAAATTGAGAGTGCGCTGCTCCCAAGCTCTCAATTCCTGCGCTACTCCCACCTGCAGCACATGAATAACTTCATTGGGGAGCACTACAATATTTAGCGCGTTGTCCTTCAAGTTACTTAAGATAATCTGGTCATCGGCTGATTCTTATCTTAGGGACTATTCTGGTAAAGTAACTATGCGAAGGTCCAATGCCCTGGCCAATTCTGCAGCCTGACTCATCCCTAGGGCCAGGCTCACTTGTGCCACGCTCACTTGATCTGCGCCCACCTATATCCTACTAGTTTGGATCTGCAACTCACGCAGATCCTTCTAGATGCTCCCCAATGTTTGCATATATTGTTGCTCGAACTACTGCAACACTTTAGTGGTGGTGCCCCTTACTTTGTCACCGATCTCATCTAGATCGCCCTCTGTTAAGACCATGGGATCAGCTTGTGCCTTGTCCAACTTTTTCTTCTTTCAGGGACCCTCCCGTTGTTCTTGTCTGCGATTTCATAACTGAAATGGGGATGTTTTCCCCTCGTTTCCTCAGTCGCCCAGTTCAAATTGTTCTTCCTCCTCTGTCACAGGTGAAGGGGACTTACTGCTTCTCTGTGATTTGTGCTTCTCCTGCTCAGCCTACTCCTTAGCAGTGCACTCCTATTCCATCCAAGCCTTCTCTTCAGCTTCCTTCTTTAGCTACGTGGCCAATTTTTGCACCACTTGTTTTGCTACATCCTTTGTTTTCTTTTCAACCGAGCTCCCTGCACTCTTGCTGGTACCTGTACCCAAGTCTAATGGGGCATGCCACTATACTGACCAGCGCTTGATAACCTCTTGGATGTCATCATTCATGACCAAATATGGTAAATTCAACCATTTCCATTATGAGCCCTTCCATTCCTGAAAATAGACGCGTTGGAAATTTGCCTTAAACGCGGCATACATGGACAACTTCTCGTACAAGGTCGGGGACAACCTTGGACCCTAGTTGATGGCCATGTGAAGGCTCACTTCCATCAAAACCCAAAATGTTTTCATTTCAGTGACCCTCGCAGGGTCCTTTGTGGCCCAGAGCGAGGCGAACTGCACATCCTCCATCAATCCTTCTTTCAACAGAGGAAACTGACTGTCCTCCAGCAGCTCCCATGCGACCAGCACGATGGAGAAAAACAACCACGTGTAGTGGAAGGGCTTGGTATCATCCTGGACCTCGTGGAAATTCATGAGGAATTCGTTGCATAGGTACCTTGACCAGTTAAACTGCACACCCTTCATGCATTGTGTAGCTAACGATACCACAGGCGTCAGAACCTCATCTACGCGACACTTCCTCATTACCTTTCATGCCAGGATTTGGGTGGAAATATGCACCGTGGGGTCGTTAATAGAAGTGATTGAGTACCCTCGTGGATTTTTCACCAATGAGAATTCCTTCTTCATTTTCTTCGCCAAGTATTGTTCACCCATTTTTCAGCGAAACTCCTTGGCCAAGTTCAAACCCTCATGGGGTAGGTGCATGATTCTATGTATAAGAATGTAAGTGATGGTTATAGGCCCCCCTAGCCATAAGCACCCATCATGTACCAGGGTAAGCAATTGTCACACATAGGTCATGTTGATAGTTGTGTGGTGATAGTAGGGCACCCACAACAGGTTCAAAACACCTGAGTTTGGGTAATAAACACGCCTCATATAATTTTATGTCGTGAGGTGAAGGAACCGCTCATGGTCTGCCAAGTCCTAATTTTCCATTTTTAACAGGGGAATCCACGCGATGTGAAAACCTACGAAGGTCATATGCTCTAGCAACAGGGGTGTATGAATGAGGAACTTGTCTGAATCTGGGTCCTTGGTGATCTTCGTCTTCCCTTTCCACGAAGGGGTATATTTAGGTAACTTGGTGAGGGGCTCTACTCCTTCAGAGTCTATGTCCTCAGTGCCTTGTTCAGCTTCCAAATCGACAACCTTCTCAGGTTGCTTGTCTTTCTTTTGTTTTTGTACTACAGTGTGTTTCCTAGGCAACTCGCGCACTGGAACCAGCTTCTATTTTTCCTTCTTCAGCTTCTGGGTTTCTTGCATAGGGGTAGGCTTTAGCCTAAGTGACCTCAGCATCGTAGGCACAGGAGCCAGAGATTCCATGTTCACTACCTCTGGAACATCTCCTTCAGATGCAATAATTCCCTCAGTTCTCACAGTATTAGTAGGGCCTGGTCCTAACATGGTGTCACAAATGAATTTACGAGTTAAATCTGGTAAATTATCAAATGCAGGGCTCACGACCAAATCCTCAAATAATGAGTGATTCATAAGCAATAGACAACTTAGCTCAAAAACTCAAAGGGTACAAAGTGTTCTCTGCTGGATCGACACATGTAATTTATAAGGGATTTTGAATTCAAATCTGACTGTTCCCCCCAAAATTCATCCATTAATGTTGTTTTGGTGGAATATCTTCAAAGATTTTGTCCTTAAATGCCACCAGCCCACTCCTCTTAACCGTTTCCTTACTTTCAAATCATGAACAGTGACCCCAACGGTCATTTTCCTATTGTGTTGTGTGGCACCTCCCTTTTTAGCGCAACTCCCTTCGCGCAGCTTCTTATACTATAACTTCACCCTTTTCCACGTAGCTTGTCCGTCGTGTAGTCCTCTGATTTGGGAAATGTATTTTATAGTCCCCCACACCCTTGCAACTTCCTGGAGCACTAAGACTATTCCTCTGCCATGTAGTAATTGCACTAGATCCCCTGTATATGGCTTTAATCGACTTCCATTCACCCTTACCAGAAAAGGTTCTCCATTCAACTTCACAAGCTGAACTGTGCCTCCATTTGTAATTTATTTAATAACATATGGCCCAAGCCAGTGCATTTGAAACTTTCCTGGAAACTTAGTGAATTTAATATCATAGAATAAAACCAAATCATTTACCTTGAACGTGCGCAGCTTGATATGTCGATCATGCCATGCCTTTTCACATTCCTTTCGTACTTGTTGATGGAATCCAACCAAGAATCTATCTTCGTCAAGCTCCATCAGCTGCACGAGCCATTCTTCCAAGGCTTCATGATCTGCCATCCTTGTGAAAGTTGTTATGCATAGACTAGGCATGATATATTCCATAGGCATTACAGCTTCTAAGCCATAGACTAGTCGAAAAGGTGTCTGTCCTGTAAGATTTTTGCAAGTAGTCTTGTACACCCATAGCATTGTAGGTACGTGCACATCCAAGTCATTTCGTTGTATGTTGCAAACTTCGTCAATGCATTCTCCAAGATCTTATTAAAGTCTTCAACTGTTCCATTAGCTTGAGGATGATACGGTGTGCTCTTCTGATGATAGACCTAGAACTCTTCAGTCAACGCGTTGATCATTTCATTGAGGAAGTCCGTACCCAGATCACTCATCAATACTTTTGGGAAACCAAATCTAGTTAACACATACTCAAATAAGAAATTTGCTATTGTAGCCCCTGTATAATCCCTTACAGGTTGTGCCTCTACCCATCTGGTTAGATACTCCGTCGCGGTTATGGTATATCATGCACCTATCTTCTTTACTGGGGGCTTAATTGGCCCAACAAAATCAATTGCCCATTTTTCAAATGGTTGCAATGATATTTGAGGATTCATGGCAACTCGTCCCTCTGCGAAGGTATGCCCGTCCTTTGACATGCATCGCATGCCCTACAATATTCTTTAGAATCTTTATGCAACATAGGCCACTACAAACCTGCGTGCAAAATATTCTGCACTGTTGCTTTTCCAGCACAATGTCCTCTCGTAGCCCCTCCATGAGCTTCCGCGAGGATGTTATTTCTCTCGAAATTAGGTACATACCTTCGCAAGATCTCGTCCGCACCCATCTTATACAAATTTCCAACAATCACCGAAAAATATGTCACGCTTTCCACTAGTTCCTTCTTTTCCTGACTAGTATACCCTTCTGGAACCGTTCCTGTAGTCAAAAAGTGAGTAATATCTGCGAAATTATTATCCGCTACGTGCACTATGAAGAGCTACGCATTGAGCAATCTTTCCTTTAGATTCGTAGGCTCATCCCCTAATTCAATTTATGATAGATGGTCAGGTCCTACATTCAACCTACCTGGCTTAACAATGACCTCAAAGTCATATTCTTGAAAGAAAAACAACCATATGCATATCTTCCCCCCCAACAAAGGCTTATTGACTAGGTACTTCAAGGCAGAATGGTCTGTGAGCATCTTGAAATTTCCACCCTGTTATAGACAATTTTGTGCCTGGCAGCATCGGGCATGAATTGTCAATAATCCAAGGGATCCAAAGTCCCTAAACATGATGTTCCTACCCCTAGAGGGACAAGGTCAGCAAACCAACAGCTCTCAGATCAGTTCTCCACCTGAAAACACTCAAAAACAAGCAATCCTGAAATCAAAGCAGGTGCTCCACTAGGCTTCTGCGCTGAAACTCAACTCCTCCATGGTGTACCTGCGTTGCAAAGTAGGTAGAACAAAGGCCACCTGCGTTGAGCGAGATGGGACAAGTGGCACACTGAGTCATTGCTCTGGAATCTTCCAAAAATGACACTTGGATCAGGGATTTCGCCTTGTGATGAGTCAGAGGCTCTGTTTCTCCAAGTGGAAGCAAGGTTCTCCAAGTGGACTCAAGAACTGAAGATCAACTGAAGAGAGAGAGGACACAAGGCAGCTACACACCAATTGCAAGCTGACTCATCCTTTCTCAATTCATCTATATATTGAGCTCTCTCCTATGAGCTCAGGAGGCTGGAATTTTGTGCAAAGTAATGATATGTTGTTGGTTTCACTATAGAACTATTGGGTGATTGCTTGAAGGAGGTGAAGAGGAGAAATTCTTTCTGCTGGGAGGTGTTGCTGGATTGGGGCCTTCAATGGTTGTAACACTCTCAGAACTTTACTTCTTCCATTAATAAAATCTATTGAGGTTCTTCTATATGCACTTGTTTCAATGATGTATTGTGATAATTGTATATTTGATTTATGCTAATCCTTGAATCAGTTATGATTGCATGCTTCTTGTAGTTTCCTTCTTTGTTATTTTGCAGGATCTCATTGTAGCTGGGGCAGCAAAAGAGCAAGGAGCTGGGAGCAAGCAGCAAAGAGAAGAGTTTGGATTCGACATTAAGCGCAAGGCAACGGTTAGTGTATTTCTTCATTCTCTCTTGCTTTCATAAAGAAGTAAACCTTAAGTAGTTTTCTTTACAGTTGTTGCTGAGGTACTATCACCCTTAGAGTGGGATAGGGTCATCCGAGTCGGATACTTTTCCCTACAACAAACTGGCGACTCCGCTGGGGATCGTATCTGTTTGATTGTTTGTAGTATTTTGCTATTCATTTCCTGAACAAAAGAGTACCAAATCGAAAAGCTTTTGACTATATCAAAAGCGAAGTAGAGGGCAGCTACTCTAGCTCATTTCTGAGCATGTTCATGATTTGAAGAGCTGATCTACAAGGATCCTTGTAAGCTCTTAGTGATAGCTTTTCATCTTCCTTGTCATCCCTTAGTGTGTACTTGACTGATAGCTTCTGATTTGAGCAAAAACTGTGAATTTTTGAGAAAATTGTGACCCGGAAACTGAGAAAACGCAACTTTCGTTTTCCAAAGCAGGTAGTACACAGGCTACCTGCTTTGCAATGCAGGTCCCAAAGGGGCTACCTGCGTTGAGAGCCAGACTGGCTGTGCAGCACCTGTGTTGGCCCAATTTTGCCTTGTGCATTTGGGGTTTCCTCCCTTTTTTCTTGCCTGTTTTCACTATAGATTTTGCAGCCAGTTACCAGTCTTGTACCTGTTCTGAAACCAACCTTACTTGCCATCTTTCCACCTTTGTTATATAACGAAATTGTACTTGTTCTTTTGTATTTCTTACATCATTTACAATTTCCCATAACGAAAGTGAACTAGTCTTGCTTTGGCCTCTTAGATCTGAACCTGTGTTAGGCATTTTGCTGGTCTAAAGAGTTAGCTTGTTTGCTGTCCATAGCTGATTAGTCTTTTTACTTTCGTCATTATGGTTTGATTTCATGCATTTCCAGTGTTTAAACAAGTAAATCTTAAGGTGTCTTTTGATTTTGGACCAGCTTGTTTACTTTCGCTTGAAATTGAAATCAAAGTTATATAACAACTTTCTTTTTGTAATACATCAACATTAAGAAAGGGAAAAGAAAATACATGCATTGTGCATTTTGCATTTGACTATTTGCATACTGAATTAGGAAAAATTGCATTAGTGTGTGCTCTATGATCTGTGTGAAAATATTTGTCTTTCTTTTCCCTCAGTAGTTAAGATTTTCAAAGTTGAAAGATTGAAAAGTTTGCTTCTCATCTTAGACTGCATTCAGGAATTTGTTACATACATCTCGTGGTGATCCTTAAAGGAAAACTGCTAAACAAGATCAACATTAAAATAAATTCAATTTACATAACAACGCTTTGTAACATAATGCAAACACATAGAGGTCTAGGTAGAGACGTGTTCCGGCGTCGTTAAACATAGTGACTGTCGATCTCTACGAAGGTGGGTGATTCCTCCTGAGAGTCGGTGGCACTAATACGGACTTGTGCTCCCACGTACCGTCGCGTATATATTGGGAGACCCCTATAGGAACAAAGCCTTTATCCATAGGAAGCCGTGTCGGCCGCCCTACTAATCGCGATGCAGTGAACACAGCATTCACGAAGATCGACCACCCGTACCGTAAAACGTATTCTATGGTTTCGCGAAAAGTTTGGCACACCCTCTGCCTAGAACTCCAGAGTAGTTTCTTTTGGCCTTTTTCAAACTCTATAACTGAAAAAGTCCATCCGAGCATTTGTCACTTCGGGCTCGTTAAAACATCGAAGGAGACTAGAGTCATCTTTAGCTTTTTCTCGACTCTTAAAACATGAAAAAGCAAAGTTGTGTCTAAAGCGTCGTTAATAAAATTTATTTTAATCGGAACATAATCACCTGTTATTCCCACGTTGATCTTTCAGTTGAAAAGTATGGAGCCCACCAACCAAGGAAGTCACCTTGGTGGAAGTCCCAATCCCTTCTCCTCTTGGGGAGATGTTGGTGCGCCTCATATGGCCACATTGTCACTTCCAGGATTGACAATTGGCCTACCTGTATGGCTCTTTTCAACTAATGTAGTTCAGATCACCACTAATCCTGAGCAGTCGAATCAACAGTCAGACCAGTCTAGAGCTACCCACCAGCCTTCCACTTCTTACAATTCTTCCTCTGATCCTTCATCTTCGCAAGGTAGAGCCGGCAAAAGTCAGCCTCCCATGGAGAAGAAGGAGAAGAAGAAGAAAGAAAAGAATCAGAAGGAGCCTAAGGCGAAGGCGACTGGGGGCAAGCGAAAGACATCTGACAAAAATCCACACACTGCACCGACCGGGCCTAAATCGCCATGTGTCATTTGCAAAGGGACCCACTTCCACCGTGACTGTCCTTGTATTCCCCGGATACTAAGGGACTGGTCCCCCAGGTTGCACAATCCGGTAGCATCAACCTCTGATAGACATGTTGATTGCATTCCGTCAACTAGCGAGAGTGAAGGAAAAAGAGGGAGACCAAGATCACCCTGCAGACTGTGTGAAGGCGATCACGCCATCCACCGTTGTCCATTCTTAGATGAGGCGAAGAGAGTTTTGGAAGATCGTCCGGTTTCACCGTTACGACTTCCTCCTGGATACCAAAAACTCGTGCCAAGTCCCTCGATTGTTGAAAATCCAGCTGGCCCGATCAAGTGGTCAGCTGAAGTGTCGGTCATTGAGAATGAACCTACTGAATCCAGACCAGACGAAAGTCTAAAGGTCGAAACGGCAGTTGACCCGGTTCTTCCTTCATAGGTTTCATCCTCAAATGACACCGTCGTTGAAGATTCATCTTCAAATGACACCCTCACTGAAGAGAACAAGGATGACACCATCCAGATTCTTTTCATCAACACAGACTCTGATGAGCATCAGGGCAACGCGCCCATTCCTTTATCGCAGGAAGGAACATCGTCAGGGTCGTATCCGGCCGTGTATTCGGTCCCACCACCAAGTAACCTGGTTGTGTCCTTTGATTGGAATCAACTAGGCAGACCCCGGTTACCAGCCAGTATCCCATTCAGAATCATCGTCCAAATCTACAGAATGGTGATGGCTGGAACTATCATTGATGAAGGGGCATCTGTGAGTATCCTTTCTTCTATTGCTTGGAAAGCACTTGGTTCCCCGGCGCTTTTACCTGAGATGAGAAATCTATCAGGTTTTGATAAAGGAACCAGTTGCCCGTTAGGGATTCTCCCCAATGTTCCCGTTACATTGAAGGGGAAGACAGTTCATATGAATGTCATGGTCTTCCAGGGACCCTTGGTGTATAACTTACTCCTTGGACGAGACTATATATATTGCATGGAGGCGATAGTGTCCTCACTCTTCAGAGTTATGTGTTTTCCGCACGAAGGAAGAATGGTCAAGCTCGTAGACCAACTTTCATTTCCAGGATCACGCATCCCAAATAGTCAAATACCATCCCTTAACGGTTTATTCACTCAAGGAATGCCTCCACCCCCGGTTCTACTTCCCGATGAATGCGAGTGATTCGGAAAGATGTAACTGGGACCCAGGGGGCATGCACCCTGGCCTACCTTGGGCAGAGGAAACCTTGGGTATAAAGTTAATTCCCGCAGAAGAATGGGACTAGTCCGTACCCCGTCCGAAAGAAGGAAGAGAGGGTTGTTCTAGGATAAAGTTCTTTTGTCAAAGTTATGTGAGTGAGATAATCAGCTTCTCGCTCCCTTTGTCTAAAAAGTAGGCTCTCCTGAGGGAGGAGATCCATTTGTGGCGGCAAGTAGCCACCATCTTTGAAGGCAAGCCTCACCCATTAAAACATATGTTTTGAAGGATAAGTAGGGGCAGCCTCCAAAGAAAGAGATGAAATTGCTGCAACAAGTAGTCACCATCCTTAGCAACCTAATGATAGACATCGCCGAAAAGAGAGTTTAGTTTGCGGCAGCGAACAGAACCATTTTTCGGATAATAAGTAAGAGGCAAGCCTCCCTCCGTAACGCCAATGTTTTATCTGTTGCGATCTTGCAAAAATCTAAAAGTGAAATGATGGGAAGACAAGTACCGTCGGCACCGAAAAATAACGAGAAGACAAGTATCGTTAAAGATATAGCAAGACGACAAGTAGAAAAACAGAGGTGGGACAGAGGAGGGGTAGCCTTGAAATTATTCTTTATACCTGGGGGCATGCAAACCTTTTGGAGTGCAAGCACGGGACGACTATTTATTTTTTAAATTTTTATGTCCTCCCTTTAAACCTGTAGGTCTAACCCGTTAAACTCGTAGGATTAGCCGTTTCCAGCTTGCATAAAGAAAGGATGTGGGGCAAAAGCCAAAACTTGCCAAATAGGAGCATAGCTTCGTGAGATAAAGCTCCTTAAAAAATATTTATCTCACCTGAGGCGTTCCTTGTATTAAGACTGGTATAATCGAGCAGTTTTAGCACACAGTTCATGCTCGTTAAAAAATAAACGCAAGATCCGAGCAGTTTTAGCACATAGTTCATGCTCGTTAAAAAATAAACATAAGTTGTGAGCAATCTTCCCCTAGAGTTCAAGCTCACCCAGAAAAAATGAACCGGTAAATAACCTTGGTAAATGTAACCTTTGACAGACATATTAAAGCCCTTGGTCGTGTTCTTGCAGTCTCACCTCCATCCGTTCATTTGGCCAATCGTTCATCTCCATATGTTTGTTTACCCATTTTGAGGAACAGCTGCGAAGAGTGATTTCACTTAGCCATCCTTGTGACACTGCTGTGATTGGAAAATTCCAACCTGTACCTGGAATCTGCTGCTATCCCTGTTTATCACTCGTTCCTCAAAAGACGAGTCTTCTTTGAGCTCTTTTCTCCTGACTCGTAAAATATGAAAAGTTTGCCGAGTTTTGGCCTTCCAGCTCGTTAAACGACCGGAAGAGCTATCCCTCCTCTAGATTTTAATCTTTTTGGACCTGAGGGATTATTGCACAAAAAGATCGAGCGCTTGTTTTGTTCGGCTCGTTAAAGCAATCGAAAATTCATCCCTTCTGTATTGTTTTATACTTTTTCGGACTTAAGGGATTAGATGACGAAAAAGGAATTCTGGAGTTGACTTTATGTACCTTTTCAGACTCTCTAAAAATGAAAAGGACCGAGTTATCCTTGTCGTTAGACTCGTTAAATTCATTAAATAGCGACAAACTTGTCTTTAGACGAGAACGAGTTTCCCTATCGCTAGGCTCGTTAAAACATAGCGATGGGCTTGCCCGAAGGGCAGGTTATAGAACAAGCATGTGTTATCCTCCTCAAGCTTGATAAAAATAAAGAGGTACTGGTCAGCAATGACTGGGGAAAAATTGGGAGAACCTCACAGCTTTAATGGTAGCAAGTCGCTCTTGAACATGACACTTTGTCCTCCGTATCACATCGGGTTGGGTTGTTTCATTCACCACCATGGTCCTCGCCACACCATCCACATTTGGGGTAATGCTACCAATCCATCACATCAGTGTCGTTATATGTTCAAGAGATGTTGTTCTGCAAAGAGTCAACCGTGTCTCATCCACTGCCATACATTGTCCTTCATCCATTTCATGACCGCCACCCTGAATCATACATCACAGTTTGTTTTCACCTCATCACAATCACTAGCTCCGTTCCGTATCACTGATGTGGGATTCATTAAGGCCCTCCTTTGACGGATCGCTCCTTGTCGACATCAGCTCATTATCCAAGGAGTTGATCTAGGAACAACCCCTTCAGTACTTTGAAGCTTGCATGCCTCAATGGCAAGTTTCTCACTTCCGGCGACAGGTATACATCAATGACCTTCGACCAGAAGATTTTGCATGGTGGTTGACGCCAAGTCCTTTATTCCCACCATGTGAATTGTACTGTCGTACCTTGAGGGTCATCATCCTTATCGGTGATTCCTCTCACGCTTGTTAACGGTTTACATCATTGACCGGTAATCAAGCGATGTCTTTCCATGTTCGACTTCAAGAAATTCTCACATGGATCGACTTGTACATCGAGTAAAGATCGGAAGAGATTGAAGACCCCGGATCTAGTTTCATCCATCCGGGCTGCGATATATATTCAGGATATAAAGACATTTGATATGTACATCATTGCAGCAGATGATCATCCTTCTCAGAGGATGATAATTTCAGCAGAGAATTATCAGTCTATCATCAGACGATCGTCTGTGATATGTACCAAAATGAATTTATAAAGCTGAGCATGGGAATGCCCGCCTCAGCTAGATCATGAAAAAGAATGAAAAATAATGTATTGTATTGTATCTTATTACAGGACACTTCTCAGCAGATTGAATGAACTTCGGATCCTCCTATTAAAGCATTTCACCCGATAAACGACCTCATACTTTAGGGGGCATCTGTTATAGACAATTTTGTGCCTGGCAGCATCGGGCATGAATTGTCAATAATCCAAGGGATCCAAAGTCCCTAAACATGATGTTCCTACCCCTAGAGGGACAAGGTCAGCAAACCAACAGCTCTCAGATCAGTTCTCCACCTGAAAACACTCAAAAACAAGCAATCCTGAAATCAAAGCAGCTCCACTAGGCTTCTGCGCTGAAACTCAACTCCTCCATGGTGTACCTGCGTTGCAAAGTAGGTAGAACAAAGGCCACCTGCGCTGAGCGAGATGGGACAAGTGGCACACTGAGTCATTGCTCTGGAATCTTCCAAAAATGACACTTGGATCAGGGATTTCGCCTTGTGATGAGTCAGAGGCTTTGTTTCTCCAAGTGGAAGCAAGGTTCTCCAAGTGGACTCAAGAACTGAAGATCAACTGAAGAGAGAGAGGACACAAGGCAGCTACACACCAGTTGCAAGCTGACTCATCCTTTCTCAATTCATCTATATATTGAGCTCTCTCCTATGAGCTCAGGAGGCTGGAATTTTGTGCAAAGTAATGATATGCTGTTGGTTTCACTATAGAACTATTGGGTGATTGCTTGAAGGAGGTGAAGAGGAGAAATTCTTTCTGCTGGGAGGTGTTGCTGGATTGGGGCCTTCAATGGTTGTAACACTCTCAGAACTTTACTTCTTCCATTAATAAAAGCTATTGAGGTTCTTCTATATGCACTTGTTTCAATGATGTATTGTGATAATTGTATATTTGATTTATGCTAATCTTTGAATCAGTTATGATTGCATGCTTCTTGTAGTTTCCTTCTTTGTTATTTTGCAGGATCTCATTGTAGATGGGCCAGCAAAAGAGCAAGGAGCTGGGAGCAAGCAGCAAAGAGAAGAGTTTGGATTCGACATTAAGCGCAAGGCAACGGTTAGTGTATTTCTTCATTCTCTCTTGCTTTCGTAAAGAAGTAAACCTTAAGTAGTTTTCTTTACAGTTGTTGCTGAGGTACTATCACCCTTAGAGTGGGATAGGGTCATCCGAGTCGGATACTTTTCCCTACAACACACCCAACAGATAATGCCTAAACTTTTGAAGCATGTATACCATAGCTAATCCTTCGTGCTCTGTGGTTGAGTATATCTTCTCAACCTTCGATAATTTCCTACTCGCCAAGGCTATAGGGTGGTCCATATCTCCTTCACTAGCCTGCATCAACACTGCTCCCAACGCAATAAACGAGGCATCAACGTGCACATGAAATTTATTCTTCCAATTTGGGAAGACCAAGATCGGCGCGGTGACCATCTTTTCTTTCAATATATCCAAACTGCGCTAACATTATTCATCCCAACAGAATGTAGCGTCCTTTTTCAAAACGTTCTCCATAGGCGTGGTAATTTGAGCATAAGCCTTGATGAAATATTTGTAATATCCTATATGACTAAGCATTGCACACAATTGTTTGACAATCCTTGGGGCCTCCAAATTCACTATCACCACGATCTTGGTAGGGTCCATCATCAGTCCTTGCTTGCACACCACATGACCCAACAAGATCCCAAAGGGGACACAGAATAAGCATTTCTTTAGGTTCAATGCGATCTGATATCTTTGGAACATATCCAACATCAAGTGTAGACTTACAACATGGCACTTTACTAAGTCGAAGACTCTCTAGTCATCGAAGTACACTGCCAAGAACTTGTGAATAAACTCCTTGAATGTTGTGATGACTACATCAGAGAATATCGCAGACGCATTCTTGAGTCCAAATGGGATTACAGTATAATGGAAACAATCCCATTCTATCACGAATGTTGTTTTGGTCAAATATTTTTGTGCAATCTTAATATGATGGTACCCATAGAACCCATCAGTGAATGAATAGGCCTCCTAGCCTCCAACATTTTCCAATACCTCATCAGTAAATGGTGTCAGAAAAGTATCATGGACGCAGACATCGTTAAGCTTCCTTAGATCTATGAAAATCCTTATTTCTCCCTTTTGCTTCTTTTCCTGAACCACCATTAGGCTCACCTAATCAAATTCTTCAATCAATTTGATGATGCCTGCTTCTAGCATCTTATCCAACTCCAAGCAAACCTTTTCCTTGTATTTGGGATTAAGGCAATATGGTCTCTTCTTAATAGGATTCGTGTTTGATTTCAAAGTGATTTTCACCACACCCAAGTCGCCTATGATGCCCTTCAGGTCCCAAAAACTTTGTAGTAAAAATATCTTGGTACTCACGGAGTAACTCATCAACTTTATCCACTATGGCATCATCCCAATAGTCCCCAACATTCAAAAACTTCGGCTCTGCTTTAGTCCCAATGTTTACTTGCTTGGTTTTCAGTGGCATGGTGATGTCCATGTTTTCCATCTGCAAACCTTCGACTTCACGATGGACTTGTACCTCTGGAATATTGATTTCTTGGATCTTCATCCTCCCCCTCAGTGGCCACATTATAACATTCCAGTGCATGGTGCAGTTGGGTGCTCTAATCTAGTTGAATCAACTCCAAAGGATCCTGTGGAATTCTGAAGATCACTGACTTAACCACTTGCAGAGCTTCATCAAGGCTTTCAAATCCATCTTCAAAACTGAAGGTCATTAAGAATCCTTCCGTTAATATTTCCCACTCTGCGGTACCATGGAAAAGCTCTGACTCTAAATACCAGTTCATAGGAATGGTGTCTAAAGTATGATAGAATAAGTGCACCTACTCTGGCTATGGTTACGTTCCATAAGCTTTAACCCACTTCAATAAATGATCACGAGGATCATTTCTCCCATCATATTTCTCAGTCAGTCAAACTTTAGGATGATCAAATCACAACCTCATCATCCTTCGATACTCTAGCCATTCATCGAAGCTTTCTTTGTGCGCACCCCACCATCGTGTGGGTGTAGTGTGCAATTCCAAATCGAGCACTTGGAAACGATGATCCTCAGGGACTTCTCTTTCAAAGGCATCCAAAAAATTATCAATGTCAGTTAAACCATCATAATAGGGTAAATTTCTTACCTCCCAAAACACATAGCATGATGATTTAGTCATCATGTTGCAACGTATTGTAGATACTTCATGCAGCCTATTCTACCAATGTTCCAATTCTTCATCTGAATCCGAGGTACATGAGCTTTCCTAGTCCCATGCAATCCGTCCATCAGCTGTTGGATTAATCCAATCTTGGTCTCACACTGTTATTTTGTAGATCTGAGCCTAGACAATACGATAGCAAACTTTCTTGCTTCACCTCCCTACACAGGAAGCCTTTCTCTTCTTTCAACCTTTATTTATTTTTTCTTATTTTGTTCATAGAACTGTGCATCAACAATTATTAATTTCATGGGGCAGAAGAGGTATCTCGACCTATTGAGAGAAGACGAGGTTATCCCTTTAGAGAAGGATGTTTAACACCTCTGAAATTTAGTTCACTTTTTTAAGTTTCCTCCCTTTCTTACTCTACTCAACTTAGTTGGTAAGGAAAAACTGAAAAATTATAAAAGACAGATTATAGTAGGTGGTAATAGTTAAATATTCAAGCATCGTAATTCCACTAGGGTTTTCTCCAAGAAGGAACATATATTCCATCAGGGTATCATCAATTGAAGGGTGCAAGGCCCATGCAAAGAGAAGGAATAAACAGAAATCCAAACATTGGGAGTCACACAATAGCCTCTTTCACTTTACCATGCCTACTTCATAGCCAAACATGGTCTTATGTGGGAATTCATTACAAAACAAAGGAAACTAAGTGAAATGAAATCAAGCAACAACACAACAATAGAAACAAACTGAAAGAATCTAATCATACTCCTAAACTAACCAAATTGAGGCAAGCTCACATAAAATGAAAATTCCAATGTAACCACTGAAGCGTTTCCTGACCTTTAAGAGCAAGGGAATCAACAAAAAGAAAGATATTCATGACTACGAGATGAAAAAAAATATGAATTGTGAAATTCTGCCACATTTAAAGACTAAAAATGCAAGTAGAAAAATATAACAAAAAATCATATGAAAAACATTTTGCGGATGTATTATTGTGCTTATGCACATCACAACCCGGTGTCATGGTGAAGCATTCTTTTGAGCTTTCAAACTTTTTTTTTGTTAACGAACTTGCTAGGTATGAATCCTCCAAGGATTGTGCGATAAGATCATGAAAAACAAGTGGAGGATGTGAAAATTGTGAAATAGATTGATTTTTAATTTTTACAATCGACTGATCAAGATTCTCGAGAGATAAAGTAATATCCTAATCATGATTGGAACTAGCATCAAGACTGTGATAACTTGACATAACCATCATCATAGGCTGAAGTGCCTCGATAACTTGCGACAGCTCCAAGACATCAGTATGTGGATCATCAAAAAATTATGGCTTATGAAAATGGACAGTAGAAAACAAAGAGTCATGACTAAATGAGTGGATGAATAGGTCATGACATCTATGATCGTAAATTCCATCATTTTTTTTTCTCACTAAAACGGGTATGTTTTATTAACATGAGAAATAGCTTGGGCTCACAACATAGCAGCCAACTTTACATTGCATCCATTATGTTTCTTATGCTGCTACTATAATCAGGAACCTCATGGATTACAGGGATGAAAAGATCTTTCGCCATTTATGAGGAGTTGTCCTTTCCCCAGCATGTAGCCTTTGTTTGCCATCAAGTCTGCTTCACTATTCAGGCTTCTGAGAATGTGAAGGAATTTGTAGGAGTCAAAGACGAGCAGGACGCTCTTTAATCTGTTTAGAGATTTATTGAGGCCTGCATTATTGAACAGTTTGCCCGTGTTTAAATTCTTTATTAAGATCTCGGATTCTCCAAATGCTTGGAATTCCTTATTACCTCTGTCTCTAGCTATTTGACAAGCTGTAAGGAGACCTTGGATCTCTGCCTGATTGTTGGTTTTCTGCCCGATGCCCTAGCAGAAACTGTCCCTTTTAGTGCCATCCGAGGCACAGATGACCCCTCCAACTCCTGCTGTCCCGGGGTTGCCTTTGGAGGCTTCGTAAAAAAAAATCGTGGTTATTTTTTGTTGTCGCCACCATTGCTGGAAGTTGGGTTCGGAATCCATTTTAAGCCATTCCGGGTTCACTGAATGTGGAGCTGTTAACTGCTTCCAAGGTTGAGAGAATAGGGGGCCCAACCACCTCTCTTCTTCAGGGAGGAGCATGGAATCTTCTCGAGAATGTTGCTGTTGGACTGCTTCAAGGAGAAGGGATTTGGACTTTTCCACTGCCACGAAAGGAGTTTGCAGCTTGTCATTGAATATCAAGTCGTTCCGGGTCAGCCAGATCTACCAGCAAACAAACTTGGGGATAGCGTTCCAGACTTTTCTCCAGATGGACTTGCTGGGTATTTTGCTGGGGTAGCTTTGATTCCATGCATCGAATAGATCAACAACAAAATTATAAGAGGGGGCTGGGACATGTAACTCTTGAAGGATGAGACCCCAAACTTCTTTGGCAAATTTGCATTCCATAAAGAGATGTCTGGCTGTTTCTGAGCTCCTTCTACATAGCTCGCATCTGTGTGGCCCTACTATGCTTTTATTCATCAAATTGTCTCCAGTTAGAAACTTATTGTGGACCAGCGTCCAGAAGAAAAAGTTTACTTTGGGAAGCGCTAATGGTTCCCATACTTTCTTCCAAAATTCTGGCAGTTTACTGTTGTTCCTGATGGGTTGGAGGGAATTATAGGTTGCGGCTGTTGTGTAAATCCTTGAGCGCCCCCATCCCCAGCTATCCTTCATCTTTCTGTTCACTGGGGTTGCGTCTTCTAACAGGTCTTCTAAAATGCTTTTCTGCTGATATAATCGCTCTGTAATTCCATAGAAATCCCTGCTTTTCCAGTTATCGTGGCAATCCCAGTTTGACAGGTCGTAGAGGCTTTTTATACCTGCGCGTTCAAGCCAACATTTTAACTCTGTTATTTCTTCATTTTCCGCAATGGGGTCATGATTCATGATTCTGTCTTGCCACAGATTTGTGTGTTTACCGCTTCCTGGGATCCTGTATGCATTGCGCATGAAGAAATTTGTTGTTTTGCTGCATAGTTTCCAAACCTGGGAGCAGTGATTTGAATGCGCTGTCTGAATATTCCTGAGCTGGACATTATGCGCATATTTTGTTTTTAGCATGTTGCTGACAGGGTGATTGGGCTCTTTGAAGAGTTTCCAAATGATCTTGCCTCCTAATGCCAGGTTGGCTAATGCTAGATCGCATATCTGGAGGCCTCCTTCAGAGAATGGGTGCTTGACCACGTCCCATTTCACTAAATGAAACTTGTTTTGATTTCCTTTCCCACCCTTCCAAAGGAATTCCCTGAGAGCTATTGAGATTTGATCTGTTACGCTTTTGGGGGCGAGAAGGAAGGCTGCTTGGTAGATAGGGAGCACCGACAAGACAGTCTTGATCAGGATGAGTTCGCCTGCTTTTGTAAGCCAATATCCTCCCCAGCCTGTAATTTTTGTTTTTATTGTGCTGATGATTCCAGTCCACAATGACCTCTTGTTGACACCGTTTGTGATGGGGAGGCCAAGGTAATTGATCTTTTCCCATTGAGCGTGTCCTTTAAAGCCTATCAGGTTGGAGATGCTTGTGAGTTCCTGCTGCCCAATGTTCCAGCCATAGACTTCACTTTTATTCCTGTTGATAGAAGCTCCCGAGACCCTGCAATAGCAATTAAGAACAGAATCAAAGGCTTTGGCTATTCTGGCTGAGGCTCCTCCCAGGAGGAGGGAGTCATCCACAAAAAGAGCATGGTTCAGAGCTGGGGAGGATAGAGAGGGTTTGAGGCCAGGGAGGGAACCTGAGGCTTTTTCTGCAGCTAGCTTTTTGCTGAGGGAGTCTGCCAACAGTATGTAAAGGAAGGGAGAGAGCGGGCATCCTTGCCTGAGGCCTCTCTAGGCTTGAAAAAAGGAGGAGGGACGGCCATTAACGAGAGGGGCAATCCAGGGGTTGTGGGTGCAGGCAGAGATAAGATTGACAAAATGAGGGGAAAAGCCAAAGGAGAGGAGGACTTTATAGAGGAAGGGGCGGTTGACACGGTCAAAGGCATTGGCCATATCAAGTTTTATCAGCATGCCTTTTTCTTTGCGCTGGTTGCTTGAGTGGATAATCTCCTGCACCTGGATGACATTGTCTAAGATGTGCCTGCCTTCTACAAAGCCACCTTGATTGTTAGATATCAGCCTATTGAGCAGTGGCTTGATCCTATTAGCTAGCAGCTTTGCCAGAATTTTGTATGAGACGTTACAAAGTGATATTGGCCTGAATCTGGAGAAAGTTTCTGGGTTGGTTTCTTTTGGGATGAGGGTGAGGTAAGTGGAGTTGGTTCCTCCCCCTACCTTGGCTTTTCCCATGAAGCCTTTTACCATTTTTAGCAGATCAATTTTGATAATATCCCAGCAGATCTTGTAAAAGTGAATGGTGAATCCGTCAGGCCCAGGGGCCTTGTCCAGATCCATAGACCAGATGACTTTGCTGACTTCTTCTTCAGTGATGGGGCTGATAAGAACGAAGTTGTCTTCAGGGCTGACCAGATGAGGGATATTGGAGAGGAGGTCAGCAGTTTCCTCCTCATTTTCATGATTATCTGCGGTGTAGAGCTGTCTGAAATGTTCAACGGCTGCTTCTTTTATCTGACTGAACCCTTTGCAGATCTGCCCCTCTGTGGTTGTTATTTCAGAAATATGGTTTCTGGAGAGTCTTGCTCGATATTGGCGGTGAAAGAAAGTGGTGTTCCGGTCGCCAGCTTTCAGCCACAGACTTCGAGACTTAGTTCGCCAATACTCTTCCTCCCTCCGGAGAGATCGATATGTTGAGCATTGATTTTTGACCTCTTTGTCAAGGAGCATTGGGGTTATTTCTTCTTTTTCCATTTCTGCTTGCAGGGCCTCAAGGGACTGTACATTTTCTTTTCTTTGACTGGTTGGATTTGAGACCGGTTTCTTAATCCAATCCTTCAGGGCTTGCTTTGTGGCTTTGAGCTTTTGTTCCCATACATAACTGGAGGATCCTGTGACTGGTTTTGCCCATGCAGTTTTCACTGTTTCTATAAAGCCTTCCCTTTCTATCCAAAGAGAACTGAATCAAAAGGGGATTGGGCCGAGGTCTTCTTCTTCTTCCAGAATTAGCTGGATAGGCTTATGATCTGAAGTCAGTTTGGGCAATATTTTGGTGGTGATTATCTTCTTATGCATCATCAGAGTGCCTTGGGCTAAAAAACGGTCCAGACGAGTAGCGATATGGTCCTCGCCCACTCTGTTGTTGGACCAAGTGAAGGACCCTTTGACCGGAGTGAAATCGAGGAGATCCCACTGCTGGATGAGATCTTCCACCATGGGGAGCATGGGGTCTCTGTTATTAGTACCTCCCCTTTTTTCTTTTGCTTTTAAAACTATATTTAGATCCCCAGCAAGAATGATGTTACTGGGGGAGTGCTGCTCAAGGAATTCAGTGAGAGATTTCCAGCAGTCCCTCTTTTCTGAATACAGAACAGGAACATAAAGGTTGAATAGGGAGAAGGTTAACTTACTTGTGTAGTGCATAAGTTCTGTGTAGATCCAGTGCTGGGCCTCATGGTGTTTGTTCAGCTGGAAGAGGTCTTCTGTTCAGAGAGTTTCCAGCCCTCCAGATGAGCCTCTTGCACTGACTGCTATTCCTGTACTTTTCTTCCATTTCTTGTTGTTGATGTCTAGTAGGGCTTTCCCCTCTATCTTAGTCTGTTGGAGCATTAGACTATCTGAGGGTTCTATTTTAAGGAGATCCTTGACCACTTCTGCTTTCGAGGAGTTTCCCAGACCTCTACAGTTCCAAGAGATGAGGCGCATTATTTACCAGGGGTGGGGTGGGAGCCCCCCTTTGGGGGCCTATTCCTGGGGTTTCTCCCGATTGACATATCTATTGTAGGCTAGCTCCCTTGAGTTTTGAGCCTTTCCACCTCCTCTTCCCTTACTTCTCTGCGAGATTTCCTTCCAACTTTTCTTGTGGGTTGCTCGAAGTTTTCCTCATCCGAGGAGTCAGAGCTTTCAGCTGGTTTTTTCCTTGCTACTTCTGCGTATGAAGGGTTGGAGGGGCTTCCTTGGGGGGCTTCCGGGTGTGCCATTTCTGCATCTTATGTGTTGTTGATGGGAGGGTCGATCTGGTCCTCGTTTTTCGGGGTTGCTGCGACTGTCTTGCTCTGGCTCTTTTCTTTATCATTTGAAATCTTTTCTTGAGTGCGGTTGGAGCTGCTTGGAGTCTCTCTCTGGGTGCCTTTCCCGTTGCCTTTCTTCTGATTAGTGGTTTTTTGTAATGGAATTCATTGCTCGCCGTTCTGTTTGTCTGATTGTTCTTCTTACTTGTTCTTGTAGTGTTTGACGAAGTGCCTGTAACCATGACAGTGCCTGCATTTAAATGGCAATTGTTCATAGTCCAGCTCTTGGACATGCGTCCAGCTTGCGACTGTAAGTTTTATGGCTTCTGACAAGCCCTCTTCCAAGTCTACTTCGACGGAGATGCATGCACATGAATATTGGTCTTTTCTTACCGCCTCATCTATATATTTCCCTACTCCATTGCTGATGATCTGGAGTGACTTCTGGTTCCAGCAGTGTAAGGGGAGATGAGGGAGCCGCACCCACACCGGTACAACTGATGGGACATCCTGGGTTGGGTCGAAGTCTGGTGACCATTTATTTAAGTATAGACCTTGGGGGCCCATAAAATAAGGTCCGTTTTTGAAGATTAGGCTTCTGCCCTCTGCGCTTTCAAATACAAAGATGAAAAAACCTTTGCCTATGAAGTAGCTTTTTATACCTTCTTTTATTAACGGCTTCTAGTTCCTTTATGTCCAGTCCTCCACTGACTTGGGCGAAGGCCAGAGGCTTGTGAACTGACCTATGAGGCCTCTCTCAGCGAGATTCAAGGCTGATTTGTAGGTTTCTTCTTCAGGAAGGGCTACCGTGGGGATGGAATCCATCTTCCTGACGAAATTTTGCTGATTGATAGAGGGCACTCTCTTACAGCTCGAGGCGATCATTGTTTTGAATGCTAACAATTCCAGGGGTGGGGGCAGAGGAGGGTCCAAAGGATCCGGGCCCCCTGGGGGAGCCATGGATAGACGCAGCTGCACAAAATGCACAACGAGGAGGCGACGATCAGGTTAATGCGGGAAGAATCTCAGGGAGGTTGTGGCAGGGACGGGCGAGCCTAGCAACAGGAGGCTGCCAGGCGGGCCGGCTACAGGAGGCAGCTCGGGAAGGAGGGCGCGCGACTAGGTCAAGCCCACAGAGCTACGCGCAACTAAAAAAAAATTCATGTGATGTGATCGTAAATTCCATCATTAGAAAGAAAAGGATCCCCATGATCTAATGAATCATAGAGTGGGGGAAATTGAAAACAAGAAACTCTACTCTCCATTTGTTCGAAATGACCAAATGATTGATGAAAATGATTGCAAAGAAAATAATTTTCCTCACCCTGTTAAAATGTATAATTGCCCCTCCACGAGTCCAAAGAATGATCAGGATTAACATTTAAAGACACAACAAGTATGACGGAATTGTGGAAGATGTTAGAATAATGTGGGACAGGTGATAGGGGAGAAACATCAACTTTCATTGCAAATTCTTATTCAAAAAATGAGTCACACACAAATTCATTATGAATGATATCATAAGTTTATGGATTAACAACAAATCCATCTTGAATTTGATCCTCATCAGAACCAGAAGAAGCTAATATAACAGATGGATATAACAATTCATAATTAGGAGGATCAAGGGAGCCAACATATGGAGGTTGAGGACAAAGATCGTCACCGACAAAATCAGATCCACAGTCGATGCTTGCATTTAAATTCTGAATATGTGGAGTGGGAGAAGATGGTGGTAGACTATCATATGGATTTTCAAGTTCTCCAACCTCAATATTCATAAATGGAGCTATTTGATGAAAGGAAGAAGAAGATTCACTTGGAATAGAAACCCCCCTCATCACAAACTTGAGAGCTCCATAATCAATTTATGTTGGGATAATTTCAAAGGATTCATATTCTATTGGATTCACCAAAATATGAACAAGAAATTCAAACTTATCTTTCATAAAATTCCAATCGATATAACCCTCAAAAAATTCATAACATAAATGAACAAAACGATTGTGAAAATATTCAAGAGATTCATCGAGTGCTTTTCTAAGATGCGTGATTTTCCTATAAACATATTTATAAGCATACTTGTTAAAGGTGTGATAAATCTCCTTGAAAATATGTTTGAAAGAGTGAATGGAAGTGGTTGAAAACGTGTAACACTATTCTTTTACACTTGCTTCGAATGTAAGGAAGAACAACCTGCAAGCAATATCCTCATAGTCATTTTTTTTTAGTGTAGAATTCAAAAAAGATAGAGGTGTGCTCAAGAATGGTTGTTCCACCCTTGCCATCAAAATTAGGATTTGAAAATTCATGAATTATCCCTAAAGAACTTTCAGATTTGAAACTCTAGAAAAACATGCCAGGGTTAAGATATGAGAAGAAGCCATTTAATATAAGGAATGTTCAAACAAACTTGATAGGATCAACTTATCATTTGGCCCTCTTTCTAACAGCAGAAATGTTGACGGTTTTGGACTCGCGAACATTCAGGGAGTCTCCCTGATATGAAGTCCCAATTAGACCTTACATCGTTTGGAGTAGATGCTCCATTCGAAATAAATACTGGTTTCCTAAATAGTTGGATTTAGTGGTATGACTTGGCTACGATAGCGCATAGAATGATGTATTTGTGACTTTGGTGAAACAATTGTGCAACTTTGTGAAGAGTCAAGTGAAATGCATGAAAGGGTTCTAACACAAGAAGGAGGAAATGGGGGGGCCCCTTAAAGACTCTAATAGTATGCAGCTTGAAAGGAACACTCAAGCATAAAATGAATCATAAGTTACCTGTGAAATAGTTCATTAAATAACCATGATTGAAATAAACAACACCATGCATCCAACAAGATTCATACTAATGCAAATGAAATAGTTCATAAGCATTAGCGTAAATGAACTAACATATATTGCAAACATAACAAGAATAATCCTACTATATTCACAACATATGCATGAAAGTGTGTTGGATTTGAGCTTTTATTAAAGTGAAACTCCAAAGCATACATATACATGTGACAAAACACTAGTCCCAATAGTGGAACATGAAGTCTACACCTGCTCCTCCAAATAAAGATACTCCCTCTATTCTAAGGATAAGCCAACTCTCTCAACAAAGCTCCCAAGCTTTTGATCCTAAGCCATGTAGAAATTCTACAAATTCTCTACAAATCTCGCTCTAAGACCATGTAGAAAATCTGACAGTAGATTAACCCGATAATTCAATATAACCAAAGCAAAATACTATAACATACTTCTACTATCAATTTGTGAAATCTTAAATATTGAGCAAGATCGACTTGAACACATATAGCCAGAAGAGGAATAATCAATGCACAATACACATGAAAATACTTTGGGGAAAGCCTCAGCTAAAAACCCCACTACCTGTATTATCATACAAGGTGGAAATACATAGGAAATATACAAATCCTTAGCTCTCACAGCTATCCAGCTCTCAGTACAATCCTCACAGATGCTCACAGGAAATCCAAGCTTCTCATAAGCCTTCTCCTCTGCCCTCCAAGCTCCTATTTCCTTGCGTTGTTCCTCTGGGATGATCTCCTCCAACCAAGTGGAAAACTGATCTCACACACTGATCTCACACCCTGTATGAACTGCGTAATCCTCAAGGAACCTTCCCTTGACTACATGCATGAGTTTCCTTTATAGGAAAACACATGCAACTGATAATACATCGTCCTTGACATTTAGCTCAACTGGGTCTTTCTCATAATAGACATGCATGAGTTTCTGATGAGGGAATCTTCAGTTATCTAGAGTACACTGGTTGAGTGAATGCATGCATCAAATAACTGATAACTCAAAATTAGTTCCTCAAACAGTTTGGAACTAATTTAACTCGACCTAACTCAGTAAACTGAGTTAACTAATTACAACTCAAATATAACTCAATCTTATCTCCTTAATTAAGGAATAATCTCCTTAATTTAAGGGATAATTGTTGCATGACTTTAGAAAGACTTCTAACTTGAATTTATCCAACTAATTAATCCATAATGAATTAATTAATTATATCCAAGTAGCTGGAGAGTAGATACGATTTTAATTCACAATTTTAATTCAAGGACAAATTAAAATTGGAATATTTAGGATTCTATTTTTATCATTTCTTGTTGATATTTTCAACACTCCCTCTCAACAATAAAGGAATTCAACTCGATCCCGATCGTGAACCTTTGGAATGTTATGCATGCAACACTTCTCTCTAGTGTTGTTGCTCCAACAACTCCAGAAACAAAAAAAATCCAACCTAAATCAGTATGTTGCATCTTTCATCAAAGTCTTTGACTGCTATTTCCTCTGCCAACTGAAAACTTTGTGATTCTGTTGACTCTACCTTTCTGCATTGTTGTCAATTCTTTTCTATGCTCTTCAATATCTGACTGCTCTAGCCTCTGTCACTTTTATCTCTGACATCAATCCCATTGATTCCTCCCACTACTATGTACTTTGGGCTCCCGTAGCAAGGTACAATCCATGAGATAAAACCTCTCAACGGGCCCTGCCCAATTTCAGCCTTCTTGGGACTATCACTTCACATCGCCCCACCTCACACCTGGAGGTATGGCTACATGTGATCCCTCTACCCACTTCTCCAATTGTGGGTCCTCCACAATTATCTGAGACTTCTTTTGGGAGTGCATGTTGAGAGGTAATTTACTCTCCCTCTCAACCACCAAGTCTCTAACATTTTCCTTGCTCCTCAAGGCTTTGCATGCATCTTGAACCTCAAGAGAATATAGGTTCTTAACTCATGAACCGATCTATTTCACCTGTTTCATGGTGATGTGTCTAAGGAAAACCTTGCCCTTACTAAACACAACATCGTAGCCTTTGTCCTCCAACATCGAGATTCATACCAAGTTCTTCTTCAGTCCAGGCACATACTTCACATCTGTCAAGGTGATAGGAACTCCATGCTCCCTTTGAAAAGAAAACATGCCCACTCCTAAAACACTATACTTCCCATCGTCACCCATCTCTATGCGCATCTTGAGGTCATTCTCCTCCAAGGCACTAAATAAACTTTTATCGCTGATCATGTGGAATGAGGCTCCACTGTCAAGATACCAGACACAACCCATCATCTATGACACCATGCATACGATGAGGGTAAAGTCCAGTTCTAACTGAGAGGCTAATGCCTCACCTTCCGGTCCTTCCGAGGATCCCTTCTTGGACTTCTTCGATGGGAAATTAGTCACATAATGTCCCATATCCATTGAAGTATGATATGAATTCGATTTGCACCTGCAACCCTGAACTTCAAACTTCGAATTCTCTTCTTCGTATACTGTTCACAACTCTGATAAACTTTTCTCCAATACCATGTAGAAATTCTGCAAATTCTCTACAAATCTCGCTCTAAGACCATGTAGAAAATCTGACTGTAGATTAACCCCATAATGCAATATAACCAAAAAAAAATACTATAACCTACTTCTACTATCAATTTGTGAAAGCTTAAATTTTAAGCAAGAACAAGTTGAACACATATAACCAGAAGAAAAAGAAGAATCAATGCACAATACACATGAAAATACTTTGGGGAAAGCCTCAGCTAGAAACCTCACTATCTGTATTATCATACAAGGTGGAAATACATAGGAATTATACAAAGCCTTAGCTATCATAGCTAGCCAGCTCTCAGTACAATCCTCACAGATGCTCACAGATAATCCTGGCTTCTCACAAGCCTTCTCCTCTGCCCTCCAAGCTCCTATTTCCTTGCTCTGTTCCTCCGGAATGATCTCCTCCAACCAAGTGGAAAACTAATCTCACACCTTGTATGAACTGCACAATCCTTAAAGAACCTTCCCTTGACTGCATGCATGAGTTTCCTTTATAGGAATACACATGCAACTGATAGTACACTGTCCTTGACATTTAGCTCAACTGGGTCTTTCTCAGAATAGACATGCATGAGTTTCTAATGAGGGAATCTTAAGTTATCTAGAGTACACTAGTTGAGTGCATGCATGCATCAACTGACTGATAACTCACAATTAGTTCCTCAAACAGTTTAGAACTAATTTAACTGGACTTAACTCAGTAAACTGAGTTAACTAATTACAACTCAAATATAACTCAATCTTATATCCTTAATTAAGGAATAATCTCCTTAATTTAAGGGATAATTGTTGCATGTTGGGTTGTGTTATATTCTTTCGACGACTAGCACATGTAGTTAACCCGTTGCATCGATTACGTAGCGGGGGTGTCACAGGGGGTTTGAGGGGTGTAGGTAACCCCCCTTTATGGGGTCCGGGGCAGCGCCTCAAGAAATTTTGTTTTTTTGACCCTATATTAGGTTGGGCAAACCTACCTATGGTTTTGTGTATGATATTCACACATGGTTTAGGACGCGATGGTTTTCAGTCCATGGTTTTGCACACAATGGTTTTGGGTCCATGGTATTGGATGCTTCGACATGTATAAACATGTATTGTAACATTGAAAGGAACATAATGAAACATCAAGCTGGTAGTCCCAGTTTTCGGATTCAGGGGAAAATCTCTCTATATATGTGTTTTATGTAATATGCTCTTGGATTGTTTATTTTCTGTGTTTTAGAATTCATATGCAGGTAATTTTTGTATAGGGTTACAACCTGCATTTGGTATCAGAGCCAGGTTCTGGCTTCAAGGGGATGCCTTTGTTGTTGAGAGGTTTTGCTCGGGCCTATGGTAGACCCTCCTCAATGGGAGATCTGCGAGATTGATTTTGGTGGTGAAAGAAGATGGAGAACAGTTGAAAGATAGAGATCGAGAAATTTAATGGTGAGAGTTTTGAGTTATGAAAACTCAAGATGGAGGATCTGTTGGTGGATAAAGATCAGTGGATCGTAATAGATCCAGTTACTAAACCAACGAGAGTGTCCGATGAAGAATGGAAGAAGTTGGATCGGAAGGCAAAGAGAACAATAAGATTGTGTGTCTCAGATTCAGTATTGCTAAATGTATCTGGGGAAGCTACGGCTAAGGTTTTGTGCGACAAGTTAGGGACTTTGTACCAATCTAAGTCTCTGGTGAATAAATTGTTCCTACTGAAAAAGCTGTATAACCTGAGGATGAAAGATGGAGACTCGGTGACAGAGCATCTGAACGCATTTAATATTGTGGTAAGTCAATTATTATCTGTTGATATTACAATTTCATATGAAGATAAGTGCATCAGTTTGTTGTGTTCTCTACCAGATTCATGGGATAGTTTGGTTATTGCAATAGGTAGCAATGCAACTACCTTGCAGTTTGATGAAATAGTCTCATCCTTGCTGACGAAGGAGATGAGATGGAAAAATATGGAGAGTCAAAATGGTGATGCCTTGTCTGTACAAGGATGGTCCCAGAACAGAAATAAAAATAAGTCATCGAGTGGGAGATCTTAATCTAGAGGGAGATCTAAATCTCCAAGAAAACATGTAAAGGTGGTGTGCTGGAAATGCAGAAAGGAAGTGAACTACAAAAGGGACTGTAAATCTAAAGCTTCTGATAAAGGAAATGGATCTGATGATGCTCCATCTGCAGAGGCAAAAACCACCTCAGATGAAGGTGGGGATGTGTATTTGGCTTCTTCAAGTACACATGTACATCATGAGGCATGGTTGATTGACTCAGGTGCATCCTTTCACTTCACTCCCCATAGAGAGTGGTTCTACGAGTATGAGAAATATCATGGTGGTGATGTCTCCTTGGGGGATGACACGAAGGCTAGAATCGTTGGTCGTGGAAATATAAAGTTGAAGTTACAAGGTGGAAGGGTTAGAACACTTCCAAGTGTTCTGCATATTCCTGCATTAGCCAGAAATCTAATTTTTGTAAGCAAGTTGGATGATGCAGGTGTAAAAACATTGTTCGATAAGGATACCTGCAAGATGGTACTGGGGGCATTGGTATTAATGTGGGAAGTTAGAATTGGAGCTCTGTACAAGCTGCATGGTAGCACTATTGTTGATGGGTGCAACAGTATTGTGGTTCCTGAAAGTGGAGTAGAAAATCTAGTGGTCTCTGGAGAGAAGACCATGTTGTGGCATCAAAGGCTTGGACATATTAGAGAGAAGGTCCTTCGAATACTTCATGGTAAAGGTATGGTAGAAGGTATGAGTAATAGCTCTCTGGATTTTGATTTTTGTGAAAATTGTGTATATGGGAAGCAGAATCAGGTGAGTTTCCTCTCTGGTGGTAAGAGGGAAAAACAGATATTAGAACTTGTGCACAATGATGTGTTTGGACCTGTGAAGGTTCCATCACTGGGTAAGTTTGTGTACTATGTATCATTTATAGATGAATTCTCAAGGAATACACGGATATATTTCCTTAAGAAGAAATCTGAAGGCTTTGATAGGTTTAAAGAATTTAAGGATCTGGTGGAAAACCAGACAGAGAAGAAGATAAAGGTGTTGAGGATAGATAATGGTGGAGAGTTTTGCAGTTAGGAATTTGAAGAGTTATGTAAGAAGTGTGGTATCGCACGATAGAAGACTACTCCATACACACATGAGAAAAATGGAGTTGCAGAAAGAATGAACAAGATGTTGATGGAAAGGGAAAGAAGCATGCTCAATGGTGCTAGGTTAGGACATGAATTCTGGGCAGAGGCGATGGAGATAACATGTTACCTGGTCAATAGATCACCTTCATCGGTGTTGGAGGATAAGACTCCAAAAGAGGTATGGACTGGTAAGAAACCCTCTCTTTCACTTCTGAGGGTATTTGGATGTGACGCATATGTACATGTTCCAAAGGAGAAACAAACCAAGTTGGATAGTAAATCTGAAAAGTGCATCTTTATTGGGTATAACAATGGTCTAAAGGGTTATAAGCTTTGGAACCCAGTAACAAGGAAGGTTGTGTACAACCAAGATGTGGTGTTCAGAGAGGTAAAAGATGTTATTAAACATGAAGTCCAACCAAAGGAACTTGAGAAGATAGAGTTTGAGCTTAAGGAGGAAGAATCGGACTCTACAAAAGAGAAGGAATCAGAAGATGAAGAGCCACAAACTCTGGGTGTGAGAAGATCAGTTCGAGAAAGAAGGCAACCAGAAAGGTATAGTCCATCTGCTTTCTGTTCAAATTTTTCTTTATCTATTACTATGATAATCCTAGAACTGTGAAGGAAGCAGTAGATTCAAAGGATGGAAAACTTTGGAAAGAGGCCATGGTTGATGAAATAGCATCATTGAACAAAAATGAGGCTTTGGATTTGGTGGAGTTGCTAGTTGGAAGGAAACCCATTGGAAGCAAATGGGTGTTCAAGAAGAAGACAAATGCAGAAGCAAAGGTGGAGAAATACAAAGCTTGGTTGGTAGCAAAAGGTTATTCCCAGGTGCTGCGAATTGATTTTGGTGATATCTTTCTACTGTTGCCAAGGTAACTTCTATTAGATTACTTTTATCTATTGCTGTTTCTTTTGATTTTGAGGTAGAACAGATGGATGTGAAGACAACATTTCTTCATGGGGATCTGTAAGAGGGAATCTACATGAAGCAACCTAAAGGCTTTGCGGTGAAGGGTAAGAAAGAACTGGTATGCAAGTTAAAGAAGTCTTTGTATGGGTTAAAACAGTCACCAAGGATGTGGTATAAGAAATTTGATACATTTATATGGTGACTTGGCTTCACCAGAAGCAAAGCAGATCACTATGTATATTTTAAACTAATTGGTGACCATGTTATTTATCTCGTCTTGTATATGGATGATATGTTTCTGGTTGGAAATGACAAAGAAATTATGCAGGATTTGAAGACCCAATTGTCCTCCAAATTCGACATGAA
This sequence comes from Pinus tabuliformis, assembly GCA_031772625.1. Lineage (NCBI taxonomy): Eukaryota > Viridiplantae > Streptophyta > Pinopsida > Pinales > Pinaceae > Pinus > Pinus tabuliformis. Next base: position 671,584,753 of record CM062809.1, on the reverse strand, counting down.
ATATCTTGGTGCTGCAAACTATATTTTGGGCATGGAAATTAAAAGAGATCGGGAAAAGAAGAAGCTCTAGTTAAACCAGAGAAATTATGTCAAGATAATACTGCAGAGGTTTAATATGCAGGATAGTAAACTGGTGAAGGTTCCTATTCTTGTAGGTGTGAGGTTATCTTCTGAATAGTGTCCCAAGACACAAGAAGAGGAAGAGGACATGTCCCGTGTTCCATATGAAAGTGAGGTCAGTAGCCTGATGTATGCAATGGTCTGTACTAGACTAAACATTGCACATGCAGTGGGAGTATTGAGCAGGTTTATGTCAACACCAGAGAAGGAGAACTAGACAACAGTGAAGCGAGTTTTCAGGTATTTACGTGGCACTAGTGATTATGGTTTGTGCTACCAAGGAAGACTAGGATTTGATAGAGTGTTGGATATTCGTGGATTTGTTGATACAAACTGGGCTGGAGATATAGATCAGAGAAGATCTACAAGTGGGTATGTGTTTAACCTATTTGGAGGTGTAGTCAGTTGGATGAGTAAGAATCAATTTGTAGTGGCACTATCAACTACAAAGGCAGAATACATGGCAGCCACTCATGCAAGCAAGGAAGCAGTTTGGTTGCAGAGATTGTGTTAAAGTATGGGGTTAGTACAGGGAGCTATAAGGATAGACTATGACAGCCAAAGTGCAATTTTCTTGGCAAAAAACCTTGCATATCATTCAAAGACAAAGCACATTGATGTTTAGTATCACTTTGTGAGGGATATGATAGAAGACAAAAAGGTGTTGCTAGTAAAGGTGGACACTTTGAAGAATACTACAGATGCATTGACAAAATCTGTGAGCTCTTAGAAGTTCTCTTAGTGTAGAGAAACAATGGGTGTTGCAGGGCTGGATAAATGACTAAGCTCTCTTGTGGCTCCTTGTGGAAAGAAAAAAACAAGTAGGAGAATGTTGGGTTGTGTAATATTCTTTCCACGACTAGCCCACGTAGTTAACGAGGGGGGTAGAGGGGGGGAGGAGCCCCCCCTTCGTTGCACCGATTACATAGAAGAGGGGTCATAGGGGGTTTGAGGGGTGCAAGTAACCCCCCTCCATGGGGTCCTGGAAAATTTTGTTTTTTAGACCCTATATTAGGTTGGGCGGACCTACCTATGGTTTTGTGCATGATTTTCGCACATGGTTTTGGACACAATGGTTTTCGGTCCATGGTATTGGATTCTTTGGCATGTATAAATATGTATTGTAACATTGAAAGGAACATAATGAAAAATCAAGCTGGTAGTCCCGATTTTGGGATCGAGGGGAAATCTCTGTGTATATGTGTTTTATGTGTTATGCTCTCGCATTGGTTATTTTCTGTGTTTTAGAATTCGTATGCAGGTAATTCCTGTACAGGTTTAAAACCTACATTGCGTGATTTAAGAAAGACTTCTAACTTGAATTTCTCCAACTAATTAATCCATAATGAATTAATTAATTATTTCCAAGCAGCTAGTGAGACTAAATTCGATTTAATTCACAATTTTAATTCAAGGACAAATGAAAATTGGAATATTCTGGATTCTATTTTTTCATTTCTTGTTGCTATTTTCAACAAGCCAAAATCCCGGTCAAAAGCCCCTTTTACATGACTATTGAGGGTATATTTATAATAAAAGGGGGTACTATTCATCTCCCTTTGTGACTCATTTAATTCCCTCATGACCTTTTAAGTTCCTTCAACCATGAACTTTGGAATTCATTACAAAATGACTCTTCACATTCCACATTTGACACTTGAAATTGCACCTGCAATTAATTACAAAAAATATTACAATATTTCTCATACCCATGTAAGAAAAAATTGGGTAGAGTCAACTAGACATCATAATAAGCCAAAACAAGTCAATCTTGAGTTTGGGGAAACTCCACCTCTGCCACTGAAACTTGTAGTTTCCCGGTCACATAGTGGTAACAAGATATGTATTGTGTGATGACTTCCCCAAACTGTGTGATGGGATCATGCTGGAAGCAAACTCTAACCTCCACTGCATCTGGGTGCACTTCCTTGGAACTAGTTTGAGTTTCCTTCTTCAATAGGAGCAACATGGTATTAATCTTGACAGGGCCACTAATGTATTCCTACATATTATGTTTGTTCATCTCAAGATCCTCCTTGGTAGCAATCTGTCTGAGCTGGTCTATTCATTCTTCAACCTCCTGTCTGACTTGATTTATGCGTTGGCTTTAGTGAGCGAGCCAACTGAAGGGATCTTATGTGATTTCACCATGAAATCCATGTTGTTGTACAACCATGCATATGAGGTATAAATGTTGGCGATGAATAATCCAAGTTGCTTGTTACTTTGGATGAGCATCCACACATGTGATTTCTCCAAATTAGCTTGTTTCCTTGTCTTCTTCACCAACTCTGAAGGTGCCCCTTTGTACTGCATTAACCACTCATGCACAATGGTGATAGTTGTATTAACAAACTTGAGGGATTTAGAATTATCCTTGCACTCCTTCTGCATGTCGTGCAAGTGGAAAACTACTTTAGACATGGTTTAAAGATCCTCATAGAGGGTTTTCATAGTTTCTCCCAATGTCGATACTTCTCTGAGTATGGCTGCGTTAATTTCTTCTAGATATACCTGTGCAGGAGATCCCTTTTGGACATCTACTCAAAGTTTTTCAACTTCTTGCCTTGCAACCTGTAACTTATTTTCCATCTGTATATTCTCGGCCATGAGATACTCCATGTTTGACAGGGAAACACCTGTGAAGGCCAATTTGATTATGGCAATGGATTTTGGATTCCTCCTGGTGTGTATCACAATCACCCTTTCTCTGACGAATGTAGGAGATGTGAGCTCATCTAGGAAATATTTCTTTCTCACTTGTACAATCTTCTTTTGAAGTTCATTGAAAGTCATATTGTATGTATCCATGACAGACCATCATAAAGAGGAATAATTTCCTCTTCGAGCTTCGAGCTTGCTCTGTTTTCAGAGGAGAGGGATATTGAGTAGTGACCTGCTGCATGGTTGGCATGAGATCAACAATTTGGTTTAGAGGCTTTGATTCCACCCCCATGTCTTGAATCACTATCATATCTTCTATTTCTTGAGAAATTTCCATGCCCTGCAATTTATTTCTCTCTTCTTCTAGGAACTAGTTCTATTCTTGTTCTTTTTGTTCTTTCTTCCATGTTTATTCTTCCTCTTTTGTTCTCTACCTTTCTTCTTCTAATCTCTTCTTTTCTTCCTCTTCTTGTTTCCGCCTTTCTTCCTCTAATATCTTCAGTTATTTTTCTTCTTTCTACTTTAGTTCTTCTTCCTACTTCCTTTGTTTCCTCTTCTTTTCTGTTGCTATAGCCACTTTCAAAATGTTTGGGTCTACTTTCCATTTGTCGCTTTGTTCTTCCACCAGACTATGCATAAACTTTATATTTCTGTTTTTGCGTACTTGATTGTGCCTTCCTACTGGCTCCACTTCTGGAGTGACTTATTTATGAGGGATAACTTGAGATGTCCCTATGAAATTGACTAGTTGGGAGGGCTTTTCTGCATTGTAACAATTATTTATCCTTTCCTCCTCGAGTCTAGAGAAAGTCTCGCTTAGCCATTGGAAAATGAATGTTTGCATAATGTTATTTAAAAACACTCGTAGGATCATATGGATTGAAGTCTTGGTTTACAAATGAAAAATTATCTATCTCCTTGCCTTCGGCCTCAACAACCTTTCGATTTTGGATATCGTACAACCCGATTTGAAAAGGAAGAGTGGGCTAAGTTGATTTCTTCTTCCTCTACAAACTGCGGATGAACCTGTGGAAAGATGGTAAGAAACTTCTTTCATGACCATCTTGTCGATGGCATACCTCTGTAGAATATGTGGAGGCTTATTTCTACCAAACACTCTGAGGTGAGTGCCATCCCATGAGGCAAACCAATCTGCCGCTTCCAATACTACTTTCATCATCTAAGGGGACATGCAAGGTGGATCTTCCTCAAAGATAAACTTGTATAATGGAATGAGGAAGTGATCAATCAACTTCTCCATGACTCCTTTATGATTGCACTCCGAAAGAAGTCTAAATTAAATGTGCATAACATGTTCGTTTTGCGTGCAAGTCCACTTCATGCAAGGGGAGTAATTTTGAGCACATATCACATCCAACAAATAAGAAGACAAGTAAAATCTAGCTTTCTTTCCCTTTGGAGGGTTCTTGGAATTGGTTACATGGATCCTCAACTATTGAGCCAAAAATTCACCATTTAAATGATTTTCCTTCATTCACAACCTAGTTTAGCAGGAATTCCCAACCTTCTGGAAAGGTCTTGGTACCTCTTTGACCATATATTTAACAACATAAGACTATCAAGTTCTGATAAGCATTCTTGAGAGAATTGTTCTTGTAAGTGTTTCTCAGTGTCTGGTGGAATTTGGAAGGCCCTTTCACCCAACCTTTGATGACATCCTTCATGATCAAGTAGTTGTTGACTGCAGAAAAGTGTGAATCCATGTACGCTTCTGGCTATTAAAAGTGATACATATTATGAAAATCGTGTGCCATGAAAGAAGTAAGCCTTTTTCCACTGACATTGTTGACAGTCGTGGTCTTTGCATCTGTATCTGACAGAATCTAGTTGAAAACGTCTGCACATGGAAAAGTTGGATACCTGCATGCAACCTTGTGCAATATTGACCTCTGGAAATTAATGTAAACCTACATGTCTTCAAGATCTGCTTTGGAACTACTTTTTGTGTAAATATCTTTCATTTTGTTCCATGTAATGTCTCAATCCTTCTTAATGAGTAGTTGAGTGTCTAAAAAGACTCGCAAAGAAGCAAGAGCATTTTCAACTATCTCACTAGTGCTTCTTTCTGTGGTGTATTTTGAGGAATAGATCTTGGGTGCCATGATGAGAATCAACTAATGGAGAGAGATGACCTCAAAAATATGTAGTACCTTCATGATGAAATGCAATCATGGCAAACATAAATTAGCTTTAGCAAAACAATTTATTCAGCAAGACCAAGGCTGGAACTTACACACTGAGGAGAAAAATTGCACAATTGTTGGGCTAAATTGGGAGACTAGCCTCATGAAATACACATTGCACAGTCTAAGCAATCAAGGGGGTATCTAGGGGCTTGAGACTGTGCAATGCGCAATCCCAACCTAGCTAGACTGAGGGAGAGACTGCACATTGTGGAGTATTATTGGCCAAGGGTGAGGCTTGAGCCTTGGAATTGCACAATATGCAGTTGGGCAAGCTAGGGACTACACATTACGAAGTCTTAGAGGAAAAGTATGAGGCTTGAGCCTTAGATTTGTGAAATGCATAGTTGAAGGAGGCAATTGCTGGCCAAGTTAAAGCAAATTTGTGCAGGAAGAAGATGGGAAACGTGGCATATCTGAGTGATAGTGCAAGAAATAGTGTATATATGACTAAGGGTAAGATATATTAATGATAATAAAGTGTATAAAGTCAGCATGCAAATGGGAAAACAAACATGCATAGGAAAACATTGTAGTGGCAACCACGGGTGGGAAAAAAAATAAGTTGATGCAACATTTGTAAAAGGTGAATGACGAACCAAACCAACACTTGTATAATCTAATATAAGTTAAAACACCAGCTACTATGAAAATAAATAAGAAAAATAATACTCATTGAAGTCAAATGATAAAAGGTGATAAAAGAAGCGACAAAAATGACACATGTAAAACTTACTTGACAAAACACCGCAAACTCAACCGAAAGTTCCTTGGTCTCCTTGGGAAGTCTAGAGCTACAATATCAAGTATGAAAATGACCTCTAGTGGAATTTATTGATTAGATCTAGGCAGGTTAGATTTTCTTATACAGATGCCTAAAATCAAGGAAAATGCACCACTTGTTTGAAACTCGTAAATAACAGCTTAGTGGACTTGACCAAACATTATTTGGGAAACTCATGTTTTTTAGGGATGCCAACTTTTCTTTCTCAGGAAACTGTTTTTTCACACTAGCAAAGGATATTGCGCAACTCCTAGGCTCAAGGGCTTGGGAAACTCTTTGCCTCAATGAATTGTGTAGTTCCTGCGGGGAAGGATAACCTTGCACAATTTCTAAGCTTGAGGTTGGGCTGCTCTCCAACATTGCACAATTTTTAAGCTCAAGGAAGTATTTCCATTTAGGATTACGCAGTACAAATCCTCAAGGTTGGCCTACCTTCCAAGATTGCGTAGTTTTTTGGGGAAGACCAACAATGCTACAAGCTCGAGATAGGAAAAGGCTTGCGTTAGAAAGTTTCAGATCAAGGTCAAGAAAAGTCATCACAAGCACTGCGTGGAAAGATAAGACTTTGAAGTAGCATGAATACTTGACGACAATGAATGATAGACTCCTGTAGACATAAGGTTGGCTCCAAAATCGAAGCATGGGAAAAATTTTGGTGGCGGTTGTAGCATCTACAACATGAATGTAGGAGGTGGCTTTGTAGGCCCACCTTGTGGTTTGTCTAGATTAACCTATTGATGCTCTCAAGAATCGATGTTAAACTACACCTAATATGTGACCTAGCAAGGAGTTTACCAAACTCACGTGGGATCCATGAATGTTAGGCCCTAATATCCTCTAGTGTGATAGTGGTTGTAGTGTTGTCCCATAGAGGGATCGATGCAACACTATCATCCTTATTTTTTCCCTACTGAGGGTCTGTAAATCATAAAAATAATTTAACGTATATAAAAAACTAAGCATAAGAACATATACATTAAATTCAAACCCATCAATTGAAGATGATTTAAAAATAAAAGACGATTTCTTGAGACATGAACACATAAAGTTTAAAGAGGATTTTAAAAAGTAGGAGGTGTAGCTGTAATAGGTGAAGATGTTCCATTATCTCTAACATGATCATCAACAGAGACAAAAACACTACCTCTGATACTCCAATTAATGTTGGAGCTACGATCTATGATTGGAACACACACTTTGGTTGGGTTGCATGATCTATCACAAGCCCAACCATGCATAGCATATCCCCCCACACTCTGACGACCTACGATTTGGGGGCATATGGGAGATGGATTCGCATGCTACATATAATACATATAAACTAATTTAAGAAAAAAATGTTGACTAAATTATTACAATGTAATACAAAACTATTACATATAATACATATAAATTAATCCAAGGAAAAAAAAAGTTGACTTAGAAAGTATATTGACAAGAAAACAATTTCTAAACTCAAGTAAAATAATCTAGCATTCCTAAACTTTAGAGTCCCTTTTTTGATAATTTATCAACCAAAGTATTTAGTTCCATGTAAACACAATCAGAAGATGTGATCAAATCTAACTTGATACTTTTTCCCATTTCTAAAATGCATTTTATTCTTAGAGCATATAAATATGTAAATATATGTAAGAAATTGAAATAAATCATTCAAAAAAAAACAGTAATAAACTTGGTGTCATTGCAATTATTAAAAACTTATGTACTTGAAATGAAAAAAAAAACCTAAATTATTGTTTTTTTTGGTGATTTTCACAGGTTTTCTTGGTGGCTTTCTCGGTTGTTTTGTGCGGTTTTTGTATGGTGGGTTTTCATTCCAAATTATTTTATTCTTTCTTGTAAGAAGAAATAATTCAAATTGAGAAGAAATGATAAGAAACCTACTTTGGACTCCATATCATGGTTGGTTCATTGGGCAATCGAATTGAGTTCCTCCATCTCAGTCGAGCTCCCAAATTCTTCGTTGAGCTCCTTTTTTCCTCGGAGTCTACCCAAAATGGTTTGTATAGACCGTGATCTAGATTTTTAATGACAATTAGCCGCTTGATTCATTTGGTTACATAGGAGGTCGGCCGAGAGTTTTTTTTTTAATGCTCACTTGAGCTATCTTTAAGCTCTCGAATAGATGGATCGAGAACTTAAAAATTGTTCAATTACACTATTTTTTCACTCAAAGATACCCTCACTTATGAAAAAGTTTAACCCGATTTCATACATGGACCTTTTGCAACATTTTATTCTATATTTGATTTACTTTAAAGATAACTAAACATAAAAATAAACACTATGCAACATTCAGACATGTCTTGTTTCATTTAAGGAGTTAAAAAAATACATTGGTAGAATCACGCACATAACAATTATGCACATAATGCCGAAATTGTTTAACAATGTTTAATTATCATTCAATTTTATGTAAGACCTAAAAAAACTATGCTTTGAAAGTAGTTTAAAATATTACTTGTGAAATAAGATAGTTGTTACTTTAATAAAATGTATATATAGATATTGATATTAGTTATTGATCTTTGAAACATTTTCTAAATTTCAATACCAATTTCACAACAAACTTATTCAAATTCGATATGTAACATTGAAAAATTTATAATATAAATTTTTAAAATATATAAATAAATATAATTGCTCAAATCCTTTATTGTTATTTTACAGGTTATGTTTCATTGAAGAATTTAAAACATAAATTTCAAAATGTATAAATACTCGTAATTGTTCAAATCCTTTATTAATAATGTACAAGGCATGTCCTTTTGGGAATATTAGAACAACTTTCATAACATTTTTCCCAAAGTACGCTCCCTTTTATATACTTTGCATGCATGCCCATGAAATCTAAACGTTTATCAACTTTTCTGAGTGTTGGCTTTTTAAAATAAAGGATTAATTAGATTTCTTTCTATTATTTGTTTATTTCACTATATACCTTATATAACCTTTTTGTGTTATTTTTATTTTAAATCAAAAAATATTTATTTTATTTTATTGTGAATTAGATAATATATATAAATATCTCAATTTTTAATTCACAATATATATTATAATATTTAAATTTTAAATTTAACAACATATTTTTTTTTTTTATTTCAATATACATTATATAATTTTAAAACATATTTTTTATTTGAATATATTTTATATAATTTAAAATCATATTTTTAATTTGACCATGCATTACATAATTTTTTTTTACCGGTCTTGTCTTGTTCTAGATTTAAAAACATGCATTTCTTATATTTCACTGTACATGACATAATTTCTTATGTCATTTTTGTTTTAGATTGAAAACTTAGGTTTTGATTTAAAAATTCCAAGTGACACATTTTGTGAAACCACTATAACTGATTTTAAAACATACATTTCTTTCTCTATATATATATATCAAATAAGCTTTATAGTGGTTAGAGATAATGGATATCAATGGTAAATAATATGATTTTGTATAATTATGTTAATAGGTTTGTTGGTTTTGAATGAGTTTTTTGAATTTTAATTTAATTAGTAATAATTTTTTTAATAATATATATATATATATTTTTTTTATAATATATAGCTATTATTTATTGATGTTTAATTTTTAAAATCATTAGGGGATTGTACTTGGCCTAGGCTACACTAATTGTTTATAAGACTATTTTGTGCAGACAAAGTGTCTTAACATAGCACCCTGTAATACTATGCCTTGTGGATAATCAAAATAAAAAATTGAAATTTATTTCAAAATTTATTTTGCTTTTCTTTATAACAAAAACTTTAAGAAATAAAAACTGTTAACTTAATATTAATTTTTTATTTTATTTTATTGGATTCATTCTTTACCTTAGTTCACTTTTGATTACAATTTTTCACCTAAGAAAACTTGAACATGAAACCCGAGACATAACCATTAATTATTAACTTTTAACTTACTATAGTTGTCTAGTACTCCTCTCCTCCTAAGTATAGGTTAAAGATGCTAGCACTGATCGTACAAGCCATAGTTACAACAACAAACACAGGTGGGACAACTTGCAAATCAATTCCAAATACCAAAACTCGAGAGGCCAAGTTGGTGATGAGACTTGCATTCATATTGTTTGTATCCTCCTACAACATAGGAATGAAATTCTCTAATTTGGAGGCATGTTATGGATTTAATTATGGATAATTGCTATTATATTTCATAAAGATTAATAGAACGAATGAGTAGAAGAATTGTTAAATGTAATTTAATAATTAGATTACTTATTTATGTTGTAATAATAAAGTAAATAATTGTTTAATTTTTAGAGGTTTCATCTCTCTAAGTTCGTAGATAAGATATATAAGCAATTAAAGCAAGTTTTATCATTAATTTGGTGTCTAGAATAGATTTACAAGTAAAAGATTTATATATACATTTTAGAAACACCTATTGTTAAGTTTTTTTTGTTGAGATTTGTGTAAAAACAATAAAGAAACTTGCTAATTTAAGTTTCTGTATTGACTCCAGAAAATTGAATTTTAAATATAATGATTGAGCCGAGAAGCCCATTCTACAACCCAGTGTGATGTGTAAAGATGTCTATCCATCATCAAAATTGAAATTTCGCTCATATCAACAAAAAAAACAAAACTCTAAAAAAATAAAATAAATAACTATACAAAACATTTAAATAAATCCACTTATAAAAAAATTACAAATAAAAAAATGAGAACCATCTAGATTTATATTAAATCAGTAAAATAAACCATACTCATATATACAAATTTCTCTTACTCAGAAAAAATGCAATTGTTCATTATATAGTAAGATGTATACGGTTCTTCCTTTGTGTTGATATTATTGAATTTAAATGAAGAATTAAAATCCATAACAAAATACTACGTTGTGTTTTCCTTAATGGAGACCATGTATTTTGTATGAGTGAAAGGCAACCCTTATCGATTCTATAGCCAGCTTACGTGGTTGCTTGGGCGCACCTTTCCTTCTCCGTTTTACAGAGACGGACGTTAACATTCATTATCAGAATGGTTTATCGTCGGAAAACTTTTCTAGCCGGAAGCCGATCATGGTTAACGGTGTTACTTCTGACATTTGTCATTGTCCTCAGGCTATGAAATTCAATTCAAGCTATCTGCGCAAAGCCACAAATGCACAGCGAAATGGTTGATCAAGTTACCTTGACAAACGCATTGTAATTTTAGGTAAATATTCGAATTATGCATTGTCGTCATCAAACGTTTTATGTAAATTATATTTCTTATCTTATTTTTTTTCCACGATAAATTATATTTATTATTTTATGTGCTTTTTTTAACCAATTTCATAAAACTTAAGGATATATATTTTTGTAAAATATAATGACCCTATTTAATATTGAAATAAATTATTTTCTAATTTTTATTTATGGGACTTGATGTATCTTTTATACTTAATAGATATGGTTTTTTATTTTTATCCCGAGGATGAACCACAATAGATGGTTGGAAAAGTTGACTCAAAACCAATAATGTGATTAATTTATTATGAATAACCATTACCTTATTTTAATTTAAATGTTTTCATTCCATGATGGCTCTCACAATCTTCATGGGACCTAATGCATCTCTGCTATTTATACATAATGATAAATCTGGTTTTCCATCTTTGTCCTGAGGATTAACCACAATAGATGGTTGGAAACAATTGCCTTATTTTAATTTAAATGTTTTCATTCCATTGATGGCTCTCACAATCTTACTTACTACACACACATTGAAAGTCAATTAGAAGTTTCAATTTATTTTTAATCAAAATTTTAAAAATTATTAATTTAAAAAGTAATATTATTTTGAATATTAATTTCTCATAAAATTTAAAATGTGTTTCCTCAACACCTTTAAAGTTGTTATTGCACCCAAAGACACATTTTACACCTCACTATGAGAGAGATGTGTATTTCTTTCAATGCTCAACACTATTTTTTTTTAAACAAAATATTTCCTAAATAAAAACAATGTTGGCTATAATTAAAAAAAAAAAGAAGAGATATACATATTTAATTAGTTTGAATTAAAAGCTTTATAGATATTTGTAATCCCACTCTGAGTGCTCACTCTATTTGTTCTTGACATTGAAACACAAAAGAAGTGGTAAAAATATTTCATTCTCACTCAACCATAAATAAAATATTTAGATGTTCATGTAAAGTAGCATAATTTTATATCAACTTTTAAAATTATAAAGTGATTAAGGTAAAAACAAATATATTATTGCACAAAGAGGTGCATTCTACAACCCAATATGAGTGAGATGTATATTTAGTTAACACGTGTCCCTATTATAATAAAAATAAAAACTCTTTTAAAATAAAAAATAAAAATAAAATATTTTCTAAATGTGAGCAATAATGCTTGTGATGAACATAATGCAACTAATTGTGACAAACGGGGAATGATAATAGGCTATAAAGGGGAGTAGAAAGGGAAAAATTCGCACTTCTCATAGTAGTAAAGACCTCAAAATGAAGGCCCAATATCTGGCCAACACCCCCCAATTAATACAAGGGTATATTTCACATATCTATTCTTAATTGTCTATTTAATATAATTTATTACATTTACAATATTTGTAAACCTAATTTACATATCATCTATGTGTTATGAAACACTACAAATAACAATTAAAAAAACTAACCAAATCATAATAGAGAAAAACCATTTTATAGTGGGAACAAGGATGATAAAACCCACCCAAAAAATTAAGGATGATAAAACCACCCAAAAAATAATAGTAGTTCAACAAAGATACAACTTCTACACAAGTTGGTCACCATTGAAATACCCATGGATCAAACTTAGAACACTTAATAAAACTACTCATAAGCCATTTGGTTCCCCAATTAGTTATCTCCTACATTGTCTGATATTGTTGCAACTGTCAACCCTATTGCTCTTCTAGCCTTTGTGTCCTACCAAGTATTTACCTCTTCATAGTTTCCTCCAATTTCACTTCCTCACATGCTCCTCATCCATGCCAATCTAATAATCGCTTTTGCTGCTATACCTACTCAAGTTGGTGCAATGGATCTTCTGTTAAATGCGAAGCAACCATGGAATTGTAAAAAAATGTAATTAGTATACCTTCAACTATAAGATAGTAAAAAAATTCTCCTATTTGATACTCTCATTACTCTTTTTATCTTATACAGATGTGAAGTTTGGGGATGAAGTATCTCTAGAGAATATTGAAGAAGGATTATCAAATCCATATATATATATATATATATATATATATATATATATATATATATATATATATATATATATATATATATATATATATATATATATATATATATATATGCCTTATCTTATTATTAAAAGTGTAGTCCTCATCTTGTCATCTACATAGAATCAAGCCTCTACCCCATTTAGTGCATGGCCTAATATGCTTGACCTGATTATTTGAGACTAATGAAATATTGTCTTTTTGAAGCTTTAATGCCAAATTCTAACCAGTTTATCAACTTCCAATAAACCAATCCTTTGATTCTATTGAATCAAAAAACTCATAATGTCATCACGATATAATCATGCTCCAATTAATTGATCTTAGAGTAGACTTGTAGTAATTAAAATTAATTATCTCTTTGCAACTTCTCAAACTTCTTTTAGATTCACTGATATCACTTTTTTCCATGTTGGGATGATTTTCTATCCAATAGAGATGAGCTCTATCCCCAATGAGGAAACCCTTTTGATTTTAGCTTTGAAAGAGAAATAATTTTTGGGATTAGGAGACAGTTGGATAGAACTTGAATAGGGTTAAGGACTACACACTTGTATACTTCCATTAAATTTCACTAAAAGTTTTACTAATTCTTGATTCTAATGATGAATTCCAACTAGAACCAAACTAAGAATAGATACAAGTATTTGAATAAAAGAAATAGTAAGAGTTACGGTAAACTAAAGAAACTTCAACATAAACCTATGTCTCATTATGTTCATTTTTCCATAAGCTTATTGAAGTAGCCTTCCCTAGTTGTTTCCTAATGATTCTGGGCTTAAGAAGATACAAAATAAAGGATGGAAAAACTAGAAGGGATAAAAATTAGATAGATCCCACAAATGGAAATAAGTGACGAAGAGAAGGGAAGGATCTAGTCTAATATGATTACACTCCTTCACTTAACCTTTATCATAACAATCAAGTTACTTCCCTACCCCAAAAGGACAAATTCTAGGTTTATGAAAAGGAATGGAGAGTGAATAATCATCTAATGGAGTCATATATTATATAAGTTGGTGTTGATTACCCAAAAAATAGAAAATTATCCTTAGAACAAATCTTTACAAAAGTAGTTGATCCCTAAGATTGCATTGAAAATGTTGATGAGAGGTCCACGAGAATTAACAAGCATACCAAGGTTGCTAGCCAAACCAAAACTTGGATGTGCTAATACCAAATTCGAACACCTCCGCACTCCATTATCCCATTCATGAAACACATAATTTAATGGAATCATTAAATAGCCATAACCAAAATTAATGAGCACATGCTTAAGATACTACAAAGGATCCTTCAATATGCCAAATTGATGCAAATGGAATGATGAACTATCTGCTCACTCATGAGAGAATATATGTAATGTGAAACCATGAACTTAGAACTATGGGATATCACATTTAGTGCTACCCCATTTTCAATAGTATTACAATCTCAAGGTCTAAATCTATGTTTACCCACTTGTTTTGCATGTAGTTGAGGTGACTTTTGACATCGACATAGGAGGAATGTGAAAGGAATTTGAATCCTTTTTAATCCAAATGATAATGTTTATCAAGTTCTTTCCCTCCATCATCACAAAGAATTCATGGCTTTAATGATGGCCATGGAAACTCCAACAATTTTAAACAAGTTTACCATTTTCTCCATTACAATCAATATCCCTTACATGGTTAGTAAGCTTATGTCTTGTTATAGTAAATTCTACTAATCCCCATGCAAAAGTGGATACTATTTTTCTCCCAAGATAAAAAATTGTTCCCCCTCACTGTTACCATCCTTACATCTTTAAAGAAATTTTAAAATGTATATGGGTAATATTATAAAAGTAGTGTTGAATATTTTATTAGTGTATAGTAATAAAAGCTGTAAAATTTATAGCCTCTTAGAATATAGCAAATTAAGCATGCATTGTTAGGGATGCATGGGAAGGTAGAAGAAAATTGGAAAGGGAAGTATGTTCATGTACATGGGAAAGAGAGGAGAGGGTAGGAGCATACGATTCATCTTAGTTTCATCCCAAATCATCATGGCTCTCCATCAATTGATTCCCATGCTATTATTATTACAATAATTCAAGACTCACACATTAAATTTCACAATTATGGAAGTAATAAGGTTCAAAGTTTGCTTTATTATATATCAATAATGTAGAATGGAGCTTCGAATTTTTAATGACAATGTTATAAACATTGGCTTTTTAAATGGATGTTAGTAGTTACAACCAACTATGAAGGTATGCCAAAGAGGGGAGTAGTTATAGTTTCTATTGATGATATAATTTTTCATCTAACTTTGTACATTTTAATTGGAAAAATTGGAGGAATGGGTTTGCAAGGCCCATTTTAAGGGTGAGTCATATTTTGGTGATTTATGATTAAAAGCTTTTGAGGTTTATTTTAGGCATATAATGACACCTTTTGTAATAAAAAAATCCTATAATATATCTCAACTCCTTAAATTTATTCTACATACTAAAAGAATTCCAACACTAAGGAAATCACCTCAATTAAAGCTCACATGTAGAAGTTATGCCCCTTACAAGTTAACCTATCCTATTGACCTTCACAGCAATGAGTAGATGCCACATCAAATATGTATTTCTCACATGTAGGGCTAGTCTTGTGTTCGACTTCCAAGGATAATATAGAGGATCCAAAACCATAATATTGTTTAAGAATTGAGGCATGTGAAAACCCTAACACTAACTATAGATGGTTATGGGGCTATGTCAAATAATGGGTCACTTATCAATAGTGCATTACATAGATATTGTGCTAGACTTAATGATGCACAAACCCACATACTACTCTTTCATTTAGCATCATGGCTACAAGAAATAAAATCTTCATTGTTTCAAAAGTTTAGCTACTCGATAAAGTAAACTAGTGAAGAATTCTCTCAAGAGCTTTTAAAGCCTACAATGAAGCCTAATATGTGTGTGATGAAATATAAAATACTATCACTAGTATAAATACTAGTATATGCACTATATCAACATAATATATCGGTATACATCCTAACGTATATACCAATATATGATGTTGACATACATACATGCATAAATATATATGTTGACATTCTAAACTTATTATAAGACTATTATATATCCTTAATTTTGCAAAATGTGTATGCAACAAAATTCTATTATAAAAACAAATTAGAAATTCTAGAATTTATACATATTTTTTCTGCTCTTTAAGGTCACTAATTCTTTTCTTTTGATTTCTCAACAATTTGTGTTTCTAAGTTAAAATTTTACACTAGTAAATAAATTCTACTTTTCAATAGCTAATAGCTTTTGTCACATGTACCTAATACTTTTTCTTTCTCATGCACTCCCCTTTTCAATAATACAACTAAATATATATTTATTTTAATTTAGTATTTAACCATTTTATCATGGTTATATAGCATTATCCATTTATACACAATCAATTTTACAATATTTATTACTTACACTTTAATAAAAACCTATACTATTATATATTATTACTATTTTAATATTTATATAATTTAAGTCATATTTTATTACTTATTTTAACTTTTTTGCCATTTAATTTTACCTTTCACCTTTTGTTATTAATACATATAATACCCCATTAAATAATATTTTTTTCCTTATTTGCAATTGTATAACTAGGACAAGAAAACACCTTTCCATACACCTTTATCTTTTTAAGCTACATAAAATTTTAAAAAATCATAAAATAATCTTATAATTTTAAATTTAAATATATAAAAAATAAATAAATAAATAATATATATATATATATATATATATATATATATATATATATATATATATATAGATATATAATTTTATACTTAAATATTAAATATTTAAATATAACTAATATCTCATTTTTTTTATTATTTACACAGAGTCACAAATTTTAATATCTTATTGGCCATTGCACCTCATTTTGATTATTTAGAAATAGATTCGCAACTTTTAATATCTTACTGACCTTTGCATGATTTTTTAGAAAATACAAAATTACAAAAATTGTTATTCGAACTTACAAACTATAGTTGAATATACTTTTACCTACTTTAAATATAGGAAGAGTGGGCACACTGCAAGAAATGAGTACATGGCTAATTTGTTAGTCCGTTAACATATTCAATGCCAGCAGACTATAAGCATAAATCGTGTTACATGAATTCTCCTACAAAAAATTGACTTGCTTTTGAGAATTGTTGATCACCTGGTACCGAATTCATTTCACACAGTTGGTAGTTCTGGTTTGTGACTTCATATATTCTCCAAAATACAATGGTTTCAACTCAAAATATTGAGACCAATCTAGCCACCCCCTAGTGTCAATAATGTAAAACACAAGAGACTAGAAACCAAAACAAATGTATATTAATTGATCTAAAATAATTATGTACATGATGTACATATTAATACATACATGAAATAGTTGAATTAGTTCCCGAGAGTTCTTGGACTCCAATAACTACCCAAATTAACCCAAGGTTAATCCCGAGGATTAGCTATCTAACATTCCCCCCTTAATCCGAAGGGATGTACCAAAGTCCAAGAATGAGAGCTCAAAATGTAGAAATGTATCTCAGCCAAGAGTTGAATGTCTCTCAAGAAATGGTTTTTAAGGATGACCACAAACCAATATGGGAGAACTCAAGGTCTCAACCAACACCAATTCTAGAACCTTCATAGCAGTTCTCAGAAAAACCAAAAATGTGGTTTTAAGGTGACCACAAACTCTAGAACTATCACAACAGTTCCTTGAACAATTCCAAATATGGAAGTGCTCAATCAACTCAATCAACTCAACTCTGACTCAAGCTTGATTGACATCTCGAACTCGAACCTGTAGCAGACCATCAATTCTTCTCCCCTTGTTGGATACAGAGTGACAAGTACTCTTCATCACTGCAAAGCTGGTCATCACTCTAGAACATATTCTTTGGTATAACCTGTAAATTTTCTTGGTTGTTTTTGTCCAATCCCAAGAAGAAATCCATCTGAAATTTAGTCGCTCTCTTGTAGTAGTCTTCTTTCTGGAACATCTATTTGTATGTTGATTTCACTTTCCACAATGCTCACACGGGTGAAGCTCAAAAAATCGATCTTTCACATGTCCCACTCTGTTACACTCTTGGCACCTATCAACTTGTTCTGGAACAACACCATCCAGAAATCCAACACTTTGGAATTGTATCAGTTTAGAAAAATCTGGAATGTGAAAAGATACATCCAGAATATCCTTCTTGTAACCCAAACCATAGTGTAGCTCTAAAATATTGTTGCGACACTCCCAAATATGAAATCTACGGTGACCAAAATCTTACATTCCCTGTAGAATTGGTGAAAGGAATGCTTGTAACACTAATTGGATTGATTCTTTTCTGTGACGAATTCCATGTCTCAAACCATATACCTTCTCTCTACTACACATATGTTCCAAATTTTTATGGATATAAGATTTGAAATACGCAACATGATAAAAATAATAGAATCTTTGAAAGTAAGTTTTGAGCCCCTTTCAAGGCTAAAAATAATCAGCTTTCTAATGGGCCATAAATGCACAGGATTATATATACCCATCGTTGGATTTTATCAGGCCAATTATCCAATAGTGTGCATATACAACCCAATACATTTATAGCCCATGAGTAGGCTAGTTATTTGTTCCCCCTCCCAACGTCTAGATATGGTACAAATTGTCTTAGGTACAATGAAAAGACACATGACTACAGAGTTCTCAATTGAAAATTTTCAACATGTTTCCGACTTTGGAAGCGGGGTGGGTCTCTCTATGTAAACAGATGACAATGAAGAGGGAGAGGGGCCCAGTTGGCCATGTCGATAAGGCCAATGAACTTGCAATCGAGATAAGTTCGATGTAAATGAAAGCCATGTACGAATTAAGAACTTTCATTGCACTATTATCTATTGGTTATATTTGTTTTAGATTTATAAATAAAATAATTTTATAGTATTTATAACTTTCCTAACATTAACAAAATATGATGAGAGCAGTTTAGATGAAGAATGACCACTAAAAAATGGTTGGGTCCATCCTAGCTTACTAACTTGAAATTTTAGCTGACGAGTGGAGTGTGGAGAAAAGGAGATAATGTCTCTGTTCATGACTTAATATGAAGAAGCTGATAGTATTGAAATGCTTTTCTAGATGCTTGAAATGCTGACAATTTCATAAGTTGACTGGCCAACATAAGGATCAACCTTAGATCAAAAGTTTCTCAACTAATGTTTTTCATTTTTCAGATGCTTGTGAGGGTCGTACAGTAGAGGTGTAGGAATTTTGCACTAAATTGTTTTTGTGAAGGATGAATGATTGCCTTGCACAAGTAAAAACAACTCATCTATCATTCCCAGTAACAACAAAGGTGGTGTTTTGGTTCCTGTGGGATGTATAGTTTCCGATGTACCATTAATTTCATATACAGAGAAATTCTTTTAACTAGGCTATAGTTTGGCCATAGTTCCAAAAGCCTTGGTATCCATGATAACTACTAAATTGAAAGCTAAAATATTTCATTAATAAAAAAATACTCTATTTCCTCAAATGAATGAGATGGTATGCATGCCATTTTGACCTCCTTCCTACTACATTTTGTTCATTTTGTGAGAGAGTTCTTTTCTCTTGTGTTTTGTTCAATGTATTAGTCATTTTCATTGCAATTTCAGTGAGTTTGGAACATCCTCATTTTTAAGGTAACAGTATTACATTCTTTTTATTTTTTAAATTTATTGGGTTTCTACTATGTGGAGTGTGATCAAGCCTTTGTAATTGGCATTGGGGTTCTACTTTGTGTACAGTGGCAAGGATGGAAGGGATTGGACTTGACAATAGGCTCTGCACATGGCATTGTGGGAAAATGAAAGGATTGAACTTACACAAAAAAAATTATGATTAAGGTAGTGGGGATCCAACCAGGAAGTTAAGTCTACAGGGATTGAACTCACAACCACATTTTTCTTTCCAATGAACAAAACCCACCAAAACCATGAAACTTAAATCTAGTACATGATAGAAAAAGATATTCACATAATTTTATGTCACAATTAAAAAAAAAAATTGTTGCCATGTGCCAGCCTACTGTATGTTCAAGAATATAACCAAAAAACAATAATAATATGATGATCTCCCAGCCAACTACTGGTTCAACCATGTTTTCCTATGGAACTGCAAAATTTCCATAGAAAAATTAGAAAAAATATGTCATTGAATGCACAAGCCCTCCTATCCACCAGATCAAATTCCTCAGACCTTAAAGAAAAATCGGGGGCTAAAACACCTGAAAAGCACAATGAAAGGGGCCTAAGCTGTGCAACTTACCTATTTAGTTTAGCTGGGCTCCTTGGAAGTCAAAATTATTTTGGAGCCAATCTAGTAATTTGAGAAGGAACTTGTAACATTTGTCTAAAATTATTTAAAAATTTGAAATTTACTATGTGATACCACACACACACACACATAAACATACACCATATACATATGGTTCTTTGGTTGGATAGTCGTTACATCTGACTTCTTCAAGATATCATGTTATTGATTTCTACATTCTCCTATTCTCCTTTTCTTTCATTAGCTTGACGCTTATGTTATACAACATTATCTATTTCTCCTTGTTTCTCAATGGATCCTTTGTTAAAATCCAAGGCTAACGCAAAACCCTCCAGCTTAAAAGTATCGATTAATATTATGTTTCTTATGCCACTGCACCATGCTTATGATCATTTTAATAACATATAAAGGCCATATCACATTTCAACCCTTAGAATTCATTATTGATCTTGAAGTATGCATGAAATGGTGTCCTATATTATTAATACAAGTTTTGTGCTTGTAACATCCAATCATATATAAAGAAAATAACTAATATATATATCTGTGTGTGTGTGTGTGTGCGTGTATTATTGACCACTACACATAAACTTATCAACATTGAAATGTTATATTCATACATATTTCAACCTTGGTTAGCATATGCATTCATATAAGCTATCCATTGTTAACTTATGGTGTGGTTACATAGTTTAGTCTTATGAGATTAATCATGATATGTAATTCCAATGTTAGAAACCCTTGGAGATACATGCTTTTAATCTATTGCAAAGAGAAGTTCTGGAGAGGTCCTGTGTACATGTGTTGGCCAAACTAGTTGGCAGGTGGCTTCAGATCTGTAGTTGGGTTAATGTATGATCTATGGTTCATGTGCCTTGGGGTATTTTTGGAGTAACTACCCCATACCCACTAGCAGATTTCGGTCTCATTCGAACCTTTGCTCTGGAGGAGCATCTCTATGGTATCTAATTAACCCTAGCCCGATATGCAGCAGGCTTAAACTTTTCTCAACGAGCAAGAAGTAACCCATGTTTTCTTGAAATTCTTGGGTACTACAACTTTTTTTATTATTATCTCTGTACGTTCCTCGAAGTTACTTATTAACAAGAGGGTTTTTGTCACAGGTCATGGGTAGTAGAGTTCCAACGATGACACCCTTATTTTTGTAGCTCTCCATTCACGACGATCTCCCACTGGTATGAGTGAGCAACATATTTAATTGATTGAGGATTTTTTACACAATTCCATTTTTAGTAAGTTCTACGATATATTGTGTATGTTCTTCTGACTTGGTTTCGAAGAGAGTTCCTCGGGTATGGTTTTCCCACTACCCTAGCTTCATGCAAGCTTTAATTTGGTTATTTCCTTATTTTAACAGTGAAACTAAGTTCTTCAATTTCAATATTTGTGGTTACAGGTGAGGGTTTTCTGTTTTGTGCAAAGAACTTATGTTCTTCGCGATAAGTATTCCTCATTTGGTGTTAAGGGTTCAGTTGCCCATGGGTCAAGTTTGTCAAATTTTGTAGGTGTTTGTTTATAACCCTCTTCTACTATAATCTCCTCCCTGTTGAGAGGATTACTATCTTTGGGGAAAATGTTCCCAATTCTTTTAGGGATTATAGAATTTCTGAGCAATTCTTAGGGTATCAAGGAAACCCTTAATTATTTAAAATTATTTTGTCATAAGAATGCTCAGGGCCACACCTTGTTTTGATTATGAGACAATCTTTACTATTTATCTGTCTTAGCTACATGTATAAAATGTAGTACTATAAGGTATTCAACTGCCTAGAGCAGATAATTCCACTGGGAAACGGGTTGTAAATTTCTTTTAACAATTATTGGGGTTTATACAAACTTCAGTCTTTTGAAGTTATCATTGTATTGCTTGTTTAATGTTTGGATCTCTTTACATTGAATTTGAAGGCTAGTTTGAAAGTGGTTATTGTTATTCTCTTTAAAGTTTCCTTCTCATAATTTAAATTTCGATATCTGTTTGAGGTCAAATACAACAAGTTGTGCTTTGCTATATGATAGTTTATCTTATAAAAACTCATCGTTTCCATGTGTTAAAACCATACTTCGGGTCCTGGGACCATACGAGGGTTGTTGGGTAACCGACTAGGCTTCTATCTAAAGTGGGTACCTGTTAAGCTTACTTATTTCAAGGTATACTATTCACACATCTACATGCATGTTACATATTACCATGGACTTCTAGTTTAATTACAGATTCTATCCATTTACATTTGGGATTACGACCACTATGTTAGATAGGAAACGACTCCTATTACGTTATTATCATTGGCATAGCTGTTGTGATATTTGCACCTATGTTGGTGGTTACATTCGTTGTCAAACTTATGAACTTGTTTCCTTCAATACTAACATATCTATATATAGGCATTTAGACCCTTTTTCTAATAACCCTAGTTCCCTTACGGGAATCCATCAGTTAAAGGATGCAGATGCCAATGCTAACGAGTTGGAAAGTTTGAGTTCGACACCAAAGACTACAATCCATATGATCCCCATTGTATTGGCAAGAAGCAATGTGCAAAGGTGTATTATCCATGGATCCACAAGACATTTCATTGGGCAGAGGAAGATCCTTGGAGGTACTATTAAAAATCCTCCAAGCTCAATGAACCGGTTAGTATGGTCACAAAATGGAAACCTACTCTGCAGGCAGTAGCACCGTAGGAAGCAACAACAACAACAACAATTAGCAACAAACTGACACAAGACAAAGGCAAGAGGAATATTTATGAAAACCCAGAGGCTGAGCAAAGCTACAAGTTCAAAGAAGATCCTCTAGTTGAGAAAGAAACATTGGCAGTGGAGGCAAAGAGGCAGTAGCACATAAAGAGAGTAGAGCGAAGGAAGAGAGAAAAGAAAAGGTTTGAGGAAGCAGAAAGGAACTTGCAGGAAATAGAGAAGAAGTTGAAAGAAGAGTAGGATGTGAGAAGGAGAGAGAGGGAAGAGAAGCATAAACAGGAACAAGAAGAAGGGAAAGGTGCAATGATAGAGCAAACTGCACCCATACAGATTGAGGAGTTAGAACATCCAGCAAATGAAGAAGAGGGTGAGAAGTTTCAGGATCAGTAACTTGCTCAAGAGATTGAGAAAATGGTTGGAGTAATGGACATGGAGTTGGAACAGGAGCCATAGGAACAAGATACCAACCTCATGCTCAAAGCACCCAAGGTCGCCTCATAGTCTCCACCACCTTCAGTATTGGAAACAATCCTGAGCGAGCAACGAGAGGTTGTTCTCCTTGATGATGATTTGGTGATGGATGTGTACAATATATCATTTGACGAGTTGCAGTAGGATATTGTACAGGAACAAAGAAAGAATTTCCTGGATGATTATGCATCACCTACATTTATGAAGGAAAGAGTGATAGTGTCAGATGTCAGAAAGCATCCAGCTGCCCTAGCTGATGCCACTATGGCTTATGCAAGAGCCACGAGCCCAAATGTCAAGTTCCTGTTAGCAGAGAATGAATAGATGGAAAAGAACTTATAACCGGCCAGGCAAAAGGCAGGACAATATGTAGGATCCACTATGGCAGAGCTAAGGAAAGCGATACTTGTTGAAGTATCAACTCTTGAGGCCACCATGCGTAAAATCTATGATGGATTTTTCACCGTGCATAAGGCGGTTGTCCATCTACATAGTTTTCAGCAACAAAGCATAAAGATTGTCCAAACTCTCAAGGACATACATGTTGCTATTGCACACATGCAGGAATGGAAAATGAGGTACAAGGGAGCCAGGCTTTACTTTCATAAGATGAAGAAACCATAGGAAGAGCTAGACAAAGCATGGATCTGGATGTTGATCCATAAATATGAGAAACTCTCCCCATTCCTCTGTAGCATACAGGCTTCCTATGCACGGTTGTTTAAGATTTTGGATGTCATGGTGAGGACACACAAGATCCCATCAATCAATTCCCTCACCCAAACCATTAACAAGAACCAAGTCCGGATGGAGGTTTACAGGTACATGGAGTAGCTAAGGGGAGAGGCCACTAGTGATGACTTGGAGTTGAGCACAAAAAACATGCAGAAGTATATTGGTGGTCTTGTCGTACTCAAGACCATGATGCACATGCTTCAATATGAGTTGGACAAAGGTTCCAAGACCATATACCCAGAAGCTATGGAGGCAAGAGTCTGTTTCCATAAAGACATCACCAAGCAGTTTGGGGACACCATAGCGTAGTACCAAGCTTGGTATCAGTTCGTCACCAAAGATCATCAAGAGGATGTTTCCAAGTTTATCTTTCCCCAAGCTTCTGATTCATTGTGTTTTGTCTTTTTAGGCTAAATCTAGCCTATTTTTTCCCACATGGGTATATGTGGAAAATGTATATTATTTGTAAATGTCTTGTAAGTGAAATTCCAAGTGTCATTATTGGAATGTGAACATTCACTATGTAATGTAAAGAGTTATTTGTAAAGAATTTGAAGATTCATGAGGGTAGTCAAAGAGTCAAAGGGGAATGTCAAGGGTCACCCCACCCTTTGTTATAAATATAACCTCATAACTCATAGAAAGGGCTTTTGGGAGCCAAGATTTTGGCTAGGATTAGGCTTAGAGAAGGCTTGGGAGTATTGTGACGAGCCTTAGCTTCTCCACACTGTAGCGAGTACACTTCTTTGGAGCAGCAGGTGGTGTTGACTGTAATTTTCCACTATTGGGGCTTGTGGCTGTCAATGGTGTATATATGGATGGAAATTTCACTTATAATAATAATAACTGAGCCAACATGCTTTCATGCATATGTTGTTATTATAGTTGGACTATTCTGGTTTCTTTAGAAATGTATGTTGTTTAACTTACACATTTTCTTATGAACTACTTTGCATTCAATTGTATGAATCTTGTAGAATGTGTGTCGTTGGATTAACCCGTCACTTTGGTTTGTCGACTATTCTATGTCCATCTTGTGATGCCATTTCGGTTGTATGTTCCTTTCAGGCTCCGTACTATTACAGGCTTCTAAGGGGCACACTTCCTTGTCCCCTTCGTGTGTTATAACCCCCATGCATCTCACTTACCTCACTGCAAGGTCAAACACTTGCTTCCGACAAAATTCATCATACTTATCTCTGCACGTTATCGCAGTGAAGGCACTATATTACCACCCACTGTTGGGACTCCTACTCAAAATGGTTTGAGGTCTAGTTGCAACTTTGTCAGAAAATTATATATTATGGAGCAGCAGAACACATAAATTATTGCAGAAATATAAACATAGAAAACACATAAAACAAGAGAGGCACAGATATACGTGGTTCACCCAGTTTGGGCTATGTCCACGGAGAAATAGCCAGTCCTTCTTTTATTATATTATCCAGAAAACTGAATAGATACAACCTATAGCAGATCCGTTGTAACACATTCTTCACTCTCAATCTCCTCTCTCTTCCTCACTCAGAATACAGATCTACATAGATAGAATACAATTCCCTCATATATAGTGAGGGGTTTCCTTATAGGGAAAAAAAACCCCTAAATTAAACATAACTTCTACTGTCAGATCATCCGCCTAATGAACGACCCAGATGACTAGAAATTACTAGACTTTTACAAGGAAATTTTACATCTATTTTTAGCTTTGGGGGCGTTGCCCCCGAACCCCCGCTGGGGGACCACTAGCCCCCGAACCTTCGCAGGGGGGACAAGCCCCCCCCCCCCCCCCCCCCCGCGTGGAGGGGTGTACAGTATTCCTGGGGTATACATCCGGCTGAAACCTTAGAATACAGAAGATAATCTGGCTCCACACCCAACAATCTCCCACTTGGAGACTGTGTTAGCACTCAGGTTGTCCCTCAGGTTGGAGTAAAGGGATACGGCCGAGGTAACCACAAACCAACTTTGGACTGCAGGTTCTAGCCCACCTGCAGTCAGAGAGGGCTCTCTCTTTGTGATTTATCTTTGTTGATGATGATTTTAGGCTAGCTATTGAGTTCAGGGGTTTTTGTTTGTGTTTTGGTGGGAAGGATGATGCTTCAAGTAGAGAGGCAATGCATATTGTGGTAAGTTTCAAACCATTGGGCATGGAGTCAAGGAGTAGGACTGCTGGTGCGTTTTCTTGGTCACAAGAGGAATAAGGAGCAAGGTAGCTGCACATGGAGCAATTTTTCAGGTTTAAAGGATGGAAAGAATGCCAAGGAAAGAGAGGCAATTAAGAATCTCTCATTCAGCTTAGCAGAGAAAGGGGGAATGAGTTCTATCTAGGGGCAGTAAAGAATCCCTAGATAACTATCAAGCACATGTGAATTAGAGTAAATATGAGCCACAGGGAATTCATATTCATGTCTAGTTTAGTTCAGATGAAGAAACATAAAGAAACAACAGAAATTGAGCCTAGAGTGCAGTTAAACAAGTTCTAAGCTAATCTTTCTTTCTGCTATTTAGATGGTGAAACGATGAAAACAGAGGTAAGAAGCACTTATTGAGTCATGTTGCAGCACAAGAATTCCACATTCACTTCCTCAGATCATTAGACACAGAGCAGACAGTCATTCCTCCAATCTCTTCAGCAATCTTTGATCAAGTGAAACATATCAGGTATACAGTGCGAGTCTCTAGTGAAAATTATCAATCGACCAACCCTTAAAACAATACAGAGGGTGGTATATATAGAAAAAATTCTCCAAAATTGTTTATTACAGCTTTGACCTAAACAGGTCTGAAAGTAAAAGATTACTTTAACCTAAACCTATCAAGAATAAATGCAAGAAAATATCTATGGGTTGTACTGAGGGCAGCCGTGTCAAAACTGAATTAATGAATTGTCCTCGGTGACTTGGTGCAGTGCTTCTGCAATAACTGCGCATGGACTTCTGCTCCATTGTAGTTCAGTGGCTTTAAGTGCTTTAATTGTGATTTGAGAGCTGGGATGGGCTTACACCATCTGATTTGACTTTGTTGGAGGCCATTCAATGTTGACCTGCTTTGGGAACTGAAGATTTCCATTAAAAATTTAACTGATACTCTTTGCCGCTTCATCTTTCCTCTGATACTCTTTGACAAATGAATCGGGCCAGTTCTCTCCTTCGCTGTGGGTCAAATCAAAATTTAATGGCCGCTGTTCGGCCCTCTGTTTCCTTTAGAACTGTCTTTTGATCCTTTCTGCATGCCTCGCGAAGAAAAACGGGTCATTCGATGCCTTTTGGGCTTGCTGGGGGCTGCGCAATGAGGGGCTTTCCACTTCGGCCCATTTCCCGTAGCCATGCGCGATTAGCGCTAGGTGCTAATCGCGCATGAAAAACTGCCTCAGAATTTGAATCCGGGCTTCCTAAGCACGATTTTCGCCTCTTGCGCCAAAAACTGATGATGACGTCAGCATGACGTCAGCGGGTGGGACCATGGTACGGCGGATGACGTGGCAGGATGACGTCAGCAGGGTGACATCAGCATGTACGGTGGATGACGTGGTAGGGACACGGTGGCAGCGACGTGGCAAGGGTGACTCGACAGGAGGCCGACGTGTGCAGATGACGTGGTAGTGTCCTGGTGCAGTCGTCAGGGGGAGGGACAGAAGGCGGTTTGTGGTTTTCATCGGACTGCCTTCTGTACGAGGGTGGTAACTGTCAGAGCAGCTCCGATGCAATCACAGGCGGACGCGCGTCCTTCTGTACGACGAAAAAACCACCAAGCCATCGGGCGCTAAAGGTCGGGCGACGGGATGGCTCCGAAATCGCCGAGAGCCATCGGATCTGGGAGTGGTGGATCGGAGGGTTGACGGGAGACGGAGCTGGCGGCAGGTTTATACGGGGGATCTGCACGAATATTCGGATCTTCATAAATGCCGCGGGGAGGGTTAAACTTTGGTTTTGTGGGTTTTATGGGTTTGTACAAGTGGGGTGAACCAAACTTAATGTTTTATTAAAACCTTTAAACATTATCTTTGTGCAAATGATTGCGGAGGGGTAAAGTTACAGGGTTTTGAGGACAGCGAGGTGGGTAAAGGTTCTTGGTCTAACCAGAGGTTTAGACCAATCCCAGTTTCATGACATGGATGGGTTCATGATAGTCCCAGGTGGACTACTATGTCCCAGGACTGAAAAAAAATACATAGCTATAGCGCTACAAGGTGGGATATGTACATAGGGGAGTTATTAACATAGATTTAGTAGGGGAAGGGGAAAACAGATGGGGATTTACATAATAGAGTCAGTAGTTAATATGAAGATGATGAGAAAGTGCTAAGGTAAGGAACCTTAGGCTATTTTGGGGGAATAGAACTTTGTAACAGAAGAATGGAAATCCTTGAGTGAGGCAGATCTTCACCAAGGCCAATGTTATGGAACATGATGAGACTAAGAGGCTCAAGCAGATCTTGACCTCTTTGGGAAAATTAGTGAGTGTTTTGGGGAATAAGAAGAAAGGGGAGTTAGTTATGTCCAGTTTGAGTTCCTCCAGATGAAAAACTGCATCATGACTGTGATCTGAAAAGATATAACATTTAGAAACACAAAATTGATCATGAATCATCATTCTGCAACCTCACAAACTACCTACCCAGCTTACTTTCCTGACATTTTTTTCTTCTCTTTGGTTTGGGTGCACTTAGACTTGCAGACCCAGCTTTACAATTTTTTCTTTTGATTGCCTTCCTATCTAAATCTACACTTATTTCTGCCAAGGGCTTAGATTAAGCAGTTGGGCTCCTTTGATTCTCTACCTATCTACAAATCTGCCAAGATTAAGCTGTTTGGACAGATATCATTCTCTATATTCTAAAACAGGAAATTGAAACCTAGGGAGACCAAGGTTAAGCTGTTTGGCCCTCCCTTTTATAGAACATTCTTTTAAAAATGGTTAAGTCATCAAAATTGGAATGCAGCAGTGGCATTTGGACTAGCACACTTCATGGCTTCTTCTTTGGTCTCTTCTGGAAATATGGAACATTGCAGCATGCAAAGTATGACATATTTGGCATGTAAAATGTCAATCATGAAAAATGAACACCTGTCGCAACAGGAGGCTAACAGACTGATTATAGCAACTCCACTACTGCTTCATTTGCTAGACAATGACTCCAATTTGGACCTAGTTATTTCTCATCTTCTTCATCATACTTGAAGACCAATTGAAACTGAGCAGATTCTCAGTTTCTCCCTGGTTACAACTTTTGTTAACATATCTACAGGGTTCTAGCTAGTGTGTATCTTTTCCAGCTTCAACTGTCCATCTTCCAACGCTTACCGTATGAAATGGTACTTGAGTTGTATATGCTTAGTCTTGGAACGAAATGAATAGTTCTTTGCAAGATGTATGGCACTTTGGTTATCACTGTATAACCTGCCCAACTCCTGATTCTTACCTAATTCATCCAAAAACCTTTGTAACCAAATCATTTCTTTACTAGCCTCTATAGCGGAAACATACTCTGCTTCTGTTGTTGAAAGTGCAACAACACTTTGGATTTTTGAAACCAACTAACAGTTGTTCCACCTACAATAAATACATATCCTGTAGTGCTCCTCCTGTTATCTCTGTCACCTACCATATCTGCATCAACATATCCCTGTAGAGCAATGTTTGAACCACCAAAGCATAATGCTTGATTTGTGGTACCTCTCAAATACCTGAGAATCCACTTCACCGCCATCCAATGTTCTTTTCCTGGATTGTTCATGTACCTACTTAAAACTCCCATTGCATGTGCAATATCAGGCCTTGTGTAGACCATTGCATACATTAAGCTTCCAACTCCTGATGCATATGGAACTTTAGACATATGAGCCATTTCTTCCTAAGTCTTGGGACACGCCTCCTTACTTAATTTGAAATGGCTAGCCAAAGGTATACTAACTGGTTTTGCATTCTGCATATTAAACCTTTTCAACACCTTTTCTATGTACTCACTTTGAGACAATGTTAATTTGTGATTCTTCCTGTCTCTATTTTTTCTCATACCAATGATTTGTTTTGCAGCACCCAAATCCTTCATTGCAAATGAGTTTGCCAATTTCCTTTTGAGCACATTTATTTCCTGCATGTTAGAACTTGCAACAAGCATGTCATCTACATACAATAACAATATAATATAGCTGCCATCATTTTGCCTTTTGAGATAAACACAATAATCAAAGTGACACCTAGTATAACCTTGTTCAAACATAAACCTATCAAATTTTAGATACCACTGCCTTGGAGCCTGTTTTAAGCCATACAAGCTCTTCTTCAACTTGCACACTAGTTTCTCCTTCCCTTTTACCTCATATCCTTGTGGCTACTGCATATATATCTCTTCCTCCAAATCGCCATGGAGAAAGGTTGTCTTTACATCTAACTGCTCAAGATGCAAATCTTCAGCTACTACTAGACTTAGAATAGTTCTGATGGAAGTCATTTTCACAACAGAAGAAAATATTTTATCAATATCAATACCTTTCTTCTATGCAAACCACTTTACCACAAGTCTAGCTTTATACCCTTTTCTACCTCCATCTTCTTCCTTCAACTTGTAAACCCATTTATTCTGCAATGTTGTTTTAACTATAGGCAACCTGACTAAGTCCCAAGTCTGGTTATGTGCTAAGGAGTCCATCTCTTCTTTCATGGTTTGCTCCCACTTCTTCCTAGTTTCTACCTGCACTGCTTCTTCATAACATTTTGGTTCACCAGAATCAGTCAACAATACATAATATAATGAAGGAGAGTATCATTCAGGGGGTCTACTTATCCTGGTAGATCTTCTAACACCACTTTCAGGTGTTTGAAGTGCTTGTTGTTGTTGTGGTGGTTTAGGCTGTTGATCATTATGATTTTCAGGCACCATCACTTCTCCTATGATATTGTCAAGCACTGTGTATTCTCTGTTTTCTTTTTCTTGTTTCTTTTCCTGCAACTGATTCTTATACAAGACCTTCTCATTGAATATTACATCTCTGCTCCTAATGATTTTGTGATTTTCATAATCATATAAGTGATAACCAAAATCATTAACACCATATCCAATAAAGGTACATTTCTTTGTTTTTGCCTCAAGCTTTGCTCTATTTTCTTTGTTAGTGTGGACAAAGGCTTCACAACCAAAAGTCTTTAAAAATGAGTATTTTACCTTTTTACCTGTTCATGTCTCCTCTGTAATACCACCATCCAAGAAACTTGAAGGCCCTCTGTTTATTAGATAAACAACAATATCTACAGCATCTGCCCAAAATTGTAAAGGCAATCCTGCATGCAATCTCATGCACCTTGCACGCTCCATGATTGTCTTGTTCATCCTTTCTGATACACCATTTTCTTGTGGTGTTCCTGGAACTGTCTTTTCTCTGCGAATTCCATTCTCTGAATAGTACCTATCAAACTCTTTGTCGCAATATTCACCTCCATTAACTGATCTGAGACACTTCAACCTTTTCCCTGTCTCATTTTCAACCAAAGCTTTCCATTTCTTGAAAGTATCAAATACATCAGATTTATTTCGAATACAATAAATCCAGGTTTTTCTGGTTGCATCATCAATAAAAGTAACATAATAATGAGAGCTGTTGGATACCTATACCAATAGGTTTCATATTTCATGATTGGCAAGAGAAAAGCCAAATATGCTCTGCTCTGGTATCCCAAAGATCCCATATTTCCTAGAAAGCAAGAGCTGGGTAAAGTGTTTCAAGTATTGAGGACCTTATTTCAATTTTGTGGATGATTCAACAGTCTAATCTGGATTATGCCATGTGTTCAATTTTGAGTTTTAGAATAGAGAAAGAAGTCTGTCCAAACAGCCTAATCTTGGCAGACAAATAGTTTAGGTAGAGAAGCAAAGGTTCCCAACAGTTTAATCTGGGACCTTGGAAGAGATAAGGGTAGAAATAGATAGAGAAAAGAATAAAGAAAAAGCCAAAGAAAAGAAAAGGCAAGTAAGGGTTTGCAAGTTCAAGTGCACCCTCCAAGGAGAAACAAAAAATGCTAGGCAAGCAGCTGGGTAGGTAGTTGGGGTCGCAGAAAGTGAGTCCTATCATTGCAGAAATGGTGATGATGGGCAGCAAAGTAAAAGACTACAGCAGGAGCATGACTAACTTCCCTCTTCCCCTTTATTCCATTACTAACACTCCCTTTCTTTCAGCTGAGATTTATGGAGAGAGATCATGGTTTTATGGTGGTTCTAGTTCATTCAGAATCCACATTTCTTGTCTAAGATCTTTTCATTTTGATCTACTCTCAAAACCAAGTCAATTTCAGATAAACTCAGTAAAATCCCTTTCATTTGCCCCTTCATTCATATTAACCTCTAATTTTACTATATAGCTCCCCTATTTTTCCCATTCCCCTAATATTACTAACACCAAGGTGTATAAATCCCAAACTCTTATAAATACCCACCCCCTTGGCATTATAGCCAATAAAGTTACAAGTCAGGGATCAAATGACATCAGGTCATGTTGATAAACCTATGCCAAATACCCCTTCTCCTCATAAGCCAGTTCCTCTACCTCTACCCCCTTTTTGCACATAAAACCTTTAAAATGGGCCCTAAACCCCACCTTACCCGCTTCAAAGGGCCAAAGCAGCATAAAACCCACTTTCCGCCCGTTAGCCAAGGTTGGCGCATATAACTCTTTTTATCAAAATACATTGGAAAAGCGCGCAAAAAACAGGTTTATTTGCCTCCGCCCTCATCCGTATACTCCGCACATGTCATCTCCCCGACCACCATTAGATCAAGGGCCTACAGATCCGACGGCCCTGATCGCGTTGGACCCCTTCCGACGTCTGACCAATACCCGTACTAACCTCCCGTCACATCTGCCTCGCGTCCGCCGTCCGATCAAAGTCCGTAGATCTAACGATCATCGTGACGTCGGAGCCCATCCGATGACCGATAGATATCTCCCGACGTCCGTATTTGGAGGACGTCATGCCTCTGCTACGTGCCCTCACCACCTTACGTCGGAGGTACTACTCTCCGATACCGCCCCGTACAGAAGGCGGTGCGATATGAAACCGCTGCTGGTTTCCGGATTCCCTCATCCCACCTACCCGCGTCAGCAATGCGTCACCGCCCCGTCACCCAGCTACGCTGCCCCGTCGACCTCTCTGTCCCCGCCATTGGTCCACCTGTCTTGCCATGTCACCGCCACCGTGTACCAACCATACAGCGCTACGTCACCCGATGACGTCAGCATGACGTCATCCGACCTTGACCCCACCCTATGACGTCATGCTGACGTCAGCACATATTCGCGCCAAAAGCATAAAAAGGTCTATTTTACCCAAAATTTCATGTTTTTTGGTCATTTCGCGTATTCGTCGTTAATCTGCTCTGCATGCAAACAACGTCCAAATTGTCTACCAGCTTGCTAAATTGACCAGAAGGCCTCCAGCGCACCAGTTCACCTGCGGTCACGACCTTTGCGCATTGTTTTACCAGGTATTCCTCATCATTCATCCTCTGTGCGCCTGCAATTATCTGTTTAATGCCTTAGAGAGCTTAATGAAAGCCGAAAATCAAAATTCACCACTGAATTCCTCAGCAAAGCCTCAGAGTTCCAATTATAACTTCTAAAGAACACCAGCTGAGCCTTCCCAGTTGCATTTTGCTAAGAAACCAGGCCCTGTCTGCGCAATCGTGGCAGGCGCATTTGAAACCAATTTTTTAACATTGAAAGGTGCCAAAAGGGGCTAAAGCTTCGCTCTTAATTACAAAAAAACAGCATTTCAACTGCTGCGCACCCTGCTTTACCTCCAACTCTCATTTCCATCCCTCTACAAAGAAACTTTGCTGTTGTTACTCTGCATAGTAACACAGCCCCTGAGTAAGAGTAAAATTTGCAAAGGAAAAGCATGGACCCCCCTGTAGCTCCCATAGCCCTCAATGTGGCTCCCCTGAATGTCCCTAACAGAACATTTGACACCAGAGCATTGGCAGACCTGGACTACAAGATAAAAGAAGAAACAAGGAGCAGAAGCAGGTTCCATCTGCTGATATTAAATGAAATAAAGATCAAACATGAGAGGGGGACAGACATCCTGGGAATTTGGGAATCATTCCTCCCAATATTCAAACTCCCTCAGGTTAATCAATTCCCTGAGCTTGTGCACATAGTTGCTGAACACTATGATGGATCCCAGAGAGCAGTGCTAGATGCTGAAGGTTCAATCTTGTTCCTCATTACCCCTGAAGCCATCAGGGAGATGTTGCAATTCCACACAGAGCATAAGTTGGTCCCTCTGACACTAGCTGATTTGATAATACAGGGAGCCAGAACCACAGAGGCCCAAATCACTAAGGTCAACCAGCTCTTCATCAAAGCTGACACTTTGCAGATTCCTCCCATCAACTGTGTGTACCTCAATCAATTGGGCCAAGACCTGGTTGACATGATCAGTCCCATCCTGGGATATGATTCAATAGAACATATTGATGAAACAGTTATACAAATGATGCTTATGTTCTCCCCAGGAAGGAAACCAATCCACTATGATTATGCAACATACATATCAGACAAAATGCATGAACCGTTGATGAATTTGCCAAGAGAAAGAGTGTTTAGGTACACCTCCTACCTATATCATCTGCTCATATACTTCCAGCATGATAAATTCTCTTTCCCAATAAAGAGACTAGATGCACAGGGCAATCTGAGATCAGTAGTATATTGGACATCTGTTTTCCATGTATCATGCTACTCTCCATATACCTACTGCGAGTTTATTGATCTCTTCATCCATCCAGCCTTGACTCTACTGATTGGTTCACCTCCTCCTAGACTGACAGAGGACATGAAAAGGTGCCTGCATTTGTCAAAAGTATACAGTATTGGGGACTGGTATCTTTACCAACACCACACCGTTATCAGAATATATGGGTGTGAGTTACCCCCATTTAGACTACCCAAATTTGTGCCCATGAGGCTATTTGCCTTAGAATACTTCAGACAGTTTGGCTATGTGGATATGTTCCACTTCTCAGGCAGAGGCAAGAAAGCACAGCTGAAAATCAAGAGCCAACTTGGCCATTTAGTCTACAATGAAAGGGATGAAGGGTGGAAGGAGGCAGATAGAATACTGGGGGGTTTTGGTTTGAAGCACAGTTTTACATGGAAACCCTATGACCCCAACAACTTCATCACAATGAGGAGACTCAAATATAAACTGTCTGCTTATGGTCATCATAGCCTCCCCAAAATTGAAAAATATGCCAATCAGAACAAGTGGAAAAGGGGAACTCTAGAAGAAGATATAACTCAAAAAGAGCTTGATCAAAGAGCTCTGAACAATCAAAAGAAGATGGCTGACCTTGAGTTTTATGCACAGGTCCCCTCACTGCCAAGCACACAAATTGGAGCAGCAGCCTCCTCTTCAACTACTCCACAGCAAACTACAAAGGTTGCTGGAAAAGTCTCAGAAAAAGGAAAGGAAAAGGAAATGGAGGCAGAGCAAGAGCAACAGCAGGAACAGTAGCAGGAAGACATAGAAGAGCAAGAGGAACAGCAGCAAGAAAAACAAGGGCAGGAGCCACCTGCCCAGCAAAAGGAAACAGTGGATACTCCTCAGACCACTGAACAAGTCATGCCTACAAGGCAAGACTCCACATTCGATGCCTCGGTCCTACAAACCCCTCAAAAGGAGGACACATTTATCTTGAGGAAAAGGGAAAGAGAAACTCCCTTGACATCCTCTATCAATCAAGGAGAGAAAAGGCAAAGACTCAACGATTTTCCAGAAGAGGATATAGCCATCCGAGAAGCAGTGGGCATGGGCCCACCAAGTCAAGATATTTCAGCAAGTTCCTCCCAGCAGGAACTAGACAGGACAATGGGAGGGGAAGTCACCTCCTCCAGCCAGCAGAAAGAAGAAAGAGTGAGCATAAAGCAGCAGCTCATAGACATTAAGAGAAGGAGTGACCCAATCAAAGTTCAATTATACAATCACCTACTTAACATGGCTCCTTCCAATCAGCAGAGACTCATGTCTGCTTTTGATGTAGGTGAGGGAAAACTGACATTGAGTCATTTTATGCCTACAGCACTCAAGCCACAGTCTTCTGCTGATTATCTCAGGACCAATTTAGAGGTCCTTGCCAAAGACATACACCCCATGGACAAAATTGAGTTGCATAAACAAACAGGGGAAATGGTGTATGCTTCATTGGCCGACAAGACCTTGGACAACTACAAGCTAACAAGCAGTCTGAATGCCACAGCTTCCCAGCTGGAGCTAGAGAGAGCCTCTTCTCAGGCCAAAGATAACAGGATCAAAACCCTGGAAGAAATCATCATAGAGATTGGGCACAATCCCAATGATATTAAAGGGATACAAGAGATCTTAAAAATCAGAGATGCTGATATGGCTGCACTAAGGAAGAAGATTAAACTTCCAGCCACTATCCATCCACAGACCGATGAAGTGGCAAAACAAAGGTATGAGCAGGATTCCACTGCTCTGTTAATGTCTGTTTACAAAGAACTTCTGAAGGCACAAGAAAAGTTGGGGCAATATGAGGCCACACAAGCACCTCTGAAAGGATCATCAACACAAGCACAAGAGGGGCAAACATCTCAGCCCCCTCCACAGGTCATTAATCTTGAGGTGACTGCTCCTACTACTGCACCTCCACCTCAGCACGTTGAACAACCAGTCACATCTACTTCAGCAGCACCCACCAGCACAGATCAGAGCTTAGACATGAAAAAGCTAAAAAGTGAAATACAAGCTTTAGAAGCACAGATGATGCAGCTGAATGAAACTAAGGAGCAGCTGGCCAAGGTGAGTGAAAGGCATGACAAAACAAAAAGAGAAGTAGGAGAGAAGGCCCAAGAAATCAAAGCTCTTAAAGACAAAATCAAGGAGCTTGAGAAAGAGCTACAGCTAGATAAAATCATAGCCGAAATCAGAGCAATGATATGGTCCAATATTGGTAAGTCCATCAATAACCAGTGGTCATACATTGAGACAATCCATGAGCAACTGGAGCTCATTCCTAAAGCACAGAGGGAAATCAGAACAGCAAGGGCCTTGTTGGGAAACATGCCTGAAATTGCAACAAAATTGATCAATGTGCTCAATCATAAGACCAGTTCTCAGTTGACAATCATGGGAATAGCAAACAGAACTGATACTATCCAAATGATCAAGATGGTTATTACTCTTAGGAATCTGATGCAGACCTTAGACAGAAGAACCCAGGATATGCAAACTGAGGTAAACAGGTTCTTTGAGAAGTTTCGGGTATTGGAAAGTAAAGGACTCCCTAGCTTGCTGAACAATGGAGGCAGATTATTCACCCATGAAGAATATGCCAAGAGAGTGAATGTTTTTGCCTCATCACAGGTAAATGAGAAAGCCAGCACCTCAGAAGATACAGGGCCTATCACAGGACAGATTTTCTATGGTAAGATAGAACATCTACTTTTTATAATGAATGAAATGAATCATCTATTTGATGTAGCCCCCAATTTTTTCAAATATACAGAAGCTGAAGAAACAATGCAGGCCATCCTCAAGCATCAGCTCCCTACACAAGAATGGTGGACAGATGCCATCCAGAGAATTTTGTAAACATTAAGCCATTCATTAAATTCTGTTTTTTCTATAAATTCTGATGGAAAGAACAGTCAGCAAAATCAACAGGCATCATAAAGTCAAAGCTGAGCCAACTCAGCAGATGGAGCAGCCAACAAAGCAGGCAAAAGACAAACGCAGCTGGCAAAGCCGAGAAATTCATTGCGCAGGCAAAAGTAAATGCGTACCTACAGATCGGTACATAGTAAATGTAACCGACTCAGTGACTCCTTAAAGTCAAAACAGTCATCTGACAGACATAATGGGCATTTACTCCGCATTTAATGTTGCAGTAACTCCCTGCGTACTTTCTGAACGCTACCGAAGATATTTTCTCTCTCTCAGATGACTCAATGCCTGAGATATTTTGTATACTTATTTCTATATAAACCCCTGCGCATGATAAAGCGAGGGTTGTTGTAATTTTCCTTTGAAGAGCTCTCGCTCGTTGTAAAAATTCCCAGAGAGAAATAATAGAAAAGGAGAATGGAATTTCCAAAGCGTGGTGTATTTGGTGCGTTGTGATGAATGGTGAATGTTGCAGGATTCCAGTTGTTTCATAAAACAATAAGTCTTCTCAAATCTCTGTATTACATGTTTTCAAGTCTTTTGTTCTCTTTTATCGTTCAGATATTTTACACTTAATAGCAAAGTAGAAGAATAGTTCAGGACTTAATCCATGATTACCCTGAACTCAAACTGAGCTATTATCTATGTTTTCCTCAGATATAGTAACAGAAGTGTAATTCTTAGTTGCTGCACTTTGAATCTATATCTTTCACTGTGATAGACATTCCCAGGGATTCAAGTTTGCCCCTGTGACATCTGTCTTTTCTCGTAACCAGTTTGGTGGAAACAGTTAACAACGAGTGAAAATTCTTGAATGCTTTCATTGTTTGTCTTACCTGTTTCCTGTTATTAATCAAAATTTGTTCTATGAAACATCCAAATGGCCCTGTAAGTTTCACCAGTTCATCTCAAAGTTTCTAGACACCTACAGCCACAGACTCCATTGCCCAATGATACTTGACTCTCTGAATATCACATCACAAGAGATCTGAAGGATATTCTTCAACCAAAACATAAACAAAACCTGTGCATAATAGCTAGCCTAAAACCCTATCATAAACAGTTACAAATCATAAAGAGAGAGCCCTCTCTGATCACAGTTTGGCTAGAAACAGTGATCCAAAGATTGGTTAGTGGTTACCCCGGCCGTATTCCCTTGGGAGTCATAGGGAACAACCTGGGTGTTAACATAATTGGCGACTCGGCTGGGGACTTAAGATTTTTTCAATTACTA
The DNA here is from genome assembly GCA_031772625.1 of Pinus tabuliformis. Lineage (NCBI taxonomy): Eukaryota > Viridiplantae > Streptophyta > Pinopsida > Pinales > Pinaceae > Pinus > Pinus tabuliformis. The sequence continues at coordinate 671,545,545 of CM062809.1, read as the reverse complement.
TCTATTTTCAAAAGCTACCATCAAGCATGAAACTAGCCAAGAGGCCTTAGGACTGTTTCTGTAAACACAGGGACAGCTTTAGGGAAGAGCTAACTAGGGAATCTTCATCCTAGCTTTGAAAAATATATAGTCATTCCAGAATTCTTACCTGGTCCTTGTACATACAAAATCTTCTGTATAAAGTTCTAAAGGAATACTTAGAAGCTGGCTCCCAAAAGAAACCCAAGGCACACTAGGGCAAACCCTGACCCTGATCAACCCATCATTGTTGATAATCCAAATATCATTCCAAAGAACATAAGGAGACAGCAAAAGCAGGAGAAGCCTGCTGATTCAGATATAAGTTCAAACCAACTTATCCTCATTCCAACTCCTTGTAAAGTCCTTTTCCGTTCCACACCTAATTCCCCTAGTTCATCATCAACCCCTCAAAGCCCTCCTCTCCCATCTTCACCATCTGCACATACTCTTTCAACCAGTTTCCCGCTTCTTACCCCTGTTATACCTGTGATCCCAGCTGTCCCATTTGTTCCTATTAACCCTATAAATCCCATAAACATGGCTAACAGATATGCACCTCTGCAGATACCAGCCAATGCACCGGCTCTACCTCAAGACTACCAAACCAAAATCTCATTTTTTGACTCCCAGGGCCCTTTGACAGCTGTCCAGCATGCTAAGAAGATGCAAGATCACTTTGAGACCTTTGAGATAGATGATGACAGTGTCAGGATGAGAATTTTTGTTCAAAGCTTAACCGGGGATGTCAGAACTTGGTTTAGATCCCTGAATGCAAATTCCATTGCAACCCCTGAGTTCCTGTACCAAGAGTTTACCAATAGATGGGAGAAGAAAAAAGATCCTCTACACATACTCGGTGAATATAACACTATCAAAAGAGGTCCCCAAGAAACAGTCTTGGAATATTGTGCTAGGTTTAACAATGTATATAATGCTATCCCCCAGAACTTAAGGCCCCCTCCTGATTTGGCCCTGTACAACTTCCCTGATGGTTTTGACTCTGATATGGCCTATCAGCTGAAGGAAAGAGATCCTCCAACCCTTGCAGAAGCTCAAAGAGTTGCAGTCACTGTAGAGGCCAACCTAATTGCCAAGAGAAACAGGGCAAAGCTGGAAAAGAAGGCTGGTTTGAGAGAAGAGCCCTCAGGCTTTGATCAAAAGTTGGATGCAATACTAAACAGCATGAAAAGACTAGGTGAAAGAGTGGAATCAGTTGAAAGAAAGTCATCATGGGAGGCACCACAAAATAATCCTCCTAGAAACCCAAATTTTAGGAGAACACAGAACCCAAATATAGGAAAAACAAGTGCAGACCAAGATATCAGACCCCCTTTTCAAGAAAATTATGCAGAAACTTCCTCAGCAAATCAGCTGAATGAAGATCCTGAAATCAACTTAATGGGTCTGGATGGTAAAAGCCATGTTTTCTTAACACAAGAAGACCATGAGGAGGATGAAAGCAAAACATTCCAAACAAGATCAGGACAATCTTTTGACTTTAAACAAGGGTATGATACTGCTGTCTATGAAGTCCATAAACAATACAAACTAAGAAGCCGGACTGTAAATGTAAATCAGCCTGAGAAGGTAAAGGAGAGACAACAATCTAAAGAAACCTTAGTCACTGAACCTATTGACAAAACAAACTTACCTACAAAAGAAGTAGTGGTTGAGGAAGTCACTGAATTACTGTCCACACCACAACAGCCCACAGCAACCTCATCCTCCCACCCAAATCCGAACATTACCCCTCAAGACATGGGCATGAGGGGCAGGTTCCAAAATCAAGATGAAATCCAACAAGAAGATTTAATGAACAGAGAAAGGACTGCTATCCGTGACTCTAAAATTCAGGTTGACAAACCCTTTGACCTAGGAGCAGAGATTGGCAAGTTAAAGATAGCAATTCCCCTTTCAGAGCTAGCCAAGCATGACATATATAAGCAACAGATCAAAAAATCCCTTCAGCTCACCAACAGCAAAGATGATGTAAATGTGCTAGATGACACTCCAGAATTACTGTTTGGCCCAGAGGTAGATGGAAAAACAGTAGTCACAGGGGTTTTACCTTTTTATGTCAGCTTGCATGTTCATGATAAAATACTGCATAATGCAATGTTTGACTCAGGTGCCTCTCACAACCTTATGCCAAAAGCTGTCATGGAAAGATTAAACTTGGATATAACAAGACCATACAAAGACTTGTTTTCTTTTGATTCTAGTCAAGTCAAATGTTTGGGCCTAATAAAAGATTTATGTGTCTCCCTGGTTCAATTTCCCAACAAAACCATACTAATGGATGTTGTAGTTGCTGATATCCCACCCAAATATGGGATGCTCTTATCAAGATCATGGGGAGCCAAACTCCAAGGCTCCCTGCAATTAGATATGTCATATGCAACCATTTCTGTATTTGGGCAACCAAAAAGACTTTATAGGGAAACACTCATGAAGTATATGGTCAGCAGTGAAGAAAAGCCTCAAAATTTTCCAATATATGCTGTCCATTCGGACATAGACTCCTTCATCCTCTTCAATGACAGAGCAAACTTCTCAAACAATGACATTAAGACCGAAACACTCATGCAAGAACAAAACATTGATCAAACAAGTAGCACCTGCCAAATTTCAATCAGCCCAACAATACCCATTAACCCTCCTCTAGTTGTCAAAGATTGTCAAACAAATGATGAAATTATCCTAGAAGACAAATGGGAAAAGAAACCTCAACTCATGCTCACATTGCCATCCCATGAAAAGAATGTTAAATCTCCTATTCAGCAAGATAGTCTGTGGGTCCTAGAGTTTGATGGCTCAGTTAACAAGTTAGGGGCAGGAGCTGGAGTATGGATACATAACAAAGAGAAAGGCTATGCAGAAGGCAGGGCTTACAGATTGAAGTTTAGATGCACTAACAACATAGCAGAATATGAAGCGCTGCTATTGGGTCTAAAGCTAGCAAAATCACTACAAGCTCCTAAACTCTCCATCATGGGAGACTCTGATCTAATAATTCAACAAGTGAAAGGAAATTTTGTTACCAATGACAAAAGATTGAGGTCCTATAGGTTTGCTGTAATTGAAATACTAGAGACTTTCTCCGAGTTTGTTATCACAAAGATTCCAAGGGGCCACAATCTCCATGCACACAGCTTGGCAACATTTGCCAGCACCTTCAAATTTCCACTAGAACCCAACAATTGTTTCACGGCAGAGGTCAAATATAGGCCTTCTATTCCAAACAATGTCAAAGAGTGGCAAGTATTTGAGAATGACATGCAAATAAACAACTTTTTAACCTTGCAACAAGAGTTTACAGGATTAAATATTGACCTTGAGACAGCAAGTCAATCTCAAATAGTTGATGGAGCAAGTCAATCACAATTACAGTTTCAACAATCAGCCCACCCAATGTCACCTAGAACAGCCAAACAATTACTCAGTCCAACCATTTTCAACAAAGAAAACATTCAGCAAATTCACCAAATTGACTGTGAAGAGGTGAGCAAGGCTGAAGATGAAATCATACAACTCAAAGACAATCTTCTTCCAGCAGGCCTTACCCCACTAGAGGACATTTTTGACTCAAATGATGTCCCCAGGAAACCAAAGATGCAGCCATTAGATGCAACAATTGAAGAATGTAACATTGGTACCACTGACAAGCCTAAAATAATAAAGCTATCTGCTGCTTTGCCCCCTGATCAAAAACCCAAATATATTGATCTCTTTAAAGAATTCCAAGATGTCTTTGCTTGGGGTTATGAGGACTTGAAGTCTTATGATACCTCTGTTATCCAGCACACCATTCCCCTCAAGCCTAATCAAAAACCATTCAAACAGAAATTGAGAAGAATCAATCCTGTGCTCCTTCCTTCCATTGAAAAGGAATTACAAAAAATGTTCAAAGCTGGTATCATAGCACCAATCAGGTTTTCTGAGTGGATTTCAAATTTGGTCCCTACAAGAAAGAAAACTGGTGAGATTAGACTTTGTGTAGACTTAAGGAATTTGAACCAAGTGTCACTCAAAGACAACTACCCCTTACCCAAAATGGATCACATTCTTCAAAGAGTAGTAGGAGCCTCAAGAATATCATTGTTGGATGGTTTCTCAGGTTTCAATCAAATCCTGGTACACCCTGATGATCAAGACAAGACTGCATTTACTACCCCATGGGGCACTTTCAAGTATGTGAAAATGCCCTTTGGATTGAAAAACGCAGGGGCAACATTTCAGAGAGCAATGGACATTGCTTTTACAAAAGAGATTCATGACTTCTTGGTCATTTACTTAGATGATCTAACACCCTTTTCAAAATCTGACCAAGAACACTTGAAACATTTGAGACAAATCTTCATAACATGCAGGAAATATGGTATTTCCTTAAACCCCAAGAAGTCATTATTTGGCTTGGAAGAAGGGAAACTTCTAGGGCATATCATTTCGAAAAATGGCATAAGAATTGATCCAGATAGGATACAAGCTATCCTACAAATGCCTCACCCAAGGAATGTCAAGGAGCTGCAAGGATTCTTAGGAAAAATCAACTTTTTGAGAAGGTTTATCCCAAATTTAGCAGAGTTAATCAGATTACTAAACAATATGCTAAAGAAAGATTCAAAGGTCAAATGGACTGTTGAAGCAAAACAAGCTTTTGAAAGTATAAAATTGGCCTTGACTCAAACCCCAGTGTTAACTAATCCTCAGTTTGACAGAGACTTCATCATTTTCTCCTTTGCTTCCCAACATACTATTGCTGTTGTTTTATTACAGAAAGATGACCAAGGGAATGAAAAGCCCATTGCTTTTTTCAGCAGAGCTCTTAGAGATGCCCCCCTAAAGTACCAAATAATGGAAAAACAAGCCTATGCCTTGATCAAAGCTATTAAAGACTTTAGGATTTACATCCTTTACTCCCATGTTGTGGCTTATGTACCAAGTTCCATTGTCAAAGACATTCTCACCCAAGAAAACTTAGAAGGTAGGAGAGGAAAATGGATTGCCAATATACTAGAATTTGACATTGAAATAAAGCCTACAAAGCTGATAAGAGGACAAGGTTTGGCTAAGTTAATGACAGAAGCAAATTTCCAAGCCTTAGACATTAACCAACTGGACAGTGAAACAGAGCTGGCGACTCCAAAGATCAATGTAGCCTTTGAACAATCTCCTTGGTACTCTGATATCTGTTATGTGTTACAAAACCTGTGTGCTCCCTCAGGACTGTCCAAAACTAAGTGTAGGTTCCTAAAAATGAAAACATCTAGATTTTGTGTGATGGATAAAAATTTACTGTGGAAAAACCATGAAGGTATTTTGCTGCACTGTCTGATAGAGAATGAAACTAACAAAATCATGCAAGACTTCCATGCTGGAGACTGTGGTGGACATTTGTACTGGAAGTCCACTGTGGACAAGATATTGAGGGCTGGTTATTACTGGCCTACTATGTTCTCTGATGTTAAGAAATTTACAGCCTCATGCCACAAATGCCAACTATTCGAAGGCAAAAGACAGCTACTGCCACTTCCTTTGAAGCCCATTGCAACAGGGAGACCTTTTCAACAATGGGGCTTGGATTTCATTGGGGAAATTCACCCCTCATCTTCAGGACAACACAGATGGATTCTAACAGCAACAGACTACTTCACCAAGTGGATTGAAGCTGCCCCATGCAGACAAGCAAATGATTCAGTAATCATTCAATTTTTGGAGAACAATATACTGGCTAGATTTGGCTGCCCAGACAAGATAATAACAGACAATGCTGCTGCCTTCAGATCCAAGAAGATGGTGAACTTCTGCCATAAATTTCACATTACTTTGGGCCATTCTACAGCTTACTATCCTCAAGGAAATGGCCTTGCTGAATCCTCAAATAAAAGTTTGATAAATATCATAAAGAAAGTGCTGGAAGAGAACAAAAAGAACTGGCATAAGAAACTAGTAAATGCCTTATGGGCAGACAGACTAACAACTAAAAGATCAATTGGGACCAGCCCATATGAGTTAGTCTATGGATTAGAGGCCAGATTTCCTTCATCACTAGGAGTGCCGGTTATGAAACTTCTACAAGAAAGCCAAGCAGAGCCAAATGACATGCAAAGAAGGATTAACCAGATAATTTGTTTACAGCAGACCAGAGAACAAGTTTTCAGCAGAGTGCAGATACTACAAGAGAAACTGAAAAAGGCCTTTGATAGAAGAACCAAAGCAGAGGATTTCAATGTAGGGGACAAAGTTCTAAAGTGGGATGCAAGAAGAGAAGAGAAAGGGAAACATGGAAAGTTTGACTCTTTATGGAAAGGACCATTTGCTGTCCAAGCAGTACAAGGTAACAACACTTATTTCCTCAAAAGTCTTACTGAAACTGACTTGGATGAAGGTCCTGTTAATGGCAGGATGCTGAAGCACTACTTTGATTATTCCCCATGAGTGGAACCTAAAGATTCTTTGTATATATGCAGTTGTACATATTCTTTTCTGTTTTAAATTGTAAAGAGCAGTTTTCCCAAGTAATTCACCAAGCAGCAAGAGGCTGATAGAATCAGAGGTCTTCCAAGAAAGAAGCACACTATTTTGACACATTCATGCAGCAGATTTCAAACACAAAGATGGGCAGTCAAGAAACAAGGCAATCTGACCTGCTGTTCTTGGTCTTTCAAAAGAAAAACCATCCCCATGTGGAGCCACTGTTGGATACCTATACCAATAGGTTTCATATTTCATGATTGGCAAGAGAAAAGCCAAATATGCTCTGCTCTGGTATCCCAAAGATCCCATATTTCCTAGAAAGCAAGAGCTGGGTAAAGTGTTTCAAGTATTGAGGACCTTATTTCAATTTTGTGGATGATTCAACAGTCTAATCTGGATTATGCCATGTGTTCAATTTTGAGTTTTAGAATAGAGAAAGAAGTCTGTCCAAACAGCCTAATCTTGGCAGACAAATAGTTTAGGTAGAGAAGCAAAGGTTCCCAACAGTTTAATCTGGGACCTTGGAAGAGATAAGGGTAGAAATAGATAGAGAAAAGAATAAAGAAAAAGCCAAAGAAAAGAAAAGGCAAGTAAGGGTTTGCAAGTTCAAGTGCACCCTCCAAGGAGAAACAAAAAATGCTAGGCAAGCAGCTGGGTAGGTAGTTGGGGTCGCAGAAAGTGAGTCCTATCATTGCAGAAATGGTGATGATGGGCAGCAAAGTAAAAGACTACAGCAGAAGCATGACTAACTTCCCTCTTCCCCTTTATTCCATTACTAACACTCCCTTTCTTTCAGCTGAGATTTATGGAGAGAGATCATGGTTTTATGGTGGTTCTAGTTCATTCAGAATCCACATTTCTTGTCTAAGATCTTTTCATTTTGATCTACTCTCAAAACCAAGTCAATTTCAGATAAACTCAGTAAAATCCCTTTCATTTGCCCCTTCATTCATATTAACCTCTAATTTTACTATATAGCTCCCCTATTTTTCCCATTCCCCTAATATTACTAACACCAAGGTGTATAAATCCCAAACTCTTATAAATACCCACCCCCTTGGCATTATAGCCAATAAAGTTACAAGTCAGGGATCAAATGACATCAGGTCATGTTGATAAACCTATGCCAAATACCCCTTCTCCTCATAAGCCAGTTCCTCTACCTCTACCCCCTTTTTGCACATAAAACCTTTAAAATGGGCCCTAAACCCCACCTTACCCGCTTCAAAGGGCCAAAGCAGCATAAAACCCACTTTCCGCCCGTTAGCCAAGGTTGGCGCATATAACTCTTTTTATCAAAATACATTGGAAAAGCGCGCAAAAAACAGGTTTATTTGCCTCCGCCCTCATCCGTATACTCCGCACATGTCATCTCCCCGACCACCATTAGATCAAGGGCCTACAGATCCGACGGCCCTGATCGCGTTGGACCCCTTCCGATGTCTGACCAATACCCATACTAACCTCCCGTCACATCTGCCTCGCGTCCGCCGTCCGATCAAAGTCCGTAGATCTAACGATCATCGTGACGTCGGAGCCCATCCGATGACCGATAGATATCTCCCGACGTCCGTATTTGGAGGACGTCATGCCTCTGCTACGTGCCCTCACCACCTTACGTCGGAGGTACTACTCTCCGATACCGCCCCGTACAGAAGGCGGTGCAATATGAAACCGCTGCTGGTTTCTGGATTCCCTCATCCCGCCTACCCGCGTCAGCAATGCGTCACCGCCCCGTCACCCAGCTACGCTGCCCCGTCGACCTCTCTGTCCCCGCCATTGGTCCACCTGTCCTGCCATGTCACCGCCACCGTGTACCAACCATACAGCGCCACGTCACCCGATGACGTCAGCATGACGTCATCCGACCTTGACCCCACCCTATGACGTCATGCTGACGTCAGCACATATTCGCGCCAAAAGCATAAAAAGGTCTATTTTACCCAAAATTTCATGTTTTTTGGTCATTTCGCGTATTCGTCGTTAATCTGCTCTGCATGCAAACAACGTCCAAATTGTCTACCAGCTTGCTAAATTGACCAGAAGGCCTCCAGCGCACCAGTTCACCTGCGGTCACGACCTTTGCGCATTGTTTTACCAGGTATTCCTCATCATTCATCCTCTGTGCGCCTGCAATTATCTGTTTAACGCCTTAGAGAGCTTAATGAAAGCCGAAAATCAAAATTCACCACTGAATTCCTCAGCAAAGCCTCAGAGTTCCAATTATAACTTCTAAAGAACACCAGCTGAGCCTTCCCAGTTGCATTTTGCTAAGAAACCAGGCCCTGTCTGCGCAATCGTGGCAGGCGCATTTGAAACCAATTTTTTAACATTGAAAGGTGCCAAAAGGGGCTAAAGCTTCGCTCTTAATTACAAAAAAACAGCATTTCAACTGCTCCGCACCCTGCTTTACCTCCAACTCGCATTTCCATCCCTCTACAAAGAAACTTTGCTGTTGTTACTCTGCATAGTAACACAGCCCCTGAGTAAGAGTAAAATTTGCAAAGGAAAAGCATGGACCCCCCTGTAGCTCCCATAGCCCTCAATGTGGCTCCCCTGAATGTCCCTAACAAAACATTTGACACCAGAGCATTGGCAGACCTGGACTACAAGATAACAGAAGAAACAAGGAGCAGAAGCAGGTTCCATCTGCTGATATTAAATGAAATAAAGATCAAACATGAGAGGGGGACAGACATCCTGGGAATTTGGGAATCATTCCTCCCAATATTCAAACTCCCTCAGGTTAATCAATTCCCTGAGCTTGTGCACATAGTTGCTGAACACTATGATGCATCCCAAAGAGCAGTGCTAGATGCTGAAGGTTCAATCTTGTTCCTCATTACCCCTGAAGCCATCAGGGAGATGTTGCAATTCCACACAGAGCATAAGTTGGTCCCTCTGACACTAGCTGATTTGATAATACAGGGAGCCAGAACCACAGAGGCCCAAATCACTAAGGTCAACCAGCTCTTCATCAAAGCTGACACTTTGCAGATTCCTCCCATCAACTGTGTGTACCTCAATCAATTGGGCCAAGACCTGGTTGACATGATCAGTCCCATCCTGGGATATGATTCAATAGAACATATTGATGAAACAGTTATACAAATGATGCTTATGTTCTCCCCAGGAAGGAAACCAATCCACTATGATTATGCAACATACATATCAGACAAAATGCATGAACAGTTGATGAATTTTCCAAGAGAAAGAGTGTTTAGGTACACCTCCTACCTATATCATCTGCTCATATACTTCCAGCATGATAAATTCTCTTTCCCAATAAAGAGACTAGATGCACAGGGCAATCTGAGATCAGTAGTATATTGGACATCTGTTTTCCATGTATCATGCTACTCTCCATATACCTACTGCGAGTTTATTGATCTCTTCATCCATCCAGCCTTGACTCTACTGATTGGTTCACCTCCTCCTAGACTGACAGAGGACATGAAAAGGTGCCTGCATTTGTCAAAAGTATACAGTATTGGGGACTGGTATCTTTACCAACACCACACCGTTATCAGAATATATGGGTGTGAGTTACCCCCATTTAGACTACCCAAATTTGTGCCCATGAGGCTATTTGCCTTAGAATACTTCAGACAGTTTGGCTATGTGGATATGTTCCACTTCTCAGGCAGAGGCAAGAAAGCACAGCTGAAAATCAAGAGCCAACTTGGCCATTTAGTCTACAATGAAAGGGATGAAGGGTGGAAGGAGGCAGATAGAATACTGGGGGGTTTTGGTTTGAAGCACATTTTTACATGGAAACCCTATGACCCCAACAACTTCATCACAATGAGGAGACTCAAATATAAACTGTCTGCTTATGGTCATCATAGCCTCCCCAAAATTGAAAAATATGCCAATCAGAAAAAGTGGAAAAGGGGAACTCTAGAAGAAGATATAACTCAAAAAGAGCTTGATCAAAGAGCTCTGAACAATCAAAAGAAGATGGCTGACCTTGAGTTTTATGCACAGGTCCCCTCACTGCCAAGCACACAAATTGGAGCAGCAGCCTCCTCTTCAACTACTCCACAGCAAACTACAAAGGTTGCTGGAAAAGTCTCAGAAAAAGGAAAGGAAAAGGAAATGGAGGCAGAGCAAGAGCAACAGCAGGAACAGCAGCAGGAAGACATAGAAGAGCAAGAGGAACAGCAGCAAGAAAAACAAGGGCAGGAGCCACCTGCCCAGCAAAAGGAAACAGTGGATACTCCTCAGACCACTGAACAAGTCATGCCTACAAGGCAAGACTCCACATTCGATGCCTCGGTCCTACAAACCCCTCAAAAGGAGGACACATTTATCTTGAGGAAAAGGGAAAGAGAAACTCCCTTGACATCCTCTATCAATCAAGGAGAGAAAAGGCAAAGACTCAACGATTTTCCAGAAGAGGATATAGCCATCCGAGAAGCAGCGGGCATGGGCCCACCAAGTCAAGATATTTCAGCAAGTTCCTCCCAGCAGGAACTAGACAGGACAATGGGAGGGGAAGTCACCTCCTCCAGCCAGCAGAAAGAAGAAAGAGTGAGCATAAAGCAACAGTTCATAGACATTAAGAGAAGGAGTGACCCAATCAAAGTTCAATTATACAATCACCTACTTAACATGGCTCCTTCCAATCAGCAGAGACTCATGTCTGCTTTTGATGTAGGTGAGGGCAAACTGACATTGAGTCATTTTATGCCTACAGCACTCAAGCCACAGTCTTCTGCTGATTATCTCAGGACCAATTTAGAGGTCCTTGCCAAAGACATACACCCCATGGACAAAATTGAGTTGCATAAACAAACAGGGGAAATGGTGTATGCTTCATTGGCCGACAAGACCTTGGACAACTACAAGCTAACAAGCAGTCTGAATGCCACAGCTTCCCAGCTGGAGCTAGAGAGAGCCTCTTCTCAGGCCAAAGATAACAGGATCAAAACCCTGGAAGAAATCATCATAGAGATTGGGCACAATCCCAATGATATTAAAGGGATACAAGAGATCTTAAAAATCAGAGATGCTGATATGGCTGCACTAAGGAAGAAGATTAAACTTCCAGCCACTATCCATCCACAGACCGATGAAGTGGCAAAACAAAGGTATGAGTAGGATTCCACTGCTCTGTTAATGTCTGTTTACAAAGAACTTCTGAAGGCACAAGAAAAGTTGGGGCAATATGAGGCCACACAAGCACCTCTGAAAGGATCATCAACACAAGCACAAGAGGGGCAAACATCTCAGCCCCCTCCACAGGTCATTAATCTTGAGGTGACTGCTCCTACTACTGCACCTCCACCTCAGCACGTTGAACAACCAGTCACATCTACTTCAGCAGCACCCACCAGCACAGATCAGAGCTTAGACATGAAAAAGCTAAAAAGTGAAATACAAGCTTTAGAAGCACAGATGATGCAGCTGAATGAAACTAAGGAGCAGCTGGCCAAGGTGAGTGAAAGGCATGAAAAAACAAAAAGAGAAGTAGGAGAGAAGGCCCAAGAAATCAAAGCTCTTAAAGACAAAATCAAGGAGCTTGAGAAAGAGCTACAGCTAGATAAAATCATAGCCGAAATCAGAGCAATGATATGGTCCAATATTGGTAAGTCCATCAATAACCAGTGATCATACATTGAGACAATCCATGAGCAACTGGAGCTCATTCCTAAAGCACAGAGGGAAATCAGAACAGCAAGGGCCTTGTTGGGAAACATGCCTGAAATTGCAACAAAATTGATCAATGTGCTCAATCATAAGACCAGTTCTCAGTTGACAATCATGGGAATAGCAAACAGAACTGATACTATCCAAATGATCAAGAGGGTTATTACTCTTAGGAATCTGATGCAGACCTTAGACAGAAGAACCCAGGATATGCAAACTGAGGTAAATAGGTTCTTTGAGAAGTTTCGGGTATTGGAAAGTAAAGGACTCCCTAGCTTGCTGAACAATGGAGGCAGATTATTCACCCATGAAGAATATGCCAAGAGAGTGAATGTTTTTGCCTCATCACAGGTAAATGAGAAAGCCAGCACCTCAGAAGATACAGGGCCTATCACAGGACAGATTTTCTATGGTAAGATAGAACATCTACTTTTTATAATGAATGAAATGAATCATCTATTTGATGTAGCCCCCAATTTTTTCAAATATACAGAAGCTGAAGAAACAATGCAGGCCATCCTCAAGCATCAGCTCCCTACACAAGAATGGTGGACAGATGCCATCCAGAGAATTTTGTAAACATTAAGCCATTCATTAAATTCTGTTTTTTCTATAAATTCTGATGGAAAGAACAGTCAGCAAAATCAACAGGCATCATAAAGTCAAAGCTGAGCCAACTCAGCAGATGGAGCAGCCAACAAAGCAGGCAAAAGACAAACGCAGCTGGCAAAGCCGAGAAATTCATTGCGCAGGCAAAAGTAAATGCGTACCTACAGATCGGTACATAGTAAATGTAACCGACTCAGTGACTCCTTAAAGTCAAAACAGTCATCTGACAGACATAATGGGCATTTACTCCGCATTTAATGTTGCAGTAACTCCCTGCGTACTTTCTGAACGCTACCGAAGATATTTTCTCTCTCTCAGATGACTCAATGCCTGAGATATTTTGTATACTTATTTCTATATAAACCCCTGCGCATGATAAAGCGAGGGTTGTTGTAATTTTCCTTTGAAGAGCTCTCGCTCGTTGTAAAAATTCCCAGAGAGAAATAATAGAAAAGGAGAATGGAATTTCCAAAGCGTGGTGTATTTGGTGCGTTGTGATGAATGGTGAATGTTGCAGGATTCCAGTTGTTTCATAAAACAATAAGTCTTCTCAAATCTCTGTATTACATGTTTTCAAGTCTTTTGTTCTCTTTTATCGTTCAGATATTTTACACTTAATAGCAAAGTAGAAGAATAGTTCAGGACTTAATCCATGATTACCCTGAACTCAAACTGAGCTATTATCTATGTTTTCCTCAGATATAGTAACAGAAGTGTAATTCTTAGTTGCTGCACTTTGAATCTATATCTTTCACTGTGATAGACATTCCCAGGGATTCAAGTTTGCCCCTGTGACATCTGTCTTTTCTCGTAACCAGTTTGGTGGAAACAGTTAACAACGAGTGAAAATTCTTGAATGCTTTCATTGTTTGTCTTACCTGTTTCCTGTTATTAATCAAAATTTGTTCTATGAAACATCCAAATGGCCCTGTAAGTTTCACCAGTTCATCTCAAAGTTTCTAGACACCTACAGCCACAGACTCCATTGCCCAATGATACTTGACTCTCTGAATATCACATCACAAGAGATCTGAAGGATATTCTTCAACCAAAACATAAACAAAACCTGTGCATAATAGCTAGCCTAAAACCCTATCATAAACAGTTACAAATCATAAAGAGAGAGCCCTCTCTGATCACAGTTTGGCTAGAAACAGTGATCCAAAGATTGGTTAGTGGTTACCCCGGCCGTATTCCCTTGGGAGTCATAGGGAACAACCTGGGTGTTAACAAGAGCCACCAAGAGATGATACCTGAGCAAGTCCCCATACATCTGTATGGACAAGCTCTAATTTTTCGCTCTTCGTTTCTTTCCCAACTCTAAGGAATCTCACTCTCTTCTATTTTCCATAAACACAATTCTCATGGAATTTTAAATCAACATGCTTCAAACCTGGCAACAAATTTCTTGAGTGAAGAATTTGCATCCACTTCTCACTCATGTGCCCAAGCTTATGATGCCACAATGTCGTATCTTCTCCTGTAGAGTTTAAAGCATTAACAGAATTAGAAATACCATTGCATAAGTACAATGTACCAACCTTTTCTCCTTTCGCTATTACCAAGGATCCTTTGGTGACCTTCCAGGTTTTATCTATGAAAGTAGTTATGCAACCTTCACCTCCCAACTTCCCTGTTGAAATCAGATTTTTCTTCAAAATTTGGAACATGCCTTACCTCCTTCAATAGCCATTGATTTCCATTCTGTTGTTTTATGAAAATTGTAGCCATTCCAACGATTTTACAAGGTTTATCATCACCCAATCGAACCTGTCCAAAATCTCCTTGAACATAATCATGAAAATGTTCCTTATCAGGTGTGGCATGGAATGAGGCCCCTGAATCTACCACCCAGTCATCAATAATATTTTCTAATGAAAGAATCAAAGCATCGTGCAACACATCACCTATTACATTCGCTTCATGGTTGTTTTCTTGTTGCGTGTCTTCTTCTTTTCCCTTCCGAGACTTGCAATCTTTCTTTAGGTGTCCATTCTTCCCACATTTCCAGCACACTATCCCTGATCTAGACTTGGATTTGCCTTTTCTTGACTTACTGTGATATCCAGAGCTCTTTCCTCTTTCCATTTTTCTTCCCCTAGTCTCTGCAGTCAAAGAATTACCTGATGTCTCAACGGAGATTTTCCATCGCATTTCCTCGCTAAGGATTGCACTGACAACATCATCAAACTTTAAAGTACTAGATCCAGAGAGAGAGTTACTAATGGCCATAACTAAACCATTCCAACTTTCTGGCAATGAGCACAGAAATAACAGAGCCCTAACTTCATCATAAAAATTTACCCCTACAGAACTTAACTGACTTGTAACTGTATTAAAATCATTTAAATGGTCTGCAACAGATCCACCTTCTGACATCTTCATATTAAATAAACGCTTCATAAGAAATACATTATTTGAGGCCGAGGGTTTTTCATATAGTTTGGCCAATGCCAACATTAAACCCTGTGTTGTCATTTCCTTTGAAATATTAAATGCTACCAACACCGCTAGGCACAACTGTATTGTTCCAAGTGCCTTTCTGTCGAGAATATCCCATTCTGTGTATGTCATACTCATTGGCTTCTTTGTCTTTACGCTCAATGGTAGGTACAAATCTCTCTAATACAGATAATCTTCCATCTGCATCTTCCTTAGCTCGTAGTTTTGGCCGTTGAATTTTTTGACCCTAAACCTACCATCTTCTGCCATTGCTCCCACTCAAACCAGGAACCCTTCTCTCCTGCGAGTTTATCAGCCAAATAGACCTTCGGCTCTGATACCAATCATTAGAAAATTATATATTACGGAGCAATGGAACACATAAATTATTGCAAAAATATAAACACAGAAAACACATAAAACAAGAGAGACACAGATATACGTGGTTCACCCTGTTTGGGCTACGTCCACGAAGAAACAACCAGTCCTTCTTTTATTATATTATCCAACAAACTGAAGAGATACAACCTACAGCAGATCCACTGTAACACCTTCTTCTCCCTCAATCTCCTCTCTCTTCCTTACTCGAATACAGATCTACATAGACGCAATACAATTCCCTCATATATCGTGAGGGGTTGCCTTCTAGGGCAAAAAGACATAAATTAAACATAACTTCTACCGTTAAATCATCTGCCTAATGAACGGCCTAGATTGACTAGAAATTACTAGACTTTTGCAAGTCAATTTTACATCTATTTTTGGCTTCGTGGGCGCTGCCCCGGAACCCCCGCCGGGGGACTGCTGGCCCCCAGACCCCCGCAGGGGGGACAAGTCCCCACCGCACCCCCCCCCCCTACATGGAGGGGTGTATAGTCTTCCTGGGGTATACATCCGGTTGAAACCTTGGAATACCAAATATAATCAGGCTCCACACCCAACAAACTTCTTACCAAGGAGATCCCCTCAATGTTGGTGGGTTTAGCACCGTCAACATTTCTGGCACTAGAAAGAGGGCCAGATGACAAGTTGAGCCCTCAAAGTCTATTTTGAATCTCTACACATCATTCATGACTTACATCACAATCTTAAGTTTGGCATGTTTTTCTCATGCCCATGATTTCGATGTGTCATAGGATGTCATAGATGACTTGTCACAACTCAAATATGATGGTGAAAGCAGAGAAGCCTTGTTAATTCAAGCAATTTCCTTTATGGGTTTCTGTGACAGGAATGAAGTCCCCTCGGATGACATTGCCTATGGTTTGTTCACTTACACTTTTGAAAGGCATGTTAAGCAATGGTGTCTCACATTTCCCCCAGCCTCTATACACTCTTTTAACCACATTATCAATGAGTTAGGTCATGCTTTCTTTCGTTTTGACCGTAAAGCACTCAATTACAAGATATTAAAATTAAGAAAAGCACCTGATGAATCTATTGCACACTTTTATCAATGCTTCCATCATCTCTATTTTGAATTTCCAGAAGATGAAGTTGAGCTTCCAAATCTAAGACAGAAAAGGTTGCTCTTCCAAGTGACCCTCCATCCCCTTCTTACCAAATAGCTCTAGCTACGTAGGACGAGGTGGGAGAAGTTGCAATCCGACCTGTTGAACTGTCACCTCCACCCACCCCACCTGATCTAGATTTATGTGAAGATTTGGACTGCAAGCCTCACAGTTGTCACATGGTCTCATTTTCTCAACCTTTGTCCTCTGGTTCCTTTGATCCTTCGGATTTTGGTGTGTTGTGTTCATTCGTTATGGATTCCACATGTGATGTTTATGAGGATCAAGTTGTGGATGGAGTTGGTGTTGAGAAACCAACCTATGCTATCATTTTTCATGAGTATGTGTGGGAATCTGAAAAAGAAGTTGTAGTGAAGGATGACCTCCTTCTGTTCACACCTCATCCACTTTATCCTGACATCTTCTGTGATTCTACCATTTCTCATTTTTCTTGTGAAAATTTTTCCCCAGATGTTTCCTCTTCTGATCATTCACAGAACACATAAGATATCAATCTGTCATTTGATTGTAGTGGGGACAAATCTTTCTTCTTGAATCCTCCCTATCCTTCATCTTTCATCTCTCAAAACTCACAGGGTTAATTTTTATTTTTTTTATCACCCCCTTTGTATGATTCGTCAGATCATGAGGATGTCGATGTCCATCTCGAATTTTCTAATCACAGTTGTCGTGATCTTTTCACTCATTAATTTGATCACGATTCTAATTCACCTATTGTTGATCTTTCTAAGCCACCAATATTTCATGATCTACCTGCTAATGAAGTGGAAACCCCTTAAGTTGTCGATGCACTTTAGCCCAAGATGATGGTTATGTCAGGTTCTTGTAGGTTTGAGGTTAGCTCCACTTTCAATCAAGAAATTGTTTAATTTCCCAGGCTTCTCATCACTCTCTCGTTCACATTGAAAATCAATTTAGTTTACATATTTCACATCCTCCACCAAAATCACATGATCCGATTTCTCATGCATTGGAGGAATCATACGTAGCAAGCACTGTTGCAAAATGGAAATTTTCTTCTTTTTGCATGTTTGCTTGTTTTTTGAGTTCGAAAATGTGTACATGCTTGTCATCTGCATGCAATGTGACACAACACCATGATACATCTGCAAAGTGCCTTTCATGTGCTTTCAGTATTTTCTTTTCTTTAGACACATTCGAACTTCGAACGTTTTGGTTTTCATTTCTTTATATTTCTTGTTTGTTGGTTTTCCTAAATATCTTTCTTGTTAACCATGCCATCACTTACATGGGTCAACCAATGTGCCAGTGGTTGCATTGGAAATATCACTTCATGTGAGTAGGCCCATGCTCTTCTTAGCTTAGGAGTAGGAGTAGTATTTGCTTTCCTATTTTTTTTTGCTTACTTGGTTTTGATTTCGTTTTACTTCTTTCCTTTACTTGTTTGTTTGTGCACTTGTAGATTAGTTTCCCCATGAAACTGTGTTTGGCTTTTGAGACAAGCAGGGTGAAATACAAGAGGAATTGTACAACTATCAAAATTTGGTTATATGTATATTCCCTCTCTTTATGAATATATTGTGTTTCTTCTAGTCAATGATGCCCTGATGGAAAATACGTTTCTTTCAGAGTGAGTCTTGGTGAAATCACAATGCTTGCATTTTTAACTAGTATCACCTACTCTAATATGTTTTCTATATTCGGTTAACCCTTGTCAAATCAGTCAAGTAGAGTAAGGTGAAGGGGGGAAACCTTAACAAGTATGTTAGAGGTATATATAAACATCCTTCTCTGAAGGGACAACCTCTTCTGCTCTCAATAAGTCGGGATCCCTCTTTTGCCTCATGAAATAAATAAGTGCCTTCAATTAATTGAAAAATAAAAAATAAAAAAATAAAATAAAATAAAGGTGAAAGAAGAGAATGGCTTCTTGCATGGAGATTTGAAGAAAGTGACTCCTTCAGGGTACTATCCAAGTTCACTAGTAGTGAAGCAATGCTTGTGTTCCTGAAGTGACTTCGCCATGGTACTGTCCAGGCCTGCTGGCAGTAGAGCAACACCATAGATGAAACTAAAACTCTGAAAGTCTATATTACTTTGAAATAAATATACCCTTCATCCCTAATCAAAACAACTCAGTTGACTTGGCTTGGTATGTGTGCTGCTGGTAAAAGAGAATGGTAGGGACTACATCTTTAACTCAAGCTAGTGAAGAAGCCATGATCATCAAAGAATCGAACAATACTTCCATAAGAGTTAGACTCGATTTACATGAGACATGGTCCGTACAGAGAGTTGGAGTTCTACCAGTGTATCACCAATGTTGTAGCGGTTATAAACACCCTCCAAAATTTTTCCTATGCTTCGTTTTGGAGCCTCCCTCCCAAAATCCCAGTAGCTTATCTCGCACTAACCCAGGTACTTGTGCTTTCCTTGAGCTTTATATTTTTCTTTATGGCTTATGTTTTATTGCTTTATTTTTTATCTAACCACAATCATATCTCTTGGCTTGGTTGCAATCTAGTTTTAGGCATGCCTAAGTGAGCTGCACAATCCTTGATGGAAACCATCCATGCTCTTGGGAAATGCACAATTCAAGTTAACAGTGATCCTTCAACTCCAACATTGTGCAAACCCGGCTGGCATCTTGCCTTTAGATGGCAAACTATGCAGATCATTGGTGGGCTCCAGTATTGTAGCAATAATGCTACAACTCCTGGAGCTTCCTTCTCTAATTCTATCAACCCGGTAGTTCATAACAAACTTGGAAGCGATGGTGCTGTATGCACAAGTACTAGCTCTTGTCGCAGCTGTCACTTGGTCAGCTGGCACAAGTCCGCTAGGGCTCAAGCCAACTTCTATATGTTCTCAGAAGAATCTTTCTAAATGATGAACGAAGGCTATCTCAAAGGAAATTAACCTACTTTGCAAGAATGAACTGAAAGCCAACAAAGCATGGAAACCCTAGTAAACCCTAATCTGACTAGCTTAATCCTTATGATGCAATGGTGGGAATGTAACCTCTAAAGATGATGCCATTACTTCTAATGAGATGAGATGCATGAATTTAAACTAATTCCATTGAAGAGAACACGTTTTTGTATTTTTGCTCAAGTGGGTGAAGTTATTATGATTGTGCTTCTTACTGGGTCTTGACTGTGCAGGGGTAGTTCAAAGGGGAGGAAGGCTTGGGAAAGGTCAGGAGGACTCTGAGAGGTTCCAGGGGATCCCTAACATCATTCCACAGAAGTCCACAACGTTCAGGTGCTTGGCAACCGTGTTTGCAGGCTTCTACAGGATGTCTGCAGGGGATCCTAGAGGAAGCTCAGGATTTCTACAAGAAGTCTGCTAAATTCTACAGGATGTTCTGCAGTCGGAGTTTTTGGTGATGGAGGAGTGAAGGAGCTGTATGAGTGGATAGGTAAGATGAAAGGGGAGCTTGAGATGGCTCAGGGACAGAGAGATGAGATGGGGAGAGAGTGGATAGAGCTGGTTGGTCGATAGAAGGGTAGAGGCAATGGAAGGGCAAAAAGATTGAGCAACGTGAACAGTAGAAGGGTTGGAGGGCAAATGAGCTAAACAGAGGATGAGTAGGTGGCTTAGGCACGGTTTAGAAGGATAAGAACACGATGAAGTGGTGCTGCGCAGTGTAAATGAAACAAATCACCCTTATCTTGCATGTGATACGAAAGTTCACCAACCTATTCTAATTGTTTTATTAGGAATCAAAGAACAACAATGTAAGTTGAAGGGAAACCGTGCATGATGCTAAACCAAAGAGTCATTACTCAAGATATAATCGTATGGACAATTCTTCAACCGAAAACATTACATCAATACTTGCATGCATATGTTAAAACAGTGTTTTTGGCAGTTGGCACGATCTACACTTCCGGTCCCCAAACAGAGGTGAAAGTGAGCATGCATTCAACCTTTTTTGAACTCAACGTAACTTCAATCTCCCTACGCTAATGCTAAACTACTGAAACAACTGCATTCATGAAACTAACCTACATAACCAAACCAAAACAGTCAACTCAGCAAACTGTGTTTTCCAAGTGTGTGTAAAGGAAAGAAATGCAATGATAAAAGAAAGACAAGTAACAATACAAAGAAAAGGAGGTCTATTGCTCTCAGGTTGGGCCCTAACCTGAGAGCTATAGCTCCTCTAAGAACTCAGAATTGAATCCAAATCTGCCTGCCTTTTATTAAAAGATCATAATCATGAGTCTAACAACATGCCAAAATTGGCTTACAAAGAGAAAAAACAGAGCTACCGCTCGTGATTCAAAATCTACAACAAAAGTTCAAGAGTCTTTATCGAAGGCTACAGCCTCAATATTTATACATGATGAGGGCCAAGCTGGCCTCCTCAATTAGTGGGGCTTGGCTGTCCAACTAAAAGTAAACTACTGTTCCTGTAGGATCCGTTGGCTGCCTTCTAGCTCGGTGGTGATAGCTGTTGGAGTTCGGAGTTGGGGTGGAGATCACGAGGAAGGTCATTCAAGGCTGTGGACAACCTCCCTATAAACCCGCAATGCCACCTTGGTTGTCTCCTTGTCTCCATCTGCGTGTTCTTTGCTCCATTTAATGTCAAAAAACCTGAAATCATCATGTATTAGCCACATAGGCATAATGACTGCCCTTCTTCCTACAAATAACATGAATATACTAAGAAATGATGCATAAGTGATAAAAAATGAAGGGTTGAGCAAGGTAAGTAGGCCAAATGAGCCCAAATTGTTACCAAAAATTGGGGCTCATCATCACCCCCCAGCTAACATATTTGCTCATCCTTGAGCAACTAGTCCAACTCTTCATCCTTCATTGCCTTTACTGCTACCCTTACATCCCAAGCCTCTGTAGTAGTATCCTCCTACCTGATATGAAACCCAGCCCTTCTGTTTACCTCTTCCCACTATTCATTATCATCTTTCTCTGTGCTGCCTTCCATCAATCCTAGCAGCAGTGGTGGGCTGAGTTTAAGGCCAATCCAGCTGGCCTGGAGGTTTTGCATGGATTTCTTATAGAGGGCTACCCGTACCAGAGCTTCCCTCATTCGAGTTGGGGTATGGTACTCACGGATTTTCAGACTGTGTGCCAATGTATTCCATCTGCGTGTGCATGCTTGGACAGCGTTGTCACCTAACAATCTCTCCATGTCCTCAAAATGAGCTATGGCTTGGGCCTGATGATCCATATATCTTAATGAAGCTTGAGGGTCAGTGGACAAATGTTGGTGTGCCGAGATTAGTGCAACTGGATCTCCTGGTTCTGGTCTGATGAGCAATGGCTCGTTCAGCTCTCGGTTCATGATTGCTTTGGCTTCTGCTGCCCTTTTGTCCTCATGGTTCAGCCATGAGGCAAATTCCATTAATTGCATATCTCCCAAGGCCGTATTGGGATCCCATGAAACTACATTAGGCAGGGCCAGATTATGGAGGTAGAACTCTGCTAATTTGGCCCTATCCTCTGATGAGCTAGTGCTGCAAACTTCAGTGAATTGCTGCAGGTCTTGGAGCTAAGAGATACCTCTTTGTGCCAAGGTATTGATCTGGAATTGCAGCCATTGGTATTTCAAGTACAAGCCATAGGATTTGGCTGGCTGCCTGCATTGGATAGCATCCATGGCCCAGCTGGCCATGCAGGCCAACTGTGCTTCTTTCTGTTGCAGCTGTTCTCTGAGAGCTTGCACCTCAATTTGTGCTTGCTGTTCTGCTTCCTGTAGAAGTGTGGTTGGCTCCCCAAGACCGATGTTCAGTTCCTTTTTGCCTTGCTGTTCCTCTGTGGTGTCCTTGGAGGATGTACCTGTCCCTGCCCTCAGCTCTTGTAGCTGCAATCTCAGCTTCTGGTTTTCTTCCTGTAGGAACACGCGTTGGCAATTTGCCACGTGTTTGGCCATGGACAATTCACTTCTGGCCTCCTTGAGCTACTCCTATAAGGGACCTATGTCCACCACACCCTTTGACTTGGCTATTTTCATCCACGTGTGTGTACGGACTCTTTCTTCCTCTAATGCAAAAAACAGTGGCACAGTAAATTTCTGAGGTATAATTTTGCCAGCCTCTAAAAAGTTGTAATATGAACTCTGACTTGGCTGAGGGCTGGGCTCTGGTATATGCTCTTTCTCCACTTCCTTTGGTGGCTCTACTTCACCCTCCCTTGGTGGTGATAAGGGTGCTTCTCCTTCCATTCTCTCAGTTTCTTTAAGCTTGGCTAAGGTTTCCTGTAGAGCATCTTCAGCATCCTGTAGCCGAGCTTTTTCAGTCAATTGGTCTAACTTTTCTTGCCACATAGTTTTCTTCGGGCTCCCCCTCTCATAGGTGACTGATATCCTCGAGGGGGACCTTTCCTTGGGCGAAGTAGGGGCATCTTCAATGATGATCGGGCTGCTGGACGGAGGCTGTGGCTTGCCCGTCTTTATTCTCACACTTCTTCGAGCTTTAAAGTATAGAGGGGTCTCCCTCTTTCTCTTCTCCTTTGGCTTAGGAGGTGTGCTGAGGGCGGCCAGCACAGCTGTTGTCTCCCTTTCACGAATGTTAGCTTCCTTCTCCTTGGGTTTCACTTTTTCGGGGCTTCCTGTAGAAGACCCTGTTTTAGTCAATTTCGGGCTTCCTGTAGAAGACCCTTTTTCAGTTAATTTCGGGCTTCCTGTAGAAGCCGGTTTCGGCTTTCCTGTAGAAATAGGTGTCACTGCCTTGGTTTTCTTTGCTACATGAGTTTTGCTTTTTGACTTGGTTGCGGTCGCTGTCGAGGCACTCTTGCTGATGTGGACCTTCTCAGCCTTGTCCACTCTGCCTTGCAACCTTTTCTCTCTTGCTGTCAAGATGGGTGTGTCCTCTTTCTCCTTGTCACCCTTTTTCTCTTGTTTCTTCTCTTGCTTTTTCTTCTACTCTGTGGTCGGGGTCCTTTGGCTTTTTTCTTTCTTCACTGCGGGCACTGACCCTTTCTCCTCACTGCTATATGAACCGAGCTCTTCAGTCAGCATATTTATATCCCCATCCTTTGTCAAATTTCTGAAGGCTTCCCATGAGAGAGGAACCTTGTATGTGTGGAGCGCATCCTCCACGAGGAGTTTGATCAGTCCATGGTGGGCTACCTGGTCTGGTGTGCCTTCTTTCAACTTGGTTGCACACTCAATCAGAGACTGTAGTAAAAAGTAAGGGAGACTGAGTTTGTTTTCTACATGTAGATCCATCTGGTGCCATAATTCAGTGAGTAACCGAAAATGATACCCATATACAATGCTAAACCGGCCTTCGCAGGTGATGTACTTCATAATTTGCAGGCTAACTTCATTCCATGGTGGCAATAAACTGGTTCTACGAACCCCATTTTTGTCTTCTGAGAATTCCTCCTCTGGTGGAAAGAATTCTTTCTTAGCCTGTTGGCCCAATTTCCTTTCTTCTTTATCCCATGGTAATCCCATTGGGAGCTCCGTAACTCGGCTGATGAATTGTGGGGTGAGTTTGAGGCTTAAACCCCTGAAGTTAACGGTGGCCAGTGTTTTAGATTTCGGCCTCAGAGCTTGCAAAAACTCTTCTGCCACTTCATCGTCATAGCCCTGCAATTTGTCACAGAAGGATATCCATTGTGCTCGTGTGAAGAGCTCCACCACCTCAGGATTTTCTCTTAACTTGGTTGAATTGGTTGGTTCCCTTCTGATGAACCCACCTGGCATGGTGAAAAACTGTTGCGTTAGCTGGAGGTGGCAAATGCAGAAGAAATTTGGTCTACTGGGACAGAGCGTAGGATTACGCCTCTGTCGTGCACATAATTCACAAAGCTTATCCCCTGAGAACCTTAACATAGCTAATTACACTGACATCCTGTAGGACGACAGTTCATGCACGGCAGACAATATTTGCAACAATTTTCTACGACCAGACTGTAGACGACGATTCTGCCACCTTCAAAAACCAATTGCATGGAGAGTTCAGGCTTACCTTTTTAATCCGCCACCTTTTGACGTGAGGAACCCGACTTCCTGTAGAAACATCTTTCCTGTAGGAGCAGCGCGCGATTTATGGGGGATACTGCAGTGGGTCTGCGCTCTTGGTGTTGCTTCACAGGCATTCTGATGCCCAAAGACTCGGAGTATCGAGCTACAGAGGGATCCGGATGATCACTCGAGTCTCAAACGGTGAATGATAAATGCATGGGGTGGCAATCTAGCCGATTAGATTTGAATCGGCGGAATCCGTGGCGCGGGGGGTGAGCTGTCCCTGCCGGACCGTTGGACGACTTCATCCCATCATTTGCCTGCGAGTTCCCTTACTACCGCATCATTCCCCGCAGATCCGCCACCGTCTCTTCAGTTAAACTCGTTTTTTCGACGGGATTGCTCTCACGTGTGTACTTCCCGTTTCTTTTTTCCACAACCGCCACCCAAACATCCGACTAGACCATTAACTGATCGATGTGGCCAGTCAAATGGACATACAACCGCTCAACCCATTCACTTCACACTTGCAAACATTTTCAAAGTAAAATTCATGCAATTCGACGGAAGAAAGGGTCGAGACACTTACCTGTGCGGCCGCAACACGATTTTTCGGTTCTCGGACGATGATGAGTGGATTTATTTGCTGCTGGTGGATTTGCACAGGCCCGGAGGTTCATATTCACAGGCCGCTGACAATGGATTTGATGCCTCGGCTGCATGCGCCCGTGTTTTCATTGTATATGGCAAGCGATGTGAATGGTGTGCACTCTAGCGGGCTTAACTGTTACGGGACTCCTGCAGGATGTCCTGTAACAGTTTTTTCCTCCTCGGGTGCATGCTGCACGACGAAGGCAATGGCCCTACGATCATGCTCACAGAGCTCATGGATGGCTGGGATGGATATGGTATGACATCTCAGCGTTTTTTCATCTCAAAAATTGCTTTTCTCTTGATAACTCAATGATCTGCTTTGATGGTGCAGGTAACTTCATTGCATGTTGACAGGGATGGTAGAAAGAGGCGACAGTAGTGTATAAGGGTGCCAACAGTAGCTTGCATGCGTCCAATCCGATCCTTGGTCGTTAGATCTCCTCATAAAATGAATTCTGGGCCGTCCCGAACTTCTGCAGGAAGTTTCCTGTAGAAATACAGAACTTCCTGTAGAAAGTCTGCGTTTCCTGTAGAAAGTCTGCACCTTCCTGTAGAAAGTCTGCATCTTCCTGTAGATGACTCAAGCCGTGATGAAATTGTGCACATGCCCTGGAGAAAATGAGTATTCTTGGAGGAGGTGCTGGTGAGGTCTCCTGGCAGCATGATAAGGATCTTTGGCTTTGCGTTAAAAGACCTCCTCTCCTTCATAGGACACCTGCAATCTGCATGCATTTTCACATTATAAACTTGCTGTCCCTATCTTTTTGTTTATTGTTTTTTTTCTTTTCTCTTTTTTTCTTCTTCTTCTTTTTTTTTTTTTTTGAAAAATAGCAGGGGCGCCTCAATGAGGTTTTCACCCTTGCCATCTGCCTTAAGCGCCTCAGAGAGGTTTTCACTCAAGGATCTTTTTCAAATCTCTTTTTTTTTAAAGACAATAGGGGCGCCTCAATGAGGTTTTCACCCAAGGATCTTTATTATTATTATTATTATTATTATTATTTTAGATCTTTCAGGGTATGCCTAAAGTAGAGGCAGAACCCTTCTCTATGACCAACATTGATTTCTCCATAGTTTTGATGAACTCTTGTCTTGAGAGAGGTTTCCGGTAGATCTTCAATCGATGCCCATTGACAAGCATGGGGATGGCTTCCTCATCAATGGTTCGAATAAGAACAGATCCATTGTCATGGCATTTTTCCAGTGCATATGGTCCTAGCCATCTGGTTCTCAGCTTCCCCTTGAAATCTTTGTACCTGGAGTCATACAACAAGGCCCAATCTCCCGGCTGGAATTGCTTGTCATGGAGGTGTTGGTCATGCCACACCTTTCTCTGAAGTTGAACCACTTCTAAGTGAAGGAGGGCCTGCATCCGGTGCTCGTCCAATCCATTCAGCTACAATAACCTTTCTTGTTGTGCATGGCTGAGATCTAGGTCCAGCTGAGCTGCCATCCTCAAAGTGTTGTATTCAAATTCAATGGACAACAAAGCTTTCTTCCCATAGACCAGCTCATAAGGTGTGAAGCCGGTGGTGGTCTTCCAGGTGGTGTTGTAAGCCCATGTGGCCTCAACCAGGCAATCTGCCCAATCTTTCCTACTGTTGCTCACCACCTTAGTCAAAATCCCTTCCAATGTTCTGTTGGTGACTTCCACTTGCCCATTTGCATGTGGATGATAGGGGGTGGAAGTCCTATGCTTGATTTTGTGGTGAGCTAGCAGGTCTTCAATCAAGTTGGATGTGAACTGGCTCCCTTGATCGGTGGCCAGCTCTCTTGGGTAGCCAAATTTGTAGAAGATGTTCTCCCTTAAGAACTCAGCCACCTTTTCTTCTGTTGCTGCCTTGATTGCTTTAGTCTCTGCCCACTTTGTCAGGTAGTCAGTGCACACAATGATGTAGGACCTTTGCCTCGAAGGAGGGTTGATTGGACCCACAAAATCCATACCCCACTTCTCAAATGGCTCAAGAGTCACTTGAGGTTGGAGAGGCATCTCATCCCTTGGAGTCGGTTTCCCCATTCTTTGGCATCGGTCACATTGGCTGATATATCTTCTGACATCTTGATGAAGTGTGGGCCAATAGTAGCCTGCCTACAGGATTTTGAAGGCAGTCCTCTTTGCTACAAAATGTCCTCCACAAGGCCCATCATGACAGGTGAGGAGGATATCAAAGACTTCCTCCTCCCTTACACAACGCCTTAAGATCTGATCAGGGCCAAGTTTGAATAGATTGCCCCCGATCCAAGTAAACGAGGCACTTTTTCTGATGATTCTGCTCTTCTCTCTTGAAGATAGGTGCGGAGGGAACTGTGCTGAAACAAGGTAGTTTGCTATATCAGCAAACCATGGAGAGAGTACTGAGATAGCAAATAGATGCTCATCGGGCATCTGGTCATCCACTGTTCCATCCTCATCTGCAGACAAATCCAACCTAGATAAAAACAACATTTTCTTTACCTGGTTTGTCAACAATGGTCAAATCAAACTGCTGCAACAAAAGTAACCATCTAATAATACGAGCATTCACATCTGGTTTATTCATTAAATATCTAATTGCAGCATGATCCATATGTACAAAGGTTTGATAGCCAGTAATATAATGTTGGAACTTGTTCAGTGCATGGACCACAGCCAAGAATTCTTTCTCGGTCACAGTGTAATTCAGCTCAGCTTTGGACAAGTTTTTGCTAACAAAGTAAATGGCATATGGAAGTTTTTGTTCAACTTGTCCTAAAGCTACCCCTATGGCTTTGTTCGAGGCATCAGTGTGGATGTGGAAAGGTAGGGTCTAGTTTGGACCTCTCAAGATTGGGGCTAACACCAACTTGTCCTTTAATTCATTCAAAGCCCTCTTACAATCGTCAGTCCATTTAAACTCCACATCTTTTGCCAACAGGCCAAACAATGGCGAGGCTAGCTTTCTGAAGTCTTTAATGAATCTCCGGTAATACCCTGCTAATCCCAAGAAACTCCGGACATCCCTTAGCTTTTGGGGAGGTAGAACCTTCTTGATGAGAGCAATGTTGTTAGGATCCACTTGCAACCCTTGGCAAGAAATGGTGTGGCCTAGCACGGTCCCTTCAGTCATCAGGAATTCACATTTTTCAGGACTAAGGGACAGGTTCATCTCAATGCATTTGGTTAGGACCTTTCCCAGATTGGACAATGCTTCCTGGAAGTTGGACCCATAAGGAGTGAAGTCATCCATATAGATTTCCACCGCATCATGGACCAGCTCCGAGAAGATGCTCAAGACAACTCTCTGGAAGGTAGCAGGAGCATTGCATAGCCCAAAGGGAAGGACTCGGTAGGCAAAGGTACCCCAAGGACAAGTGAAGGTGGTCTTATCTTGGTCTTCCGGGCTGATTTGGATTTGGTTGTACCCGCTAAACCCGTCCAGGAAAGAGAAGAACTTCTTTCCTGCCAGTCCATCCAACACTTGATCTATGAAAGGTAGAGGGAAGTGGTCTTTCTTGGTAGCTTTGTTCAGTTCTCGGTAGTCCACACAGATTCTCCACTTCCCATTTTTCTTGGGAACCAACACCAGAGGGGACACCCATTCACTATCTGAAATGGGGTAAATGAATCCGGCATCCAACAGTTTTTGCAATTCTTCCTTGACAATGTCCTTAAGGGTTGGATTCATTCTCCTCTGAGGTTGCCTAACCGGTTTACAACCCTCTTTGATTTATATGTGATGGGTACAGACCGAAGGATGGAATCCTTTCATCTCCTTATAGCTCCAAGAAAAAACATCTAGATGGCTGGCCAACAGGCTACACAGCTCCTTTTCCTGGGAAGGAGATTGGGAGGAGCTGATCTTTAATGTTCTCTCAGGGTCGGACTCCACATTCTTGACTCTGGGAGTGACAGGGTTGGTGGCACAAAGGTCCACTAAGGTGCTGGCTTGGGCGTCCTCCACCAATTTCTCTAAGGATAGTGCACTGGAAGGTAGATTCTAAATCAAAGTCTCAATCAAATCATCCTCGGTTGGGGGGTCTCTTCTAGTGGTATCTAGGGTGCACAAAGGTGCTGAGTACACCTCATCCTCTTCTCCTTCCTCCAACCACAGTGGTAAGTCATGCTCTAAGGAGGGTTGGGCAGGAGGGTATAGGACTAGCTGCTTGGACAAAGGACCGTTTTTGATGGTCATGTTTCCTGCACGGCA
This sequence comes from Pinus tabuliformis, assembly GCA_031772625.1. NCBI lineage: Eukaryota > Viridiplantae > Streptophyta > Pinopsida > Pinales > Pinaceae > Pinus > Pinus tabuliformis. The sequence continues at coordinate 671,516,092 of CM062809.1, read as the reverse complement.
ACTTATGTAAGCATCTGCAGTGGCTAACCAAGGCCTTCCCAAGATAAGAGGATATCCAGTAAGCTTTGCCTTGGGTTGCAGAACCAAGAAATCTGCAGGGTATTCCCAAGAGTCGACAGAGACCAAGACATCCTCCACAATCCCTTCGAGAGTCACGGTGGAGCGATCTGCTAGTTGCAGGACTGTCGAGGTCTTCCTCAAGGAACCCTAAAGATTGAGTTTGAGCATGGTATCCCTAGTCATCACATTAATGGCAGCCCCCAAATCAATCAAGGTGTGAGGTATGATGGTGCCATTGATGTGGACATCTACTACAGGACTCCCAAGATCTAGATACTTTGGGCAGATGACTTGTCCTAACATAAGGTCAGACAGTTGTCCTAAGACATTGATGGTTGAAGCATCTCTCCTTCTCCTGCCTGGGTGTTTAAAACACCTTTCCTTAACCAGTTTGTTGTATATTGGCACATCCTTGATGGCTTGGAGAAGTGGTATTTTCACACACAACTGCTTGAGCTCTCCCAGAAGCTCATCCTCTTCTGGGTTGGGTTGTGTGGTGGCTGTTAGTCTCTCAGGAAAGGGTGGAATAGCCTTTGGTTCACTTTCCTGTTTTTCTTCCTCGTCCTCTGGGGGAGGAGGTTGGCGATCCGGAAGAGTCTTTCCAGATCGAAGATTGATCTCCTGGATCTCCACAGCATAGGTAGGGCATGATGTTTCCCCAGTGTATACCTGTTGGGCCTGTTTATTGTTGGGATCCGGGTTCGGTTGAGCAGGCATTTGAGGTTTCCTTGGAGGAGCAGGAGGTAATGGTTGAGGTTGAACTGGGGTGGAGGCAAAATGGCGGGAGGAGTGTTGTAATGGGGCCTCCACCCCGACTGAGGTGCATTCCACTAAGGTTGTGGCTGGGCATGTGAATGATATGAATGAGTAGTGGGTTGAGTAGGGTACTGAGGTGGATAAGACCATGGAGGAGGCATAGACCAGGAAGGATGAGTAGGGGGACCCCAGGAAGGCATAGGAGTCGATTGGTTGGGGCTGTAATAAGCTTGAGGTGCCCCTTGCATCCCCTGCTGGTAAGGTCTAGGTCCTTGTGGCTTCCTTTGGTTGAGGAAATAGAGAGGTTCAGTGGGAGCTTTTGTCCCTTGGTACATAGCTTTAAGCCCAGGTAAGGTTGGACATTGGTTTGTGGGATGGTCCTCCTCACAAACAAAGCACACTTCAACCGAATGCAATGGGCATTTGTTCTTAGGGTGTCTACTTGTACATCTAGGGCAGAAGATAGCCAAGGCTCTCTCAGCTTCTTCCTTCTTCTGCTAGATTCTGAATGTGTCCAGTTGCATGGCGATGTTCTGTCTCACCTCACTCTTAAGATCTGCTAATTGATTTGCAAACTCATGCTTGGAGAAAGGAATACCAGCTGAGAGAAGGTTTCCTCTACCTCGTTTCCGGGCTGCCCTAGAGTGGTTTCTGAACACAGTCTTGATGTCCTCATAAGGCAGTTGGTAAATATCTCCCCCAGCTAACATGTGAAGGGTATCTAAAAGGTCTTCAGGGAATCCTCGGAGCAGGACCAACTTGAGGGATTCAGGGTCAAGTGTGCACCTGGCCCGCTTATAGCTAAGTTGGAACCTCTCCTCATAATCCTCTAAGGACTCATCATTTCCCATGGTCATCCGAAAGATTTCTCCCTTGGTTTCCTTGGACCTACAGTAGTCCTGGTACTTGGTATTGAAAGCTTGCTGCATCTGAGCCCAAGTGGTGATACTATTCCCAGGTAAGCCCATGAACCAGCGTAATGCTGCATCCTTAAGAGTTGAAGGGAAGAGTTTTAGCTTCTGCTCATCTTCAGTATAGTCATAGGTTCTACAAAGGACAGCAAACTCAAACAGGAAGGTATCAGGATCTTCAGTAGTCAGTCCATGGAAGTGAGGCAGAGCGGAGGGGCTAATGTTTTTCATTTTCATATCTCCATTGGTTTCTCGGATGGGGAAGGCACCTTCTATTCTCTCATCTTCTCCTCTATTTTCAGCCATAGCTTCAGATGGGATGGTCTCTAATTCTTCTTCTGCTATAGGATCTTCGTATATCTCAAGAGGTTCACCTATAGGTTCTTCTGGATCACTGTCACCGAAGAAGAGAGAAGGGTGACTCAGTGATGTGGTGGGGGTGTTGGGTAGGAATTTGCCTGTTTTATCTCGATTCCTACGAGGAATGAAATGGAAAGAATTTTTGATTGCTTTCGTTTTTTCCTTGGTACCTGCAAAACTGAAACAGATTGATCTACAACTAACTATCTTGCTGAAATAAAAATGCAGAATTGAAATGAAAGTAGGAAAGGACTAATCTACTTTGCTCAAATGGAATTGCAGGAATGGAAATGCTAGTCTACGCTTGCAGAATTGAAATGCTAATCTATGCTTGCAAAATTGAAATTGCGGAATTGAAATGCTAATCTATGAATGCAGGAAATGTTTATGCTACTTTTGCAGAATGGAAATGAAATAAACTACTTGGAAGAAGGCGAGAGTAAGAAAACAGAAGAAAAGCAACAATTACTAATACTCTGACGCTTCCCCGGCAACGGCGCCAAAAAGATGGTGGGCTCCAGTATTGTAGCAATAATGCTACAACTCCTGGAGCTTCCTTCTCTAATTTTATCAACCTAGTAGTTCGTAACAAACTTGGAAGCGACGGTGCTGTATGCACAAGTACTAGCTCTTGTCGCAGCTGTCACTTGGTCAGCTGGCACAAGTCCGCTAGGGCTCAAGCCAACTTCTATATGTTCTCAGAAGAAGCTTTTCTAAATGATGAACGAAGGCTATCTCAAAGGAAATTAACCTACTTTGCAAGAATGAACTGAAAGCCAACAAAGCATGGAAACCCTAGTAAACCCTAATCTGACTAGCTTAATCCTTATGATGCAATGGTGGGAATGTAACCTCTAAAGATGATGCCATTACTTCTAATGAGATGAGATGCATGAATTTAAACTACTTCCATTGAAGAGAACACGTTTTTGTATTTTTGCTCAAGTGGGTGAAGTTATTATGATTGTGCTTCTTACTGGGTCTTGACTGTGCAGGGGTAGTTCAAAGGGGAGGAAGGCTTGGGAAAGGTCAGGAGGACTCTGAGAGGTTCCATGGGGATCCCTAACATCATTCCACAGAAGTCCACAACGTTCAGGTGCTTGGCAACCGTGTTTGCAGGCTTCTACAGGATGTCTGCAGGGGATCCTACAGGAAGCTCGGGATTTCTACAGGAAGTCTGCTAACTTCTACAAGATGTTCTGCAGTCGGAGTTTTGGGTGATGGAGGAGTGAAGGAGCTGTATGGGTGGATAGGTAAGATGAAATGGGAGCTTGAGATGGCTCAGGGACAGAGAGATGAGATGGGGAGAGATTGGATAGAGCTGGTTGGTCGATGGAAGGGTAGAGGCAATGGAAGGCCGAAAAGATTGAGCAACGTGAACAGTAGAAGGGTTGGAGGGCAAATGAGCTGAACAGAGGATGAGTAGGTGGCTTAGGCACGGTTTAGAAGGATAAGAACACGATGAAGTGGTGCTGCGCAGTGTAAATGAAACAAATCACCCTTATCTTGCATGTGATACGAAAGTTCACCAACCTATTCTAACTGTTTTATTAGGAATCAAAGAACAGCATTGTAAGTTGAAGGGAAACCGTGCATGATGCTGAACCAAAGAGTCATTACTCAAGATATAATCGTATGGACAATTCTTCAACTGAAAACATTACATCAATACTTGCATACATATGTTAAAACAATGTTTTTGGCAGTTGGCACGGTCTACACTTCCGGTCCCCAAACAGAGGTGAAAGTGAGCATGCATTCAACCTTTTTTGAACTCAACGTAACTTCAATCTCCCTACGCTAATGCTGAACTACTGAAACAACTGCATTCATGAAACTAACCTACATAACCAAACCAAAACAGTCAACTCAGCAAACTGTGTTTTCCAAGTGCGTGTAAAGGAAAGAAATGCAATGATAAAAGAAAGACAAGTAACAATACAAAGAAAAGGAGGTCTATTGCTCTCAGGTTGGGCCCTAACCTGAGAGCTATAGCTCCTCTAAGAACTCAGAATTGAATCCAAATCTGCCTGCCTTTTATTAAAAGATCATAATCATGAGTCTAACAACATGCCAAAATTGGCTTACAAAGAGCAAAAACAGAGCTACCGCTCGTGATTCAAAATCTACAACAAAAGTTCAAGAGTCTTTATCGAAGGCTACAACCTCAATATTTATACATGATGAAGGCCAAGCTGGCCTCCTCAATTAGTGGGGCTTGGCTGACCAACTAAAAGTAAACTGTTGTTCCTGTAGGATCCGTTGGCTGCCTTCTAGCTCGGTGGTGATAGCTGTTGGAGCTCGGAGTTGGGGTGGAGATCACGAGGAAGGTCATTCAAGGCTGTGGACAACCTCCCTATAAACCCGCAATGCCACCTTGGCTATCTCCTTGTCTCCATCTGCATGTTCTTTGCTCCATTTAATGTCAAAAAACCCGAAATCATCATGTATTAGCCACATAGGCATAATGACTGCCCTTATTCCTACAAATAACACGAATATACTAAGAAATGATGCATAAGTGATAAAAAATGAAGGGTTGAGCAAGGTAAGTAGGCCAAATGAGCCCAAATTGTTACCAAAAATTGGGGCTCATCAAGCATGAGAGGCATTCAGAGCCACTCAGCCCATAAATTGCGCAGAAGATTTCCCTTAGCAACTGCGTGATGCATCTACCAACCCAATTCTCCTTGGAACTGCGCAATCTTTCCGAGCATGCATGGCAGATTTTTCCTAAAAAAGGAAAAATCAAAAAGAAAAAAAGAATCCCTAGAAAATAGGAGTCTATTTTTAGCAGTCTAGAGGTGGCACTTGAGTTATTTTGGAAACTGTTGCCAAGTGTCACTTTTTCCTATATTTTTAGCCTTCACATCATAAACCTTAAATCAACCCAATCTATTTAATGGACACTATCATAGCTCATTTTCCACATTTGATATTGGATCTCTAACATTCCTGAGGAGATCTAGGAGCCTTCGGCACAATCATCGCAGCTTTTCTGAGTAAGTCTTGCTTTTCTAGTCTTTTGTTGCTTTCTCTATCGCTTTTATATCCTTGGCTTGTGAGAGTGTTTTTTTACCTGTTTTATTCAATGAACACTGGAATTTTGATTTTTTTTAGCTTGTAGAAGTGTTGTTTTAATTTTCATTGCCTTTCCCAAGTGTCACATGCATTACCTAGTTTTTTCACTAATGGTCATCGTTGTGGTGACTCTCTCCACAAGCTTCATTGTTATTTAGTTTGATTGATTCCTGCACTTGTTTTGTTTGCATGCATCATCATTCACTCAGATCTTCACCAACCATCACTTACACTTTCAAATCTTCTCATTTTCATGTTGCCATTAGGCAGATCTAGGCTTCCTTGGCCCAGATCTTGCACCTCCCTGGCATGCACTACGCATTCCTAGATCTCAAGGCTCTACCTTGGATCGAGGAATTGCATAGAGGTTACCAAGGCCTGGATCCAATTCCGCACTATGCAGTTCTAGGAGCCAGTCCTAACCTTGGCCACTGGGATTGTGCAATGCGTAGTCCCAGCCATCCCAAGCCAAACTGAACTGTGCATTGCGCAATTCGAGTCAGTGGCACCTCCCCATCGGCAGTTGGGATTGCGCAATGCACAGAACCATATGACATTCAGACACCTCTGAGAGCCAAAATTACACAATTCTTCCCAGCAGTTGCCCAATTCATTGCTTCATCTGTTCTTGAAGTGATTTTTGTTTCAAGCTAACATTTGCATGCCATGAGTGTTCTCTCTGTGTCCAGGTACAAAAATTGTTGAGAATATTTCCAATAGTACAGGTAACATGGCTTCCAAGAAAGTTGCATCAAAGGATATTGTCGAGAGTAGCACTAGAGAAGCAATTGAGAAGGTGTCAGTGAATTTTCTAGTCTATTCAGACACACAGTTGTTCATAAAGAAGCGCATGAAGATAACATGGTAGGGAATCAGGGATATCTTTGCAGGGAACATCAAGGAAGATCTAGAATATCGGTAGGTCTATGTCAACTTCCACCGGTAATGCTTACATAAGGTTGCATGTAGGTACCTCGCCTTCCGATGTGCCCATATCATTCACTCGACTATCTCACATACAGATCTCGAGACTATGATATTGAGAAGTGTCAGTGGAAAAATTATTGTTACCTTCAGGACAAAGAACTATCATTAGATGTATCACTTACCTCAGTCGGTGAACCGCATGGATGCACTTTTCTATGCCACCCACAATTATGTGAATACCAGAGACATCATAAAGTGATGGCTAAAAGATTTGTCAAAATTCAGATCAACACCCACTCATGTTTACAAGACTAAGTCACTCCAGAAGACCTACCAAATCTTGGTCATATTTGCATGTTGATTGTATGGTCAAGAGAGCACGGAGACCTTTCCATAGTATTGGGTGTTTGTGTTCGACCAGCTAGTGAACGATGGAAGGCCATTCAACTGTTTGGATCTGTTGCCTCTTCAATTGAAAGTTCATGTGACTAACGCTTGAAATCCTCCCAAGGATGAGCAAGTGAGATTCTATATGTCCACGTATCTACTTGATGCAATCTATTCCAACCATAATTTTCCTCACATGGGTTGGACATGGACACCATCAAAGACTGCCATGAATATTTATTGCAAGTTTCTTTATGATTACAGATACCGAGGAGTCAAGGAAAGGCTGACTGACTATTTCATCATCCCAGTTTATAAGTTGATCTTTGAGAAGGATCCGCCTTGCATGTCCCAAGTAGAAATGGAGGAAATACTCAGCATTGTAGATTGGTATGCCTCACTTGGTGGCACCTTCATCAGGATGTTTAGCGGAGAGAAGCCTCCACATGTTCTACAAAGGTTTTCCATGGATAAGTTGGTCATGCAAGAAGTTGCATATCACATCTCCATAAGGTTATCAGCAGAGTTGCATAGGAGGAAGAAGGCATCATGGCCTACTCTTCCTTTTCGGATTGGATTTTACGAGATCAAGAGCTTGAAGAATGCAGATGTTGACACTAAGGAGTCGGAAAAGTTTGAGTTCAACACCAAAGACTACAATTCGTAGGATCCCCATTGTATTTTGAAGAACCATTGTGTGAAGATGTATTATTCATGGATCCACAAGACATTTCATTGGGTAGAGGAAGATCCTTGGAGGTACTATTACAACTCCTCCAAGCTCAATGAATCGGTCGGTATGGCCACAAAATGGAAAGTTTCTCTCCAGGTAGTAGCACCACAGGAAGCAACAACAATAGCAGTAATAAGCAGCAAACCAGTGTAGAACAAAGGTGAGAGGAAGATTTTTGAAAACCCAGAGGCTAAGAAAATCTACTAGTTCAAAAAAGACCCTCTCGTTGAGAAACCAACTTTGGCAGTGGAGGAAAGAGGCAATAGCACATAAAGAGAGTAGAGAGAAGGAAGAGAGAAAAGCAAAGGTTGGAGGAAGAAGAAAGGAAGTTGTAGGAAATAGAGAAGAACTTGAAAGAAGACAGGGAGATGAGAAAGAGAGAGAGGGAAGAGAAGAAGAAATAGGAACAAGAAGAAGGGCAAGGTGCAATGACAGAGAAAATTGTGCCCATACAAGTTGAGGAGTCAGAACAACTAGCAGATGAAGAAGAGGGTGAGAGTTTGCAGGATCAGGAACTTGCTCAGCAAATTGAGAAAATGGTTGAAGTAATGGACATGGAGTTGGCACAGGAGCCATAGGACCAAGATACCAACCTCATGCTCGAAGCACCTGAGGTCACCCTATAGTCTCCACCACCTCCAGTATCAAAAGCAGTCCCGAGTGAGCAAGGAGAGACTTTTGTCCTTGATGATGGTCCGATGATGGATGTGTACAATACATCGTTTGACGAGTTGCAAAAAAATATTGTACAAGCGCGAAGAAAGAATTTCCTTGATGGTTCATGCATCACCTGCATTTATGAAGGAAAGGGTGATAGTGTCAAATGTTAGAAAGAATCCAGATGCCATGGTTGATGCCATTATGGTTTATGTAGGAGCCACGAGCTCAAATGTCAAGTTCTTGTTAGTAGAGAATGAAAAAATGCCAAAGAACTTGCAAGAAGCCAAGCAAAAGGTAGAATAATCTATAGGATCCGCTATGGTAGAGATGAGGAAAGTGATACTTGATGAAGTATCAACTCTTGAGGCCACCATGTGGAAACGCTATGATGGATTTGTCACTGTGCATAACGCAGTTTTCCATCTACATGGTTTTCAATAACGGATCATAAATATTGTCCAAACTCTCAAGGAAATACATGTTGCTATTGCACGTACAAGAATGAAAAATGAGGTACAAGGGAGCCCCAATTTACTTTCATAAGATGACAAAGTTGTAGGTAGAGCTAGACAAACCACAAATCAGGATGTTGATCTAGAAATATGAGCATCTCTCCCCATTCATCAGTAGCAAACAAGTTTCCTATCAATGACCGTTTAGGATTTTGATGTGGCACTTGCGTTATTTTGGAAACTACCGCCAAGTGTCACCTTTTCCTATATTTTTGGCCTTCACATGATAAACCTTAAATAAATCCCATATATTTAATGGACACTACCAAAGCTCATTTTTCACATTTTATATTCGATCTCTAACATTATGGAGGAGATCTAGAAACCCTCGGCACAATCATCACAACTTTTCCTGGTAAGTCTTGCTTTTTTAGTCTTTTGTTGCTTTCTCTGTGGCTTTTATTTCCTTGCCTTGTGAGAGTGTTGTTTTACCCGTTTTATTCAATGAACACTAGAATTTTGAATTTTTTTAGCTTGTATAAGTGTTGTTTTAATTTTTTCATTACCTTTCCCAAGTGCCACATGCATTACCCAGTTTTTTCACTAACGGTCATCGTTGTGGCGACTCTCTCCACAAGCTTCATTGTTATTCAGTTTGATTGATTCCTACACTTGTTTTGTTTGTATGCATCATCATTCACTCAGATCTGCACCAACCATCACTTACACTTTCAAATTTTCTTGTTTTCATGTTGCCATTAGGCAAATCTGGGCTTCCTTGGCCCAGATCTTTCTCCTACCTAGAATGCACTGCGCATTTCTGGATCTCAAGATTCTGCCTTGGATCCAGGAATTGTGCAGAGGCTACCAAGGCCTGGCTCCAACTTCGCACTACGCAGTTCGAGGAACCAATCCTAACCTTGGCCATTGGATTGTGCAATGCGCATTCCCAGCCAGCCCAAGCCAAAATGAACTGTGCATTGCACAATTCCGGTCAGTGGCACCTCCCCATTGGCAGTTGGGACTGTGCAATGCATAGAACCAGATGGCATTCAATCGCCTCTAAGAGCCAAAATTGCACAATTCTTCCCAGCAGTTGCCCAATTCATTGCTTCATCTGTTCTTGAAGTGATTTTTTTTTCAAGATAACATTTGCATGCCATGAGTGTCCTCTCTGTCTCCAGGTACAAAAATTGTTGAGCATTTTTCCAATAGTATAGGTAACATGGCTTCCAAGAAAGTTTCATCAAAGGATATTGTCGAGAGTAGCACTAGAGAAGCAGTTAAGAAGATGTCAGTGAATTTTCTAGTTTATTGAGACACACAGTTGTTCATAGAGAAGGGCATGAAGATAACAAGGTAGGAAATTAGGGATATCTTTGCAGGGAACATCAAGGAAGATCTGGAATATCGGCAAGTCTATGTCAACATCCACCGGTCAGGCTTACATAAGGTTGCATGAAGGTACCCCACCTTCTAATGTGACCATATCATTCACTGGATTGCCTCACATACAGATCCTGAGACTATGATATTGAGAAGTAATAGTGGAACAAAGCTTGCTACCTTCAGGACGGAGAACTATCATCAGATGTATCACTTACCTCAGTCAGTGAACCGCATGGATGCAATTTTCTATGCCACCCACAATTATGTGAATATTAGAGACAACATAAATTTATGGGTGAAAGAGTTGTCAAAATTTAGATCATAATTTGGTCATCTTTGCATGTTGATTGTACGGTCAAGAGAGCATGGAGACCTTTCCATAGAATTGGGTGGCTGTGTTGGACCAGCTGGTGAATGATGGAAGGCCATTCAATTGTTTGGATCAATTGCCTCTTCAATTGAAATTGCATGTGACTAACGCTCGAAATCCTCCCAAGGATGAGAAAGTGAGATTCCATATGTCCATGTATCTACTTGATGCAATCTATGCCAACCATCATTTTCCTCACATGGGTTGGACATGGACACCATCAGAGACTATTGTGAATATTTATTGCGAGTTTCTTCATGATTGTAGCTACCGAGGAGTCATGGAAAGGTTGACTGACCATTTCATCATCCCAGTTTATAATTTTATCTTTGAGAAGGATCCACCTTGCATGTCCCAAGAAGTGATGGAGGAAATACTCAACACTGTAGACTGGTATGACTCACTCGGTGGCACCTTCATCAAGATGTTTGGCAAAGAGAAGCCTATGCATGTTCTACAAAGGTTTTCCATGGACAAGTTGGTCATGCAAGAAGTTCCATATCACATCTCCACAGGGTTATCAACAGGGATGCATAGGAGGAATAAGGCACCATTGCCTATTCTTCCTTTTTGGATTGGATTTTACGAGATCAAGAGCTTGAAGAATGCAGATGTTGAGGCTAAGGAGTCAGAAAATTTTGAGTTCAGCACCAAAGAATACAATTTGTATGATCCCCATTTTATTTTCAAGAACCATTGCGTGAAGGTGTATTATCCATGGATACACAAGACATTTCATTGGGCAAAGGAAGATCCTTGGAGGTACTGTTAGAACTCCTCCAAGCTCAATGAACCGGTCAGTATGGCCACAAAATGGAAAGTTTCTCTATAGGTAGTAGCACCACAGGAAGCAACAAAAATAACAGTAATAAGCAGCAAACCGGTGTAGAACAAAGGCGAGAGGAGTATTTTCAAAAACCCAGAGGCTAAGAAAATCTACTAGTTCAAAAAATACCCTCTTGTTTGGAAACCAGCTTTGGTAGTGGAGGAAAAGAGGTTGTAGCACATAAAGAGAGTAGAGCGAAGGAAGAGAGAAAAGCAAAGGTTGGAGGAAGCAGAAAGGAAGTTGTAGGAAATAGAGAAGAGCTTGAAAGAAGAGAGGGAGATAAGAAGGAGAGAGAGGGAAGAGAAGAAGAAATAGGAACAAGAAGAAGGGAAAGGTGCAATGACAAAGAAAATTGCACCCATACAAGTTGAGGAGTCAGAACAACCAGCAGATGAAGAAGAGGGTGAGAAGTTGCAAGATCGGGAACTTTCTCAACAGATTGAGAAATTGGTTGAAGTAATGGACATTGAGTTGGCACAGGAGCCACAGGACTAATATACTGACCTCATTCCCAAAGCACCTGAGGTCACCCTATAGTCTCCACCACCTCCAATATCAGAAGCAGTACCGAGTAAGCAAGGAGAGACCTTTTTCCTTGATGATGATCTAGTGATGGATGTGTGAATATTTTTGAAAACCCAGAGGCTAAGAAAATATGCTAGTTCAAAAAAGACCCTCTCATGTAGAAACCAGCTTTGGGAGTGGAGGAAAGAGGCAGTAGCACATAAAGGGAGTAGAGAGAAGGAAGAGAGAAACACAAAGGTTGGAGGAAGAAGAAAGGAAGTTGTAGGAAATAGAGAAGAACTTGAAAGAAGACAGGGAGATGAGAAGGAGAGAGAGGGAAGAGAAGAAGAAATAGGAACAAGAAGAAGGGAAAGCTGCAATGACAGAGAAAATTGTGCCCATACAAGTTGAGGAGTCAAAACAGCCAGTGGATGAAGAAGAGGGTGAGAAGTTACAAGATCGGGAACTTGCTCAGCAAATTGAGAAAATGGTTGAAGTAATGGACATGGAGTTGGCACAGGAGCCATAGGACCAAGATACCAACCTCATGCCTGAAGCACCTAAGGTCACACTATAGTCTCCACCACCTCTAGTATCAGAAGCAGTCCCGAGTGAGCAAGGAGAGACTTTTGTCCTTGATGATGATCCAGTGATGGATGTGTACAATATATCATTTGACGAGTTGCAGAAAAATATTGTACATGCGCGGAGAAAGAATTTCCTCGATGATTCATGCATCACCTGCATTTATGAAGGAAAGGGTGATAGTGTCAAATGTTAGAAAGAATCCATATGCCATGGTTGATGCCAATATGGTTTATGTAGGAGCCATGAGCTCAAATGTCAAGTTCTTGTTAGCAGAGAATGAACAAATGCCAAAGAACTTGAAAGAAGCCAGGCAAAAGGCAGAATAATCTGTAGGATCCGCTATGGTATAGATGAGGAAAGCGATACTTGATGAAGTATCAAATCTTGAGGCCACCATGTGGAAACTTTATGATGGATTTGTCACTGTCCATAAGGCGGTTGTCCATCTACATGGTTTTCGATAATGAATCATAAATATTGTCCAAACTCTCAAGGAAATACATGGTGTTATTGCACGTACAAGAATGAACAATGAGGTACAAGGGAGCCCCGCTTTACTTTCATAAGATGATGAAGTTGCAGGCAGAGCTAGACAAAGCACGAATCTGGATGTTGATCTATAAATATGAGCAGCTCTCCCCATTCATCAGTAGCAAACAAGTTTCCTATGAATGACCGTTTAGGATTTTGATGTGGCACTTGTGTTATTTTGGAAATTGTTGCCAAGTGTCACTTTTTCCTATATTTTTGGCCTTCACATCATAAACCTTAAATAAACCCCATATATTTAATGGACACTGCCAGAGCTCATTTTTCACATTTGATATTGGATCTCTAACATTCCGGAGGAGATCTAGGAATCCTCGACACAGTCATCGCAACTTTTCCAGGTAAGTCTTGCTTTTCTAGTCTTTTGTTGCTTTCTCTGTGGCTTTTATTTCCTTTCCTTGTGAGAGTGTTGTTTTACCCATTTTATTCAATGAACACTGGCATTTTGAATTTCTTTAGCTTATGGAAGTGTTGTTTTAATTTTTTCATTACCTTTCCCAAGTGTCGCATGAATTACCCAGCTTTTTCACTAACGGTCGTCGTTGTGGCGACTCTCTCCACAAGCTTCATTATTATTCAATTTGATTGATTCCTACACTCGTTTTGTTTGCATGCATCTTCATTCACTCAGATCTACACCAACCGTCACTTACAATTTCAAATCTTCTTGTTTTCATGTTGCCATTAGGCAGATCTAGGCTTCCTTGGCCTGGATCTTTCTCCTCCCTAGAATGCACTACGCATTTCTGGATCTCAAGACTCTACCTTGCATCTAGGAATTATGCAGAGGCTACAAAGGCCTAGCTCCAACTGCACACTACGCAGTTCGAGGAGCCAGTCCTAACCTTGGGCACTGGGATTGTGCAATGCGCATTCCCAGCCAACCCAAGCCAAACTGAACTATGCATTGCGCAATTCTGGTCAGTGGCACCTCCCCATTAGCAGTTGGGACTGCACAATGCGCAGAACCAGATGGCATTCAGTCACCTCTGAGAGCCAATATTGCACAATTCTTCCTAGCAGTTGCCCAATTCATTGCTTGGTCTATTCTTGAAGTGATTTTTGTTTCAAGCTAACATTTGCATGGCATGAGTGTCCTCTCTATCTCCTGGTACAAAAATTGTTGAGTATTTTTCCAATAGTACAGGTAACATGGCTTCCAAGAAAGTTGCATCAAAGGATATTGTCAAGAGTAGCACTAGAGAAGTTGTTATGAAACCAACTCAAGAAAAGATAGAAAAGATAGATCAACGCCTTAGAATTCAGCCTCTTCGAGGGGGCAACCTCCTTTACATTACATAAATGAACAATTCTTGGATGATACAAATGACAAAACCTCCTTTCTATATATAGGAGTCTAAGGAGTCACAATATAATCCAGCCGACCTAACAATAATAATATAAAGCCACAAAAATAACAATAGAGGGATTCTATGGGGCACAGAAATAACAATATGGGGGTAATAGGGGCACAACAATATAAATAAGGGGTATAACTACAATAGTAATGGGGTAATCACTAGTATTATAGGGACCCAACATGCCCCTCTCCTTCAAAAAAGTGTTGTCCTCAACGCTTGAGTAGTTCTGGATACTTCTGCATAAAATTCTCATCCTCCCATGTGGAATCTTCAGCGGATAAGTTCTTCCACTTGATAAGATACTCTGAAATTGATCGATTTCGTAGCTGTCGAGTTCTTGTTTCTGTGACTGCTTCCGGTTCCAATATAATTTTTCCTTCCTCGTCAAGTTCTGGCAATATTGTTTGAACTGGGAGCTTGTCGCCTATAACCTTCTTTAAACATGAAACATGGAAAACTGGGTGCAATCGAGAAGCTGCAGGAAGCTCCAATTTGTATGCCATAGTACCAATCTTTTGCAACACCTTGTACGGACCATAATACTTTGGTGATAATTTATTATCCTTCTTAGCTTGCTTTAGGGACATTTGCTTATATGGTTGTAGCCGTAGGAATACCCAATCACCTACATCAAAACTTCTTTCACTGCGATGTTGATCTGCCTGTTGTTTCATTCTATTTTGTGCCAACACGAGGTTATCCTTTAAGAGTTGGAGGACTTGTTGTTGATGTTCGATGTGATGTTCCACTGCTTGAACCTTAGAATTTTCTCTTAAATATGATGTGATGGATGGTGGTTGATACCCATAAAGTGCCATAAATGGGGTCATTTTTGTTGCTGTATGGAAGGAAGTGTTATACCACCATTCAGCCAGAGGCAACCATTTGACCCATTGTGTCTGTTTATCAGATACAAAGCAACGAAGATATCCTTCCAAACATTTGTTTACTATCTCAGTTTGCCCATCAGATTGAGGATGATAAGATGAGCTATGAGCTAACTGAGTACCAAGACAAGAAAATAATTTTGTCCAAAAATTTCCAGTGAAAATGGGATCTCTGTCACTTACAATAATCTTTGGGTTTCCATGTAGCTTTTGAATTGTTTCCATAAATGCAGTAGAAACTGTACTGGCTTTAAATGGATGTGATAATGCACAAAAGTGTGCATACTTGGTAAGTCTGTCAACTACCACCATGATGACACTCTTTCCCTCAGACTTGGGTAAACCTGTGATAAAATCCATTGAAACCTCCTCCCAACGTTGGCTTGGAATGGATAAAGGTTGTAATAGACCCGGTGTCTTAATTGTTTCAACTTTATTTTGTTGGCAAACCAAACATTCCGCCACAAACTTTTGAATATCTGATTTAAGGCCATCCCAAAAAAAATTCCTTCTTAACCCTGTGGTAAGTTTTTAAAAATCCTGAGTGCCCTCCTAAGGGAGAAGTGTGCAATTCCATAAGAATCTTTTGTTTTAGCTGGGAATTCTTACAGAGGTATAAGCGATCTTTGTACCATAACGAATCATTTTGCCAGCTAAATGTATCAGACGTACTGGAATCTTGTTGTAGCTTTCGAATAAGTGCCCACACTTCTTCGTCATTCTTCCATTCCTCCCTTGCTTCGTTTATCCAATCTGGTTGGATAATAGAAATGGCGCACAACAATGCTTCCACATCCTCATCCTTTCTTGAGAGTGCATCTGCCACCACATTTTGCTTCCCTTTTTTGTAGATGATTTCAAAGTCATAACCCAACATCTTTGTGACCCACTTTTGTTGCTCTTCAGAGGATAATCTTTGTTCTAAAAAGTATTTAAGGCTATCATGATCCGTTTTTACCTTGAAGTGTCTTCCCATTAGGTAGGGTCGCCATTTCTTAAGTGCATGGAGTATTGCCAACATTTCCTTCTCATAAATAGCTTTGCTTAAAAACTTTCCCTTGATTGGACGACTTTCAAAAGCAATGGGTCTTTCATCTTGCATTAGAACAGCACCAATTCCATTTCCTGAAGCATCACATTCCACAATAAAGGTTTTTGTGAAGTCCGGTGTAGCTAAGACCGGTGCTTGGCACATTGCCTCTTTAAGATGTTCAAAGGCCTTTGTTGCTTCCGGAGTCCATGAAAATGCATCTTTCTTCAATAATGTTGTTAGAGGTGCTGCTATTCTCCCATAATTCTTAACAAACTTGCGATAATACCCTGTCAACCCAAGAAATCCTCGCAGATGCTTTATGGATGTGGGGATTTTCCATTCCTTAATGGCTTTAATTTTGCTAGGATCTACCTTAACTCCTTCATGAGATATAATATGACCCAAATATTCCACCTCCTAGACTCCAAATAAACATTTGGATCTTTTTGCATATAATTGTTTCTCCTCCAATAGTTGTAGCACCCTGTCAACATGTTCAACATGATCCTTCCAAGACTTACTGTAGATTAGTATATCATCAAAAAATACTAACACAAATTTTCTAAGGAATGGTTTGAAAATTGAATTCATCAAACCTTGAAATGTTTAAGGTGCATTGGTAAGGCCAAAAGGCATGACCAAAAATTCATAATGACCCTCATGAGTTCTAAATGATGTTTTCGAGATGTCTTCAATCTTCATTCTGATTTGATGATATCCCAAATGAAGATCCAACTTGGTGAAGTAAATTGATCCATGCAATTCATCCAGTAATTCATCAATGACAGGAATGGGGAACTTATCTTTAATAGTGAGCTTGTTGAGCTCCCTATAATCTGGACACATGCGCCATGATCCATCCTTCTTGTGCACCAATACTACTGGAGCAGAGAAAGAACTTTGACTCGGTTGAATTATACCAGCCTCTAGCATTTCTGCAACCATACGTTCAATTTCACTTTTTTGGACATAGGGATATCTGTACGGCCTGATGTTTGGAGGAACACTTCCTGGAATCAGATGAATAGCATGATCATGATCACGCATAGGTGGGAGACCTTTGGGAGTCTCAAATACCTTGGAATGATTGTCCAGGACTTTTTGGAGATCTGGAGAAATAGATGATTCCAATGTGGAAACATCTAGCGAACATAATTGTGCAATTACACCTCTTTGCTCCTTTTTTAGAAGCTTTGTCATACCATTAGAGCTGATTATCTTTCCTGGTTTCCCTGCAATACCCCTTAATTCAACTTCCTTTCCTTCCGTAGAAAATTTGATGAAAAGTTCTTGAAAATTAAAAGCTATTGTACCCAAGGATTGTAGCCATTGGACTCCTAGTACAACATCTGCACCTCCCATTGGAATGGAAAGCATTGGGCTAGTCAATACATATTCTCCCATGGATAGCTTGATATTATGGCACTTTCCAGAGCAATTTATTGTTCCTCCATTTGCAATCATCACTTGACACTCTGGTGCTGGATATAGGAAGCAATTCAATTCTTTTGCTACCCTACAATGAATAAAATTGTGGGTGCTTCCTGAATCAATCAACACTATTACCTTTTTCTTCTTGATTTGTCCTTCTATCTTGATGGTTTGAGGAGTGGTAATTCCCGCCAATGCATTACAAGATATGGTCGGATTTATTTGTTCTTCATCTAGGCTTTGTTCCTGGAGTATATCTTCTTCTTTTGACCTTTTCTTCTTCCTCTTCACAATCTATGTAGAATAATTTCTTCTCAGCACACTTATGACCTTTAGTGTATTTGCTATCACAATTGTAACAAAGCCCTTTTGCTCTTTTTTCTTCCAATTGTTGTGGTGTCAACCTTATAGGTTGTGGAAGACTAGGGGAAACAACACTTCCGTCTTTATAGTTGTGAGTGGTATGCTTCCTGGTTGCCATAATTTTGCTTTCCATTTTTCTTGCTAACCTGAATGCCTTCTCTAATGAATCAGGTTCCCAAAGGCGAACATCATGTTGGATATTATCCTTTAAAGACCCTATGAACACATCAATCCTATGCTCCTCTGGAATATCTTTTACCCTTATGTTCAATTTTTGGAACTCCTCAATGTGCTCCATTACTGAACCCTTTTGTTTGAGACTTATCAATTGGCTAAAAAAAGTGTTGCTTTTTGTATCTTCATAATGTGCTATCAATTCTTCCGTAAAAATTGCCCAAGTGATAAATTGTTTACGAGAGCAAAGCCATTGATACCATACAAACTGATTTGGTTCCAAATATACAATTTCCATACGTACCTTTTGTGTGTTTTGCACATTATTGAGATCGAAGAATTGCTCCATCTGTAATATCCATGTGGCGGGATCCTTGCCATCAAACTTCCTCATATCGATTTTTGGAATATGGTGGGTCTTCGATCCAACATTAGAGTCTATGGAATCATGATTAACATTTCTTTTTTTCACATCATGAGTTTCCTTTACAACCTTTTCACCATTAGTAAGTATTTCTTGTAGAAAATTTGTCAAATCTGTCTTCAAATCTGCCATGTCTGTCTTCAAACCTGTCTTCAAATCTGCCATGTCTCTCTTCAAATCTATCTTCAAATCATCCATCTTAGCTTCCATTCCCTTTATCTTAGATTCCATGCCATTTATCTTAGATTCCACACCATTTATCTTAGATTCCACGCCATTTATCTTAGCTTCTGTTAGCTTTTGTGAGCGTGAAATTTGTTGCACTTGTTCTTGTAATTTTGATATATCATGTAGCATTTCTTCCTCTTCTTCATGAGTCATGCTAGAGCTTTCAGGTTCCTTACTAGGTGTTTGCATTTTCTTTCCTCGGGGCATCAGTTACCGATAATAATGCTTTACTATGCCCTTTGAATTCCGTTAAACCAAGCTTACACAAAAATAAAAATAAAAACTACACACCTTTTTTCACTTTATAGAAGCCTGATATTGAATCTGATGTATCTCTGTAATTTCGAGTCATATAGTTCTGAAATTGCGACCTGTAGTAGCCTTCTGCGTCCTCTTTCCAATGCCACAAGTCTGACCCAAATTGGATTCTCCAAGGAAGAGTTATGTGAAATCTCCCACAGTGACTTGCTTTTAGACTAGTTCAGTAGAGCGAACTTGTATGATGTGCCACGAGTCACTGTTTCAACTTTGGATCTGAAACATGCATACAAGAAACTACAGTCCGTCCTCTTTCTATACCTTCTTACGAAATTTCAATCCAATCCCCAGAGAGAAAGTTATGATGATTTTCCCCAGGTCACCTGTTTTGAATGTAATTCAGGAGTCTGCAAAAAGACCAACTTCCTCAGATCATATCTCCGCAAATGTCGCGCGAAAAGCTCTGAAATTTGGACCCAAGGTTCAACGTCATTTCTTCTCAAATGGGTTTTTTTTGCGACTTCTGAAACATCACAAAAAAAAGTTATAGCGAAAATGCCACGATGACCTGTTTGGAGCAGCGAAACCCTAGAATCCAAAGCTCTGATACCAAATGTTATGAAACCAGCTCAAGAAAAGATAGAAAATATAGATCAACGCCTTAGAATTCAGCCTCTTCGAGGGTGAAACCTCCTTTACATTACATAAATGAACAATTCTTGGATGATACAAATGACAAAACCTCCTTTCTATATATAGGAGTCTAAGGAATCACAATATAATCCAGCCGACCTAACAATAATAATATAAAGCCACAAAAATAACAATAGAGGGATTCTATGGGGCACAGAAATGACAACATGGGGGTAATAGGGGCACAACAATATAAATAAGGGGTATAACTACCACAGTAATGGGGTAATCACTAGTATTATAGGGACCCAATAAAAGCAGTTAAGAAGGTGTCAGTGAATTTTCTAGTCTATTGAGACACACAATTGTTCATAGAGAAGGGCATGAAGATAACATGGTAGGAAATCAGGGATATCTTTGCAGGGAACATCAAGGAAGATCTAGAATATTGGCAAGTCTATGTCAACATCCACCGGTCAGGCTTACATAAGGTTGCATGAAGGTACCCCACCTTCTAATCAACCCATATCATTCACTGGATTGTCTCACATACAGATCCCGAGATTATCATATTGAGAAGTATTAGTGGAACAAAGCTTGCTACCTTCAGGACGGAGAACTATCATTAGATGTATCACTTATCTCAGTCGGTGAACCGCATGGATGCACTTTTCTATACTACCTACAATTATGTGAATACCAGTGATCCAGGTGGCTCCAGAGACACACATAGGACAAGGAGGACTCAGGAAAAACTCAAAAATAAAAGTATTTGGATTATGCTCGAACTAGGACCAGCATGTATATCTCGTCGTTATGATCGCGGCGGTGTGAACGGTTCGTCAATCCGAGTCCGTATGCAAAAGTTAGAAGCAGTCAAAGTTGGGTTGACTTTTTGATGACTAGGCACGCTTAAGGAGGCAACAATTTGGACCGAACCCGGCCACCAGATTCCAGGCGAAATTTTGGGGTCGTTAATTTGACTCCTACAATCAAAAAACAAATTTCAAAAAAGGTGCATTATTGTTTTAAAAACAAAAAATATATATATATATATATTATATATATATATATATATATATATAGATATATATATATATATATTAAAAGGGGGTGGGGGCCACAAACCCCACCACCCCCAACCAACCTATGCACTATGTATGGTGAGGCCAGCGGGAGTTGAACCCACCTGGCCACATGGTCTGGCCCACCGGACGGCCCCATACATTAACCACACCCAAAATAAATGCGCCCTCCAACCAAAAACTATATATGCCCAAAACTTAAGCCAAAAACATATGCGCCAATTAATACAATGCCACCAGAGGTTAATAAGCGTATGTCACGGGATTTTGGGGGTGGGCCTCCCAATGCGGACCTGACCACCCCCCATTTATATACCTTTGTGTTTAAAAAAAAATCATAATGTGGAAAAATAGGAGGGGCGGGGTTTGACTACCCGACCCCTCCTCAACCAAATCCTATGTTTACCATTACACCAACCACCCACATTGGGTTATCTGCCAGTAAAATTTATATAAACTCAGTATTTTACCATTTGCACGGAGTTCGAGACAAATATAGAGGAACCAGGAGTGGGCACACAAATCGAGGCAGATTAATTATTTTTTTAACGCAGGAACCATGAATTTTGCAAGAGGGCAAAATTTTCACTTTGTCAAAATTTGACAAATTTTATATGCATTTTACACCTCTCGTCGCCATGAGAGCAACAATGTTGTCCTTTTCTTCATCAGAGGTCTGTATTTTCCAGTCATTTCCAGAATGCACGCAGAACCATGATTTCAGCAAAAACAAGTAGCGGAACCATGAGCCATGAAATTTTCCCAAGGAGGTAAAATTTCACTTTGTCAAAATATGGTCAAGTTTATACTTGTTTTTCATGGTTTTCCGCAGGGATCCTAATGGTGAAATCAGATTTGACATCTAAGCAGTGGATTTTCAGTCCATCCCTGAAACAAAATCTTTGAGGAATCTTGAGGGAATCTAAAATATTCCTTGGGCTCCGAATTTTCAAATTCTCAGAATTTAGATTTTGGATAGTCATTTCAGCACTACTCGACGCCACAAATTTGATGGTGTATGCAGATTTTTCTTTCTCCCATTTCTTCTTTCAGTCACTTTTCTAAGTGACAGTGTAGATGTCCATCTTCATGTGTGAACAATCTTCTTCTTGCGATCGATGTTTCAACAAGCTTCAGCACTTTGACAGCCTTTGCTTCAGATGGCCCTTGGTGGTGAGGTATATGATGTGTTGATGTACTTCTTCTTTCCGCATTATGTTGTACAGATCCATGATTGATGATTGATGCAGGATCTTGTTTATTTCATGTTGTCATGATTCCTTGCTTGATTTGACACAGAATATTTCTATGTGATGTACTTTCTGTCATAACTCTTTATGTTATGCTTTGAGATCCCTTGTTGTATATTGTTGGGATACTCTTGTTGTCATCATGCATGTGTTTTTCTTTGACATCCCTTTTGTGCCATGTTGGCGGGATGCGCAACATGTTTGTTTTTGTATCATACTAATAGGAGTTTGATTGAGAGTTCCAAGTTGTGGAACATCTCTTAGAGCCACTACTACGTGAGGGCATTCTTCCTTGTATGATCGAGACATCATCTCTTGTGTACATCATCATTATTGACAGCACATAATGCAGCGGCCTACACCATCTTGACACTGGGGCCCGGAGACGTAGTCCCTCCTGGATGAACTCCATTATTAACGGCTTTTGTTTTCACGTGCTGATGTTTGTTATGTTCCTCTTCTTTATAGTCTGCAGCTGTATTTGTTAATGTTCTTTTATAAAATTTCAATTTAACACATCATGAAAGTAAAAGGTCTTGGAAAGGTCCTTCTTCACACCCAGACCTAGATCAAGTGGTATCAAAGCGGTCTTTACGTGCATGTGAATTGCAATGTGAAAAATGGAACTTGCATCGACAGAGAATGAAATAGCAATGTACGAGACCATGGTCAATATTTGCAAGAGAGAGGAAATCGTGTATGAAACATGTTGGCATTATGACATAGGTTTGCCTCTATGGCACAGGTGTTTTCCTTGATGTTAACTCACTCAGATGACAGATCACAGTTCAGGCTCTCATAATGAAGGAAAAAGAGATATACATAGGTTCCACTTAACCAAGTCGCGTATACACGCGGGATCTCCTATCAAAAGGTGCGTATGCGTATGCACGCACTTTCACGCAAGGAAAAGCGCGTACATGTGGGAAAAATTTCTTTTGGTCCATGGTTTTGGTCCTTGGTATTTGGACCTCTGGTTTTGGACCATGGCATTTCGTCCGAAGTGTTGAACCCAGGTATTTGGACCCAGGCATTGGTTCTAAGTGGTTTTGGACCATGGTATTGAGTAAGGTCTAAGACTATAAAAGGGGAAGGAGATCATTAGGCAAGGGCACTCAAGGATTGAATATCTTATGAAGAGAAAGATCTCGAATACTGATCATTGGGTTATGGTGCATAACTGGATCTGAATCAAGGAGGAACCTGAGCGCTAGAAGAAGGATAAGCTCTATTGAGGGGCCAAGATCTTAAGGCTTGAAGAGAAGTATCTTTGTGTGATTTTGATCTATTATATTTGGCACATGACTTGATCTATAAATCTGATAATCTGGGTATAACTAATGTCTAAATAATTGAAAAGGGTAAATTATCTTTTATAGATATGTACGCAGGTTCGGCAAAGCAAAGGTGCGTATACACGCTGGTTTGGTAATTCAAAACATCGTATACGCAAGTTTGCCTTAATACAGAAGCGTATGCACGCAGGTTCTTCATCTTGAAGTAGCGTGCGTCTCATAAAATATCTTTTAGCTACTTTTGTTTATTGCTGCAGTATTCTGGGTTCAGGATTGGTTTCTGGTTACTATTACTATATTCTGGTTACAGCATTCAGAGAAGTGATTGATTGATTCATTTTTGGTTGGTGCAAAGGGGACTGGTTGATGTAGATACATTTGATGTTTGATTGATGTTATTTATGGATCTAGTCTGAAAATTTATGAAACGTGGTCCCTGGAAGAAAAAAGAAGGTTGTAGCCTTCTGAAGGTCAACAACTACGTACTAGTACATCAGCTAGTACAAGAGCTAAGGGGGTTGCATCTCCCTTCTAGGAGAAGTTGGAGAATGAGAGAAGGTTGTAGCCTTCTATAGGTAGAAGCTTGCATACTGGTATAAGACTGCACCAGTACAAAAATATTGTAAAAAGAGTTTTCTTATTAAAAGAAGAGAGAGACAAATTGCAGCAGGTGGTTTTCACCCACATTGGGTTTCCACCTTATATCATGGTGTTCATGTGTGCTTCTTATGTGTCATGATCTGTTTTGTTTATTGCACCTTTTTACTGTTCATATGGCTAATAATGTTCTGATGCACTCATTGAAGATCAACTAACTGAATCATAAGTTTACTGGATATATGCTAGTTGCATTAAACACAGTTGCGTATACACACGGGTATCCTTAACTGAAGTAGCGTATATGAATCTAATAATGGAAATGAATTTATTTTCTAATACTAATTCACCCCCCCTCTCAATATTATTTCCAACAATTGGAATCAGAGCAGGTCCTTCAGAAGAAGCTTGATCGCTTGAAGGAAGATCTATCATCATGAGCAACTACGAAAAAGAGGCATCCATCAGGCCACCAATTTTTTATGGGAGCAACTTCGTCTATTGGAAGGTAAGAACCACAACCTATCTTCAATCTCTTGGTATAGAAGTTTGGGATATCGTGGAAGGAGGATACACATTTCCATCAGCAACTCCTACAAATACGGCTAGTAAAAAGTAGTATGAAACAAATGCAAAGGCTATCAATACTCTATTGGGGACTCTATCTCAATCAAAATTTGTCAAGGTTATGCAGCTCAAAGCCAACAAAGAAATATGGGACAAGATCATTCTAAGTTATGAAGGAGATGATCAAGTAAAATGTGAAAAACTAAAATCTCTCAGAATTCAATATGAAACTCTTCGAATGCAAAATGATGAAAGTGTGGCTAATTATTTCTTACGTATAGATGAGATTGTTAATCACGTGAAAAACTTGGGTGAAGAGATAAAATAAGTTACTTTAGTCAAGGATAATCTTAGGGGCGAATGTTCGCCCTTTGGCGAAATTAAGGGGTTTTAAATTTTTAGTGGGAGAATATTTTGTATCATAGTACATTTTTACAAATCACCTCAAATAGCCCACCTTATTTTAAGGGAGAGGGTAAAAAAGGTAAATTTAGCCCTTGAAATTAGGACTTACAACCTTCCATTCGCCCATTTTCAAGAATAGGTTTTATTTAAGTGAATCCATTCGCCCATTTTCAAGAATAGGTTTTATTTAAGTGAATCCTATGGGCCAAATACCATATTTATAAAAGAGGTATGGTAAATTAATAAAAATATAAATAAATGAGAGGTATGGTAAATAAATAAAACATTTTTTTATATTTACTCCATAAGTCACCTTATATACATGAGTGGTGAACAAAAATTTCGAGTGGAGAGAGATGGCTTCCACTGCGAGTTCGATCTGGGCAAGGAATGGAACCCTCGGCATGCTGTTCGTCGGAGGAGGCGAGGGGGGCAAGGACGCAGCCGGCCACAGGAATGAAAGCAAGAACGGACTGCGGGAATTTTACCCGTCTCAAATCCCTGAAGCAGTCACGGTTATGTGGGCAAATAACTGGAAGTTACCGATGGTTATGATTACAGAGTTTACCCTTCGGCCATATCGCCCAACGCATGAGGGGTCAAACGAAACTGGGGCCGATCTGAAGGAGAAGAAAACAAATCCGTCCGGGACAAGAAATCTGCAGCCGGTTTTTATTGGGTTCAGAACTCGTTTTGGGGACGGATCTATGTCAGTAATCGGTCTGGCATATCCCGGATCTGCCAACCCTGGGCATGCATGCAAAGTAGTAGGGTTGCATGGGGCAGATCCGACTGCAGATCTCCCCCCTCACTCAATGCAGTGGTTAAAACTTTGCAGATCCGGCCCAGATCTACCTGATCGTGTCATCTTTCGAGACCCCAGACAGCAGATTGACGGCAGCAAGCACAGATCGAACAGAGGGGTTGTAGAACGAGGCATGCAATCCAATACGATGCCAGATCTGGAAGACTGTTCAAAGCCAGAGCAGGTAAGATCAACCTTTATTCAGATATTTATTAAAACCCCTGAGGGGAAATCCCGATTAGTGTGGGTTCATGCAGGAGGCACCATCTTGCAGTTAAAACAGCAGATCTGGGCAGAGATGGGATATCCAGTCCAGATTCAACATCTGGTCAGTGGTAGGTGGTCCCTCCAGGACTGTAGAACCATGAAAAGCTATGAGATCAGCCCAGGAACAATCATTGTTCTAAACCTGAGGCTGAGAGGAGGGGCTATGCCTCAGGGACAGCCAAGTTCTTCAGGGGGAGGCAAGGGGAAATCAGCACCCCAGAACCAACCCACAGGCAACTATCGCGAAGCAGCCAAAGGGAAAGAATTTCCAAAGGGGAAAGAATCCACAGCTGTCAATATACCTCCAGGGCAGTATATCGTGGATCAAATGCCAGAGAGTCCCTCCATCTTGCTGGATACTCCAGAGGTAAAGTGCATATTTTCAGATCTACAAAAAAATGCTGTTATTTGTAGATTTAACGGTTTCTGGCCTAGAACGGATGCTTTATACCATTGGATTCACACGGTCTGGACAAAAAACTGCCAGATCCACCTATGTTCGAAGGGTTTTTTCATAGTAGTCTTCCTAGAAGAAGGAGAAAGGGAAAAAATTCTCAATGAAGGACCATGGTTCTGGGGCAGTGCGGGATTGTTTGTGACCCCATGGTTCCCGGGTTTTGATGCAAATACTATGGTGGTATCAAGGATGCCAGTGTGGGTAAGGATGCATAACCTCCCAATACATTTCTGGCATTACAAGACCTTATCAGCCATAGGGAATACCCTTGGAAGAATGTTAAAGATTGATTCAGAGAGACACTTAAAAGGAATCTTTACTTTTTCTAGGATATGTGTCGAGGTAGACCTTAGCCAAGGCTTACCTGAAAGCATCATTCTGAATTTCAACAATTCTCAGTGGAAACAGCCTTTAGACTATGAGAATACAGCATTCAGATGCAGGGGATGTCAACAAACAGGTCACCTGTTCAATGCATGCAAAAGCCTCAACAAGAGCAAGCCTCAACAAAGGAAGCCCAAAGGATGGCAGAACATAGATGATGTTATAAAGAAGAGAACCCCTTCGGTAACAGAAGACGAAGAAACAGAAGCAGAAGAGGATGATACCACCATAGAGGAAGTTGAAATAGAAAATCAGAAGGAAAATATAGCAGACAACAAGGCTTCACAGTCCCACTCAAATCAGGCAGAAACACAGCAAAATCAGGCAGAGATGATAAACGTGGATCAAAGCATGGGAGGCATCAAGAGGCACCATCACTCAGATACATCAGACTCAGACAAAGAAACAGGGCCTCCGAATGTATCGAAACAGTTAGTCATTATTTCGACCGAGCCCACTCAAGGAGAGTGGCGCAAGGTCGAAAAGAAAAAGGGGAGAAAAACGTGAAAATTTTCTTTCTCTTTTCTTTTTCCTTCTCTTATTCTTTGTGCACGTTAGTTTTCTAATGTTGCGTAGGGTGCGAAAGCACTTGAGCCCATGTGGCAATTACTGAATGCTTCACTGCATCTGCTAGTGTAACTTTTCATTAATTCTTTAATAAAAGGTTACCGTTTTTTTCCTTGGAAAAAAAGTCACCTTATATACATGTAACGGTGTAAACAAATAAAAATATAAGTAAAGTGGAGGTATGGTAAATAAATAAAATGTCTTTTTATACTTACTCAAATGGTATGGTAAATAAATAAAAATATAAATAAATTAGACGTATCGTAAATAAATAAAACCTCTTTTTATATTTAGTCCATAACCCTCGTTCTATTTATGAAGGCTCAGGAAAGAGGTTTTATTTAAGTGAATCCTATGGGCCAAATACCATATTTGTAAAAGAGGTATGGTAAATTAATAAAAATATAAATAAACGAGAGGTATGGTAAACAAATAAAACATTTTTTTATATTTACTCCATAAGTCACCTTATATTTACGAACACTCAAAAAATGGGTTATATTTAGGTGAAACCTATGGCCAAAATACTATGGGACAAATACCATGGACTAGATTGTTATTAATACCATGCAAAAAGCCATTATTAACCCTAATATTAGAATTAATAAAAATAAAAATGGCACATGGTATTGACTCATGGTATTCACCAAAATGGCACATGGTATTGACCCATGGTATTCACCTGGAATGTAGCCTATTTAAATGGGGGAATTAAACCAACATGTAGCCTATGCTAAGATTCACTAGGACTTTACAAAGTTTTATTATTTAGTGAAAGACTCGCCAAGATATTTACAAGATTTTATAATTGAGTAAAATATTCGCCATGCCTAGTGAGAGATTCACCAAAAAATTATATATACATATTATATTATTGATAAAATCGCCTTCCATTTTTCCTATATACCATGGAGATTCGCCCATTTATTATATTTATAAATTTAGGGGGGGTTCTTAAAATTTTCCCTGACTTTAGCTGAAAAGGTTCTAAGATCTTTGTCTTCTAAGTTTGAATCAAAAGTTTCTACCATAGAAGAAAAACAGAATCTTTAAAGTATTACTATGTCACAGTTGCATGGAATCCTAACTGCTTTCAAAATGAGAAAAGGGGGACCATCAGACAGGAGAGAAGCCGCATTCAAAGCTTCAGGAAAAGAAGAATACAATGAGTCAAGGCATACGTCAGACAGAGAGGAAGAATCAAACTTTGTCAAGAACCTTCAACAGGGTTCTGGAAGATTCAGAGGTAAGCTACCTTTCAAATGCTTTGCTTGTGGAAGAGCAGGTCACTATGTAGCGAAATTTCCTCATAAATATAAGCTTGATAAAGGTAAGGAACCAGTTAAATGGAACAGAAAATAGAATGTAAGTAAGAAAAGTTATTATACACATGAAGACAACAATGGACTTTCAAATAGTAATGAAGATGAACATGGTAATGATTAGAGACTTTTGATGGCTTTTGAAGATGATGATTTCTTGGATGCTATAGATGAATATGATCTCTATGAAGAAATTTCTAAACTTAAAATCTGTTTAGAAGAAAAGAGTATGATCATAGATACTCTGGCATTCCAACTTGTTGAAAGGCAAAATCACAATGAAAAGTTAGAATGTGAAATTGTGGGACTTAGAAAATATATTGAGAAAACAAAAGCTCTTAATCTTAGATTTGCTAAAGGATTTGAAACTTTAGATGAGATTATCAAAGTGCAGCATTATCCTCTAATCAAGACAGGTCTTGGATACACTAAAGAAGCATCTCAAACATAGAAGCCATCCACCTCCAAAAGTTATCTTGATGCAGCAAGGAGAAGTGAACAGGTTGACAATCGCCAGCAAAGGCATAAAGCAGATCACCAGGGAAAACAGGGTCAATCTACTTCAAGGATGAACAAAGATCACCAAGTAAACTGGGGTCAATCTACTTCAAGTATGAACAGAAGATACAACCAACCACAGGTAAATCATTCTCAATTTGCCTCAAGAATGAATGTCAATGGAAATCACCTGAACGGTAGATTTAATAATCATAGGAATTTCTTTAATGGCTAATGTTTTTCATGTCATAATTTTGGACACAAATTTGATCAATGTGTTGCCTACAAGACCATCATGACTCGAGAAGCACGAAATCAAAGGAGCATGACTGGGATCATGAAGAGGACCTACAATAACTTTTCTTCTCTTGAAAATGAAATAGAATGCTCTATTTGTAACAACTTCGGTCATGAAGATTCTGAATGCAAGAGTAATTTTTGGCAAACATATTAGAAGGAGAAACCTTCATTTGGTCCCAAAACATGGAGAAAGAAAGAACCGCAACTAAAAATATGTGGTATAGCCTTATATACGAAAGGATAGGAAAATCATTGGTACATCAACAGTGGATTTTCGAAACATATGACAGGTGAAAAAGAAAAACTTCAGTCATATAGTGCCTTAGAAAAGGAAAGGAAGGTCTCATTTGGAAATGACACCCCTGCACTCATAAAAGGTAAAGGTTCTATTCTTTTGAAAGAAAAGGTCAAATTTGGAAATGTTATGTATGTTGATGGCTTAAAGCATAATCTATTGAGTGTTAGTCAAATGTGTGATCAAGGAAATGAGGTAATATTTCTATCAAATGGATGTATTGTTCGCAAGCTTGATACAGGAGAAACAACGGTCAAAGTCATAAGAACTCCAAATAATTTATACATACTCAAGGGAGGACAACAACAATGTTATCTAAGAAAAAATGATGAACATTGGCTATGGCACAGAAGATTGGGGCATCTAAGCTTCCCTAAGATGAGAAAAGCATGCAAATATCAGGTAGTTTGTGATCTCCCTGACATCAAAATTCCAAACAATACAATATGCAAATCATGTCAATTTGGTAAGCAAACCAGAACTCATTTCCCTGAAAGGGAAGGATCAGCTAGTAGGCCACTTGAACTTGTCCATACTGATTTATGTGGTCCATCAAGGAAAAAGTCACCTCGAGAAGAAGAATACTTCATATTGTTGTTCCAGGATGTGTTGGATAGGACTTCTGAAGCATAAAGACAAAGCTTTCGAAAAGTTCAATGCGTTCAAAGCCTTGGTTGAAAATGAATCAGATCACAAAATCAAATGCCTCAAGTCTGATCGAGGAGGGGATTTTACCTCGGATGAATTTTTCGATTTTTGTGAAGAACATGGAATAAGAAGGGAATTCTCTATTGCAAGGACTCCTCAGCAAAATGGAGTAGTGGAAAGGATGAAGAGAACGGTTCAAAAAATGGCTTGTGCTATGCTTGATGAGTCTAGAACTCCTACAACCTTCTGGGGTGAAGCTGCATTTGCTATTGTTACTATTCTCAACAAAACAAACATTCGGGTAAACAACACTCAAACTCCTCATGAACTTTGGTATGGTAAAACTCCTATGGTAAAATACTTCAAAGTTTTTGGAAGCAAATGTTACATCAAAAGGACTGATGAAAATCTTGGCAAGTTTGAACCTAGAGCAGATGAAGGCATTCTCCTTGGTTACTCTTCTCGAAGTAAAGGATATAAGTGTTATAATAAAAGACTTGGAAAAATTGTTGAAAGTATTGATGTGGTGATTGATGAAGTAGGCAACAATCCAAAGCAGATAAAAACCGAAGATTTTGAATATGAAGAGGACTATCCTTCAACTTCAAATCAGACTAATGATGAAGAAGAAACCTATGAGGCACCAGAAGAACAAATAAGGGTAGAAGAAAAGACTCCATCTAGGTGC
This sequence comes from Pinus tabuliformis, assembly GCA_031772625.1. NCBI lineage: Eukaryota > Viridiplantae > Streptophyta > Pinopsida > Pinales > Pinaceae > Pinus > Pinus tabuliformis. Next base: position 671,485,317 of record CM062809.1, on the reverse strand, counting down.
GTACAGAAGAATCATCCAGAGACTCAAATTTTCGGCAGAAAGAGGTAGGTGTTCAAACAAGAAGAACTATTACAGAAGCTTCAAGCTATCTAACATTGCTCTCCTCCTTCGAACCATGAAATGTAAGTGAAGCATGCAAAGATGAATTCTGGGTCAAGGCCATGAATGAAGAACTTGAGTAGATTGAAAAGAAAAACACTTCGGAATTTGTTCTTAGACCTAGTGATAAGAATGCCATAGGGACCAAATGGATATTCAAAAACAAGCTGAATGAAAATGGAGATGTTATTAGAAACAAGGCCAGACTTGTTTGTAAAGGGTATGCTCAACAAGAAGGTATAGACTTTGAAGAAACTTTTGCATCGGTTGCTAGACTTGAAGCCATAAGAATGTTCCTTGCTCTTTCTAGCTTTCAGAAGTTCAAAATATATCAAATGGATGTGAAATCTGCCTTTCTAAATGGAGACTTAGAAGAAGAAGTGTATATTGAGCAACCAGATGAATTCATCCTTGGAAATGATCCAAAACTTGTATGCAGACTCAAAAAGGCTCTCTATGGTCTTAAATAGGCTCCAAGCGCTTGGTATTATCATCTTGACAAATACCTCCATCAACAAGGTTTACAAGTCCAACAAAACAAAGACGGTATCTTTCTATCACAAACCAAGTACCTCAAGCAGATCTTGAAGAAATATGGCATGGAAGATTTGAAACCAGTATGTAACCCTATGGTAACAGGATGCAGCCTCAGCACAAATGATGAATTAGCAGCAGTACATCAACCAACTTATAGAACCATGATTCGTAGTCTGCTTTATCTGACAGGTACCTGACTAGACATCATGCATGCAGTGGGAATAGTTGGATGATTCCAGGAAAATCCAAAAGAAGCACCCCTTCAGGCGGTTAAAAGGATTTTCAAATATCTTCAAGGAACACAAAACTATGGCTTATGGTATCCTAGAGATACAGATCTCACACTTCATGCATTTGCAGATGCAGATTGGGCAAGAAGCATGGATGGCAGGAAAAGAACTAGTGGTGGTGCATTCTTTATGGGTTCCAGATTAGTATCTTTGTTCAGTAAGAAACAAAGTTCAATTGCATTATCTACAGCTGAAGCAGAATATGTCGCTGCTGCATCTTGCTCCACACAACTCCTTTGGATGATACAAACATTGCAAGTCTTTCAAATTACTTGTACTCCACTTATCTCCATTTTATGTGATAATACAAGTGCAATCAGTATTTCAAAGAATCCAGTAATGCATTCAAAGACCAAGCACATACCTATCAAATATCATTTTCTCCGGGAACAAGTGCTTGAACAAAAGGTCAAATTGGACTATGTTCCCTCCAAGGAACAGGTTGTTGATATATTCACCAAACCACTGCCCAGGGAGACATTTGAATATCTCAGACAAAAGTTGGGAATAGTTGATGCATCATCCTGCTATTGAAACTTATATGTTTTAGAGAAAAGTGGTTGTATGCGAGTTTCATGAAGAACATCCACATACATACGCTGGTTTCTGTGGATACAATCGCGTATATGTTGATTTGAAGAAAAACAGTGGGCCAAACTCAGGATGAAAAGAGTCTGATATGGTTCTGACAGAGACCATCTGGCATAGGTTCAGGGGGAGCATATACTTCTAATAATGCATTGTTGGCATTATCTTAGAAGATCTTGGTTCAATTTCATAGTTGTTTTTGGTTTCAGGTGGAACTGGTGCAGAGGGAGAACATGGTTGCTGGTCTGAATGATGATTGACAGATGTTGCTGATGATGGTTATTGATGACTATCATAGTCTTGTTTTAGATATTTTGTCTCTATGTCAAGTATATCTTTTATCATCAAGGTCATGTAATGACCTATTTTGTTTCCCCACTATGCGTGGGATGGATGATGTAATATCATGTATAAACTTTTGATGTATCCCCACTTGGTTTGGTGGATGAGTCAATCTTGGTACATCCCCACTTCGTTGGGAGATGGATGTATGCATGCGCCTTTGGTGATAGGAAGGTCATTTATGATGTATAGAGTCATGTTCTTCTTGTAGAACATCTTTTTTTACAGACCTCGCCTACAGTCAAGGGGAGCATGGACAACATAGTAGAGCAGAGATTTCAGCATGTACTCAGGGGGGAGCATAACCCTTTGCCCTTGATGACAAAGGGGGAGAATGACTTTGAGTGACTTGAGGTTGCCATCAAGTCCAAAGGGGGAGATTGTTGGCATTATGACACAGGTTTGGCTCAATGGCACTGGTGTTGTCCTTGATGGAAACTCACTCAGATGACAGATCACAGTTTAGGCTCTCAAAATGAAGGAAAAAGAGATATACGCAAGTTCCACTTAACCAAGCCGCGTATACACATGGGATCTCCTATCAAAAGGCACGTATGCATATGCATGCACTTTCATGCAAGGAAAAGTGTGTACATGTGGGAAAACTTGCTTTTGGTCCATGGTTTTGGTCCTTGGTATTTGGACCTATGGTTTTGGACCATGGTATCTTGTCTGAAGTGTTGAACCCAAGTATTTGGACCTAGGTATTGGTTCTAAGTGGTTTTGGACCATGGTATTGAGTAAGGCCTAAGACTATAAAAGGGGAAGGAGATCATTAGGCAAGGGCACTCAAGGATTGGATATCTTATGAAGAGAAAGATCTAGAATACTGGTCATTGGGTTATGGTGCATAGCTAGATCTGAATCAAGGAGGAACCTAAGCGCTAGAAGAAGGATAAGTTCTATTGAGGGGTCAAGATCTTAAGGCTTGAAGAGAAGTATCTTTGTGTGATTTTGATCTGTTATATTTGGTGCATGACTTGATCTATAAATCTAATAATCTGGGTATAACTGATGTCTGAATAATTGAAAAGGGTAAATTATCTTTTATATATCTGTACGCAAGTTCGGCATAGCAAAGGCGTGTATACACGCTGGTTCGATAATTCAAAATAGCGTATATGCAGGTTTGCCTTAATACAAAAGCATATGCACGTAGGTTCTTCATCTTGAAGTAGCGTACGTCTCATAAAATATGTTTTAGCTACTTCTGTTTATTGTTGTAGTATTCTGGGTTCAGGATTGGTTTCTGGTTACTGTTATTGTATTCTAGTTACAACATTCAGAGAAGTGATTGATTGATTCAGTTTTGGTTGGTGCAAAGGGGATTGGTTGATGCAGATACATTTGATGTTTGATTGATGTTATTTATGGATCCAGTCTAAAAATTTATGAAACGTGGTCCCTGGAATAAAAGAGAAGTTTGTAGCCTTCTGTAGGTTAGCACCTACGTACTAGTGCATCAACAAGTACAAGAGCTAAGGGGGTTGTATCTCCCTTCCAGGAGAAGTTGGAGAATGATAGAAGGTTGTATCCTTTTGCACGTAGAAGCCTATGTACTGGTATAAGACTGCACCAGTATAGAAATATTGTAAAAAGAAGTTTCTTATTAAAAGAAGAGAGACACGAATTGCAGCAGGTGGTTTTCACCCACATTAGGTTTCTACCTTATATCATGGTGTTCATGTGTGCTTATTATGTGTGATGATCTGTTTTGTTTACTGCACCTATTTACTAGTCATATGGTTAATAATGTTCTGATGCACTCATTGAAGATCAACTAATTGAATCATAAGTTTACTGGATATATGCTAGTTGCACTAAACACAGTTGCATATACACGCGGGTATCCTTAACCGAAGTAGCATATATGAATCTGATAATGGAAATGAATTGATTTGCTAATACTGATTCGTCCCCCCTCTCAATATTATTTCCAATAGAAACTCTACAGAAAGAGATAGAGGAAAAGGAGCGATTGTAGCTTCAGTTGCAAGCCACATAAGAGGCCATGGAAGAACTGAAGCAAAACAAACATAATCTTGAAATAGAAAATGATGAATTGAATATGTGTCTACATGAAGAGAAAGAGGAAAAACAAAGTTTGCTACGACAACTACAAGCAAAGGATGAGGCCTTGGAAAAGCTGCAATGTGACTCGTGTGAGGTAAAAAGTAGTTCTCCATCTTCATGTATGTTTCATGATGATGATTTCGCTGTGTTTGAAAGTCACACCACAGGTATTGGCTCCAAACTGCTGAAGAGAATGGGATATGAAGGAAAAGGCTTGGGTGTTAATGGCCAAGGCATTGTCAATCCCATCAAAGTAGAGGAATTACCCCGTCCGGCAAGACTTGGGTATGTTAGGAAAGAAGTTGGGGAATGTGCTGAGATAGTTAGCGAACCACCAATGACGGATGATGAGCAGCCTTCATCAGTTCTTTCCAAATCGAAGGAGAAGGTAAAAGATGTTGATTTCCTTTCGATTTCATCTTCTCATAGTATGATGTTTGTTGGAGATTTGGAGATCACAATTATAGGGACAAACATGAGGCTCCTTACAAAGACAAGGGACGAGGAGAAAGAGCTTGGTGCTAACAACCAAGGCACCACTCAACCTTTGGAGGTTGTGCATGAGCATCGATTTGTAGGCTCAAGGTACACTAAAGGAGAGTGCTCAAAGGTGTCAGATTCGTCCGAGACATCGTCGAGGAAAGAGAATGATGGGAAAACATCCCCATCATCCCATGGCAGTTTCCATTGTAGGGAGAGAGCTGAGGCAAGTTCTCATCGCCATATTGACATTAGAGACAGCAAGGGAAGGTATAACCATTTTCGATCTTCGAATGTTCATTTTGATTATGATCATGTTGTTAATAATGAACGAAGACAAAGGCATCGAAAAACATGCACTTTTTGTGGTTTACCTAACCATACATTTTCCAAGGGTTGGAAAATAATGGCACTCGTGAGGCGTGAAAAACCCTCTCAACAACATGAAAAGAAATAGGTTAAGCAGATATGGAGGAAGAAAGCATACTGCAGTCATTGCGACAGAAATGGCCATCAAAGAGCCACTTGTTGGAAGCTCCATCCAGAGTAGCGCCTTAAAGACAAAGAGTCGGTGCATGAAGCAGGTGAAGCAATTGTTCGACAATCAAAATCACCACAAGGAGGCGACCCATTCACCTTGACCAGTGAAAAATGGTTTTTAGACATGTTGTCATTTCATGGTCATTCTTTTGTAAATCATTTGTTGCATTTTAAAATGTAAAAGTGATGATGTGATTCCATCACTTGGTCAGCAACAATGATGTCTGGTCATGTTTTGAGTCGTATGTTACACTCTTAAAGAGATGTTATGTTTCCATCACTTGTCAAAACCATAGTGTTTGGCCTTATGATTGTAAATCATGTGTTGTAGTGATGATGTGTTTTCCATCACTTTTTGAAGCAACAATGATAAGGTTGGCGTTGTTGTCATAGCTAGGGTATTGCATCCATCTTGTTGTAAACTTGACCACCGAGTATGTGTTATAAACTCGTGGCAAGTGTGGGATGTTTGGGTCTTAGTTGGTCATGTCAATCAAGCATGTAATTTGCAAAATGTACTACAGGCTGCAGCAGTAGCAAGTGTCGGCTCGTCGCTTAAGGCTCCAAAGAACAAGGGTGAAGGAGATGGAAGCGAGACCTTTTCAGGACACTTGTGATGTAGATAAGGTACAAAGAAGTTGCAGGTTATTGTTCATGCTTTTGGAGGACCAAAAGCTCCTCAATGGGGAGGATTGATCCAGGTGGCTCTAGAGACACACATAGGACAAGAACTTAGGAAAAGCTCAAAAATAAAAGTATTTGTATTATACTCAAACTAGGACTAGAGCATAGACCTCGTTGTTCTAATCGCAGCGGTGTGAACGGTTCATCAATCCGAGTCCGTATGCGAAAGTTAGTAGCAGTCAAAGTTGGGTTGACTTTTTGATGACTAGGCACGCTTAAGGAGGCCACAATTTGGACTGAACCTGGCCACCAGATTCCGGCCAACTCCGGCCAGATTCCAGGCGAAATTGTGGGGTCGTTAATTTGACTCCTATGGTCAAAAATCGAATTTCAAAAAAGGTGCATTATTGTTTTAAAAACAAAAAATATATATATTAAAAGGGGGTGGGGGCCACAAACCCCACCACCCCCAACCAACCTACGCACTATGTGTGATGAGGCCGGCGGGAGTTGAACCTTCCTAGCCACGTGGGTCAGCCGACCGGACAGCCCCATACATTAACCACACCCAAAATAAATGCGCCCTCCAACCAAAAACTGTATACGCCCAAAACTTAAGCCAAAAACATATGCGCCAATTAATACAATGACATTGGAGGTTAATAAGCGTATGTCACGGGATTTTGGGGGCGGGCCACCTAATGCAGACCTAACCACCCCCCATTTATATACCTTTGGGTTTTAAAAAAAACTGTAATGTGGAAAAATAGGAGGGGCGGGGTTTGACCACCCGACTCCTCCTCAACCAAATCCTATTACACCAACCACCCACATCAGGTTATCCGCCAGTGAAATTTATATAAACTCAGTATTTTACCATTTGCGCAGAGTTCGAGACAAATATGGAGGAACCAGGATAGGGCACGTAAATCGAGGCGGATTAATTATTTTTTAATGCAGGAACCATGAATTTTGCAAGAGGGCAAAATTTTCATTTTGTCAGAATTTGACAAATTTTATATGGATTTTACACCTCTCGTCACCACAAGCGCAACGGTGCTGTCTGTTTCTTCATCAGAGGTCTGCATTTTCCAGTCATTTCCAAAATGCACGCAGAACCATGATTTCAGCAAAAACAGGGAGCGGAACCATGAGCCATGAAATTTTCCCAAGGAGGTAAAATTTCACTTTGTCAGAATATGGTCAAGTTTATACTTGTTTTTCATGGTTTTCTACAGGGATCCTAATGGTGAAATCATATTTGACATCTGAGCATCGTATTTTCAATCCATCCCTGAAACAAAATCTTTGAGGAATCCCGAGGGAATCTAAAAGATTCCTTGAGCTCCGAATTTTCAAATTCTTAGAATTCGGATTTTGGACAGTCGTTTCAGCACTACTCGATGCCAAAAATCTGATGGTGTATTCAGATTTGTCTTTCTCTCATTTCTTCTTTCAGTCACTTTTCTAAGTGCCAGTGCAGATGTCCATCTTCATGTGCGAACAGTCTTCTTCTTGTGATTGATGTTGTGAGATCGATGTTTCAACAAGCTTCAGCACTTTGATAGCCTTTGCTTCAGATGGCCCTTGGTTTTGAGGTATATGATGTGTTCATGTACTTCTTCTTTCTGCATTATGTTATACAGATCCATGATTGATGATTGATGCAGGATCTTGTTTATTACATGTTGTCATGATTCCTTACTTGATTTGATGCGGAATATTTCTATGTGATGTACTTTCTGTCATAACTCTTTATGTTATGCTTTGAGATCCCTTGTTGTATGTTGTTGGGATACTCATGTTGTCGTCATGCATGTGTTTTGCTCTGACATCACTTTTGTGCCATGTTGGCAGGATGCGCACCATGCTTGTTTTTGTATCATACTGATAGGAGTTTGATTGAGAGTTCCAAGTCGTGGAACATTTTTTAGAGCCACTCCTGCGTGAGGGCATCCTTCCTTGTATGATTGAGACATCATCTCTTGTGTACGTCATCATTATTGACAACACATATTGCAGTGGCCTACACCATCTTGACACGGGGCCTAGAGACGTAGTCCCTCTTGGACGAACTTTGTTATCAACGACTTTTGTTTTCATGTGCTGATGATTGTTATGTTCCTCTTCTTTATAGTCTACAACTGTATTTGTTAAATTTCTTTTATAAAATTGCAATTTAACACATCACAAAAGTAAAAGGTCTTGGAAAGGTCCTTCTTCACACCCGGACCTGGATCAACCAAAGACATCATAAATTAATGGGTGAAAGAGTTGTCAAAATTAAAATCATAATTTGGTCATCTTTGCATGCCGATTGTATGGTCAAGAGAGCACAAATACCTTTCCACAAAATTGGGTGGTTGTGTTGGACCAATTGGTGAATGATGGAAGGCCATTCAATTGTTTGGATCTGTTGCCTCTTCAATTGAAATTGCATGTGACTAATGCTCGAAATCCTCCCAAGGATGAGCAAGTGAGATTCTATATGTCCACGTATCTACTTGATGCAATCTGTGCCAACCATCATTTTCCTCACATGGGTTGGACATGGACACCATCAGAGACTATCGTGAATATTTATTGCAAGTTTCTTTATTATTGCAGCTACCGAGGAGTCATGGAAAGGCTGACTGGCCATTTCATCATCCCAGTTTATAAGTTGATCTTTGAGAAGGATCCACCTTGCATGTCCCAAGAAGTGATGGAGTAAATACTCAACATTGTAGATTGGTATGCCTCACTCGGTGGCACCTTCATCAGGATGTTTGGCGGAGAGAAGCCTCTGCATGTTCTACAAAGGTTTTCCATGGACAAGTTGGTCATGTAAGAAGTTCCATACCACATCTCCATAGGGTTATCAACAGGGATGCATAGGAAGAATAAGGCACCATGGCCTATTCTTCCTTTTCGGATTGGATTTTACGAGATCAAGAGCTTGAAGAATGTAGATGTTGAGGCGAAGGAGTCAAAAAAGTTTGAGTTCAGCACCAAAGACTACAATTTATATGATCCCCATTGTATTTTGAAGAACCATTGTGCGAAGTTGTATTATCCATGGATCCACAAGACATTTCATTGGGCAGAGGAAGATCCTTGGAGGTACTGCTACAAATCCTCCAAGCTCAATGAACCGGTCAGTATGGCGACATAATGGAAAGTTTCTCTGTAGGTAGTAGCACCACAGGAAGCAACAACAATAACAGTAATGAGCAGCGAACCGGTGTAGAACAAAGGTGAGAGGAAGATTTTCAAAAACCTAGAGGCTAATAAAATCTACTAGTTCAAAAAAGACCCTCTCGTTTGGAAACTAGCTTTGGCAGTGGAGGAAAAGAGGCTATAGCACATAAAGAGAGTAGAGTGAAGGAAGAGAGAAAAGCAAAGGTTGGAGGAAGTAGAAAGGAAGTTGTAGGAAATAGAGAATAACTTGAAAGAAGAGAGGGAGATGAGACGATGAGAGAGAGGGAAGAGAAGAAGATATAGGAACAAGAAGAAGGGCAAGGTGCAATGATAGAGAAAATTGTGCCCATCAAGTTGAGGAGTCAAAACAGCCAGCAGATGAATAAGAGGGTGAGAAGTTGCAGGATCAGGAACTTGCTCAACAGATTGAGCAAATGGTTGAAGTAATGGACATTGAGTTGGAACAGGAGCCACAGGACCAAGATATCGACCTCATTCCCAAAGCACCTGAGGCCACCCTACAGTCTCCACCACCTCCAGTATCAGAAGCAGTCCTGAGTAAGCAAGGAGAGAGTTTTTTCCTTGATGATGATCTAGTGATCGATGTGTGAAGATTTTTGAAAACCCAGAGGCTAAGAAAATCTACTAGTTCAAAAAAGACCCTTTCATTGAGAAACTAGCTTTGGCAGTGGAGGAAAGAGGCAGTAGCACATAAAGAGAGTAGAGAGAAGGAAGAGAGAAAAGCAAAGGTTATAGGAAGAAGAAAAGAAGTTGTAGGAAATAGAGAAGAACTTGAAAGAAGACAGGGAGATGTGAAGGAGAGAGAGGGAAGAGAAGAAGAAATAGGAACAAGAAGAAGGGCAAGGTGCAATGACAGAGAAAATTGTGCCCATACAAGTTGAGGACTTAGAACAGCCAGCAGATGAAGAAGAGGGTGAGAAGTTGTAGGTTCAGGAACTTTCTCAGCAGATTGAGAAAATGGTTGAAGTAATGGACATGGAGTTGGCACAGGAGCCATAGGACCAAGATACCAACCTCATGCCTGAAGCACCTGAGGTCACCCTATAGTCTCCACCATCTCCAATATCAGAAGCAGTCCCGAGTGAGCAAGGAGAGACTTTTGTCCTTGATGATGATCCGGTGATGGATGTGTAGAATATATCGTTTGACGAGTTGCAGAAAAAATATTGTACAAGCACGGAGAAAGAATTTCCTTAATGATTCATGCATCACCTGCATTTATGAAGGAAAGGGTGATAGTGTCAAATGTTAGAAAGAATCCAGATGCCATGGTCGATGCCATTATGGTTTATGTAGGAGCCACGAGCTCAAATGTCAAGTTCTTGTTAGCAAAGAATGAACAAATTCCAAAGAACTTGCAAGAAGCCAGGCAAAAGGCTAAATAATCTGTAGGATCCACTATGGTAGAGATGAGGAAAGCGATACCTGATGAAGTATCAACTCTTGAGGCCACGATGTGGAAACTCTATGATGGATTTGTCACCGTGCATAAGGTGGTTGTCCATCTACATGGTTTTCGATAACGGATAATAAATATTGTCCAAACTCTCAAGGAAATACATGTTTCTATTGCACGTACAAGAATGAACAATGAGGTACAAGGGAGCCCCGCTTTACTTTCATAAGATGATGAACTTATAGGAAGAGCTAGACAAAGCACAGATCCGGATGTTGATCTAGAAATATGACCAGCTCTCCCAGTTCATTAGTAGCAAACAAGTTTCCTATGAACTACCATTTAGGATTTTGATGTGGCACTTGCGTTATTTTGGAAACTGCCGCCAAGTGTCACTTTTTCCTATATTTTTGGCCTTCACATCATAAACCTTAAATAAACCCCATATATTTAATGGACACTGCCAGAGCTCATTTTTCACATTGATATTGGATCTCTAACATTCCGGAGGAGATCTAGGAACCCTCGGCACATTCATCGCAACTTTTCCAGGTAAGTCTTGCTTTTCTAGTCTTTTGTTGCTTTCTCTGTGGCTTTTATTTCCTTGCCTTGTGAGAGTGTTGTTTTACCTGTTTTATTTAATGAACACTGGCATTTTGAATTTTTTTAGCTTGTAGAAGTGTTGTTTTAATTTTTTCATTACCTTTCCCAAGTGTCACATGCATTACCCAGTTTTTTCACTAACAGTCGTCATTGTGGCAACTCTCTCCACAAGCTTCATTGTTATTCAGTTTGATTGATTCTTGCACTTGTTTTGTTTCCATGCATCATCATTCACTCAGATCTACACCAACCATCACTTACACTTTTAAATATTCTCATTTTCATGTTGCCATTAAGCAGATCTGGGCTTCCTTGGCCCGGATCTTTCTCCTCCCTGGAATGCACTACGCATTTCTGGATCTCAAGACTCTGCCTTGGATCCAGGAATTGTGCAGAGGCTACCAAGGCCTGGCTCCAACTGCACACTACACAGTTCGAGGGGCCAGTCCTAACGTTTGCCACTAGGATTGTGCAATGTGCATTCCCAGCTAGCCCAAGCCAAACTGAACTGTGCATTGCACAATTCCGGTCAGTGGCAGTTGGGACTGCACAATGCGTAGAACCAGATGGCATTCAATCACCTATGAGAGCCAAAATTTCACAATTCTTCCCAACAGTTGCCCAATTCATTGCTTCGTCTGTTCTTGAAGTGATTTTTGTTTCAAGCTAACATTTGCATGCCATGAGTGTCCTCTCTATCTCCAGGTACAACAATTGTTGAGAATTTTTCCAATAGTACAGGTAACATGGCTTCCAAGAAAGTTGCATCAAAGGATATTGTTGAGAGTAGCACTAGAGAAGCAGTTAAGAAGGTGTTTGTGAATTTTCTAGTATATTGAGACACACAGTTGTTCACAGAGAAGGGCATGAAGATAACATGGTAGGAAATTAGGGATATCTTTGCAGGGAACATCAAGGAAGATCTAGAATATCGACAAGTCTATGTCAACATCCACTGGTCAGGCTTACATAAGGTTGCATGAAGGTACCCCACCTTCTAATATGCCCATATCATTCACTGGATTTTCTCACATACGGATCCCGAGACTATGATATTGAGAAGTATTAGTGGAACAAATCTTGCTACCTTCAAGATGGAGAACTATCATCAGATGTATCACTTACCTCAGTCGGTGAACTGCATGGATGCACTTTTCTATGCCACCCACAATTATGTGAATACCAAAGACATCATAAATTGATGGGTGAAAGAGTTGTCAAAATTCAGATCATAATTTGGTCATCTTTTCATGCCGATTTTATGGTCAAGAGAGCATGGAGACCTTTCCACAGAATTGGGTGGCTGTGTTGGACCAGTTGGTGAATGATGGAAGGCCTTTCAACTATTTGGATCTGTTTCCTCTTCAATTGAAATTGCATGTGACTAATGCTCGAAATCCTCCCAAGGATGAGCAAGTGAGATTCTATATTTCCATGTATCTACTTGATGCAATCTGTGCCAACCATCATTTTCCTCAAATGGGTTGGACATGGACACCATCAAAGACTATCGTGAATATTTATTGCAAGTTTATTTATGATTGCAGCTACCGAGGAGTCATGGAAAGGCTAACTAATCATTTCATCATCCCGGTTTATAAGCTGATATTTGAGAAGGATCCACCTTGCATGACCCAAGAAGCGATGGAGGAAATACTCAACATTGTAGATTGCTATGCCTCACTTAGTGGAACGTTCATCAGGATGTTTGGCGGAGAGAAGCCTCCACATGTTCTACAAAGGTTTTCCATGGACAATTTGGTCATGCAAGAAGTTCCATATCCCATCTCCACAGGGTTATCAACTGGGATGCATAGGAGGAATAAGGCACCATGGAATATTCTTCCTTTTTGGACTGGATTTTACGAGATCAAGAGCTTGAAGAATGCAGATGTTGAGGCTAAGGAGTTGGAAAAGTTTGAGTTCAGCACCAAAGACTAGAATTTGTATGATCCCCATTGTATTTTGAAGAACCATTGTGCGAAGGTGTATTATCCATGGATCCACAAGATATTTCATTGGGCAGAGGAAGATCCTTGGAGGTACTGTTACAACTCCTCCAAGCTCAATGAACCCATCAGTATGGCCACAAAAAGGAAAGTTTCTCTGCAGGTAGTAGCACCACAGGAAGCAACAACAATAACAGTAATAAGCAGAAAACTGGTGTAGAACAAAGGCGAGAGGAAGATTTTCGAAAACCCAGAGGCTAAGAAAATATACTAGTTCAAAAAAGACCCTCTCATTTGGAAACCAGCTTTTGCAGTGGAGGAAAATAGGCTGTAGCACATAAAGAGAGTAGAGCGAAGGAAGAGAGAAAAGCAAAGGTTGGAGGAAGAAGAAAGGAAGTTGTAGGAAACAGAGAAGAACTTGAAAGAAGAGAGGGAGATGAGAAGGAGAGAGACGGAAGAGAAGAAGAAATATGAACAAGAAGAAGGGCAAGGTGCAATGACAGAGAAAATTGCGCCCATACAAGTTGAGGAGTTAGAATAGCCAGCAGATGAAGAAGAGGTGAGAAGTTGCAGGATCGGGAACTTGCTCAATAGATTAAGCAAATGGTTGAAGTAATGGACATTGAGTTGGCACAGGAGCCACAGGACCAAGATACCGACCTCATTCCCAAAGCACCTGAGGTCACCCTATGGTCTCCACCACCTCCAGTATCAGAAGCAGTCCCGAGTAAGCAAGGAGAGACTTTTCTCCTTGATGATGATCTGGTGATGGATGTGTACAATATATCGTTTGACGAGTTGCAACATAATATTATACAAGAGCAGAGAAAGAATTTCATTGATGATTCATGCATCACTTGCATTTATGAAGGAAAGGGTGATAGTGTCAAATGTTAGAAAGCATCCAACTTCCATGGTCGATGCCACTATGGTTTATGCAGGAGCCACGAGCTCAAATGTCAAGTTCTTGTTAGCAGATAATGAACAGATGCCAAAAAACTTGCAAGCAGCTAGGCAAAAGGAAAAAAAATCTGTAGGATCTATTATGGCAGAGACGAGGAAAGTGATACTTAATGAAGTATCAACTCTTGAGGCCACCATGTTGAAACTCTATGACGGATTTGTCACTATGCATAAGGCAGTTGTCCATCTACATGGTTTTCGATAACAGATCATAAATTTTGTCCAAACTCTCAAGGAAATACATGATGTTATTGCACATGTACAATAATCAACAATGAGGTACAAGGGGGCCCCACTTTTCTTTCATAAGATGATGAAGCTGCAGGCAGAGCTAGAAAAAGCATGGATCTGGATGTTGAGCTAGAAATATGAGTAGCTCTCCCCATTCGTCAGTAGCGTACATGTTTCCTATGAACGACTGTTTAGGAGTTTGGATGTCGTGGTGAGGAAACACAGGATCCCGTCAATTGGTTCCCTCACCCAAACCATTGAGAAGAACCAAGTTAGGCTAGAGGTCGATAGGTACATGGAGCAGCTAAGGCGAGAGGCCACTAGTGATGACTAGGAGCTAATCACATAAAACATGTAGAAATACATTGACAGTCCTATCATACTCAAGACCATGCTACACATGCTTCAAGATGAGTTGGACAAAGTTTCCAGGACCATATACTCAGAAGCTATGCAGGGAAGAATATGTTTCTAGAAAGACATCACCAATCAGTTTGGTGACACCATAGTGCAATACCGAGCTTGGTATCAGTTCATCACCAAATATCATCAAGAGGATGTTGCCGAGTTGGTCTTTCCCCAAGCTTTTGAGTCATAGTGTTTTGTCTGGTTAGGCTAACTCTAGCCTATTTTGTCCCACATGGGTATATGTGTGAAATGTATATTATTTGTAAATATGTTGTAAGTGAAATTACAAGTGTCATTAGTGGAATGTGAACAGTCACTATGTAATGTAAAGATTTATTTGTAAAGAAGTTGAAGAGTCATGAGGGTAGTCAAAGAGTCAAAGGGAAATGTCAAGGGTCACCCCACCCTTTGTTATAAATAGAAAATCATAACTGATAGAAAGGGCTTTTGGGAGCCAATATTTTGGCTAGGCTTAGGCTTAAAGAAGGCTTGGGAGTATTGTGACGAGCCTTGGCTTCTCCACAATGTAGAGCAAGTATACTTCTTTGGAGGAGAAAGCAGTGTTGAATGTAATGTTCCACTATTGGGGCTAGTGGTTGTGAATGGTATATGTATGGGTGGAAATTTCACTTATAATAATAATAACTGAGCCAACACACTTTCATGCATATGTTGTTATTGTAGTTGGACTATTTTGGATGCTTTAACAATGTATGTTGTTTAACTTACACATTTTCATATGAACTAATTTGTATGCAATTGTATGAATCTTGTTGAATGTGTTTGTTGGATTAACCCGTCACTTTGGTTTGTGGATTATTCCTCTTCTGGCTTGTGATTTCATTTCACTCATGTGTTCCTTTCAGGATACGTACTATTACAGGTTTCTAATGGGCACACTTCCTTTTCCCCTCCATGTGTTAGAACCCCCATGCATCTCACTTGACTCATTGCAAGGTCACACACTTTCTTCTGACCAAATTCATCATACTTATCTCTCTGAGCTATCGCGGTCAAGGCACTACATTACCACCCATTGTTGGGACTCCTAGTCCAAACGGCCTGAAGTCTAGTTGGGACTTCTTACCGGGAAGATCACCTGAATGTTGGCGTGTCCAACACCATCAACACATATTATATGCATCTATATGATGCTTGGATGAATTACAACTCGGTTTGGTTATGAAAATTAAGATCTAAAGGAACTTGTACATGCATAAGCATACAAATTCAAATATAAAGGGAACTTGTATATGAAACTATTTATAAGGATTTCTATTTTTAATGCTTGCACATATTTCAATAAAAAACTTTTGGTTGGGCTTTACATTAATCATATTCAAAGGTATTTTGAAGTGTTGATTTGAAATTCCATGAGATTTTTATACTTGTAGCTTTGATAATTGAAGGGAAAAAGTATGTGTTGGGAATTTTGGGTTGGATCTAAACTTGTCGTATTAAATTTACTTATTTCTTTATGTAGATTCAATTCAAAAAGAAGAATTGTGGTCAAGATTATTTCAAAAGGGCTTATACTATGTAACCCTTCGAAATAAATTTGAAGGCGCACCTTGTGAATTATTGTGATTAAAAGAACATCAATCTTGATTTTGATTTTTTGGATTATGGGAGTGAGAAAATATCTCAGAAGTTATATCATTCATATTTGATTTGATTTGACATGCAAGCTTCTACACCACATGTTTAGTTTCATATCTAAATAGAACCTTTTTTTTTATAGAGTATGGTATTGCATCTTTGATAAGTGCCAGTTCCATAAGAATTTGAGTTTGGGATTTTCAAAATAATATAGTTGTTAAAATATTGTCCCATAGCTTCATTTTAAGGATTGGTTATGAAGGGACTTGTCATATAATTATATTTCAACTTTTATGCAGATTCAAATCTAAAAGGGACTCATGAAAAGGGGTATTTTGAAGAAGGTATTCCTTTGAAAAGTGAGAGTTGGTTATTTCCAGGCTGAGAGGGAAATAATTTGATGAATATATAATTTGAGTGAATGCATTGCTATTGCACAGTTAGCAGATTTGGAATATCTATTTTGGTTTATACATAGAGATAGTTTGCAATAGGAGCTAGTGCAGGATCACAATAGAATTAGATGTTTCCTTGTGCATGGAGTGTGAGAGGATTTTACAGTGTGTGGAATGACTAGGATCTCAACTCCTTTGTCCTTCAAAGATAGAATTTACATTTGCTTGGTCAATGATCAGGTTTTTGGTTAATTAGTATCTAGGGTTCACATTTCGATAATTAGGGTTTTCTCTTTACTTGCCAATAATTAGAGTTTAATCTGGATTTTCTTTCAAATTCCATTGAATTGGAGGAATAATGTTTATGGATTCATTTCTAAAGTTTTCTTTTGAGTGTAGGATTAGAGCAAGGATTGACTAGTGCAGGAATTCGAAGGTGTGAGCAGTTTCCAAATTAGATTAAGGTTTTGTTTTGTAGGTTTTGAAAGTCTCTCTCTGGAATTTATAGTGTTGTGTATCAAAGTCCACAAACCCCAGATTGATAATTAATGTTGGTCCATTAATCCACCATATACTACACCCAACAATATTATTGTATCTAACTACTTCTAGACCTGATACCATGTAAGTTATCGGATTGGTCACAAGAATTCAAGATAATCCAAAGGAAACTCATCTTAATGTTGTAAAGAGGGTTTTAAAGTACCATCAAGACACTCTTCATTATGTATTATGGTATCCCAAAGGAAAAAATTTCAATTTGATTACTTTTACTTATGTTTATTGGGCTAGTAGTATTGATGACAATAAAATTACTTTAGGAGCAGCTCACTTTTTGGGAGATTGTTTGATTTCTTGGGAAAGTAAGAAACAAAGCTCCATCTCTTTGTCCACAACTGAAGCTGAATATATAGCAAAAACCACTTGTTGTACACATATATTATGGATGAAGAAAACTCTTCAAGACATGCATGTTTTGTACAAAGAGTCTCTTCCCATCATGGTAGACAACACAAGTGCAATAAGAATCTCCAAGAATCTGGTTCTCCATTTTAATAACAAGCACATTGTTATAGGAAATTTTGCCACATCTGGTCAATAGGCCTACAAACTGGATTCATCATCATCCATGAGCACCTTGTCATCATCCCTACACAAAGCCCTAAGCATGAATCTCTCAAATCCTTGAGTTTTTGGCCTTCACTGCTTCATTTTAGTGTTTTTAAGGACCAAATCCTTAGTCCTTTAGGGACCTTCTTTGAGTGGAATATTGCTCTGTTCCACACCTGCTCTGATCAGAGAAATTTTTCCCTTATTGGGGGCATGTTGATCAAGAAAATTCAGAAAAAAAAAAAAATAATAATAATAATAAATAATAAAAAAATAAATAATAATAATAATAATAAATAAAAAATAAAAAATAAATAATATATATATATATATATATATATATCTTGAAGCTTCCTCTTCCAGAAGCTTCTAGGTGTTGTTACAACCATTTACCTTAGATAATAACTTTGAATCCCATACCTTGGAGTTTTAACCACTTATACATTTAGTTCATCCTCCCATCAAAAGTGGATCCCAAGGCTAGATTGGTAAATGGATAATAATTCCTAAACTACCATCCTTTCATATATATTTACAGCGATCCAAAAGCTACAGGTTGGATTTTCGAGATTAATCAGACCCTTATGTTGTTGCTTTGATCATAAGAGAGAAATCATTCCCATGTATTAGGGTGGATTTGAGGTGTACATTGCCGTGAGGAAGGACAAGTCAACTTGGGAGGTTCTCTACTAGATCAGCTTCCACTTTTGGTTGTAAACTATATCCCCTCCATATTAATACAAAGAGTATATTGTTTTCCTACATGTTTTATGTTATGCTTACGTACATGTGTTTCAATGCTATGTTGATCCATTGATTAGAATGATTGGATAATACTACATAGATTCCATAGATCTTTGGCTTGTGTTGTTTGTTTGTACAGGTTCTAATTATAGCGCTCGAAGCTACAATTGGAGCTAGCAATCCAAGAGGAGAGGAGAGCTTGCAACGAATCACAAGTAAGTCATCTTTCCATTCTAAATTCTTCTAAGGAAACTTTATAGTTTTTGATTTATTTTTTTCTAGACCAGACCACTAGGTCTAGGGAAGATACTTTTGTCCGCATTTGTAGATTCTGCATAACAAATTGGAAACTCCACTAAGGATTGGTTCATTCCCTTAGTCTTTTCCTTCACTTTTTCCATTTTTACACGTCTTCATAAGACCTTTAGTTTCTCACTCAGCTTGAATTAACCCTAGTAAGACCCTTCTTTGAGCTTCATTTAACTTGTAGTGCCATAAAATCATTTTTCCCTAATCAACACAACCCATAGTCTGCTGACATAGCATTGCAGAACACCCTGGCCTTCTTTGTGCTTGCTCTACAAAGCACTATAGCCCTTTAGGCACCTGCACTGACCCTAGTTTCATGTAAAAACTTGCCTTATGTTGCCTTTATTTCTTATTAGCTTTGTTCCTACTAGTTCTCCTTATGTCCCTGAGTGTAATTTTGTCTCTCAATAGCCTTCACTTGGTTTAGTTTTGGTTTTTATAGCCTTTGATGAGAATTTGTTTGGATTTTCCTTTATTCTTGTCATTAGGTCATTAGCAAACTAATTGCTTTTTCATTGGGTTTCTTGAAGGAATTGGGGTTTCAGTCATCGTTTTGAATAGTTTCTTTTATCAATGATTAGGCAAATTTCTTTGTTTTCATCTAAAAATTAAGTGGAAATGAAAAGAAAAATCGTATGCATCATGAATTGCATATAGGGCTTTGATTTTGATTAGAATAGTGAATTTGTAGAGATCGATTGTTGCATCACTTATTTTTTGTATTTTTCATTGATTTCTTCTTTCCCTACTTAGTTAGGCCTTTCATTGTTAAAAGGAAAATGAAAATAGTTATTTTCGTCATATTAGTTGCATTATGGGTGTTTTCAGGTGACATCGAGATTTGAGCCTTGAAAACTGAAACTTAATTCAAGATAAACTTTAAAATCTACTGAATCAACGTAAAGAGAATTTGTAACATTAACGCAAACATCTAGAGGTCTAGGCTAGAGATGTGTTTCGATGTCTTTAAATGTAGGAGCTATCATTTTTTTCAACTTTTCATTCGAGGGGTGATATCTTGTTCCACATATATAAGTGTATCAGATCGTTCTCCACGTACCTCTGGGTATATTATATGGCGCTCCACGCATGATAACTATATGGGAAAACTCTCATCATACGATTACGCATTAGATAGCACTACTACGAACTACACTTCCATGTATCTCCGGGTATATTTTGGAATTCCACACTAGGTTGTTATATTTCCCTAGGTAACCGAGTTGGCCGCCTTGTACACTGTGATACACCAAACACAGGATTCAGGGAGATTGTTTGCTTGTACTTAAATCCTTGGTTCTCCATGGTCGTATATTATAGTTCACAATTGCTTTGTAATCCTCTTTTCCTAGTTACCCCTTTGTTTTATTTGTGTCTTTAATTTCTAAAATCAATTAATTAACCACGAAACAACATCCTTACCATGGAACAACTCATTAGTATATCTAAGGTTGAGACTAATGGCAACATTTCATGTGTCTACCAATCAAGAAAACCCACTTGACGTGAATCTTGGCCCTTTTCCTCCTTTTGGAAATATTGGTGCTCCTTATATGGCAATGTTGTCCCTTCCTAGACTTACCATTGGTTTTCTAGTTTGGTTGTTTTTGACCCCTATGGTTCTAAATGTCCAAACTTCTCCTCAACCAAGTTATCCTCCACCTGAACAATATCAACCTCAAGTTGATCCTAATGTTGACCCTTTTCCTTCTTCACTTATTCGTTCTAATTTCTCTTCTTCTTCTTCGTCTGGTGAAAGCCTTAAAGTTAGTAAACAGATGGATAAGAAGAAGAAGAAAGGGAAGAAGAAGAATAAGAAGAAGAAAAATAAGTAGGGGGGAACCAAGAAACCATTGCTAACAACACAACTAGTATGGAGAAACTTTCCAATCGGCCCCGCAAAGTTAAATTCCATTGCAATCTTTGTAAGGGTGACCACCTTCTTAGAGACTGTCTTGGTATTACCAAGGAGTTATAAGTGTCATCCATAGGCTCACATCAGCATTGTCATCAGCCTCTGGAGATCATGTTGGTGATAAACCTTCAACTAATGATAATAAGGCCCCTAGGAAAAAGGGTAAAGTCAAATTTCCCTGTAGATTATGTGAAGGGAATCATCCTATTCACCTTTTCTATTATATGGATGAAGCCTCAAAAGTGTTGGAAAACCTTATAGCTTCTCACCCTTGTCTTTCAGTTGGTTATCGAAATCTTTCTCCCAATCCTCCACTAGTTTGTTATGAAACTAGCTCACAAAAAGATAGAAAAGACAGATCAACACCTTAGAAATTAGCCTCTTCGAGGGGGCAACTTCCTTTACATTACACAAATGAACAATTCTTGGATGATTCAAATGAAAAAACCTCCTTTCTATATATAGGATTCTAAGGGGTCACAATATAACCAAGCTGACCTAACAATAATAATATAAAGCCACAAAAATAACAGTAGAGGGATTCTATGGGGCACAATAATAAAAATATGGGGACAATAGGGGCACAACAATAATAATAAGGGATACAATGACAATATCAATGGGGGAATCACTACTATTATAGGGACCTAACATGCCCCTCTCCTTTAAAAAAGTGTTTCCCTCAACACTTGAGTAGTTCTGGATGCTTCTGTATAAAATTCTCATCCTCCCACATGGAATCTTCAGCAGATAAGTTCTTCCACTTGATGAGATACCTCAAAATTGATCGATTTCGTAGCTGTTGAGTTCTTGTCTCTGTGACTGCTTCTAGTTCCAATATAATTTTTCCTTCCTCGTCAAGTTCTCGCAATATTGTTTGAACTGGGAGCTTGTCACCTATAACCTTCTTTAGACATGAAACATGGAAAACTAGGTGCACTCGAGAAGCTACAAGAAGCTCCAATTTGTATGCCATAGTACCAATCTTTTGCAACACCTTGTACAAAACATAATATTTTCGTGATAATTTATTATCCTTCTTAGCTTGCTTGAGGGACATTTGTTTATATGGTTGTAGCCGTACGAATGCCCAATCACCTACATCAAAACTTATTTCACTGCGATGTTGATCTACCTGTTGTTTCATTCTATTCTGCGCCAACACGAGGCTATCCTTTAAGAGTTGGATAATTTGTTGTTGATGCTCGATGTGATGTTCCACTGCTTGAACCTTAGAATTTTCTCTTGAATATGATATGATAGATGGTGGCTGATATCCCTAAAGTGCCGTAAATGGGGTCATTTTTGTTGCAGTATGGAAGGAAGTGTTTTACCACCATTCAGCTAGAGGCAACCATTTGACCCATTGTGTTTGTTTATCAGATACAAAGCAATGAAGATATCCTTCCAAACATTTGTTTACTATCTCAGTTTGCCCATTAGATTGAGGATGATAAGATGAGCTATGAGCTAACTGAGTACGAAGACAAGAAAATAATTCTGTCCAAAAATTTCCAGTGAAAATGGGATCTCTGCCACTTACAATAATCTTTGGGTTTCCATGTAGCTTTTGAATTATTTCCATAAATGCAGTAGAAAATGTATTGGCTTTAAATGGATGTGATAATGCATAAAAGTGTGCATACTTGGTAATTCTGTCAACTACCACCATGATGACACTCTTTCCTTCAGACTTGGGTAAACCTGTGATAAAATCCATTGAAACCTCCTCCCAACATTGGCTTGGAATTGATAAAGGTTGTAATAGACTTGGGGTCTTAATTGTTTCAAATTTATTTTGTTGGAAAACTAAACATTCCACCACAAACTTTTGAATATCCGATTTAAGGCCATCCCAAAAAAATTCCTTCTTAACCCTGTGGTAAGTTTTTAAAAATCCTGAGTGCCCTCCTGAGGGAGAGGTGTGCAGGTCCATAAGAATATTTTGTTTGAGTTGGGAATTCTTACAGAGGTATAAGCGATCTTTGTACCATAACGAATCATTTTTCCAGCTAAATGTATCAGATGTACTGGAATCTTATTGTAACTTTCGAATAAGTGCCCACACTTCTTCTTCATTCTTCCATTCCTCCCTTGCTTCATTTATCCAATCTGGTTGGATAATAGAAATGGCACACAACAATGCTTCCATATCCTCATCCTTTCTTGAGAGTGCATCTGCCACAACATTTTGCTTCCCTTTTTTGTAGATGATTTCAAAATCATAACCCAACATTTTTGTGACCCACTTTTTCTGCTCTTCAGAGGATAATCTTTGTTCTAAAAAGTATTTAAGGCTATCATGATCCATTTTTACCTTGAAGTGTCTTCCCATTAGGTAGGGTTGCCATTTCTTAAGTGCATGTAGTATTGCAAACATTTCCTTCTCATAAATAGCTTTGTGTAAATACTTTCCCTTGATTGGACAAATTTTGAAAGCAATGGGTCTTTCATCTTGCATTTAAAAAGCACCAATTCCATTTCCTGAAGCATCACATTCCACAATAAAGGTTTTTGTGAATTCCAGTGTAGCTAAGACTAGTTCTTGGCACATTGCCTCTTTAAGATGTTCGAAGGCCTTTTTTGCTTATGGAGTCCATGAAAAAGCATATTTCTTCAATAATGTTGTTAGAGGTGCTGCTATTCTCCCATAATTCTTAACAAACTTGCGATAATACCCTGTCAACCCAAGAAATCCTCACAGATGCTTTATGGATGTGGGGATTTTCCATTCCTTAATGAATTTAATTTTTCTAGGGTCTACCTTAACACCTTCATGAGATACAATATGACCCAGATATTCCACCTCTTGTACTCAAAAGAAACATTTGGAGCTTTTTGCATATAATTGTTACCCCTCCAATAATTGTAGCACCCTGTCAACATGTTCAACATGATCCTTCCAAGACTTGCTGTAGATTAGTATATCATAAAAAAATACTAACACAAATTTTCTAAGGGTTTGAAAATGGAATTCATCAAACCTTGAAATGTAGAAGGTGCATTGGTAAGGCCAAAGGGCATGACCAAAAATTTATAATGACCCTCATGAGTTCTAAATGTTGTTTTCGGAATCTCTTCAGTCTTCATTCTGATTTGATGATATCCTAAATGAATATCCAACTTGGTGAAGTAAATTGATCCATGCAATTCATCCAATAATTCATCAATGATAGGAATGGGAAATTTATATTTAATAGTGAGCTTGTTGAGCTCCCTATAATCCGGACACATGCGCCATGATCCATCCTTCTTGTGCACCAATACTACTAGAGCAGAGAAAGAACTTTGACTAGGTTGAATTATACCAGCCTCTAGCATTTCTGCAACCATACGTTCAATTTCACTCTTTTGGGCATAGGGATATCTGTACGGCTTGATGTTTGAGGAACACTTCCTGGAATCAAATGAATAGCATGATTATGATCACGAATAGGTGGGAGACCTTTGGGAGTCTCAAATACCTTGGAATGATTGTCCAAGACTTTTTGGAGAGTGAGAGAAATAGATGATTTCGATGTGGAAACATCTAGAGAACATAATTGTGCAATTACTCCTCGTTGTTCCTTTTTTAGAAGCTTCGTCATACCGTTAGAGCTGATTATCTTTCCCGGTTTCCCTGCAATACCCCTTAATTCAACTTCCTTTCCTTCTGCATAAAATTTCATGAAAAGTTCTTGAAAATTAAAAGCTATTATACCCAAGGATTGTAGCCATTGGACTCCTAGTACAACATCAACACCTCCTCTTGGAATGGAAAGCATTGGGCTATCAATACATATTCTCCCATGGATAGCTTGATATTATGGCACTTTCCAGAGCAATTTATGGTTCCTCCACTTGCAACCATCACTTGACACTCTGGTGCTGGATATAGGAAGAAATTCAATTCTTTTGCTATCTTACAATGAATAAAATTGTGGGTACTTCCTGAATCAATCAACACTATTACCTTTTTCTTCTTGATATGTCCTTCTATCTTGATAGTTTGAGGAGTGGTAATTCCAGCCAATGCATTACAAGATATGGTTGGATTCATTTCTTCTTTATCTAGGGTTTTTTCCTGGAGTATATCCTCTTCTTTTGACATTTCTTGTTCCTTTTCTTCCTCCTCTTCACAATCTATGTAGAATAACTTCTTCTCAGCACACTTATGACCTTTAGTGTATTTGCTATCACAACTGTAACAAAGCTCTTTTTCTCTTTTTTCTTCCAATTGTTGTGGTGTCAACCTTATAGGTTGTGGAAGGCTAGGGGCAAGAACACTTCCATCTTTATAGTTGTGAGTGGTAGGCTTTCTGGTTGCCATAATTTTGCTTTCCATTTTTCTTTCTAACCTGAATGCTTTCTCCAGTGAATCAGGTTCCCAAAGGCGAACCTCATGTTGGAGACCTGTCAATTGGCTAAAAAAGGTGTTGCTTTTTGTATCCTCATAATGTGTTGTCATTTCTGTTAAACACACACATGGCAGCAACAGAATATGAAAGATAAAACATGAGAGTACATTTATTATTAACAAATGATATACATTTATAGTACATGGTGTGACCGTTGGGTTCCACATACCAACGTCTCTTGGACTTCCTTAGTCTATTTGGCTTCCACACTAACCCATAGAGGATTAGGTGTCCAACATTCCCCCCCTTAATTCGAAGGGTTATGTATGAGTCCAAGAAGAGAGTTGTAATAAAAAATGTGCAAAAAATGCATGGCAGCACTAGGCTGAATTTACTCTTTGAAATGTTGGTATAAAGGGCGGTGGTTTAAGGATGACCACCAACACTGGAATGCTTAGTGCAATTCCTAGAACTCTTCCAAAACTGGCAAGAAGCTGAAGTCTTTTGCTAGAGGAAGTGCTCCTATTGTTTTGAAGAGGGAAACCTTCAACCATGAAAGGGAGGTCTCACCCCACATAAAAGGGAGAAATTCAACCTGAGAAGGGAGGCCTCAACTTGTGATGGCTTAAGGATTACCACCAACTTTGGAATGCTTAATGCAATTCCTAGAACTCTTCCAAAACTGGCAAGAAGATGAAGTCTTCTGCTAGAGAAGGTGTCCCCAATTCTATTCCTGGAACTCTTCCGAAACTGGCAAGAAGCTGAAGTCTTCTGCTAGAGGAAGTGTCCCAAATTACCAACTCAAGGCATGCTCAGGGGAATCTTTGTCTCTGGCTACAACTCTGAAACTGGTGTGGCAATTTGTGGCTCAGGCTTGCTTGATGTGGCTTTGAAGCTTGTAGATAACCATCATTTCCCCCCCTGTCAGATACAAGGTGAAATGATGGAGAAAACTCAACTACAAGATTGTTTAATACTCTAGAACACGTTCTGACATATGACTGGAATATATTCTTGGTTGTTGATGCCCATTGCCAAGAAGAGATCCATCCAAGATGAATCTTTGTTCTTGAAGAAGGTTTGTTTTTGAAGCATCTGTTTGAAGAATGACTTGTTTTATGACAATGCTTACATGGATGAAGATCAAAACATTGATCTTTTAGATGGCCAACTCAGTCACAGTGTTAGCATTTCACAATCTGTTGTTGTGGAAGAGGGGCAGAATTTGGAACAGTTGGAGGTGAACTGTCATGAGGAGCAGGTGAAGAAGAACTGTCCTGAAGAAATCCATCACTTTGAAATTGGATTGGTTTGGAGTAGTCTAGAATATGAAAGGACACGTCCTTGTCATATCCAATACCAGTTTTGTGCTTGTTGTGGACAAGTTCTTCCCAAGGTCTGATGACCGACTTGGGAAGTGCAGATTGAATTTTTGCATCTGCATGTACAACTGTTGCTTTATTGGGCACTGGATCTGAATGAACTTCCTGCTTATGGGAGTATGTTTCAATGTTCTGAATAGAAACAGGTTCATAATGATGACTCCTTTGTTTTAATTCTTCTTGCTGAAGCTGAGATTCAAGCTCTAAAAATTCAATCTTGTCATTTACATCTTGTAAACAACTGTGAATATCGGTGAGAAAATCCTTGCTAATTTTGATTGTATTATCCATAGTAGAGAGTATTAGATTGTCCAGTGACTCTAATATTGCACCAATTGGAGCCATTTTTTTTAACCTCAAAAAATAGTAAAACAATGAGGATCTCAATGCACTCCAAACTCTAATACAATGCTAAGACAAAGAAGCTCTCAGTAGTCTCCACTCTCCAAATTAGTTCAAATATTGAAAACCCCACATGCTATAACTCTTCTGCTAAACTAAACATGATGTCCATAAATAAGAATTTCACTACACAAGATATTGGCTGCACCAGTCCTTTCCCAATCTAGCGCAATTTTTTTTACATAAAAGGTGGCTTACAAACTTGTACATAATCTCATAAACTGCAAAGCTGAAAGCACATAAGAAGTGCCTTACATTTGCCTATTTTGAAATGGCAAATGATGAAGTGCTCATCCCCGAAACCCTGGGGGTGAAACTTTGTTACAAGTTTTTCCAAAACAAGTGCTTACAATATCATCAATTTCTTCATATAAAATAAGCAAGACTGTAGTGAATGGCAGCACTCAAAAAACACGCATCCTGAGTACAAAACTTAGCACATTCAGGAGGCCATCACTAATAAGTGCCTCTTGTGGTGTCTCTGTCAGCCCTTACAGGAAATAATCATCTTTTCTCCACGAAATGAAACTATTGATCTTCAGTTCAGCAGCGAGCAATGAATTAGCTTGCTCGAGATCTAAGAGGTCAAACAGCGTAGACACAACATATATATGCCAAAACAATATTTAAAAGCAACGCATATATATATATATATATATCTATATATATATATATATATATATATATATATATATATATATATATATATATATATATATATATATATATATATATATATATATATATATCAAAACAACAGCTATGAAAGCAACGCATAGATCTCTGCCTTTGGCCTTGACATCTGTTGGGATTGAAGATAGACACAATCACCCACTATGAAAACCTATCTGGATCCATCAGGGGATTTGATAGCTTCCTTGGTAGGCGTTCATTAATTTGCATTCTTACATCTTAGAGGCAACATTGTAGGTTTCTCATGTTGGTGTAGGTTTATTACTGCCTGGTTTATGTAGGATGTGAATATTGTTTTTTTTTAGAAGAATATACGAATACATTTCAAGCCATCATAAATCCTTATATGCATAGAACATAAGCGTGGAGGAGATCGCAAATACCAACCACATTAAATATTATTTCGCAATATCAAAGATATCTATGGTTATATTTGCATGCAATGAAAGATAAAAGTCCAAGATATCCACAAAGCGAGGTGCAGTCTTGATGTTTGTCTGACGCGGATTTCTCATCCAGTGGTTTGGATCTCCTCTTCTCTGAGATGTAATGGCCTTTTTTATCTCTCACATTCCTTGCCTTCATGCATTTTGCAGCGAGCTACATCACCGGCCTTCCTCACCTCATCTTAATGCATTTTGTAGTGCAAATTAGCCTTGCCTCTCTTGAAGATAACAAAGAAGCAAAGAAGAGAAATATTTCCAAGAAATGGTCAGTGGCCTTCGGAGCAATTGTGTTAACTGCACATCACATCTGGTCGTGGTCGTTGGATAGTATTTCGATGGCCTATAGTCATTCTCACTTAGCCCAACGGTCCAAGGTTCGAATCAAAGGGAGGCACACTGCAACACAGTTCTTCTACCCCTTATCAGCATAAAATCTAAGAAAACTCCATGGTACAAAAGCTATTATCATTTACGTTGGATTGAGCATTCGAGGGTTGAGGATGCATTTTAAGTTGGAGGCTAGTGAGCTAACACCTCCGATGTGAGAGTAGGATATTAAAATTTATGCCTCTCAACAAGGATAGTCCGGTACAAACGCAAATGGTTGTCGCTATTATAGATGGTGCTGTTAATAGGCAATATCATGGCTTTAAGAAAATGGACCGAAAGCAATCAAGGAGGAGGCGTGTATTTGTTCAACCAAACATGGGCAGTGTATTCAGCATACATACATAGTTGAAATGGTTTAACTTAAAGTGGGGATCAACATACACAGTTGTGAACCAAACTCAACAACTACGCCAGGAATTGGAATCACCACGTCGAGGAACTCAAAACACTGAAGGAAACAGTTATGCTAGGAGGAAGCCGGAAGAACGGGAGTGTTGTATTTAAAAAAACACAGTCAAAATGAAAACTGGTGGTGTGGCAGTTTGGAGTGAGTGTTATATGACAGTGTTCAATGGTTAGGAATGGCAGTTACTCAACCTCAGCCATCAGCGGCATTCACATCTTCAACAGGGTCACCGGGCAATGGAGTAAATGGTGTCGAGGGTGTTATAGAATGCGTAGGAAATGACCGTATTAATGAGTACACAGATAATGGTATGGCTTTCAGGAGTAGTGTTACCGTGGAGCAGCATTCAACCTGGAGCAGCTGTTAGGAGTAGGGTTACCAGAAAAAAGGTACACAGAGGAGAGCAAATTTCTGACAGACAGTAAATTAATGGAGCGTTACAGATAGTGGGTAGAAATGGGATGTAACGCACAGGCTGACAAGAGGGCA
Source organism: Pinus tabuliformis (assembly GCA_031772625.1). Taxonomy (NCBI): domain Eukaryota; kingdom Viridiplantae; phylum Streptophyta; class Pinopsida; order Pinales; family Pinaceae; genus Pinus; species Pinus tabuliformis. The sequence goes on along the minus strand of CM062809.1, from coordinate 671,456,376 downwards.
GATGGGTCAGGTTTCAAACCAAAGGAGTGGCCAAGTGGAGCATATTAACATCATTTCTATAGCTGGATGACTGACCAAATAGAGAAATGACAGACAAATTCTGGAAAATCTAAAAATGCCCAGGCCTAAACTTGGCTCACAGTAATTATGCAAGGCAGGAATACACCTGTTGCTCTGATACCATGTTAAACACACACATGGAAGCAACAAAATATGAAAGATAAAACATGAGAGTACATTTATTATTAACAAATGATATACATTTATAGTACATGGTGTGACCATTGGGTTCCACATCCCAACATCTCTTGGACTTCCTTAATCTATTTGGCTTCCACACTAACCCTTAGAGGATTAGGTGTCCAACAATTTCTTCCGTAAAAATTGCCCAAGTGACAATTTGTTTACAAGAGTAAAGCCATCGATACCATACAAACTGATTTAGTTCCAAATATTAAGTTGCAATACGTACCTTTTGTTTGTTTTGCACATTCTGGAGATCGAAAAATTTCTTTATCTGTAGTATCCATGTTGCGGGATCCTTGCCATCAAACTTCCTCATATCGATTTTTGAAATATGGTGGGTCTTCAATCCAACATTAGAGTCTATGAAATCATGACTAACATTTATTTTGTTCTCATCATGATTTTCCTTTACTACCCTTTCACCATTAGTGACCATTTCTTGTAGCAACTTATTCAAATTTATCTTCAATTCTTCCATCTTATCATCCATGCCATTCATCTTAGCTTCCATGCCATCCATCTTAGCTTCCACACCATTCATCTTAACTTGCATGCCATTCATATTAGCTTCCACGCCATTCATCTTGGCTTCATTTACCTTTAGTGAGAGTGAAATTTGTTGTACTTGGTCTTGTAATTTTGATATATCATGTTGCATTTCTTCCTCTTCTTCATGAGTCATGCTAGAGCTTTCAGGTTGCTTACTAGGTGTTTCCATTTTCTTTCTTTGGGGAATTAATTAATGCTAATAATTCTTCACTATTCCCTTTGAATTCCTTCAAACTAATTTTTCAAACCAAGCTTATGCAAAAATTTAAAAAAATCTACACACCTTTTTTCACTTTGTAGGAGCTCGATATTGCATCTGATGTATCTCTGCAATTTTGGATCTTCCAGTTCTGAAATTGCGACCTGTAGTAGCTCACTATGTCCTCTTTCCAATTGCACCAGTCTGATCAAATTTAGATTCTCCAAGAAAGAGTTATGCACAATCTCCCAAGATGACCTTATTATATACCTTTTCAGAAGAGCGAAATTGTATGAAGTGCCACGTGTCACTGTTTTGACCTTAGTATCTGAAAAATATAAAAAAGAAGATACAATCCATCTTCTTTCTGTAACTTCTTACGAAATTTCAATTTGATGCTCAAAACAAACGTTATGATGATTTTCCCCAGGTCACCTGTTTGGAATGTAATTCGGGAGGCTGCAAAAAGGACAACTTCCTTAGATCATATCTCCGCAGATATAGCGTGCAAAGCTCTGAAATTTGGACCCGAGGTTCAGAACAATATCAACCCAAATGGGTTTTTTTTTTAGCATCTGAAACATCGCAGAAAAAAAGTTATAGCGCAAATGCTAAGATAACCTGTTTGGAGTAGTGAAACCCTAGAATCCAAAGCTCCGATACCAAATGTTATGAAACCAACTCACAAAAAGATAGAAAAGATAGATCAACGCCTTAGAATTCAACCTCTTCGAGGGGGCAACCTCCTTTACATTACACAAATGAATAATTCTTGGATGATTCAAATGAAAAAACCTCCTTTCTATGTATAGGAGTCTAGGGGGTCACAATATAACCAAGCCGACCTAACAATAATAATATAAAGCCACAAAAATAACTGTAGAGGGATTCTATGGGGCACAATAATAACAATATGGGGACAATAGGGGCACAACAATAATAATAAGGGATACAACGACAATAGTAATGGGGGAATCACTAGTATTATAGGGACCTAACATAGTTGATGAAGTGATTGATAAGAATGTGAATCCAATCAATCCCACTCTCTCTGAACGTGAATCCCATGAGTTCACTCATAACCAATCATTGGTTGAGAAAATGGTTGACCCGATTCCACCTTCAACCGATCATAATTTTCCCGTAGAGAGTGAGTCTCATACAACTCAGGTTCTTATCATTTCTTCATATTCAAATGAACTGGGGGGTAATCCTCCCATTCCAATGGCACACTGGGACAATCCTTTCATTCCCACAGCACAAGGGAGCAGTTCTCTCATTCCCATAACACAAGAGGGTAGTTATCTCGCTCCCACGACACCCCCTCTAAGTGGTATAGTCACTTCCTTTGATTGGATTTAACTAGTAGAATATCTTCTTCCTCCTTACGCGCCCTTCCCGACCATAGTACAAGATTATAATATTGTCTTACCTGGCACTTTCTTAGACGAAGGCACATATGTTAGTATTTTGTCTTCAACTAATTTGCAAGATTTCGGTTCTCCATAGCTTGTGCCCGTTACCTAGAACCTGTTGGATTTTAACAGAGGAACCAACCAACTGTTAGTGGTCCTTCCTCAATTGCTTATTACTTTGGGACGAAATATTGTCTATAAATATGTGATGGTAGTCCAAGGCCCTTTGTATTTTAATTTACTCCTTGTGTGTGGCTATATTTACAACATGGTATCTCTTGTCTTTTCACTCTTTCGTGTGATGTGTTTCCCACATGAAGGAAGAATCGTCACCATTGACCAACTTTCATCCATTAGTCCTAATATGAATCCCAATCAACAACCTCCCCTAAATGGTCCTAATATGTAAGAGGTATCTTCCCCACCACAAATTAATTATGTGGCAACCTGTTCCATGCCCGCGTCTACAGATGATCTAGTGGGCGATGTAGTGTGCCATTTAGTGGGGGAATTGGAGTCTGATATTTCCATTGGATCCTTTGATACCTTCCAAAGTGTTGTTCTCCCATTTGATGAGAAATTCTTGGAATCCATGGCCCTCTGTAGGTCATGAAACAAGGTCCTGGAGTAGATTTCCTTGTCTTGTGTCAAGCTCCTTAAAAAATGAAACAAGGCCCCATGAGTAGATTTCTTCTCTTGTGTCAAGCTCGTTAAACAATGAAATAGAATCCCTCCTAATTCGAGTATTTGATTAGATCTCATAAATTCCCAATCGCATATTTCACTTGATATTGTAAATTAATATTCATTCCATCCACATGTTTGTAACCAGTTGCCTACTTAGGTGAATGAAATGAAGCTTGTGGGACATGTACCTTGAATTGAGTCATTATGCTCGGGGCATGAAAAATTATTTCAAGCATAGTTTTTCTCTATTTCAAGATTGTGTAAAAATGAAACCACTCTCAAGCATAGTTTTTCTCATGTTTCAAGCTTTTGAAAAAATGAAACTATCTTCAAGTATTCTCAAGCATATTTTCCACATGTTTCAAGCTTGTGTAAAAACGAAACCATTCTCATCCTATCTCTCATGATTTCCATTTCTATCAGCTTGTTTATGATAGATGAACCTTGGTTTTCTCTTTCCATCATCACCATCTACTTGGACGATCATACATTTTCACTCGATTTGTAACCTTTCATGAGGAACTGCTACGATGAGTGGTCTTATTAGAAAACATCTTGACCTCTACATGTTTTGAGCAGTTCCATCATGATCGGAACCAGTTGATACACTTTATACCACTCGTTCCTCCAGGAGGAGTCCTCTTTTAGCTCTTTTCAGACTCCCAAATCATGAAAATATTACTGAGCACTTGTCTTTTCAAAATCGTTAAAGTAAATTAAAGATTTCTACTCAGTATAATCTTAACCCTTTTCTGGACTGAGATAGACAAACTACGAAAAAGGAATACCTTAGTCAAACATGGCTAAGAGGTTCTCATGAGTATTTTTTTCTACCTTTTTGGACTCAAGAGACTATCTATAAAAAGGAATCTTTGGAGTTTTCTTTTTCGCCTCTTTTTTAAAATCTCTAAACATGAAAAAGATGTCGAGTTATACCTTCATTGGACTCGTTAAAACATCAAACAACAATGGAGTCGTCAAACATAACGGGACTTAACCACTCCTTAGGGTTCGTTAAACATACTTGGAGGGATTCATTCGAAGGATGAACTTACAGATCAAGCATTTGTTATCCTTCTCAATCTTGTTAAAAAATAAAGAGGTACCGACCAATAATGGTTGAGGAAATTGGAAAAATGGGATACTCTACCTATCATGGAAATGAGTCACTTTTGAACACGACAATCTTTCACTTCATCTTCGTGGCTATTGGGTTGGGAAATTTTCTTGTCCTTGGTTCATGATAGCATTTTAGAGCCTCTATTTTTGGTTTTGGGTCAAAATTGCCAACTCCATTTAGTGTCCCCGATGTGTTCAAGAGAATTCATTCAGTTAATATTTGTTACAATACTCTTAAGCCTTCATTCCATGTATGTCATTCCTGAACCAGTTCCATATCAAAGTCTTTATGTCTTGAATCATGATACCTATTTCATGTTGTTGATGGGGGATACATCAAGGCCCTCCTGTGATGGGTCTCTTCGTGTCAAAATCAGCTCATTATTCAAGAAGTTGACTTGGAATCTCTTATTTCAGTACCTTGGGGATTGCATACATTAATGACAAGTTTCCTCGCTCTCGGTGACAGGTTTACATAATTGGCCTTCGAACAACATATTCTGTGTGGTGTTCGACTTCAACTCATTCATTCACACCATACGGATTGTACTGCAGTACCTTGAGAGTCATTAGCATCATCGATGGTTTCTCTCACATATGTTAACATCTTACATCATTGTCTGGTAATCAAATGGTGTCTTCCATGTTTGACTTCAACTCCTTTATTCACATGGTTATACTCATTCATTGGATGATTGAGTGAACGAGATAGAAGACCCCGGATCTAGTTCCATCCATCCAGGCTACAATTTCAATATTAATACAAGATCACGATGTATTATGGCTATGATCATATAGACATTCATCCAAACATGGGTCCACATTTTGTCATTAGAGGACATCTATACTTAATCATTGTACATGTAATGTTACCTTATGTGTTGAGCATGGGTATGCCTCCCTCAACAAAGATATCATGATGTAAATGTATTGTAATAGATGATGATCCGACCAATTTTTCTTAATCTAGAGGTGATATTTCTAAGGATGATGAAGATTTGCTGGGAGGTGGCCATGTTGGAGAGGAATCTGATAGGCAGGAATGAAGGGAAATTGGCCCAAGAGGTATGGCTGGCAGGGGGCAGGCTTGGAGGATTCCCGTCGATATCTTCCATTGCTAGGTAGCTTCAATTCCTCTTGACACAGATTACAGACCTTGCTAATCATCACCATGATGATCAGAACGAGGTCATCATTTTTTTGAATGACATTCAACAGAATCAATGGGACTTAATAGATCACGTGGCCTTGGTCTAGTGTAGCCAAAGGCAACTCCATGAGAGGTTTGACTATATCGAGGGATGCCTTGGACATATGGAATATCATGCACATGGGGTGCTCGTCCTCTGGACTAGCCGGGTAATCAACATGATCAACTTCCTCTAAACTATTTGATGTCGGCTTACATTTGTATTTTTCTATCTTTTTTGTCCCTTTTTTATGGTGTCATGTGTAAAGCTGTTAAATTTTGGTCTTAAATACAATATTTTTGTACATCCCCCATGGCCAATAAATCCGGTAGGAGTGAAGCAAGGAAGAATGTGATGACCAAATATATCATGTACATAATTTTGATGAATTAATAGAAAATGTTGACCAACAAAAAAAAAACACTTTTTAAAATAAAATTTCATTTTATATATTTTATAAAATTCATTTAACTTGTTTTTTTAATCTCATTTTCTAAAATAAATTGAGATCGTATTAAAATTAAATTAATATGGTATGAAAATTAAATTAAATTAAATGAACAATAAATATCCACTTTATATAATTAGCTTTAACTCTTTTCCTTTTTTTTTTTTTTTTTTTTTGGGGTAAATAAACACCAAGGCTCAACACATACTTACAATTTATCAAAGTATTACTTATACTCTATGAATTTTAAAAGATAACTATAATGAAACATATATTATATTTATATCTTATGTATATTTACGTCTTATACATTGGTTTTCAATATATATATATATATATATATATATATATATATATAGAGAGAGAGAGAGAGAGAGAGAGAGAGAGAGAGATAAACAATGTTATATATCTATGAAGTGTAGATTAATTGGTTATGTGGAGTTCATGGAAGCTACTTGTGAAGGATAAAAACTATCACACAAGTCAAAGAAAAATGACAATATTACAAAAATACATACATATATAAAAGTGTCAAAGATCATTCATACACCTCCTTGAGACTTTATTGACTATATAGGGAATTGATACAATCCATAGAATGGCCACGTTCCAATACAAACCTAGCATTCAAAGTTGATCTGATCTCCTAAGGAACGTGATGGGGAAAACAAACATTAAATACTTTTACATGATTATTAAGTTAGAAATGTGATCATTGTGAATCTATTAAGATAACAAATCATAAAAGATGTAAATGAGCCAAGAAAAATCTTCATAATATCACCTACAAAGTCTCATTCACCACAACAACCTCTAAGACAACAAAAGGCCCTACAACTCCTACTTTCGGTAAAATATAGTTTTGTATTCTTATAACTTTATATGTTTTATTTTTGAGATATGGATTTTAAGATGGAAAATATAATTCAATTTTATAAACTCAATAGTTAGCCATGGGAAAATGATTCCATCAGGAATAACTTTTTGAACTTTTGTATATAAAGAAGTAAGGTTGAGGATGAAAAGGTTTAGATCTCGATTCATTGATATTAAATTGTGTGTGAATTTATCTTTACTTTTTACTATACTTACATTCCATTCTCATCTTAAATATTTTTTATTTTCATGCTTCCACATAGGTTATGACAAGTTTATTTCCTTTCATTTTCATAATTTATAGATGTATATAGAGCATGTGAGAGATAGAATATTCAAATTATAATCCCCATTTATGTTATATTTTGTCGGAGACAACCCTTTCGATTAGGTTGCGTATTTTTTTTATGCTTAGTCTATCTAGTGTTATCTATTTTACAATGGGTGTTTGAGTACATGAGTGTTGAAAAGTGTAACTAGTTTTGGTCTTCATAATGATATGTGTAACCATGATTTTATGTAATTGATGTAAAGAAGAAAAATAAAATTTATTTTGCAATGATTGATTCATGGGTTTCATGTTCAAGGAATTTTATTTTTAGTTGAATCTCCCATTGTGAGTTATTAGGTTGGTCATCATGTAATAAAGTCTAATGAGTCAATGTCAAAGATTGAAGACCCATTTGGGCATATTAGTGAAGTAAATTGTGTTACAAACCCTCCAAGACCTTTTCGAAAGTTCTACCTCATGGCTTCCTTAAAAGAGACGAAGATCATTCTTCTTAAGCATGGCAGCCTAGTCACGAAGGGTAAGTCGACCTACTATTCATGGACAATAGAAGACTCGACATCACTTGTATGGCATCAATCAAGGATCTGAAATGCATCAAGAAGTGGGAAGAAGTAGCCTATAATCTAGTGAAGAAAGGAGAATGAGTAGCTAAGATATCCTGGGTCTATTTTGGTGAATTCCTCCTACACATGCGAAGAAAAGAAGTATTGCCTGTTGCTAAAGGAAGCTAAGTTGTTACAATTTTCTTACAATATTGAATCAAGGAAGAAGAAAAATTATTTCATCAAGCTGAGTTAAAGGAGAAAGTCATTATGTCCAAGAAAATAATCTCAAGGGATCAAATAACCATCTATATCTCACACGTGTTGCATCTAGGGTTTATGTAGAGGCCGAGGGTTGTAGGTCTGAACTAAGAATCCAAAGTATGAAGGGAATTCAAGATATAAAGTGAATCAAGTGATTTTACCATCATTTTCTCAAGGAATAAGAAAGGAGACTTGTGACTTGGTCTTGGAGAGGTTAATAGGTCAAGGGTCTTGGTCTTGGAATTCATCACTTGAAGATTCTATAAGAAGAAGAATTTTTTGGGTTTTCCTCTAAAGTTGGAGAGGTTTTGGCCCTGATTGATCGCCTACATTTTGTGTCTCTTGTCTATATATTGTTTATTCTTAGGTAGTTATTTGATTAACAAGATCACTCTAATAAATCTAGGTAAATAGAAGATATTAATTTAAAGAAGTTAAAAACATTCACAAAAAAATATCTTCAAAGAGAAATCTCCTAATACTAATGCCCTAGATTTCTCAACATGGTATCAGAGATAAGGTGACAAATCAAAGAAGGGAAACTCAGCAAGGGACACTCAAGCATTCAAGGATAGAAACTTTAGAAGGGAAACAAAGCAGATCTAGAAGATCATCTCATTCTCAAGGCATTTTGAAGTCACGGTGTACATCATCTTCTTGAAGGAAGTGTCAAAACCCTAGATCGATCAGAGAATTATACGCTAGAAGCTTTCTTGGGATCCTCTTCATCATCAAGGGAAGAGACCACAAAACCTACCTCTACTCAAGTTGAAGATATATACAAAGTAACCTTAAGTCTACTCATCCAAGAGAAGCAATATCAAGGATGTCGTCATCATCATTAACAAGGACAATGGCATCATCATCAACGAGGACATTGTCATAATCATCAAAAGGTCTAAGGTAATATCCCTCTCTTTTGAGCTTAGGATGAATCTTAAGAACAAAATTTCTATTGTCAATAATCATCATCAAACTAAAAGAGGAAGCAAGTGGAAGATGTTGAAAATGCAACAAGATGATGGAGCTTAGTGGAAAGGAGTCGCCTTCACTAAGTGGGCCCGCAGGATATTTTTGGCGCAAAGTCTATTTTTAGACTATGTCTATTTTTAGACATATGGATCATGGTCTATGAGTTGCAAGATGCTATTTGTGGATGATTGGTCATGTTGGTAAAAATAGATGGACTTCTATTTTTAGACATATGGGCGGAGTCTATTTTTAGACTGCCAGGCTAAAAATAGAACAGTCGAATATTATTAGCTCTTAATAATATTTGGACTATAAACATTATCTTATCCTCTTGGAGCACTTCAGTTGGAGCTACGGATGTGGTACATGCAACTGCCAGAAGGAAATACGCTTTTCTTATGGGTCAGTTGAGCTATTGCATGATGGACTTCAGTTAGAACTCAAGTGATTGAGTTTGGTGGACTTGATTGAGGAGTTGATGGAGTTATGTTCAGTTTGACTTAGTTGAACTAGTTGTATTTAGTCTAATTGCAAAATACACTAGTGATGAGTAGTGTGAATTAATTATTAATTAATTCACTAATTATTAACTCATAAATCAACTAAAGAATACATCAGTTAACTCAGTGCATGGATAGTTCAGTGGAAACAAGTGTTAGAGGTGAGTGAAAGGGGAATACAGCTGTCAGTTGTGACTATAGTTGTGCATGAGATTTGCACAATCAATGGATTGAGTATTGCCAATGAGGATTGCGTGGTTCAGCTAAGGTAAATATAAGTTTGGATCAGCCATTCTCATTCATTCTCATGCATGATTGCACAGTGGAGGCAGGCAAGTAGCGGAGGAGATTTGAACCTGTGATTGATTCAGATCTGAGCTAGTTTGTGTGTAACAGGTGGAGATAGTACTGAGTACTTGCGAGGAGTATTGTACTATGTATTGTTACATGTTCTCAATGAATATAATATATAGATAGTTGGGGGTTTTCAGCTGTATGCTTTCCCCATGATATACTGTGTTAATATGTGTGATTGATGCTTCAATGTGCGCATGCGATTGTTTCTGAATACTGCAAAATTGATGATCAATAGTAGAGGAGGTTATGTATTATGCATGCATTCCACAAATTGTGTATAATCAGGATAATCTTTGTGAATAAGTTTTATATTATTCAAAATTTCTACATGGTATCAGAGATAGATAATTTGTAGAAAAAGTTTCTACATGGTATTGGAGCAAAGTTGATCATCGGATCTATTATTCAGAAAGTGTTGGAAATAATACTGAGAGGGGGGGGGTGAATCAGTATTATCAGAACTGTAAAACTTTTTCAATGCTCAGAAACATATACGCTACTTTCATTAAGTGAACCAGCGTGTACACGCAACTGTGTCTAAAGAAAACAGCGTATAACCAAAAATCTTATAATTCAGTTAGTTTATCTTCAGTTAAGTGCATAAGGACATTATTCACCATATTAAGAGTAAACAGATGCAGTAGAACAGATCACACAAAAACCACACACATGAACACCATGATATAAGGTGGAAACCCAATGTGGGAGAAAACCACCTGCTGCAAGTCGTCTCTATCTTTCTTTAATATGAAACTTCAGTTTACAATCTTTTTGTACTGGTGCAGCCTTATACCAGTACACAGGCTACAACCTGCAGAAGGCTACCACCTTCTCTCATTCTCCAAACTTCCTTGGAAGGGAGCTCCAACCCCCTTTGCTCTTGTACTAGCCGAGATACTAGTACGTAGGTGCTGGCCTACAATCTTCTTTCTTTCAGGTACCACCTTTCATACATTTTCAGACTGGATATTCCTGAAGCACAACATTACAATCTGAAGACCACAATTCATTCAACTTTCACAACAGATCATTGAAGCACAAAACTAGCATCATTAATCTTTGAATCACTGAACCACTAAAACCCTGTCAATCACCAGTTACCAGAACACAGAGCAAACTACAGAACTCTGCAATAACAGTCAGATCCAACTGTAAACCCAAAAATAAAGCTTCAAAAGATATACGCTACTTCAATGAGAGAAACCTACGTATACACGCGCTTTTAACGAAGACAACCTGCGTACAGATCTAAAAATAAATTCTCTCAACTTGCAGCTGTACCAGACATCAGTTAGACCCAGAACATAACATTGCGTCAGTATGCAGATCTAGAAATACGCATAATCAACCATATCATAATAGTGCATTTCAAACCATTAGATCCCGATCTATCCTTAGATCTAGTCTTCCATCAACCGATGTGATCTCTCCTTAGCTTAGATCAAGCAACCCAGAACCTGCATACCAGATCTCTTCCTTTTTCAGATATTCAAGCCTTTTCAAAAGATGTCTTTGCCTAATGATCTTCTTCTCCTTATATAGCCTTAGGCCTTGCTCAATACCAAGAGCCAAAACCATAGAAATCCAAAACCATCAACTTCAAAACTAGAGATCAACACGTCTGTCAAGATACTTTGGTCCAAAGACATGGGCACAAGTACCGAGGACTAACTACCATGGACCAAAAGGAAGCTTCCCGACATATACGCCCTTTTCTGTTCATGCATCTGCGTGTATACGCGCCTTCGTATATAGCTCTCTTGCGTATACGCGACTTAGTATGCATATCACCAGCGTGTATACGCAACTTGGACTTAATTAACCTGCGTATATGAGATTTCTCTTCATTCTGTAGTCTGAACGGAGATCTGTCATCAAAGAGAGTTGCCATCAAGGACAACACCTGTATCATAGCGCCACACCTGTGCCAAGATGCCAACAATCTCCCCCTTTGGACTTGATGGCAACCTTCCGATCCTTAGAATCATTCTCCCCCTTTGTCATCAAGGGCAAAGGGTTGTGCTCCCCCTGAAGACATGCTGATACCTCTGCTTGGCTATGCTGAAACATGCTCCCCCTGACTGTAGGCCAGATCTGCAAAAGATGTTCTTCAACAAGAACCAAGACTTATACACCATAAGGGACCTTCCTATCACCAAAAAAAAAAAACTCAATACATACATCCATACTCCCTACCAAGAGGGGACACACCAGAAACAACCAATTATATTACATCATTCATCCCAGGCATAGTGGGGAAACCAACATAGGCCGTTACATGACCTTGACACCATAAAAGAGATATCACAAAAGAGATACATGACATAGAGACAACAGATCTAGACCAAGACTTATGAAAATCACCAGCAGCATCTGATAAACATCTTTTAGATCAGCAACCAGGATTTCTTTCTGAGCTCCTTCTCCTGAAATCAACAACCAAAAACACCTAAATGCCAACAATGCTTTATGAGACTTTTAAGCTGCTCCCCCTGAACCTGTGCCTGCTGCACCCCCTGAAACTGTGCCTGAAGAATTCTGACATACCCATTGCTGTTCAGAACTCCAGAGTTTGCCCTTGCTGTTCAGAACTCCATATACGCGATTTCTCCTGCATAAACCAGCGTATGTACGCGGATATCCCTTACGTAACTTGCGTATACCAACTTTTCTGTAGAACAAACAAGCTTCAACAACAGGATGAAGCATCAACTACTCTCAGCTTTTGTCTGAGATATTCAAAAGTTTCCCTGGGAAGTGGTTTTGTGAGAATATCAGCAACTTGTTCCTTAGAAGGAACATACTCCAACTTGACCTTCTGCTCAAGCACTTGTTCCCGAAGAAAATGGTACTTGATTGGTATGTGCTTGGTCTTTGAGTGCATGACTGGGTTCTTTGAAATGCTGATTGCACTTGTATTATCACATAAGATAGAGACTGGTGGAGTGCAAGTGATTTGAAAGTCCTGCAAGGTCTGCATCATCCAAAGGAGTTGTGTGCAACAAGATGCCGCAACCACATATTCTGCTTCAGCTGTAGATAAGGCAATCGAACTCTGTTTCTTGCTGAACCAAGATACTAATCTGGAACCCATGAAGAAAGCACCACCACTTGTGCTTTTTCTATCATCCACACTTCCAGCCCAATATGCATCTGTGTAAGCATGAAGAGTGAGATCTGTATTTCTAGGATACCATAAGCCATAGTTTTGGGTCCCTTGAAGATACTTGAAGATTCTTTTGACTGCCTGAAGATGAGTTTCCTTTGGGTTGGCTTGAAATCTTCCAACAATTCCTACTGCATGTGTAATATCTGGTCGGGTACCTGTCAAATAAAGCAAACTCCCAATCATGGATCTATAAGTGGGTTGGTGAACTGCTGCTGATTCATCATTTGCACTGAGGCTGCATCCTGTAACCATGGGAGTACATACTGGCTTTGAATCTTCCATGCCATACTTCTTCAAGATCTGCTTGAGGTACTTGGTTTGAGACAAGAAGATACCTCCTTCATTTTGTTGGATTTGCAATCCAAGAAAATATGTCAATTCTCCAAGTAGTGACATTTCGAATTCTTTCTGCATAACCAAGGCAAAGTTTTGACTCATAGTCTCTTCATTGCTGCCAAAGATAATATCATCTACATAAACAACAAGAATTAGCAATTTGTTATTTTCAACTTTTATATAGAGATTGCTATCTGCTGATCCTTTTGAAAAGCCTTGTTGGTGAAAATATTTGTCCAACCGATAGTACCAAGCCCTTGGAGCTTGTTTGAGTCCATAGAGGGCCTTTTTCAATCTGCATACAAGGTTTGGATCATTCCCAAGAATGAAACCATCTGGCTGCTCAATATATACTTCTTCTTCTAAGTCTCCATTCAGAAAGGCTGATTTCACGTCCATTTGAAATACCTTGAAGTTTTGAAAGCTTGAGAGAGCAAGGAACATTCGGATGGCCTCAAGTCTTGCCACAAGAGCAAAGGTCTCTTCAAAATCTATTCCTTCTTGCTGCGCATACCCTTTACAAACAAGTCTGGCCTTGTTTCTAATTACTTCTCCATTTTCATTCAATTTATTCTTGAAGACCCATTTTGTTCCTATTACATTCTTATCTTTTGGTCTAGGAACTAATTCCCAAGTGTTGTTCTTTTCGATCTGCTCAAGTTATTCATCCATTGCTTTGACCCAACATTCATCTTTGCATGCCTCTTTCACATTTTTTGGTTCAGTGGAGGAGAGAAATGCCAAATAGCTTGAAGCTTTTGCAAGTGTCCTTCTTGTTTGTACTCGTGCTTCTTTCTGCCCCACAATCTGAGATTCTGGATGATTCTTTTGAACATATCTGGATGGAGTCTTTTCTTCTATTCTTGTTTGCTCCTCTGGTTCTTCTTGAGGTTCTTCTTCTTCTTGAGGTTCTTCTTCTTCATCATTCCGCCTTTGAGGGTAGCCTTCATCTTCTTCAATGTCTTCATGATGAACTTGCCTAGGAATATATCCCTTCTCATCAACCACTACATCAATGCTGTCAACAATTCTGCCAAGTCTTTTATTGTAGCACTTGTATGCTTTGCTATGTGGAGAATAACCAAGAAGAATGCCCTCATCTGCTCTTGGTTCAAGTTTGCCAAGTTGCTCATCAGTATTCTTAATATAACATTTGCTCCCAAAGATTTTGAAGTGCTTCACCGAAGGAGTCTCACCACTCCAGAGCTCATGAGGTGTTTGAGTGTTGTTTACTCGGACATTTGTTTTGTTAAGAATAATAACCACAGCATGTGCAGCTTCACCCCAGAAGGTTGCGGGAGTACCTGATTCATCAAGCATAGCACGAGCCATTTGTTGGATTGTTCTGTTCATTCTTTCCACAACCCCATTTTGCTGAGGAGTTCTAGCTGTAGAGAATTCTCTTCTTATCCCATGTTCTTCACAGAAATCGAAAAATTCGTTTGAGGTAAACTCCCCACCTCTGTCAGATCTGAGGCACTTAATTTTGTGTCCTGATTCATTTTCAACCAAGGCTTTGAAGGATTTGAATTTTTCGAATGCTTCATCTTTGTGCTTCATGAGCCCTAACCAAACAAATCTGGAGAAATCATCAATGAATAATATCAGATATTCTTCTCCTCGAGGTGTCCTCTTCCTAAATGGACCACATACATCTGTATGGACTAGCTCGAGAGGCATGCTAGCTGATCCTTCCTTCTCTGGAAAGTTAGTTCTGGTTTGCTTTCCAAACTGACAAGATTTGCATATGGTATTGTCTGGAATTTTGATATCTGGAAGACCACGAACTGCCTGATATTTGCATGCTTTCCTTATTTGTGAAAAGCTTAGATGCCCCAACCTCCGATGCCATAGCCAATGTTCATCATCCTTGCTTAAGTAGCATTGTTGTCTTTCCTAAAAGATATATAGATTATTTGGAATCCTTCTTCCTTTGATCACTGTTTTACCTGTATCAAGATCGCGAACACAACATCCATTTGATCTAAATATTACCTCAATTCCTTGATCGCACATCTGACTGACACTCAGAAGATTATGCTTCAATCCATCAACATATAAAACATTTCCTGCTTTGACCTTCTCTTTCAACGGAGCAACACCTTTTCCTTTTATGGTTGCAGAGATATCGTTCCCAAAAGAAACTTTCTTCCCCTTTTCTAATGCGGTATATGACTCAAGCTTTTCTTTGTCCCCTGTCATATGCTTCGAACATCCGCTGTCAATGTACCATAGACTTTCTTTCCCTTCTGCATAAAAGGCTATCCCACATCTTTCTGGTTGTGATTCTTTTATTCTCCATGTTCTGACATTTGAGGTTTGTTCCTTCTGAGTTGTCTTCCGGAACCTGCTCCTGCATTCAGAGTCTTCATGACCAAAGTTATTACAAATAGAGCATTCAACTTCATTTTCAAGAACCGAAAAATTGTTATAAGTCCTTTTCATGGTTCCAGTCATTCTCCCTTGCTTTTGAGCTTCTCTAGTCATGATTGTTTTGTAGGCAACACATTGAGCTACTTTGTGACCGAAGTTATGGCAAGAAAAGCATTGGCCATTAAAGAAACTTCTGCGATAATCAGATCTATCATCCAACCGATTGTAGCTTCTATTCATTCTTGGAGCAAATTAGGAAGATTTTACCTGTGGCTGATTGTAGCTTCTGTTTGTCCTTAAGGTAGTTTGTCCCCGAATTTCTTGATGGTCTTTATTTGTTCTTCGGATAGACTGTCCCTGATTCACCTGATGACTTTTATTTGGCCTTTGCTCGCTTCTCCTTGCTGCATCAAGATAACTTTTAGAGGTAGAGGCTTGAGATGTTTCTCCATTATATCCAAGACCTGTCTTGATCAGAGGAGATCGCTACACATTGATAATCTTATCCAAGGTTTTAGATCCTTTAACAAACTTAAGATTAATTGCTTTGGTTTTCTCAATCTCCTTTCTAAGACAAACAATCTCACATTCCAATTTTTCAAGATGTTTTTCCTTTTCAGCTAGTTGACATTGTAGAGAATCAATAATAGCACTCTTCTCTTCTAAACAAACTTTGAGATCTTTCATTTCTTCATAAAAGCCTTCTACATCTATAGCATCCATGTAGTCATCATCTTCAAAAGCCATTAAAAGTTTATATCTATTACCTTGTTCATCTTCATCACTATTTGAAAGTCCATCACTATCTTCATGAGTGTAATAGCTTTTCTTCTTTTCATATTGTTTCTTGTTCCATTTAACAGGTTCCTTTCCCTTGTCATTCTTATCTTTGTGAGGACATTTGGCAGCATAATGACCTACTCTTCCACAAGCAAAGCATTTAAAAGGTAACTTACCTCTGAACCTTCCAGAACCCCTTTGAAGATTTCTGACAAAATTTGATTCCTCTTCTTCATCTTCTGGCAGGTGACTTGCTTCATAGTAATCTTCTTTGCCTGAAGCCTTGAAAGCAGATTCTCTTCTGTCTGATGGACCTCCCTTTCTGATTTCATAAGCGGTTAGAATTCCGTGAAGCTGAGACATAGTAAGAATTTGCAAATTTTCCTTTTCTTCTATGGCAGACACTTTAGATTAAAACTTGGGGGACAAAGATCTTAGAACCTTTTCAACCACAATAGCCTCTTTTATTTCTTCACCCAAGT
The DNA here is from genome assembly GCA_031772625.1 of Pinus tabuliformis. Taxonomy (NCBI): domain Eukaryota; kingdom Viridiplantae; phylum Streptophyta; class Pinopsida; order Pinales; family Pinaceae; genus Pinus; species Pinus tabuliformis. Next base: position 671,439,580 of record CM062809.1, on the reverse strand, counting down.
TTTGCATGCAATTGACAATCTCATCTACCCTAAGGAAGTAGTTAGCCACACTTTCATCATTATACATTCTGAGAGTCTCATACTTAATCCTGAGAGTTTGAAGTTTAGCACGCTTTACCTGATCGTCTCCTTCATAGCTCGTGACCATTTTATCCCATATTTCTTTTGCAGATTTATAGTGCATTACCTTCATGAATTCTGATTGAGAGATGCATCCCAATAGAGTATTGACTGCTTTCGCATTTGTTTCATATTTATTTTTCTCGGTTGCATCTGTAGGAGTAGCTGAAGGAAAAGTGTAGCCTGTCTCTACGATGTTCCAAACTTCTGTACCAAGAGATTGAAGATAGGCAGTAACTCTTACCTTCCAATAATTGAAGTTTGTCCCATCAAAAACCGGTGGCCTGATTGATGCTTCTTTCTCGTAGTTGCTCATGATGAACGATCTACCTTCAAGCGGTCAAGCTTCTCTGAAGGACCTGCTCTGATACCAATTGTTGGAAATAATACTGAGAGGGGGGGGGGGGGGTGAATCAGTATTATCAGAACTGTAAAACTTTTTCAATGCTCAGAAACATATACGCTACTTTCGTTAAGTGAACCAGCGTGTACACGCAACTGTGTCTAAAGAAAACAGCGTATAACCAGAAATCTTATAATTCAGTTAGTTTATCTTCAGTTAAGTGCATAAGGACATTATTCACCATATTAAGAGTAAACAGATGCAGTAGAACAGATCACACAAAAACCACACACATGAACACCATGATATAAGGTGGAAACCCAATGTGGGAGAAAACCACCTGCTGCAAGTCGTCTCTATCTTTCTTTAATATGAAACTTCAGTTTACAATCTTTTTGTACTGGTGCAGCCTTATACTAGTACGCAGGCTACAACCTGCAGAAGGCTACCACCTTCTCTCGTTCTCCAAACTTCCTTGGAAGGGAGCTCCAACCCCCTTTGCTCTTGTACTAGCCGAGATACTAGTACGTAGGTGCTGGCCTACAATCTTCTTTCTTTCAGGTACCACCTTTCATACATTTTCAGACTGGATATTCCTGAAGCACAACATTACAATCTGAAGACCACAATTCATTCAACTTTCACAACAGATCATTGAAGCACAAAACTAGCATCATCAATCTTTGAATCACTGAACCACTGAAACCCTGTCAATCACCAGTTACCAGAACACAGAGCAGACTACAGAACTCTGCAATAACAGTCAGATCCAACTGTAAACCCAAAAATCAAGCTTCAAAAGATATACGCTACTTCAATGAGAGAAACCCGCGTATACACGCGCTTTTAACGAAGACAACCTGCGTACAGATCTAAAAATAAATTCTCTCAACTTGCAGCTGTACCAGACATCAGTTAGACCCAGAACATAACATTGCGTCAGTATGTAGATCTAGAAATACGCATAATCAACCATATCATAATAGTGCATTTCAAACCATTAGATCCCGATCTATCCTTAGATCTAGTCTTCCATCAACCGATGTGATCTCTCCTTAGCTTAGATCAAGCAACCCAGAACCTGCATACCAGATCTCTTCCTTTTTCATATATTCAAGCCTTTTCAAAAGATGTCTTTGCCTAATGATCTTCTTCTCCTTATATAGCCTTAGGCCTTGCTCAATACCAAGAGCCAAAACCATAGAAATCCAAAACCATCAACTTCAAAACTAGAGATCAACACGTCTGTCGAGATACTTTGGTCCAAAGACATGGGCACAAGTACCGAGGACTAACTACCATGGACCAAAAGGAAGCTTCCCGACATATACGCCCTTTTCTGTTCATGCATCTGCGTGTATACGCGCCTTCGTATATAGCTCTCCTGCGTATACGCGACTTAGTATGCAGATCACCAGCGTGTATACGCAACTTGGACTTAATTAACCTGCGTATATGAGATTTCTCTTCATTCTGTAGTCTGAACGGAGATCTGTCATCAAAGAGAGTTGCCATCAAGGACAACACCTGTATCATAGCGCCACACCTTTGCCAAGATGCCAACAGAAAGTGTTTAAATTTTATTTCTTCAGGCAGAGTCTGTAATCAGGTCAGGTAGCCTCTGGATTCATCCTTCCTTTGGAAGGTGAGATATCCGGTAAAATCCCATACAGTCAATCTCTGTACGATAAATACTTTGTTCTCACGAATTTTAGATCAGAAGCGATTGAGTTTTGAGCTGGTGGAATTCGAATTTGCAGCAGTGTTTTCTTGGTGTCAAAGTTGAAATGTCTTTCAACGGATTGCGATTGGAGTATGCTCTTGAAGGCAGCTCTAATTATATTTCATGGAAAGACATGATGGAGGCGGTGTTAGATGACAATGGGTTGAAGGATTTCATAGATGCTGAACTCCCAAAACCTACTGATGCTGCTGAAGCTGTGGCTTGGCAAAAGAAGACAGCAAAGTGTCGAAGGATTCTCTTGGAGGGCGTGAAGGATCACATTGTATCCAGCCTGCATGGAAAGGCTTCTCCATACTTGACGTGGAAAGCGTTGACAGATTTATTCCAAAGCAAGAGCGACCAAAGGAAGTTGGCGCTCAAGGATAAACTCAGAAACATTAAGTGTGAGAATGGAGACAATATGCCCGAGTATCTCACGAAGTTCACCCAATGCCGGGATGAGTTGGGAAGTGTGGGGGTGACTGTTGATGATGAGGACTTGGTGAGCTTGGCTCTCCTTGGTCTTTAGAAGAGTTGGCATTCCTATTAGGACTATGTCAATGGTCAGGAGAAATTGCCAGGATGGGAGAGACTTTGGTCAGATCTTGTGCAAGAGGAGATCAGGCAGAATACCAGGGACGGATCTTCATCAAAGGAATCTAATGAAGAAAATTGCACTTTGGCTACCAAAGCAAAGAAGGAGAAGGAGAAGGTTTCTCTTTCCAAATCTAGTTCTTCCAATGATGGGAATAAGGTTGACAAATCGAAAGTGCGATGCTTTCGTTGTCATGAGGTGGGCCATTATGATGCAAATTGTCCATGGAGGAAATCCAAGAAGGGATCCGGGGAAGGATTTGAAGGTGAGGCACTTGCTTCACAGTTTGAGTTGGATTTCACACTCTTCGCATGCATGGTTTCATCCATGGTGGGAAGTGGTTGGTTTCTTGACAGTGGAGCTTCTTTCCACATGACCAGTGATAAGAGTTTGTTCAGTACTTTGGAGGAGAAAGATCTCTAGATACTCATAGCGATGGGTAATGATGAGAAGTATAGTGTCTTAGGTGTAGGCACGGTTATTTTTCAGAGGGAGCATGGAGCTCGCCTTACCTTAACCAATGTCAAGTATGTACAGGACTGAAGAGAAACTTGGTGTCGATCGCGATGCTAAAAGACAGAGGCTATGATGTAGTCTTCAGTAAGGGAAAGGTTTTCCTTAGACACATCATCACTAGACAGGTGAAGCAGATTGGTTCACGGGTCAAGAACCTATATGCTCTTGAGGTTAAATATGCATGCAAAGCCTTGAGAATCGAGGCAACTGATGGAGACTTGGTGGTTGATAGGGAGCGTATATTACCTCTTAACATGCAGAGCCAGAAGAAGTCTCAGATGATTGTGGAGGAGCCACGATTGGTGCAGCAGCTTCAGGAGGTTGTGGAGCAGCCACAACAAGGGAAGCTGAGAGGAGATCGAGTAGAGACATCTACTCATGCAGAGACCTCCAGTAGGGGGAAACTTCGAGCCAGGTGGGTTGAGGGATCACATGCAGCCATACCTCTAGGTAGGAGGTGGGGCGATATAGAGTGATCGTCCCAAGGAGGAGGGGCAGGATCCTTGAGGTACCCAACCTCTTGGATGAGACCTTGCTACGGGAGCCCCGATGTGGAGTAGCAGGAACTGACTGATTGGGTAGAGATAGATGTGGATGGAGCAGCAGAGAGAGTGACAGTGTAGGGAATCCCAGGACAACGCATAGCTAGCAGGCTGCAGCAATGCGAGAGGCACAAGTGTTTTGCACAGTGCTAGGTGGCACAGAGAAGTGTGCAATGGTGCGAGATGCATGGAGATGTTGCAGTGGCGCAGATGTCAGAGAGGTAGCACTTGTCAACAATAGGTAGAGCTTTAGCATCAGAGTATGTTCCTAACCCAACAGAGTGGTCAGTTGGGAGTGTTTTTGTTCTAAGTGTTGCTGGAGCAAGTGGACCGGGCAAATGTGTTGCATGCAGAACATTCCAGAGTTGTAGGATAGGGGTTGCAGATAATCCATATGTTGTTGAGAGGGAGTGTTGAAAATGCAACAAGATGATGGAGCTTAGTGGAAAGGAGTCGCCTTCACTAAGTGGGCTCGCAGGCTATTTTTGGCGCAAAGTCTATTTTTAGACATATGGATCATGGTCTATGAGTTGCAGGATGCTATTTGTGGATGATTGGTCATGTTGGTAAAAATAGATGGACTTCTATTTTTAGACATATGGGCGGAGTCTATTTTTAGAATACCAGTCTAAAAATAGAATAGTCGAATATTATTAGCTCTTAATAATATTTGGACTATAAACATTATCTTATCCTCTTGGAGGACTTCAGTTCGAGCTACGGATGTGGCACATGCAACTGCCAGAAGGAAATACGCTTTTCTTATGGGTCAGTTGAGCTATTGCATGATGGACTTCAGTTAGAACTCAAGTGATTGAGTTTGGTGGAGTTGATTGAGGAGTTGATGGAGTTGTCTTCAGTTTGACTTAGTTGAACTAGTTGTATTTAGTCTAACTACAGAATACACTAGTGATGAGTGGTGTGAATTAATTATTAATTAATTCACTAATTATTAACTCATAAATCAACTAAAGAATACATCAGTTAACTCAGTGCATGGACAATTCAATAGAGACAAGTGTTAGAGGTGAGTGAAAGGGAAAGACAACTGTCAGTTGTGACTATAGTTGTGCATGAGATTTGCACAATCAATGGATTGAGTATTGCCAATGAGGATTGTGTAGTTCAGCCAAGGTAAATACGAGTTTGGATCAGCCATTCTCATTCATTCTCATGCAGGATTGCGCAATGGAGGCAGGCAAGCAGCGGAGGAGATTTGAACATGTGATTGATTCAGATCTGAGCTAGTTTGTGTGTAACAGGTGGAGATAGTACTGAGTACTTGCGAGGAGTATTGTACTATGTATTGTTACATGTTCTCAATCAATATAATATACAGATAGTTGGGGGTTTTCAGCTGTATGCTTTCCCCATGATATACTGTGTTAATATGTGTGATTGATGCTTCAATGTGCGCATGCGATTGTTTCTGAATACTGCAAAATTGATGATCAATAGTAGAGGAGGTTATGTATTATGCATGCATTCCGCAAATAGTGTATAATCAGGATAATCTCTGTGAATAAGTGTTATATTATTCAAAAGGTCTAAGGTAATATCCCTCTCTTTTGAGCTTAGGATGAATCTTAAGAACAAAATTTCTATTGTCAATAATCATCATCAAACTAAAATAGGAAGCAAGTGGAAGAATCATCTTCTCAAGTAAGTATATTTATGTCTACATCTGAATTTTTCAAAATGTCTTTCTACAAAGAAAGCAGCAAGTTGTTGGGGCTTCAAACTTTCTTGCATGTAAGAAGAGGGCAGATCTGAATCTCATTGCAAATGAGGTCATGGAACACATTAAGGGCTCATTCACCAAACCACCAAAGGGAGATGCTCAAGCCCTTGCAAGACATATGAAAGGAGAAGTAAGGGCTGAGAGGATTCTCATAGAGTCCATCAAGGATCCCATCATTCCCTATGTGTCAAAATTAGAAACATCAAAAGAAATATATGACAAGCTCGTAGAGTTGTTCTCCATAAGTACTGTAGGTGAAGTGATCTCGCTAAGGAAAAACTCTACAAAATGAATATATCAAAAGAAGAAGGAATAACCTCATATTTTATGAGGATATCTGAAATAAGGGATCAATTACAAGAATTGGGAGAGATAATATCTGACAGAGAAATAACTACAATATTGCACAATGCACTACCAGAAGAATGGGGCAACTTCTCATCAAGTATATATGGCGAAAAGAAAGCCACTCCATTAAATGAACTATGGTCACTATGCAAAATTGAGAAATCTAGGTTGAAGGAAAAATATAATGTAGGATCAAATGAATAAAATGAAGCATATGCTGCTATGGGAAAGAGAAAAGGGAATTTTGGAAACTTTGGTCCTCAGAAACAAAGGAAGAATATGGCAAAGGTTTAATGCTATGAATGTCAAGAATATGGGCACTATAAAAGATATTGTCCTAAGCTTAAGAAGGGAAATAAAAAAAGAGGAAGTGAATAAGCCCATATTACTGAAGAAGTAAAGGAAGCCGAAAAGAATAAATCCATGAAGGAGGAAGTAAAATATCTCTACTATGATTGAGATAGTCTTCCTCATCCAGTTTCTTTTTAAGTCTCTATTTTCAATTTTTTCTGTTATATAACCACCATGGTAGGAATCACTTAGAAGCATGATAGGATGCCACATGGCATCATAGAATCATACTATTGAAGGCAGGAGCTCATGACATTATCTTAGAAGAAGCATGAAAGATAGCTATGGCAGCCGCCTATGGAAGGATGTAGCTCTTGGTAATATCATTCGAAGCATGATTAGTTCTCATGGGAGGAAGAAAGCGATATAGTATAAAAACTCATCTTACATAACTCAAGAGAAGAATTTGTCGAATGAGGATTATCATGATCCTCCTTTGGAATCTTCAATGGAAGGTTCACCTTCTTATAGGAGCAAGTGTTTCACTGAGAATTCCACCTTGTATGGGATTCATGAAGTAAAGGTATGATATCGTAAGAGGTAAAGCAAGGGGATTGAAATTTGTTCAATCAAGGAAGTTTTTAAAGGAAGTCTAGATTATCCAAAAGAAGAGATGAGGTGTGTATGCATATGTTTGGGTAAAATTCAAGTCATGTCATATCGTTGCAGGGATAACTGCTCCATCTTGAGAGCATGATCAAAAGAAAGGATCTCCACCTTTGAAAGGATGTAGGAAGGAATGGGTCACACATTGACTATATAATAGTTCCTCATATGAGATATGAGATGTGTTATCACCAAAATAGGACCCTGATAGGCTGCTGATCAGACTATCTCAGTGTAACTATTTCAAACCAACTTTTAGCTGAGGCTTAGCCTCCTCAACCTGAGAGGGCTCTCTCAAAGGTTAATGATTTTATAAAGATTAGATGGCTAACTCTATGAAACAAGTATGAAAAATATGAATGGTTGAACATGATCAGTAAAAATCCATTGGGCTTATGGAGTCAACAACACCTCAATATAACAATGAACTCAACCTTACATGCAAGTCAGGGCATTCAGCGTTTAAATATTCAGAACATAAACTCATATGGGACACACAGTTTATGCATGTATACAAGAAGTCAGAGCACATTCAGTGAATTCTGAGTGATTATACATCCATACCACTGTAAGAATTAAGAAAAAGGACAACATCACATATTCTGAACATGAAAAACCCTTCATGAATCCTGAGAAGCAAAGTCAAGCATGTATTATTGAAAATGAGTCATACATATGCCAAATGCAAGTTTTTCCATAAAAATTTCCAACCCTTTGTACATCAGATGTTCTTCTATATATAGAGCTCTTTACATGCTTGGATTCCTTCCTCCATCATGAGGGGAATTCGAATTTACCATCAGTGACACCTATTCTAACCATAAAACAAGACTTTAAATGCATTTGACACCTAACTAGCAGTCCTAGAGACCTAATACAACTAGGAGTGTAACTCCTTATTATGATTACAACAAACTTATCTAAACATTTAAAACATTCTTTCACACCTAACACTCCATGAAGTCGAATTTGATGAAGCCTCCCACGTGGTCACCCAACTGCTGATGACAAACCCTAGAAATTAGGGAACATGTTTCCTTGTTTTTAGGATTAGATACTTGAAAACTGGCACGTGGGACAGAGCCTTTATCTCTTCATCCATGACACATTTTATGAAACTGAAGGAGGTTTTTGTAGCCCATGTTTTCCAGAACAAAAACCTCTCCTGGTTTTTTAAAACATTTCTCCAGCTGTCCAGAAACTGTCCTTGAAAAACACGTGTCAAACAGGAAATTGTCCCTTGCTCTGTTCTGGCTGAAAAATAGGTCTTGGGACAGAGGTCATAACTTCTCGTAAAAAATGTATTTGGAAAAACTGAAGGAGGTTTTTGTGAACCAATCCATGCTTAACAAAAACCTCTCTTGGTTTTCGAAACATCTTTTCTACCACCCAGAATGAGTCTTTGAAAAACAGGTGTAAAACAGGAGATGAAAAACTGCACCTACAGCAGTTTCGTAGCGTAACTTTGGTCCTTCATTTCTCCCAGATCATAATGGATTTGAAGAAAGTGGAAGAGGTTTTTGTACTTTAGTATCTTAGGAATAAAAACCTCTTTCAATTTTCAGAGACGAGTTTTCAACTGCTCAGAAAAGCTTCTGGAAGTTAACTAGTAAAACAGTTTTTCTGCTGAAACAGGCTGCTACAGGGGTTTCGTAGCGCTATGAAAACACTGATTTCGTAGCGCAAAACAGGATTTTTACACTATCTGCGCTATGAAAACGTGGATTCGTAGCTAGTTTCAAAATTTCTCCGAAATTATGTGAGATATGTCTTCTAAACACATGGTGAGGCTTCTAGGACATGGAATGAGGCTATCAAACTTTATTTGAAGATGGACATGAGACTCTAACCCTATGACTTAGACTCTAAAACATAAAAATGACTTCACCATGACTTGACCATGACTGATACAAGAATTGAGAAACCATGTAAGTTGTCCAAATTTTTTAAGGAAGTTTTACAGTGATAACAGTGGCTCCACTAGAGATAGTGTGCCCTTGTGGTACATTAAGAACCTGTAGCTCCAGTGCCGCTATCCATCCTCTAGAAGAAAACTTTGAACTTCTGCCCAATTTGCTCCTCAAGCCTTGAATGATTTTTTGTAAGAAGAATTCAAACTGTACCTACTGAAATAGATGCTCAGTCAACCTACCCTAAGCTTATTTGCACATTCCTACCTACCCTATCAGCTGCAATCTCCACTTGTAGCTCAAGGAACATGAAACTTCCAATGAAGCCAGTCATCGATCTGATCTAACACTTGAATCCTTTGACTGTGCTTGAAACAAAAATAAACCAGATACTGAAATAACCAAGGCAGCATGAGGTGTAACTGTTCTTCAAGATGAAAATATAACTGGAAGCCTGAACAGTAAATCTTTTCCATGTATTCAGCTATAGGGTCAAAAAACACATGGTTAGTTTGATGATTCTCACAACTTTCTGGTTGTGCAAACTGATCTTCAACAACAGTGTACAGTTCCTCAATCGTGAAAGAGAAAGGAAGCAACACTCTCTCCTTGTGTTCTGCCATAGAAAGATTCTGAAAATAATGATCATGATTATGAAGACTATATGCCTGAATTTGACCTTGTAAATCTTCAATGTCTTTCTCAATGTCTTTAGCAACTTCATCCAAAAATTTCATCTTATCCTTTGCCTTGCACTCAAATGATTTTAGATACGAAGACAAGGACAAAGAAAAACTTTCATCTATTTCTTCATTAATATGATCATCATTCCATTGTTTGAAACCTTGAATTGAAGGAGAGTTTGCCACCACATCTGATCTATCTATCCATTCCTCCAAAAACATAAGCCAAAAGTCTTCAAATGACTTAATGGATTTGGTAGGAAAGCTTTCAATCCATTGTTTACATTTCCCTTGAAATGAATCATAGAACAACATAATGCAAACATCCTCATGTTTAACTCTAAGAAGCTCTGTAAAATCACAAAAATCTGATATATGCTTCAAAGTTAAACTCAAATCCTCTCCATTGAATTTTGGACCATTCCTTAGAAAATATGCATCCTTGGGAAAATGATTTGGGAAACCATGAATTCCTGAAAAATCTATGCATGCATACCTTGAAATAAGAATGGTAGCATCTGGGTTCTTCATAACTCCAGTGGAATCACCATGAATCTATGAATTTCGAATTCTTCAACAATGGAGTCGCCAAAGTAGATTTGCAGCCTCAAAAAGATTTCTGAGCTCCGGCTACCTTCAGAAGTTCAATCTCTTGATTTCGGGAATGAATAATCTTCAGACTCCCGGTAGACGCACCAAAATGTTATCACCAAAATAGGACCCTGATAGGCTGCTGATCAGACTATCTCAGTGTAACTATTTCAAACCAACTTTTGGCTGAGGCTTCGCCTCCTCAACCTGAGAGGGCTCTCTCAAAGGTTAATGATTTTTATAAAGATTAGATGGCTAACTCTATGAAACAAGTATGAAAAATATGAATGGTTGAACATGATCAGTAAAAATCCATTGGGCTTATGGAGTCAACAACACCTCAATATAACAATGAACTCAACCTTACATGGAAGTCAGGGCATTCAGCGTTTAAATATTCAGAACATAAACTCATATGGGACACACAGTTTATGCATGTATACAGGAAGTCAGAGCACATTCAGTGAATTCTGAGTGATTATACATCCATACCATTGTAAGAATTAAGAAAAAGGACAACATCACATATTCTGAACATGAAAAACCCTTCATGAATCCTGAGAAGCAAAGTCAAGCATGTATTATTGAAAATGAGTCATACATATGCCAAATGCAAGTTTTTCCATAAAAATTTCCAACCCTTTGTACATCAGATGTTCTTCTATATATAGAGCTCTTTACATGCTTGGATTCCTTCCTCCATCATGAGGGGAATTCGAATTTACCATCACTGACACCTATTCTAACCATAAAACAAGACTTTAAATGCATTTGACACCTAACTAGCAGTCCTAGAGACCTAATACAACTAGGAGTGTAACTCTTTATTATGATTACAACAAACTTATCTAAACATTTAAAACATTCTTTCACACCTAACACTCCATGAAGTCGAATTTGATGAAGCCTCCCACGTGGTCACCCAACTGCTGATGACAAACCCTAGACAAACCCTAGAAATTAGGGAACATGTTTCCCTATTTTTAGGATTAGATACTTGAAAACTGGCACGTGGGACAGAGCCTTTATCTCTTCATCCATGACACATTTTACGAAACTGAAGGAGGTTTTTGTAGCCCATGTTGTCCAGAACAAAAACCTCTCCTGGTTTTTTAAAACATTTCTCCAGCTGTCCAGAAATTGTCCTTGAAAAACACGTGTCAAACAGGAAACTGTCCCTTGCTCTGTTCTGGCTGAAAAATAGGTCTTGGGACAGAGGTCATAACTTCTCATAAAAAATGTATTTGGAAAAACTGAAGGAGGTTTTTGTGAACCAATCCATGCTTAACAAAAACCCCTCTTGGTTTTTGAAACATCTTTTCTACCGCCCAGAATGAGTTTTTGAAAAACAGGTGTAAAACAGGAGATGAAAAACTGCACCTACAGCAGTTTCGTAGCGCAACTTTGGTCCTTCATTTCTCCCAGATCATAATGGATTTGAAGAAAGTGGAAGAGGTTTTTGTACTTTAGTATCTTAGGAATAAAAACCTCTTTCAATTTTCAGAGATGAGTTTTCAACTGCTCAGAAAAGCTTCTGGAAGTTAACTAGTAAAACAGTTTTTTCTGCTGAAACAGGCTGCTACAGGGGTTTCGTAGCACTATGAAAACACTGATTTCGTAGCGCAAAACAGGATTTTTACACTGTCTGCGCTACGAAAACGTGGATTCGTAGCTAGTTTCAAAATTTCTCCGAAATTATGTGAGATATGTCTTCTAAACACATGGTGAGGCTTCTAGGACATGGAATGAGGCTATCAAACTTTATTTGAAGATGGACATGAGACTCTAACCCTATGACTTAGACTCTAAAACATAAAAATGACTTCACCATGACTTGACCATGACTTATACAAGAATTGAGAAACCATGTAAGTTGTCCAAATTTTTTAAGGAAGTTTTAGAGTGATAACAAGATGGTTGACAAAATTGGAAGAAATATGATTAGAATTTCCTGGAAGAAATGTGTGAAGAAAGGAAGGAAGAGATCGTATAATTCAACTATGGAGAAGGAAATCAACATCCAAGGAATGGAAGATTTGACTATGATATCTCCATGGGAAAGATATGAAGAGCTTGATGAAGTCTCAAAAATAAAGATACCATTGACATTATATATCTTGTTATCTTGTTGGAGATGTGTCAATGTGTATGAAGGATGTTGATGCAAATAGGAAGATGTCATGCTGAAAGACCATCACAAAGGTAATCTTGTTTTAATGATTCATTTTCTAATTTTTGAGCAATATCTTGATGGTTTGCTGCAAGGCTACCAAAGGAATAACTTATGTTAATGTGGTAGGATGAAATTTCCTTAAGGAAACATGACATGAAGAAGGTAGAAAAGCATGAAGGAATCCCGAGTATGGACAAATGGATCACTTTATGTTGAAAAAAACAATGAAATGATTGACATAAATGAAAGTGATGGATGGTATGTGCCCTACAAAGAAATCCCAAAGGATGAAGATTCCTTAATAAAGAAGAAGAAGAAATTCATGACATCGAAAGAAGTATTGCTACAAGCAGTTGTTCGTCCCATAGTCTCCACATTAGAGTTGTTGGAAGCAAGTCCTTGGTCAATATGGAGCTTGATCAAGTCACTGATTAAGAGGGAGCTTAGATACATTCCTTCAGTGGAATAGGTATGTCCTCCCTAAGTTGAGAGGGAGTGATAAACACATCATTCTTGTCTTCACTTAGGAAGATAAAATGGAGGATTGGGTAAGCATTTAACATCTGATGCTCTTTGAGGATTTGATAGGGAATCCAAGATAAGAGTAGCCGTAGAGGAACGATATTCTTTGAGGCCTGGGAATCCAAGATAAGAATAATCTTGATGGAACATACTATGATAGAACCCGGGCGGGGTATGTTCTGAGAGAGACAATAATTAGGGTGTCTATAAATCATTGATCTCACTAGTATTGTGCTCTAATCTCGTGGAGAGATAGAGTTGTTATTCAAGGCCTTGCTATGTGACAATGTTGGTTGATATGATGCTATATAGATGGGTTACCAATATGACTCTTATTATGATAATTATTTAGATTGAGAATGTCCAAGTACCTTGTGTAGATTATGAATACCTCCCTAGTTAAGAGGGAGTGTTGAAAAGTGTAACTAGGTTTGGTCTTCATAATGACGTGTAATTATGATTTTATGTAATTGATGTAAATAAGAAAAATAAAAATTATTTTGTAATGCTTGAGTCATGGGTTTCATGCTAAAGGAATTTTATTTTTAGTTGAAGCTCCCATTGTGAGCTATTAGGTTGGTCATCATGTAATAAAGTCTAATGAGTCAATGTCAAAGATTGAAGACCCATTTGGGCATATTAGTGAAGTAAATTGTGTTACAAAACCTCCAAGACCTTGTCACAAGTCCTACCTCATGTTGGCCTTCAAAGATATGAAGATCATTATTGTCAAGCATGTCGGCCTACTCATGAAGAGCAAGTTGACCTACTATTCATGGACAAAATACTGTAAATACAAAACTTGGCCTCACTTGTATGACATCAATCAAGGATCTGAAATACATCAAGAAGTGCGAAGAAGTAGCCTATAATCTAGTGAAGAAAGGAGAAATAATAGTCGAGATACCTTGGGTCTGTTTTGGTGAATTCCTCTTACACGTACGAAGAAAAGAAGTATTGTCTGTTGCTAAAGGAAGTCGAGTTGTTACACTTTTCTTACAAGATTGAATCAAAAAAGAAGAAAAAGTCTTTCATCAAGCCGAGTTAAAGGAGAAATTCATTTTGTCCAAGCGAAGAAGATCAAGGGATAAAATCACCATCTATCTCTCACACGTGTTGCAACTAGGGTTTCTGTAGAGGTCGAGGGTTGCAGGTATGAACTAAGAAGTTGAATTCTAAAGGGCAGTCAAGATATAAAGTGAATCAAGTGATTTGACCATCATTGACTCAAGGAAGAAGAAAGGAGACTTGTGACTTGGTCTTGGAGAGGTTAATAGGTCAAGGGTCGTGGTCTTGGAATTCGTCACTTGAAGATTCTATAAGAAGAAGAATTTGTTTGGGTTTTAATCTTAAGTTGGAGATGTTTTGGCCCTAGCTGATCACCTATAGTCTATGTCACTTGTCTCTTTATTATTTATGCTTAGGTGGTTGTTTGATGAAAAAGATTTCTATAATAAATCTAAGTAAAAAAAAGTCCTAATCTAAAGAAGTAAAAAACATTTACAAACAATTATCATCAAAGAGAAATCTCCTAATCCTAATGGCCTAAATTTCTCAACAATAAAATGGGATATTATTTCCATAGACAAATTAACTTCACAGTTCATATTTAGTTTTTAAAATCATGAAATATAAGCCTAAGCCATAGGTCAACAAATGTTCCATTTTGTCATGTCATATTTAAATTATATATTACTTCTTTTGAATTTCTATCTAATAAATTGATGTATATATTTTAATATTTTTACACAAAAATGCATCTCTTAATGTAAAACCCAAGAACCTAATTTTCTTTGTTACTCAATTGATGATAATGTTGCATTCATTTCCTCCAAATTCCTTTACATTAAATTGTATTGAAATTTTTTAAGTAGATTGTAATAATGGCAGTTAAATTTGAATGTCATCATTTCCTTTCTATCTTATTTAATGTTTATTGGAAGAAGCACCACACCTATAAATGAACAATGGAGAATTACATTACATATTTTATAATAGTGGGTTGTTTATGGGTAGATTTCTTGACCAACTTATATATCCCAAAATCACAATAAATAATTGTCTAACTTCATTTTACATGGCTTAGTTCACATACGTGTGGCACATCTTCACCAGAACAATTTACCCTGTAAACCTATGTGCTAACAAAAATTAATCTAAAGTACACCACACAAAAAATTGATCTAAAGTACATCACACAAATAAACGAGGAGGAGAGGACAGTGAAGCATTAAAACGAATTATATGTGCGAAAAAGAACTCCACTATTTAGAGTTGTTAATGAAAAATAATACCCAATATAATCTCAACGGTTCACCATGTGGTAAGTTCTATTGAAATTTCCTTTTTCAAAATAAAGGAAAATAAATATAAAGTTGACATCAATGAAAAACATCATAAATAAAGGTAATTATTAATTTGTATTATCTAAATTACAATTTTTTAGACGATGCTTAATATTTTTTTTATAGATATAATATTGTAATTTTACGTGGGGATGTTTGTCAATATTTTCGATATCTATTTTGAATTTGGGTAGGGATATATTTTATAATAGTGATATTCAAAGTTATATATATTAATTTTAATTTCAAAAAATAAATTACAATAAATGTAGTATTAAGAGTTATAGTCTAAAAATTATGTTTTTTGTCTTGAAAGTTTTGGAAATTCAAGTCATATTTTGAAAAAATTTGGCAAAGATTTTTGTATATCTAAGTAAGGGTTGTCAAAATTCATAATATTAGATACCCTAAACATTTTTTATGGTGCTGAATCCATTTCCACCATCAAAAACATGATTCAAACAATGCATCTATAAGATTTTTTGAACATTTTTACCCAGATTTCAACTTTTTTAGTTATCCAAACAATTCCTCCACCTCCATAAACCACTCCTTATTAAGATATTAATAATAATATATTTCATATTAAAATACTCATTGATAAACGAAAAATTTATTATATGTAAAGTTAATTATTTTTATAAAATAAATAAATTTTTAATAGCATATTAAATTTCATTATTTATGAATAAATAAAATTTGCAACATTATTGAACTCACAATGACGATAAAAGGTCTCAAATAAAAATAACATAATTATGTATTTATGAAAAATATAGAGTATGCAGGACGGCAAAGTAGATTTACGATAAAAGGTCTCAAATAAAAATAACATAATTATGTATTTATGAAAAATATAGAGTATGCAGGACGGAAAAGTAGATTTAGAAAACAAAAAGGTTATAATTACACCGATTTAGTCATCTGAAATATAAGAAATTAAAAAAAGAAAGTATAAAGAAGGAAAATATATATAACAATTAAAATGAATATATTATTTTATAATATAATTAGAATAATTTAAATAAATAGAATTTACAGAGTTTTGGATATACAGTAATTGGTGTTCTCTGAAGACACTTGAACACTTTTTGATGCGAGGATATTAGTTTAATTTTTCACTTAAGTGGAATGATATATTAAGTATGATAAAAATGTATGTTAATTTTTCACTTAAGTGGAATGATATATTAAGTATGATAAAAATGTATGTTTGTTAAATTTTAAAAAATATTAAAATAATTAAAAATAAACATATTTTTTAAATTATTTTATTAAACTCAAAATTATGTTATTTTTATTTAGTATTCCATTATTATGAAAATTTCATGAAATATAATATTATTATAATTAATTGTAATATATATATATATTTCTAGTTCAGAGTAACGTAAGTACCCACAGGGGATTTGAACAGGTAACCTATAGCAAGGAGTGCCTTTACAACGCACCCATTCACTGTCAATCCAAAGCCTCATGGGCGTAAAATGTTATATATATATATATATATATGCATTTTAATTCTCTATCGAGGTTTAAGAGGTGTCAAATCTTTCAATATGTAAACTTTTTTTGAGCAAATGGTTTAAACCTCAAGAGATTTGATTTCTCTTGGCTCTTAGTAAATTCTACTTTAAGATGGATCTATCGTAATTTTGATTAAGACACTAATTAAATGTTCTAACTATAAGATTTTTTTTCACATGTTTTTTAATAATATATACTTATTTGAAATTAAAATATTTTGTTGAATTTAGGCTTCTGCGATCCATCTCAAGTTTTTTAGAAGATTTTTTGGCGTAAATTACTCATCATCAAGACAAGTTGAAGAACAAGATCCATGTTAAATAGAGAGAGCAGATCATCCAATAGCTATAATTGACTAGGAAATGACTATATTGGATTAGGCAACTAGACTAGACCAACGGCTATATTTGACTGGAAAACGTCTAACTGGACTGGACCAGTTCAGTTAGACGTTTTCCAGTCAAATATAGTTGTTGGTCTAGTCTAGTTGTCCAATCCAATAATATAGTTGTTTCCTAGTCAATTATAGTTGTGACGTTGGTCTAGTCTAGTTGTCCAATCCAGTAATATAGTTGTTTCCTAGTCAATTATAGTTGTTAGGATTCTTCACCCATTATTTCAAAAAGCCTCGACAAATGTATTATAATGTATTACAATTCATATCCTCCCAATTAAAATGTTAATTATATATATATATATATATATAATTATTTAATTTAATTAACCACTTCTAAAAATTTTAAAAATTATTTCCTCTATTTTCAAGGTTTTGAGAGTTAAAGAATTGAAACTAAATATTAGCAACTCCTAAATTTTAGAAATTTTTGAAAATTTCAACTTCTTAAAATAGTTTGTAGTACGTAAAACAAATTAAATTAAATTTTTATTTTTATTATTAATTATTAAATTAAAAGTAAATATTTTTGTGTGTTCTCTAATACACTATAGTAATAATATTGTAATCTAATGTTTAATGTTTTGATTAATTCATAATATTTATGTGAAATGTAACCTATTTAAGGGAGAAATTAAACCTTCCTAGATCTATATTAACTCATGATTTATCAAACACCCAAAAAAAATCAAATCTCTTAATATACAAACCTCAAATCTATTTTAAAGTGAAAAAAGAAAATTAATCCCTCTAAACACTTGATAGATCCACAATTTAAATAAATCTAAATTATTTTATTATATTTAAATATAATTATAATTATAATATAAAAAAAATTATATATAAATTTTATTTAATAATTATTTAAATATAAAACTTTATAACTATCTATTTAAATAATATTTAATATATATATCTCTAATATATATATATATATATATATATAGATATATATCTAATATTTATATATCTCTATCTATTTAATATATATTTAATACAACTTTATTAATTTTATAAATATAATTATTATATTAACCTAATAATAAAATCTAATACTATAATGTAACTATTTATAACAATGTTGGATTGGTTTCCATTATATTTGAAATAACATTGAATATTATATAGCAATATAAAAGTTGTGGATGGATTTTTCTTATGTTTAAAATAATATTTTAAAATAAAAATTGTGGACCATGTCTAAAATGATATTTGAAATATATTATAATTTAAAATATTTTTTTTTTTTAATTTTATTATCATATATATATATATTATTTAATGTTAATTTTTTATTAATTTTAGTAATAAAGAAACACTAAAGCTCAACTTATATAACAAATTAAAAATTTTAATTATTTTATATATATCTATATCTATATATATATATAACACAACACTATGGTCTATTGCATATGGTGATGTGCAATTAATCAAAGTATTATATATACTTTATGAATTTGCAAACATATGTATAGTCAAATATGTATCATTTTGACATTTTAAAAAATACATGTATTATTAAAATTTAAAAATATTATAAAAAATTATATATATAAATATAAAGTATAAAAGAATAGTCATACATCTTTTTGAATTTTTATTGATTATGTAGGGATTGGGTACACTCCATAATATGGTTGTGGTTTAATGGGCCAATCTTTATTGATTATGTAGGGAATCTGTACACTCCATAATATGGTTGTGGTTTAATGGGCCACATACTAGACATCCAAAATTTGGCTTTTTCCCACATGTTTAACATAGCAATAGTTCCACCAAATCCAATCCCTAGTCCAATTCCCAATGCTACAACTGAAATCTTTTCATCAACACGATGAAACCACCCCACTTTTACAATATGATTCTTACTACTATCATTGCCTTTTATCATTGGTATTTCTCTTTCACCACAAGGATGTAAAGGAAAACCACATAAGCATTTATTCTCTTGAAATGAAGATACATTGAAAGTGAAAAATTGTGTTCCTCTTGGGATTGGCCCACATAAGTGATTAGATGAAACATCTAGAATACTCAATGCATGTAGTATTGATAGCTCTTCAGGAATTTGGCCTTTCAAATTATTTTTTGACAAATCCAACACCTCCAACTTAGATATGTTGCTAATGGATGCAGGGATTACCCCTTCCAACTGGTTCCCAGATAAATTCAGCAATCGCAAGATGCTTAAACTTCCTATACTTGCAGGGATTTCTCCAGTCAAATTATTGCTAGACAAATAAAATATGGTGTTTGTAGAACTAGAATATGGCAAGCTATATATATGCCTTTTAATGTCAATTGTTGCTCCCTCTATCATAGAATTGCTTGGCAACCTCACAAGTGTACCACCTTCTTGTACATAAGGCCCATCATTTAGGTAAGGTACTCTAGTTATGAAACTTTGGAGTCTATGAAGATCAGAGGGTATTTTTCCACTAAGTTTATTGTTAGATAAATCTAAAGCATATAACATTGTGAGATTTGTGAACCCTATAGGAATATGACCACTAAAATTATTATAAGAAAGAATTAAAACACATAGTTGTTGAAGAAATGAGAGGGACTCGGGGAGTTCACCCGTGAAACCATTTGCACTTAAATCTATGTATTGAATGTTGATGCAGTGACCCAAAGATGCAGGTAAAGTTCCAGATAATTTGTTAGAGTGAGCAGAAAAAGTATTGAGAGAAGTACAATTGCCGATATCCTTTGGAATTGGTCCTACCAAATTGTTTTCTGATAAAATTAAAGAGCTAAGTGAAACCAAACCACTAATACTATTTGGAATACCCCCAATTAAATTGTTACTCGATAAATCTAAATTTGTTAATGAAACTAAGTCACCAATACTATTGGGAATACTTCCAAAAAGTTTGTTATTAGATATTGACAAGACTTCGAGAGCTTTTAATTCGCCTATGCTATGGGGGATAGGTCCACTTAAATTGTTTAAATCCAAATACAAATTTTTTAAAGCACTTAGTTTTCCTATCGAATTTGGAATTGGACCTATGAAATTGTTGTTACGGGCAAATAGATATTGAAGGTTACTGAAATTTGTAATGCTTTCGAATAGCGAACCCGAAATATTATTATCCTCAATGGACAATGTACTAAGGTTTTTCAAGTTGCTCAACTGATGTGGTATACTCCCCACTAATGCATTGCTGTCCAAAGATAAAGAAGTGAGGGAAGAGCAGTTTGCTAGCGATGGAGGAATGGTGCCCCCCAATTTGTTATAGGATAGACCTAAGGTCTCTAGCTTTTGCAACAATCCCAACTCAATTATAATTTTCCCAGACAAGTTATTGGAATGAAAGTCAATGGAGGTTACCTGACTCAAATTGCCGAGTGTCCAAGGCATGTGACCACTTAGTGAATTCCACGCCAAGTTAAGATTCGACAGAAAGATGCACTTGCCTAGTGTGAGAGGAATGTGACCACTTATTAAGTTCGACGACAAGTCAAGATATGATAGAGAGGTGCAGTTGCCCAAAGAAGTTGGAATACTGCCAGTCAACCTATTTGATGACAAGTCCAGATATTCCAACTCTGCCAAACGACCAAACTCTGTCGGGATGGTCCCTGTCAAGTTGATTTCTGCAAGTCCGATCCATTTGAGGTGCTTGCAATTAAACAATGACTTTGGAACTGATCCCCCGAGCTTCCAATTATTGTTAAGATCAAGCATTCTCAGTGCTTTAAGCTGCCCAAATTCCGGTGGAATTCCTCCGAGCATCCAGTTATCACTGAGGTCAAGATAAGATAGAGAGGTGCAGTTGCCCAAAGTAGCTGGAATACTCCCACTCAGATGTGAATTTTCACTCAAGTCTAGATGTTCCAACTCGACTAGACGACCAAACTCTGCAGGTATGGTTCCTGTCAAGTTGATTGAGCTAAGTCCGATCCATTTGAGGCGGCTGCAATTAGACAATGACTTGGGAACAGATCCTCCGAGAATCCAATTATTGCTAAGATCGAGTATTCTCAGTGCTTTAAGTCGCCCAAATTCGGGCGGAATTACTCCACTCAAATTATTATGAGAAAGATTCAAAACCTTCAACAAAGAAAGGCTACCAAGAGAAAAAGACAGAGTACCTTCCAACTCAGATCCATGAAGATCTATGTGCACTACTCGTCTTGTGCGTCGTCTGCAGCGAACACCATACCACGAACATATATTGTGGGAGTTCTGGACCGTCCAGTTGGATAACCGCCGCCTTTGACTTTGCTCTCCTTCAAAAGTTGTGAGCTGTGTGTTCATATGCACCTCTCTCATATGAAGTCCTCCTCGTGTGAGCTCGAAATTGCAAGGCAATAACGCTGAAAATGGGTAGGTTTCAAAATGTATGGCCAGTGACAAGTGAGTGGACAGAGGAGGGTGGGTAGCCGCCTTTGACTCTGCTCTCCTTCAAAAGTTGTGAGCTGCGTGTTCATATACGCCTCTCATATGAAGTCCTCGTGTGAGCTCGAAATTGCAAGGCAATAACGCTGAAAATGTGTAGGTTTCAAAAATGTATGGCCTAATTGACAGGGACATAAAAATAAATTAAATGAGAAGGAAGAAATTTTTGCCACCATGCCGGAGTGGAGTGGAGTCAGGCCAATCTGCTTTATTATCTGTAAACGCCCGGCCGCCTCTGCCACACTCTGAGTCAAGTCAATACACTCACTTTTTCATTATCGCCGTTCAATATATATATATTTGCAAAAAGATATCCATTTAAATATGTATGTGTGCGTGATAAAGAGATACATATTAATTTAAATATGTATGTGTGCGTGATAAAGAGATACATATTAGATATATATTTATAATTTTATATCTCAATATAAGTAATTCTAAATTGAACTAGAGAAAATAAAGAGTTAGTATAAGATGAAATTCCAAGATAAACATAAATTGCATGGTGGCTATATATTCTAAGATAAACACAAGATATGTATTCACTAAAGAGACTATGGGTCTTTGGCATAGAAGAAAAAACTTGTCTTTGACCTAACTAACATGATGCAATCCCACTCCATGCACAAAGTTCAAACTCATGTGCTCAACTATGGGCCATCTCTATTCTATATAGAAAAATATATGTGGATAGCATAATTAGATTGAAGGGTCTTTTAGTTGTTCAATAAATATAATAAATGGGACATAACAATTTTTTGTTTCATTTTGAGAGTTTTCATGTAGTTTGTTCACTATTAGAATGCTCATGATAGATCTCAAATTTTATAAATTGGATCTGTTTAGTGATTGGAAATGGAAATCTCAAATCAAAACTTATACATTCCATAAATTCATAATTGATTTGAACATGACTAGGTTTTGGCCTTTCATATCATGGGATGCTGGTTAGAGAGACCCATCTTTACTTTTTAAACAATTGTGAATGTCTTCAAAACACCCACTTTATATATTATTTTTGTTGTTTGAAATATTAGAATCCTCCAAACTCCCTATTTAAAGGTAAAGTGATCTCAAATTTGTTTTATTATTTATAAGGATCTTTTCCAATCTAACTCATCATGTTGAAAGAGGAGATCAATTTCTCCTCTTCAAAATTCATTACACTGAATGGGTTTCAGCATGCTAATTGAAAACTTTTGCAAAATAATTCACCATAACTTGCAAAAGCTCCGAAATTACATAAGAAATAACTATACATAATTTTCCTAAATCATTAACTAGTTTCACAATAGCTAACATGATTCCATATGTTTGTTCTTTAATATGTATATCTATGATTTTATTTGGTATTTTATTTTCTGTAAAGGTTTGTCTTCTGTTACTTCAAAAAAAATTATTACACGAGCATTGACAGAGTGTTAGTAGTTTTCTTGAGGTAATACTATACCAATAACACATATATAAAACCTTGATATTACATCACTTGCTTCTCATCTAAGCATTAGAAACAATTACAAAAATACTAGTACCATGAAAACTATAAGTTTTCTAGCAGGCATATAGGTTTGGCCTTGAACAAAAATTGGAAGTGTTGGTATTACAAAAATCATCTGAGAGTGTCATTCAAACCTAGAATTAGAAAGGGAATTCAGCTCAGGCCCGTTGAGAATGGATATGTTTCGAAAATCCTGGATGGACAAAGTGCCTAGTGTCGATGCCATGGAGCCCAATCGTGATCTTTTCCCAACAAGTAGGGTGGCAAATGCTTGAACTCGAACCCAGGTTTCCTTGCTGACGCTTCTCCATGTATTATGTCAGCATGCGATGACTCCGAAATCGCTTGAGCAACCGAGAGCCCTGTGAACAAGAACCCAATCGACTAAGCCCCCCATGAGATGCTTCAGTCCTAATTGCAACCTTTGCATGAAGTGCTACTTTCCCTGGTGTAGGGTCGAGTGGAAGTGAGGCCATTTGTGGTGAGTTGTGGCCCATTAATGCTTTTGAGAGGCTAATTTTTTTTTCCATCTTGAGCCCCGACGAGCATGTTAGTTCAGAACATATATAACACACAACAGATTTATACTCAGAGACTTAGACGATAATAGAAAATAATAATTTCAGAGACAAACAAATGGAGAAACAACAAGATTACTCAATTAGAAACAGCGAAATAGATAAAACAATCACTGGAGAACATAAATCACTTTGCATTACATAACAGGCCTGGACCTTGGCTTGCTTCCTTGGCTAGAGAAATTACAAATTTATAGAGGCTGAAGAAGGATATAGAATCCTGCATGAATTTAGCTTCACACTTAACATTCTCCCACTTGAAGCCAAATAAGAGTCATGAATCAAGTCACACTGAGTCCTACCATGCCTCTACATAACTCATGTTTATTTCGTGGTAGAATCTTAGTGAGCATATCAGCAGAGTTCCTATCTGTATGGATCTTTTCCAAGGATAATTGTTCTTCCTCCAACACATGCCAAATCCAATGGTACCTTAAGTCAATGTGCTTGGTTTTTGAATGAAATGCTAGGTTTTTCGCCAAGTGAATGACACTCTGGCTATCAAAATATAACACATACTTGTCCTGCTTTATTCCTATCTCTCCTAGGAATTACTGCATCCACAACATCTCTTTACAAGATTCTGTTGTAGCTATGTACTCTGCTTCTGTTGTAGAGAGGGCTACTATTGTTTGTAAACTTAACACCCAAGATATTGTTGCACCTGCAAATGTATACAAATAACCTGTAGTGGACTTTCTGGTGTCCATATCTCCAGCCATATTTGCATCTGTAAATCCTTCAAGCATAGTCTCATCATGACCAAAACATAAAAAATAATGACTAGTACCCTTGAGATACCTCAAAATCCATTTTACTGCTTGCCAATGTTGTTTGCCTGGATTGGCAAGGAACCTACTCACTACTCCCACTGAATATGCAATGTCTGGTCGTGTGCATACCATGGCATACATCAAACTACCAACTGCTGAAGCATAAGGAATCTTGCTCATCTCTTCTTTCTCCTTGTCATCACTAGGACATAATTCAGTACTCAGCTTGAAGTGGGCTACAAGGGGTGTACCAACTGGCTTGGCATCCTTCATATTAAATGTTGGGTAGCAAAGGCTCCGCGTAACGGTTTTGGGGCTCAAAAACTCGCAATTTTGGGTAAAGTTATGGTAAAGACTCCGCGAGATGCACGGAGCGCGAAGTGTAATGAGTCAAGTCAAAGGGTTGTCCGCCCAAAAATAATGTAAGTTGAGTCGGCCCGCCCATGGTCCATGGACCGTGGAAATGTATAAATAGAGCAAGGATCTAGAGTTAGGAGTCAATTTTTGGTATGTATTTTGGATCTGAAATGTAATGGGTTTTTGAAGAAAGAAGTCTTGAAGTGTCTATAAGTCTGAGTCGATGGTGTTGGTGGGTAGATAGAGGCTCTACAGCTATGTGCGCAGAGGCCTGGTAGAGTCCGCAGTTGTGTGCACGGACCCCTGCAGCTGAGTGCACAGGGCAGATCTGGTTGTATTGGCGAAAGAATTGAATAAAGAGAAGTTGGTTCTAAAATACTGTGTTGAATCTGAAATATTGTGGATTTGGTTAATTTATGGTTAATATATCTGTTTGATCTACTTATGTTATGAGTTTATGCAAATCTATAACTTTTCTGGGTGCGCGCACCGATTATCTCTATTAAATCTTTGCTTAAAGACCATAAAAAGTAGATATGATCTATAACAGCTCATTAATAATAAGTATTAAGGAATTGCCTTGTTCCGGATCTATGCGGAAACAGAGTGGCGCAAGGCCACAGAATGGCGCGAGAACCCTCCAGACCCCATCAAGACATCCAAAGGGTGCGAAAACCTTGTTCCAACACCCTCCCTTGCTACCTCGGATGAGATCTCAGTCCGCGCTCCACGGGCTGTTGCCGAAAGGGCCGGTACTTGCAGGATTTGTTTGGCTAAATAACTCTTCCGAACCTGGGTCAGGGCCCAATAAGCCAACAAATGGTTCCGTTGCCGGGACCGAGATCTGGTTAAGGGATGTCTAATGTCGAAACACTAGAACCCTACAAAGAAAGAGCTTGAAGATTGGTTGGATCAGAAGCTTCACGAGTTCGTGGTTCAGGAAAACAGAAACCCATGGATATCAGAGGAAGAGTGGTTGGATCGTTACATATACACAGATATCCACGAGATCTTCTTCGCGACATTCTCGATAGAGTTGTATGAGTGGATCGCGAGGTTAGCTGATAGCATGGGAAGGTGCAGACTAGATCAACCTATTGTGTGGACTCCAGAATTGGTGCGCATGCTAGAAGCATCTGAAGACAAAATCGCATGCGCAGTAGATCACTGGTTGGATCAGGTAATAGGAGCATTTATCACTGAGTTTTCAATAGACACAACTGTGAGTTATAGTGAAGTAGAAAGGTGCTTTCTCCAAGTTCCGCGGGGTAAGTATATCAAATCATTGAATACTTGGATTAAAATGCTGTTGTGTGAAAAGAATATTATGCGCATTTATTGATGTCTAGCGTAACGCGGAGCAGAAGAGGTTACTGAGGAACCGAAGGAGTAGAGAACACCCCTCTGATTTCCATTTCGCAAGAAAGTGAGGAAGAACTTGCAGGGTTCTCACTGAGAAGCGCAGTCTGGTTGATTGGGCGGCACATCTCGCTGATACCACCACCATCCACACTGTCACCTACATCAAATCCATCTTCATCGACTCCACCTCCACCTTCACCACCACCGAAGGTTGGGATGGCGAGCGCAGTCAAGTTGTCGATATTTAAGGGTGTAGGAAATGAGGAATTAGGTCAGTTCTTGTTTGTGGTAAGGGCTATATGGGAAGCCCAAGGCATAACATATGATAACATTAAAAAGGCTACTCTAGTTAGCGTGTTGCAAGACCGCGCATTGACGTGGTATATAAAGTACTCAAGTGATCATCCGAATGCGGGAATAACGACGATCCAAGACGCATTGAACAAGGAATTTGGTCGGCCAAAATCAGAGACACAGTTGGTCATTGGGTTCAAGGAGATCGCAAGGTTACTTGGTGAAACCCCATGGGACCTGGATCAAAGATTGAAAAGCACAATCCACAAGGCTAACATGACATTGACAAATGCGCAGCATTGTGCATGGTTTGTGGCATCTTTGACACCACATATGAGGACGATGTTATCACAACAAAAGATCTCAACCCAAGCCGAAGCATTAGAAACAACAATGAGGTTGCACAAAACCCCAATACAGGATTCGAGGTTGGGAGTTCATCAAATCCACGTGCAAATACAAAACCTATGCTTAGAGATGCGAAGTTTGAAATAAGGACAGGCACCTTGGTCAGAAGTGCGCGAAGAGGTGTGGTGTATCAAATGCAAGGGCTAGGGCCATAATAAGGATCATTGTCCGGTCTTTGCGAACTATATGGCGGCGAGGGGACCAATACCATTGTGACCAGAGGTACAAGTAGGGACAAGCATAGCACCCGCACTCTGGTGCGCGATCTGTCAGGTGGGAGGAAAGCATGCCACGGACAACTGTCATCTATTACAGAACCTGAGACAAACCCCCCCCCCCCAGCAGTTATTTTGCAACTTTTGTAGGACAATTGGCCACGATGAAAGAAATTTCCAAAGTTATGAGCTATTGATGGATCGAACACCTGCTTACAGGATGCAGATGGAGGCGCGCGGGCAAGATCCCACCGCAGCAATAGCACGAGGTGGATTCCAAGGACATGGACAGGGGCGAGGGGGAATGGGACCTGGACGCGGATGAGGACAATTAATCTGCTATAATTGTGGAGGACTAGGGCACTACGCGCATGATTGCATGAACCCGACCAGAGCCTATTACCCGTCTAAATGATGAAGGCTAAACCGCGCGCGGAAGACCCTAACGTGAATATGATGCTCAAAAGTGGTGCAACTACGGGAGAAGATAAAGGGAATCAACCAGAGGAGGATGCATGGGTTCGCAAGGCTCCCACAAAAAAACCAGAATTTGATTTGGAGTGCGCGAAGGAAACATTTATGGAGGCCAAGAAGAACTTCGCGGAAGCTTCTACTTCGAGTAGCAAGGATCAAATAGAGTCGGAGAGGGATACTTCTATGCTAACTACCTTCTTAGAGACATGCATGAAGCTACTATGGGATACCAAAGCGGTGAAGGGATTGCAAGAGTTAATAACTAGGTGCGTAGGATCAGATGAACCTCGAATGGTCCAGAAGTTGGGCAAGCATGCGTTGCGAACTGGGTGGGAAATGCGATTGACTGCCTAGATTTGGGACTATGAGATGGATTAGGTTGTTCTAGACTTCGGGTCAGACGTGAATTTCCTACCTAAACAGACCTGGGAGCGCATGGGCAGACCTGCACTGCAATGGTCCCCTATCCAGCTGTGAATGGCAAACCAACAGAGGATCTTGTCTATGGGAAGACTGCAAGGAGTTACAGTAGACATCGACGGTGTAAGCACACTAACCAATTTTGAGGTCATAGAAATTGTGGATGACAATAACCCATATCCTGCATTGTTAGGGATAGACTGGGCAACGCATATGAATGGAGTCATCAACCTAAATAAAAGAAAAATGATGTTCGAGAAAAAATCTCTCTGCGTAGTGGTTCCGCTGGACCCAGCCGAAGGGGCGCGTTATACTGAGCCAGTGCGCGACAAGGACAACGACGATGAACTGGATTGTATTTACTAGATCACCGCGCAAGATCAGGACTGAGTGAATCCGATAGTGGACGGACGAATCTCATGGGACTGTGACAGTTCTTGCACATCGGACTCAAATGAAGAGATTGAGCGGTGGCAGAATCGATTGCATGAGGTAACGACACTAAATTGTAATATGATGGTTAGATCACTACGCCATGTAACAATGGAAGTAAGGGAGCGGCCAACTGATGAGGATGCCACGAAGGCAGAGGCACCAGTTGACCAATGCGAAACGAAAAATCTGAGACAAAAGCTGCAGGATGGACCCACAAAGACACCGTGCACAACAATTGTTCATGAATGGAGTACATGCCCAAAGATCTGACGCGGATGTCAGAGGCAAGTGCGCATATGGGTTAGAGGGCAATCCAGTTCGCTAGTGGTCTACGATAAAGTCAGGAGGGGAACAGGGGGAAGCATGCTCAACGTCCGCTCGAGAAAACGACCCACTGGGAAGTTGCAGATACCACGGGTTCGATGGGCCTATAATAGAAGGGAGGCACAGATGAGAGTGTCAATAATTAAACAGGAGGGAGCCCAAAATAAGTGGGGTAGCAGCAGGCCTCACGAAATTAAAGAACTATGGGCATGGCTAAGAAATAAAAGTGCATTAGTCAGGGAGGGAATCAGCAAGATGAAAAGTAGCGACGCCCACGGAGGTCATGCTAGTCTGCACATAAGGGAATCAGGCCCGGTCGGGTATCCCGCAGAACGAGAACGAGCTGCGACCCTGCTATCATGGTTGCACCCGCACCTATGGAAGGATACACCCCACACAATGACACATGAAGAAATAACGACTACAAAGACACTCAAAAGGTGCTCAGAGCTCGGGTTAGCAGGAAAAAATCGCACCAGGGGTGCGAGCACCTGACTAGCTGTAGACAGCACAGTCTTAGTGCCCCAAGCAGTTGAAAGAAGGCGCGGGACTATAAACAAGTCTGCGGGAGGCTGGCGCGACAAAAGGGTTCAGTACAGAGTCATTCGGTCTACAAGATTGCAACTGCGCCCGACAGACAGCGCTACTGCGCGGAAAGGTCGAGAGGTGACCGTTAACACCACTATTCCTGACAAGAAAGTCGCATTACGTCAGGGAGGAGCAGGCAGCGGGCCATTAAGATGAAAGTTCCGAACTAGATACGAAAAGATCTGCCGCCTAAACATTGTTAATAGACTGGAAGTGGAGGGAAGGAATCCATTCAAAATTACATGTTCCTCTAACAACCTGTGGACGACACCAAGATATTTGAGATTTGAACCAGTAACGACTAGCAAACACTCGGCTACCAGGTATTCCATGAGTACCATGGCGAGAACCTAAGCACGGTTCGCGGAAGAACTATACTCAACCCAGGAGGAGCTAGATGAAGCCGTCGCGGTCCTCGAAGTCCCAAAATCCCCACGCACACTGTGGCCTCGGAAAAACAAGCAGACGATGGGGCCAATTAGGATATCGTTGAGGTTCAATAAGTTATCAGGAGCTAAAAAGGGCAAAGCAATCACCACCGAACCTAAGGAGGACGACGAGGATTTGCAAGCTTTGATCGATCAGATTGACGCACAAGATGAGGACGAAGAGGATGCTTTCCAAATCCCTTCACGACCCCCATATATCTCCCCATGGACTGGGACGACCAAGATACTGAAGGACTTGGACGCTACAAAGAATACGCTCCAGACCCCGCTTCTTTTGGATGAGATAAGGTTCGATGGGTTACCGCTGGGCCGAGTTCCGAGCATCAAGTTCAAAGATTGGGACCTTGCAGACAGCGACAAGTTCCCCGAATTGGCCAAAGACAAATTACTGTCATGGAAGTGGTTACTAGGTGTGGAGAAGGCGGGATTACTTAATCTAAGGTGGATACCTCACTATCACTGTGCGGCCATCACCATATTTGTTATCCAGCAGTTACTATGTCTGGTACATGATGGGTATCTCTGGTTGGAGGAGCTGATTCCTATCACAGCTGATTTAGTACACTGGATTACCCACTTTCCTGTAAAAGGGAATGACCCCACAAACATAGCTAGAACAAGTAGTGATGTGGGTCTCGCCGAAACAATGAAGGCTAAATATAAGTTGGAGAAGTGGAAGTGGGGGTATGCAATAACAAGCATCAAAGATCGAGGGGTGTGAATCGCCACCCAGTTACTAGCCAGTAAACTAATGAGGAAATGTCGTGCAGATGAGGTGCCAACTCCTAT
This sequence comes from Pinus tabuliformis, assembly GCA_031772625.1. Taxonomy (NCBI): domain Eukaryota; kingdom Viridiplantae; phylum Streptophyta; class Pinopsida; order Pinales; family Pinaceae; genus Pinus; species Pinus tabuliformis. Next base: position 671,409,175 of record CM062809.1, on the reverse strand, counting down.
TATTGCACTTACAAAATAGTGCACGGAAGGGGTTCAGTTCAACTGGTCGCAGCTCTTATGCGACGATTTTTTGACAAATTGTCAAGAAGCACAGGACAAAGATAAGACATTTTATTATGCATGGTTGCTACTATCAATCCTTCTGGTTGCAGGAGAACTGCCACAGGGTAGCCAGTTTCCCAGCATTGGAGATAGCCTACCGGAAGCAGTGTGGTATACTTCGCTCTGGGCTACAAAGGACGCAGCGAGGGTTTCTAACATCAAGGTTTTTTGGACCTTCATGGAGGGGAGTATCTAGACACGGATCGCTCGCAGGCCACAGATGTCTCCAACAATATACAACAATTTGCAAAGCACGACCAAGTTCAAAGCGGACATGCATAACTTATATATCCGGGCGCAGAAGGATCCAAAGCGAGCATGGGTCACGCTTCCGTTCATTGCAACAGACGATGCTATTTACGAGGTATTGGCAACATGGCCTCCAGAGTGGCGTGCCCCAGACAAGGCTGTACTAGAAAGAATGGCAGCGCAACAGTGAAAAAGGAACTCCAACAATGACTCACTCAATTGGCAGAAAAGACCCGTTAGGGACAACAGGCAGCTTCGCAGAAGGAGGCAACCAAGGAAGTGATAGCCGAAGAAATCACGATAGATCAAGAAATGGCCTCAGAACAAGACATGCAATAGGAAAAGGAGATACATGAACGCACGGACCTATAGAATCACCCCAAGTCAAGCGACCACACAGCAAGGAATCACCGCGCACACGCAAAAAGTCAAAGATAGCAAAAGCTTTGGAAAAAGAGTTTATTGACAGCAGCAAACCGACAAGTAATGTCCCTATTGATGCATTGACGGACCTGATCACAGAGCAGACAACTGTGTTGGGGGAGATCCGAGCGCAGTTGCAGGCATTACAAGTGTGACCCCTGGGCGGGGTAATCCTAAAATTAACAGAGGACATAGCTGCAGCTAAGCAGAGGGTGCACACCAATACAATGAACACCTTAGCATTGCCAGCAGGCGCTGTCTTAGCAAAAGTAGAGGGGGACGTGCGAAGTTGGGGGTTGAATCTAGCCGCTCTTCCTAGAGAAACCCTATACCAACTACAATATGGGATAACCACTGAGCTTTGAGCCAGGGAAGGTCGCAGCCTCCAAACATTGATGGAGCACAAGGAAAATCTAGAGCAGGTCAGTCTCCAGCAAGATGACTTGATCACACACAACCTAGGAAGTGGAACAGGCCGTGATGGAAGCTTGCAGCAAGGTACCGGAGTTAGCTATCCCAACCGAACTTCCAACAACTGACAAGATTCATCACATGGCCACAGGATTCTGGATGGCCCAAGAGGAGGCTACGAAGGCTCAATGGGAATTAAATCTACAAATTGCAGAGCTAAGGCTAAAGGCGCAACCGACCACATCGCCGGAAATTCAAGAGCAGCGCTACGGTGAAATTCAAGCAGGACTGGAAATGATAAAGCGTGCTGTCCAAGATTGCTTAGGACTGTTAGATCAATCCCTCCTTACACTCACCTCCCTCCAGGAATACCCATCCATACAACAAGTAGAAACCAAAGTGCAGGAGTTGCAGCAGGCTTATGACACAGTCCGAGGGACTGCGCAGATGGTCGCTATCATGCAGAGGTTGGCTAAAATGAAGGAGGCCTAGGCTCTCAAGGCACAAGTTGACATGGCGCGGCAAAAGGAGGCAGTGCTTAAAGAACACATCCAGCCTTGGCTTGATGAAGCATTCATGGTCTCCATAGCCATCAAAAGAAAGTTAGCACACATGCAGGCAGTAGGTGATCCCGGACAGGCAACTGCAAGTGATACGGATGCATCAGCGGCTCACATAGAAAAGGTACAGAGGATAGCGGTAGAGTTTGATGCAAGCACAAGCGACGTGCAGAAATTGCTAACCGACCTCCGCGTGAAGATTACCGCACCAGTTGAGTGACTCGGGACGAGTCACAATGATTGTGTTGGGGGACTGTTGGGTAGTAAAGGCCTCGCATAATGGTTTCGGGGCTCAAAAGCCCGCAATTTTGGGTAAAGGCATGGTAAAGACTCCGCGAGATGCGTGGAGCATGAAGTGTAATGAGTCAAGTCAAAGGGTTGTCCGCCCAAAAAGAATGTAAATTGAGACGGCTTGCCCATGGTCCGCGGACCATGGAAATGTATAAATAGAGCAAGGCTCTAGAGTTAGGAGCCAGTTTTTAGTATGTACTTTTGGATCTGGAATGTAATGGGTTTTTGAAGAAAAAATTCTTGAAGTGTCTGTAAGGCCGAGTCGAGGGTGTTGGTGGGTAGATAGAGGCTCTGCAATTGTGTGCGCAAATGCCTGGTAGAGTTCACAACTGTGTGCGCAGACCCCTGTAGCTGAGTGTGCAGGGCAGATTTGGTTGTATTGGTGAAAGAATTGAATAAAGATAAGTTGGTTCTAAAATACTATGTTGAATCTGAAATATTGTGGATCTGGTTAATTTATGGTTGATATATCTGTTTGATCTGTGCGCTTATGCTTATGTTATGAGTTTATGCAAATCTATAACTTTTCTAGGTGTGCGAACTAGTTATCTCTATTAAATGTTTGCTTAAAGACCGTAAAAAGTAGATCTGATCTATAACAACTCATTAATAATAAGTATTAAGGAATTGCCTTGTTCCAGATCTACGTGGAAGCAAAGTGGCGTGAGGCCACAGAATGGCGTGCGAACCCTCCAGACCCCATCAAGACATCCCAAGGGTGCGGAAACCTGGTTCCAACACCCTCCCCTGCTACCTCGAGTGAGACCTCCATCCACACTCCCCGGGCTGTTGCTGAAAGGGCCGGTAGCTACGGGATTTGTTTGGCTAAATAACTCTTCCGAACCTAGGTCAGGGCCCAATAATCCAACATTAAACATGTCAAGCACCTTCTTGATATATTTTTCTTGTGACAGCCACAACCTTTTGTTTTTCCTGTCACGCATAATCCGCATGCCCAATATCTGTTGTGTTAGTCCCAAATCCTTCATTACAAATTTGCTACCCAAATCTTTCTTCAACCTATTGATCTTATTCTTATCATGCCCAACAATCAACATGTCATCCACATATAACAATAATATGATATACTTTCCTTGATCATACCTCTTGATATAGACACAATGGTCAGCTTCCAACCTCTGAAAACCATGTTCCAACATGAATGAATCAAATTTCTTGTACCATTGTCGAGGTGCCTATTTCAACCCATAGAGACTCTTCTTCAACCTACAAACAAGGCCTTCTTTGCCTTTTTCTATGAAGCCTTCTGACTGCTCCATATAAATTTCTTCCTCCAATTCACCATGAAGGAAAGCAGTTTTTACATCTAACTATTCACATTCTAAGTCTAAAGCAGCAACTAGACCAAGAATGACTCTAATGGATGACATTTTAACAACAGGTGAGAAAATTTCAGTGAAGTCAATACCTTCTTTTTGGGCAAAACCTTTCACCACCAGCCTTGTTTTATACCTCTCCTTCTTTTCGTCACCTTCATGCTTAATCCTGTAAACCCATTTGTTTTGTAGATCCTTTCTACCTTTTGGGAGGTTTACCAACTCGCAAGTTTTATTTTCCAGCAAAGTGTTCATTTCATCTTCCATTGCTTTCTTCCATTCTTTATTGTGTTGAACTTTACAGGCTTCTTGAAAATAATTAGGATCACCTTCATCAGTCAACAAAATATAGTTTGAAGAAGGATACCTTTGTGAAGGCTTATGAGGCCTAGAAGATCTGCAAACCAACTATGGTGGTGCATTATCAGGTTGAATCTCTTGTAAAGGTTCCTGCAAGATTCCTTCTTCTTGTTGTTCATCATTTTCCACTTGTTCTTCTTCATGCTCCTAAATTTGTTGTTCATTTTCTTGTATCGGTGGTATGTTTTGCTACTGCTCTTCAAACTTGTAAATAACCTTATTGACCTCCAACTCACCTACAGTCCTCTTGAACATTTCTGACTCATTAAATATAACATCCCTACTTCTAATAATTTTATGTTTGACTGGATCCCATAGACAATAACCAAAATCTTCATCTGCATATCCCAAAAAAATGCATTTCATAGATTGATCATCTAGCTTAGTTCTATTTTCTTTGGGAATATGTACAAATGCTTCACATCCAAAGATTTTCAAGTGAGAATAATTCAAATTCTTACCAATCCAAACTTCTTCAAGGATACTACCATCCAAGGTTGTACTTGGAGATCTATTTATGAGGTAGCAAGCAGTCCTGACTTCTTTAGCCCAAAAATTCGTCTCTAGACCGCATTTGGACAACATACTTTGCACCTTTTCCATAATGGTGCGATTCATCCTTTCTGCGACACCATTCTATTGAGGAGTACCAGGCACAATCTTCTCGTGCTTTATGCCAAACCTGTTACAATATTCCTTAAATGCATTTGAGCAATATTCTCCACCATTATTTTTCTTAAACACTTAAGTAATTAGTTAGTCTCTTCAACAACAACATGAAAATTTTGAAATATTCCAAACACTTCACTTTTACTTTTCATAGGATATGCCCAAACCTTCCTGGATGCATCATCTATAAATGTTACAAAATATGATGCTCCTCCTAATGATTTGATGTTAACAGGCCCAAACACATCCGAGTGTACCAATTCTAGCACATTTTTCTTTCTGTCATGGCCACCTCTAAGGAATGAAACCCTTCTTTGTCTACCATATATACAATGTTCACAAAGATCAAGATTGTAGGATTTCAAACCTGGCAATAAATTTTTACCAACAAGTATTTTTAAGCCCTTCTCACTCATGTGACCCAAACGCTTCTGCCACAGATTTGCTGAATTTCCTTCTTTTGTGATAGCAGCCAAATCTAATTTTTATATCAGTGTCTTCAATGTGTATAATCTTCCTATCTTTGGTCCTTTGGCCACGACCAATGCTCCTTTGCTAATTTTCCAACCTCCTTTTCCAAAGCTTGTGTAATAGCCTTCATCATCCAGTCGTCCCATAGAGATTAAACTCATGCTCATTTCTGGTACATGCCTAACCTGTTTCAAAAATATATCTTGTCCATCTTTCATCTTGATATGGACATCTCCCACTCCAAAAATACTGCAAAAATGATTATTCCCCAAATGCACTCTACCATAATCAACGGGATTATGTGAAACAAAACTATATTTGCATGGGGTTACATGGTGAGATTCCCCAGAGTCAAGGATCCAATCAAAGCTACTGCTAAATGTATATACACATGCATCCTCTACTGAAATAGTAAACAACACATCACTATCTGTGGCTACAATAGTAGTCTCACCTTCATTTGTGTTGGATGAATTGTGATTTGTATTAGATGGTCTCTAATCCTTTTGTCCTTTCTCCCAAAATCGATTCTTTCTTCATGTGCCCAGGTTTGCCACAATGAAAGTAGATGATCCTACCTCTCCTTGATTTTGATCAGCCTCTCGATCTTGATCACCCTTGCCGGCCTCGATCCATTCTCCTACCACGATCAGCTAGAGCTAGAGCTTCTCCTCCCTGGTTTTCCGCAATTGACTTGCGTCACAGCTCCTCATTCATTAAACTATTGTTGACATCATCAAACTTCAGGGTCCCTGCAGTTGTTGAAGTGCTCATAGCTACAATTAAATTTTCCCAGCTGTCTCGCATAGAACACATTAGAAAAATAGCTCTAATTACATCATCTAAAATGATTTTAACAGAGGCAAGTTGATTAGTAATAATATTAAATGCATTTAAGTGCTCAACAACTGAAGCGCCCTCCTTCATTTCGAGATTATAAAGCTTCTTCATCAAGAACACTTTGTTTGATGTCGTGTTCTTCTCATATAGATCATGGATCTTCTTCCATAATCCTTCAGCCGTCTTTTCTCCGAACACATTGAAATACACATTATTTGCTAGATATTGGCGGATTGTTGCAATCGCGTTTCTATCTAGCTTATTCCATTATTCATTTGTCATCGATGAGGGTTTCTTTGTTGTGCCCTCAACCGGAAAATACTAATCCTTCAAAATCAGTATATCCTCCATCTGTGATTTCCATAGGGAAAAATTAGCCCTGCTCAACTTCTCCATATCTATAACTGTTGTCTCCATTTTCAATATATTGATGCCCAAAAACAGAAAACTCCACTTAAAAATAAAACTTTAATTATTACTCTTTAAACTTTAGTAATAATGACCTTCCTCCTTTTAAAATACCCTTTTCAAAATTCCTTCTCCTTTTTAAAATATACTTTTCAAAATTCCAACATATAATTATGTAAATATAAAAACATATATAACATTTTAACCTTTTCACATTTCACACATACATATGTTGGTTTGTATATGTGCAAGATTGATAAAAAAAAATTACGAACTCCACGTAAAGCACTTACGTACTCCACGTTTTAGGCTTCATGGCACGTTTCACCATATGCCCACGACCTTTTTATTTCTTGCAACAACTATCTTAACGTTCCTTAGCTAGTTCCTTAGTTATTTCCTGAACAGATCCTTTTCCTGGGCTTTATTCTTTACAGCGATTTCCGATTTCCTGGACAGATCCTTCAATAGCTGCAGAGGTAACATCCAACGTTTTAATGAACGCTACCAGAGTAAGGCAATGGCACTAAGCGGCTTGCACAGTGGATATTCAACCCTACCTCTGATACCAGTTGTTAGTTCAGAGCATACATAACATGGAAGTAGATTTATACTCAAAAACTTAGATGGCAATAGCAAAGAATAATTTCAGAGACAGAAAATTGGAGAAACAACAAGATTACACGATCAAAAATAGTGGAATAGATAAAACAATCACTGGAGAATAGAAATCACTTTGCATTACGTAACAGGCCTGGACCTTGGCTTGCTTTCCTTGGCCAGAGAAATTACAAATTTATAGAGACTGAAGAAGGATCTAGAATCCTGCATGTGATTTAGATGGAGATCTAGAAACTAATGGCGGTGTGGAAGGATCTAGAATCCTGCATGAATTTGGCTTCACACTTAACAGAGCAGTGAAGCTATGAGTGCGTTGATAGGAGCCTCAAGGACTAGACAATCACCATTGCTAGCCATGCTTACTCTGAAACCCTGATTCGAAGGGAATTGAGTGAGTGAGTACAAGGAATTTGAGCCATCAGAGTTTTCCTTTGAATTGTTGAGGTGCTTCTACAAAGTGTGAAGTCTTGAGAGGCTACAACTTAGGGCATTGGAAACCAGGAGGACATGCTTGGCTACCAGGGAAACCTGGACTCTCAGGAGAGCCTGCGTATTGTAATTAGGAACGAGCACCTGAAGGTTAGACAGAACCAAAGGATTGCATATGCTGGGTAGTTCGATCCCCAGAGGAATTAGGAGAATTCCATCAGAATTAGGGAGCTTGGCACCAAATGAAGGGCAATAACCATCCACCAATGACTCGAGAGCCAACAAACTCCCACAGCAGGGCAAACTAGGGAGTACATGAACATCGAAAAGAAGAATGGCATGACTCATAGCTAGACACGAACCGAAGGTGGTAGAGGGACTGGGCATGTCGATAGTAGAGTTACAAAACCGATAAATAATGGGATTAAGTGTGTGATGATAGAGAAATTCCAAGGTATAGTTGATGGCCATAATGATATGTAGAGGGGCATATGTAACCACAAAGGATGAGAAAGATCGTTGCAGGTGAGAATTTAACTGCCTATACCTGATGTTGTAGAAGGGCACATGTCTATCTAGGTGGCTCAACAAAATGGGATGCTACATGATTGTCATGTAGAGGATTAAGAGTCATCACCCATGGTGGGGGATATGATTTTATTTGGTATTATTTTGCTTTATGGTCTAGATTTTGAAAATTAGTGAGAAATATGATTTATTGATTTGTGCCTTAATTTAAGGAGTCAAAGTAGAGTTTCTTTTTGTGCATGGTTGAGTTCCTAAAATTTAGGAGTTTCCCTAAAAATTAGGAGTGCATGATGCAGTTAACTGTTGTGTTGAAGACGAAGGTCAAGTTTTGATATTCTAATGTGAGTTAAATTGGGAAGTAAAAGCTTAAGTGGAGTTAGCCTCCTAAATTTTAGGAGGATCTAGTAAACCAATTTTCTTAACTAGAAAAGCTCTAGTTCAAATCCTTAATTAGAAAACTCAATAATTTTAACCACTTGAATTGCCTTTAAAAGAAGGAATGAAGGCACATTTTTAATCATTTTTTTTGTGAGCACGAGTTGGTGATGCGAAGCAATAGGAAGCATGATTTTTTGTGTGGAGCTTGTGAGATGAAGAGTGTGTAAGAGAAGCAACAATAGGAAGCATGATTTTTTGTGTGGAGCTTGTGAGATGAAGAGTTTGTAAGAGAAGCAGCAATAGGAAGCATGATTTTTTGTGTGGAGCTTGTGAGATGAAGAGTGTGTAAGAGAAGCAGCAATAGGAAGCATGATTTTTTGTGTGGAGCTTGTGAGATGAAGAGTGTGTAAGAGAAGCAGCAATAGGAAGCATGATTTTTTGTGTGGAGCTTGTGAGATGAAGACTGTGTAAGAGAAGCTTATGCACACATTAGTAGAGATCAGAAAAGATCAACAATCTTGCAAAGGTTTCAAGCTTAGATCAAGAAAGAAAGACAAGTGTGTCTTTCAGATTGAAACAATTGTATTTTATAAGAGAGCAGCAAAGATCAACAATCTTGCAAAGGTTTCAAGCTTAGATCAAGAAAGAAAGACAAGTGTGTCTTTCAGATTGAAACAATTGTATTTTATAGAGATCAATTGCTCAGTTTTTTCTATCAATAAAATTGTCAAACAAGTAGAGGGTTTTCCCTGTTGGGTTCCCTAGAAAATTTGTGTTGATTTTTTGTTTTTTTTTGTGAAATTATTTATGTTATATTTCACTGCTATTTGGTAGAGAAATTTTTTGTCTGTGTGGAAAGAAAAAATATTTTCATATTGTTCATAACATCATATCAAAATTTCATGGAAATTATACAGAAGCTATAATTACTAAGATAAAACAGAAAACCTATATCAACAAAAAAATGCTTTAGTAAAAATTTAATAAATAGATGTAATAATAACATTTAAATGAAGGGCATAAATATATATAAAACTTCATGTGAAGGGAAGTTTGAAAAAGAAACCTATCATTAAATATTTACATGATGGGTAGGAATGCCCATCAAATTTGTACCTTGGGTGTGAGCCCCTCGTATTGAAACATTTTCTTTAGCAACGACAACTCTGAACCATATCCATGCAACGAGTTTCATGGACAAGATACGACTATGAATAATATGGACAACACATTGTTGGGTGCACAATGACAATCTTGATTCAAGAGAAAATTCCTTCTGAAGGCTAAGAAAGACCCTAAATATGAGGTAAGATCTACTAAACTTGATAGCCATATACAATATATGAAATACCATGCTCTTATATGCAAATTTATTTATTTTTTGGCCCACTAAAAAGGAACTAGTAATATGGATACAACACAAATGGAAAGTTAAAGGACATGTGGATATAGAGTTAGGAGCCAAAGGCTTCTTTACTATCATTTTCAAGAACTTGGAGGACCGAGTCAAAGTCTTTGAAAATGGCCCATATTTTTTTAGCAATCATAGGCTATTCATGAGCTTTTGTGAAGAGGTATATTGCAGTGAAAAAGAACAATTCCTGGCGGCCCCAGTATGGGTCTGTATTTTTTCACTACTCAAAGAATTCTAGGATCCTTAAATCACTGACACAACTAGAAATACCACTACATCTTTAATGAACATCTCATAAGTAACAAGAAGAGGCCGCTATACTTCATATGTCAAAATATGTGTGTACATGAATATATCATAACCCTTGTAGAATACATTGAGATCTTGTATCAAGATGAAGTCTGTAAACAAACCCTAGCTTATAAACATGTGCTTTTCTGCTATAGTCATTGTCATGAATATGGTCAACTCTTCTAGGATTATCCACTCCTTCAGGAGGAGCCTAAGAAATATATATGACCAACAAATCTAGAGGGATTTCGAAGAGATGCAACAAGAAGGACAAATCAACCTCCAAAAAATATGTTTGTTAAACAAAAGGGGTAGTCTCTTTAATTCAAAAATAAATTCTCAATTATTAATGATCAAGAAAAAGAGCCAGTGATTCTAGAAAATATTATGGTCCTAGATTCCAAATAAGAGAGCATACAACAAAAGGTAACATCATAGAAAAGGAAAACCCCAAAAGATAACCATGAAACTTCAACCTAAGATGATGAAATTTTGCTTGAGTCTTAAGTTGTTAAACTGAAAGAGGAAACATATCTTATAGAAAAGGATTAATAGAATTTGTTAAACTATATTGAAGAGTGGAAAGCAAAAGATCCTAGTACAATTCTATAACATCAAAAACTCTAGTATCAATAAATCTAGCTTAGGATAAAAGATCATATTCAAGAATCAATGAAATAAATGGGGTCAACCAACAAGCGATTAGTGGTCCAAATTTTCTATATAAAATAAAAACTATCATAGAATAAAGAAGTTAAAGTACAGGTGGTGAAGGACCAATAAAGCTTCAATCAAAATGGTGGGAGATCATTTACTTAACATAGGACATGTCACAATTCTATCATAGTTGTTTTCCTCCTCTAAACACTCTTCTCAATGAAAATAATTTCATCGAATATTAGTGGTCTCATTAGTAAAGGAAAGCAGATACTTCTTAAGGAGAGAATCAAGAATGACTGTCTAGAAATTGTTATAATATAGAAGACAAAGATAACTAGTGATAAATTAGATAAATAACCCCCTATGTTGGAAAGGATGTGATCAATAACATGATGTTGTTGGAACCACTTATGGCCCAGAAAACTTATGGAATCCCCTAGAACTATCATTTACATACTAGATTACCATGCCTCACATCATGTTAGGGAGATTTCAATATATAGGAGCCAAGGATATTGGATGTCTTACTATAGTCTATGGCCCCTACATCTTGGTTGAAAAAATTAGTTTTCTTAAGAATATAATGGCCATTAGAGCCATTCACCAGGAGGAGCTCTGCTTATGGGGTGGGGACTTCAATCTAATAAAATCCCTTGAGGAGAAAAAAGGTGCTTATGGGGTGGGGACTTCAATCTAATAAAATCCCTTGAGGAGAAAAAAGGTGGTATCTGAAAATTGGATATAGAATCTCAATAGTTTAAGGACCTATTCCATTAACTCCAAGTTATGGATTTGAATACCATAAATGGTACATTCACTTTCAATAACAGACATGAAGGTATGGATCAAATTTCGTATGGAATAGATACATGCATTATCTCTGAATCACTCTTTCAAAAATATATTTTAGTGGAAGCATCAATTTTACCAAGTACCGGCTCAGATCACTAACTCATATGCTTCGAACTAGACCTTAAAGTCGCCCCTCATAACATCCCATTCTAATTCAAAAACTTATAGTTGCAAGAGCCATCCTTCTCAACTAAGGTTGAAGAATGATGGTTGGAAATTGATAGAAATGGGAGGAATATGATGCACAATTTCCAGTTGAAATTAAAATGAATTTAAAGTCAATATAAAAGAATGGAACAACTCTAATTTTAGTAATATATTCATAGAGGAGCAAGCTCTAGAATCCCAAATGAAAAACTTTCAATAGAAAATAATCACAGAGGGATGTACAAAATATTTGGATAGGGAAGAAGTACAACTGCTTAGAAAAATAGAGAAATGTCGTAAGCAAGAAGAAAGACTTTGGAAGCAAAATTCCATAATAATATGGCTACGATAAGGGGAAAAGAACAATGAATATTCCATAAGGTAATGATCAAGCATAGACACAACAAAAGAATCTTCTCTTTAACAACTACAAATGGGGGCTAACTTGTCACCCACGCAAATTTGGAGTGGGAATTGGTAGCATATTATCACTCTCTTCTTTTGAATCCATATCCCAATCATCGAGTTGCAATTCAAAAGATAACTTCAAATATACTGACCCTTATAAAACTATCCCAAATTTATGCCCTGACAAGGGAATTCTCATTTACAGAAGTGAGGAAGCCATAATATCTATGCCTATGAATAAAGCTCTTTAGCTAGATGGATTTACAACATACTTCTTTCAAGAATGTTGGCCTTTTTAGGCCCATAAATTCATTCACTTGTTGAAGAATTTTGATGCTCCCATTGAATATGGCTAGGACTTAATTCTACCTTCCTCACTTTGATCCAAAAATTTGATAAATTCAATTCATCTAGTGGCATCCATCTTATCACCCCTAGCAATGTCATCTACAAAACCATAAATGCAGTCATGTCTAACCCTCTTAAACCCCTTTTGAGCTCCATTATATCTCTAAAACAAACAATATTTGTGGAAGGATGATAGATCCTAGACAATATCATAGTAGCCCATGAAACAATACACTCTTTGAAAAAATCCAAGAAGGCATGGATGATGATTAAGCTTGATCTATCAAAGGCATATGATAGATTGATTTAGTGTTACCTACTTCAAGTACTTTGAGCTTTTGGATTCTATGAAAAATGGATTGCATGGATTAGATCCTTAATCTCCACCCCCTTTTTTGATACTTCTAAATGGATTGCCTAGATCCATTATCAATCCCTCAAGGGGGATTCTATAGGGAGATCCTCTATCCCCATTTCTACTCATCCTAATAGTAGAGGGCCTTACACAATCTCTTAAAGAAACTATGAACCAAGGAAATCTCAAAGGGTTGCACTGATATAGGGAAGATCTTCCAATAAAACATCAATAATTTTTCAATGACATCATGTTTTTGGTGTACCATAGGCTAAAGAAGCCAATATTTTGAAATAAATCCTCAATAATTTAATGGAAGCATAAAGTACATCCATTAATCTTGAAAAAACACAAATATTTTTCTTTGATACTAACATGAATGTTCCATCACTTGGTTTTCCTAATGGGATTCCAAATTATTTGTCTAATAGATAAATATCTTGGTTCCCCATTAGTGAAGAGCTCATAACAAACCACCCATTAGCAGAGCACCGTGCAACATATCTCACAAAAGCTAGATAGCTAGGTTTTCCAACTGTTAAGCCTAGTTGGATGGTTAGTGCTATTGAAATCATTTTTGCAAGCTCTTCCTTTGTACCTTCTCTCCATAACAGAAACTCCTAAAGCTATCCTTAGATTGATCAAAAACATCTATATAAATTGTTGTCACTCGCTGCAAAATGTGTTTTCAGTTGCCCAAAGTGTAAAAGAGCAGAAATGTTTGCAGCCATATTCCAAGCCATAGACGCTCTTAAAGCTTAATCGGACCATCTCCATTGGATAGGGCTCAGAATAAGCTTTCCAACGATATGAGGAAGGCCAAAAATGGACTTCTAGATCAGAAGTTAGATCAGATTGAAGATACCCTTTGAAAGCCAGAAAATAAAGAGAAAATGACTAAGGGTAAGGCTCATCGCAAATCGCAGTGGGAGTCTTCTAAAGTAGCAATAGTGGAGAAAAGTAAAATCAGTGACCATCGATCACCAATATCACAAATCAGTGATTGATGGGTCTAAGCAACGATGAGGAAATCAGAGATTTGGGGAAAACTAGCGATCGGCGGGTTCGGGCATATCGACGATCGGCGAGTCCAACGGACCATTCTTGAGAAGTTGCGGGAGGAATGTGCCGATGGTGTTAAAATGGCAGGAGGGCCAAAAACAAGTTAATAAAGGAAATTTGCTGCAAAACTAGAGAAGGACGGGCCTTTTATCTATCCTCCAACAAGGCACGTGGCAAAATACCATTGGTCACAATGAATCCACATGGCAGCTGACATCAGCATGATGTGGTGGTATGGAGGACACGTGGCATGCAGATCTGGAATTTTTAAGGGTCCAAAGAGGGCATATCCGGGTGACACATGTCACCACTCACAAGGTGACACGTGGAGAAGTATGACGTTATCTCGCAATTCGACAATCAGAGGTCCCAGCTCATCGCATATTGCAATCGCAAGAGTTAGGAGGGTGTAACTAGAGGCATGGATTAGAAAAGTATCGATTTCTGATCTCCGATAAGGGCGTTGGCCCACGGTCACATAAAGGGTCGAAGAACCCAAGGGCTATCAGCGATCGACAAATTGGAAAAACCTGATATCACATCATCCATAGTTAATTCCCTGATTGGAAGTCACCGATAAGAAGCCTTCGATATTGGGTTAAGCACCCAGTCATATGAAAAGACATGCAGACAGGGGCTAAACCAAAAGGGCACAAGGAGCATCGACAACTCGTTCAACAACACCTTTAAAAGTAAAAGTCTCGCTGCCGTAAAGCCCTGATAGTATGGTACAGGGCTTTGAAGGTGGGTGGGTCGATCGCTAAAGTATTGAATGAAGTATGGTTCAACGGTAAATCAATATGGGGGGCTTGAGAAGACTTAATGGCTCGGCATAGAGCTCCACTCAGATACGAAACGAAGCACTGCCCGAAAAAACTCTTCTTATGCTCAGTGACAAGCAAACACAGTGATCACTATTAGCTCCAAAGAGTGGAGAAGTTGGGCAGTTAAGGCGAAAGCAACAAGAACTGGTCAAACAACAGGAAATGAATCATGGCAGAGACATGGCCTGATCAAGGGCCTTCACGAGAGCAACATAAGGACATTTTCCTCCATCATCATTCAATTTACCTTGTTTCTATTTTTTGTAATTTCTGTTTATTCTATAGTTTTTATGTATTTCCAAGAAAGGAATCAAAACCTTAGAAATCATTTTGGGCAACAGAGTTAAGGTAGACCGAGGCAACCAGTCCATCAGACAACTGAACCTTGGATGAGATATTTTGTAACTATTAATTCAAAGCTCCCCCTCTTCTTATAAATAGGGGGAAGAAACACTTAATAGAGGTTCCAGAATTCTGCACCCACAGTGGTCCCAATTCTTTGGTTCCATTTTGGTTCTAAATGCTTGTTCATGAGGGACTTGAGCGACACACACCGTGAATGTAATGGATTGGTTATTGGGACCCTTCAAGTATTAATGAAGCTATTCTAGTGATTCCAAGCAGATCAATGCACATTATGTTTCTCCCCTGTAAATATCATGTCATATATGTTTTTTCTCTGAAATAGGGTGATGAAGCCGCAGGTTTCAACCTTGTTCATGATTGTATATTTGTTACCAAGTAGCAATAGTACCTGTGTTAGATACAAATTTAATTTAGTACTTGTAATGTGCACATATTTGCTTAGCCTTTTGGATACAAATGTGCCCATGAGTATATGGCTTGAAACCCTGACTAGCGCTCCACTCCTGCCGCTTTTTCATCTCTTCTCTCTTCCATATTTATGCTGGAACATTGTTTCTTAGGATTTTGTTGACAGCCCTATGCATCAAATTCCCTCCTTTCTTTCCTCCTCTTCATGTTACTACAATGTTGATATTAAGATTGCCCATTGTTTTGTGTCGGCCACCAGAACAAGGCATTTCTCTTTGAGGTTGACCTAATTTACCCCCTGAGCATTCAGATCCATGTGTTGGCTTGAGTTTACCTTCATGAAGGCTTATTGAACCAAGCCCCCTTTATTCTTTTTTTAATTACGTGACAATTGGAGTGCTGTAGAAACCCCCTCATAAATAATCTTCCATGCACTCCTTTATCTAAGATGTCCTAAGCACTGGTTTACAATCAACCCAGAGACTGTCTCTAGGAAGTTTTCTATGTCTCCCGAAGCACTTGTGCAACAGATGTCATTGACAAGGACATAAAGGTTAATTAAATGACCGTCTTGACTGGCATTGACAGGGACATAAAGGCTAATTAAATGACCGCCGTCTTTGATAAATTAAATGGCCGAATTGAGTGGACAGAAGAGGGTCGGTAAGCGCCTTTGACTCTGCTCTCCTTCAAAATTTGTGAGTTGTGTGTTCATATGCACCTCTCATATGAAGTCCTCCTTGTGTGAGCTTGAAATTGTAAGGCAATAACGCTGAAAATGGGTAGGTTTCAAAATGTATGGCCTAATTGACAGGGACATAACAATAAATTAAATGACAAGGAATAAATTTTTGCCTCCATGCCCCAGTGGAGTGGAATCAGGCCAATCTGCTTTATTATCTGTAAATGCCTGACTGCCTCTGCCACACTCTAAGTCAAGTCAATACACTCACTTTTCCATTATCGTCGTTCAATTGCCTCTGGAGCTTCATTTTCTAACATATATGTCAATTCATTCATGAAAGCTATGTCAATGACAATTTTTTTGGGAAGTGTGTATAGAGCCCGAGGAAGGAATTGTCTAGAAAATTAAAAAAAAATTAATAAATTTTGTAGTAATAGTGTTTGAATTATGCTTTTGATGGTGGAAATAGATTTAGCACCATCAAAAACATGTAACCCAAATTTACAAAAATCTATATAAAATTTTATTGAAATCTACCCAAAATTATCAAAATCTACTTCTCACCTAGGTGGAAAAACCTATCAAAATCTACTTAAAAAAATTCCATAATTTTCCAAAAAAACACAATCCGATTAATTTAAAATCATTTTAAAATGTGCACATCGTCACTGACGTCCAAAAAACACAATCCGATTAATTTAAAATCATTTTAAAATGTGCACATCGTCACTGACGTCCACTTAATTTTTAGAACCTTCAATTTGTTGGACAAGATAAAAATTTAATTCAAGTTCTATCACCGCGTCGTACTACTAAAGAATTTTATCTCTTAAGATTCTGACAGACACATGCGGGAGGAGTGTGGCCAGTGGCCGACATTTTCATCCGCATTTTGATTGATAACTAAAATCCATTTGCGGTGAAGTGCTTTGCATTTGGATCTGAGGGCTGGTTGTAAGCTCTGCCGCACCAACGTGGAAGTATTGGCTACATGTTTATTGGTGATAATTAAAATAGAGAGTTGTTACTCTTCTTACGTGTATCATAAAATTTTATTGCGATGGAGATCATACACGTATTATGTATTTGTTTGAGTCACATCTTAGTGATTTGCATTTTGTATTAATCAAATATTTTGGTCGCAGTGAATATTCTTATTCTTTACAATGCAGAAAATATTTCAATTAGAGTCTAGTGGGTCCTCTTGCTACTGGTTTATTCCATTTATACCTATATTGCTTACTTTTGTTTATTGTATCTTTCTTTATGCCCGGTCAAAATTGAAGAAATAGTTAGAGACATCATGAACCAAAATTGAGTCAATATAGTTTTGATTCCCCAACCTATGTATGTTTGAAGCTAGGATTTATCATTGCATTCACATTCTATTGTCTATGTTTAGGATGCATAAAAACAATCACCATCCGGACATAAAAGCAGCTAGGATTTATCATTGCATTCACATTCTATTGTCTATGTTTAGGATGCATAAAAACAATCACCATCCGGACATAAAAGCAAAGGCATGAGGAAAGATTGCTTCATTTTTGTTTAAGGAAAAACAGTTATGTTTTTTTTTTAAATAAATGGTCTTTTTGTATGATGAAGCGAAAATAATTGTGGTGGGTGGTTTTAAATAGTTATATTTTTAAGTTTTTGTTTGGGATTAGGTGAAAATAATTGTGATTGGAGGTTTTAAATACTTATATTTTTAAATTTTTGTTTGGGATTGTATCGATATTCTTAAACCAACATTATATTTTGATTTTTTTACAAGAGATTATTTCTAATAATAAAAAGTATGTCACAATATGTATGGAACTATTGAATGTTTTCCATATGATTTTTATATTGAATTTAATTAACTTAGATTTATATGATAAAATTTTTCAAGGTGCAAACTTTTTTTTTTCTTCAAGTTTTATATCCGAGAGATCCCTCTCAACACTTGATAGATAGCAAATTAACATGGATCTAAGTTAATTTAGTTAATTATAATTTTTACTTTTATTTTTATGTAATTTGGTTAAGTCAAAATGTTTAGATAACATAATATAACACAATAGGCCATTACAACATCTCTTCCATATTGGGATGGAAAGTCGTAGCTCAATAATAGTGAATTATTCACATCTATGTTTATTAGTTCAAGTGTGTGTGTGTGTGTGTGTGTGTATATATATATATATATAAAAGTCGGAGCTCAATAATAGTGAATTATTGACATCTATGTTTATTAGTTCAAGTGTGTGCATATATATATATATATATAGTTTTCTATGAAGACAAAGTTTAATAGTGAATTATTCACATCTATGTTTATTAGTTCAAGGTGTATATATATATATATATAATTTTCTGTGAAGACAAAGTTTATGCACATCAATTTTTTTTATGAAGATAGCATTTTCATTTGAAATTTGCATAATTTAACCGAATAAAAGTATACATAAATTTTATATTACCATAAAACATAACTCTATATATATAAGAAGGAAATCCATGTAAATATGTATGTGTGCATGATAGAGAGGGATATATATTAGATATATATTTATAATTCTATATCTGATATATAAGCAATTCCAATTCCAAACTGAACTAGAGAAAATAAAAGGAGTTAAGCATAAGATGAAACTCCAAGATAAACACATATTGCATGGTGGCTATATACTTTAAGATAAACACAAGATATGCATTCACTAAGGAGACTATGGGTCTTTGAGCATGGTAAAAAATGTTTGTCTTTGACCTAACTAACACTATTCAAACCCACACCATGCAAAAGGTTCAAACTCATGTGCTCAACTATGGGCCATCTCTATGCTATATAAAAAAACATATGTGGATAGCATAATTAGATTGAAGGGTCTTTTAGTTGTTCAATAACTAGCATTTGCACCAGACGTTGCAAAGAAAAAGTAAAGTAAAATCGATGCAATATCTGCACAACATTATAATGTTTCAAAATGATATATTTACAATGTCTAAGATCATTCAATCAACATTTATTACCACGACAAAGAACAATATAAAGGTACTTTCCTTGGACATAACATTTGAAGTGCTTCCATGGTGCTGGATAATTTCTACAATAAACATATGATAGTTATTGTATAAAAATCAATATTGGAAACTAGTTGCAATTCTTCTAATCAAAATCAACATCACAATTACAATACTGGAACAAATTGAAATCATCAAGCTAAGTCTAAGCAATTGTAACTCCAAAAATATCTAGAGACTAATACTAAAAATTACTTGTTTGATATCATGTATCATTCTAGATGTATTATAAATAAAATGCAGCCTTTGTAATATTACCTTGAAATTGTCAAGCTAAGTCTAAGCAATTGTAACTCCAAAAATATCTAGAGACTAATACTAAAAATTACTTGTTTGACATCATGTATCATTCTAGATGTATTATAAATAAAATGCAGTCTTTTGTAGTATTACCTTTTTACACAATGTATAACTTATGTGGTAATGGTAGAACTATATGTCATCTTGCCATGACCTTTGGGCAATTAGCTCTTACTATATAATTACTATATGTCATTTTGCCATGACCTTTGGGCAATTGGCTCTTACTAAATGAAATGAAATAATGAGGTGAAATAAACTCAAATTTTGGGACCTTTAGTTCGTAAATAAAATGATCTATTGCAAAAAAAACATGGAGTTCGAATGCAATATAATAGCACTATCAATATCTATAAGATATAATTCTATCTTTAAATGGCTACATTTAGAAGTTATTATTTCAATTGGAAACTTTGCATTAAAAATTAACAATAGAAGTGCAACGACAATGGCAACAATGAACATTTGTTTGCTAAATAAAAGCTTACAACAATGTATAATAGCACACCTGAAGGTACCTACCACGAGGTTCACGTGCTTCATTTGTTTGCAAAGAACCATAGCCATGGCTATAAGGGCACCTTGACGAACAAAATCTACCACATTTGATGTTAATGGTTCCAACAGCAAAATGGCCTCACTTAATGTTGTGGCTGTACAATAGACCCACTGCCAAGGTTGCTCCATATCTGACATGTGGATTATATGACTAAGACAGTAAAGAAACTATTTGTGGGGTCTGTTAAATTTGCAGAGTTTGATTTAGCACTAGCATAAAGGACCCAATGCCAAACATGTTGTTCGTGATTGTGATAACCAGTAATCTTTTTACAGTTCTTGATAACCATTAAAGCAATTGGATGGCCAACAAACTTTTCTGTTTTTTGATTTTACCTCCACATTCGATAACCATTAAAGCAGTTGGATGGCCAACAAACTTTTTTGTTTTTTGATTTTATCTCCACATTTGAATACGTCTCATCTCCCATCCCATTCCCTCACATTCCATAACTAGGACACACCAAAAGAGAACATAAAACAAATCACAGGAAAAGAAAAGAAGGCAAATCTAGCATTTGTTTTGCTTTGTATAAACTTATAATCAAATTACAGAGTCAGTAGTAGAAAAAAAAACATGTATACCCATGATAATCAACAAAAATAATAACAATACGCTGCAATTTTTACAGTCTTTTGCTTAGGTGAAGTGACCAAACACTATGTAATTGGCAAATGTCCTTTGGATTAAGAAGCGATACATCTAGCATTTAGCACTTGAGATAAAGGATGCTTTTAGTGCAAGAGAAAATCAAGTTTCTTTGTGTTATATTGCTAGAGTTGCTTCCTAAATCTCCAACCCCAATCTTACCATAGAGGACCTTAAATATTCAACTCAATTTATGTTGTTCTTTAGGAGGAATCCATCCTATTATATGTTTGATAGTTGGCTTGTTGGAGGACAAGGTCTTTTGATGAGATAGTAATCTCATAAACTATTTTTAAAGAGACAAGGACCCTGTATAGGGCAGAGCATATCTCGGCCAAACATTTTTAGCACATGACAATCATAAGAGGCGATAACCATGTACAAGGGAGAGCGTATCGCGACCTAACATTTTTAATTGCTTGTAAACATAAAATCTTTTAAAGGTAACTTTGGAATTAACGATCAGGAGTATTAATGCTCCAGTTAGTAGATAGAGGTAGGTGGCCATAGCTACTAGATTTTCACACATATCTCCTAGTGTTTTGATATCTGTGAGGATAGATGAGTTACTATCTATCTTATTTAGTCCTGAACAAATAAATACTTAGATTTTCATGGCCCAGCTAGTGACATTTTTGATATCTATGATGTCCCCAAGATATATAACCACCATGTTCAATATAAAATGAGGGTTCATTGTGTGCTCTGTCTACACTTGAGATTAGACTAAAAAAATACTACTGCCTTCCGAAGAAGACTGCTTTGCATCTGCTTCATATCCTGCCGGAGAATTTTGTACAAGATAGTTTGACCGATTCCTTTTTCGCCTGAAATAAAATGTTTGAGGCAATAAGTTGGCCTCACCGGAAGTTTTCAAGAACGAGAACCTCAAATATGAAGCATTCGGTGAAAAGTAAGGGGAAAAATTTGCATGTTTCAAAGCTTTACATAGTTAAAAATCAAACAAAAAGCAGAGATACTAAGCAGTTTACCATGTAACAAAACACTCGGATGTGCCAATAACAATGGTGAAAGCCTTGCGAGCCGTTGCCTGTTCAACTGGCAGATTGCCTGCTTTCACTGCTGCTTCTGTGTGCAGACCAAGAAAATCCCCACAGTTCAGATCCAATCCTGCGATGTCCAGGCCAATTCAAGTATAAATTTCAGTAAACAAAAACCAGAATCAAATGGCATTTTCTATTAGATAAGATTCAATGTGGATTCATGAGGCAAAATTTAAAGACATTAACAAAGTTGGAAAATTCTACAACAACTAAAATTAAGAAATCCATAAGAGTATAGACCAATGCAAGCTTCAAAATGTTAGAATCAACTAGAAAATCCCAGAAAAAAGAAAATCGATGAAGAAAATTTATAATTGAATCGTTTTACCATAACCACAAATCTAAATTAAATTTCAGTCAAAAAAAGGATGCTCTTTCTGAGGCTATTTTCAGGATTTTCTTTAGAGAGCATTTTATAGCTTGGGAGTTTCTATATATACTTCCCAAACCTCAGGAAACAATGGCAACATGGGTACTTGATAAGCATGGAGATGCATTTATGCCCCAAAATGAAATTTAAAAAGCCCTCCTTAGGATGAACACCATTTGAAAAGAATATAAGCTGTCGAAATGGAAAATTTAAAGTGGGTATTTCAAAATATCCCTGGATTATATGCTCCAAATCTCACATTTGCAATGGTTGCTCCCCCAGCTTGACCAGGATAGCCCACCTAAAGAATACCTGAGATCTTGTTATTATCCTTTGCAAAGGATATATCAAAAGGACCCCAGACATGATCACAAGAATTACAGGTCCCTTGGATGCAGCAGAAACTTGGGATATGAGCTGCTGTTGCTGGCCAGGTAACAGCAAAGTCGTTCTGTCTAAACTTTCTTTCTCTAATGTTTCGTCTCCACCTACTATCAACACTCTTGCATCTGCATTTCCTGCTGTCTGGACTGCCCCACCTAACAAATTGTTTCCACTGCATAAAACATTTGCACACCCAGCGGCGTAGAATAAAAACTTAAAGAATTGTAAAACTGAAATAAACTAACATTGGTATCAGAGCGTACACACTTATCTCTGCCTTGGTGTGTTCTGCTTACCAAAACGAGTTGTTATGAGAACGAAAATTACAGATCTTCCACTTTTATAAACAACCACTATTCTATTCGTGCCATGTTTCACATATTCAGTCTACCCACTCTTCTGGAATACATCCATTGCACGATAGCTTTCCCCAGGTGGGTCATCTCAGAAATTATATATATATTTTTTATTACTACGAATCTATAAAAGCTACATTCACGCATTTGGCTTTAGAATATGATTCGTTTAATTTCCAGATTTTATTACTCTTGAGAAATGGTCTTAATCGACCCAGGTCTCACATGATCTCTCATTTCCATATTTGAGTACTTTTTTGAAATGGCTTTGGAATATATTTTATTTCTGAGAAGACACATATAAATCGATATTGGTCTCTGCATATTATCACAAATTTATGATACATTTGGGGTTTAACAGTGGGGTCGTGGTTTTTTTGTCTTTGGTATATGGTATGTGATTATAGCATCCGGCATGATTTGTATGGAACTATAATCTGGAATGAATCTCTGATACCAATGTTAGTTTATGACAGCGATTCTATATGCGGAATAAAAACTTAAAGAATCGTAAAATTGGAATAAACTTTTATGCCCAGTGAAAATGCAAGCAAAAATACGATTCTTTACATTCGGAATTAATTTCTTTAAAGAATCAAAATGAAGGTTTAATGCCCGAAGAACGACCTTGAAAGGGAACAAATGAAGAACATTCCATATGCTTCTGCTGTCGGAAGCCTAATGTATGCTCAAGTCTGTACAAGACCTGATATTGCATTTGTTGTGGGAATGTTGGGACGATATCAGAGTGATCCAGGTTTAGACCACTGGAGAGCTGCAAAGAAAGTAATGAGGTACCTTCAAGGAACCAAAGACTACATGCTTATGTATAGACGGACGGACAACTTGGAAGTAATTGGTTACTCAGATTCTGACTTTGCTGGATGTATTGATTCACGTAAATCAACATCAGGTTACATTTTTATGATGGCCGGTGGAGCTGTATCATGGAGGAGTGCCAAGCAGACCTTGATTGCCACTTCCACTATGGAAGCCGAGTTCATCTCCTGTTTTGAGACTACTTTACATGGTGTATGGCTTAAGAGTTTCATTTCTGGGCTTAGAATTATGGATTCTATTTCTAAGCCATTGAGAATATATTGTGATAATTCAGCTGCTGTTTTTATGGCTAAAAACAACAAAAGTGGGAGTCGAAATAAACACATCAACATTAAGTATTTAGCTATAAGGGAACATGTTAAAGGAAAGAAAGTGGTCATTGAGCACGTCAACGCTGAGTTGATGATCGCTGATCCTTTGACTAAGGGCATGCCACCATTTAAATTCAAGAATCAGGTAATGAATATGGGACTTGGTTCCATTATGTAGTTTCTCATTGTATGGAAAATGTTATTTTAATGAAATTCTTAATTATTGTGATGTTTTTTCTCATATTTATGTGCACCTTAAGTTGATTTGAAAAAATTCATTTAAGAAGGACCAAGAATAAACATAAGATTTATTCATTAAGAAATTGTTGCCACATAAATTATAATAAGAATAAATACATAATAATACATGGAAGATAATACTCGTCATTAGAGGACTTATCGCCATGATTCATGTATCTATTACTTAAACAGATTATCAATGGGTTTTAAGTTGAGACATTAAGTTTGGAAGTATGGACCAAGTGGGAGAATGTTAAGCTCCATTAATTTTTTTACCAACTGCTGCCTACAATTACGGAAGTAAACTGCAGTCTTTCCTTAATTTCTGGAAACCAACTGCAGTAATTTCCTTAAATTAAGGAAATCAACTGGAGTTAATTAATTTTCTTGTTGGGAGCTTCTGAAGTGGTCCATTACTCCATCCGGAGTTCTCTACCTTGATCTGTGGAACACCTAACACATAGCCATCAAAAGCTTGATGGAAGCTTGGCTATAAATTTATCTGTTTGGTCCCCAAGCTAGCATCTCAATCCCCTTCAGTTTTTACACCATCAAGCTGAGAGAGCAGAGCTTGGAAGTGCCTTTAGACTTTCTGTATTCTTTTCTTTCTGCTTGGATGAAGATTGTGTTACGATATTTTTAGGCGTGGATAAAACAAGGCAGGAGTTGCTGCTCCTCATTTGAATGACTTTGGATTGAAGCTGGAGCGTTGTTTTCAATCAAGAAAGCAAGTGGACTGTGGAAGTGTAATATGAAAGTTTTGGTTTGCAACAAGAGCGTTATCAATGGCTGGAGGTAATTTATTTTCCCTGGGCATTAAACCTTCATTTTGATTCTTTAAAGAAATTAATTCCGAATGTAAAGAATCGTATTTCTGCTTACATTTTTACTGGGCATAAAAGTTTATTCCAGTTTTACGATTCTTTAAGTTTTTATTCCGCATATAGAATCGCTGTCATAAACTAACATTCTCCTTCATTTGGGGTGGATGGACATAGATTATGCTATTATGAAAGATGAACCACCGACACTCACTAATACCAGCACTGTAGCGGACATCACGCTTTATGAACGATGGGAGCGATCCAATCGTCTAAGCATGATGTTCATTAAGACTAAAATTTCAACTAGTATTCGTGGTTCCGTTGATTAGCATGAAAAGGGTCAAGACTTGATGAAGGCCATTGATGATCAATTCATCACTTTAGACAAGGCACTAGCAAGCACCCTAATCATGAAGTTCTCATCCCTAAGGCTCACCAGTGTGAAAGGTGTGCGCGAGCACATCATGCAGATGAGGGACACTGTGGCTCAATTGAAGAAACTCGAGGTTGAAATATCAGAGTCTTTCCTAGTGCACTACATCCTGAACACCCTTCCACACCGACCTTTCAAAATCTCATACAACACACATAAGGATAAATGGTCAATTAATGAACTCATGACCATGTGTGTTCAAGAGGAAGAGAGACTGGTGATGGAACTGGGAGAGAGTGCAATGCTGGTAACGCGTAGAAAGGGCAAATCTCAAGCCAATCGGAAAGGGAAAGGTCAAGTACCTCCCCAAGCCGATATTAAAAAGGATTCCAAGTGTTTCTTCTGTAAAAAGAAGGGACACATGAAGAAGGAATGCGCCAAATTTCAGAAATGGCTTGTGGACAAAGGTAATTTAATCTCATTTGTTTGTTATGAATCTAATATGGTTAACGTCAATATTAACACATGGTGGATTGATTTTGGATCAACAATTCACATTTCGAATTCCTTGCAGGGTTTGCAAAACCTAAGGAAGCCAGTGGGAAGTGAGCAAAGCATCTTATCAAGAAACAAGATGGGCTCGCATGTGGAAGCTATAGGAACATGTTATTTAACTTTAAGTAGTGGCTTTGTTTTAGAATTAGAAAATACCTTTTATGTTCCAAGTTTTTCTAGAAACTTGATTTCAGTTTCAAGGCTTGTACCTTTTGGATATTCCTTAAACTTTTCAGAAAAATCTTTCAGTCTATTTTATAAATCTGATTATGTTGGGAATGGTATTTTGTCTAATGGTCTTTACTGCATTAATTTACAAAACAATGTCACTTATGATTCAATGCATGTTCACACTGGCACTAAAAGATGTGTTATTAATGAAGATTCCTCTAAATTATGGCACCGGAGACTAGGTCATATCTCCATAGAAAGAATTAAAAGATTGGTAAATGAAGGGGTACTTAATACTCTGGATTTTACTGATTTTGAGACTTGTGTGGACTGCATAAAGGGAAAGCAGACCAACAAGTCAAAGAAAGGTGCCAATAGGAGTTCGGACATATTAGAGATCATACATACTGATATATGTAGTCCAGAAATGGACTCACATGGTCAGAGATACTTCATCTCCTTTATAGATGATTACTCACGATATATGTATCTCTACATGCTTCATAAAAAGAGCGAAGCATTAGATACCTTTAAGATCTTTAAGGCTGAAGTAGAGAAACAATGCGGCAAGAAAATTAAGATCATGAGATTAGATAGAGGTGGAGAATATTATGGTAGATACACAGAAGATGGACAAGCACCTGGGCCATTCTCTAAATTTCTTCAAGAGCATGGGATTGTTGCCCAATACACCATGCCTGGTTCACCCGACCAGAATGGTGTAGCAGAAAGAAGAAATCGAACATTATTGGACATGGTTCGGAGTATGCTTAGCAGCTTTAGTCTTCCTATATCCTTGTGGACTGAAGCACTTAAGACGACAGTGTATATATTAAACCGAGTTCCAACCAAGGCAGTTCCTAAAACACCATTTGAATTATGGAAAGGTTGGAAACCGAGTTTGCGACATATGCACGTTTGGGGATGCCCGTCTGAAGTGAGAATTTATAATCCACAAGAGAAGAAGCTGGACCCAAGGACCATTAGTGGGTATTTCATTGGATACGCTGAAAGGTCTAAAGGTTACAGATTTTATTGTCCATCTCACAGCACTAGGATTGTGGAATCAAGAAATACAAAGTTTTTTGAAAATGACTTGATCAGTGGGAGCGATCAAACCAGGAACATAGTTTCTGAGAAGGATCATTCAGAGTTTCAACCTTCCACCTCAAGTGATAGATTGGTTATTGTTCATAGCACCACTCAAGTACAAACTGTTGTTGAACAACCAATTGTTGAAGTTCCACAAGCTGCTGACGACATTTCAGTAGATCAGGTAGTTCAAGAGTTGCCAAGAACTTTTGAACAACAAGTTGAACCACATACTTCTCAGGAAGATGATGGTACAACATTAAGAATATCTACTAGACCAAAGAGATCAACAATTCCTAATGATTATGTTGTGTATCTACAAGAATCTGACTACAACATTGGAGCCGAAAATGATCCCGAGTCATTTTCACAAGCCATGAGTTGCAAAGAATCAGAACTATGGTACAATACCATGAAGGAAGAGATGAATTCCATAAAGAGTAATGGAGTCTGGGATCTTGTTGAGTTGCCTAATGGTGCAAAAGCCATTGGATGTAAATGGGTCTTTAAGACAAAGAAAGACTCATTGGGAAACATTGAGAGATACAAGGCAAGACTTGTTGCTAAGGGATTCACTCAGAAAGAAGGAATTGACTACATGAAGACTTTTTCTCCTGTATCTAAGAAAGATTCCTTGCGCGTTATTATGGCATTAGTAGCCCATTTTGACTTGGAGTTGCAACAAATGGATATGAAAACGACTTTTCTTAATGGAGATCTAGAGGAGGAGGTTTACATGAAACAACTTGAAGGATTCCCCTCTAGTGATGGTGAGCAATTGGTTTGCAAGCTCAAGAAGTCATTATACGGTTTAAAACAAGCATCCTGCCAATGGTATTTGAAATTCCATAATGTAATTTCTTCTTTCGGTTTTGTAGAAAACATTATGGATCAATGTATATACCTGAAAGTTAGTGGGAGTAAAATTTGTTTTCTTGTTTTATATGTGGATGACATTTTGCTAGCAACCAATGATAAGGGTTTGCTACATGAGGTGAAACAATTCCTCTCTAAAAATTTTGATATGAAGGATATGGGTGAGGCATCTTATGTCATTGCCATTAAGATCCATAGAGACAGATTTCGAGGCATCTTGGGTCTGTCACAGGAAACCTATATTAATAAAATTTTAGAGAGATTTCAGATGAAGGATTGTTCACCAAGTGTAGCTCTCATTGTGAAGGGTGATAGGTTCAATTTGAACCAATGCCCGAAGAACGACCTTGAAAGGGAACAAATGAAGAACATTCCATATGCTTCTGCTGTCGGAAGCCTAATGTATGCTCAAGTCTGCACAAGACCTGACATTGCATTTGTTGTGGGAATGTTGGGACGATATCAGAGTGATCCAGGTTTAGACCACTGGAGAGCTGCAAAGAAAGTAATGAGGTACCTTCAAGGAACCAAAGACTACATGCTTATGTATAGACGGACGGACAACTTGGAAGTAATTGGCTACTCAGATTCTGACTTTGCTGGATGTGTTGATTCACGTAAATCAACATCAGGTTACATTTTTATGATGGCCGGTGGAGCTGTATCATGGAGGAGTGCCAAGCAGACCTTGATTGCCACTTCCACTATGGAAGCCAAGTTCGTCTCCTGTTTTGAGGCTACTTTACATGATGTATGGCTTAAGAGTTTCATTTCTGGGCTTAGAATTATGGATTCTATTTCTAAGCCATTGAGAATATATTGTGATAATTCAGCTGCTGTTTTTATGGCTAAAAACAACAAAAGTGGGAGTCGAAATAAACACATCGACATTAAGTATTTAGCTATAAGGGAATGTGTTAAAGGAAAGAAAGTGGTCATTGAGCACGTCAGCACTGAGTTGATGATCGCTGATCCTTTGACTAAGGGTATGCCACCGTTTAAATTCAAGGATCATGTAATGAATATGGGACTTGGTTCCATTATGTAGTTTCTCATTGTATGGAAAATGTTATTTTAATGAAATTCTTAATTATTGTGATGTTTTTTCTCATATTTACGTGCACCTTAAGTTGATTTGAGAAAATTCATTTAAGAAGGACCAAGAATAAACATAAGGTTTATTCATTAAGAAATTGTTGCCACATAAATTATAATAAGAATAAATACATAGTAATACATGGAAGATAATACTCGTCATTAGAGGACTTATCACCATGATTCATGTATCTATTACTTAATACAGATTATCAATGGGTTTTAAGTTGAGACATTAAGTTTGGAAGTATGGACCAAGTGGGAGAATGTTAAGCTCCATTAACTTTTTTAAGCAACTGCTACCTACAATTATGGAAGTAAACTACAGTCTTTCCTTAATTTCTAAAAACCAACTGCAGTAATTTCCTTAAATTAAGGAAATCAACTGCAGTTAATTAATTTTCTTGTTGGGAGCTTCTGAAGTGGTCCATTACTCCATCTGGAGTTCTCTACCTTGATCTGTGGAACACCTGACACATAGCCATCAGAAGCTTGATGGAAACTTGGCTATAAATTTATCTGTTTGGTCCCCAAGCTAGCATCTCAATCCCCTTCAGTTTTTACACCATCAAGTTGAGAGAGCAGAGCTTGGAAGTTCCTTCAGAATTTATGTATTCTTTTCTTTCTGCTTGGATGAAGATTGTGTTACGATATTTTTAGGCATGGATAAAACAAGGCAGCAGCTGCTGCTCCTCATTTGAATGACTTTGGATTGAAGCTGGAGCGCTGTTTTCAGTCAAGAAAGCAAGTGGACTGTGGAAGCGTAATAGGAAAGTTTTGGTTTGCAACAAGAGCGTTATCAATGGCTGGAGGTAATTTATTTTCCCTGCGCATTAAACCTTCATTTTGATTCTTTAAAGAAATTAATTCCGAATGTAAAGAATCGTATTTCTGCTTGCATTTTTACTAGGCATAAAAGTTTATTCTAGTTTTACGATTCTTTAAGTTTTTATTCCGCATATAGAATCGCTGTCATAAACTAACACACCCAGAGCGGCGTAGAGAGTTTTAGTTTACGCTGAAAGGCCCTAGAGGGGGGTCGTGTACTTGCATGGAGTGTCTGCCAACAATATAAAAAAAATGGATTATGTAATCCAGGGGATATTCGGTAAATACTAAAATCTAATGTTTTCAAGTTTCAGAAAAAATGAATCACCATCTAATGAATCCATACCAGTATAGTTTCCTATCATTGTTTCGGTGACATTTGCGTTGGGGCCAATAACAGCCAAGGAGTGGACTTTGTTAGCAGCCAATGGCAACGAACCATCGTTCTTTAGCAGCACTATCCCCTGCCTCGCAGCCTCCAGCGCCAGCTGCTGATGTTCGGTTGTGCACACATCCTTTGGTCCAAGGTTCCCATATGGTTGCTTGGCTGGATCCCCATCGAACCAGCCGAGGCGCATCACACTGTGAATCTAAAAAGATCTGCATCAACAACATATTTTGGCAGCTTCCCTGCTTTCACCGCTACTTCTGTGTGCAGACCAAGAAATTCCCCACAATTCAGATCTAATCCTACGATGTCCAGACCAATTCAAGTATAAATTTCAGTAAACAACAACCATAATCAAATGACATTTTCTATTAGATAAGATTCAATGTGGATTCATGCCTGGCTTCCGTGAAGAAAATATGGATTCCTAAGAGGCATGAACCCTAATTTTTTAGGTTAATGTAGAAGCTAAGGTTTCATATTTATTAAGAATAGAAAATTAGTTACAATGGGCACCTAGGTTACTGTAATGAATTTCTTGTTGGCATTATGTTTTCTGGTATGACTGTATGTTACAGATGTTGTACTTGATGGCAACTCCAGTGGTAAGGCTCTCAGTTTGTTGGAAATTAAGAAGGACGCGGGAAATCGGTTTAGAAAGTGCGTCCCCGCAGGTATACCATGCAGAACCCGCGTCCAGGGACGCCGGCCAGCCGTTCAGGGGGTGCGTCTACACAGTGCACACATTTCAAGGCAGAGAAAAAGCACGTGGGGGTTTCTTGTGTGATATCTAGCCGACAGTTTTGTGTTTCTATGGTGTCGGCTCGTGGTATTGTTCCATGTTTTGGGGAGGAGCTTGCCTATATAAATCAAAGGAGTTCATTTGATTTGAGCATCGTCTTTGGTTGAATATCTTATTTGTTGAGATCTAGTCCAGATCTAAGAGGGCGAATCTTCTAATGGACTGTGATCTCTATGGCGCATTATCAGATCTATAGATCTGACTATTTGGGTTAGTCTTGAAGTCTTCATATCATTTATATCTGAAGGGACGCAAGTTCAGTGGAAGAAAAGTGCGCCGGGACGCAGGTACTGTAAAGGGCAAGTGCGCCGAGACGCAGCACAGTAGAAATAGACCTGCGTGGGGACGCAGGGCGATCAAGGTTCAGGTGCATCTCTGAAGTAGAAGGACGCGACGCGATAGTGTTTTCAGGTGCGTCTCTGTAGCGAAAGACGCGGCGCGATAATATCTTTGGGTGCGTCCCTGAAGCAACAGAATGCAGAGCAGTCAAAGGAACAGTGCGTGGGCACGCAGCGGAGCAGAAGGATATCTGCATGTGGACGCATAGTAGCAGAAGGTTAACGGCGTCTGGTCGCAGGCCACAGAAAGAAAAACTGCGTCTCTGTTTTTTAAGATGTTCTGTTGATTGAATTTCTCTATTGATAAGGTGTTCTGGGTTAGTTCTGTTATTGCTGATCTGATATCTGTAGTGATCTATATTTGTTATGTACTTGTTGATTATCTGATGCTTTATGAAAAGAAGTAGGGGGTTGTAGCTCCCTTCCAGGAGTAGACTGGAAAACGAGAGAGAGAGAGAGAGTTGTAGCTCTCTGCAGGTTGCAGCCTGCGTACTGGTAAAGGACTGCACCAGTACAAAATCATTGTAAAAGAAGTTTCTAAATTGAAAGAAGATAGAGACATATTGCAGCAGGTGGTTTTCACCCACATTGGGTTTCCACCTTACATCTTGTGTTCTTTGGTGTGACTATCTGTTTTTCATGCTCATTATTTTATGGTACTGACATGCAAAAATAATTCAAAGATCAAATAAGGAAGATTTATTAAATTGCTAGATAATACTGATTCACCCCCCCCTCTCAGTATTATTTCCAACAATTGGTATCAGAGCAGGTCCTTCAGAGAAGCTTGATCGCTTGAAGGTAGATCGTTCATCATGAGCAACTACGAGAGAGAAGCATCAATCAGGCCACCGATTTTGGATGGGACAAACTTCAATTATTGGAAGGTAAGAGTTACTGCATATCTTCAATCTCTTGGTACAGAAGTTTGGGACATTGTAGAAACAGGCTATGCTTTTCCTTCAGCTACTCCTACAGATCCAGCTGAGAAAAAGAAGTATGAAACAAATGCAAAAGCAGTCAGTACTCTATTAGGAAGTATATCCCAAACAGAATTCATGAAGGTAATGCACTTCAAATCAGCAAAAGAGATATGGGACAAAATGGTCACAAGCTATGAAGGAGATGAACAGGTAAAACAAGCCAAACTTCAAACTCTCAGGATTCAATATGAGACTCTCAAGATGTATAATGATGAAAGTGTTGCTAATTATTTTCTTCGGATAGATGAGATTGTTAATTGTATGAAAAATCTGGGTGAAGAAATAAAAGAGGCTATAGTAGTTCAAAAGATTCTAAGATCATTATCCCCCAAGTTTGAATCTAAAGTATCTGCAATAGAAGAAAAGGAAAATCTCCGTGTTCTCACTATGTCTCAGTTACATGGAATTCTAACTGCTTATGAAATGAGAAAGGGAGGTCCATCAGACAGAAGGGAAGCTGCTTTTAAGGCATCAGGCAAAGAAGATTACTATGAAGCAAGCCATGTTCCAGAAGAAGAGGAAGAAGAATCAAATTTCGTCAGAAATCTTCAAAGGGGTTCTGGAAGGTTCAGAGGTAAGCTACCTTTCAAATGCTTTGCTTGTGGAAGAGTAGGTCATTATGCTGCAAAATGTCCTTATAAGGATAAAGGAAAAGAACCTGCTAGATGGAACAGGAAACAAAGTGCAAATAAGAAAAGCTACTACACCCATGAAGATAGTGATGGCTTATCAAACAGTGATGAAGATGAACAAGGTAATAAATATAAGTTGTTAATGGCATTTGAAGATGATGATTATGAGGATGCTGTAAATGTGGATAATCTCTATGATGAAATTACTAGACTCAAGAGATGCATAGAAGAAAAGAATGTGATCATTGATACTTTGCAATTTCAAATTGATGAAAAGGAAAAACATCTTGAAAAACTAGAAGGTGAAATTGTTGGTCTCAGAAAAGAAATTGAGAAAACAAAAGCTATTAATCTTAAGTTTGTCAAAGGATCTGAAACTTTGGATGAGATTATCAATGTGCAGCGGTCTCCTCTAAACAAGACAGGTTTGGGCTATAATGGAGAAACCTCTCAAGCATCCACCTCAAAAAGTTATCTTGATGCAGCAAGAAGAAATGAGCAGAAGAACAATGAAGATAATCAGATAAAGCAGGGACGAATTACAAACAGAAACTATCAGGGACAATCCATCCTAAGGGTGAACAAAAGCTACAACCAGCCACAGGTAAAATCTTCTCAGTTTGGTTCAAGAATAGATGAAAATAGAAATTACAATCAGTTGGCTGGTAGATTCAATAACCGCAGAAGCTTCTTCAATGGACAATGCTTTTCTTGCCATAACTTTGGTCACAAAGCAGCTCAATGTGTTGCATATAAAACAATCATGACTAGGGAAGCTCAAAAACAAAGAAGTATGACAGGGATTACAAAGAGGACCTATAACAACTTTTCGGTTCTTGAAAATGAAGTTGAATGTTCTATTTGCAATAATTTTGGTCATGAAGACTCTGAATGCAGGAGCAGGTTTCAGGAGAAAAAGGAACAAGCCACAAGCACCAAAACATGGAGAATAAAGGAACCTCAAACTGAAAGATGTGGGATAGCATTTTATGCAGAAGGACAGGAAAATCTATGGTACATTGACAGTGGATGTTCGAAACATATGACAGGTGTGTTGGCATTATGATGCATATGTTGTACTTGATGGCAACACTCTCATAGAAGATCATCTCACTTATATACATTCAGATGAATCTACAGAAGAGATATCAGATGTGACATATTACAGGATAGCTCAAAGGAATCAAATGGCAAGCTCTTTGTAAGCAGAGGTTCAAATATTGTTGAAATTATGAAGGACGCAGGTACACCTTACAGAAAGTGCATCCCCGCAGGTATACCATGCAGAACCCGCGTCCAGGGACGCAGGCCAGCCGTTCAGGGGGTGCGTCCACCCAGTGCACTCATTTCAAGACAGAGAAAAGCATGTGGGGTTTCATGTGTGGTATCTAGCCGACGGTTTTGTGTTTCTATGGTGTCGGCTCGTGGTATGGTTCCATGTTTTGGGGAGGAGCTTGCCTATATAAAGCAAAGGATTTCATTTGAATTAAACACCATCTTTGTTGAATATCTTTTGGTGAGATCTAGTCCAGATCTATGAAGGCGAATCTTCTAATGGACTATGATCGCTATGGCGCACGATCAGATCTGTAGATCTGACTGTTTGGGTTAGTCTTGATGTCCTTATATCTTTCATATCTAAAGAGACGCAGGTGCAGTAAGGGTTCAGGTGCGTCCGGGACGCAGGAGCGAACCGGTTCAGGTGCGCCGGACGCAGGCGCAGAAGGGTTCAGGTGCGCCGGGACGCAGGCAGTTCAGTAGACTCAGTGCGAGGAACGCAGGCTAGCAGTTGAGTAGGGTGCGTCCGGGACGCAGGCTAGCAGTTGAACAGGGTGCGTCCAGGGACTCAGGTCAGCAGTTGAGCAGGGTGAGTCCAGGGACTCAGGCTAGCAGTTGAACAGGGTGAGTCCGGACTCAGGCTGGCAGTTGAGCAGGGTGCTTCCTTCTCTTAAAATCTTTGTTTATCATTGTTGTGTTCTGGGTTTGGTCCTATTATTGTTGAGCTAGTTACTTCAGTTGATTGGGTGTTTCAGAAGGTTGTTTGAGCTTCAATATTGTTGTTGGGTCCAGTATGAAAATTGGATGAAATGTGGCCTTTCAGTTTATGGGTTGTGCTTCAGTGTATCCAGTATGAAAATTAATGAAACGTGGTACTTGAAGGAGAGAAGATTGTAGGCCGGCGCCTACATACTAGTATCTAAGCTAGTACAAGAGCTAAAGGAAATCTTTGGAGCATTGTAGCAGGTAGTAGCCTGCGTACTAGTAAATGGATTGGCTAGTACAAGAGCAAAGGGGGTTGTAGCTCCCGTACTGGTATAAGGCTGCACCAGTACAAATATTGTAAAAGAACTTTCTTATTAAGAAGAAGATTGAGATGACTTGCAGCAGGTGGTTTTCTCCCGCATTGGGTTTCCACCTTATATCATTGTGTTCATATGTGTGCCTTATGTGTGATGATCTACTTTATGTTACTGCATCTGTTAACTAATAATATGGTTGATAATGTTCTAATGCACTCATTGAAGATCGATTAACTTAAGCTTAAGAAGTTGTGGAAGTAGCATATATGAATCTGATTATGGAATTGAAAAAGTTTTATTAATGTGATAATACTGATTCACCCCCCCCCCCCCCCCTCTCAGTATTATTTCCAACAATTGGTATCAGAGCAGGTCCTTTGATAGAAGCTTGATCGCTTGAAGGAGATCTGTGGAACAATGGGAAAGAAGCTTAAGAAGAAAGCTAATAAGAAAAAGAAGTCATCTCAGAAGAACTATGACAGTGGAAGAATCGATTGGGGATTAGGCATAAGAAGCTCTTCAGATTCAGAATCAGATTCAGAGTCATTATCAGGTATGAATGTGTTATCCTCTGATGTGCCAGCTATATTTCCTTGTAAAAGAGATGAAAGTGATAGCGAAACTACTGAATTTGCTCTTATGGGTGAACAAGAAAGATATCAAATAGAGGCAGAATTTAAAAGACTGACAGACAAAATTAGAGATCAACAAGATCTATTGAACAAAAAGGAATGTGATTTCAAAGAAGAAGCTACCAAACTAAGGGCACAACTAGAAGAAGGAAACAAGGTAAGAAAGCTACTCAAGGACAAGGAAGACCAATGTCAAAAATTGCAGCATGAAGTGACATCATTAAGAAAAGAAGTCAACGAAAGAAGCACAACCATCAAGAAACTCAAAGATAGATCCAGCTACTATGAAAATCTTGAAGCTACAATCCTCTCACTAAAAGGAGATCTTGAAGAATCAAAGAAGCAGAATACAGATCTACTCCAAGCTATTGCAAAACAAGAAAACGAAGTCACCAGCTTAAAATCTCAACTGGAATGTGCCTTCCGAGTTCGTCAAATGCAGCAGGATCTGTATGAAGAACAAGAAAAAGAAATTCTCAAACTAAGGGAACAAATGGAAGAAGGAAGGAACGCTCAAGAAGTTTTGAAAGAGAAATTTCTTGAAAAGGAAGAACAGCTTCAGGTTGAGGTAAATATCTTGAAAAGTAAACTAGAAGAAAAGGATAAGCTTTTACGATTTCAAGATAGCTCTAAAGTATTGGATGATATTCTTAGTAGTCAAAGGTCCCCTGCTATAAAGACTGGTCTTGGTTTCCATGAATCTGTTGAAGGTGAATCTAGTTCACAAGGTGAGGCAAGAAACTCTAAAAGGAAATCTAAAGTGATCAACGAAGAAGTGAAAGATCAATCTCATCATCAACCAAGGAAAGAGATTCCTCAAAGAAAATCCTTTACTCCTCCTATGAATAATGTTGAATGTTATGTATGTCATAATCTTGGACATGTTGCAGCTAGATGTAGAAGAAGAAGAGCTCAAGACCATTATGCAGAAAGGTCATCTCAATCAAGGTACTTTTATGGATATTGCTTTGCTTGCAATATGTTTGGTCACAAAGCTACTGATTGTTACAGGAGGAATATGAAACATGTAAGATGTTATGCATGTAACAAGCTTGGACATATAGCCAAGGAATGCAGGAACAAAGTTTGGGCACCATATCAAAAGGAGAAAATGTCATCATCACGCTTGAAGATATGGAGGAAAAAGGAAGTACAGTCAGAAAAGGATGGCACGGTACAATGTACAGACATGCCAGAATCAGAGGAAGCTGAAAGTACAGGACGCAGTACAGTAACAGGAGACCTGCGTGCGGACGCAGGCCAGACCAAGTCCAGGTGCGTCCAGGACGCAGTTCAGTAACTGAAGATCTGCGTGGGGACGCAGAGCGACTGAGGATCAGGTGCGTCCCTGAAGCAAAAAGACGCGGCGCGACTGTGTTATTGGGTGCGTCTCTGAAGCGAAAGACGCGGCGCGATAGTGTTTTTGGGTGCGTCCCTGCAGCAACAGGACGCAGCGCAGCAGAAGATGAAGTGCGTACCTGTCTCAAAGCATTTATTGGCTGATTCTTCTTGATATGCATGATCAGATTTAACAGATGGCACTGGTTTAGGGGGAGCATATGTCCTAAAATACATTGTTGGCATTATGGTCCTTGATGACAATGCTTATGATTCATCTTGCTATTATGAGTTGGTCACATGATCAGATGTATGGTTGATTCTCTAATGATGCTTGCATGAAGTCTTTATTATCCTTGGCACATATATGGATGAGGTTGGCTGATTTCGTGGATGATTATTCAAAGTCGCATTGTTGGAGACATGATGATGATGAGTTACTCATATGCATTTCATGATGATGTTGACATGAGCATGATGCATGATTTCTTTCTTGGCACAAATGGATGAGGATTGTTGGCTGGATACAGGGATGATTATTCATACATATGTTGATTGATGCTGATACTTTCATTTGATGGCTCTTGATTCATGTAGATCTGGATGGTTATGAGTTGATGTTGACAGATACTATGGAGCAGATTATACAGTGCTGTTGTTTGTCATGATCTTTAGACGTTTGGAAGGTCGTAGCAAGACTCATGTTGTAATAGTCTATCTATTATCGTCATCTCTTCAGGTCATGTAACGGCCTATGTCCCCCCACTATGCATAGGATGAAGATGTAATGTATTTGGCTTTCATATTTCTGATGTATTCCCACTTGGTTGGATGGATGATCCTTATTGTGATGGGTGATGGATGTATGTATTGAGTCTTTTGATGATAGGAAGGTCATTTATGATATATAGAGTCATGTTCTTCTTGTAGAACATCTTTTTGCAGACCTTGCTTATAGTCAGGGGGAGTTTGAGCATGAACAAGCACTATACAGCAGAGCAGACATCTCAGCTTGTTCTCAGAAAGACCATTATCAGATTGGAGCACCATGACATATACAAAGGAGGAGCTCATTCAGAGACTTCAGCAGATCTGGCTCATAGTCAAAGGGAGCATGTTCTTAGGGGAAGCATACCCCTTTGCCCTTGATGTCAAAGGGGGAGAGTGATTCGGTGTTGTTGCCATCAAGTCCAAAGGGGGAGATTGTTGGCATTATGATGCATATGTTGTACTTGATGGCAACACTCTCATAGAAGATCATCTCACTTATATACATTCAGATGAATCTACAGAAGAGATATCAGATGTGACATATTACAGGATAGCTCAAAGGAATCAAATGGCAAGCTCTTTGTAAGCAGAGGTTCAAATATTGTTGAAATTATGAAGGACGCAGGTACACCTTACAGAAAGTGCATCCCCGCAGGTATACCATGCAGAACCCGCGTCCAGGGACGCAGGCCAGCCGATCAGGGGGTGCGTCCACCCAGTGCACTCATTTCAAGACAGAGAAAAGCATGTGGGGTTTCATGTGTGGTATCTAGCCGACGGTTTTGTGTTTCTATGGTGTCGGCTCGTGGTATGGTTCCATGTTTTGGGGAGGAGCTTGCCTATATAAAGCAAAGGATTTCATTTGAATTAAAACACCATCTTTGTTGAATATCTTTTGGTGAGATCTAGTCCAGATCTATGAAGGCGAATCTTCTAATGGACTATGATCGCTATGGCGCACGATCAGATCTGTAGATCTGACTGTTTGGGTTAGTCTTGATGTCCTTATATCTTTCATATCTAAAGAGACGCAGGTGCAGTAAGGGTTCAGGTGCGTCCGGGACGCAGGAGCGAACCGGTTCAGGTGCGCCGGACGCAGGCGCAGAAGGGTTCAGGTGCGCCGGGACGCAGGCAGTTCAGTAGACTCAGTGCGAGGAACGCAGGCTAGCAGTTGAGTAGGGTGCGTCCGGGACGCAGGCTAGCAGTTGAACAGGGTGCGTCCAGGGACTCAGGTCAGCAGTTGAGCAGGGTGAGTCCAGGGGCTCAGGCTAGCAGTTGAACAGGGTGAGTCCGGACTCAGGCTGGCAGTTGAGCAGGGTGCTTCCTTCTCTTAAAATCTTTGTTTATCATTGTTGTGTTCTGGGTTTGGTCCTATTATTGTTGAGCTAGTTACTTCAGTTGATTGGGTGTTTCAGAAGGTTGTTTGAGCTTCAATATTGTTGTTGGGTCCAGTATGAAAATTGGATGAAATGTGGCCTTTCAGTTTATGGGTTGTGCTTCAGTGTATCCAGTATGAAAATTAATGAAACGTGGTACTTGAAGGAGAGAAGATTGTAGGCCGGCGCCTACGTACTAGTATCTAAGCTAGTACAAGAGCTAAAGGAAATCTTTGGAGCATTGTAGCAGGTAGTAGCCTGCGTACTAGTAAATGGATCGGCTAGTACAAGAGCAAAGGGGGTTGTAGCTCCCGTACTGGTATAAGGCTGCACCAGTACAAATATTGTAAAAGAACTTTCTTATTAAGAAGAAGATTGAGATGACTTGCAGCAGGTGGTTTTCTCCCGCATTGGGTTTCCACCTTATATCATTGTGTTCACATGTGTGCCTTATGTGTGATGATCTACTTTATGTTACTGCATCTGTTAACTAATAATATGGTTGATAATGTTCTAATGCACTCATTGAAGATCGATTAACTTAAGCTTAAGAAGTTGTGGAAGTAGCATATATGAATCTGATTATGGAATTGAAAAAGTTTTATTAATGTGATAATACTGATTCACCCCCCCCTCTCAGTATTATTTCCAACAAGGTGATAAAGAAAAACTTGAATCTTATTCTACTTTAGAAAAGGGAAAGAAAGTTTCTTTTGGAAATGATACTCCTGCAACTATAAAAGGAAAAGGTATTGCTCCTTTGAAAGAAAAGGTCAAGGCTGGAAATGTTTTGTATGTTGATGGATTGAAGCATAATCTACTAAGTGTCAGCCAGATGTGTGATCAAAAAACCGAGGTTATTTTCAGATCGAATGGATGTCTTGTTCGTGATCTTGATACAGGTAAAACAGTACTCAAAGGCAAAAGAACTCCAAATAATCTGTACATATTTGAAGAAGGAGAACAACAATGCTATCTTAGCAAGGATGAAGAGCACTGGTTATGGCATCAAAGGTTGGGACATCTAAGCTTCTCACAAATAAGGAAAGCATGCAAATATCAGGCAGTTCGCGATCTTCCAGATATCAAAATTCCTGACAACACCATATGCAGATCATGTCAGTTTGGAAAACAAACCAGGACTAACTTTCCAGAGAAAGAGGGATCAGCTAGCATGCCTCTTGAGCTAGTACATACAGATACATGTGGCCCATTCAGAAAAAGAACACCTAGAGGAGAGGAATACTTGATATTATTTATTGACGATTTCTCCAGGTTTGTCTGGTTAGGACTTATGAAGCACAAAGATGAAGCATTCGAAAAATTCAAGACCTTCAAAGCCTTGGTTGAAAATGAATCAGGTCACAAAATTAAGTGCCTCAGATCCGACAGAGGTGGGGAATTTACTTCAAATGAATTTTTCGATTTCTGTGATGAACATGGGATAAGGAGAGAATTCTCTACAGCTAGAACTCCTCAGCAAAATGGAGTTGTTGAAAGAATGAACAGAACAATCCAACAAATGGCTCGTGCTATGCTTGATGAATCAGGAACTCCCGCAACTTTCTGGGGTGAAGCTGCACATGCTGCGGTTATTATTCTCAACAAAACAAATGTCCGGGTGAACAGCACTCAAACTCCTCATGAGCTCTGGAGTGGTAAAACTCCTTCGGTAAAGCACTTCAAAATCTTTGGGAGCAAATGCTATATCAAGAATACTAATGAGCAGCTTGGCAAACTTGAACCTAGAGCAGATGAAGGCATTCTTCTTGGCTATTCTCCACATAGCAAAGCATACAAATGCTACAATAAAAGACTTGGCAGAATTGTTGACAGCATTGATGTAGTGATTGATGAGAAGGGATATATTCCTAGGCAAGTACATCATGAAGATATAGAAGAAGATGAAGGCTACCCTCAAAGACAGAATGATGAAGAAGAAGAAGAACCCCAAGGAGAACCTCAAGAAGAACCAGAGGAGCAGACAAGAATAGAAGAGAAAACTCCATCTAGATATGTTCAGAAGAATCATCCAGAATCTCAGATTGTGGGGCAGAAAGAAGCAGGTGTACAAACAAGAAGAACAGTTGCAGAAGCCTCAAGCTATTTGGCATTACTCTCCTCTACTGAACCACAAAATGTGAAAGAAGCATGCAAAGATGAATGTTGGGTAAAAGCAATGGATGAAGAACTTGAGCAAATCGAAAAGAACAACACTTGGGAGCTGGTTCCTAGACCAAAGGATAAGAATGTTATCGGAACAAAATGGGTCTTCAAAAATAAATTGAATGAAAATGGAGAAGTAATCAGAAACAAAGCCAGACTTGTTTGTAAAGGGTATGCGCAGCAAGAAGGAATAGACTTTGAAGAAACTTTTGCTCCTGTTGCAAGACTTGAGGCCATCCGAATGTTCCTTGCTCTCTCAAGTTTTCAAAACTTCAAAGTATTTCAAATGGACGTGAAATCAGCCTTTCTGAATGGAGACTTGGAAGAAGAAGTGTACATTGAACAGCCAGATGGGTTCATTCTTGGAAATGATCCAAATCTTGTATGCCGATTGAAAAAGGCTCTCTATGGTCTCAAACAAGCTCCAAGGGCTTGGTACTACCGGTTGGACAAATATCTTCATCAACAAGGCTTCTCAAAAGGTTCAGCAGATAGCAATCTGTATATAAAAATTGAAAATGACAAATTACTAATACTTGTTGTGTATGTAGATGACATTATTTTTGGCAGCAATGAAGAAGCTATGAGTCAAAACTTTGCCTCGGTCATGCAGAAAGAATTTGAAATGTCCTTGCTAGGAGAACTGACATATTTCCTTGGTTTGCAAATCCAACAAAAGGAAGGAGGAATCTTTTTATCTCAAACCAAGTATCTCAAGCAGATTTTGAAGAAATATGGCATGGAAGATGCAAAACCAGTATGTACACCCATGGTCACAGGATGTAGTCTCAGTGCAAATGATGAATCTACAGCAGTACATCAACCAACCTACAGATCTATGATTGGAAGTTTACTATATTTGACAGGTACCCGACCAGACATCATGCATGCAGTTGGAATAGTTGGAAGATTTCAGGCAAATCCGAAGGAGACTCATCTTCAGGCAGTAAAGAGAATTTTCAAATATCTTCAAGGGACTCAAAATTTTGGCTTATGGTATCCTAGAGATACAGATCTTACTCTTCATGCTTATACAGATGCAGATTGGGCCGGAAGCGTGGATGACAGGAAAAGCACAAGTGGTGGTGCGTTCTTTATGGGTTCCAGACTGGTATCTTGGTTCAGCAAGAAACAGAGTTCGATTGCCTTGTCTACAGCTGAAGCAGAATATGTTGCTGCTGCATCTTGTTGCACTCAACTCCTTTGGATGATGCAGAATTTGCAGGATTTTCAAATCACTTGTACACCACCTATCCCCATCTTATGTGATAACACAAGTGCAATCAGCATCTCAAAGAATCCGGTTATGCATTCAAAAACCAAGCACATACCAATCAAGTACCATTTTCTCCGGGAACAAGTGCTTGAACAGAAAGTCAAGTTGGAGTATGTTCCTTCCAAGGAACAAGTTGCTGATATTCTTACCAAACCATTGCCCAGGGACACGTTTGAATACCTCAGGAAAAAGCTGGGGGTTGTTGATGCATCACCTTGTTGAACTTCTTCTTATTGGTGGTACAGGCTCAGGGGGAGCACATAATGCATTGTTGGCATTATGGAGAAGGAGATCTTGGAAATAGCTGCAATATGTCTCTATCTCTTTCATGGTGGTGCGTTGCTGCAGATCTGGTTCATTTTCAGGGGGAGCATGAGCTTAGGGGGAGCATACCCTTTGCCCTTGATGTCAAAGGGGGAGAATGAAGCTGAAGTTTGTAAGGTTGCCATCAAGTCCAAAGGGGGAGATTGTTGGCATTATGTTTTCTGGTATGACTGTATGTTACAGATGTTGTACTTGATGGCAACTCCAGTGGTAAGGCTCTCAGTTTGTTGGAAATTAAGAAGGACGCGGGAAATCGGTTTAGAAAGTGCGTCCCCGCAGGTATACCATGCAGAACCCGCGTCCAGGGACGCCGGCCAGCCGTTCAGGGGGTGCGTCTACCCAGTGCACACATTTCAAGGCAGAGAAAAAGCACGTGGGGGTTTCTTGTGTGGTATCTAGCCGACGGTTTTGTGTTTCTATGGTGTCGGCTCGTGGTATTGTTCCATGTTTTGGGGAGGAGCTTGCCTATATAAAGCAAAGGAGTTCATTTGATTTGAGCATTGTCTTTGGTTGAATATCTTATTTGGTGAGATCTAGTCCAGATCTAAGAGGGCGAATCTTCTAATGGACTGTGATCTCTATGGCGCATTATCAGATCTGTAGATCTGACTGTTTGGGTTAGTCTTGAAGTCTTCATATCATTTATATCTGAAGGGACGCAGGTTCAGTGGAAGAAAAGTGCGCCGGGACGCAGGTACTGTAAAGGTCAAGTGCACCGAGACGCAGCACAGTAGAAATAGACCTGCGTGGGGACGCAGGGCGATCAAGGTTCAGGTGCGTCTCTGAAGTAGAAGGACGCGGCGCGATAGTGTTTTCAGGTGCGTCTCTGTAGCGAAAGACGCGGCGCGATAGTATCTTTGGGTGCGTCCCTGAAGCAACAGAACGCAGAGCAGTCAAAGGAACAGTGCGTGGGCACGCAGCGGAGCAGAAGGATATCTGCGTGTGGACACAGAGTAGCAGAAGGTTAACGTCGTCTGGTCGCAGGCCACAGAAAGAAAAACTGCGTCTCTGTTTTTTAAGATGTTCTGTTGATTGAATTTCTCTATTGATAAGGTGTTCTGGGTTAGTTCTGTTATTGCTGATCTGATATCTGTAGTGATCTATA
Source organism: Pinus tabuliformis (assembly GCA_031772625.1). Lineage (NCBI taxonomy): Eukaryota > Viridiplantae > Streptophyta > Pinopsida > Pinales > Pinaceae > Pinus > Pinus tabuliformis. The sequence continues at coordinate 671,364,895 of CM062809.1, read as the reverse complement.
TTTGTTATGTACTTGTTGATTATCTGATGCTTTATGAAAAGAAGTAGGGGGTTGTAGCTCCCTTCCAGGAGTAGACTGGAAAACGAGAGAGAGAGAGAGAGTTGTAGCTCTCTGCAGGTTGCAGCCTGCGTACTGGTAAAGGACTGCACCAGTACAAAATCATTGTAAAAGAAGTTTCTAAATTGAAAGAAGATAGAGACATATTGCAGCAGGTGGTTTTCACCCACATTGGGTTTCCACCTTACATCTTGTGTTCTTTGGTGTGACTATCTGTTTTTCATGCTCATTATTTTATGGTACTGACATGCAAAAATAATTCAAAGATCAAATAAGGAAGATTTATTAAATTGCTAGATAATACTGATTCACCCCCCCTCTCAGTATTATTTCCAACAATTGGTATCAGAGCAGGTCCTTCAGAGAAGCTTGATCGCTTGAAGGTAGATCGTTCATCATGAGCAACTACGAGAGAGAAGCATCAATCAGGCCACCGATTTTTGATGGGACAAACTTCAATTATTGGAAGGTAAGAGTTACTGCATATCTTCAATCTCTTGGTACAAAAGTTTGGGACATTGTAGAAACAGGCTATTCTTTTCCTTCAGCTACTCCTACAGATCCAGCTGAGAAAAAGAAGTATGAAACAAATGCAAAAGCAGTCAGTACTCTATTAGGAAGTATATCCCAAACAGAATTCATGAAGGTAATGCACTTCAAATCAGCAAAAGAGATATGGGACAAAATGGTCACGAGCTATGAAGGAGATGAACAGGTAAAACAAGCCAAACTTCAAACTCTCAGGATTCAATATGAGACTCTCAAGATGTATAATGATGAAAGTGTTGCTAATTATTTTCTTCGGGTAGATGAGATTGTTAATTGTATGAAAAATTTGGGTGAAGAAATAAAAGAGGCTATAGTAGTTCAAAAGATTCTAAGATCATTATCCCCCAAGTTTGAATCTAAAGTATCTGCAATAGAAGAAAAGGAAAATCTCCGTGTTCTCACTATGTCTCAGCTACATGGAATTCTAACTGCTTATGAAATGAGAAAGGGAGGTCCATCAGACAGAAGGGAAGCTGCTTTTAAGGCATCAGGCAAAGAAGATTACTATGAAGCAAGCCATGTTCCAGAAGAAGAGGAAGAAGAATCAAATTTTGTCAGAAATCTTCAAAGGGGTTCTGGAAGGTTCAGAGGTAAGCTACCTTTCAAATGCTTTGCTTGTGGAAGAGTAGGTCATTATGCTGCAAAATGTCCTTATAAGGATAAAGGAAAAGAACCTGCTAGATGGAACAAGAAACAAAGTGCAAATAAGAAAAGCTACTACACCCATGAAGATAGTGATGGCTTATCAAACAGTGATGAAGATGAACAAGGTAATAAATATAAGTTGTTAATGGCATTTGAAGATGATGATTATGAGGATGCTGTAGATGTGGATAATCTCTATGATGAAATTACTAGACTCAAGAGATGCATAGAAGAAAAGAATGTGATCATTGATACTTTGCAATTTCAAATTGATGAAAAGGAAAAACATCTTGAAAAATTAGAAGGTGAAATTGTTGGTCTCAGAAAAGAAATTGAGAAAACAAAAGCTATTAATCTTAAGTTTGTCAAAGGATCTGAAACTTTGGATGAGATTATCAATGTGCAGCGGTCTCCTCTAAACAAGACAGGTTTGGGCTATAATGGAGAAACCTCTCAAGCATCCACCTCAAAAAGTTATCTTGATGCAGCAAGAAGAAATGAGCAGAAGAACAATGAAGATAATCAGGTAAAGCAGGGACGAATTACAAACAGAAACTATCAGGGACAATCCATCCTAAGGGTGAACAAAAGCTACAACCAGCCACAGGTAAAATCTCCTCAGTTTGGTTCAAGAATAGATGAAAATAGAAATTACAATCAGTTGGCTGGTAGATTCAATAACCGCAGAAGCTTCTTCAATGGACAATGCTTTTCTTGCCATAACTTTGGTCACAAAGCAGCTCAATGTGTTGCATATAAAACAATCATGACTAGGGAAGCTCAAAAACAAAGAAGTATGACAGGGATTACAAAAGGACCTATAACAACTTTTCGGTTCTTGAAAATGAAGTTGAATGTTCTATTTGCAATAATTTTGGTCATGAAGACTCTGAATGCAGGAGCAGGTTTCAGGAGAAAAAGGAACAAGCCACAAGCACCAAAACATGGAGAATAAAGGAACCTCAAACAGAAAGATGTGGGATAGCATTTTATGCAGAAGGACAGGAAAATCTATGGTACATTGACAGTGGATGTTCGAAACATATGACAGGTGATAAAGAAAAACTTGAATCTTATTCTACTTTAGAAAAGGGAAAGAAAGTTTCTTTTGGAAATGATACTCCTGCAACTATAAAAGGAAAAGGTATTGCTCCTTTGAAAGAAAAGGTCAAGGCTGGAAATGTTTTGTATGTTGATGGATTGAAGCATAATCTACTAAGTGTCAGCCAGATGTGTGATCAAAAAACCGAGGTTATTTTCAGATCGAATGGATGTCTTGTTCGTGATCTTGATACAGGTAAAACAGTACTCAAAGGCAAAAGAACTCCAAATAATCTGTACATATTTGAAGAAGGAGAACAACAATGCTATCTTAGCAAGGATGAAGAGCACTGGTTATGGCATCGAAGGTTGGGACATCTAAGCTTCTCACAAATAAGGAAAGCATGCAAATATCAGGCAGTTCGCGATCTTCCAGATATCAAAATTCCTGACAACACCATATGCAGATCATGTCAGTTTGGAAAACAAACCAGGACTAACTTTCCAGAGAAAGAGGGATCAGCTAGCATGCCTCTTGAGCTAGTACATACAGATACATGTGGCCCATTCAGAAAAAGAACACCTAGAGGAGAGGAATACTTGATATTATTTATTGACGATTTCTCCAGGTTTGTCTGGTTAGGACTTATGAAGCACAAAGATGAAGCATTCGAAAAATTCAAGACCTTCAAAGCCTTGGTTGAAAATGAATCAGGTCACAAAATTAAGTGCCTCAGATCCGACAGAGGTGGGGAATTTACTTCAAATGAATTTTTCGATTTCTGTGATGAACATGGGATAAGGAGAGAATTCTCTACAGCTAGAACTCCTCAGCAAAATGGAGTTGTTGAAAGAATGAACAGAACAATCCAACAAATGGCTCGTGCTATGCTTGATGAATCAGGAACTCCCGCAACTTTCTGGGGTGAAGCTGCACATGCTGCGGTTATTATTCTCAACAAAACAAATGTCCGGGTGAACAGCACTCAAACTCCTCATGAGCTCTGGAGTGGTAAAACTCCTTCGGTAAAGCACTTCAAAATCTTTGGGAGCAAATGCTATATCAAGAATACTGATGAGCAGCTTGGCAAACTTGAACCTAGAGCAGATGAAGGCATTCTTCTTGGCTATTCTCCACATAGCAAAGCATACAAATGCTACAATAAAAGACTTGGCAGAATTGTTGACAGCATTGATGTAGTGATTGATGAGAAGGGATATATTCCTAGGCAAGTACATCATGAAGATATAGAAGAAGATGAAGGCTACCCTCAAAGACAGAATGATGAAGAAGAAGAAGAACCCCAAGGAGAACCTCAAGAAGAACCAGAGGAGCAGACAAGAATAGAAGAGAAAACTCCATCCAGATATGTTTAGAAGAATCATCCAGAATCTCAGATTGTGGGGCAGAAAGAAGCAGGTGTACAAACAAGAAGAACAGTTGCAGAAGCCTCAAGCTATTTGGCATTACTCTCCTTTACTGAACCACAAAATGTGAAAGAAGCATGCAAAGATGAATGTTCGGTAAAAGCAATGGATGAAGAACTTGAGCAAATCGAAAAGAAAAACACTTGGGAGCTGGTTCCTAGACCAAAGGATAAGAATGTTATCGGAACAAAATGGGTCTTCAAAAATAAATTGAATGAAAATGGAGAAGTAATTAGAAACAAAGCCAGACTTGTTTGTAAAGGGTATGCGCAGCAAGAAGGAATAGACTTTGAAGAAACTTTTGCTCCTGTTGCAAGACTTGAGGCCATCCGAATGTTCCTTGCTCTCTCAAGTTTTCAAAACTTCAAAGTATTTCAAATGGACGTGAAATCAGCCTTTCTGAATGGAGACTTGGAAGAAGAAGTGTATATTGAACAACCAGATGGGTTCATTCTTGGAAATGATCCAAATCTTGTATGCCGATTGAAAAAGGCTCTCTATGGTCTCAAACAAGCTCCAAGGGCTTGGTACTACCGGTTGGACAAATATCTTCATCAACAAGGCTTCTCAAAAGGTTCAGCAGATAGCAATCTGTATATAAAAATTGAAAATGACAAATTACTAATACTTGTTGTGTATGTAGATGACATTATTTTTGGCAGCAATGAAGAAGCTATGAGTCAAAACTTTGCCTCGGTCATGCAGAAAGAATTTGAAATGTCCTTGCTAGGAGAACTGACATATTTCCTTGGTTTGCAAATCCAACAAAAGGAAGGAGGAATCTTTTTATCTCAAACCAAGTATCTCAAGCAGATTTTGAAGAAATATGGCATGGAAGATGCAAAACCAGTATGTACACCCATGGTCACAGGATGTAGTCTCAGTGCAAATGATGAATCTACAGCAGTACATCAACCAACCTACAGATCTATGATTGGAAGTTTACTATATTTGACAGGTACCCGACCAGACATCATGCATGCAGTTGGAATAGTTGGAAGATTTCAGGCAAATCCGAAGGAGACTCATCTTCAGGCAGTAAAGAGAATTTTCAAATATCTTCAAGGGAATCAAAATTTTGGCTTATGGTATCCTAGAGATACAGATCTTACTCTTCATGCTTATACAGATGCAGATTGGGCCGGAAGCGTGGATGACAGGAAAAGCACAAGTGGTGGTGCGTTCTTTATGGGTTCCAGACTGGTATCTTGGTTCAGCGAGAAACAGAGTTCGATTGCCTTGTCTACAGTTGAAGCAGAATATGTTGCTGCTGCATCTTGTTGCACTCAACTCCTTTGGATGATGCAGACTTTGCAGGATTTTCAAATCACTTGTACACCACCTATCCCCATCTTATGTGATAACACAAGTGCAATCAGCATCTCAAAGAATCCGGTTATGCATTCAAAAACTAAGCACATACCAATCAAGTACCATTTTCTCCGGGAACAAGTGCTTGAACAGAAAGTCAAGTTGGAGTATGTTCCTTCCAAGGAACAAGTTGCTGATATTCTTACCAAACCATTGCCCAGGGACACGTTTGAATACCTCAGGCAAAAGCTGGGGGTTGTTGATGCATCATCTTGTTGAACTTCTTCTTATTGGTGGTACAGGCTCAGGGGGAGCACATAATGCATTGTTGGCATTATGGAGAAGGAGATCTTGGAAATAGCTGCAATATGTCTCTATCTCTTTCATGGTGGTGCGTTGCTGCAGATCTGGTTCATTTTCAGGGGAGCATGAGCTTAGGGGGAGCATACCCTTTGCCCTTGATGTCAAAGGGGGGGAATGAAGCTGAAGTTTGTAAGGTTGCCATCAAGTCCAAAGGGGGAGATTGTTGGCATTATGTTTTCTGGTATGACTGTATGTTACAGATGTTGTACTTGATGGCAACTCCAGTGGTAAGGCTCTCAGTTTGTTGGAAATTAAGAAGGACGCGGGAAATCGGTTTAGAAAGTGCGTCCCCGCAGGTATACCATGCAGAACCCGCGTCCAGGGACGCCGGCCAGCCGTTCAGGGGGTGCGTCTACCCAGTGCACACATTTCAAGGCAGAGAAAAAGCACGTGGGGGTTTCTTGTGTGATATCTAGCCGACGGTTTTGTGTTTCTATGGTGTCGGCTCGTGGTATTGTTCCATGTTTTGGGGAGGAGCTTGCCTATATAAAGCAAAGGAGTTCATTTGATTTGAGCATCGTCTTTGGTTGAATATCTTATTTGGTGAGATCTAGTCCAGATCTAAGAGGGCGAATCTTCTAATGGACTGTGATCTCTATGGCGCATTATCAGATCTGTAGATCTGACTGTTTGGGTTAGTCTTGAAGTCTTCATATCATTTATATCTGAAGGGACGCAGGTTCAGTGGAAGAAAAGTGCGCCGGGACGCAGGTACTGTAAAGGGCAAGTGCGCCGAGACGCAGCACAGTAGAAATAGACCTGCGTGGGGACGCAGGGCGATCAAGGTTCAGGTGCGTCTCTGAAGTAGAAGGACGCGGCGCGATAGTGTTTTCAGGTGCGTCTCTGTAGCAAAAGACGCGGCGCGATAGTATCTTTGGGTGCGTCCCTGAAGCAACAGAACGCAGAGCAGTCAAAGGAACAGTGCGTGGGCACGCAGCGGAGCAGAAGGATATCTGCGTGTGGACGCAGAGTAGCAGAGGGTTAACGGCGTCTGGTCGCAGGCCACAGAAAGAAAAACTGCGTCTCTGTTTTTTAAGATGTTCTGTTGATTGAATTTCTCTATTGATAAGGTGTTCTGGGTTAGTTCTGTTATTGCTGATCCGATATCTGTAGTGATCTATATCTGTTATGTACTTGTTGATTATCTGATGCTTTATGAAAAGAAGTAGGGGGTTGTAGCTCCCTTCCAGGAGTAGACTGGAAAACGAGAGAGAGAGAGAGAGAGTTGTAGCTCTCTGCAGGTTGCAGCCTGCGTATTGGTAAAGGACTGCACCAGTACAAAATCATTGTAAAAGAAGTTTCTAAATTGAAAGAAGATAGAGACATATTGCAGCAGGTGGTTTTCACCCACATTGGGTTTCCACCTTACATCTTGTGTTCTTTGGTGTGACTATCTGTTTTTCATGCTCATTATTTTATGGTACTGACATGCAAAAATAATTCAAAGATCAAATAAGGAAGATTTATTAAATTGCTAGATAATACTGATTCACCCCCCCCTCTCAGTATTATTTCCAACATTTCTAACACATTTTTTTTCTGTAACTAACTTCCAACGCATTTCCACCTCAGTGTTTACTGTAACCAACTTTCAACGTAGTGTCCTCCACGGCCTATAATGATCCAACAATGGAAATTTTTTTAATCGTCTAATGCATTAAATCAATGGCACAAGACATGACACAGTGACACATAGGGGAGTTCTCCCCAGAGGGAAAACCCTGTGTAACTAGCGTTTGCACCATAAGAAACATTAGTGATTTTGTTTCTTTTTTATCATATGTTATGTTTTAGGGAGATTCCAACCAGGATATGTTCAAAGTGAAAGTAATGCACAACACTTCACTCCAAAAGATTTATGAAAATGCTCTTCATTAAGATTCTGGAATCTTTATAAGTAAATGTTTTAAATCAAACATTTCATAACAAAGTAATCTCATATCACCTTAATTCACAATGCAATGGATAATAGTTTTTGTTCATTAGAAATTGGTCTAATTTTATGAGGAAAGCTTAATAGAAAGACTTTAGTAGTAAGGGGAACATTAATAAACTCCCTCATCATTTGTTATATAATGTTGTTAATTTAGCTACTTGTTGCTTCTTATCCTTATTTTAGCCATGTAATATGTCCAAACTATAAAATAATGGTATTATTTATTCTCTTTGGACCATTGTATCCTTCTAGTGCCATCAATAAATTTCAATTTTCAAAATAAGGTTTCCTTCTTGTGATAAAAAAATGTCTTAGATGTAATACTTGTCTATTGAATTTCTCTAGCTTTTATTCCCAAGAAATTCTATTAAAGATTCAAAAACATTTTTTTAATTTCTCTAGCACAAAAATAAATGTTTGAGCTTAAAAAAATATCACATTCAACACAAAGCTCTTCTTTTTGCAAAAATGATAAACTCACAATCGCAACAGAATCCAATTCGCATAATTGAGGAAGAAGACAATTCTATACTTGTAATGGAAAACTTGTTAAAAGATCAAAAATAAAATAACCAATTGCTAGATGTGGACAAACGTACAAGTGGAAGAGAATTGCCTAAGTAAATAGATCATCAACGACACTATGCGAGTTATCAATTTAGGGCTTGAATAAATTATTTATGAAGCTTGTGAAATTCGAGAGAATCAGGGTATTATTGTTGAGCTTGATGACAATGTATCGAGTTGTTGCAGAGACATTTAAACAATTGAAAGAACAAAAGAAATTGCATTCATCTTTAAACATGTTAGACTTTGTTTGGATTGTCTTAAATAAATGTCTTAACTACCCATATTGTGTAGTAGCGCTAGAGCCTTGTGCCCTGAAGGATGTAGAGTTCACCTTGGGTGCCAATATTTAGAATGAGGGGAAATGCTCGGAGGTTTTCCCCAAAATATGTTGCTTTATTAAAAAAAATGACAACTAAATTCATAGTCTTCATAAATGGGAAAAGTTGGAGCATTTGAGGTAATTGCACTTATATTAGATTTCCAAAACTATAGGTTTCAATTTTGTCTTTCATATTAAAGTAATCACACTATTAATTCCCTTGATTCCCTGTGTCACTACTCAACTTGAGCTTTAAGTTATTTTAACATCAGTAAGGCTTCCTATTTCTTGTTATATCATAATTGCGGAAGGCTTCGTATTTCAACTTACTGTGGATGAGGATCGGTTGACTTTTAATTAAGTGTCTAGATTGCTTCTCAAGGGAATATGCTCAGCATATGCTTTGTCTAAGTGCTTATCAATGGTTGTAGTGAGTTTCTTGTTATATCATAATTGCTTAAGACTTCCTATTTCAACTTAGGGTGGATGAGGATTGGTTGACTTTTATTATTTTTTTAATTTAGTGCCTAGATTGCTTCTCAAGGGAATATGCTCAGCATATGCTTCGTCTAAGTGCTTATCAATGGTTGTAGTGGGTTATAGAGTTCGTTAGGTTGCATTGAATTTTAATAAATTAAAAAAAAAATTGTGCCATGTGGCTCCCTGCGCACCAATTTACTAGGTATTTGAGATTATTCCTATTCTAATATGTTCATATTCTAATTAGATGGGGAAATTAATATATAAGCAAATTTTATTTAGCAAAATGGTCCATTTTACAATAAGATGTGTAATGTTTTTTTTTCAAGTTAAATTAGATTCATGCCAGTTTTTCTTTTCAAGTTAATTAGATTCATGCCAGGTGGCTCCCTGCCCACCAATTTCCTAAGGATTTAAGATCATTCCAATTCTAATAAATTCATATTCTAATTAGATTTGGAAATTAATATATAAGCAAATTTTATTTAGCAAAATGGTCAATTTTACAATAAGATCTGTAATACCTTTTTATTCTCAAGTTAAAGTTGACCCATAACCTTTTTATACATGGTTAATCAAGAAATTGTGTGCATTTCTTTGTATTGCAATAGTTTTTTTGTTGCAATAATTTTTTTTATTATATTTATGAAGCCTTCAGTTATATAACCGCATTAATATTTTTAATATGATTTTACTAATATATTTTTAAAATTTAACTTCTAATTTATTATTAGATTATTTTTATATTTTCCAGAGTAATAAAAATGACAATTGCCCAATAATGTCCCACAAGATTTGTTAAGAATTTAAATAGGTAGGTTAGTACACAAGATTTGTTAAGAATTTAAATAGGTAGGTTAGAACAATATCTCGAATGGCTCTCAGTTGTAATTCCATTATTATTTAATCCTAGCAGGAGTTAGAGAATCTGACAAAAATCTGCAATACCTTTAAATAACTTTTGAATCGGTGCAGGCATCTAACCATGTTTGAATTTGAGTTACCAGAACTTTTCAAAGGCCAAGTAAACAATTGAGCTGCAGATATGGAGTCACCAAAAGGCTTACTAAGTGCGGCTATTGAACTGGATGGTGACAAGAGAATGAGGTCATAATACTTTGAAAAGATTGGGCATCATAATCATTGCATCTTTGGATCATACCTTATTGTCAAACCATTCCATCATTGCAATCGTTTAACCCACAGATTTAAAAGAACATTGTTCGCTTTTATCAAAAGAGATCTGACAAATATCTCCATTTGCAAAATATTATGATTCTAAATATTTATGGAGGGGGAGTACCAACAGTCAAAACAAAATGTACATATCCGTTTTTGTATAATCAAAACAAAATATATAAATTTGTCATTTTTTATATAGATAATTGATTGTATATTTCATATATAACAATTAAATTGGGTGGAGTAGGTCTAAAATTGTTTTAGATTGGCAGTTTTTTGTAAAGAAATAAGTTGACTGTCCAAAATCTTCTGGAATGTAAGAAATAGATTAAAAATTCAAAATCCAAACACATCCAGAAAAAATGAAAAATGAAAAACTACCATTTACAAATATCTAACAAATAATTAAATATTAAAATTTGCAATCAACATAAATTCAATAATTTTAATTATAAAAAAAATTAAAACATCATAAAAATACTCTGAAAATCCAATAAAGACTATAAAGACTGAAACACAATCCAACCAACCTATTATCTAGAAATTTATGAAAAGCAGTTTGAAAATTATTACTATCAGATTGATGAGAAGTGTTTGTTTCCATCACCATCCCATAAAAACTAAATATGTGCAGCTTTCAATAAAGAATATAAGTGAAGGTTTGTACTCAATCTGAAAAATTAGGCAGACAACATAATTGATTTCAGGAGATTAACTCTGATGTCTAATCAATAACATATAGATATAATCATAATGATATCAAGATTTATGACTAAGATACTCGGAAATGTTTAAAAAATCTGTAAATGTCTTTCATTTCCATGATGCAGTACGTGTTCAAATAAACACCATATCATATGAATAGAAAGCCTACGTACCTGCTAGCCCTTCCATCTGGCCTTATTGTTTCTGTTATATGGCTATACTTGCATGCGTACCTGCTAGCCCTTCCATCTGGCCTTATTGTTTCTGTTATATGGCTATACTTGCATGTAACAGTCAGAGACATTTCAATCAGGACCTTATCAGAATTTGGAATGCTGATAAACTTCTCTGCCATTTTCTTTGGGATCCCATTTGCAGAATGTTGTCTGTCACCCCCTTCCCCATGATGTCTGAGTACAGAGACTCCGAAGATCTCTATACGATTATTTCTGCTTACTCCACTTCAACAAACTGTAGACCAGTAGAAAAAGAGAAATCAATGGTGCAATCTATGAACAACAGTGGGAAGATGAGTTGGGCTGGTGCAAAAAGTCCATCATTGCAAGAGGATGATCAAGGTCCATTCTCAACAAAGAAGAGTTGAAGAGTTGCCATGATGAAAAAATACATGTATGGACTGAAAGGGCTAGGAGGAGTAAAATGAATTGTATGCTCAATACCCTAAAGTCTCTGTTACCTGAGGGTCTCAATTCAAAGGTAGTACTTGATGATTGTTGTCTGGAATAACAGTTCAAGACACTAATATAGGCCATGAGCTAAGCAAATGAGTTTAAAATAGATTTTCATGACTGTACAGACATGCTAGATTCAGATTGCAGAATTGATAGATTCTTATCAAAGCTGATGTTCTAGATGTTCTAGACACTGAATTGCTGAAGTATTTCTTTCTCAAGTGGACAAAGGAAGAATTGTTGATAAGGCCATTGATTATATCAAGACCCTCCAAACTGCCTTGAAAGATTTGCAAGCCCAACAATCAGAATGTCTGAAAATTCTCTTGGTATTCACATCCTTCCTTCAGTTCCAGTAACATCATCACATCCAGGTCTATAGATTCTTGGATCCAAACTTTTGGGTGGCCAGGCTTTCATCACAATATGGGCCCCTGAGAAGACTGGTTTTCTGCCCAAATTATTTTCTATCATGGATGCCAATCAACTGGAGATTGTAAATTGCACCATAAACGTTGTTGGATCCAACATGGTGTATACCCTTTATGCTAAGGTAAGTAACAGTTCTGAACTTAACCGTGGAAATACTTTACTGTCCTTTTACCAGCTACGATATTTGATACATTCTAGGAGCTATGTATACTGATGGTGTTATTTTCCAGAAATTCCTAATCGGATTTTCTCTGTTATATATAGAACTACTTCCTGAAGTGTGCTTTCTTTGATTTTTTTAGTCAAAAAACAATAACCAGCAAGTCACAGCCAAGGACTTGAGCTGTACCATAGATGAACTTAATACCACCATAGCTGGTCCTGAAGAACATACCTTACAAAAGGCTGGCAACAGATAATCTCTGTGGATATCCCAACCAGTGGATTTCTGCTCTAAGAGCGATGATTTGTTTTTTTTCTTTCATTTGTGCAATTTCTCTGCAAAATATATCCATTCCCAGGCTGGGATGCATACCTCAAACTACTTCTGACATTCGTTGCAGTTTTATGACACTTTGTGGCTGGGATGCATACCGATAAACTATAACCATTCCAAGGATGTGATGCATACTTCAAACTTCTGACATTGGTTTTCCTGAAAATCCAATGCAGTTTTATAATACTTTGTGGTAAGTAACTAGCGGGTTCGGAACTTCAAGCCCCTGTAAGAGCATGGATGCCTATTAGTCTAATAAGCAGAGAGTTACTGCAAATCTACATGAGAATCATTAATTTTTGTATTGAGCAATTATCTGTGTACCTCAGTGTGCTTTTCCACTGAGGTGAGAAAATATCTGAAAATTTGAACATAAATACAACATACAATCGTAGCATTATATAAAAAAAAACTACTTCACAGACTCAAACCAGATTGCTGGTAAAGCAGTTTAATGGACACTACTTTGGATCATCTATTTTGTAATTGGATACCCATTCAGAAAATATGTTAAGGTAATAAATGACATGGCACAATTATAAAATCCTGACACTAAGATTTTAAACTTTTCAGATAAACTATGACAATGAATAGAATGGTTTGACAATAAGGTGTGATCCAAAGATTCAATGATTATGATGCCCAATATTTTCAAAGTATTGTGACCTCAATCCTTCTACTATGATGTGCTTCCAATTCTGATTGTTGGGCTGGGTCTTGATGTAATCTATGGCCTCATCAACAATTTTTCCTTTGTCCACCTGAGAAACAAATACTTCAACAATTCAGTGTCTAGAAAATTAGGTTTGATAAGAACAACAAAAAACACAACTCTGCAATCAAAATCTAACATGTCTGTACAGACATAAAAATCTATTTTATACTCATTTTCTTAGCTCATGGCCTGTATTAGTGTCTTGAACTTTTATTCCAGACAGAAATCATCAAGTACTACCTTTGGATTGAGACCCTCAGGTAATAGAGACTCTAGAGTATTGAGCATACAATTCATTTTACTCCTCCTAACCCTTTCAGTCCATACATGTGCTTTATGATCAAGGCAACTCTTCTTTGTTGAGGTTGGACCTTGATCATCCTCTTGCAATCTTGGACTTATTGCACCAGTCCAGCTCCTCTTCCCCCCACTGGTCTTAAATTGCACTATTGACTGTTGGTTTTCCATTGGTGTCGAGTTTGTTGAAGTGGAATAAGCAGAAACAATCGTATAGAGATCTTCAGAGTCTTTGTACTCAGACATCATGGGGAAGGGGGCTACAGACAACATTCTGCAAAGGGGATCAAAAAGAAAATGACAGAGAAGTTTATCCGCATTCCAAATTCTGATAAAGTCCTGATTGAAAGCTCTCTGACTATTACATGGAAGTGTAGACATATATAAGAAACAATAAGGCCAGATGGAGATTGAAAGAGTTGCAGCTATGCAGGCCTTATCAATTGAATGCACTGAATCTATAATACATATCATTATAAAATTCCAAATTCATATATTTTGTTGTGATTATGCAGAAAGAGATATATGTACATTTCGTTTTCATTGTTGGTACTTCCCAATCCATGAATATTTAGACTCATAATCTTTTGCAAAATGGAGACACTCATCGGATCTCTTTTGATAGAAGCGAACACTAAGATTTTAAACTTTTCAGATAAACGATGACAATGAATAGAATGGTTTGACAATAAGGTGTGATCCAAAGATTCAATGATTATGATGCCCAATATTTTCAAAGTATTGTGACCTCAATCTCTTGTCAATATTTTCAATAGCTCAGTTCTGGTAACACAAATTCAAACATGGCATATTCAAATGTGAATTAAAGGTATTGAACATTTTGTCATATTTGGTAAACTCTCTGCTAGGTTAAATAATAATTGAAATAGACACAAAGTTTTATTTTTAGAAATTGAAATAACGTAAGAAGTCAGTTTTGATGTTTAGAGAGGTGCATTCTATATTATAGTTCAATATAAGGGTGATGTGTGATTCTATCTATGTATATATATATATATTTTAAACATGGAATTGGGAAATGACAGATCCCGGTAATTTTATTTTTTTAAACATGGAATTGGGAAATGACAGATCTCGGTAATTTTTCATAAACCAGAGTAGTATGAATTCAGTGAGCATTGAAAGTAAACTGCTCCCCACATTCAAAAGAACGTGTAAAGCTATTCAAAGTAAGGAAAGCTGGATGGTGATGTAGAAAGAAGAGCAGAAGAAGTTGCTATGGCCTGGATCAGCAGGCTGTCCGGCGACAAGTCTGGCAACACTAACTGGTCTGTCTTGCAGGCTTTGGTGTTCCCCTCAAAACCCTTGTCTCTTCAGAAAGCATGATCGGTTCCAGGCACTCAAACACACTTGCTTCATGGTTGATTTTACATTGATTTCAACCACTCAGGGGGCTAAAAAGCATTATAGATGTAAATATATGGTACCATTAAGTATAGAGGTCAAAACTTTAACCTCTTTATGTTGTTTTGTGCTTGGAAGGGTTTAAATAACTGCAGCTACATACCTTTCAGCCTATTAACTAATGAGAGGTATAGTAAAACTTCAAATTCTAACCTCATAGCTTAAAAAAATTGAAACTCAAACCACAATTAAAAATAAATAAATTTGAAACTCCAACCACAATTAAAAAAAAAAAAATTCTCAAAAGTTCAAATCTCCTGCATACTTGAGGGATATAAGAACTGCAACTAGAAAACTCTGGCCTTATTACCCACTCCGAAGGATTAAAAAATTGATCATTACATAATTTTTTATTTATTTATACTGTATGAAAACTTATCTTAACTCAATTGTAAAATAAGCAGTGAGATAGTTATCACTGTAGGCTATTGGCTATAGCAGGCTAAATATCATTGTTATTCAAAGAAACGTATTCCACCTGGAATTACCAATTGGTGGTCAATAAGGGAGAAGGGTTTCACTCCCACCAGAACGCCTATGGATATTGGGTCATTGTTAATGCCTATAGATATTGGGTCATTGAGAATGCCTATGGATATTGGGCCATTAACCTTTTTCCTTATTTTTAAAGTGAACAAATTCTCAGCAAAGCAGTTCACTAAGACATACTCCAAACCCATTACACAACATATTTATAAGTTAAATCATTCACAAACACATTTTAAAATTTAGATAACTCAAATTTCTGATTTTGCCCAAAGACTATCTCGACAGATTCCTATAAAAAAAGGTAAAAACCTCTCATAGTTACACTGCTAAAAAAATTCACTCCACACCATGTACAGAAGATCTGGATAAAATGATTATCAAAGTAAACTAATGACCTTGACTGTGGAGGATCATAATCCAGTCTGTCCTCTGCCCATAAGGGGCTTTACCTTCATAAAACACGAGAATTTTCTTCAGGCCGATGCATTGAAGCTGCTCGTTGTGAATTACCCTGTCTGAACCCGTGGCCTTCAAGTAACCTGACTTGGTCAATCTGTTAGGCTGAGCACTCAAATTCTTGTGGTATCTTGGAACGAAGAAGAACCATTGCCTCTCCCCAGCATCATAAGCCAAAGCTGAAAGCAGGCGAATATATAAATTACTATTCTGTGAATTTTTTATAACAATTCTAACCTGAGAAGTAGCTGAGAGAAGATAAACATACCTGGTAACTCGCAGGGATCGTATCGGTACAAGTCTAATGTTGGTATGATTATATCGAAGCTCATTGGGTGGCCGCCTTGGATCCTTTTCTTCAGATAGAAACCAACCAGTTGAGATACATGTTTTAGTTTAGAAAGCACTTAGTGGAGATTGTTAATGACAACAGTCAAAGTTGGAACAAATAGTTGATAGGTCTCTGTTGCAAAAGAATGGGACAGTCAATGTTTTTCTTATTAAAAACAGAGGTTCCAAAGTAATTGTAACTACTTTTCTTTTAATGAAAGTGTATGTTTTTTTCTTTCTGGAAAATTAAAAAAAAAACTTTATAGAAAAAAAAGTGATGCACTCTAGCTCTCCTAGACCTCAGGCACAGATCTAGAACTATTTTCCTAAGCTCAAAAACATACAAATTCTCGCTAGTGCATAATCATATGTCTCACCAAGTCTGCGCCATTAAACTGACTCCTTAAAACCAAGTCGAATTGTCTCATTGAACTCAAGTCTCACTATCTTGAACTCAAGTGAACTGTCTCTTGAACTCGAGTCAAACTGCCTTACTGAAATGAAGTCAAACTTACAAAATTTGTATTTATGTTACAATAGTTTTGATGGAAGGTTAAGATTTTGATTTTCTAGGGTTAGGACTTGTATTTATGTGCAGATACAATCACCATGGTCTAGATATTTAGCACTATCAAGGTTCAAGATTAATTGAAGAAAGTGAGTTTCATAAAACTTCTGCTTGAAAAATCGGAGTCAAGAATGAAAAGTTCTGCCAATGGGGTTGTGGTTAAAAAATTGAAGATGACAGAATGTCAGACACCCACAAACTTAAGGGATTGGGGCCATGTTAAAATCCTAGATAGTTTTGATGATAGTATATCCCGGTCATGATAACTAAGCCAAAAAAACAACTTATGCTCTGCATTTCGCCCTTTGAGGGCCACTTTTCTTGTGATGCTGGACCTATTCAGGTCAATTGCAATACTTTTCTTTAAGTTAAAGAATCCGTCCTTGGATAAAATAAAATAAAATAACCCTAAAGAATTTCTTGCAAAGTCTGAATCATTACATTCAAGGAAACAAGGCCCAATTATACCCTTAGTATTATACTCACATTTTAAGATATTTGGTATAGACCATTGGCTGATTTTGTTTATAATTAGTGTGTAGACTGGAAATGTAATAGGGAATTCTGTTTAGAGCTCTCGTTGTTGTGCAAATGTATGGGACAAGGACTTCCAATTACAAATGAAGACATAAATCCAAAAATAGAAAGTGAGTATGTGAATTTTTTATTGTATTGATAATAACTAGTATACTAAAGGAATCATTATATTCAAGGAAATAAGGCCCTGTTATACGTTGTACTCACATTTATAGAGATTTGGTATTAGACCTGTTACCCACCAATGCGTAGAATAACTTTGGAAAAGGATGAGGGATGTACAGAGCAAAGTTGTTCAGCTTTGGTAGAAAATGGGAAGACAAACTATCAGAGTTAGAAGCTACAAGCATTGCACCTCATATCATGGTAGTTCAATGAGGGCATGGGTCGAGGTAAAAGTGTGTATTTTAGTTTACACATAATCCTCATTCACTGCCCAAGCTGTAAAACATTGACATCTCACTTCTCTCTATGCAGAAACTCTAAGCTACCCAGCTGGTAGGTAATTCTAAAAGGATGCACTACAAAATTCTTGGGCATTGAACATTCATACACATTTCACATTCTAACATACAAAACGTATGACCATAACTTTCAAAACTGGTTACAAGGGCAATACCAGGAAATAAGAGGAAACAGGTAATAACAGAGAAAACATGATAACAAAACAACCCAAACAAACGCATACCATCAGAGATCCAACACTAATATAGAACCTGTAGTTGATTGAAAACTTGCTCCTCAGATGTCTCTTCATTTCCACATTCTGCATTCAGTAATTGGAACGATTAATCTAAAGCATACACAGTTTCCATCATCACCGGAGCATTGAATCATGACACATCTTCCAAAAATACAATAATACCCTGTGCCAACTACTTGCAGAAGAAGCTTATTCCATTTATCACTGATAATTTGAAGCGACCTAGTTGTGATATCCCCATCCTCAAAACCCTAACCCTAACCCTAATGGTTTAATTTTTAGAGGGTAGAAAAAAGAAAACCAGACGTCACAAGAGTCAAAAACTAGCTCAAAAAATTAATAAAACAAGGAAAGCGAAGTAAATACAGAATAATTTTTTATTCATTAATTGTACCCGCGCATGGACTTCACGAGGAAGCTGTGGATCATTGGGTGGCCGCCTTGGATCCTTTTCTTCAGATAGAAGCCAACCAGTTCCTCTTCCGTTGGATGAAATCTGAAGCCCGGAAGATCCATCCTAATTATTCATTTGACGGTCTACAAAAGATCTGGATAAAATGATAACTTCTGTATAAAATGATTATCAAAGTAAACTAATGACCTTGACTGTGGAGGATCTGAATCTGGCATCCTTGTTCATAATCTAGTCCGTAAGGGGCTTTTCCTTCATAAAACACGAGAAATTTCTTCTTACTGATGCATTGAAGCTGCTTGTTGTGAATTGCCCTGTCTGAACCCATGGCCTTCCAGGAATCCGAATTGGTCAATCTGTTAGGCCGAGCGCTCGAATTCTTGTGGTCTCTTAGGAACGAAGAAGAACCATTGCCTCTCCCCAACATCATAAGCCAAACTTGAAAGCAGGCAAATATATTAAAAATGATTATCAAAGTAAACGGTAAACTAATGACCTTGATTGTGGAGGATCTGAATCTGGCATCCTTGTTCATAAGATAGTCCATAAGGGGATTTTCCTTCATAAAACACGAGAAATTTCTTCTTATTGATGCATTGAAGCTGCTTGTTGTGAATTGCCCTGTCTGAACCCATGGCCTTCCAGGAACCCAACTTGGTCAATCTATTAGGCCGAGCGCTCGAATTCTTGTGATCTCTTAGGAACGAAGAAGAACCATTGCCTCTCCCCAACATCATAAGCCAAACTTGAAAGCAGGCAAATATATAAAAAATGATTATCAAAGTAAACTGTAAACTAATGACCTTGACTGTGGAGGATCTGAATTTGGCATCCTTGTTCATAATCTAGTCCGTAAGGGGCTTTTCCTTCATAAAACACTAGAAATTTCTTCTTATTGATGCATTGAAGCTGCTTGTTGTGAATTGCCCTGTCTGAACCCATGGCCTTCCAGGAACCCGACTTGGTCAATCTGTTAGGCCGAGCGCTCGAATTCTTGTGGTCTCTTAGGAACGAAGAAGAACCATTGCCTCTCCCCAACATCATAAGCCAAACCTGAAAGCAGGCGAATATATAAATTACTATTCTGTCAATTTTTTATAACAATTCTAACATGAGAAGTAGCTGAGAGAATATAAACATACATGGTAACTCGCAGGGATCGTATCGGTACAAGTCTAATGTTGGTATGATTATATCGAAGCTCATTGGGTGGCTGCCTTGGATCTTTTTCTTCAGATAGAAGCCAACCAGTTCCTCTTCCGTTGAATGAAATCTGAAGCCCGAAAGATCCATTAAAAACTTTCCCTGCAAAACCTTCATTGGGGATAAAAGCTCATCAAGCTCCTGGAGTGGGATGCCCAGAGACGCGGCCTGCTCAGCGAGATTTGAAGCAGCAAGAAAAACTGTGCGGAAAGAATATAAGAAACTAACCTAAACTACATCCAACGGTCTGGAACGTTTCAATCGTCTAACATCTGATCGAATTGCTCAAACAAGTACACGGTGGTGGCAATTGGGGGAGTTGATGTCAGAGGGAACGACGTAAATATAATAAATGGGACATAACAATTTTTTGTTTCATTTTGAGAGTTTTCATGTAGTTTGTTCACTGTTAGAATGCTCATAATAGATCTCAAATTTTATAAAATGGATCTATTTAGTAGTTGTAAATGAAAATCTCAAATGGAAACCTATGCATTTCATAATTCATAATTGAATTTGAACATGACTAGGTTTTGGCCTTTTATATCATGGGATGCTGGTTAGAGAGATCGGTCTTTACTTTTTAAACAATCATGAATGTCTTCAAAACACCCACTTTATATATTAGTATTATTGTTTGAAATATTAGAATCCTCTTAAATCCTTATTTAAAGTAAAAATGACCTTAAATTTGTTTTATTATTTATAAGGATGTTTTCCAATTTAATATGTTGAAAGAGGGTCTCTCCTCTACAGAACAATCATGGCAGGTACAAATCTCTGTGGGAGAAATTCAGCATGAAATTGTGGAGTTTAGTCTCCCTGGTATAAGCTAACAGTTTTTTTTCTCCAAATTCTGGTAAGTTTTGAATGCACCTTTTTAGTCCTATTAATATGACACTCTACATTAGGTAGGTAGATAATCCTGTAAATATTTGGTTTTTCCATCCTTCTACTATCATCTTCTATGTATCTGAGGATTTTTGCAGACATCTTCAAATATAAGTTATGTTTTGAGTTGGTACTTGGTCTTTTTCTATCTCATTGGGGGCTAAAGATCTCATCGTCTTCCACATGGATAGTAGTCTTAACATTAGTTTCTATATGATATATGGTCTCCCATATACTATCTACCCATGATGTGTATTCTATCTGCCCCAATCTGCCTATGATGTATATCTCCCATATACTATTTGCCCCATGATGTATATTCTCATCTTATATGAATATAATGCAACTTTTTTCTTACTGAAAAAAAATGTTGAAAGAGGAGATCAATTGCTCCTCTTCAAAATGCATTACAGTGAATGAGTTTCAACAGGCTAATGAGAACTTTTGCAGAATAATTCATCATGATTTACAAAAGCTCTGAAATTACATAAGAAATGACTATACATAATTTTCCTAAATCATTATTAGTTTCAGAATAGCTAACATGATTCCATAGGTTTGTTCATTAATGTATATATCTATGATTTTATTTGGGCTTTTATTTTGTATAAAAATTCTTCTGTTACTTCAAAAAATATTACATGAGCATTGACTGAATGTCACTGGTCTTCTTGAGGGAATACTGTACCAATAACATATATAAAACCTTGATATTAAATCGCTTTCTTCTCATCTGAACATTAGACACAGTTACAAAAAAATCTAGTACCATGAAAACTATAAGTTTGCTAGCAGGCATACAGCCTTGGCCTTGAACAAAAATTGGAAGGGTTGGTATTACAAAAATCAGTTGAGAGAGTGTCATTCAGACCTGGAATTAGAAAGGGAATTCAGCTCGGGCCTTTTGGGAATGGACACGTTCCGAAAATCCTGGATGAACAGAGTGCCCAGTGTCGATGCCGTGGAGACCAATCGTGATCTTTTCCCAATAAGTAGCGTGGAAAATGCTTGAACTCGAACCCAGGTTCCCTTGCTGACGCTTCTCCATGTACTATGTCAACATGCGATGACTCCAGAATCGCTTGAGCAACTGAGAGCCCCGTGAACAAAGCACCCAATCGACTAAGCAACCCATGAGATGCTTCACTCCTAATTGCAACCTTTGCGTGAAGTGCTACTTTCCTTGGTGTAGAGTCGAGCTGAAGTGAGGCCATTTGTGGTGAGTTGTGGCCCATTGATGCTTCTGAGAGGCTAATTATTTTTTTTCCACCTTGAGCCCCGATGAGCAATGAAGTTACGAGTGTGTTGATAAGGAGCCTCAAGGACTAGACAATCACCATTGCTAGCCATGCTTGCTCTGAAACCCTGACTCAAAGGGAATTGTGTGGGCGAGTACAAGGAATTCGAGCCATCAGAGTTTTCCTTTGAATTGTCGAGGTGCTTCTACAAAGTGTGAAGTCTTGAGAGGTTGCAACTTAGGGCATTAGAAACCAGTTGGACATGCTTGGCCGCCAAGGAGACCTAGGCTCTCAAGAGAGCCTGCGTATTGCAATTAGGAACGAGCATCTGAAGGTTAGACAGAACCAAAGGATTGCATATGCTGGGTTGTTCGATCCCCAGAGGAACGAGGAGAATTCCATCGACATTAGGGAAGAGAGCCTGCATATTGCAATTAGGAACGAGCATCTGAAGGTTAGACAAAACCAAAGGATTGCATATACTGGGCAGTTCGATCCCCAGAGGAACTAGGAGAATTTCATCGGAATTAGGGAGCTTTGCACAAAATGAAGGGAAATAACCATCCGCTGACTCGAGAACCGATAGACTCCCAAGCTATAATTACTAAGGACGAAAAAAAACCTATATCAACAAAAAAAAATTGCTTTAGTAAAAATTTAATAAATAATATAATAATAACATTTAAATGAAGGGCATAAATATATATAAAACGTCATGCGAAGGGAAGTTTGAAAAATAAATCTATCATAAAAAAAATTTACATTATGGGTAGGAATGCCCATCAGAGATTTATACCTTGGGTGTGAGCCCTTCGTATTGAAACATTTTTTTTGGCAACGACAACTCTAAACCATATTCATGCAATGGGTTTCATGGATAAAGTATGACTATAGAGAATATGGAAACACATTTTTCGATGCATAATGACAATCTTGATTCAAGAGAAAATTCCTTATGAAGGTTGAGAAAGACCCTAAATATAAGGTAAGATCCACTAAAATTGATAACTACATACAATATATGAAATACCGTGCTCTTATATGCAAATTTATCTATTTCTTAGCCCACTAAAAAGGAACTAGTAAGATGGATACAACACAAATGGAAAGTTAAATGACATGTGGATCTAGAGTTAAGAGCCAAAGGCTTCCTTACTGTCATTTTCAAGAACTTGGAGGACCGAGTCAAAGTCATTGAAAATGGCCCATATTTTTTTAACAATTCTAGGCTATTCATGAGTTTTTGTGAAGAGGTATATTGCAGGGACAAAGAACAATTCCTGGCGGCCCCAGTATTGGTCCGTATGTTTTCACTACTCAAAGAATTCTAGGATCCTTAAATCACTAACAAAATTAGAAATACCACTACATCTTTAATGAACATCTCATAAGTAACATGAAGAGGCCATTATATTTCATATGCCAAAATATGTGTGTACATGAATATAACATAACCCTTGTAGAATCTATTGAGATCTTGTATCAAGATGAAGTCTGTAAACAAACCCTAGATTATAAACATGTGCCCTTTTGCTACAGTCGTTGTCATGAATATGGTCACTTCTTCTAGGATTATCCACTCCTTCAAGAGAAGCCTTAGAAATATATCTGACCAATAAATCTAAAGGGATTTCGAAGAGATGCGACCAGAAGGACAAATCAACCTCTAAAAAATATGTTTGTTAAACAAAAGGGGTAGTATCTTTAATTCACAAAAAATTCTCAATTATTAATGATCAAGAAGAAGAACTAGGGATTCTATAAAATATTATAATCCTAGATCCTAGATAAGAGAGCATACAACTAAAGGTAACATCACAGAAAAGGAAAACCCCAAAAGATAACCATGAAACTTCAACCTAGGATGATGAAATTTTGCTCGATGCTTAAGTTTTTGAACTGAAAGAGGAAACATATCTTCTAGAAAAGGATTAATAGAATTTGTTAAACTATATTAAAGAGTGAAAGCCAATGATCCCAGTACAATTCTATAACATCAAAAACTCTAGTATCAATAAATCTAGCTTAGGATAAAAGATCATATTCAGGAATCAATGAAATAAATCGGGTCAACCAACAAGGGATTAGTGGTCCAAATTTTCTATATAAAATAACAACCATCATAGAATAAAGAAGTTCAAGTACAGTTGGTGAAGGACCAATAAAGCTTCAATCAAAATGGTGGGAGATCATTTACTTAACACAGGACATGTCACATTTCTATCATAGTTGTTTTCCTCCTCTAAACACTCTTCTCAATGAAAATAATTTCATCGAATATTAGTGGTCTCAATAGCAAAGGAAATCAAATACTTCTTAAGGAGATAATCAAGAATGAATTTCTGGAAATTGTTATAATATAGAAGACAAAGATATCTAGTGATAAACTAGATAAATAACCCCCTATGTTGGAAAGGATGTGATCAATAACATGACGTTGTTGGAAGCACTTATGGCCCAAAAAACTTATGGAATCCCCTAGAAGTATAATTTACAGACTAGATTACCATGCCTCACATCATGTTAGGGATATTTAAATATATAGGAGCCAAGGATATTGGATATCTTAATATAGTCTATGGCCCCTACATATTGGTAGAAAAAAATAGTTTTTTTAAGAATATAATAACCATTAGAGCCATTCACCAAGAGGAGCTCTGGATATGGGGTGGAGACTTCAATCTAATAAAATCCCTCAAGATGAAAAAAGGTGGTATCTAAAGATTGGATATAGAATATCAATAGTTTAAGGACCTATTCCATTAACTCTAAGTGATGGATTTGAATACCATAAATGGTACATTCACTTTCAATAAAAGTCATGAAGGTAGGGATCAAATTTCCTATGGAATAGATACATGCATTGTCTTAGGATCACTCTTTCAAAAATACATTTGAGTGGAAGCATGATCTAGGTGGCTCCAAACACAGGAAGAAGTGCCAGAGGAGTCAGAAAGGGTCAAAACTCAAAGTGTTTGGGTTGTGTTTGAACTAGGTTCATGTTGAAGATCTCGTCGTCGTGATCACGGTGGTGTGAACGGTTCATCAAACCGAGCCCGTATGCGAAAGATAGAGCTCTTCAAAGTTTGACATGACAAGGGAAAAAGTAAGGCCCACAGTGTGCCACATGGCATCCCAGTGAGCATGTGGGACCCACTAAGTTTATGTGGCGACTTAATGGCCACTAAAACATCAACACATGGCACACTAGCATTTGTTCTTAACCTGCACAAAAGACAAAAAAAAATAATATTTAAAATATCATAAAAGAAACCAAAAAAAATTATTTTTTAATATGGAAAATCGTTATTAATAACCATATAACAAAAATCATTTAATATATAGTTATTAATATAACTATATAAAAACAAAAATAAATAAATCAAAAGAGCCCATAATTAAATAATTAAAAAATAAAAAAATAAAAAAATAAAAAATATCCTATTAAATATGGAAAAGGGTTAGTGCATTAAAGTTCAACGAATTGTTTAAGAAAAGAAATGGTCGTTGAATTTTTAAAGATATGGTTATGCCATATGACACCACTGCATGTACCAACGGCCACCATGTCATACCAAACGGTACCATCGTACCAACAATCCAACGGCTCCCAAAAAAACATGTAATGCGCTAGCTAACATATGGTTACGGGAGTTATGGGGTGCCGCCCAATGCGAACTCGACCCCCCTTCAAAATAATATGTTGCAGTGTTATAAAATGAGAAAAGTTAACCATGGAGGAGGTGGGTTTTGATTCCCTGATTTCTTCATCTCAATTCATAAATCTTAACCAATATGTCAAACAACTTTTTTAGCTTATTTTGCTAAAACATAACTTTCATTTCAATAGTGTGCCTAGGCAGCATGGAGGAACTAGGGGTGGGCATGGAAATTGAGGCGAATTTTTAATTCATTTTTAAGTAGTGGAACCATGACTGAGTGAAATTTCTAAGAGGGTGAAATTTTTGCAGTGTCCAAATTGGACAAATTTTATGTCAATCTTACACCTTTCGACGATACTAACCCAATGCCGCAGTTAGTTTCCTGATCTGAACAACAGATTTGCAGAGGACCCAGAGGAGGGTATCTTTAAGGAATCTAGGAGGAATCTAAAAGATTCCTTCAACCCTAGATTTTCACTTTGTCAGAATTCAAAAATTTGACAGTCGATTTTGCATTATTTGATGCCACAAATCTGTTGGTGTGTTCAGATTTTCCATTTTCTCATTTCATTTCTTGGCCACTTTTCTAGGTGGAGTGCAGGTGTCAGCATTCATGTGAGAGCAGTCATTTCCATGCGATTCGATGCCATGAGATCGATGGTACGAACAGCTTCAGCAGCTTGACATCATCTTCAGATAGCCCTTGGTTGTGAGGTATATGCAGTGTGTTCTTGTACTTCTTTTGCTATGCATTGTGCTGCATAGATCCCTGTTTGATGTTTGATGTGTGATCTTGTTTCTTACTTGTTTTCATGATTCCTACTTGATGTGACGCGGAATCATCTATGTGATGTACTTGTTGTCATGATTCGTCGTGTTTTATGTGAGATCCCTTTGTCGTTATGTTGATGGGATACTCATGTGTCGTAATGTATGATTGCACTGAAATCCCTTTTATGCCATGTTGGCGAGATGTTCATCATCATCATGCATGGGTTTATGTCATACTGATAGGAGTCCTTTTTGACTGAGAGTTCCTGTAGCGGAACATCTCTTGGAGTCACTCCTGCATGAGGGCATTTTCTTTGTATGATAGCGACATCACCTCTTATGTACATCATCACTATTGACAACACTTAATGCAGTGGCCTACACCATCTTGACAGCGGGGCCCAAACATGTAATCCCTCCTGGACGAACTTCGTTATCAACATCTTGTTATTTTATGTTGTTGATGATTGTCATGTTCCTCTTCTTTACAACATGCAGATGTATTCATTAATGTTCTTTTAAAAATGCAATCTAACACATCACGAAAGTAAAAGGTCTTATAAGGGTCCTTTGTCACACCCACCTGGATCAAGTGGTATTAGAGCGATCTTTACATGGAGGTGAATTGAAGCGTGAATGATGGAACGTGTAGCGACAGAGGATGAAAAAGCAATGTACGAGACCATGCTCAAAATTTCCAGAAGGGTGGAAATAATGTATGAAACTTTATAGAAAGAGACAGAGGAAGAGGAGCGATTGCGGCTTCAGTTGCAAGCCACAGAAGAGGCCATGGAAGAACTAAAGCAAAACAAACATAATCTTCAAATAGAGAACATTGAATTGAAGATGCATCTACATGAAGAGAAAGAGGAAAAACAAAGTTTGCTACGACAGCTGCAAGCAAAGGATGAGGCCTTGGAAAAGCTACAACGTGACCCATGTAAGGTAAAATGTAGTTCTCTAAATTCATGTATGTGTCCTGATGATGATTTCGTTGTTCAAAATCATACCACAGGAATTAACTCCAAACTGTTGAAGAGAATGGGGTATGAAGGAAAAGGCTTGGGCATTAATGGCCAAGGCTTGTCAACCCCATCAAAGTAGAAGAATTACCCTGTCAGGCAGGACTTGGGTATGTCAAAAAGGAAGTTCGGGAATGTGCCAAGACAACTAGTGAACTGACAATAGATGATGAGAATTCCTCATTAGTTCTTTCCAAATTGATAGAGGAGGTAAAAGATGTTTATTTCCTTTCATTTTCGTCTTCACATAGTATGATTTCTATTGGAGATTTGGAGATCCCAATTACAGGTACAAACATGAGGCTCCTTACCAAGACGAAGCACAAGAAGGAAGAAGAACTTGGTATTAATAACCAAGGCATAAATCAAACATTGGAGGTTATGCAGAGACCTTAATTTGCAGGCTCGAGATACACCAAAGGGGAATGCTCGAAGGTGTCAGATTCTTCTGAGACACCGTCGAAATCGTCGAGAAAAGAGAATGATGGGAACACATCCCCATCATCCCATGGCAGTGCCCATTGCAGGGAAAGAGTTGAGGCAAGCTCTCGTTGCCATACTTACACCAAAGACAACAAGGAAAGGTATAACCACTCTCGATGTTCGAATGTTCATTTCAATTATAATCATGTCGCTAATGATGAACGTAAAACATGGAATTGAAAAACATGTACCTTTTGTGGATTACATAATCATACATTTTCTAAGTGTTGGAAAAGAATGGCAGAACACAAAAGGATGAGGCGTGAAAGACCCTCTTGACAGCATGTAAAGAAACAGGTTAAGCAAATCTGGAGGAAGAAGATGTATTGCAATCATTGGAACAGAAATGGCCATCAAAGAGCCACTTGTTGGAGGCTCCATCCAGAGCAGCGCCTTAAAGACAAAGTGTCGATGCATGAACCAGGTGAAGCAGTTATTCGGCAAGCAAAACTGCCACAAGGAGGTGACCCATTCACATTGATAAGTGAAAAATGGATTTTAGATATGTTAGCATTTCATGGTCGTGCTTTTGTAAATCATTTGTTGCATTTTAAAATGTAAAAGTGATGATGTGTTTTCCATCACTTGTTCAACAACAATGATGTCTGGTCTTATTTTGAGTAGCATGATAAACTGTGGAAGTGATGTTGTGTTTCCATCACTTGTCAAAGCAAATAGTGTTTGGCCTTATACTTGCAAATCATGTGTTGCAATGATGATGTGTTTTCCATCACTTGTTGAAGCAACAATGATATGTTGGCCTTGTTTTCGTAGTTGGGGTGTTGTTTCCATTTTAGTGCAAACTTGACCGTCGAGTATGTGTTATAAACTCGTGGCAAGTATGGGATGCTTGGGTCATTAGTTGGTCATGTAATTCAAGCATGTAATTTGCAAAATAATGTACTATAGGTTGCAGAGGTTGCAGGTGTTGGCTCATCGCTTAAGGCTCCGAAGAAAAAAGGTGAAGGAGATGGAAGCGAGACCTTTTCAGGACGCTTGTGATGCAGGAAAGGTACAGAGAAGTTGTAGATTATTTTTCATGCTTTTGGAGGACCAAAAGCTCCTCAGTGGGGAGGATTGATCCAGGTAGCTCCAAACATAGGAAGAAGTCCCAGAGGACTCAGAAAGGGTTAAAACTCAAAGTGTTTGGGTTGTGTTTGAACTAGGTTCATGTTGAAGATCTCGTCATCATGATCATGGTGGTGTGAATGGTTTGTCAAACTGAGCTCGTATGCGAAAGATATAACTCTTCAAAGTTTGACATGACAAGGGAAAAAACAAGGCCCACAGTGTGCCACATGGCATCCCAGTCAGCAAGTGAGACGCACTAAGTTTATGTGGCGACTTAATGGCCACTAAAACATCAACACAGGGCACGCTAGCATTTGTTCTTAACCTGCAAAAAAAGACAAAAAAATAATAATTAAAATATCATAAAAAAGACAAAAATCATTTTTTAATATGGAAAATGGTTATTAATAACCATATAACGAAAATCATTTAATATATAGTTATTAATATAACTATATAAAAACAAAAATAAATAAATCAAAAGAGCCCATTAAAAAAACAAAATCATATTAAATATGGAAAAGGGTTAGTGCATTAAAGTTCAACGAATTGTTTAAGAAAAGAAATGGTCATTGAATTTTTAAAGATATGGTTATGCCATATGACACCATCGCATGTACCAATGGCCACCATGTCACACCAAACGGTATCATCGTACCAAGAACCAAATGGTTAAACAAAAAACATTTAATGCGCGAGGCAATATATGGTTACGGGAGTTATAGGGCGGGTTGCCCAATGCGAACCCGACCCCCCTCCAAAATAATATGTTGCAGTTTTATAAAACGAGAACAGTTAAACATGGAGGAAGCGGGCTTTGACCACTTAACCTCCTCCATTAAATTCAGAAATCTTAACCAATGTGCCAAACAGCTTCTTTAGGTTACCTACTCTCCAAACTTGTATAAACCTTCATTTCACCAGTGTGCCTAGGCAGCATGGAGGACCTAGGAGTGGGCACAAAAATTGAGGCAAATTTTTAATTAATTTTTAATGCAGGGGGAACCATGACTGAGTGAAATTTCCAAGAGGGTGAAATTTTTGCAGTGTCCAAATTGGACAAATTTTATATCGATGTTACACCTCTTGGCAACACAAACCTGATAGCGTAGTCAATTTCTTGATCTGAGCAACAGATTTGAAGAGGAACTAGAGGAGGGAAACTTTAAGGAATCTAGGGGGAATCTAAAAGATTCCTTAAGCCCCATATTTTCACTTTGTCAGAATTTAGAAATTTGACAGTCTATTTTGCACTATTCGATGCCACAAATCTAATGATGTGTTCAGATTTTCCATTTTCTCATTTCATTTCTCGGCCACTTTTCTAAGTGGAGTGCAGGTGCCAGCATTCATGTGTGAGCAGTCATTTCCATGCGATTCGATACCGTGAGATTGATGGTCCGAACAACTTCAGCAGCTTGACATCCTTTTCTTCAGATGGCCCCTGGATGTGAGGTATATGCAGTGTGTTCTTGTACTTCTTTTGCTATGCATGTACTGCATAGATCCCTGTTTGATGTTTGATGTGGGATCTTGTTTCTTACTTGTTTTCATGATTCTTGCTTGATATGACACGAAATCATCTATGTGATGTACTTGTTGTCATGATTCATCATGTTTTATGTGAGATCCTTTGTTGTTATGTTGATGGGATACTCATGTGTCGCCATGTATGATTGCACTGAAATCCCTTTTATGCCATGTTGGCGGATGTTCATCATCATCATGCATGGATTTATGTCATACTGATAGGAGTCCTTTTTGACTAAGAGTTCCTATAGCGGAACATCTCTTGGAGCCACTCCTGCGTGAGGGCATTTTCCTTGTATGATAGCGACATCACCTCTTATGTACATCATCACTATTGACAACACTTAATGTAGCGGCCTACACCATCTTGACATCGGGGCCCGAAGACGTAGTCCCTCCTGGACGAACTCTGTTATCAACGTCTTGTTATTTTATGTTGCTGATGATTGTCATGTTCCTCTTCTTTACAACATGCATATGTATTCATTAATGTTCTTTTAAAAATGCAATCTAACACATCACGAAATTAAAAGGTCTTGGAAGGGTCCTTTGTCACACTCGGGCTTGGATCAAAGCATCAATTTTACCAAGTACTTGTTTAGATCACTGGCTCATATGCTTCAAACTAGACCTTAAAGCCACCCCGCATAACATCCCATTCTAATTCAAAAGCTTCTAGTTGTAAGAGCCATCCTTCTCAACTAAGGTTGAATAATGGTGGTTGGAAATTGATAGAAATGGGAGGAATATGATGCACAATTTCCAGTTGAAATAATTTAAATGAATTTAAAGCCAATATCAAAGAATGGAATAACTCTAATTTTAGTAATATATTCATAGAGGAGCAAGCTCTAGAATCCCAAATGAAAAAAAATCAATAGAAAATAATCACGGAGGGATGTACAAAATATTTGGATAGGGAAGAAGTACAACTACTTAACAAAATAAAGGGATGTCGTAAGAAAGAAGAAATACTATGGAAGAAAAATTCCATAATAATATGGCTACGATAAGGGGAAAAGAACACCAAACCTTCCATAAGGTAATGATCAAGCATAACACAACAATCGAATCTTCTCTTTAACAACTACGAATGGGGGCTAACTTGTCATCCATGCAAATTTGGAGTGGGAATTGGTAGCATATTATCACTCTCTTCTTTCAAATCCATACCCTAATCATCGAGATGCAATTCAAAAGATAACTTCAAATATATTTACCCTTATACAACTATCCCAAAATTATGTCCTGACGAGGGAATTCTCATTTACAGAAGTGAGGAAGCCATAATATCTATGCCAAAGAATAAGGCTCTCTAGCTAGATGGATTTACAACATACTTCTTTCAAGAATGTTGGCCTTTTTAAGCCCATAAATTCATTCACTTGTTGAAGAATCTCGATGCTCCAATTGAATATGGCTAGGACTTAATTCTACCTTCCTCACTCTGATCCCAAAATTTGATAAATTCAATTCATCTAATGGCCTCCATCTTATCACCCCTAGCAAAGTCATCTACAAAATCATAAATACAGTCATAGATAACCCTCTTAAACCCCTTTTGAGCTCCATTATATCTCTCAAACAAACAATATTTGTGGAAGGCTGATAGATCCTAGACAATATCATAGTAGCCCATGAAACAATACACTCTCTAAATAAAAACCAAGAAGGAAGGGGTGATGATTAAGCTTGATCTATCAAAGGCGTATGATAGATTGATTTAGTATTACCTACTTCAAGTACTTTGGGCTTTTGGATTCTATGAACAATGGATTGCATTTATTAGATCCTTAATCTCCACCCCCCTTTTTTGATACTCTAAATGCTTGTCTATATCCATTATCAATCCCTCGAGGGGGATTCTATAGGGAGATCCTCTATCCCCGTTTCTACTCATTCAAGTAGTAGAGGGGCTTAGGGAATCTCTTAAAGCAACTATGAACCAAGGAGATCCCAAAGGGTTGCACTCATATAGGGAAGATCTTCCAATAACACATCAATAATTTTTCGATGACATCATGTTGTTTGGTGTACCACTGGCTAAAGAAGCCAATATTTTGAAATAAATCATCAATAATTTAATGGAAGCATCAAGTACATCCATTAATCTTGAAAAAACACAAATATTTTTCTTTAATACTAACATGAATGTGCCATCACTTGGTTTCCTAATGGGATTCCAAATTAGTTCTCTACTAGAGAAATATCTCGGTTCCCCATCAGCTTGTAGCAGAGCACCCTGCAACATATCTCAAAAAATCTAGATAGCTAGGTTTTCCAATCGTTAAGCCTAGCTGTATGGTTAGTGCTACTGAAATCATTTTTGAAATCTCTTCCTTTATACCTTCTCTCCATAACAAAAACCCCTAATTCCATCCTTAGATTGATAAAAAATATCTATAGAAATTTTCTATGGGGTGGATCCACTGGGGAAAGAAAATGGTCATTATTCACATGGGAGAAACTTTTCATTCTAAAAATAGTGGGTGGTTTGGGTCTCCCAGACAAGAAATATGGTGGAGATGGATTCAAGGTGGACAAGAACTATGGAAAAAACTATGGAACCAAAAGTAAAATCCATAGTCTTTTTAATTGAATAAATTACACACTCCAGGTTCCTCCCGAAGATATTCAATTTGGAATATAGAAAAAAAAATAAGAACCTCATACAGGAGCATTTATTCTAGGGAATTAGAGATGGATAGGAGGGTCTATTTTGGGGTGATGCATGCAAACAACTTCCAAATCTCAAATCCCAACAAGAATTCATGGGGATTTCTAACTTCACTCTTGCTCAAAATTGTCATATTGTCTTAGATTTTTAGAAATTGTCCACCAATCCCTCAGAATAGAGAAACTATAAATCAAGGGAAAATTAACCAACCATACCATCTTTAGACCATTAGACCAATCTTAATAAATAATTGTAGAAGAAAAAAAATCCCCATAATAAGCAACTTGATAAGCTTCGTTAGAGATACCAAACGAAAGGAATGTTTATGATCAAGGATGTCTACTCATTGATGGTTGGGAAGAAATCTCTCTTGAAAATCTCTATTTGGCACAAAATTTGGCTGTGGGGGCACTCACCAAAAGTCTTACAGTTCCTTTGGTTGGTAGCCAAATTTCTACCACACTCATGGGATAGAATGAGAAGAAATGGATTTTCTAATGCTCCCTCCCACCACCTTGTACTACCTCGAGCTATGGGAGGTGTTACTCATTGCTCTAACTGAACCCCCAAGGTCTATTATGAGAATGGGTTAGAAAAAACCCTCACTTTTTCTAGTATGCATAATTAGCTTCTAATATCATTGTTATGCTCAACTTGTTGATATATTTCTTCCAATATCGATGTTTCCTTGATTTGATCCCTGAATCATAAATTGCAATCCTTTAAGGTTTAGACCTATTAAAATATTCCATGTTAACATGTTAATCATGTGGCCTCCACAAAACTCTGATAGGTCATCTTAGTGCCCATATCATTAGACCATGTCATGTCACTACAGGTTATCACTACCCACGATGCTCAACGTCAAACAAGGAGGAGGTGGTGGATGGCAAGAGGTGGTAAGGATCCATGACAGAACCACGACTTATGTGGACTAACCTCCACTGGTTCTCTCATGCATTATATAGTGCAATGATCATAGTGAGAAGTAGTGAGCAATGGGTAGAGATTCGACATTCCAATATCCACTCGTATCCCACTCTTTAGATCCTTTGTTCAATATTAACTAGTGTTTATCCAACTGTATCGTGACCCCCCCCACCCCCCCACTACAGGTTATCACTACCCACGATGCTCAACGTCAAACAAGGAGGAGGTGGTGGATGGCAAGAGGTGGTAAGGATCCATGACGGAACCACGACTTATATGGATTGACCTCCACTGGATCTCTCATGCATTATATAGTGCAATGATCATAGTGAGAAGTAGTGAGCAATGGGTAGAGATTCGACATTCCAATATCCACTCGTATCCCACTCTTTAGATCCTTTGTTCAATATTAACTAGTGTTTATCCAACTGTATCGTGACCCCCCCCCCCCCCCCCCCCCCCACCCCCCACCCTATTCCTTAAACTTAACCACTGTAGTCAATGCCCAATGACTGATGTATTTTCGCATGGCATGATTTTGCTGGGGCATTGTTCCACTAGTTCCTGCTTGGTCAACCCTCCAACATTGAAAGGAGGTTAAGCATTGTCACTGCCTACTAGTCCCAACGACATAAGAATATATGACCGAATTATCCTAGGTTGGGTTTATAAGCAGAAGGGTGACCACTCCATGCCCAACATCTCAGGACCTCAAGCCATCTTACAACCCAAGGGCCTAATACCCAATTTCTTGGTTTTGATAAAATAACCAACATAGGGACTAGTTAAGCTTGGTATACCCATGAGTCTAGAAATCCACAAACTGAATACAAACACATAATTTCTCATTCACCATGCATGTAATAATGAATAACATGTCCCATGTATACTTCAAAATTCATGAGAATATATCACATCATTCTAATCATGCACATAATAATGAGCCTCACAACTTAGGCATCCATTTACATGTATAGCACACAATATTTTGTACCATTCATAACATAGAAAGATTCATCCCAGTCCACAAGAAAATATAAATAAGTAATTTACACTTATCTATGTGTTTAAATATGAATGCAACTGGAGGAGGGAATTCAACTCTCCAACTAACCATAGGCCAACCACACTGCAGTATCTCTTACAATTGACTGCCCCTGAGCTAGATCCAAAGTTTGAGGCGATGTGTATTTAGGAAAATTCACACTCAATGCTTAATACATAAACACGAGAAGGATTCCACTGCCTAGGCAGTTTATGAACCACTCTCCAACAATAAGCACCACAATGAATCACTTGCTCTATGATGGTGTATTTATATGTTTCTAGGGATTCGAGATACACAATGCACTTAACTTGTCAAACTAGGGTTTGGTAAGCTTGTGAGGAACTCTATGCAATATACATGAGAGATAAGATCCTCACATCGTTCTTAATGACCTAATGAAGAAAACTCATGGGGACATCGTATCAAATGAAGGAGTTAACTCAATGATAGCTCACTACTTAATTAAATGATGCCTCATGCACCTAGGTTTTATTTAAGGGTGACTTTCTTAGTGTCTCCAGTTGAACTCGAATCCTAACAATTCTATAACACTTGATCCTACAACATTTTCTTTAGAGTAGGTTGGCATGTCCCCCAATCAACCTAATCTATAATAATTATTAATTTATGAAATTGAAAAAAAGAACATAAAACCACATGGTCACTACTATGATAATTATTATTCTAAAAAACCAAATTGGGATAAATTGAATGTAAAAGCATCTAAGACATAAAAACATAATCAAACAATTAATCCTACTTGCAAAATACATAAGAAAATAAGCTAGAAAAGTACCACACCTTGATTGGGCCCATCTACAAGTTTGTTTTGTGCCACTATTAGGCTATTAATACATGCTTAAGTTTAATTCCAAAATATTCCTACAACATTTTCTTTAGAGTAGGTTGGCATGTCCCCCAATCAACCTAATCTAAAATAATTATTAATTTATGAAATTGAAAAAAAGAACATAAAACCACATGGTCACTACTATGATAATTATTATTCTAAAAAACCAAATTGGGATAAATTGCATTTAAAAGCATCTAAGACATAAAAACATAATCAAACAATTAATCATACTTGCAAAATACATAAGAAAATAAGCTAGAAAAGTACCACACCTTGATTGGGCCCATCTACAAGTTTGTTTTGTGCCACTATTAGGCTATTAGTACAGGCTTAAGTTTAATTCCAAACTGCTCGACAACAACTCATTTGAGCATAATCACAAAACTTAAAACAAATTCACAATCACAACTTTAAATCATGATCTGTATATGTATGTGCTTGAGGATTATGTAAATTGCAAGTTCATTGAATGAGTTTTTATGGTGCTTTAAGTTGAATTCATACACATATTTAAACATTAATTTAACGCATAAATAGTAGAAAATAATAGAGGAATAAGCCATAATAGTAACCACAACACATTCAATTGATGAAGGAGTTCCCCCTCCTGGGCTACGTCTCCTGGTCCAGCTTCCAATGCTTGGCCCTCTTTCATTATCTAAACAATGGTGATTACAATGAGTTATGGTGCTAAAATGGCTTCAAAACCTACTCCAACAGCTTCAAAGCTATCAAAAACCCTTGTCTAGCTTCTTTCTGCTCCCAAAAAGACCAAAAATTGAGAAAGTTATGAGCTTCCCAAGTTTTGTTGCTAGTTGACCCACAAATTCGCCATGTTTGGCCAACTTTCCTACAATTTTGCCCCATTTTTCACTAACGGAGCAACAAACCAGCGTAATTTCGGCATAATTTGTGGATTCATTAAATTTCCCACTAACCCCTAGGCGCACGCTCCTAGTCACGTGGACCCCCATGGGACTGGGGGCTGGTGCCTAAGGCCTAGCCCTCACCCCTGGTTTTGGGCTTAAGGTCACATGGGTTTATATTTAAGGTTGAGGGGGCTGGGGCTAATCCTTAGCCCCCAGGGGTGCCCCTGGTCCTTGTGGGCACAATGACCAGGGTTGGGGCTAGCCCTCGACCCCTTACTAAACCTCTGCCCAAAACATAATGTTTAAATGTGTATTGGGTGGGTCCTTTTAACAAGGCCCACCCATGGTATAAAAGTAATGACGAAATTTAGTTGGAGGTAGGTGCAGTGTTCAAATCCTGTAGAGTGTAATCCGGCTTGCCCCAAAAAAATTTGGTGGCCACCGAGGTGCCACGTGGCAGCCTCTACTTGGGCCACATGGTGGCCTCTAGTTGGTCCACCTAATCAACAACAAACTAATCAATAAATAACCGCCAACTTAGCACCAATAATATTTTGACACATGGTAAGCTTTCATTGGCTCTTTTTGAAACCCAATCATTTGCCAAATCAACAGGCCCAACACAAAATTGTGCATGTTTTCCAAATCGATCAAAGCTCATTTTCAGATAAGTATGAGATCCCTACGCTTAAATATTTTGTTAAGACCAGTAGATTACATGTTCATGATATGTTTGCCGAAATTCCTGTCATGGCTAGTGGGGGTCAGATCAAGTCCTAGTAAAAGTGTTTGCATTAGTACCTTTGTTTCAGTGTTATTTATCATTTCTAGAAGTCTCATGGAGTTCTGGGAAGAGGCCTGAATCCTAGCCATGAAAAAGTGGCTCATAATGTAGGGAGCTTAAGTTGCAACCAGATCAAGGGATTTTGGCTCCAAAGGAGGTGTTAGTGTCTGTCAATCATGCCAGTCACCAGTGATCAAATGTGCTCTTTCAAATTTTTTTGATAGGGTCCTAGGTCAAATTTTTATGGTTTCAATAGGATTTCAAATAAAAATTTGGTCACTGGTTAGTGTATCTAGGTATGTTATTACTTCCTTCATTTCATGGTCAAATTTTCATCTGATTCATGCCATCACTCATTGTGATGAGTCATCAGTGAAGTGTCTTGATCACCATCTCAGTGGTCATCTCATGGTCAGTCATGTTTCAAGGTCCAAATCATCAATTTCATACTCTATTAGATGTCATCATTAGGTAAAGTCATCAAAAAGGTAAAAAAAGGGTCATGACATCATCTAGGTCATCATTGTGGGAGTAGTAATAGGGAAAAGTGCTCTGTAATAATATCCAAAGTGCATTCCATCCCTCAAAAGATCGAATTCTTGCCTCTAGAGTATCATTCTTTCTACCTCGCTGTGTTTTTTGCATCCTTGATGCGATTTAGAAAAGGGAGACAAATCATTAATTACAGAGATTTTATCCATCAATTTATAGGTCCATCACACCATCAACAAGTAAGTGAACTTCATCCACTCCTCCTTCATCCTTCCTTTCATCAGTTTGCTCAGGAAGAGTCA
Organism: Pinus tabuliformis; assembly: GCA_031772625.1. NCBI lineage: Eukaryota > Viridiplantae > Streptophyta > Pinopsida > Pinales > Pinaceae > Pinus > Pinus tabuliformis. Next base: position 671,326,931 of record CM062809.1, on the reverse strand, counting down.
GTGAATCACCCTCTCCTAGGGTTTTGTTGCGCTTTTGGTCTCCTAGTTATTTTGCTTCATTGATGTGGTAAAACCCTACTTTTTATGCTCAAACACCCTCACTTATACTCCATATACCTCCCCTAACCTTTTCCCATGCTCATTCCCCTCATTTCCCTCACTTTCCCACAAACCCTAGCCTATTGCTATACTTTTGACACTTTCCTAGGCTAGGGCTGTGTTTTGCACTTTACTACCCCTTCCCCTCACTCATTCCTAGGAATTACATTTCCCTACACTCCCTAACATCCCTCACTACCACCCAAAATTTTCCCAAGAATTTGGAAAGCCCCTAGCCCCTTCATTCCTCTCCATCTACAAGACTATCTCAAATCCCCTGTTTTCCTAAAACTAAACCCTAATTCTTCCTCCTAGTGAGCTAGGGTTTCACCTTGGAAGAAGAGGAAAAACAGACTGAAAATAAGAAATGAAATAATGGAGGACATTTCTGAAGAGTTGAGCCATCTAACATCAAAGAGATCTGTGCCTCACAAACCCATCAAGAGGTCATTTGCGGCACACAAGGATGATTTTTCTTCAAAGTATGTTTTTGACCAAATGGGGATGAAATTGACAAAATTGGAAGAGGTTTTTATCAACCATATACCAAGGGAAAAAAGCCTCAATTTTTTACACAGGTATAATATATTGGGAGATATGAAACTTTATTGGAGACCTATGTTAGAAAATAAAAAAATTTCAAATTAATTTCCTGTTTTAGTCATACTTTTGTGGCATGGATTCCGAGCAAATGAAAATGAATTTCCAGAAAATGAGAGAGGTTTTTCTTCACAAAATCCTTATATACAAAAAATCTTTGATTTTTCCAAAAATACTTATGGTTAGAGAGATATAACTCCATCTTTGAGCCCTATTTTTGTAGAAAACCCCAAAATTTTGACCTTGTCAGAAACACAACGCCTTGGTGCTACGCTTTTTCCTCAGAGCTCCAAATGACAAGTGGCTTGCATTTTTGGAAAGATGATGCCCTCCTCTCAGAACTCATTTCCTTATATTTTCCAGACAGGGCTCATATTTTGAGAAAATTGAGAAAAAGGGGTCAAAAATCAACATGCTGCCCCTCTTTTTGACAGGCACTGCGCTTTTGGAGACATCTTGGGAGAATCAATTTTTGAAGGCCTTCCCATGGGTCATTTTCAAAAATTCAAGATGTTCTGGAAACTAGATAGGAAATTCTAGTTGAAAGTTCCCTCACATTTCAAATTTAACTTTAGAAAGGCACCTAAAAGTGGCCTCAAAGATGGCATTGCGCTTTTGCAATTTTCTGAGTTTTCAATTAAAAAATTTCACTGTGTAATTTCTCATATTTCTAGTTTGACTTGGTCAAAGGTAACTTAATGATGTAAATTTAGTAGTTTTAAGTCTAGATGATGCAATCATAAATAAATTAGCATTATAGGTTGTTTTTTTGCCTAATTAGGCCTCATAAATGAAGCAGAACTCAAATCAAAGTTTAAGAGAAGAGTTTGTTTTGACCTTCTTACTCTCTCTTGTTGGTTGAGAGATTATTGGGAACTGTTCCACCACTTAGGGATTCGACCCTTGAAGGTGGGGAAATGGTTTATCTTAGTCTATATGTATCATTTCTCATTCAGAGAGAAGAGTTGGACTTCAGAGGAGAGGACTTGTATCTTATGTTTTCACACAATTAATCAAGGAGAAGTTGCAACTATTTTTTAGGAATACTTGTGCAGTGAGTTTGTGATGTTGTTTTCTTTCTATCTTAGTTTCTTATGAATGAATCCATCTCTCTTAACATGCCTTTCTTTCCTCAGTGATTTTCCTTGCAGTTATATAGGCAGAATTCTTTAGATTCAAAGCTCTGTTTATGTGGAAAATCATGTTTGTGTATCTCTTCTTCTAGATTAATGAATTCATGCTAATACATGCTCATTATGATTTCTTAAGCTTTTAGACCCTACACTACATTGACCAAAATCTTAAATATATCACAAGACATTGTTATCTTGCTCCTCTTTATGCCTGCTACGCAAATTTAGATACCTTGACCTAATTTCTTTCTCTCATCCTTGGTCCAACAACCTAAAAAAACCCTAAATTTTCAAACACCTAAACAAAATTTATACATCTAGCCTAAAATCCATTTCTTTTCCAGTCATTGACTGAGAAATCCTTAGAGAGATCCCTCTTTGGTTCAGCAGGGCTAGTTGTTGAACTGCAAGTGGTTTGAGGTTACCCCTTTCGATCTCCTCCTAAGCCTGGGACATTGTAGGGGATAACATTTTGGCACCGTTGTCAAGGAACAAAATATCATATCTTCCCTGGGAAAGAATGACAAGGATCAGATATGATTGCTGATGGTGAACAATGATCAGACACAAGAAAGGTTGTGCATCTTTCACCTCGCGACTCCAGTGTCGAAGAATCCAAAGAATTATAATTTTCATGACGACTCCACTATTCAAAAACCGATAGTTTGAAGAACTTCTTGGTGACTTAAACTATTTTCAAAATGGATTCAACTGCTCGAAGATATGCTCCTATGAATCAAGCTCATATTCCTGGTTTTTCAAATCGTATTACTTGCATAGATTGGCAAACTAATCTGCCCAATTTCATAGATGGAAACAATGATGAGGCTATTCTACATCTAATAAAATTTCACTGGTATATACATAAGCTTGGGATTAGTTTTCATGAGGAATGTTTGATGAAGATGTTTATGGCTACCCTGGAAGGGAAAGCAAGATCTTGGTATGAAGGGTTAAACCAAGGTAGCTTGTATTCTCTTAAAGATTTCCATAGAGTATTCTCTGAAAATTATGGGAACTCTCTTTTACAAATTTGTTGTGATTATTGTGAAGGTTTTATTGCATATTTTAAAAGTATTGATGATATCGAATGTATGGATGATGAAGCGATCATTGGAGCCTTCTATGATTTTTCCTTCCAACAACAATCTGAAGAAGCTAATCACTTTGATACACAAGATCATACTCAACACACAGTAGCCTCATCTTTGATTGATGAATAAGCAGATGATGAATGTTGTCTAGCTGCTCATAAAGATTCCCCACAGAAAAAAATTCTGGCAGCAACACAACACACTGATTAGCTAGAGGTTAAGGAAGAAATTCAACAGCCTGAAACTAATCAAGAAGAGGAGAATAATGAAAAAGAACAGGTTATTTTAGATCATGTGGGTGTACACCTTAGCACTTTGGTTTCCGAACAAATTTCTCTTTCCAATCATCAGGTAAAAGTAGTTGAGCATATCATTGAAGAATCATTTGTTGATTTGCAACAGTCTTATGGTCCACAAGAACATCTCCAACAAACAATATTTTCTACCATGATTAAAGATTAATCAGATTTGAATTATGAAAGCCAAGTTTTATCTCATGATTCTGATGATGAGTTGCAGTGACCTTGCCAATCTTCAAGCGATCAAGATATATATAAAGATGTTCTTTCCAGCTGCCCTTCATTCCTTTCCTCTTTTGAGTGTTTAATTCAGGAAGAAATATGTGCATATCTGAATTTTAAGTTTGCTTGTATAGAAACTCTAGAGAGTCATGATTTATCCGTTGAGGTCAAAAACAATGTACAATAGGTTTTTTTTCTTGAGTTTGATGAACATGTTCAGCAACCTTCAAATGATCAAGATATATAATTTTTTCAAAGCCTAGACAATTCTTTTTCTGATATACATGAAAAGCCACTTGTAGAAATTTGTGGTGATGCTGATTTGGCTACCTCAATTGAAGATCTGCAAGAACATGCAAATCTTGTCTATGATTTGGATGGTATGGAAGATCACATTGCTGCATTTCCATTTAAGAAGGATCGACCAAAAGAAGAATAACAATCAGTCATTATATTTGAAGGCATCTCCCTTTCTTTTGCTAATCAACAAGAGGTAATGTTTCATTATTTTCAAGACCCCATGGGCAGTCTTTTGCAAGCATCAGAAAAAGTGGAGTTTGTTTTATTCACCCATACAGGTTTTGGACTTAGGTATCATTTTGAGTTTCCATCTTCTAAGTCTTTCTTTATGCTTGGTGGAGTTGAATACAAGCATCAGTCAAGTAGTCATGTACTTGATTGGTTACACTAGATCTTTGACTTCACTTGATCAGTTAGTTTATGGATCAATTAGAGTAGGTAAGGTGTGATGAATAAGCTCAACACCCCAAGAATATTTTTCAGTGTCAATTTCCAGTAGGGTTTGTAGTTGATGGTACAATTCAGTTTTCAGTTTAATTTGAGTCAGTTTGATGATTGTAGCTGTAGTGACTCCATTCCCCAATGAATAAGGCTACCTGGTCTACAATGTTCTTGACACCTCCAAGGAGATTCCATCCCCAATTGGAGCCAATGTTAGTGTCTGCCAGTCCTTCCAGTCACCAGTGATCAAAGGTGCTCTTTCAAAGTTTTTTGATAGGGTCCTAGGTCAAATTTTTATGGTTTCAATAGGATTTCAAATAAAAATTTGGTCACTAGTTAGTGTATCTATGTATGTTACTACTCCCTCCATTTCATGGTCTAATTTTCATCTAATTCATGCCATCACTCATTGTGATGAGTCATCAGTGAAGTGTCTTGATCACCATCTCAGTCATCATCTCATGGTCAGTCATGTTTCAAGGTCCAAATCATCAGTTTCATACTCTATTAGATGTCATCATTAGGTAAAGTCATCAAAAAGGTAAAAAAAGGGTCACGACATCATCTAGGTCATCATTGTGGGAGTCGTAATAGGGAAAAGTGTTATGTAATGATCTCCAAAGTGCATTCCATCCCTCAGAAGATCGGCTTCTTGCCTCTCGAGTATCATTCTTTCTCCCTCCCTGTGTTTTTGGCATCCTTGTTATGCTTTTGAAAAGGGAGAAAAATAATTCATTATAGAGGTTTTATCCATCAATTTACAGGTCCACCACATCATCAACAAGTAAGTGAACTTCATCCACTCCTCCTTCATCCTTCATGTCATCAATTTGCGCAGTAAGAGTTAGTGAATCACCCTCTCCTAAGGTTTTGCTGCGCTTTTGGTATTCTAGTGATTTTGATTCATTGATGTGGTAAAACTCTACTTTTTATGCTCAAACACCCTCACCTATACTCCATATGCCTCCCCTAACCTTTTCCCATTCTCATTCCCCTCATTTCCCTCACTTTCCAACAAACCCTAGCCTATTGCTATACTTTTGACACTTTCCTAGGCTAGGGCTGTGTTTTGCACTTTACTACCCATTTCCCTCACTCATTCCTAGTACTTCCATTTCCCTACACTCCTTAACATTCCTCACTACCACCCAAAATTTTCCCAAGAATTTAAAAGGCCCCTAACCCCTTCATTCCCCTCCATCTACAAGGCTGTCTGAAATCCCCTGTTTTCCTAAAACTAAACCCTAATTCTTCCTCCTAGTGAGCTAGGGTTTCACCTTGGAAGCAGAGGGCACACACACTAAAAACAAGAAGTAAAATAATAGAGGACATGTTTGAAGAGTTTATCCATCTAACATCAAAGAGATCTGTGCCTCACAAACTCATCTAGAGGTCATTTGCGACACACAGGGATGATTTTTCTTCAAAGTGTGTTTTTGACCAAATGGAGATGAAATTGACAAAATTGGAAGAGGTTTTTATCAAGCATATACCAAGAGAAAAATCATCCTTCATTTCTTACACAGGTATAATATATTGTGAGATATGCAACTTTATTGGAGACCTATGTTAGAAAATAAAAAAATTTCAAGTTAATTTCCTGTTTTAGTCATGATTTTGTGGCACGATTTCGAGCAAATGAAAATGAATTTCCATAAGCTGAGAGAGGTTTTTCTTCAAAACATCCTTATCTAAAAAAAAACTATGATTTTTACAAAAATACTTATGGTTAGAGAGATATAACTCCATGTTTGAGCCCTATTTTTGCAGAAAAATCTAAAATTTTGATCCTACCAGAAACGCAATGCCTTGGCGCTACGCTTTTTCCTCAGAGCTTCAAATGAAAAGTGGCTTGAATTTTTGGAAAGCTGATGCCCTCGTCTCAAAACCCATTTCCTCATATTTTCCAGACAAGGCTCAGATTTTGAGAAAAATGAGAAAAAGGGGTAAAAAATCAACATGCTGCCCCTCTTTTTCATAGGCTCTGCGCTTTTGGAGGCATCTTGGGAGAATCAATATTTGGAGGCCTTCCCATGGGTAATTTTAAAAAATTCAAGATGTTCTCAAAACTAGATAGGTGAGGCTAGTTGAACGTTCTCTCAGATTTCAAATTTTACTTCAGAAAGGCACCTAAAAGTGGCCTCAAAGATGGCACTGCGCTTTTGCAATTTTCTGAGTTTTCAATTAAAAAATTCCACTGTGTAATTTCTCAGATTTCTTGTTTGACTTTGTCAAAGGTAACTTAATGATGTAACTTTAGTAGTTCAAAGTCTAGATGATGTAATCATAAACAAATTAGTATGATAGGTTTTTTTGTGCTTAATTAGGCCTCATAAATGAAGTGAAACTCAAATCAAAGTCTAAGAGAAGAGTTTGTTTTTACCTTTTCACTCTCTCTTGTTGGTTGAGAGATTCTTGGGAACTGTTCCACCACTTAGGTATTCGACCCCTAAAGGTGGGGAAATGGTTTATCTTAGTCTATATGTATCATTTCTCATTCAGATAGAAGGGTTGGACTTCATAGGAGAGGACTTGTATCTTATGTTTTCACATAGTTAGTCAAGGAGCAGTTGCAACTATTTTTCAGGAATACTTGTGCAGTGAGTTTGTGATGTTGTTTTCTTTCTATCTCAGTTTCTTATTGTTGGCATTATGTTTTCTGGTATGACTGTATGTTACAGATGTTGTACTTGATGGCAACTCCAGTGGCAAGGCTCTCAGTTTGTTGAAAATTAAGAAGGACGCAGGAAACCAGTTCAGGAGGTGCGTACCCGCAGGTACACCATGCAGGGTCCGCGTCCAGCGACGCTGGCCAGCCGTTCAGGGGGTGCGTCCACCCAGTGCACACATTTCAAGGCAGAGAAAAAGCATGTGGGGGTTTCTTGTGTGGTATCTAGCCGACGGTTTTGTGTTTCTATGGTGTCGGCTCATGGTATTGTTCCATGTTTTGGGGAGGAGCTTGCCTATATAAAGCAAAGGAGTTCATTTGGATTGAGCATTGTCTTTGGTTGAATATCTTATTTGGTGAGATCTAGTCCAGATCTAAGAGGACGAATCTTCTAATGGACTGTGATCTCTATGGCGCATGATCAGATATGTAGATCTGACTGTTTGGGTTTGTCCTGAAGCCTTCATATCATTTATATCTAAAGGGTCGCAGGTTCAGTGAAGGAAAAGTGCGCCGGGACGCAGGTACTGTAAAGGGCAAGTGCGCCGAGACGCAGCACAGTAGAGAGAGACCTGCGTGGGGACGCAGGGCGATCAAGGTTCAGGTGCGTCTCTGAAGCAGAAGGACGCGGCACGATAGTGTTTTCAGGTGCGTCTCTGTAGCGAAAGACGCGGCGCGATAGTATCTTTGGGTGCGTCCCTGAAGCAACAGAACGCAGAGCAGTCAAAGGAACAGTGCGTGGGCACGCAGCAGAGCAGAAGGATATCTGCGTGTGGACGCAAAGTAGCAGAAGGTTAACGGCGTCTGGTCGCAGGCCACAGAAAGAAAAACTGCGTCTCTGTTTTAAGATGTTCTGTTGATTGAATTTCTCTATTGATAAGGTGTTCTGGGTTAGTTCTGTTGTTGCTGATCTGATATCTGTAGTGATCTATATCTGTTATGTACTTGTTGATTATCTGATGCTTTATGAAAAGAAGTAGGGGGTTGTAGCTCCCTTCCAGGAGTAGACTGGAAAACGAGAGAGAGAGAGAGTTGTAGCTCTCTGCAGGTTGCAGCCTGCGTACTGGTAAAGGACTGCACCAGTACAAAATCATTGTAAAAGAAGTTTCTAAATTGAAAGAAGATAGAGACATATTGCAGCAGGTGGTTTTCACCCACATTGGGTTTCCACCTTACATCTTGTGTTCTTTGGTGTGACTATCTGTTTTTCCATGCTCATTATTTTATGGTACTGACATGCTAAAATAATTCAAAGATCAAAAAAAGGAAGATTTATTTAATTGCTAGATAATACTGATTCACCCCCCCTCTCAGTATTATTTTCAACAATTGGTATCAGAGCAGGTCCTTCAGAGAAGCTTGATCACTTGAAGGTAGATCGTTCATCATGAGCAACTACGAGAGAGAAGCATCAATCAGGCCACCGATTTTTGATGGGACAAACTTCAATTATTGGAAGGTAAGAGTTACTGCATATCTTCAATCTCTTGGTACAGAAGTTTGGGACATTGTAGAAACAGGCTATTCTTTTCCTTCAGCTACTCCTACAGATCCAGCTGAGAAAAAGAAGTATGAAACAAATGCAAAAGCAGTCAGTACTCTATTAGGAAGTATATCCCAAACAGAATTCATGAAGGTAATGCACTTCAAATCAGCAAAAGAGATATGGGACAAAATGGTCACGAGCTATGAAGGAGATGAACAGGTAAAACAAGCTAAACTTCAAACTCTTAGGATTCAATATGAGACTCGCAAGATGTATAATGATGAAAGTGTTGCTAATTATTTTCTTCGGGTAGATGAGATTGTTAATTGTATGAAAAATTTGGGTGAAGAAATAAAAGAGGCTATAGTAGTTCAAAAGATTCTAAGATCATTATCCCCCAAGTTTGAATCTAAAGTATCTGCAATAGAAGAAAAGGAAAATCTCCGTGTTCTCACTATGTCTCAGCTACATGGAATTCTAACTGCTTATGAAATGAGAAAGGGAGGTCCATCAGACAGAAGGGAAGCTGCTTTTAAGGCATCAGGCAAAGAAGATTACTATGAAGCAAGCCATGTTCCAGAAGAAGAGGAAGAAGAATCAAATTTTGTCAGAAATCTTCAAAGGGGTTCTGGAAGGTTCAGAGGTAAGCTACCTTTCAAATGCTTTGCTTGTGGAAGAGTAGGTCATTATGCTGCAAAATGTCCTTATAAGGATAAAGGAAAGGAACCTGCTAGATGGAACAAGAAACAAAGTGCAAATAAGGGAAGCTACTACACCCATGAAGATAGTGATGGTTTATCAAACAGTGATGAAGATGAACAAGGTAATAAATATAAGTTGTTAATGGCATTTGAAGATGATGATTATGAGGATGCTGTAGATGTGAATAACCTCTATGATGAAATTACTAGACTCAAGAGATGTATAGAAGAAAAGAATGTGATCATTGATACTCTACAATTTCAAATTGATGAAAAAGAAAAACATCTTGAAAAACTAGAAGGTGAAATTGTTGGTCTCAGAAAAGAAATTGAGAAAACAAAAGCTATTAATCTTAAGTTTGTCAAAGGATCTAAAACTTTGGATGAGATTATCAATGTGCAGCGGTCTCCTCTAAACAAGATAGGTTTGGGTTACAATGGAGAAACCTCTCAAGCATCCACCTCAAAAAGTTATCTTGATGCGGCAAGAAGAAATGAGCAGAAGAACAATGAAGATAATCAGGTAAAGCAGGGACAAAATACAAACAGAAACTATCAGGGGCAATCCATCTTAAGGGTGAACAAAAGCTACAACCAGCCACAGGTAAAATCTTCTCAGTTTGGTTCAAGAATAGATGAAAATAGAAATTACAATCAGTTGGCAGGTAGATTCAATAACCGCAGAAGCTTCTTCAATGGACAATGCTTTTCTTGCCATAATTTTGGTCACAAAGCAGCTCAATGTGTTGCATATAAAACAATCATGACTAGGGAAGCTCAAAAACAAAGAAGTATGACAGGGATGACAAAAAGGACCTATAACAACTTTTCGGTTCTTGAAAATGAAGTCGAATGTTCTATTTGCAATAACTTTGGTCATGAAGAATCTGAATGCAGGAGCAGGTTTCAGCAGAAAAAGGAGCAAGCCTCAAGCACCAAAACATGGAGAATAAAGGAACCTCAAACAGAAAGATGTGGAATAGCATTTTATGCAGAGGGACAGGAAAATCTATGGTACATTGACAGTGGATGTTCGAAGCATATGACAGGTGATAAAGAAAAACTTGAATCTTATTCTGTTCTAGAAAAAGGAAAGAAAGTCTCTTTTGGAAACGATACTCCTGCAACTATAAAAGGAAAAGGCATTGCTCAGTTAAAAGGAAAGGTCAAAGCTGGAAATGTTTTGTATGTTGATGGATTGAAGCATAATCTTCTAAGTGTCAGCCAGATGTGTGATCAAAGAACCGAGGTTATTTTCAGATCGAATGGATGTCTTGTTCGTGATCTTGATACAGGTAAAACAGTACTCAAAGGCAAAAGAACTCCAAATAATCTGTACATATTTGAAGAAGGACAACAACAATGCTATCTGAGCAAGGATGAAGAGCACTGGTTATGGCATCGAAGGTTGGGACATCTAAGCTTCTCACAAATAAGGAAAGCATGCAAATATCAGGCAGTTCGCGATCTTCCAGATATCAAAATTCCTGACAACACCATATGCAGATCATTTCAGTTTGGAAAACAAACCAGGACTAACTTTCCAGAGAAGGAAGGATCAGCTAGCATGCCTCTTGAGCTAGTACATACAGATACATGTGGTCCATTCAGGAAAAGAACACCTAGAGGAGAGGAATACTTGATATTATTTATTGACGATTTCTCCAGGTTTGTCTGGTTAGGACTTATGAAGCACAAAGATGAAGCTTTCGAAAAATTCAAATCCTTCAAAGCCTTGGTTGAAAATGAATCAGGTCACAAAATTAAGTGCCTCAGATCCGACAGAGGTGGGGAATTTACTTCAAATGAATTTTTCGATTTCTGTGATGAACATGGCATAAGGAAAGAATTCTCTACAGCTAGAACTCCTCAGCAAAATGGAGTTGTTGAAAGAATGAACAGAACAATCCAACAAATGGCTCGTGCTATGCTTGATGAATCAGGAACTCCCGCAACTTTCTGGGGTGAAGCTGCACATGCTGCGGTTATTATTCTCAACAAGACAAATGTCCGGGTGAACAGCACTCAAACTCCTCATGAGCTCTGGAGTGGTAAAACTCCTTCGGTAAAGCACTTCAAAATCTTTGGGAGCAAATGCTATATCAAGAATACTGATGAGCAGCTTGGCAAACTTGAACCTAGAGCAGATGAAGGCATTCTTCTTGGTTACTCTCCACATAGCAAAGCATACAAGTGCTACAATAAAAGACTTGGCAGAATTGTTGACAACATTGATGTGATGGTTGATGAGAAGGGATACATTCCTAGGCAAGTACATCGGGAAGATATCGAAGAAGATGAAGGCTACCCTCAAAGACAGAATGATGAAGAAGAAGAACCTCAAGAAGAACCTCAAGAAGAACCAGAGGAGCAGACAAGAATAGAAGAGAAAACTCCATCCAGATATGTTCAGAAGAATCATCCAGAATCTCAGATTGTGGGGCAGAAAGAAGCAGGTGTACAAACAAGAAGAACAGTTGCAGAAGCCTCAAGCTATTTGGCATTACTATCCTCTACTGAACCACAAAATGTGAAAGAAGCATGCAAAGATGAATGTTGGGTAAAAGCAATGGATGAAGAACTTGAGCAAATCGAAAAGAACAACACTTGGGAGCTGGTTCCTAGACCAAAGGATAAGAATGTTATCGGAACAAAATGGGTCTTCAAAAATAAATTGAATGAAAATGGAGAAGTAATTAGAAACAAAGCTAGACTTCTTTGTAAAGGGTATGCGCAGCAAGAAGGAATAGACTTTGAAGAAACTTTTGCTCCTGTTGCAAGACTTGAGGCCATCCGAATGTTCCTTGCTCTCTCAAGTTTTCAAAACTTCAAAGTATTTCAAATGGACGTGAAATCAGCCTTTCTAAATGGAGACTTGGAAGAAGAAGTGTACGTTGAACAGCCAGATGGGTTCATTCTTGGAAATGATCCAAATCTTGTATGCCGATTGAAAAAGGCTCTCTATGGTCTCAAACAAGCTCCAAGGGCTTGGTACTACCGGTTGGACAAATATCTTCATCAACAAGGTTTTTCAAAAGGTTCAGCAGATAGCAATCTGTATATAAAAGTTGAAAATGACAAATTGCTAATACTTGTTGTGTATGTAGATGACATTATTTTTGGCAGCAATGAAGAAGCTATGAGTCAAAGTTTTGCCTCGGTCATGCAGAAAGAATTTGAAATGTCCTTGCTAGGAGAACTGACATATTTCCTTGGTTTGCAAATCCAACAAAAGGAAGGAGGAATCTTTTTATCTCAAACCAAGTATCTCAAACAGATTTTGAAGAAATATGGCATGGAAGATGCAAAACCAGTATGTACACCCATGGTCACAGGATGTAGTCTCAGTGCAAATGATGAATCTGCAGCAGTACATCAACCAACCTACAGATCTATGATTGGAAGTTTACTATATTTGACAGGTACCCGACCAGACATCATGCATGCAGTTGGAATAGTTGGAAGATTTCAGGCAAATCCGAAGGAGACTCATCTTCAGGCAGTAAAGAGAATCTTCAAATATCTTCAAGGGACTCAAAATTATGGCTTATGGTATCCTAGAGATACAGATCTTACTCTTCATGCTTATACAGATGCAGATTGGGCCGGAAGCGTGGATGACAGGAAAAGCACAAGTGGTGGTGCGTTCTTTATGGGTTCCAGAATGGTATCTTGGTTCAGCAAGAAACAGAGTTCGATCGCCTTGTCTACAGCTGAAGCGGAATATGTTGCTGCTGCATCTTGTTGCACCCAACTTCTTTGGATGATGCAGACTTTGCAGGATTTTCAAATCACTTGTACACCACCAATCCCCATCTTATGTGATAATACAAGTGCAATCAGCATCTCAAAGAACCCTGTTATGCATTCAAAAACCAAGCACATACCAATCAAGTACCATTTTCTCCGGGAACAAGTGCTTGAACAGAAAGTCAAGTTGGAGTATGTTCCTTCCAAGGAACAAGTTGCTGATATTCTCACCAAACCATTGCCCAGGGACACGTTTGAATACCTCAGGCAAAAGCTGGGGGTTGTTGATGCATCATCTTATTGTTTAACATCTTCTTATTGGTGGTACAGGCTCAGGGGGAGCACATAATGCATTGTTGGCATTATGGAGAAGGAGATCTTGGAAATAGCTGCAATATGTCTCTATCTCTTTCATGGTGCATCTCTGGTTATTTGTTGCAGATCTGGAGGAGCATGAGCTTAGGGGGAGCATACCCTTTGCCCTTGATGTCAAAGGGGGAGAATGAAGCTGAAGTTTGTAAGGTTGCCATCAAGTCCAAAGGGGGAGATTGTTGGCATTATGTTTTCTGGTATGACTGTATGTTACAGATGTTGTACTTGATGGTAACTCCAGTGGCAAGGCTCTCAGTTTGTTGAAAATTAAGAAGGACGCAGGAAACCAGTTCAGGAGGTGCGTACCCGCAGGTACACCATGCAGGGTCCGCGTCCAGCGACGCTGGCCAGCCGTTCAGGGGGTGCGTCCACCCAGTGCACACATTTCAAGGCAGAGAAAAAGCATGTGGGGGTTTCTTGTGTGGTATCTAGCCGACGGTTTTGTGTTTCTATGGTGTCGGCTCGTGGTATTGTTCCATGTTTTGGGGAGGAGCTTGCCTATATAAAGCAAAGGAGTTCATTTGGATTGAGCATTGTCTTTGGTTGAATATCTTATTTGGTGAGATCTAGTCCAGATCTAAGAGGACGAATCTTCTAATGGACTGTGATCTCTATGGCGCATGATCAGATCTGTAGATCTGACTGTTTGGGTTTGTCCTGAAGCCTTCATATCATTTATATCTAAAGGGTCGCAGGTTCAGTGAAGGAAAAGTGCGCCGGGACGCAGGTACTGTAAAGGGCAAGTGCGCCGAGACGCAGCACAGTAGAGAGAGACCTGCGTGGGGACACAGGGCGATCAAGGTTCAGGTGCGTCTCTGAAGCAGAAGGACGCGGCGCGATAGTGTTTTCAGGTGCGTCTCTGTAGCGAAAGACGCGGCGCGATAGTATCTTTGGGTGCGTCCCTGAAGCAACAGAACGCAGAGCAGTCAAAGGAACAGTGCGTGGGCACGCAGCGGAGCAGAAGGATATCTGCGTGTGGACGCAAAGTAGCAGAAGGTTAACGGCGTCTAGTCGCAGGCCACAGAAAGAAAAACTGCGTCTTTGTTTTAAGATGTTCTGTTGATTGAATTTCTCTATTGATAAGGTGTTCTGGGTTAGTTCTGTTGTTGCTGATCTGATATCTGTAGTGATCTATATCTGTTATGTACTTGTTGATTATCTGATGCTTTATGAAAAGAAGTGGGGGGTTGTAGCTCCCTTCCAGGAGTAGACTGGAAAACGAGAGAGAGAGAGAGAGTTGTAGCTCTCTGCAGGTTGCAGCCTACGTACTGGTAAAGGACTGCACCAGTACAAAATCATTGTAAAAGAAGTTTCTAAATTGAAAGAAGATAGAGACATATTGCAGCAGGTGGTTTTCACCCACATTGGGTTTCCACCTTACATCTTGTGTTCTTTGGTGTGACTATCTGTTTTTCCATGCTCATTATTTTATGGTACTGACATGCTAAAATAATTCAAAGATCAAAAAAAGGAAGATTTATTTAATTGCTAGATAATACTGATTCACCCCCCCTCTCAGTATTATTTTCAACACTTATGAATGAATCCATCTCTCTTAACTTGTTTTTCTTTCCTCACCGATTTTCCTTGTAGTTATATAGACAGAATTCTTTAGATTCAAAGCTCTGTTTATGTGGAAAATCATGTTTGTTTATATCTTCTTCTAGTTTAATGAATTCATGCTAATATATGCTCATTATGATTTATTAAGATTTTAGACACTACACTACACTGACTAAAATATTAAATCTGTCACAAGAATTTTTTATCTTGCTCCTCTTTATGCCTGCTACTGCAAACTTTGATACCTTGACCTAATTTCTTTCTCTCATCCCTGGTCCAACAACCTAAAAAAACCCTAAATTTTCAAACACCCAAACACAATTTATACATCTAGCCTAAAATTCATTTCTTTTCCAGTCATTGACTGAGAAATCCTTAGAGAGATCCCTCTCTGGTTCAATAGGGCTAGTTGCTGAACTGAAAGTGGTTTGAGGTTACCCCTTTTGATCTCCTCCTAAGCCTGGGGCATTGTAGGGGATAACAAGAGGAACCTCAGGAAGTTGTGGAGCAACCACAAGTTGAGGAACAAAGAGTGGAGACAACCACTCAAGTAGTAACATCCAGAGAAGGAAGAAAACAAACCAGATAAGTTGAGAAGCTATTGCATGATGGTAGAGAGACTGTGTGAGAACCCACTTCTCAGCGCAGGAAGAGAAGGTCACCATATCGGTACACTCGCTACATGGCTCTAATGACTAAGTTAGTTGAGACTAAGCCATCCTCTTTCGAGGAAGCAATAGAGAAACTGGTATGGGTTGATGAAATGGTAGAGGAATGTGATTCTATTATAAAGAACATTGTTTAGGAACTGGTCCCAAGACCAAAAAATAAATCAGTGGTGGCTTCAAGATGGCTCTACAAGGTAAATCATGTAGCAGATGGAAGCATAAAGAAGTATAAGGCCATGTTTGTAGCTAAGGGATTCTCTCGAGTTTAGGAAATTGATTTTGAGGAAACTTTTGCACACGTCAAAAGGTATTCATCCATTAGATCTATACTTTCTTTGTCAGCGCAGATGGGGTGGAAGATCCACCAGATGGATGTAAAGAGAACATTACTCAATGTATTTATTAAGGAGGAAGTGTACATTAAGAAACCAAAAGGTTTTGATACCTTTAATTGAGAGTCACATGTGTATAGACTCAAGCGAGCATTGTATGGCCTCAAGCAAGAACCTCGTGCTTAGTACACTAGGATCGACAACTATCTCACCAGTTTAGGCTTCACCAAAAGTGAAGCGGATGAAAATGTTTATCATATTTTGCTACAAGGTAAATTGGTGATTATTGTCTTATATATTGATGATTTGATTTTAACGGGTGATGATAATTTGATTAGATATTGTAAGGAGGACCTTGCAAGATAATTTTAAATGAAGGACATGGGACTAATGCAGTACTTCCTTGGATCAAAAGATATGGTCTGCCAATGTTCAGGGACTTGAAGTCCTAAGAAGACTCAAATATCAGAGGTCAGAGCCTATCAGGACCTCAGAGATTGGAATATCGGAGTAGATGATATCAGAGGCTGGGATATCAGGATATGGGAGGTCATCAGAATATCGGAGGGCCAAGACATCAGAATATCGGGTCTTCTTAATAGATCTATTTTAAAAAGTTATGATAACCAACAAGTCTGATAATGCGAAAAGCGTTGAGGAATGCCGAGCAAGTTAACAAAGGAATTGTTGCAAAGTCAAAGGTGATTGGGATTCTTTCTCTCTCCTCCTCTAAGACACATAGCGGCATGTCAGTGTGCTCGAGAAAGTGAAGTGGATGTTGACGTCAGCATATTGGAGGATGGAATATTGGAGGATTATAACATCATAACTCTTGTGAAACTAATGGTTAAAGAAGTTCCGATAAAGGGGGCTCCGATATTCCACAGCACATGGTCATATGGAACTTAAGGGGACCATGGACATAACAGAGGGAGCTAAAGACATCAGAGCAAAGAAATATCATAGCATTTCAATTGTGTATGTTATGATATAGAGGGGCTCCGATATAGTGCTAAGCCAATGGTCATAGGTCTTAGTCCGATGAGGAAGCAAATTCCAAAGGATCTGAGGGTCAAGGGAGAGAAGGATATCAGAGAATGAAATATCGTAACTTTCCTCCTGTGCAAGTTATGACATGCAGTATTCTGATGAGGAATTATATTGAGTTAAATGGATGTATGAGTCGGCATCTGAAGAAATGAATACAGGAACAACGAAGTTGATTTTTGAAGTTTTCTAGACCTGCAGAAGACTCTGAAACAAGGAAACGAGGACAACATTTAACAAAGTCGAATTTGAGGGAATGAAGGAAGAAATTAGCTGCTTCGCGTAAACATTTGGTTGTGTTAAATGTGGAATAGAGTGGCCATCGGTGAGGACTATCAAGCTTTGTGGAGTAATAAATTAGAATGGGACTCTTAGAGGAGTGCGCAGGTCACCTGAGAATTAAATTATCATCATGGATATTTATGCAGTTAGTCTGTGAAGAGCTCTAGGGTCCATCTCTTTATTTAATACCATGACAAGATTCATTAAAAATATGCAACAACAACAGGAGGTGCCATACCGAAGTACATTTTGGCAGTAAGAGTACAGACAGTAGAGACAACCTTGTGCAGTGTGCTTCTGTGAATCAAAACCATCGTTTACAATTGAGAAATGAGAGGATTTGAGCATATTATTGAAGTGTTGAGGAACGAGTGTTGTGTGTATAGACAATGAGGTATAAGCACCGAGATGAGACTAAGTGTTGGTGCAACAAGAGTAGCGGGAGTGCTGTGAGAAGAACATTGAGGGGAGAGTTGAAGAGCATGCATCAAAGTGATTACTCTAAAAAGAACAACGTGAGTTGAACAAAGGGTGTAGCAACAGAGAGCCCGTGCGAGAGAAGGCAGAGTGCTAAGGAGATGTTGTTGTGAGCAGCGAGTAAAGAACAGTTGCATGAGGCCAAAGGGAGTTAGTGTAATAATAGAGGATAGAGAGTAGAATTTGAGTATGAAACCAACCATTTTGATATTTTACTTGTAATGTATATGCCTCTGTTTTCATTTTCAAAATTGTATGAAATAGTAGAAAAGTGGTAAGAGCAGGTTGGTGCCTCTTGGAAAATTGGTGCTTGCTAACCAAAGGGGGTCAATGCATCCTGTGAGTGGGTGCTCACAAACAAACATATGTAATTAAGTAGGTGCTTAATTTACATCATAAACAAAGAACCAATTTGGTGTTTTTTTCCCTCTCGGTCTCCACATGAAAAACACTATGTCAAATGTTTGTGTTGCTCATGTCTATGAACATGAATGTTTAAACTTGTTGTTCACTTCCTTTATGAATGAATTCTCCCACAAGTAACATAATGTAAAAAGGGGCTATAAGCATACTAAAAAATAAAAGCATCTCTCTATTACTGATTCACCCCCCCGTCTCAGTAATTCCTTATTCCAATAATTGGTATCGGAGCTCTAGTTCCTTCAGGAACAGTCTAACCACTAGAAGGTAGATCTATAAGGAACTATGTCTAGGTAAAAGATTCAAGAGGCTTACTCAAGTAGAATACCTATCTTTTATAGGAAAAACTATGCCTTTTGGGAAGTGAGAATGGAAGTGTATCTTATGTCCCTGGGAGTAGATGTTTGGAATTTAGTGCTAATATACTACAATGTCCATGATATTTCGCCCACTAATGCAAATGGTAAAAAACTATATGGAAATAATGCTAAAGCCAATAATTCTGTTCTCTTTGGTCTTATTCAATCAGAACTTGTAAAATTTATGCATTGTAAGTCTGCTATGGAAGTATGGGTAAATCTTAATTAGAGTCATGAAGGAGATGACAAACTCAAGTAGGCGAAACTTCAAACTTTCAGAATGAGGTTTGCGAGCTTGAGAATGATTGAAGATGAAAGCATAGAAGAATACTTTCTCAGAGTTGATGAAGTAAAAAATATGATTAGGGAACTTGGTGAAGAGGTTAAGGAAGAGATGATTGTTCAGAAAATATTAAGATCTCTGCCCATGCGGTTTAATGGGAAAGTCTCAGCTATTGAAGAAATGGTTAATTTAAAGGATCTCAAGATGGACCAGTTGCATGGTACTCTCACAACCTATGATATGAAAGTAGAAGGGAAAAGTATGAATCTACGGAAGCGGAATTCAAAATATCCAAAAAGGCCAAGGAACACAAAGATTACTGATACTTCTCCAGCTATGAATCTGATTGGTAGTTGACTCAACTATCGAGAAAAATGAAGCATGGCTCAGGAAAATATAAAGGGAAGTTTCCCTTTAAATGTTTTGACTATGGAAGAATTGGACATTTTTCGTCCAAATTCCCTTAGAAAGAAAAATTTGAAAATGAATATGATCATAAATTTGGAAACAAGTGTCAGAAACATCATAAGAAAAATATCTATAGGAAAAAGGGGTTTTACTCCAAAGATGATAACTCAGCACCAAAGTGAGACAGTGAGAACTCATCAGAGAATGAATCAGATAAGTATCTACTTATGGCTTTTGAAATAGACTCCAAGAAACAAGGTATTATTGGACTTTGAAGAGGAATAAGAACAAGAAGGAATAGTGGATCTTGAAGGGGAACTCATCAGTGCCCTTGATGAGTTAAAGAAAGCAAGGAAGAAGATTAAGCACCTGAAGGAACAACTATAGTGTGCTGAAGAAGGTATTTATAACTCTGATAATGAGGAATTTTCTTATCAGAAAGAAAAAATTGAAGAAGGTATCAAAAGCAAAGGTAGTTTAGTCAGTATTCTAGCAGAAAAACAAGGAACTTATGAGAGACTAGAAGAGGAGAACAAGCATTTAAAATAGGATATTCTCAAGTTAAAAAAGGAAATAATCTCAGGGACATGCACAAATGATATTCTTCCTTTGAAATTTAAACTCAAAGAGGCTAAATGAAAGGAAGAGTTTCTTCAAGAATTGATCCAGGAATGGGAAGAGAACTATCAAAGTCTTGAAGTAGAGGTTGTTTCTCTAAGAAATTGTCTTGAGGGAATAAATACCGAGAAGGGTTTAAATGAAAAATTTGTAGAAGGAAAAAGGAAACTAGATCAGATTCTAAATAGCCAAAGGCCCTTAGGAATCAAAACAGGTATAGGATACTCACAGACACAATAATCCTCTATCTAAAACACCATATTTAGGTCTGCAAGATTCGAAGAACCATAGAGCTATGCGAAGAATATTCAAGGAATAATCAATGAAGATAAAAGGAGCATGCAATGTGGACTTGATTTATCAGCTCATAATCAAGAAAAAAAATGGTATGTGGATAGTGGTTGTTCCAAACATATGACTAGGGACAAAAGCAAATTCATGTCGCTAAAAGAAAAGGATAGAGGAAAAATTGTCACCTTTGGAGAAAATGCTCGAGTAAGAATCGAGGGTAAAGGCATAGTCAGTCTCAATAAAAAAATAGAAGCACAAAATGTGTTGTATGTAGAAGGTCTCAAGCACAACCTTCTTAGTGTTAGCCAAATGTGTGATAATGACTACGATGTGACCTTTCAATCTAAATACTGTGAGATCCACAACATGAAGAATGGAAAATTGTTGGGAAAAGAAATCAAAACCCACAATAATATATATGGGTTTGATGATTCCAAGGTTAACTGCTATTTAAGAAAAACTAGTGAAGCACAGTTGTGGCATAAGAGGCTTAGGCATATGAATTTTGACAGTTTTATAAAAAGGGAGTCGTGAGAGGATTACCAAGATTGTCAAGGCTTGATAACTCAATCTACAAGTCATGTTAGTTTGGCAAGTAGACTAGAACTCATTTCAAATCAAAAGAGTTCTCCTCATCTAGACCTCTGGATCTCATTCACACAGGTATTTGTGGTCCAACTAAAGAAAAAAACCCAAAAGGAGAAAGGTATTATATGTTTCTCATTGATGACTTTACTAGGGCCACTTGGATTGTTCTCTTAAAAGAAAAGTTGGAAGTATTCAAGCGCTTTAATAAATTTAAAGCTCAAGTAGAAAATGAGAAAGACTTGAAGAGAAAATGCCTAATATCAGATAGAGGAGGAGAGTACACCTCAAGAGAGTTTGAGGAATTTTATGAAGAGAATGACATCAGGAGGCAGTACCTAGTGGCTAGAACTCCACAACAAAATGGAATAGTGGAGAGGAAGAAGAAAACAATCCAGGAAATGGCTAGAGAAATGCTAGATGAAGCAGGTGTGTCTCACATCTTCTAGGGAGAAGTAGCAAAGGAAATATTGTATATTTCAAACATAACTCAACTCAAGCCTAATATTAATAAAACTCCCTATGAGTTGTGGAAGGGAAGACCTACATCAGTTAAACATCTCAAGATGTTTGGTAGCAAGTGCTTCATTAAAAGAAATAATAAGAATCCTGGAAAGTTTGACTCTCACACTGACGAAGGAATATTGCTCGGGTACTCTGTTCAATGTAAAGGATATAAGTGTTATAAAAAGCACACAAAGAAGCTTTAGGATTGTATTGAAATGATAGTATATGAAATAGGTTCACAACCCGAGTCCTCTAGAAGAAATATGAACTCAGATGATGAAGCAAATTCAGATATGAGGTCCACAGATCTGGAAGAAACAGATTTAGATAGTGGAGGTGAGGAAGCAGGCACAACTCCAAGGTCAAAGACATATTTTAGGTAGTGGGTACTTGTTCTTAATGGTTAAATTATTTAGTTGTTGATATTCAGTACAAAGCCTTAAGGTGCCATCTTTCTTTTTGACAAAAAGTAGGGGGTCTCCCCATGGCGATATGCTTGGGAAAATGTATTTCTTATCAAGCAACTGTTGCAGTTGAATTTTTAATTTTGTTAATTATGGTATGCTCATATGGTAGGGTGTTTTCGATACTGGGGTAGTTACTAGAATCATTTCAATTGTAAAATAAATATCATGTTAAGGGGGTGACCCAATGATCTCTTCTGGAAATACATCAGCAAATATTTGGACAATTAGCATATTTTATAAGGTTGTTGTCTTTTCTTTAGAGTTAGTGAATCCAACTTGTATTAGATAAATCTGACAAGCCTTTTTTATGCACGTTCCCAACTGTGAGGTTGTGATTGGCCTTAATTTCAGGGGTCTTACTATCCCTTGCATTTCTTGCCTAGAACCTTCTTCATCAATAAAACTAATAGTTTTACTTTTACAATTTATAAGGGACCAATGTTTTTCCAGCCAATCCATACCAATTAAAACATCGTAAGAACCTTAGAAAAAAACATTTAAATTTACTTTTATGGGTTGACCTGCCAATTCAACTCGATAATTCTCCACTTTTCCTACCACTGTCCTTTTTGCCCCAATGGCTAGCTGAACCAGCCACAAGTTGTTAAACTTACTAGCTTGTAGATGACATGACTACACTAATTTAGGACTTATGTAACTAAAACTTGATCCCGGGTTTATTAAAATGGAAATAGTGTGATTGAAAATATTACCTTCAAATTCAATCATTGTAGGTTGGTACTTTGCTCAATAATTCTCCAATGCAACATTGATCTTAGGTAGACTTCTCGCCACTGCCCCTATGGTAGGTTCCTCTTGAATATTTATTTCTTGTTTTGCTCTTTCATAATAAGGGAAATTTTCAATATAATGTTGTTCCCCACAACCCCAATACTCTAATGGTAATTTCTGTGGTTGACCCAGTTTAGGTCTACTTGTTAGTTCTGTAGATTTTGACTCATTTTCTAGCTACAACTTCTGCTCACTTTTCCCTGTAAATTTACGTTGTTAGTTTTTGTGTGAATTCTTGGCATTATCTATTTTTACATTCCTGGTATTCTGAATATTTTTTTTCCCTTTCTTGCCTGACCATACTTTGTTACCATCCCTTTTCTGTTTCATATGATGATAACATATCCATGCCTTACGAACAACTTCATCCATAGTCTTAGGTTCATCAAACTCTAATCACTCCTTCATAAATATATAGATACTACTTATGAAACATTTCACCTTAGCCTCCTCCTCACATATATAAATAACACACCTTAATAAGGAAGTAAATTTCACCACATACTCTTCCATGGATAGTTGACCCAATATGAGGTCATGAAATTATATGGATGTATCATCATAAAATCACTCAGTTAGGTTCTTATTCTTAAAATATTTCTGGAAATTCTCCCATGTTAATTCTTGTTCATCGATTTCATCCACCGCCTTGAGTTCTTCACACCACATAGTTGTTTTTCCCTAGAGCTAGTAGATTGTCAAACAAGCTTTCAAATTGTTATAATTTTCATAAATCTAGAAGTAATTATTAATATTTACTAATCATGCTTCAACAACTTCTTTTGAACCACTGTCAAATTTTGGAGGTGTTATTACTCTATAATTTCCCAAGGTTGTGGAGAGAAACCTAGAGGTAACCACAAAACCACTTGCAAAGCTGGGATCTAGACCTTCCAGCTTCAAAGAGGGATCTCTCTATTTGATTTTAGATTTATGTTTTTAGATATTAGGCTAGTTATTGAGTTCTAAGTTTGGTTTTTTAAAGATTTGGTTGGAAACTGCAGGGAAATCCCATTGGGCATGGAGTCATGAGTTTGTGGATGATCAAATAAAAAATGATAGAATAGATGTAAGAGGGCAAGATAGTCAAGATTTGGATCTTTAGAGTATTTGTGGAGTGAATGGGATGAAAAGATTTAGATTGAATTAAATATAGAGCATGCTAAAATGAATTCTATACTTAATATCAGAATGAAAACATAAATATTGTTTATAAGCCAGAGCAGAGTGTATTTAAACAAATTCAACACTTAATCTTATTTAAACAATAAAGACAGAAAAACATTTGGAAAACTAGGAAAATAATAATTTCACATGAGAGGATACATCACCAATTGCCTAACACAGGAATCCTGGAACAAAATTTATGTATTGATGAAATTGATCACTTCAGTACATGCACAACTTACATAAAAAGGTTTTCTTTCTTCATACAAGTTCCAACCTTTTCTAAATATTATTTCTGAATATTTATAGAAAACCATTACATCTCAGATTAGATTTCAAAATAAAATATATTTACAAAATAATATCAGTTAAAGAGACAGATATTTTAGATATAGAACAAGAAAAATAGGAAAAATTTGTTGAACTTTGCTGCATTGTTGAGGCTATGTAGGAATCTGGTGATGATTGTAGCTATTTCACTACAAATTCTGTTCCTTTGATGCTGAAAATTATGTGCGTTAGTTACACTTCACTCAATCAACTCTAGTAACTGGTCCCACATTTCTTCACTTGTGATAGAAACATTAACCATATTTCAGAACCTTCCATCCAACGCAGTGTAAGTGTCAAAAGTTGGCTTATTGACAAAATGGTTGTGGATTTCATGATGAATATTCAAATCAAATTGTATTCCTTGTATGCCTACTTCTCCACTAATAACTCCTTTGGCCTTTACAAACTTGGAAGCATCAGCACCTATGTTACACAGTTGTTCTTGGTAGTTTTCTAATGGGATCAATTTGCCATTAGAATTACGGAGAATAGGTAAACCCTTTTCCTGCAGGAGTGTGAATTTTCTATTGAACCTTCTGACTTGTAACTCAAGGTCTTTGCATTTATTCTCTAGTTGTATCATTAATTTTTTGTTGTTGTTAAGAACCTCCTAACCTCCATGACTGTTGTTGTCCGTGCTGGAATGTTTGGGTCTTCTAGCTCCTCCTTGGTCTTGGAATTCAATAGCTTGAAAAAAAATTGTGCCTCTTCTAGTCTATGCTCCAAATATGCCTTTGTGTTATGTATTGTTGTTTTGACTCTTTTCACAAGTTCTTCCTGCTCAAAAGTAATATGAATTGAAGGCCATATATCTGTTATGTTGGCATTTATATTCTGCCAAATATTGTTCTTAGCTTCTGCCAACATCTGAATGACAAAGGACTGGTCTTCATATTTCTGTATTTGTTGGATGAGCTTGTAATTTTTTTGCATTTCTGACAAATATGCATTATCAATTTTAATATTATTTTTTTCCATCTGAGTTAATGTTGCTAAGAATTTCTCTTTCTTTGGTTGAACTGATGACAATTCATACAGAGCTCTAGTAAGATCTTCTGTAAACTCTGAAGTTGTGGTCCTTGCTGAATTTTCTGCTATTATACCCGTGCCTAATGTAGATTCTCCTGCTGCTTCCCACTATTCTTTTTATTTCAACAAGGCTTCCATGCCCTGCTTCATCTTTTGCATATGTGCGTTCTCCTCAACAACTATAGTAAATAATTTTTCTTTCTCCATTTTTATACTGACAACTTCTTTAGCTTGAGGATGTTCTATGGAGGGTAGCTTCAGTTTCTTCCTCAATGCTTGAATGTCTGCCTCCTTGCTCTTTATGAGCTCTTCTGCTACTTTGATATCCTTAGGGTCATGTCCTAGCTTTATGATAAAATATTCTAGAGATTTGATCCCATTGTCTTTAGAAAATGATGACATTTTCTCAATCTTTAACTAAGAATTCATGTTATTCAAAGATGACTGTAATTTGAAAGAATTCATTTCTGAACAGGTAAGTGTTGAGAAAATAAACTACCCAGTTTTCTTGTGTAAATCGATTTGATTAATTTCATGTATCTTACTGGTATCAATTGAGAAAATGGAGGCTTTGTAGTATTCATCACTCCTGGGAGTTGGTACTAAAGGTTCCATGAAGGCCATTTGGAACTATCCTTTCTCTGAATTGAATGCAAAGAGTAATTTGTGCCGGGTTTTAGTTGTCTACTTCTAGAATTCAGAGTAGGTGGATTCCTTCAAAGCTTCATTCTTCAATTTTATCTCCCTATATCTTGAAAATATAATCTACTCAGTTGAAATTTGGGAACTGGATGATATTGGAGACTGAACTGTTGTTTCTGCAATAGGTGACTATATTGTTTCTTCTATTCAAGTACAAGGAATGATAGGAGTCCTTGACAAAATCACGATGGATAGTTGTTGTGTGTCCCTTTCCTCTGGAGTTTCATTTTGAATAGTAATTACTTGAGGCTTAAACAAAGGATTTATTTGAGAATATGACTTTTGAGTAGTGGTTGGGTCCTTCTTTTTCCTTTTAAAAACAATAAATTATGCATCTTGATTGTTAGAATCGGTAGGGGACATGGCTTCCCTTTCCCTTTTTCCCTCCTTTTCCTTGGGAAGAGGTGTCTGCATAGATGAATGACTAAGCGATTATTCTTCAGCTTCTTGTAAAGTACCCTCTGTCCATTCCTCCTAGTTAGCATATTTTTCAATTTCAGGCCTTGATGTGTGTGCATAGGAGGTGCTTTCTGTTCCAATATGAGCTTAGAAATGATGCCTAGGGGATCATAGGACAAAGAGAAACACATCTTGAATTTCATTTAAATTAAAATAGCATCCATCTCCTTTGCTGCAGCTCTGGTGTTGATAATATAGGGCCCTATATGAGCCTTCAGCTTGAACTATGCTTCCTTCTTGCAGGAGACAAAATGTAGCTCATCCATGTTTAACATTTTCCTAATGTATTCTAATGCAAATATCCTAACTGGTACAAACACCGACATCCTGTAAGAGGTAATTATGATCCATAAACTCTAATTCCAGTGTATTTCTTGTATAAATACCAGTCTCCAACTTTGGATTGCTATGAAAAGTGTAGAAATTTATTTACTTATGGTGAAATCATTAGGATCAGTTCATTGCTAAGCAAACAGAGTGATTTATGTAAAAAAATTCCAACAAAATTAGTATAAGAATACTCCTCTGAGTTATTTCTAACTAGAGAAGTCCAGTTAATCACTGACCAAGGGTTTCCTTTGCTATTTGTCTTTTGTAAAAGGAACTTGAACGTGTCTGATTGATAAAATAGCATGAGGTAAACTAGAACTGATTGATATTTAAAAACACTTTCTACTTTGAAATTGACAAACTGGTCATGGATTGAGTTGGAAAAAAACCGTCTGTAATTGAAAAGGATGGCTAGTTTTTTGCCAACTGCAAAAATAGATAAAAATCTTAACACTATCTCATCTACCCGCTGATCACTATGGTACCTGAGTAGTCAAGTTACCATATAAATTACCTTCTTGGAAATTTTAGGTAAAATTGAGACTAGATATGGGGGATTGGTCCAGGGTAATTCAACTTTTTCTGGAAGAAAACACTCAAAAATTTGGGCTCTCTAAGGGAATGTCAATTTTTTAATACAATTCCATTAAAACATCAACAGAAAAAGGATGATAGGAGGCCTGGTATTCAATTTTCAAGGTCTGGCAGATACTTTCAAGGGAAATGGAGAAAATGACCTCATTGTTATGAGAAATGAAATCCCTTGACTTTGCAAATATTGGAGATGGCACCAGAAAGAGAATTTAGGGACAAAGTGAGTTTGGGGGAAGACAAAATGAGGGAGAAGGGATTCTGAAACACTCAAGTAATCACTTTTGTCCACGAATGTTTTCTTTGCCCAGTTATGGAGCTCGTATAGGTCAAATTTAGACTAGGTCTCGGAAATATTATAGTGGGTGTCTATTAGGGGAGATTTGTCAAAATTTGGGACTAGGGGAATGAGGGGATTTGACTCTGTAAGCTTTCCCTTCCCTTTGCGGTTGACATTTTGGGAGATGACATATAGGGAACAAAAAAACAATGCTGGATGAAATCTTGATAGAGAAAGGGCTGAAGAACAAGGTTACCCGTGAAAAAATGTCGATTGTGTGCAGGGAAGGTTGTTGTTGAAGGCTAGAAGTTGGTAATAGTTTGTTCTTCGTCTGTAGGATCAATGTTGTGATGAAAGAAATGAACTGCTGGAATCAAAGGATTATTTATAACAGTT
The DNA here is from genome assembly GCA_031772625.1 of Pinus tabuliformis. Classification (NCBI taxonomy): domain Eukaryota; kingdom Viridiplantae; phylum Streptophyta; class Pinopsida; order Pinales; family Pinaceae; genus Pinus; species Pinus tabuliformis. Next base: position 671,299,380 of record CM062809.1, on the reverse strand, counting down.
GAATTGGTTGCATAACAACAAAATTACTGTCTGTGGAGTGGGAGAGATTTATTTTCAAAATAGATAGATCACGGGAATTAAATGAAACAACATATATTTGGAATTTCACGATAATTTTTTGAACGTTCAATGGGTATATGACGTGGAGGGGAGTGATGTGGTTGGACAGATGGCGACAACGGAGTGGTGGGGGGTAACATGTATGTGGTGGGAGATGAGTGGTGGAGGGACAAGTCATTAGTGGGAGACGAAGGTGGTATTTCGGGGGGGGGGGGCAGGCAGTAAGAAGTATCGGGAGGAGACCTGCCCCCCAAAATGCCCCAGTTTTCACCACGTTGGCCTAGGGGGTTTCAGCTAAAACTGCTTTTCGGACCCCAACGCACCCCCCCCCCCCCCCTCCTTGTGCTAGTTGTCGGGAGTGCCGCGGGGGGGGGGGGTTGGGGGGGGGTGGGAGGGGGACACTCCTCCTTCGTAGATCTGGGTGGGGATGACCGTTGGCTTCGACACAACATTTATTCATATACAACAAATCAATTTTTGTCATTTTATTACATGGCATAACACATAAAAACTAAATAAATGATAATAACCAATGTTTAAAACCTTATAATCTGACATTTTTGGAATTTTGAAATTAGCATTTTGATTGGCTCGTTATAGGGGCTCATCACTTTTTTATTTTTTCTAAATTTTTATTCATTTCTTTTGTGTTTTTCACATATATATGATTTTTTTTATATCCCCTATTTTATTTTTTCTTTTCTTTTCTTTTTCTTCTTTTTTTATATAATATATATTTTTTATTTTTCTTCTTTTCTCTTGAACTCTTGAAAATAATTTGCAAAATGAAATCATTATTTAAAACATCTCATACGATAAAATCAATAGATAATCATCAATTGATCCTATAAATTATAGGACCCTAACAATGGCTCCAATGGGGATGGCATCCTCCTTGTGAGGTGTCAAGAACACTGTAGATTAATAGCCTTTGTCCATTGGGTACCCTGTTCTTATTCTGTAACTGAATTGACTAGCTATTGTTATTATAAATACTGGCAGAAACTAATTAGAAGCTTAGGGCCTTCTTTGTGGGCTTCAATTTCTGATGTCAACCAGCCTCACTTGCAGTAAAATGATAAAATGATATTTACATTGAAATGTATGAAAAACTTATCTATCCTTGAGTGAAATAGTGCTTGAGTAGTCTGCCATTGACAGATCCTCCTGGCAGTCCTTCTCCAGTCAAATATTTTAGCAAGAATGCATTGTTATCTCAGAAAGATTCAATTTTATAGGGTCCTTTCCATAGATTGTCAAATTTCCCATGCTTATCTTTCTCCTCATTTCTGGAGTCTCATCTCAGAACAAGATCATCTGTCATGAATCTTCTTGATTTTGTCCTGAATTATCTGAGTTTTGTTGTAGACCTCCTCCCTATTTTTCTCCAACTGAATCATTTGATTTATCCTTCTTTGTACATAATTTGGCTCCACTTGTGATTCCTACAATAATTTTAGCACTGCAATTCCCAAGGAAGTGGGAAAAATTGCATCCACTCCATATACTAATTGTAAAGGAGACATTCCATTAGATTTCTTAGTGCTATTTTTTTCAACCCATAGAGCATTAATCAACTTCTTATGCCAATATTTCTTATTATCCTACAACAATTTCTTTATAATGTTGACTAAACTCTTATTAGAAGACTCAACTAATCCATTCCCTTGAGGATAGTAAGCAGTGGAATGTCCTAAATTTATGTGATAATTGTGACAGAAATCAATCATTTTATTTTATTTGAAAGAAGCATCATTTTCAATAATGATTTTGTGTGGACATCCAAATCTGGATAGAATATTACCTTCTAAGAACTAAATGATTACAAAATCTGTAGTCTGTCTCGTTGGAATGGCTTCAATCCATTTGGTGAAATAGTCAGTGGCTATCAAAATCCATTTATGTTGAGTTGAAGAGCTTGGATGGATTTCTCCAATAAAATCTAAACCCCATTGTTTAAAAGGAACCTCCACTGAAATGGGATTTAAAGGTAAGGGAAAAAAATTTCTCTTGCCTTCAAATATTTGGCACTGATGGCATGTTGAAACTTTCTTATGAACATCTGCAAACAAGGTAGGCCATTAAAAACTGGCCCTGAGGATTTTGTTGGTTGTGGCTTTCTAGTATAAATTTCCTCCACAGTCCCCTTGATGAAATTCTTCCATGAATTTGTCTTCTTCATCCTTCAATAAACAATTCAGAAAAATACCTCCATCATCTTTCCAATACACAACCTGATCTAAAATGCAGAATTTCATAGCTTTTAACTTGAGGAATCTAGCTTTGGTCTTTGTTAAACTAGGATGATCTTATAAATTTGGTAAAACATAGACAATATCTACATACCAAGGAGAGGTAGCAAATGCTTCTGATACATGTGGAGTCACCATCTCTTTCCATTCATCAAGTGCAACTATAAAATTTATGTCCATTGCATGGAAATTTGACTCAGCCATTAGCCTAGCTAATCCCTGACCTTTGATGACTTTAGTAGGCGTTATCTCAATGTCGAATTCTAAAATTACTACAATCCATTTGTCGCTTTTCCCATATGGATCACTCTGAGTGAGGATATCTTTCACTACAACACTTGGAACAAATGAAATTATGTGGGAATGTAGAATGTACACTTTGAAGTCTTTCAATGCCTTTACTAAAGAAAAGTCTTGTTTTTCCATGATATTGTACTTTAAGGAGGCATCTCTTAAAGCTATGCTGAAGAATGCTATAGGTTGTTCATGTCCCTTGTTTTTCTGCAACAAAACGGTTGCAATAGTGTTCTGATGCAAAAGAGAAAATCATGAAATCTTTAGTAAAACAAGGGCTAATTAAAACATGACTACATGTCAAAGCTACCTTTACTTCAGTGAAATATTTTTTTTGCCTCACTATTCCATTTTATCTCAATATCTTTCTTCAACATGTTTGTGATTGCTCTCAAGATCTCGGCCAGGTTTGGAATGAATCTTCTCAGCAAATTGATCCTGCCAATGAAAGACTGAATTTCCTTTTTGTTCCTGGGAGGATCAATCTTCATTATGGATTCAACTCTGTTGGGGTCTATTCTGATACCATATTTTGAAATAATGTGACCAAGTAGTTTTCCTTCCTCTAAACCAAAAAGATATTTTTTGGGGTTTTCAAGGAAATACCATATTTCCTGCATTTTTCAAAAACCTTCCTTAAGTTTAGTAGGTGATCTTCATCTGTTTTGGAAAATACAGTAATTTCATCCAAAAAAATTACAATAAATTTATCCTTCTCATCAGTGAAAGAAACATCTATTTCTCTTTGGAAAGTGGTCCCTACATTCATAAGGCCAAAGGGCATCTTGACATACATAAAGGTCCCCCAAGGTGTTGTGAAAGTTGTTTTATGCTGATCATCAGGATGTACCAGAATTTGGTTATACCCTGAAAAATCATCCAACAAAGAAATTATGTTGGAACCAACCACTTTCTGCAATATATGATCCATTTTAGGTAGAGGGTAGTTTTCCTTGAGAGATTTTTTATTTTATATATATATATATATTTTTTTTTTTTTTTAGATTCCTGAAATCCACACAGAGACTTATTTCTCTTATCTTTTTCCTAGTTGGCACTAGATTTGACACCCATTTTGAAAATCTTAAAGGCACAATGATTTTGGCATCAAATTTTTTTTTTTAACTTCCTTTTCTATTAAAGGTAGCAGAACTGGATTTACCCTCCTTAATTTCTACTTGAAGGGTTTTTGGTCCTCTTTGATGAGGATGGTATGTTGTATTATACTTGTATCATATTCTTTTAGATTTTCATAATTCCAAGCAAATACATCAGAATTTTTTTATTTTATTTTATTATTTATTTATTATTCTTATTTTTTTAACTATAACGGTTATGAATTTTATTTATTTGAAAAAGATAGGATGAGTCTTTGCCAAGGCAGCCCCAGTTACAAAGAAAACAGCCAGCAAATTCAGCTTTTAAGTTACAACATTTTCAAGGAATTTGAAAGAAATTGTCGTCGTTTATAAATAGCTGCCCTTTCATGAGAGAGCATCCTTTGTTCGCCATCTGGTCCGCTTCACCATTCAGGTTTCTGAGAATGTGATAGAACTTGTAGGAGGTGAATTCTTGAAGGACTCTTTTCAATCTGCCCAGAATTTTGTTGAGACTAGCATTGCTGAAGAGGTCCTCCGTGTTTAATTTTTTTATTAGAATCTCTGAGTCTCCAAAGACTTGGAGGTCTTTAACCCCCTTTTCTCTTGCTATAAGACAAGCTTTGAGAAGACCAAAAATCTCTGCTTGGTTGTTGGTTTTCTGGCCTAAACCCCAGTAGAAGCAGTCTCTTGAACTCCCATCCGAAGAATAAATGACCCCTCCAGCACCAGCGTTCCCAGGGTTTCCTTTGGAGGCCCCGTCAAAGAAGATTGTGGTAAGATTTTTGGACCTCCACCAGTTTATGAAAAAATCCTCGGGGTCTCTTATTCGCCATTCTGGGTTTGCTGTTTGAGGAGTGAGGAGGAACTTTCTAGGAGAAGGCTCAAGGGGGCAAAGCCATCTCCTTTCTTCAGGAAGGAGCAATGAATCTTCTTTGAAAAACTGTTGTTGGGCTGCTTCCAAGAGGAATGCTTTAGCTTTAACTGCGACCTGAAGAGGGGAGTGTCGATTTCCATTAAAGATTTGATCATTACGAGCCAACCATAGCTGCCAGCAAACAAATTTGGGAATTGCTGTCCAAACTTTACGCCAGAAGGATTTGGTGGGGATGCTATGAGGATAGAAATTGCTCCAAGAGGCGAACAGTTCAGCAACAGTGCTCTGAGGGAAAGCGGGAATCTACAGATCCAAAAGAGTGAGACCCCACACTTCCTTAGCAAAATTGCAATCCAGAAATAAATGTTGGGCAGTTTCAAGGTTGCTTCTGCATAGCTCGCACCTATGAGGCCCTGCAATGTTCCTTTTCTCTAGATTGTCTCCTGTAAGAAGTTTGTTGTGAACCAGCATCCAGAAAAAGAAATTTACTTTAGGAAGAGCTAGATTGTCCCAGACTAGTTTCCAAAAGGCCAGAGAGTGACTGCTGTTCTTTGGGTCCTGAAGAGCTTTATAACCTGCTGCTGCGGAGTATGTGCCTGACTGTCCCCAAGCCCAACTGTCTTTCATATAACAGTTTTCAGGTGTGGAGCCTTCCAGCAGCTCGGCAAGCAGATTTTTTTGGGGCGTTAACCAAGCAGGGACGCCATGGAAGTCCCAACCGGCCCATTCTCCCCGGTGATCCCAAACCGAGAGATCGTATAAGCTGTTTATGCCTGCACGTATCAACCAATCTCTGATGTCTGCAATATCCTCATTCCCCTCCAAAGGATCGCGCCCCATTATTCTGTCCTGCCACAATTTAGTTCGCTTGCCATTGCCCGGCACTCTGTACATAATTTTTTTAAAGAAAATACTGCTTTTACAACAGAGACTCCAGACCTGCGTGTTGTTGACAGAGGGATCGAATTGCAGGTTTCTGAAAGACGAATTGTGGGCATATTTTGACAACAGAGTAGTGCTGATCGGATGGTTGGGCTCGTGTGCCATTTTCCAGAGGAGCTTTCCTCCCAACGCCAGGTTAACGAGGGAGGGATCTCGAATTTGGAGGCCACCCTCTGCGATCGGCCTTTTTACCAGATCCCAATTAGCTAAATGCATTTTGCTTTCATTACCTTTCCCTCCCTGCCATAAAAAGTCTCTTAAAAGTTTAGATATCTGCTCCATAACATTTCTGGGGGCTAGTAAGAATGCGGCTTGATAAATTGGGAGCGCGGACAACAGTGACTTGATTAAAATAACTTTGCCTCCTTTAGTTAACCAGAAGCCACCCCAAGCTGCTATTTTTGTTTTGATTTTACATATGATGTCTATCCAGAGCGACCTTCTGTTGGCTCCATTTGTGATGGGGAGACCAAGATATTTGATCCGATCCCAGCGAGCATGTCCTCTGAACCCCAGGAGGTTCGAGATGCTTATGAGCTCTTGTTGACCTGTGTTCCAGCTGTAGATTTCACTCTTACTCTCATTGACAAGTGCTCCTGAAACTCTACAATATCTTTTTAGGACTGAGTCAAAGGCTTTGGCAATTCTGGTGGACGCACCTCCGAGGAGAAGTGAATCATCTGCAAAGAGCACATGGTTCAGAGGAATGACATCTGAGGAGGGTTTGAGACCAGGGAGGGAGCCAACAATTCTTTCAGCTGTGAGTTTTCTACTGAGGGAGTTGGCCATTAAGATATACAGGAAGGGAGAGAGAGGGCATCCTTGCTTGATGCCTCTCTGAGCTTGAAATTTTTTGGAGGGATGACCATTGACAAGGGGGGCGATCTATGGGTTATCGGTGCAGACATTTATTAGTTGGACAAAATGGGGAGAGAAGCTGAAGGAGAGGAGAACCTTAATGAGGAAAGAGCAATTAACTCTGTCAAACGCGTTCGCTATATCTAGTTTAATCAACATACCTTTCTCTTTTCGCTTTTTGCTGGAGTGGATTGTCTCTTGGACTTGAATGACATTGTCGAGGATATGCCTGCCTTCCAAAAAACCACCTTGGGGACTAGAGATCAAGCTTTTGAGTAGAGGCTTGATCCTGTTTGCTAATAGTTTGGCCAGTGTTTTATAAGATGCGTTACAAAGCGATATGGATCTGAATCTAGCAAATGTTTCCAGGTTGGAATCTTTGGGGATTAAGGCTAGATAAGTGGAGTTGGTTCCTCCACCGATCTTAGCTTTTCTCATGAACCCCTTTATCATTTTTTGGAGATCAATTTTAATGATATTCCAGCAGGCTTTATAGAAATGAATCGTGAATCCGTCTGGACCCGAAGCCTTGTCTGATTCCATGGACCATATAACTTTGATGATTTCCTCCTCTGTTACCTCGTTGGTAAGAGAAGCATTGTCTTCAGATCTAATTAGATGTGGAATGTTAGAGAGGAAATCTGTTGTTTCCTCCTCGGAGGCCTGAGTTCCCTCACTATATAAATTCCTGAAGTGGCTATCCGCAACAGCTTTGACTTGGGTGAAGCCTTTGCTGACATGGCCCTCTGTTGTCTTTATTTCTGAGATGTGATTCCTGGACAGCCAGGCTCTATATTGTCTGTGGAAGAAGGAGGTGTTCCGATCCCCTGCTTTTAGCCACAGACTCCTGCATTTGATTCTCCAATATTCTTCTTCTTTTCGGAAGGATCGGTAAGTTAAGCATTGGGCCTTTATTTCTTGTTCCAAAAGATCCACTGTAATCTCTTTGCTTTCCATATCTATTTGTAGGGTCTCCAAAGTATACACTGCTTCTTTCCTTATGTTGGTTGGAGTAGGGACTAGTTTCCTTATCCACTCTTTCAGAGCTTGTTTTGTGGCCTTGAGTTTTTTCTCCCAAACAAAACTTGAGGACCCTGAGAAGGATTTGGCCCAGGCTTCTTTCACAGTATCGGTAAAGCCTTCTCTCTCAATCCATAAGGGGCTGAAGCGGAATGGTAGAGGGCCAAGATCTTCTTCATCTTCTAGGAGAAGCTGAATCGGCTTGTGATCAGAGGTCAGCTTAGGTAGAATTTTGGTCTTGATTATCTTTTTATTCATCATAAGGGAGCCTTGGACCAGAAATCGATCCAGGCGAGCAGAAATATGATCCAGCCCAGATCTATTATTGGACCAAGTGTAAAGGCGGGATTGAAGTCTAAAAGGTCCCATTGCTGAGAGAGTTCTTCCACAAAGGCCAGCATAGGATCTCTGCTGTTGGAGCCACCCCTCTTCTCTTTTGTTTTCAAGACTATATTGAGATCACCTGCTATGATAATATTACTTGGATTATGCTGTTCTAAAAATGCTGAGAGGGAGTTCCAGCATTCTCGTTTTTCAGAGTATATGACAGGGACATAAAGATTAAACAGAGAGATAGACAGCTTACTTGCACAATGTGTTAGCTCCGTGAAGATCCAGTGCTGGGTTTCATGAGATTTTTTTAGCAAAAATAAATCTTCTGTCCAAAGAGTTGCCAGCCCTCCGGAAGATCCCCTTGAACTTACTGCTTTGCCTGCGCTTTTCTTCCATTTTGACTTGCTGATGTCTAGAAGAGCTCGCCCTTCTATCTTCGTCTCTTGGAGCATGAGGATGTCTGAGGGTTCTATTTTCAGGAGATCCATGACTGCTTCAGTTTTAGAGGCGTTCCCCAATCCTCTGCAGTTCCAAGAGGCGAGCTTCATAATTTACTTGAGGGGGGGGGTAGGGCCTCCCTTAGAAGGCCTTGGTCTGGTGTTTCTTCCAATGGACATTTCTATGGTGGACTGGCTTCCTTGAACTTTGAGTCGTTCAGCCTCCTCTTCCCTTAGTTCTTTGCGAGATTTCCTACCTGCTCTTTTGGAAGGGCGCTCGAAGGTTTCGTCCTCTGAAGAACCCAAGCTCTCTACTGGTTTTTTCCTTGTTACTGTAGAAATTTTGAATAATTTAACACATATTCAACAGAGATTATCCTGATCATGTACTATTGCGGAATACATATACAATACATAAGCTCCTCTACATTGATCATCAATATAGTAGCATCAATAACAATAAAACATCAAGAACATTCACACATTAACACAGTATGTAACCCGAGGAAAGCATCTTGCTAAAAAACCCCACATTATCTGTATATTAATGATTGAGAACATGTAACATTACAAAGTACAATGCTTATCACAAGCAATTCAGTACCAGCTCCACTTGTTACACACAATACAACTCAGATCTGATCTCCAAATCTATTCCACTGCTTACCTGCCTCTCCAGCTCAATACCTGCTCAAGAATTGATGAGAATGGTTTACCAAACTCGTATTTCACCTGCAAAGAATCACTCACACTATGTTGGATGTGATCACAGGCTACAATTCTTGGTATTGGCCAATTCATTGGCATACTCAATCCCTCTGATTGTGAAAATCATCATGCACAACTATAGTCACAACTGATAGCAATCTGGTCCTCTAACACCTGTCCCTGTTGAACTGAACATGCATTGACATGCAACTTAGTTAACTGATGTATTCTATAGTTGCATTATGAGTTAATAACTTGTGAAATAATTAATAACTAATTCACCCAACTCATCTCTAGTCTATTTTCCAGTTAGACTAAATACAACCAGTTTAACAAAGCTAAACTGAACACAATTCCATCAACTGCACCTCCAGTCCACTAAAATCAAGTCACTTGAGTTCTAACTGAAGTCCTGCATGCAAATATTAGTCATCCCATAGGTAACCATGTATTTCCTTCTGGGATCTGCATGTACCACATCCGTAGCTCATCCTGAAGTGCTCCAAGATAATAAGACAAAGTTTATAGTCCAAATATTATTATGAGCTAATAATATTTGACTAAGCTATATTTAGACTAAGCAATCACTCTGCTGTGATCTAAAAATAGAAGTCTATCTATTTTTCCCAACTTGACCAATCATCCATAAACAACAACTTGCAATCCATAGACGTGATCCATATGTCTAAAAATAGACATAGTCTGACAATAGACATAGTCTGACAATAGACTTGCGCCAAAAATAGCCTGCGGGCCCACTTAGTGAAGGCGACTCTTTTCACTAAGCTCCATCATCTTGTTGCAATCTCAACACTCCCTCTCGACAAGATATGGATTATCAACAACCCCTATCCTACCTCGGTGGCATTCGAATTTGCTCTTGGTGAGAGCCTTCGTCAGAATATCAGCATCTTGATCCTCCATTGGAATGTATGAAAGTAACATGATCCTCTGCTGCACACAATCTCTGATATGATGGTACCTGATGTCCTTGCTGCCATATACTCGGCCTCTTGAGCTCCCTGCCCAATATGCATCCTCTTGTCTATACCAAGATCCATATCCCGATGTGCCTCTCAAGTAGTGCAATAAATGCTTCCCCACCTTCCAGAAGAGCTTGGTAGGCTTAACCATAGCTTGTGAAAGCTGGTTAACTGCATAGCATATATCGGGTCGTGTATTGACCAAATACATCAGCGACCCCACCAATTATCGATAAACAGTGGCATCCACTTCTTCTCCCGAAGTGGCATCCTCCTTCCTCCAACCTCCAGGAAGAGGAGTATCAACAGGCTTGCAACCATGCATGTTGAACTTCTCCAGTTTCTCCCGAGCATACTTGCCCTGAGAAACAAATAGTCCACCACTGCGCTGCGATATTTCTAATCCTAGGAAATAGTGAAGGAGGCCCAAGTCCTTCATCTCAAACTCTGTAGCAATATCCTTCTTGCGTGACAGTATCAACAGCTCATCACCCATTGGAATCAAATCATCAACATACAGTACAATGATAAGCAACTTACCCTCCACCACAATCTGGTATAGGTTAGGATCCGCCTCGCTCTTGGAGAATCCAAGTCCTGTGAAATAGCTGTCTATCCGTGTGTACCAAGCACGTGGTGCTTGTTTCAACCCATACAACGCTCTCTTGAGTCTGCACACATGCGACTCACTGCTGAAGACCTCAAAGTCTTCAGGCTGCTCAATGTACACCTCCTCCTCAATGACTCCATTGAGGAATGCAGTCTTCACATCCATCTAATGAATGTGCCATCCCATCTGCGCTGAGAGAGCAAGAATCGTCCGTATGGAAGAATACCTTGCGACAGGTATCCTCATAATCGATCCCCTCTATCTGTGAAAAGCCTCGGGCAAAAAATCTTGCCTTGTACTTCTCCACACTCCCGTCAGCTGCCTGCTTAACTTTATAGATCCATCTCGAACCCACCAGTGATTTCCCTTCCGGTCTAGGAACAATCTCCCATGCACTGTTTCTAACAATAGAATCATACTCTTCCACCATGGCATCTACCCATGCGGGATCCTCCACAGCTTCCTCGAAACAGGATGGCTCAGTCACAACACACTTGCTCATAAGAGCCATGTATCCAGTGTACTGATCCGGTGACTGTCTCTGCCTGCGTTGGGCTGTAGGTGGTCCTACAACTTTCTCTGCATCTTGAGCCAGTCGCTCAGCTTCTGTCAAGCGCTTTCGCCCTCTGATGGTTGGCGCTGCATGAGTGGACTCTTCCACTCCATGAGCCTCGTCCTGTGGCTGATCCACGTCCTGAAGCTCATCCTTAGGAACTAATAGCTCCTCATCAGCATGCAAGTGTAGCTCCCTCTCAAGCGAACACTTCATGGCTTTCTCCTCCTGAAATTTTAAATCCCATCGCACAACAATTTTACCACTATCTGGAAAATACACACGATAGTTGTGGGGTGTATCAGTGTGCCCCACAAATATCCCAACCTCTGCGGTCGGCTCCAACTTCTTCCTAGCATCCTTCATCACATGCATGTAAACGTTAGCACCAAAAATTCTCAAATGAGAAAGATCAGGCTTCTTACCAGAATAAGCCTCCTCGGGTGTACTCATGCCAAGTATCCTATGAGGACAATGGTTCTGCACATAAACTGTTGTATTGCATGCTTCTGCCCACAAGTGAAGGGGTAGGCCCTGATCATGCAACATCACCCGTGCAGCACCCACGATCACTCTGTTCTTTCGCTCAGCTACCCCATTTTGCTGTGGGTTATGGGGAGCTATGAGCTCTCTACGAATCCCTTCTGCCTTGCAGAAATCCTTGAACTTGTTCGAGATGTATTCACCACCATTATCGCTCCTAAGAGCCTTCACCTTCTTCCCCGACTCCTTCTCAACCAGTGCTTTGAATTCACAGAACTTTGAATATGTTTCACTCTTCTTCTGCATGAAGAAGATCCAGCACTTACGAGAGAAATCATCAACAAAAATCACATAATACCTGTGTTTTGCTGTCGAAGCAACTGAGAAAGGTCCACACACGTCTGTATGAATTCTCTCAAGGATCGTCGTGGCACGACTATCCTTCTCGTGAAAGGTGGCTTTCACAAACTTCCCCAAAGTACACCCCTTGCAATGATCTGACTGTGCAAGAGTGCCTTTAGGAAGCCCTGTAGTGATCTGCTGCAGTATCTTCAAGGCTCCATGGTGAAGGTGACCCAATCTCCTGTGCCACGACTCGCCATCATCCCGGCTCACCAATCCTTCTGCCTTGCCTGCCATTGCTGCACATCCATCTACATGCAAATGATAAAGGTTCCTTACTTGAACCCCTATCTTCCAGGTCTCACCTGTTGTCTTGCTGCGCAGGAAAGCTTTTCCCTCGCTGAAAACAACATCATACCCCTTGTATTCTAACATCGCCATAGAGATGAGATTCTTCTTCAATCCTGGAACATGCATGACTTCCTTCAATACGAAGGGTTTACCAGACTCCCTCTCAAAGGAAATGGTACCGATACGGTCGCACTGTATCTACCATCATCGCCCATCTCTATGTGCACTCCAAGATCTTTGTCCTCCAGATCAGAAAACAAATCTCTATCTCCCATCATGTGAAAAGACGCACCACTGTCCAAGAACCACACTGATCCCATCACAATTGATACCAAGCATGTGATCAATGAAAAATCAAGCTCAAACTGAGAAGCTAAGGCCTCTCCCCCTGCAGATCCAGCAGCTTGCTTGTTCTTCTTCTTCTGCGGACAATTTGTGGCATAATGTCCGTGCTGGTGATAGTGAAAACACTTCATCTTGGACATGTCCTGCTTCTTGCCTTTTGCACCAGACTGAGAATCTTTCTTTCTCTTCCCTTTCTTTGCTTTGGCAGCCAAAGCGCAATTCTCTTCATCAGATACCTTTGATGAAGATCCGTCCCTGGTACTCCGCCTAATCTCCTCCTGCACAAGATCTGACCATAGTCTTTCCCATCCTGGCAATTTCTCCTGACCACTGACGGAGTCCTGATACGAATGCCAACTCTTCGAAAGACCAAGGAGAGCCAAGCTCACCAAGTCCTCATCATCGACAGTAACCCCCACACTTCCCAACTCATCTCGACACTGAGTGAACCTCGTGAGATACTTGGGCATACTGTCACCCTTCTCGCATTTGATGTTTTTGAGTTTGTCTTTGAGCACCAGCTTCCTTTGATCGCTCTTGCTTTGTAATAATTCTGTTAATGATTTCCACATCAAATATGGAGTAGCCTTTCCATGGAGGCTTGACACAATGTGATCCATCACGCCCTCTAACTGAATTCTTTGACATTTTGCTATCTTCTTTTGCCAAGCTTCAGCTTCAGCAGCATCAGTAGGTTTTGGGACATCCACATCCACGAACTCCTTCAGCCCATTATCATCTAACACTGCCTCTATCCTATCCTTCCATGAAATATAATTCATACTACCCTCAAGGGCATACTCCAATCGCAATCCTGTGAAAGACATCTTAGTTTTGACACCAAGAAAACACTGTTGCAAATTCGAATTCCACCAGCAACCAACTCAACCGCCTCGAATCTAAGATTCGCAAGAACACAATATTTCTCGTACAGAGATCGACTGTACTGGCATTCACCAGATATTTCACCTTCAAAAAGAAGGGTGAACCCAGAGGCTACCTGGCTCGATTATAGACTCTGCCTGAAGAAATAGAATGTAAACACTTCCTGAATAGTAGATCTGATGATCAACAGCTCTGATACCATGTAGAAATTTTGAATAATTTAACACATATTCAACAAAGATTATCCTGATCATGTACTATTGTGGAATACATACACAATACATAAGCTCCTCTACGTTGATCATTAATATAGCAGCATCAATAACAATAAAACATCAAGAGCATTCACACATTAACACAGTATGTAACCCAGGGAAAGCATCTCGTTACAAAACCCCACACTATCTGTATATTAATGATTAAGAACATGTAACATTATAAAGTACAATGCTTATCACAAGAAATCCAGTACCAGCTCCACCTGTTACACACATTACAGCTCAGATCTGATCTCCAAATCTATTCCACTGCTTGCCTGCCTCTCCAGCTCAATACCTGCTCAACAATTGATGAGAATGGTTTACCAAACTCGTATTTCACCTGCAAAGAATCACTCACACTATGTTGGACGTGAGCACAGCCTACAATTCTTGGTATTGGCCAATTCATTGGCATACTCAATCCCTTTGATTGTGCAAATCATCATGCACAGCTATAGTCACAACTGATAGCAATCTGATCCTCTAACACCTGTCCCTGCTGAACTGTACATGCACTGACATGCAACTGAGTTAACTGATGTATTCTATAGTTTCATTATGAGTTAATAACTTGTGAATTAATTAATAACTAATTCACCCGACTCATCTCTAGTCTATTTTCCAGTTAGACTAAATACAACCAGTTTAACAAAGCTAAACTGAACACAACTCCATCAACTGCACCTCCAGTCCACTAAACTCAACTCACTTGAGTTCTAACTGAAGTCCTGCATGCAAATATTAGTCATCCCATAGGTAACCATGTATTTCCTTATGAGATCTACATGTACCACATCTGTAGCTCATCCTGAAGTGCTCCAAGAGAATAAGACAAAGTTTATAGTCCAAATATTATTATGAGCTAATAATATTTGACTATTCTATATTTAGACTGAGCAGTCAATCCGCTGTGATCTAAAAATAGAAGTCCATCTATTTTTCCCAACTTGACCAATCATCCATAAACAGCAACTTGCAATCCACAGACATGATCCATATGTCTAAAAATATACATAGTCTAAAAATAGAATTGCACCAAAAATAGCCTGCAGGCCCACTTAGTGAAGGCGACTCTTTTCACTAAGCTCCATCATCTTGTTGCAATCTCAATAGTTACTTCAGCATAAGATGGGTTGGAGGGGCTACCTTGTAAGGCCTTGACCTGTATAGCTTCTTCTCCATCTTTGTTGGGAGGAGGGACTTCTATGTGCTCCAGATTTTCCTGGTTTGAGCCTGTTGGTTTGTTTTGAGCTTTTTCTGCGTCGTTCGGGGTTGCATTCTTTTCTTGATTGATCTTGGAACTGCCTGGAGCTCCGGACGTGTTCCCTTTTCCATTTCCCTTTTTTTGATGGGCAGTTTTTTGGACTACTGTCCATTGTTCCTCGTTTATTTTGTCTGCCTGCTCCTCTGCCTTTTTCTTGCAGTGCTTTGCAAAATGACCATGACCATGGTAGTGTCTGCATTTGAAAGGGAGATGTTCGTAATCCAATTCCTGGATGTGGGTCCACCCAACAACCGTGAGCTTAATTGCTTTAGGAAAACCATCTTCTAGATCAACTTCTACACAGATTCGGGCACATGAGTACTGGTCTTTTCTTGCAGCTTGGTCTATGTATTTTCCAAGAGCACTACCAATGATCTGGAGGGTTTTTTGGTTCCAGCAGTGGAGGGGAAAATGGGGAAGTCGCACCCAAACCGGGACAGCAGAGGGAACGTCCTAGGAGGGATCAAAATCAGGGGACCATTTGTTTAGATACAGGCCTTGCGGTCCCATAAAATAAGGGCCATTTCTGAAGATTAGGCTTCTATCATCCGGGTTTTCAAAGACGAATACGAAGAATCCTTTGCCCACAAAATAGCTTTTGACCCCCTCTTTAATCAAGGGAGACCAATTTCTTTGAGTCCAGTCCTCCACCGACTTGGGGGAAGGCTAGAGGCCCGTAAACTAGCCTATTAACCCTCTCTCAGCAAGGTTCAGAGCAGCTTTGCAAGTTTCTTCTTCAGGAAGGGCAACCATGGGGATAGAGTCTAGTTTCTTGACAAATTTCTGCTGACTAGCTGAGGGAGGGCGCTTTGAACTTGCGGCAATCATTGCTTTGAACGCAGAAACCTCTGGAGGCGGGTTGGGGGGGGGGGGGGGCAGGGCCCCCGTTGGACTCCATGGGAGAGGCGCTGCTGGACTGAGTGGAGAAACGCTACATCCGCAGGGCCGCGCAGGCAGACACCCGATAGCCAAAAGCACACTACTCTCTCAAGCAAGCAGGTCTTTTGGGCGAAGCACCTCGAAACACCCTCACCTAGGATAAGGGTAGAGCCCTCCAATGCAGCACCAGAGGGCCGAGGCTGGCCTATGGCTAGGATCGCAGAGCTGGGGCAGTGGCTAGGTCTCCAGAGCGGGAAAATTTTGATAATCTCTCATATTTTGCAATGTTGTATATTCTTTTGTAGTTTGAAAATTATTTTAATATATCAATGTACCTTTGTTTTTCTTTGGGAGGAAAGGACTTGGACAAGTTTACAATCTTAGGATTTTCCTTAGTATCTATATTACAGTCTTCAACCTCACCTGCCACAGGTTCTATTTTTGGCTTTTTGGCTACATCATTAAAATCAAACAACTCTTCTAATGGAACCAAACCTCTTGGTAACACATTGTCTTTCAATTGTAGAACCT
Source organism: Pinus tabuliformis (assembly GCA_031772625.1). NCBI lineage: Eukaryota > Viridiplantae > Streptophyta > Pinopsida > Pinales > Pinaceae > Pinus > Pinus tabuliformis. Next base: position 671,283,016 of record CM062809.1, on the reverse strand, counting down.
TGAGTTCTTCTGGAATGTCACCAGTCTCATTTAACAGTATTTCATTTATATCAACATCTACATAATTATTTGCATCAATATGTACATTCTCAAACTCTTCTTTTAACTACAAAAAACTTTCTATCTGCTTATCACTACCAAAAACATGCTAATATCTAACATTATCTGGGACAGCTAACGGTATTTCACTTCAACCTCATATTTTCTATTGGGATGAAAATGCATCTTAAAAGTACTAGCTGAATTAGCCAATGCATCAGCTAATATGTTTTGACCTTTGGGAATTAGAGACAATTGATATTCTGGGAAAAACAACAAAAATCTAAGACAACATTTCTGTAGGCCTTTAGTCTAGGGTGTTAAGCCATGTACTCACCTTCAATTTGGTTAATGATGAGTTCAAAATCACCATGTAGATAAATCCTTTTAGCTCCCAACCTCTTCAAAAGTTACAGTCCTAAAATCAGTGCTTCATATTCAACTATATTATTTTTACATTAGAAATTTAGCTTGTAAGAATGTCCCTTTGCTATACCAACTTGTGAGTTTAAGATCGAAACACTTGCCCCCACTCCTTCCTTGTTCACTGCCCCATCAAAATCCATGTTCCAAAGGGCTTCACCTTCTTCATTTTGTTTCCCAACATCGGATTTCATCTCTTCTCTTTTTCTCAAATTAGTGTCTAGGTTTGATACCTCTTTTTCTACACATATGTCATTATACAGGATGAAGGAATCCATATCCGAATGCAAAGAATACAGGGCGTAATTATTTGGTTTGTCTTAGCTACTAACCATATATTTCATTAATGTTTCCCTATATAACCTTCTCTGTTGACCAAAAACAAGATTGGTGGCATATGTCATGTCCATTTGCAAAGTACCCTGTAGCTTTGCTTTCCATGATATTGATAACAAAATTCCATACTTGGGAGGTATGTCTGCCACTACAATATCCATTACCACACTCTTTGCTAGGATTTGGTCCAGAGTAACACATAAATATTTGATGAGACCTAAACATCTTACTTTTCTAGAATCAAAAGAATAGAAATCATTGTAGGGCCTTGTTATGTCTAATCCTAGCTTTTCCATGATGGCTCCGGGCATAAGATTGTGCAAAACACTAGAATCAAACATAACATTGTGAAGAATTTGGTCATGAATGTTCAAACTAATATAGAAGGGTGGCACACTACCATCCTGAGACTTCAACTTTAGGTCCAAACAATAATTCAAGTTAGTCATTAGTTAGGTTGACTGTGTCTGTTCCTTCTCCTATCTTCAAAGCCTTCATGACTTGAGATCTATAGGCATTCTTGTTAATCAATTATGTCAGAGGAATATACATTTTTTCCTTCGCTAATTCATTTTCAATACTAAAAGATGTTTGAGGTTTGTCTATTTCTTTAACATTTACATCCTGTTTTGGAGAAGTTTCATTTAGAGAATCATCCTTTGCCTAGCACCTCAAATTTTACTGCTTGTGCACCTCCATGGTAGAATTTTGGTATCCCTTTTTATAATCATATTTCTCTGCAGGGATGACTTCTGGATGTGATAAAAAAATGGATCTTGCTCCTCTTTAGTTAAGAAAATATTATAAATTTCTCCCTCGAATAATTTTATTTATTTTTCTTCGGGATCCTTTGGTAATTCATGTTATTCATCTGCATAATTTTCTTCGAATGAAGGTCTGATTTGTTGTTGATTAGTTGAGCCTCTTTGTTCTCTTTGTTTGATTTTGGGTGGGTTTCTCCTAAACTTAGGATTTCTAATTTGAGGACCCTCTTGATTTTCACTTGGAGGATCCCTGTCAGTTAAACTTATCCTATACATCATTATTTCCATTGTTTTCACTAAGGTGTCAAACTTAGCATATGATGAAGAAGAAGCAGGTTCTTCTAAAATAGTGACTCTTCTCTCAGCCTTTAACCTAGCTCTCTTTGACAACAAATTGGATTCAACACTGACTGCATTCCTTTGCATTTTCTCTAGGGTCACATGATTTCTCTCCCTTAGTTGGTAAGACATATCTGCATCAAAACCATCTAGAAATTTGATTAGAGCTAGTCCTGGTGGGGGTTGTATTGTAGTTGGAATAGAATTGTAAATATTATTGAATCTAGTGTAGTAGTCTTGGAATATTTCATGATGGGCTCTCTGTATACTCGCATATTCAACCAATATTTGGAGAGTATTCTTTTGTACTTCCCATTGTGTGAGGAAAGTTTGGTGAAATTTTGTGAGATATGGGATAGTAGCTATTGGCAATGCCCTAAACCATTTCTTAACTTCTCCTATCAAACTTTGTGCAAAGAGTCTCATTTTCACATCATCTTCATCAACTTCTTGCAAATATGAATAATCATTCATTCTGTCTATGTGATGTTGTGTTATGATTGGCCATGTGCCATCAAATTGAGGTATTTGGTTTTGATAATCCTGTGGCATGGAATTAAGTTATCCAGGCAAGACAAGGGGGGCATAACAAGCTACCATGACTAGTAAATGGGAATATGAAGAATATGAATCTATAATAGATGTGGATATTGAGGGTATTAAAGAAGGTGGGATTATACTTTGTTGAGTTGGTGTAGTAGTAGTAGGGATGGTAGATGAAATAGGGGCAGTGGTAGTGAGATAAACTATTGGAGGGGTTGGAGATGAGGAGGAAGAAGAAGAAGAGTGAGTTGATTGATCAATAAAAACTTTCTGCACAACCTGATTTAATTCAGTCACCAAAACTTCAAGCTCCTGAAATTGTTTTATAACATCTTCATCAAAATCTGGATTGACAGGTTGATGTTTTGGGATATAAGGTTTCAAATTTTTTTCATCAAAAACTGTCTCAATAACAAAGCTTTCTGATTTAGTATGAAAAAGGCTATGCTCAAAAGGTATGTCAAATTCAATATCTTCTACTATCATGAAACTTTCAGGGAGAGAATTAACTCTAGGTAGTGGATTATTGCTTGCTGGACTCTCAGTAAAACTCATTTTCTTGATAAGATTCTTAGGATTATCTAAAATTTTAGGTGGTTTAAGATCTAGATGGGCTCTAGTGTAGATATTTCTAGGAGCTGGATCTTCAATAGATGATTTACATATAGAAATATGTACAAAATTTGGGTGGAAAAACAACCTTAATAACATCTACTTCATAGCCACATACTGGAAATAGCTTTGATCTTTGAAAGAAATATTTACCAGGGAAAAACACAATTTTAATAAGATTTGTTCAATGTCCCCAGTATGGTCACCAGAATGTTATCACTTTGTAATTTCCCAAGGTTGTGGAGAGAAACCCAGAGGTGACCACAAAACTACTCACAAAGCTGGGATCTAGCCCTTCCAGCTTCAGAGAGGGATCTCTATATTTTATTTTAGATTTCTATTTTGAGATATTAGGCTAGTTATTGAGTTTTGAGTTTGGTTTCTTAAATATTTGGTTGGAAACTACAGGGAAATTCCATTAGGCATGGAGTCATGAGTTTGTGGGTGATTAAATAAAAAAATGATAGAACAGATGTAAGAAGGAAAGGTAGTTAAGATTTTGGATCTTTAGAGCATTTTTGGAGTGAATGGGATGAAAATATTTAGATTCAATTAAATATAGAGCATGCTAGGATGAATTCTATACTTAATATCAGAAGGAGAACATAAATATTTTTTATAAGCCAGAGCATAGTGTATTTAAACAAATTCATCCCTTAATCCTCTTAAAACAATAAAGACATAAAAACATATGGAAAATTGGGAAAATAAAAATTTCACATTGTTGGCATTATGATACAGGTGTTGCCCTTGATGGCAACTCACTCAGATGAAAGATCACGGTGCAACATGTCAACAACAAAGAATTACAGATTAGACAACAAAGAATGAAGAAAGACAGGTATACACAGGTTCACCTTGACCAAGCTGCGTATACATGTAGGTTCCCTGAACACAAGTAGCGTATACGTACACATGCACTTTCACAGAAACAAAAGAGTGTATATGTTGGAAAACTAAGTTTTTGGTCCGAGGTATTTGGTCCAAAGTATTTTGATCCATGGTATTGGTCCAAGGTATTTGGTCTGAGGTATTGACCCTAGGTATTTGATCCAAGGTATTGGTCCTAAGTGGTTTTGATCCATGGTACTGAGAAAGGCCTAAAACTATATATGGAGGAGAAGTTCATTAGGCCAAGGTGTGCAAGTATTGAATATCTGATGAAGTGTGAGATCTAATATGCAGGTTGTTGTCTTATGGTGCTTTGCTTGATCTGAACCAAGGATGAATCTTAGTGGTTGATGAGGGATAAGATCTAATGATGGATTGGTATCTTAAGGCTTGAAATGAATTATCATTATATGGTTTGATCATGTATAGTCTAGATCTGAATACTGACGCATGTGTTATTCTATAAATGTTATGATCTGGGTATAACTGAAGTCTGGAATAGCTGCAAAATTATGAATTAATATTTACAGATGTGTATGCTCGTTGGCTTTGATAAAAGTGTGTATACACGCTGGTTCAACACATGGAAGTAGCATATACCTTATGAAGTATGTTTCAGTTGTTTCAGTTTGCTGTTGCAGAGTTCTAGGTTTTGCTTTGGGTTCTAGTGACTGTATTATGGTGACTGTATCTTGAATGATCAAATTCAGGTTATGATGATCGAGTTTTCAGTGATTGGTTGATGCAGATGTACTTGTTGATTGTATTGCAGTTATGATGTTTTTGATGGGTCCAGTATGAAAATTGAATGAAACGTGGCCTTCAGATTGTGGTGTTGTGTTCCAAGAATAGCTAGTCTGAAAATTCATGAAATGTGGTCCTTGGTGGAAGAGTGGAGTTTTCTGTAGGTGGCACCTACGTACTAGTAAACATATTGGCTATTATAGGAGCTAGGGGGTTGTAGCTCCCTTCTAGTAGTAGCTGGAGAATGAGAGAAGGTTGTAGCCTACTGCAGGTGGGTGCTTGCGTACTGGTATGAGTCTGCACCAGTACAAGATTGTAAACATATTTTCTTATTATTAAAGGAAGACAGAGACGATAGTAGCAGGTGGTTTTTACCCACATTGGGTTTCCACCTTATATCTTGGTATCTGTTTCTTATGTGTGATGCTTTATTCTGCTTTTAATGCACTGTCTAATAAATCTCTGATATACTGGTTAAAGTTCAACACATGATAAACTGTCTAAATCAAAAGTTCTGTGCATATATGTTGGTTGCTTTAAGTACAGCCGCGTGTACACATTACTTCACTTAGCTGAAGTAGCATATATAAATCTGCTTGGGAAATTAAATTATTGATCTGATAATACTGATTCACCCCCCTCTCAATATTATTTCCAACAATTGGTATCAGAGCAAGTACTTCAAAAGAAGCTTGATCGCTTGAAGGGAGATCCATCATCATGAGTAATCAAGAAAGCGTGGGATCCATTAGACCACCAATCTTTGATGGGAGCAATTTTGTTTATTGGAAAATAAGAACCACAACCTATCTACAATCACTAGGAATGGATGTCTGGGAAATTGTGGAAGGAGGATATACATTTCCAACAACAATTACTATAGATACAGTAGTTAAGAAGCAATATGAAACCAATGCCAGAGCTATCAATACCTTATTGGGAAGTCTGTCACCATCAGAGTTTGTCAAAGTCATGTAGCTCAAATTAGCCAAAGAAATATGGGACAAAATCGTTCTGAGCTACAAAGGAGACTCTCAGGTAAAACGTGCTAAACTTCAAACTCTCAGAATTCAGTATGAAACTCTTAAGATGCATAGTGATGAAAGTATAGCTAGTTACTTCTTACGTATAGATAAGGTTGTTAATTGTATGAAGAATCTGGGGGAAGATATAAAGAAGTTACCCTAGTTGAGAAAGTTTTGAGATCCTTGCCTGCTAAATTTGAATCAAAAGTGTCAGCCATAAGAACCATAGCCTATCTACAATCACTTGGAACGGATTTTTGGGAAATTGCGGAAGGAGGATATACATTTCCAACAACAATTCCTACATATACGGTAGGTAAGAAGCAATATGAAACCAATGCCAGAGCTGTCAATACCTTATTGGGAAGTCTGTCACCATCAAAGTTTATCAAATTCATGTAGCTCAAATCAGCCAAAGAAATATGGGACAAAATCATTCTGAGCTACAAAGGAGACTCTCAGGTAAAAAGTGTTAAACTTCAAGTTCTCAGAATTCAGTATGAAACTCTTAAGATGCATAGTGATGAACGTATAACTAGTTACTTCTTACGTATAGATGAGGTTGTTAATTGTATGAAGAATCTGGGGAAGATATAAAGGAAGTTACCTTAGTTGAGAAAGTTTTGAGATCCTTGTCTGCTAAATTTGAATCAAAAGTGTCTGCCATAAGAACCACAACCTATCTACAATCACTTGGAATGGATTTCTGGGAAATTGTGGAAGGAGGATATACATTTCCAACAACAATTCCTACAAATATGGTAGGCAAGAAGCAATATGAAACCAATGCCAAAGCTGTCAATACCTTATTGGGAAGTCTGTCACCATCAGAGTTTGTCAAAGTGATGTAGCTCAAATCAGCCAAAGAAATATGGGACAAAATCGTTCTGAGCTACAAAGGAGACTCTCAGGTAAAATGTGCTAAACTTCAAACTCTTAGAATTCAGTATGAAACTCTTAAGATGCATAGTGATGAATGTATAGCTAGTTACTTCTTATGTATAGATGAGGTTGTTAATTGTATGAAGAATCTGGGGGAAGATATAAAGGAAGTTACCTTATTTGAGAAAGTTTTGAGATCCTTGTCTGCTAAATTTGAATCAAAAGTGTTTGCCATAGAAGAAAAACAGGATCTGCAGACTATCATTATGACACAGCTTCACGAAGTCTTAACTACCTTTGAGATGAGAAAAGGAGGTCCATCAGATATAAGAGAAGCCGCATTTAAAGCTTCAACAAAAGGAAAGGAAGAACACAATGAATCATGACATATTTCAGAAGAAGAAGATGAGGTAAACCTTGTCAAGAAGCTTCAACGGGGTTCCGAAAGATTTAGAGGTAAGCTACCCTTCAATTGCTTTTCTTGTGGTAGAGTCGGTCATTATGTTGTCAAATGTCCTCATAAAGATAAACATGAAAAAGGGAAGGAATATGAAAAATGGAATAGAAAACAAGTTGTAAATAAAAGAAGTTACTATAGTCATGAAGATAGCGATGGTTTATTAAATAGTGATAAAGATGAAAATAGTAATGATTATAGACTTCTAATGGCTTATGACGATGATAATTGTTGGGATGCTTTAGAAGAAGACGACCTTCATGAAGAAATTTCTAAACTAAAAATCTATTTAGAAGAAAATAATATGATTATAGATACCTTGACATACCAACTTGTTGAAAAAGAAAAACACAAGGAAAAACTAGAATGTGAAATTTTGGGTATAAGAAAGGATCTCGAGAAAATGAAATCTCTCAATCTTATATTTTCTAAAGGATCAGAAACCTTAGATGAAATTATCAAAGTGCATCGTTCTCCTCTAATAAAGACAGGTCTTGGATATACTGAAGAAGCATCTCAATCACAGAAGCTGTCAACCTCCACTAAAAGCTATCTTGATGCAACAAAAACCAGTGAACAATATGACAATCATCAACAAAGGCATAAAGCAGATCACCAGGTAAATCAGACTTAATTTATTCCAAGGATGAATAGAAGCCACAACCAATCTTAGGTAAATCATACTCAATTTTCTCCAAAGATGAATATCAATAGAAACTACAATCACCAGGTCAATAGATTCAATAGTCGTAGGAACTTCTTTAATGGGCAATGTTTTTCATGTCATAATTTCAGACACAAAGCTACTCAATGTGTTGCTTACAAAACCATCATGACTAGAGAAGCACGAAATCAAAGGAATGTAACAGGGGTTAAGAAAAGTTCCTATAATAACTTTTCTCTTCTTGAAAATGAAATAGAATGCTCAATCTGTAACAACTTTGGTCATGAAGAATCTGAATGCAGGAGAAAATTTAGGCAATCATCTCAAAATGAGCAAACTCCATTAAATCCCAAGATATGGAGAAGGAAAGAATCTCAAATAGAAAGATGTGGTATAGCCTTGTATGCATAAGGACAAGAAAATCAGTGGTACATCGATAGTGGATGCTCAAAACACATGACAGGTGACAAACAAAAACTTCACTAATATAATGCCTTAGAAAAGGAAAATAATGTCTTATTTGGAAATGACACTCCTGCTGTCATAAAAGGTAGAGGATCTATTTTCTTGAAAGAAAAGGTTAAAGCTGGACATGTTATGTATGTAGACGGTTTAAAGCATAACCTATTGAGTGTCAGTCAAATGTGTGATCATGGAAATGAAGTGGTGTTTTGATCAAATATATGTGTTGTTTGTGAACTTGATACAGGGGAGACCGTGATAAAAGGTACAAGAACTCCAAACAACTTATACATACTCAAGGGAGGACAACAATAGTGTTATCTAAGCAAAAATGATGAAAACTGGCTATGGCATAGAAGATTGGGACATCTAAGCTTTTCTCAAATAAGAAAAGCATGCAGATTCAAGGTTGTTCATGATCTTCTAGATATCAACATCCCTGAAAATACAATATGCAAACCATGTCAATTCGGTAAGCAAACCAGAGCTCACTTCATTGAAAAAGAAGGGTCAGCTAGTAAGCCTCTTGAACTTGTTCATACTGATTTATGTGGTCCATCAAGGAAAAATTCAGCTTGTGGAGGAGAATACTTTATTTTATTTATTGATGATTTTTCCAAAATGTGTTGGATAGGTCTACTAAAGCATAAAGATGAAGCATTTGAAAAGTTCCAAGCCTTCAAATCTTTGGTTGAAAATGAATCAAATCAAAAAATCAAATGCCTTAGATCTAATCGAGGAGGGGAATTTACCTCGGATGAATTCTTTGATTTTTGTGAACAACATGGAACAAAAAGGAAATTCTCCACTACAAGGACTCCTCAGCAAAACAGAGTGGTAGAAAGAATGAACATGACTATTCAAAAAATGGGTCGAGCTATGCTAGATGAATCTGGAACTCCTGCAACCGTTTGGGGTGAAGCTGCATTCGCCGCCATAACTATTCTCAACCAAGAAAATGTTCAGGTAAATAACACTCAAACTCCACATGAACTTTGGTATGGTAAGACTCCTACTGTAAAATACTTTAAAGTTTTTGGAAGGAAATGTTATATCAAAAGGACTGATGAAAAACTTGGTAATTTTGAGCCCAGAGTAGATGAAGGTATTCTTCTTGGTTACTCTTCCAGAAGTAAAGGATATAAATGTTATAATAAAAGACTTGGAAAAATTGTTGAAAGTATTGAGGTTGTAGTTGATGAAGCATGCAAAAATCCAAAACAAGCAAAAACAAAATATTATGACAATGAAGAAGATGGAAAGTATTTTCCCACATCAAATCACGATGATATTGAAGAAGAAACCAATGAAGCACCAGAAGAATAGATAATGGTAGAAGAAAAGACTCTGTCCAGGTATGTTCAGAAAAATCATCCAAAAACTCAAATTTTATGGGAAAAAGACGCAGGTGTACAGACAAGAAGAACTATTATAGAAAACTCAAGCTATCTAGCATTACTATCCTCCACCGAACATCAAAATGTAAATGAAGGATGCAAAGATGAATATTGGGTCAAGGCCATGAATGAAGAACTTGAGCAAATTGAAAAGAATAATACTTGGGAATTAGTTCCTAGACCTTATGATAAAAATATTATAGGAACCAAAGGGATATTAAAAAACAAGCTAAATGAAAATGGAGAAGTCATTAGAAACAAGGCCAGACTTGTTTGTAAAGGGTATGCTCAACAAGAAGGTATAGATTTTGAAGAAACTTTTTCACCTGTTGCTAGAATTGAAGCCATAAGGATGTTTCTTGCTCTTTCTAGCTGTCAGAAATTCAAAGTATACCAAACGGATGTAAAATCTGCTTTCCTTAATGGAGATTTAAAAGAACAAGTTTATATTGAACAACCAGAAGGATTCATTCTTGGAAATGATGCAAAACTTGTATGTAGACTCAAAAAGGCTCTCTATGGTCTAAAATAGGCTCCAAGGGCCTGGTATTACCGTCTTGACAAATATCAACATCAACAAGGTTTTTCAAAAGGTTCAACAGATAGCAATCTATATACAAAGATTGACATCGATAAATTGCTAATTATTATTGTTTATGCTGATGATATCATTTTGGTAGCAATGAAGAATCCATGAGTCAGAATTTTGCTTTAGTAATGCAGCAAGAATTTGAAATGTCCTTGCTTGGTGAACTTACCTATTTTCTTGGTCTACAAGTTCAACAAAATAAAGATGGTATCTTTCTTTCATAAACCATATATCTCAAATCGATCTTGGAAAGGTATGACATGGAAGATTCTAAACCTGTATGTACCCCATTGGTAACAGGATTTAGTCTCAGCTCAAATGATGAATCGACAACAGTACATTAACCAACTTACAGATCGATGATTGGCAGTCTGCTTTATCTAACAAGTACCCGACCTGACGTCATGCATGCAATAGGAATACTTGGAAGATTCCAAGCAAATCCAAAGGAATCACACCTTCACGAAGTCCAAAGAATTTTCAAATATCTTCAAGGAACACAAAACTTTGGTTTATGGTATCCTAGAGATACAAATCTCACTCTTCATGCATATACAGATGCAGATTGGGCAAGAAGTGTTGATGACAGAAAAAGCACTAGTGGTGGTGCATTCTATATGGGTTCTAGGTTAGTGTCTTGGTTAATCTAGAAGCAAAGTTCAATTGCACTATCTACAGTTGAAGTAGAATATGTAGCTGTTGCATCTTGCTACACACAACTACTTTGGATGATGCAAACCTTGCAAGACATTCAGATCACATGCACTCCACCCATCTCCATTCTATGTGATAATATAAGTGCCATCAGTATTTCAAAGAATCCAGTTATGTACTCCAAGACCAAGCACATACCCATCAAATACCATTTTCTACATGAACAAGTGCTTGAACAAAAGGTAAAATTGTAGTATGTACCCTCCAAAGAATAGGTTGCTGATATATTCACTAAATCATTGCCCAGAGAGACATTTGAATATCCCAGACAAAAGATGCGAGTATTTGCTACATCATCCTGCTATTAAATCCATTTTTTTCAGAAAAAGGCTATTATACATGTGTTTGATGAAGTGGAGTAGCGTACACACGTGGGTTTCTATGGGTAAAGGAGTGTATATGTGTTTCAGACAAGAAAAATAGTGCGGCAGTGTTAAAATTGGCAACCAGGGAAAAACTTCATGTGGGTCATCTTATTCATGGCTGATAATATTTTTATTAGATTCCTCTCATTGAGAGGTGTAGGATTGATATAAAGATCGTCCGATTCCAATAAGTGTTCATAGAGATATGAATTTATTTTGATTATGGAATTATTATCAAGCTGACCTACAACTCATGTAGGCTCAGAAGCCCAATAGTCGCATCTATTCAAACACCAACGTTGTGTATAAATATAAGAGGACTTTTCCTCATTTTCACTCACTCATCTCATCACATCTCTCTCTCTCTACTGAGCGGAAATGAGTCTCTTCTCTACTGTGCAGAAAATGGTCTCTCTCTCACACATGTGAAGTCGTAAGCTGTTGAACTTGAAGCTGCAACTGCAGATCCAAAGTTTGACCTGTGTGGACCATTAGATCTCCTCTTTAGAACTACGCTGTAGGTCCATCTGGATCTCCTCCAAAAGCCGCAACTTTTGGTGGTGGAATGAAGTCAATCCAATGAACGGTTTGCAAGATATCGACTGCCCTAGTTTGAAGCCAGAAACTGCCGAAACTGAAGCTGCAATTGCAGAAGTAAAGATTGACCTATGTGGACTAGAAGATCTCCTCATCTGAACTACACTGTAGGTTCATCTAAACCTCATATGGAAGCCGCAAGTTTTGGTGGTGGAATGAAGTCAATCCGACAGTCGGTTTGTGAGATATCGTTTGCCCTAGTTTGATAATGAAGCTGCTAATGCTGATGCTGTTGATCTAGGGTTTGCTACTACTGATATGAATCAGAATTATTGTACTATTTCTCTCTACTGAATTATTGAAGATAAAAGAAGATTTGATCAAAGGGTTTCCCCACACATTGTGGGGTTTGTACCTCGCTAGCCGCCACATCTTGTGTCTCTTGTCTTCACTTGTTTTCTGTCGATCGTTTAATGCTCTATCTGTACTTTACTTTATGTACATGTGATTTCTAATCTGAGGAATATAATAAGAAAAAGAAGTAAACTATTATAAGCATAGAACATACCATAACTTAACATGGTATCAGAGCTGAGGTGAAGACAAAGCCCGAGCAAGAGTAAGAGCAATCATCGAAGAGAAGATTGGCAAGGCTATCCTAAAAGAAATATGGGGTCTTCAACACTCTTTCCTGCCGAAGACAAGCTCTGTGAGAAAGCTGACTATCATGGATGGAAGATGTCTATCGATCTAACCCTAGAGGATCAAGGAGTGTTGGGTCACGTAAGAGGCAATATTGTTGAGCCTCCATCAAATGCACCTCCTGCTGCCAGGAACAAATGGAAGAATGGAGAAATTAAAGCAAAGAAGATCATCTGGGACTCTATCGACAAGCGCTTGGTGGCCTACATCTCTAATCTAGACACCTCCAAGGAAATATACGATAGACTGGTGAGTTTATTTAAAGTTAATGATGCAAATCAAGTTTTGTTTCTTAGAAATAAGCTGAGGAAAATCAAGAAGGGTAAAGATGAAAGTATGCAAGCATACTTCTTAAGAATCACCGAGATCAAGAACAATCTCCTATCTATTGGGGAAACTATTACTGACAGAGAAATGGCACTCACAACTCTTGGATGATTACCATCCGAATGGTGTGTGTTCAGGACTACTCTTCTGAACAATAATGTAATTCCTAGTTTCGAGGAATTAATGGTTAGATGTATTCAAGAAGAAACAAGGGTAGAAGAGCAGGAAATGCCCTTGCCTTAAGGTCCTCCTGCTGCTTTTTCTTCTCATGCTAAGAAAAGAAATAATTATGGGTCTAAATAAAAAAGAAAGGCTGGATCTAAGGGTGGAAGAAAATGATGATGTTTCATTTGCAATAAAGTAGGTCACTATGCAAGGAAATGCCTTGATAGAAAGGACTCTCACCGTGACGATGATCAAAATCCCTCTCATCGTAATCGAAGGAATGGAAAATTCAATAGCAAAGGGAAAAGGAATGCTGGAAATCAAGAAAGAGGGCAACCATTCAAGAAGGCTAGAAACTCCAGGTATGAATCTAACACTGTTGACAATAAGCAGGCTGAATATTATCTACCAGTTGCTCTATCTACCTCCGCTCCTTCGAACTCAATGGGAATTTGGCTCATTGATAGTGGTGCCTCAAGACACTTCACTGGTTACAAAGAAGTACTCCATAATCTGGTAGAAAAAGAAAGTACTCCATAATCTGGTAGAAAAAGAAACTAACCTGGAAATTGTCCTTGGAGATGACATGAAATACCTAGTGAAAGGTGTAGGCAATGTTTCTCTCAAATTGAATCAAGGTAATATGATTCACTTACAAGATGTATTATATGTACCTGATCTAAAAAAGAACCTGGTATCCATCTCGACAATGGAAGACAAAGGCTATAAGGTAACCTTTAGCAATGGTAAGGTACGTATATGGAAAAATAATGTTAAAGATGCTTTCACTCTTGGGTTTCGAGTTGATTCTTTATATCAGGTCGGTGGAAGTCCACTAGGTGTCATGTCTTGTGACATAATGCTTCAGTCTGAACTTTGGCATGAGAGGTTTTCCCACCTTCATTACAAAGCTCTACTCGATGTAAGACAGATGGTAACAGGGATGCCTGAATTCCAAGTAGAGAAAGAAGGTGTGGTCCGGGATGTGCCGAAGGAAAGCTCAAAAGGGGACCATTCCCTTCAAGTCAAAGCAAGACCTCTGATATATTACAACTAGTTCACTCAGACATATCAGGTATGATGCCTGTGAACTCCTTGGGAGGATATTCATATTATCTCACTTTTATAGATGACTATTCTTGAAAGACCTGGATATACTTCTTGAAAAATAAGGATGAAGTGTTCCCTTGGTTTCGACACTTCAAAGCCCTAATCGAGAATCAAACCGACAAGAAGATCAAGATCTTAAGAAATGATAATGGGACTGGATATGAATCTAATGAGTTCCATGATTTTTGTAAAGAGGCTGGCATCAAGAGGGAGACTACTACACCATATACTCCTGAACAAAATGGTGTGGCAGAAAGGAAGAACCGCACAATTATGGAAGTTGTTCGGGCCATGCTACATGATCAAAGACTTCTGAAGTTTCTATGGGATGAAACTGCAAACACTACCGTATATGTACAAAATTGATGTTGTCATCAAACATTGGGTTCTAAGACTCTTGAAGAAACGTTCACCGTTAAGAAACCTGATGTTTCTCAGTTTGGAATTTTTGGAATCCTTGTATATTTTCATGTGTCGAAAGAGAAAAGAAATGAATTGGGTGCATCTGGAAATAAGGGAATTTTCGTGGGCTATGGTGAAAATAATAAAGGCTATAGAATCTATGTAGCCGGTCAAAGGGAAGTCATAATTAGTCATGATGTCACCTTTGACGAAGATATGGTTCTCATTAAGGTGAACAATCTTCCAACTTTGAGGAGCTCTCAAGAAGCCGACACCAGGGAACCAAAAGAAAAGGGTGATGAATCAATGCCTGATGTAGAAGAACCCATGGATCCGATTGATCCTCCTCCACATGAGCCTTCCTCTTCTAGGAAGAGGCCTTCATGGCTTAGGGGGTTACTTGATGATGCTGAAGGACATGCTGCACCCCAAGGAACCTTTCATGAAAGTAAGAAACCTAATCGGTATTAGGGATACCTGACCATCATGAGCACAATCATAAAAAATGAGCCTTCATCATTCTCAGATGCCGTCAAGCATCAAGTATGGAAGGATGCTATGACTGAAGAATATAAGTCTATCATGAAGAATGATGTTTGGGAAGTAGTTCCCAGACCCCAAGACAAGACAATTGTTACTTCCAAATGGCTTTACAAGATAAAGCATGCAGCAGATGGAAGTACGGAAAAGTATAAGGCTCATTTTGTTGCTCGTGGTTTCTCCCAGAAGGAAGGTATAGACTATGATGAGATATTTTTCCAGATATACGACCATCCACTCGATCATAGCCCTTGCCGCTTCACAAGGATGGAACCCACATCAGATGGATGTTAAGACTGTGTTCTTGTATGGCTCAATCAAAGAAGAGGTCTACATGGAGCAACCCGAAGGATTTGAAATTTATGATCGAAAATCTCATGTATGCAGGGTGAAGAAGGCTCTCTATGGGGTGAAGCAAGCACCCTGAGCATGGTATGAGAGGATTGACAGCTACTTGATGAAGCTGGGATTCACTAAGAGTGAAACTGATCCTAAACTTTACTTTAAGGTTGAAGATGATAAACCTCTCATACTGGTGTTGTATGTGGATGACCTCTTTCTAACAGGTGCAGACCCTCTCATTCTCAAATGTAAGAGGGAGTTGGCTTCTGAATTTGAAATGAAGGACCTAGGACTGATGCA
Source organism: Pinus tabuliformis (assembly GCA_031772625.1). Classification (NCBI taxonomy): domain Eukaryota; kingdom Viridiplantae; phylum Streptophyta; class Pinopsida; order Pinales; family Pinaceae; genus Pinus; species Pinus tabuliformis. The sequence goes on along the minus strand of CM062809.1, from coordinate 671,267,345 downwards.
CTACTTCCTAGGACTTGAAGTGTGGCAAAAGCTAGGAGAAACTTTCCTATCTCAAGGGAAATATGTGGTGAAGATATTGGAAAGATTCGTTATGGTGGACTGCAAGCCTGTAACTACCCCGATGGAGCTTGACTTCAAGAAGTTAAGCGATAGTGCTGCTGGACCTATTTTACGAAATGCTATTGAGTATCGGCAACTTTTCGGAGCATTAATGTCCTTAGTGAACTCCCGTCCAGATATATGCTTTGCAGTCAACACATTGAGTCAGCATATGGTTGAACCCCACCACATACATTTGATTGGTGCCAAGAATTTGCTAAGATATCTTCATGGCACTATCACTTATGGGTTAAGATACACTACCAGAGATGTGAGACTATTTGGATACACAGATGCTAACTGGGCAGGTAATGTGGAGGACCGTAAGAGCACTTCTGGGTGTTGTTTCTCCTCGGGATCAGCTTCAATATCCTGGATGAGCAGGAAGCAGAAGTTGGTGGCTTTGAGCACCGCCGAAGCAGAGTATATTACTATCAGCATGACTTCCTGTGAGGCAGTTTGGTTGTGAAAGCTCTTTAGTGAGCTGTTTGGATTTACATTGGGTACCACCATGATCCTTTGTGACAACCAGAGTGGGATTCGTTTGTCAGAGAATCCTCTATTTGATGATCGCTCCAAGCATATCGATATCATATACCATTATATTTGAGATATGGTGCAGCGGGGAGCTATAAGGCTCCAACATATTAGTACAGATGAACATGTCACCGACATTCTGACAAAACCCCTTGGGAAAGTAAAATTTCTGACTTTCCAAGAATAACTTGGAGTTGTTCAAAGACCCTCCAATGAGGGTCATGTATGATGCATTGTGCTTTGGGAGCTCCAGGGGGGTGCCGGGTGCTTCTTGGAGCAGCATATGACCACAGGATTATTCAATATCCCCTAGTGGTATACATGTACACCCCATGGCGACATTGTAGTAGGATTGATGTGTTATCCTCTGAGGCTTGGATTGATATGTTCTCCATGGCGATTGTAGCAGAATTGATGTGTTCTCCTGTGAGGCCTGGATTGATGTGTTCTCCATGGCGATTGTAGCAAGATTGATGTATTCTCCATGGCGATTGTAGCAGGATTGATGTATTCTCCTGTGAGGATAGGATTGATTAGTTCTCCTATTGAGGCATCCTACCCATGCAGTTTGGGACTCATGGGAAGTTCTTCTCATCTGATCAATGAGCAGGGAAATGAAGTTAGGGACCATAGTAGTACTGATGGATGCATCGTTGTATCTACCGTACTCCCTATGCTAGGATGACCTCCATTGATCTGGGATCAATGATACTGGTCTAGGACTAGTGGTAGGAGTTGTACCATACTAAGACACTAACTTTGGGTCAGCTGAGACTGGTCTGGGACCAGTGGTACGCACTCTAAGACTGACTTTGAGTCAGTGGAGGATGATACTGGTATAGGACCAGTGGAGTTGTACTCACTATGACGTTGACTTCGGGTCGGTTGAGACTGGTCTGGAACCAGTGGTACACTCTCTAAGACTGTGATACTTGTTTGGGACCAGTGATAGGAGTGATACTTACTATGAAGCTAACTTTGAGTCGGCTGAGAGTGGTCTGGGACCAGTGGTATGCACTCTGAGACCGACTTTGAGTCAGTGGAGGATGATACTGGTCTAGGACCAGTGGAGTTGTACTCACTATGACGTTGACTTCAGGTTGGTTGAGACTAGTCTGGTACTAGTGGTACATACTCTGAGACTGATCTTGAGTCAGTATGATACATCCTCTATCATTTCTTCTTCTTCATAATTCAGACAAAAGCAAAGAAGAACAGAATAATGTAAGAGTAGAGCAGAACAAAGCAAAACAATACCAATTAGTACAGGGCAGAGCAAGACAAAGCAGAATAGGCAGAATAGAGCAGAGCAGGGCAAGGGTCAGACTATATAGGGCAGTGCATTTGATGGATGAATAGTAACGACTGATAGACAGATTGCAGACGAAGTTCTCCCTGGTTGAGAGGGAGTGTTAAAATTGGAAACTAGGGCAAAACTTCATGTGGGTCATCTTATTCATGGCTGATAATATTTTTATTAGATTCCTCTCATTGAGAGGTGTAGGATTGATATAAGGATCATCTGATTCCGGTAAGTATTCATAGAGATATGAATTTATTTTGATTATGGAATTATTATCAAGTTGACCTACAACTCATGTAGGCTCAGAAGCCCAACAATCGCATCTATTCAAACACCAACGTTGTGTATAAATATAAGAGGACTTTTCCTCATTTGCACTCGCTCATCTCATCACATCTCTCTCTCTACTGCACAAAAATGAGTCTCTTCTCTACTGCACAGAAAAGGGTCTCTCTCTCACACATGTGAAGCCAGAAGCTGTTGAACCTGAAGCTGCAACTGCAGATCCAAAGTTTGACCTACATGGACCATTAGATCTCCTCTTTATAACTATGCTATAGGTCCATATTGGATCTCCTCTGAAAGCCACAACTTTTGGTGGTGGAATGAAGTTAATCTGACAAATGGTTTGCAAGATATCGACTGCCCTAGTTTGAAGCCGGAAACTACCGAAACTGAAGCTGCAATTGCAGAAGTAAATATTGACCTGCGTGGACTAGAAGATCTCCTCATCTAAACTACACTGTAGGTTCATCTGAACCTCCTCTAGAAGCCGCAACTTTTGGTGGTGGAATGAAGTCAATCTGATGGTCGGTTTGTGAGGTATCGTCTGCCCTAATTTGATAATGAAGCCGCTAATGCTGATGCTGTTGATCTAGGGTTTGGTAATGCTGATATGAATCAGATTTATTGTACTATTTATCTCTGCTGAATTATTGAAGATAAAAGAAGATTTGATCAAAGGGTTTCCCCACACATTGTGGGTTTTTCCTTGGCTAGCCGCCACATCTTGTGTCTCTTGTCTTGGCTTGTTTTCTGTCGATCGTTTAATGTTCTATCTGCACTTTACTTTATGTACATGTGATTGCTAATCTGTGGAATATAACAAGAAAAAGAAGTAAACTATTATAAGCATAGAACATACCATAACTTAACATGCAGGATCTGATATGGGTGATCTGACTGATATTGATGATTAATGTCTACATGCTCTGTTCATTAATTTTATATGACTAACAAAGATGCCTTGATCATTGACCTGTTAACAATGCACAAGTAGCACAGGTTCAGGGGGAGCATTAGCCTTCACGTACATTCAACATTGTTGGCATTATGGTTGCTGAGTCCAGCTATGGCTTCAAATATTTATACCATTCGTTACTCAAGTCATATAAAAGTCTAGGAAGTGATATGAGTCCTCTTGGAAAAATGATGTAATTTGTATCCCCACTTTACATGGGATGGATGATGTAATATTTCTTGTTTCTGTCATGTATAAACAATTGGTATATCCCCACTTGGTTGGGTGGATGAGTCAAATTTGATATATCCCAACTCGGTTGGGATATGGATGTATGTATGAGTCATTGGTGATAGGAAGGTCATCCTCACTTAGTTGAGTTATAGAGTCATGTTATTCTTTTAGAAAATATTTTTTTGCAGACTCTGCTTATACTCAGGAAGAGCATGGGCGGTTTCAGTACATCTCAGCATGTACAAAAGGGAAGCTCAATCAGAGATTTCAGCATGGACTCAGGGGGAGTATGACCAGCATAATGTATGCCAAAGAGAGCAATTATCTTGGTCCACCCTTTGCCCTTGATGTCAAAGGGGGAGAGTGAATTGGTGTTGTTGTTGCCATCAAGTCCAAAGGGGGAGATTGTTGGCATTATGATACAGGTGTTGTCCTTGATGACAACTCACTTGGATGAAAGATCATGGTGCAGCATGTCAACATCAAAGAATTATGGATCAGACTACAAAGAATGAAGAAAGAGAGGTATATGCAGGTTCACCTTTACCAAGCTGCATATACACATAGGTTCCCTGCACAAAAGTAGCGTATACATACACACGCACTTTCATAAAAAGAAAAGCACGTATATGTTGGAAAACTAAGTTTTTGGTCTGAGGTATTTGGTCCAAGGTATTTTGATCCATGGTATTGGTCCAAGGTATTTGGTCCGAGGTATTGACCCTAGCTATTTGGTCCAAGTTATTAGTCCTAAGTGGTTTTGATCCATGGTATTGAGAAAGGCCTAAAACTATGTAAGGAGGAGAAGATCATTAGACCAAGGTGTGCAAGTATCGAATATTTGATGAAATGTGAGATCTAGTATGCAGGTTGTTGGCTTATGGTGCTTTGCTTGATCTGAACCAAGGATGAACCTTAGCGGTTGATGAGGGATAATATCTAATGATGGATCGAGATCTTAAGGCTTGAAATGAATTATCATTATATGGTTTGATCATGTATAGTCTAGATCTGAATATGAACACATGTGTTATTCTGTAAATGTTATGATCTGGGTATAACTGAAGTTTGGAATAGCTGCAAAATTATGAATTAATATTTATAGATGTGTACGCTGGTTGGCTTTGATAAAAGTGCATATACACGTTGGTTCAACACATGGAAGTAGAGTATACCTTATGAAGTATGTTTCAGTTTGCTGTTGCAGAGTTATGGGTTCTGCTTTGGGTTCTGGTGACTATATTTTGAATGATCAGATTCAGGTTATGATGATTGAGTTTTCAATGATTGGTTGATGCAGATGTACTTGTTGATTATATTGCAGTTATGATGTTGTTGATGGGTCCAGTATGAAAATTGAATGAAACGTGGCCTTCAGATTGTGGTGTTGTGTTCTAGGAGTATCCAGTATGAAAATTCATGAAACATGGTCCCTGGTAGAAGAGTGGAGTTTTCTGTAGGGTGGCACCTATGTACTAGTAAACATATTGGCTAGTACAAGAGCTAGGGGGTTGTAGCTCCCTTCCTGTAGTAGCTGGAGAATGAGAGAAGGTTGTAGCCTTCTGCAAGTGGGTTCCTGCATATTGGTATGAGTCTGCACCAGTACAAGATTGTAAACAGATTTTTTTATTATTAAAGGAAGACAAAGACGATATCAGCAGGTGGTTTTTACCCACATTGGGTTTCCACCTTATATCTTGGTGTTCATGTGTGTTGCTTATGTGTGGTGCTTTATTTTGCTTTTACTGCACTATCTAATAAATATCTGATATACTGGTTAAAGTTAAGCACATGATAAACTGTCTAAATCAAAAGTTCTCTGCATATACGTTGGTTGCTTTAAGTACAGTTGCATGTTGCTTTAAGTATAGTTTCGTGTACACGCTAGTTCACTTAGCTAAAGTAGCGTATATAAATCTATTTGGGAAATTAAATTATTGATCTGATAATACTGATTCACCCACCTCTTAGTATTATTTCCAACACACATGAGAGGATACATCACCAATTGCTTGACATAGGAATCATGGAGAAAAATTTCTATATTGATGAAATTGATCACATTAGTACATGCACAACTTACATCAAAAGGTATGCTTTCTTCATATAAGTTCCAACCTTTTCTAAGTCTTACTTCTAAATATATATAGAAAACTATTACATCTCAGATCGTATTTCAAAATAAAATATATCTACTAAATAATATCAGTGAAAGACACATATATTTTAGATATATAAGAATAAAAATAGGGAAAAATTGATGAACTTTGCTGTGTTGTTGAGGTTATGTAGGAATATGGTGATGATTGTAGCTATTTTGGTGCAAATGTTGTCCCTCTAATGTTGAAAATTTTGTGCTTCAGTTACACTTCACTCGATCAACTCTAGGAACCAATCACACCTTTTGTCACTTGGGATAGAAAAGTTAACCATATTTCTGAACCTTTCATCCACCTCGGTGTAAGTGTCAAAAGTTGGCTTATTGACAAAAAGGTGGTGGATTTCATGCTGAATATTCAAATCAAATTATATTCACTGTATGAATGCTTCCCCACTAATAAATCCTTTGGCCTTTACAAACTTGGAATATCATCACCTATGTTACACAACTATTCTTGGTAGTTTTCTAATCAGATCAATTTGCCATTAGAATTCTGGAGAGTAGGATAACCCTTTTCCCACAACAGTGTGAATTTTCTGTTGAACCTCCAGACCTGCAACTCAAGGTCTTTCCATTTATTCTCCAGTTGTATCATCAAATTATTTTTTTGTTAAGACCCTATTAACCTCCATGACTATTTTTGTCCTGTCTGGAATGTTCAGGTCTTATATTTCCTCCTTGGTCTTGGAATTCAATAGCTTGATATTATTTTGTGCCTCTTCCGGTCTATGCTCCAAATCTGCCTTTGTGTTCTATATTGATTTTTTGATTCTTTGCACAAGTTCTTCCTTCTCAAAAGTAATATGAATTGAAGGCAACATATATGTTATGTTGGCATTTATATTCTGCCAAATACCGTTCTTAGCCTTTGCCAACATCTGAATGACAAAGGACTGGTCTTCATATTTATGTATCTATTGGACGAGCTTGTAATTTTTCTGGATTTTTGACAAATATGCATTATTGGTTTTAATATTATTCTCTTCCATTCGAGTTAATGTTACTGACAATTTCTCTTTCTTGGTCTGAACTGATGACAATTCATCCAAATCTCTAGTAAGCTCTTCTGTAGACTCTAAAGTTATGGTCCTTGCTTAATTTTCTACTACTGTACCTGTGCCTAATGTAGATGCTCTTGTTGCTTCCCACTATTCTTTTTCTTTCAACAATGCTTACATTCTCTGCTCCATGTTTTATATTTGTGCATTCTCCTCAACAACTATAGTAAATTTTTCTTTCTCCATTTCTATATTGGCAACTTCTTTAGCTTGAAAATGTTCCGTGGAGGGTAGTTTTAGTTGCTTCCTCAATGCTTGAATGTCTGCCTCCTTTCTCTTTATGAGCTCTTATGCTGCTTTGATTTCCTTAGGGTCATGCCCTAGCTTTATGATCAAATATTATAGAGATTTGACCCTATTGTTCTTAGCAAATGATGGCATTTTCTCAATCTTTAACCGAGAATTCATGTTATTCAAAGATGACTGTAATTTGGAAGCAATCATGACTGAACTGGTAAGTGTTGAGAAAATAATCTCCCATGTTTTCTTGTGTAAATCGATTTGATCAATTTCATGTATCTTGTTGGTATAAACTGAGAAAATGGAGGCTTTGTAGTCTTCAACACTGTTGACACCTAATCCTTGTGATTGGGTGAATTATTGTAAATAAATAAATAGGAAATATGAACAATCATCGGGAGACGAACTGAACAGTCTCTCCCTCATGTATATAATGAAGACCTACCTAAAGGAATATAATAGTCAAATTATTTCTGCCTGATGGAGTTACTGCCTGGCCTGACATGGTATCAAAGCCAGCTCCTTTTTTAGCTCTTGTCCCTTGTAACTCCCTTGTTTTCTCTCATATAGCTGAGCTGCTCCTCCATAAAATTAGCTGCTCCTGACATGGTAGCTGCCCCACTGTCCATATTGCCCATACTGCTCCACAATCTAGTGTTGTCCATGATGTCTGACTGTCCATAAACGTTTCACAAAAAAAAAAGGCACTGTACTGACATAAAAGAAGCACTATCCTATGCATTAAAATTTTTGAAATGGCGTATTTCTCCTTGTCTCCTGTAAAGAGGGTGTTTCTACAGCTTCCCATATCCATTTCAATCTTATTGTAGGTGCTGTCTCCATCGCATGAATTGCATCTTCTGGTGGAGATGCGGTGTAGCAAACCCTGTGCCTCTCACATGAACCTCTCCCCGATTACTCCCTAATCCTCTCGACAGTGACAGAGACATACCTGTCCTTCGACGCCACTTTTCTTCAATTTCAAGGTTCCCTGTAGTATTGGCGTGCTGCGTAGAGTCTCTGATTCCCCTACATAGTGCGGTTGCAAGTTCTCGGTTTGCGTCCTGATTAGTAAACCCCCCTATTCAATCAGATATTCCCATCAATGTTTCATTTGCATTCGTTTGCAGTGAATTTGGTAGCTTAAGCAAAGGAGCAGGAATGGTGCATATGTCAAGAGTATTGGTGGCGAACTTGTTGGTGCCTAAGCTGCCTTCAGAAGGCCCGCATTTCATTATCAATGTCGATGCCTTAAGCCTTCCACTCCAGTGCAGGACCTAAAGCGAATATCTACAAACAAAGATTCTTCGAACAGAGGCGGCGGTGAGCCTTGCATTATATTCCGCCTTCTTGCTGGTTTGATATATTAAATTACCGTACAATTCAAACAAACAAAAAAACTGGTTTTTAAATTTGGCTATTCGAAACGTGGAATACAAATATTTAAACACCCATTCTGACAATCGTTGTGGGGTTTGTATACTTAATGGTTCTAAATCAAGCAAGAAAAGGCATGGTATTGAGAGTCCAAATACGTCTGGACTACGTTCTTCAGGTTTTTTAGTAGACGCAGTGTTGTTGAGGGTATTTTATACTACCATATTTTGTGCTTGAACATTGTGCAGATGCATGCAAATTGATATTTGAATTTGCTGTCCCATTATATTAGACCTATATTCTTTTTCCATTAAGAGTGAAAGTTTTGCAGCGGAAATTTTATTTTCTACAGTATGCATTCAATCATATCTATGGTGGGAATAGTTCTCATTGGCAAGGAGAACTATCCTGAATGGTCCCGGATGATAAAACACTCCCTCATTTTCAATGAGTTGTGGAAAGGAGTGTGTGTCGGAGATGGAGATAATGAACCAGTATAGTGTACCTTAGACAAAGAGCTCGTCATTTGGGAAAACAAGAACAACAAAGCTTATTCATTAATCACTGCATCTGTAAATGAAGAGGTGAGTCGCCATATTTCGTCATATTCAACTGCCTTTGAAGCCTTACAAAAGCTGAAAGAACTCTATGACTCACATTCTGCACTTGAAGTTGTTCAACTCATGATTAAACTCTTCACTCTTGAACTGCAAAATAATGATCATCTTGCTCTTGCATCTGAAGTAAAGTCTATAATGCATGATATCAAATCCACTAAGGTTGAATTGGATATTCCTCTTATCGCTTTTCTCAAGGCATGCTATCCTACTTACTCCAATCATCTTGAGTCATTGCATGCAAATGGAAATCTCAAAGATATAACCTTTGACTCTCTTGTGAAAAGGTTGGCTGAAAGAGAGAAAGATATTGGAAAGAAGACAACCCCTGAATCTTCTGAAGAAACTATGTGCCTTGCTCATAAATAAAAGTATCATGCTCAAGATTCTAGAAGAGGAAGAGGTGGATGAAGAGGAAGAGGAAGATATTTTAGAGGTAGGGGGGCCAGACATTCTCAAGGAGAAAAGGCAGATTTGCACTATATTCACTGCAAAAGAAATGGATCACATGATGCCTCTACATGCAAGCTACCATGGGACAAAATTGAGTAGAAAAGAAACCAACAGAAAGGTAAAAATAATGATACAAACAAAGGTAAAGCACCTGAATCCGCTCACTGTGTTGTGGCACAATGTAACATTGGAGTAAATGAAGATTTATTTAATGCTTCACTTGCTTCTTGGAAAAATGATTGGTTGCTTGATTCAGGAGCAACCTGCCACATGACTCATAGAAAAGATTTTTTTGAAGATTTCACTGACAATGTTGATGGAGCAATATACTTTGCAGATCAATAAAAAATGAAGCCATCAGGGCTTGGCACAATCAGGCTTAAACTGCCTGGTCTTCCAGACTTTCTTCTACATCATGTTCTATATCTCCCACAGCTCAAGGGAAACTTGCTGTCCTTGGTCCACATCCACCAGCAAGGTCACTCCATTCATATGTTTGATGGCAAGCTTGAGGTAAGAAAAGCATCTGACCACTCACTTGTCATGAGGGGAATAGAAGAAGAAAGGCTTATCAAGCTGCAAGGAACCTCTGCTCATGCACAAAATTTCTCATACAATTCTCATCATGAAGAAGGTACACTTCCATCAAGTTTATTATGGCATGCCAAATTTGGACATTTGAACTATGACTGTCTCCGCTTGTTGAAGAAAAATGGTGTTGCTAGTTTGCCTACAATTCCTAGGAAACTTAAGCAATGTGATGCTTGCATTCTAGGAAATCATAGCAAACAGTCTTTTCATGATTCACATTCAAGAGCACATAGGAAACTCGAACTCATTCATTCAGATTTATGTGGTCCAATGCCTGTTCCTTCTGCAAATGGAAATAAATATGTAATGACATTTATTGATGACTACACCAGAATGTGTTGGGTTTATCTATTGAAGAACAAATCTGATGCTTTTCAAACATTCAAGAATCTTCATAAATGGATTGAAAATGATGCACAATCTCATATTGGGTCTATTCGCACTGATAATGGAAAAGAATACACATCAAATGAATTTGAAAACTATCTTCACCAACATGGGATCAAACATCAAACAACTGTGCCTTATAATCCCCAACAGAATGGTGTAGTTGAAAGAATGAATAGGACAATCTTAAATATGGTACGATCCATGCTCTTCTTAAAAAATGTAACGATAATGTTTTGGGCTGATGTTGTTCTATGTGCTACATATATAAAGAATAGATGTCCATCTAATGCTATAAGAAACAAGACTCCATATGAAATGTGGTATGGACATGTTCCTTCGGTAAAGCATCTCAGGGCCTTTGGTTCCACCTTTTATGCCTTGATACCAAAGGTACATAGAAACAAACTTGGTGCTAGAAGTCGTAAGTGTATCTTTCTGGGATATTCAAACACCTCCAAAGCATACTGTCTCTATGATGAAGTAAATAAAAGGTTTTTTGTATCTAGAGATGTAATTTTTCTTGAATCATCCAAATTTGACAATGTTGTTGAGCGGAAACTTGATCGCTTGGATAGACTCGCAAAAGAAAAATCATTTCAAGAATTTGATAATCAGATTCCACATCTTGAAGGGGGATTCCTGTACTAGATCAACATGTGGAATTTTCTTCTGAAGAACACTCTCCCCCACATGAAACTCTAACAACGGATGATGCTTTAAGTGATGTGATTGATAGAATTGGGAGACTTAATCTTGATTCAGTCCCAACCCAATCAACGAAACAACCTGGACCATCTTAGAAAGGTCCCCCAAAGTGGCGGACAAAGACACTTGATAGTGTTCATCCTGATGAAGTTGGAAAGATAGGAACCAAAAATTCAAACCGGCAAAATGGAGGTGATGTAGATGACTCTAATTCACTTATTGATATGGATGTTTCTTATGATTGTGAATTGAACTTGTCTACAGATTTTGAACCAACTTCCTTCAAAGAAGCTACTTCTCATGATGAATGGAAAGAAGCGATGCAAAAAGAGTATGATGCCCTCATAAAGAACGACACTTGGAAGCTGGTTGATCCTCCATTTGGAACCAAACCAATTGGCTGCAAGTGGGTCTATAAGAACAAGTATAAAGCTGATGGCTCACTTGACAAGCACAAATTTAGGCTTGTGGAAAAAGGTTTTGCACAGAAGGAAGGGGTTATTATAAGGAGACTTTTGCCCCCATAGAAAAATGAGCTACCATTCGAACACTCTTTTGAACTAGCAGCTCAAAATGGTTGGAAAGTCCATCAAATGGATGTAAAAACTGCTTTCTTGAATGGAAAACTAAAAGAGAATGTTTTTATGTCCCAGCCTGAAGGATTTGCTGTGAAAGGACATGAACATAAAGTATGCAAACTTGTGAAGTCCTTGTATGGCCTCAAACAAGCTCCGCGAGCCTGGTATGAAAAACTAACTGAGCATCTTCTTAAACTCAATTTCAAACATTTTGATCTTGATGATGCAACTTTATTTATCAAGAAAGTTGGAAAAACAATTGTATATCTTGTGGTATATGTAGATGATATTTTGATGACAGGGAACAATGAAAGCTACATTGCATCCATAAAGAAGGAATTGGGGAAAAGTTTTGAAATGACTGATTTGGGCTATGTTCATTACTATCTTGGAATTGAAGTAACCCAACATCCAAATTCCATATTTCTTTCTCAAAAGAAATACATTGGAGATCTGTTGAAGAGGTTTGGCTTGACAGAGTGCAACCCTCTTACTACTCCAATGGAACAAAACTTAAAGCTCACATCTATTGAAGGAAAAGAATTTGAGGATGCAACAAAGTATAGACAACTTGTAGGAAGTCTCAACTACCTAACTACTACCAGACCAAACATTTCGTTTGTTGTTGGAATCCTCCCCAGGTTTATGCAAAAGCCTTGTGAGGGACATTGGTCTGTTGCAAAAAGAGTTCTAAGGTACTTGAATGGAACTCAAGACTTTGGAATCAAGTATACACAGGTGGACGACTTCAGTTTGATTGGATACTTTGATTCAGACTTCGATGGAGACAAAGAAACTGGGGTATCAACTTCAGGATATGCTATGAGTCTTGGACTAGGAGCTGTCTTCTGGAGATCACGCAAATAATCAGTTCTAACAGATTCCACAACAGAAGCAGAATATGTGGCAGCAGCTGAAGCAACAAAAGAAATTGTGTGGCTTAGGAAAATTCTTGAATATTTGCAGGAAAAACAAGTACAATCAACTCCACTCATGATTGACAATACCTCTGCAATAAAGTTGGCCAAGAACCCAAATTCCATGATCAAATGAAGCACATCATTACTAAATATCATTTGATTCAACACCATGTTGAGGCCAAAACAATCCATCTCCATAATTGTTCCACAAATGAGCAAGTTGCAGACATCTTCACCAAAGTGCTTGGAAGAGAAAAGATTGAATGATTCAGAATGATGCTTGGACTCACCAACATCCCTTCAGATTAAGGGGGGGGAATGTTGACACCTAATCCTTGTGATTGGGTGAATTATTGTAAATAAATAAATAGGAAATATGAAGAGTCATCGGGAGATGAACTGAACAGTCTCTCCCTCATGTATATAATGAAGACCTACCTAAAGGAATAAAACAGTCAAATTATTTCTGCCTGATGGAGTTACTGCCTGGCCTGACAAACAGTCCTAGGAGATGGTACTAAAGGTTCCATGAAGGCCATTTGGAACTGTCTTTTCTTTGAATCGAATGCACATAGTAATCTGTGTTGGGTTTTAGTTGCATTCTTCCATAATTCGGAGTAGGTGGATGCCTTCAAACCTTCATTCTTCAATTTTTTTCCCATGTATCTTGAAAATATACTCTGCTGAGTTGAAATTTGGGAACTAGATGATACTGGAGACTGAACTGTTGTTTCTGCAATAGGTGACTATATTGTTTCTTCTATTAGAGTACAAGTAGTGATAGGAGTCCCTGACAAAATCATGATGGCTAGTTGTTGTGTGTCCCTTTCCTCTGGAGTTTCATCTTGAATAGTAATTACTTGAGGCTTAAACAAAATATTTATTTGAGAATATGACTTTTGAGTAGTGGTTGGGTCCTTATTTTTCCTTTTAAAAACAATAAATTATGCATCATGATTATCAGAATCAGTAGGGGACATGGCTTCCCTTTATCTTTTTCCCTCCTTTTCCTTGGGAAGAGGTGTCTGCATAGATGACTAACTAACCAGTTGTTCTTTAGCTTCCTGTAAAGTACCCTCTGTCCATTCCTCTTGGTTAGCATGTTTTTCAATTTCAGGCCTTGGTGTGTGTGCATAGGAGGTACTCTTCTGTTCCAATCTGAGCTTAGAAATGATGCCTAGGGGATCATAGGACCAAGAGAAACTAATATTGAATTTGATTTGACTCAATATAGCATCCACTTCCTTTGTTGTAGCTCTAGTGTTGATAATATAGGGCCCTATATGAGGCTTGAGCTTGAACTGTTCTTCCTTCTTGCAGGAGACAAAATGTAGCTCATCCATGTTTAACATTTTCCTAATGTATTCTAATGCAAATATCCTAATTGGTACAAACACTGGTAGCCTGTAAGGAGGTAATTATGATCCATAAACTCTAGTTTCAGTGTAGTTCTAGTATAAATACAAGTTTCCAACTTTGGATGAATTCTAGGATGAATTCTATACTTAATATGAGAAGGAGAACATAAATATTTTTTATAAGCCAGAGCATAGTGTATTTAAACAAATCCATCCCTTAATCTTATTCTTAAAAAGCAATGCTAGGATGAATTCTACACTTAATATCAGAAGGAGAAAATAAATATTTTTATAAGCCAGAGCATAGTGTATTTAAACAAATTCATCCCTTAATCTTCTTAAAACAATAAAGACATAAAAACATATGGAAAATTGGGAAAATAAAAATTTCACATGAGAGGATACATCACCAATTTCCTGACATAGGAATCATGGAGCAAAATTTCTATATTGATGAAATTGATCACATCAGTACATGCACAATTTACATCAAAAGGTCTGCTTTCTTCAGACAAGTTCCACCCTTTTCTAAGTCTTACTTCTAAATATCTATAGAAAACTATTACATCTCAGATTGTATTTCAAAATAAAATATATCTACAAAATAATATCAGTTAAAGACACATATATTTTAGATATATAAGAATAAAAATAGGGAAAAATTGATGAACTTCGCTGTGTTGTTGAGGTTATGTAGGAATATGGTGATGACTATAGCTATTTTGGTGCAAATGTTTTCCCTCTAATGCTGAATATTTTGTAATTCAGTTACACTTCACTCGATCAACTCTAGTAACCGATCACAACTTTCATCACTTGGGATAGAAAAGTTAAACATATTTCTGAACCTTTCATCCACCTCGGTGTAGGTGTCAAAAGTTGGCTTATTGACAAAAAGGTGGTGGATTTCATGCTTAATATTCAAATCAAATTATATTCCTTGTATGAATGATTCTCCACTAATAAATCATTTTTCCTTTACAAACTTGGAATATCATCACCTATGTTACACAATGGTTCTTGGTAGTTTTCTAATGGGATCAATTTTCCATTAGAATTCTGGAGAGTAGGTAAACCCTTTTCCCGCAGCAGTGTGAATTTTCTGTTGAACCTCCTAACTTGCAACTCAAGGTCTTTGCATTTATTCTCCAGTTGTATCATCAAATTATTTTTTTGTTAAGACCCTCTTAACCTCCATGACCATTGTTGTCCTGTCTGGAATGTTCGGGTCTTATATTTCCTCCTTGGTCTTGGAATTAAATAGCTTGATATTATTTTATGCCTCTTCTAGTATATGCTCCAAATTTGCCTTTGTGTTCTATATTGATGTTTTGATTCTTTGCACAAGTTCTTCCTTCTCAAAAGTAATATGAATTGAAGGAAACATATATGTTATGTTTGCATTTATATTCTTCCAAATACCATTCTTAGCCTTTGCTGACATCTAAATGACAAAGGAATGGTCTTCATATTTATGTGTCTATTGGATGAGCTTGTAATTTTTCTGGATTTTTGACAAATATGCATTATTGGTTTTAATATTATTCTCTTCCATCCGAGTTAATGTTATTGACAATTTCTCTTTCTTGGTCTGAACTGATGACAATTCATCCAAATATCTAGTAAGCTCTTCTGTAGACACTAAAGTTGTGGTCCTTGCTTAATTTTCTACTACTCTACCTGTGCCTAATGTAGATGCTCTTGCTGCTTCCCACTATTCTTTTTCTTTCAACAATGCTTACATTCCCTGCTCCATATTTTGTAATTTTCCATTCTGCTCAACAACTATAGTAAATTTTTCTTTCTCCATTTCTATATTGGCAACTTCTTTAGCTTGAAAATGTTCCTTAGAGGGTAGCTTTAGTTGCTTCCTCAATGCTTGAATGTCTGCCTCCTTGCTCTTTATGAGATCTTCTGCTACTTTGATATCCTTAGGGTCATGCCATAGCTTTATGATCAAATCTTCTAGAGATTTGACCTTGTTGTCCTTAGCAAATGATGACAATTTCTCAATATTTAACTAAGAATTCATGTTATTCAAAGATGACTGTAATTTGGAAGCAGTCATGGCTGAACTGGTAAGTGTTGAGAAAATCATCTCCCATGTTTTCTTGTGTAAATCGATTTGATTAATTTCATGTATCTTGCTGGTATCAATTGAGAAAATGGAGGCTTTGTAGTCTTCAACACTCCTAGGAGATGGTACTAAAGGTTCCATGAAGGCCATTTGGAATTGTCCTTTCTTTGAATCGAATGCACAGAGTAATCTATGTTGGGTTTTAGTTGTCTTCTTCCATAATTCGGAGTAGGTGGATGCCTTCAAATCTTCATTCTTCAATTTTATCTCCATGTATCTTGAAAATATACTCTGCCGAGTTGAAATTTGGGAACTGGATGATACTGGAGATTGGATTGTTGTTTCTGTAATAGGTGACTATATTGTTTCTTCTATTCGAGTACAAGGAGTGATAGGAGTCCCTGAAAAAATCATGATGGCTAGTTGTTGTGTCCCTTTCCTCTGGAGTTTCATCTTGAATAGTAATAACTTGAGGCTTAAATAGAGGATTTATTCGAGAATATGACTGTTGAGTAGTGGTTGGGTCCTTCTTTTTCCTTTTAAAAACAATAAATTATGCATCTTGATTATCAGAATCAGTAGGGGACATGGCTTCCCTTTATCTTTTTCCCTCCTTTTCCTTAGGAAGAGGTGTCTGCATAGATGACTGACTAACCATTTGTTCTTCAGCTTCCTGTAAAGTACCCTCTGTCCATTCCTCTTGGTTAGCACTTTTTTCAATTTCAGGCCTTGGTGTGTGTGTAGAGGAGGTACTCTTTTGTTCCAATATGAGCTTAGAAATGATGCCTAGGGGATCATAGGACCAAGAGAAGAAAATATTGAATTTCATTTGAAGGTTGGCAGTTGGTAACAATTTGTTCTTCGTCTACAGGATCAATGTCGTGTTGAAAGAAATGAACTACTGGCATCAAAGGATTATTTATAATAGTAGAATTTGTTTCATAACGACGAAATTAACGTATGTGGAGCGGGAGGGATTTATTTGCAAAATGGATAGACTGCAGGAATTAAATGAAACAACATTCATTTGGTATTTCGCGACAATGTTTTGAATGTTCAACGGGTATATGATGTGGCTAGACATATGGTAGCAATAGAATGGATGGGGGTAACAGGTATGTGGTGGGAGATGAGTGGTGGAGGGGGATACACATGGCAGGAGAGAATTGGCGGAGACAGAGGTGGTATTTGGGGGGGGGAGGTGCAGGAAGTAAGCCGTATCAGGAGGGTAACCCCCCAAAATGCCTTAGGCGCCGCCATATTGGCCTAGAGGTTTTGGAAAAAACTTCTTCCCCCCCTCCTCATGTTAACTATCAGGAGTGCGGGGGGGTTGGGGGGGGGGGGGCGTGGAGTTGGGGGGGGGGGGGGAGGAACTCCTCCGCCATAGTTCTGGGCGGGGTTGATCATGACCATTGGCTCCGGTGAAACATTTATTCATATATGACAAATCAATTTTGTCATTTTATTACATAGCATAACACATAAAAACCAAATAAATGATAATAACCAAGGTTTAAAACCTTATAATTTGACATTTTTGGGATTTTGAAAGCGACATTTTGATTGGCTCGCTATAGGGGCTCATCAGTTTTTTATTTTTCTAATTTTTATTCATTTCTTTTGTTTTTTTCACATATATATCTTTTTTTATATCCTCTATTTTATTTTATTTTTTCTTTCTCTTTTTCTTTTCTTTTTCCTCTTTTTTCTATCATATATATTTTTTATTTTTCTTCTTTTCTTTTTAACTTTTGAAAATAATTTGCATAATGAAATTATTATTTACAACATCTCATAGGAGAAAATCAACAAATAATCATCAATTGATCTTATAAATCATAGGACCCTAATAAGAGGTTTAATTTTTCTGAATTCCCCTTGTAATTTTATCTTTTGCCTCTTTTCTACTTTTTGTATTTTATCGCCATAAGTATTTATAGATTCTTTCTCGTTCATCTCCTTATAACCCCTTGACTCTTGTGTGTGACTTTTCTCAGGTTCATTGTCTTCTCTTTGTTTGTGTGATTCTACTATGTTTCCATTATCAACACTTAGGACTAAGTTTCTATGATTCTGTCTATCAATTAAACTCTTCATTATTCATTCTTACCCCCACATTTGTCGCTCATTATCAACCCTTAAATTGGTCATTTTGGTCCAATATTTAAATTCAAAGGCTGACATACTATCCAAAATGAGAGTGAGCTTATAGTCGAGCAAATACATTATGAAGAATATCTATATGGAGAAGTGTTGGTTAATTAGTAGAGGACACATGTCCTTTAGTTGAAAACTTAACTTTTCATGCATATCTACATTTTTTATTATTAGAGTCATATCCATTGAACTTAAGATACTAGTTTTTAACTTGGATATCAAGTTGTTTATCTAGTTTGAACGTACCTTATGAACATAACAAAATTAGACTCTTATGAAATTCTTTGAATCCTATGGAGATTTTGATATTGCTTGAACATTAGATGTTGCACATATTAAAATATCATATGATACAAGTGAAATAGATTTACTATACATTAGATGATTTAAATTACACCTTGGCATTAATATTAATACAAAAATGATATTTTTTTATTGGAATTTGTTTTTATGGAAGAGGTCTGATGACACCTTCCCTTGCCCATCTAAGACACTATGTATAGGAAGAGGTTGTTTTATGTATCACAATTAGCTTGGTATGTATGATACATGTGTATATGATATTTTCAATGTGCATTATTTTTATTGTGACCACTTAATCACTCTATTATAACTTTTAATGCTTTGGCTATAAATTATAAGCATAATTGTTTCATGATATTTCATAATTTTACTCAAATAAATATCATATTTGATGGTAGGGGTATAATATTTGGTAATTTGAATAGCTACACATCTATGTTATTGGACCTTATTTCCCACCAAACAATTTAGGCTCCACCTTACATTTTATGGCACGAATGAAATCTTGTTTACTGAGCTTGACAGGTGGATCGAAAACGTTCAGATAATTTTTTAGATACATAGAAATATGTAAGTGGGTGAAAATCCTATGAGTTTTTTGGAGAACGTAGAGAATAACATAAGGGGTTTGAATTTTGGTCATGGAACCATATCAAAATTCATTGGTTTTAGTATTATCGCTGCTCTCAAGGAAAAACCAAGAGCCACTCAATTTCCCGAAGGTGCCAACAAGAGCTTTGCAAACAACAATCCCTATGTTGGTTTCCTACAACGCTGCATTGAAAAAAGGACTTTGGCTGAGGGAAAAGGCGTCCATGCCCATATTGTCAAAACTAGAGCTGAAGGAGCTGCTAGACTATCTCTGGGAAATCATCTTCTTCACATGTATTCCAAGTGCTAAAGCATGGAAGATGCACACCAAGTCTTTGACAAAATGTAGTGTATGTGAGATATGGGCGATTGGAGAATGCTCACGAGTTGTTTGAAAAAATGAATGAATGAGATAGGGTGTCTTGGAATGTGATGATTGTCGAGTATGAAAAGCATGGTCTGGCTGAGGAAGCCTTGAAGCTTCATCGGAAAATGAAACATTTGGTCGTAAGACGAGATGAGTATCCTCTTGTGAGTGTAATTAGTGCTTGTGCATGCTTACCTGATCTACAACATGGTAGGAAGATCCATGCTTCTGTGATTAAAGGACGTTTTGAGTCAGACGTTTTATGGAGAGTGCCCTTGTTGACATGTATGCAAAATGTGGATACGTCGAGGATGCTCGGCGTGAGTGATACGTAGTGTTATGGGCAAGCATGATTGCTAGGTATGCTTGTTGTGGAAATATGGAAGATGCATGCCATGTTTTTGATGCAATTCCTAAACGAAATGTATTTTCTTGGAATGCAATGCTAATAGCATATGCACAGAATGGGTTAGGTTAAGAGGCTTTGAAATTATGGTGTCAAATGCAAAGGATTGATACTGAGATAGACAATGTTACCTTTGTGTCCATTTTGAGTGCTCGTGATAGCTTGGAAAATCTGGAGCATGGTAACCAGGTTCATCACCATGTCATTAGAACTAGATTTGATTCAGATGCCTTTGTAGGGAGTGCTCTTCTTGGCAATATAGCGAATGACGACCAACATTTTGAGAATATGCCAAAATGAGATGTGGTGTCATGGAACACTATGATCACAACGTATGCCCAGAATGGGTATGACAAGGAAGCCCTTCAAATCTTTGCATGAATGTTACAGGAAGGCACGAAGGAAATAGGGTTAGTGAACAAAATTTCTCCCATCATAGGGGTCTGTAGTGACCTTGTTACCTTGTTGGAGGCATCTAATTAGTTGGTTGTGTGACCTGTACAAAAGCAGGGAGCAAAATCAAGATTCCAACGACATATTTTAGTGAATATTGGAGGCCAAGAACCCTGTTGTTCGTACCATTACTGTTGATTGTGTATGCCATCATTTTAAGGACAAAAATTGAATCCTAGGCAGTGTATTCATTCCTATAGTACTGCTGGAACCATCTCTTAAATGGATTGATATTTACATGTAGAAGAATTCCAGGTTCCTCTAAACTTTCCTTGTAATACATGTGTTTTGTTGTTGACAAAGTTTGAAGGGAGCTGATATTATTTATTGAGCACTATAACAGTCCATATGAATGGCTTGGGTTACAATGAAAGACACCAATTTTTGGTTGCTTATTTACTTGTGAAGTCTGTGCATTTCTTGAGCATTGTGCAAACATTTGTCACTAATTTGTAGTGGTTATCAGTTTTATTTTTGGTACTATACATTTCTGGTTGGCGTAAACAAAAAAAAACTAAACCTACAAGATGTCAATGAAGTACTTGAATATTTTGGAAACAATTTTGTTGAAAACACTTGGAAATTTCACCTCTATTCATTGGCTTCAAGAGGGCAGATTGTGTGGATTCTAAGACCACATCTTTGCCCAGAAAAGTCTCTTCAAAACTTCTGTTATAACCAGGGTCATATACCACTTTGAAATCATAGTATAGGCATGTATCAACTCTCAAACTTTGAAGAGTCTCTTGGTATTGTTATTGCTGGTGCAATGTTATAAAATTTTGAGTTTAATAAAGAGTGCAATTGAGTTAAAGTCTTTTCATATGGACACTATTTAAATGATGATTTTCCCTTCAAGTAAACGTAATGAAGATCACCTACAACAACATGCTCCTCATATACATTTGAAAATATTCCTCACTAAATAAATTTTCTTAAACTCCGAAGTTATTGGAGAATTTTTGAGATATTTTCAATAGGAATATTACAATAATGCTACTACGAGCTTGTAATAAGAAAAACAAGTTCATGTTGTTGCAGTTTATGAAGGAGTTTCCATACATGTTATTATCAGAAAATATAAAATATAATTACTATGACAACCCCAATTGGTTGCACTCATGTATGCAATGTAAATATCTTATAAATGGGCTGAGTAATGGGCACATTAATTATATTTCCCAAGTTGGACATGGCTTATGCTACACATTTTCTGGTACATTATTTTGAACCATCTATTGGTGCTTTCTCTCCATGATCTTAGTAGTGAGATCTACCCTCTCCCACCAAGCCTCATCTTTCAAGTCCACTTGATCTGTCTTTCTCCAAAAATACCAAATCTCTGAAATAACCATGGCCCCAAGAGCAATCTTGACCTCCCTTAACCTCTTCAACATGACGAATGAAGAGGAAAACATTGTATCTACAATCTTAAACAATGATAAATGGGTTTACTCAAGGACATGCTCTAGGACACGATGGACACGCTCCAGGACATGCTCCAGGACACGTTGGAGTCTCGACATGCTTCATGACAGACTAGACACAAGAATTAGACATGTGTCCTATAGAACCATATCCAATTCATGGGATTTGGGACATGAGGTGGGGGAGAAGAGGACGAATCTAGTTTCTTAGCTTGTCATAGACTTCAAATCTATTTAGATTTTTAGTTTCCAATATCTCTTATAAATTAGGCACATTTCCTATTTTGTAAAAATTATTTTATACATGCTATAACTCTTTGGTGATGATGCCCTATTACATTTCATATTCTATGCCTTCCAATCTGGTTCATAACTTTATAATTGTTAAATGGCTTATGTTATTTGGTTCAACTTCATTTCCTATTATACTTCATGCTATTTATTTTGACTTTGTAACTTCTAAATAGTTTACCACTAGTTACAAAGTCTTGATACTTGTACTAAATTGTTGATGGTCTAATGTACTATGAATCACATTTCAAAGCTCTTAATATTATCATATTGCCTATTATTAGCATTAAAGTCTACATTCTTGACAACTAATTTGGCATTCTATATATTTTTTTGAAGGTGTTGGCACTAAGGCTAGGAACTCCATCCATCATAATGCTCGTTCCATTTGCATGACCATGATGGCTTATAAGGGGTAACATGTTTTTTCTTTTTTCGGTTTTGGTAATTGGCGTTGGTGGGGTGGAGGGAATATCACCACACTTGGTTTACCAACAAGCTAGGTCTTGTTTTACAAGCCCTTTTTATTTGAAAATATATGCATTATAATATATAGATATATGTGTTTAGAATGTCCCTAGGAATGCTTCGCTCCCAAGTCTTTTTTGTAAAATATTTCTTTAAGAATCTTGCAAAGTTTGAAGGCCTCTTGGCTTTGCATGATTTGTAGATTTGAAAGTAAATGATGCTAAAGTTAGTATAGAGTCCATAGTCAAGAAATTGAGTTTCTTTGTTAATTCCTTGAGATTGATTACTATTGGTGGTTGTTGTGCATGTGTCTCAATAGCCTTGTGATAATTTTCACAAATCTAGAGTTAGTATTGTACAATTTCTATTTAGCAAGTTTAAAGATTGTGTTGCACAATCATTGTTTGGTTTGACTAATTTGTTCTATTTGTTGTAGTGTCATGGTAGAAAATCTTGCAAATTAATCTTTGTTTTACTAAGAGTTTGATTTCCTTTTGCATGAATTTTTCTATTTTCAATTTCAAACATCATTGGATTTCCTTCTCCCATCACATTGTTGCTTTGTTCACTACAAAAGCTGCAAATGGTAATTTATTTCTCTTTGAAAATTTCATGGCATTCTTAATGGTGGTTCTCATATTGTTTGTTAGTAGTTGAACCTTTATGAATGAATTTGTTGATGTCTACCTTTTGTGCTTCTATTTCTCACATAGGACCTTGATGTCTTCAATGTTTCATAGTAGGTCAATTGATACTATGTTATGTTCCACCCATTGGAGAAGTGAAAACATGTCACTTGTGGCCATTTGGTTCTAGTCATATAGTTTTTCCTTGATTTTGACTATCTGAGCCCAAGGTAGAATAATTGAGATACAACGACCTTGTTCTACATTATGGCTTCCTTCATTTTGGATACATGGTTTCTACCACATGCCACTTGCTTAGTTTGAATTTTGTTGTTTTTGCTTTAATGAATTGGTCCCACAATTGTTGATTATTGACCTCTTTGAGTACTTTGAGTGTCATAGATTTGGAAGCCCCTTTGATAGCACACTCTTGTAATGAATTTGTTTGGGAGCACTCTTTGGGGTATGAAGGAGTGCTCCAGCCTCGATGGGAGGCACTCTAGGAAGTGAACTTCTCTAGTTATTTTGGAGTTAACACAAGAGAAATCCCTAAGTGAGCCTAGAGCTTTCCTTGGGTGACTGAGAGTGCTCTCACCATTAAAAAAAATGCTCATAGAGCTCAAAGGGGTTTAAATAATACCATACTCATTATTTTTGAAGATATGAGAGGTAAGGTCTATGTTCGCTCTTGCTTGTCTATTTTTCCCTTTGTGTTGAATGCTCTATTTTTATACTCTTCTCATTCCTTTTCCTCCATTCCATTGCAGGTTTTTATCAAGAAGCATGTTGGGTATATGGTGTATTCTTCCATATTTTAATGATGGTGTCTATTGGCTATACAAATGATGAGAATGGATTTGATAATATTCATGGTTAGGAGGGCCCATTACGTAGGGAGGGACTTTTGGCTTTGTGATATATTTAATTCCATCATAGAGGTATTTGATTTGGTGTTGACCTATAGAATGGAGGAAACTCCTCGTAGAAGATGCTAGAGTTCATTGCCAACCAAATGGATCTAAGTGCAATCAGATGAAGAGATCTATGTTTTGATAGATTTATCTTCAAATCATTTCCTTTTATAGTTGAAATCAATTTTCATTGTGAAGTTTACAGTTCTTTAACCTTTTGCATTGACAACATTTTTACATTTTACATCTTGTATTTATTCAAATTAGTGAGTCTTTAAGTGCATGATAGGCTTTGAATATCAGTTGTTGATTTATAAAATATGCCCCTATTGTGTATAGATGTAGTATATTATAGAGTGATAGTATTACTCACTTTCTATTGTCTTTGTGTGATATGAAATAGCTCTGGACCACCTCAACCTTTGGGAGGGTCACAAAAGCTAACAACTAATGTTGATATGACCTATCTCAAAGTAGTTAAAGAAATATTTAAGGATAGGGGGGATAAGTATGATGAGTTTCTTGAAGTAATGAAATATTTCAAGACACAAAGGTTCACAATTGATATTTTATATGATATTAGTAATGCGTAGATTTAGCTATTCGTTATTTATTTGAAAGGGGCCTACATTTTTTACCTAATTTCATTTCCTTTCAAGATCTATACATCTGGTGCTATTGTGATGATGAAGGAATTGTTTAAAGGCCACCACAATCTTATTTTAGGATTTAACACCTTTCTTCATAAAGACTATGAAATTACATTCCCACTAGAGGAGGACCCTGCACCAAAAAAGCAACCATAAAGTAACCAATTGAAATTGTTTAGGCAATCAATTATGCCAACATGATTAAGGTAATTTAATTGACCAAGTGAGTACTTGAGTACTTTTAGGTTCAAGCTTTGGAGCCTTTGTCTTTAAGCTAACAATAAAGCTCCGACCAAAAAAGAAGCAAGTTGACTTAGACCAAACAATTGATTATATAAGCAAGACTAAGGTAATAAGAAACCATCCAAAGCTAGTTTTCTCATTTGGTTTTGCAGGGTAAACCCTCCATGTTTTGTGGTGTATCTTAATTGCCATGCTCACTGTATTATTTTTCTGTTTGACAATTCTTTGTGGCATGATCTGCTCATTGTTATATTGAATGAGTTGGGAATTTCAATTCTCAGACTGTGGGATTTGGTGATGTTAAAATCTAATGGTTGCCAACATTTTGTTATGGATTATTAATTCTTGTTTTCTCAAATAAATGGCTATGATCACTGAGTTAAATGAACCATGGTTTGTGATATGATAAGTCACATATATGTATATGTCAACAATGCATTTAGCGTAATTATGGATTAAGTACTCATAATTCATCATTGTGAATATTTTTGTCCATGGTTTGGTAAAATCCAACAACCATAACATGCAAGTTGACCATCTTGGGTTTCCAAGAGATCAAGTGTTTCCATCATAGAGTCATTGCATTTCCACAAGGAGTTGCTAAATTAGGATTGTTAAGAGCATGAATCTTAGGAAAAGTTTTTCCTTGAACGACATTTGGCTCTATCATTCAATCAATTCACCTCCTTACTAAGCATGTTGGCTTGGCCAGGGCCATGTGCATCCCTTGAGAATATAGAAAAATTTGTAGAGGTTGTATGCAACCATACAATAGTTATACGGGTCATAAACATCACTACTGGGTATTCTAGATTTTGGGGCTCTTAATTTGCTAGTGGATAAGTTCATTGGGGAGAACTCTCATAAGCTAAAACAACCCTCTACTAATCATTAGCCCTTATTTGTATAATAAAAGTTCCAATATGAAAATTGACTCCACTTGAAGATTACATTGGCTCGTTGGAGATGAAATCAATGTAGCATGAAGTGAATTTGTTGTTGTCTAGATCAGATTTCCAAGAAAAGCTCAACCTTGAAGGAGCAACATGTCATGCATAAGAGATATTCATTTATGGAAGAATCTATTATTGTGGATGAGTTCCTTTATTTTATTTTAATGCAACATATAAAGGAAATGCCTTGAAAATAATAAATTGTCCCAAATCGACTACTCAAAACCATTTCAAACTCACTAGGACTTTGTGTTTGTATCTACAATTGATTGTTTGGCTCCATGTGCTTGTATGTTTCTATGTTGTGATGCTTCATGCTTTCTAGCCTACTTTTTTGGTTGTGGAATTAATTGACATCTCTTTGCATTGCTTTACAGTTTAAAACAAAAGGAGGTACCTAGTGAAAGAGTATTGTAAAGCTTTAACAAAAGAAGATTTTTGACATCAAAGATGCTCCTATATTGCATGTGAGAAGGTTTGCACTGATCCATGATTTATCCATGATTGCTTGTTTATTGTTTTATTGAACATGATACACTTTTTTATTGTGTGAGCTTCTAAGAACCTGTCTTTTGTTTCAAGTTCACTTCAAGTGAATAATTGCTCCACATATTGATATTAGCCTCGGTGATTATTCTTTCCTAGACATTTGCCGACATATGAAGGTAAGGGTTTTCATAAGATCAATACTTATTTTTATACATGATTGTTTCTTTTCATTGTTTAATAATAACTTAGTAATATTTACCCATTTCTAGACATGAAAATATGTGCACTATGAGTTGGATCCAATTCCTGGTCTACCTATGCCAAGGATGGTTATTCTTCCACCACCAAAACCATTACATGTAGAATATTACTTAGAAGTTGAGTTTGGGGAGTTGCAATGGATCAATGGTCATATACATAATTTTGGAATGGATATTTTGGGTCAGTTTGGAGTTATTATGGCAGATCCACCCTGGGATATTCACATGAATCACCATATGGAATAGTGGATGAATATGAGAGGAGGATTTTGAATTTTGCCAACTCTGCAAGCTGATGGCCTCATTTTCCTTTGGGTTATTGGAAATGCAAAGAAACTTGGATGAGAATGGTATGACCTTGTGTCATGTTAGCTAATTTTGTTGCATACTAATTGATTTATGTTCTTACAATTTTGACTACAAAGGAGGTGAACCAGGAGTATTTTTTATAACCAACATAACCAAATGTTTTTATAGTAAATTGTAGTGGTGCTTACATTTTTTTGTGACTAGTGACCCTTGTTATTATATGTAATTGGTGAAGCCACTTTGAGATCACATAGGTTAATATAATGTTTCGGTTTGTAACTATGGGGTTATTGTTGCATTGAAGAGCTTATCTAGGTGAACACTGAAGACTAATCAGCCTCAACAAATTGTTAGAAGAGGGAGAACAAGCCACTATTATCATAGTAAATAACATTGTCATGTTGGTATTAAGTGTAATCTAGAAGTACTTGCTAGTAATACATCAATGATGATCAAATGATAAACACAAAAGAAATTAGAACCATAGCATGTAGTTTTCTCATAAGTCATCAAAGTCAAAATGTAAAATTAGAACCATAACCTGTAGTTTTCTCATTAAGTCATCAATATCAAAATATATTATATTTACTCTAATTCATTGCTACTATAGGTAGGAATGCCAATGGAAAAATAGAAAATAGGGCAAGTACTAGAAATGTAGGTGGAAGGGCCTCATAGCTCATGAGGGTCAGTAGTGCTCCTCCATGTCAGGATCATCAAAATCAGTGTCTCTGCCACCTCATTTTCCTTCTCATCCTCTATATGCAATCCAACCTATGCATTTGGTGATGTGGACCTAAAGAGGATCAAAATCATCAAAATTGATTGGCTCTAGCACTGGTTCACTATGATTTAAATTCACAAATGCTAAATCAATGCTCTTGTCCAAATCCATTTCATTACAAAACACATTTTACATATTTCTAACTTAAACACTTACAAGTAATTGTTGAAAATTGAGTAGGATGCATTACTATAATATTTCCATGTTCATGCGATGCCTCATATTCTAATGCTAGAATCATGATCTGTCATGATGCTAATGCTATTTCTCTTTTGTTATGTTGAATCTTGATCACTGAAATTTTAATGATTTTTAGTTAATGCTAATATCTATGTCCATTGGGCCATGGTCTAGTGGTTGACATAGTGCATTTCAATGTTAATGACCCAGATTCAAATTTTGGTGGGCGCAGAGCCTGTAGGGGCCTCACTAGGGGAGAAATACCATACCACATGCATTCATATTGGGGGATATATATTGAGTAAAAAACGACATAATATATTGATCATATAATAGGGGGTAAAGGATTTTTATATTGGAAGGTATAAAAAATGGAGCTGAAAGTTAATGAAATATATAAAGGGGAATAAAAAATGTTAATGAAAAAATGGATACCTACAATATCTAGTGAAAGTAGGAATTTTTTTAATTGGGAAGGTGTATTGGGTTTGTATTAGTAGGGGGTTAAAGGTATTTTCCAATATGTAGTCAAATTAAGGGTATTGTTTAGTTCACCATGAACACACATGCCATGTCAGAGGTTCATTAAGCAAAGCTCTCGTGGTAGAGCCCTGGATTAAAAGTTAGTTGAATTTGATAGAATTTATTGTTGTGTGTGGAGCATGATTTTTTAGAGGTCTTTGTTTCAGCCGGATGTATACCCTAGGACGTTTGTACACCCCTCCATGCGGGGGGACTTTTCCCCACCGCGGGGGTTCGGGGGCTCGGGGGTAGCACCCCCGAAGCTAAAAATAGATGTAAAATTGCCTTGTAAAAGTATAGTAATTTCTAGTCAATCTAGGTTGTTCATTAAGCGGATGATCTGACGATAGAAATTATGTTTAGTTTAGGGTTTTTTGACCTAGAAGGCAACCCCTCTCTTTGTATGAGGGCATTATATTAAGTCTGTGTAATATATGTGTATTCTCTGAGTGAGAAACAGAGAGGTGAGACTGTGAGAGAAACAAAGGATATTATAGCGGATCTGCTGTAGGTTGTGTCTCTTCATTTTGCTGGATAATAGAAAGGAAGGACTGGCTATTCAGGGTGGACGTAGCCCAAACTGGGTGAACCACGTATATCTGTGTCTCTCTTGTTTTATGCGTTTTTCTGTGTTTATATTTCTGTAATATTATATGTGTTCCATTGCTCTGTAATATATAATTTTCTAAGAACTGGTATCAGAGCCAAAGGTCTATTTGGCTGATAAACTCGCAGGAAAGAAGGGTTCCTCGTTCGAGTGGGAGCAATGGTAGAAGATGGTAAGTTTAGGGTCGAGAAATTTAACGGCCAAAACTTCTCGTTGTGGAAGATGCAGATGGAAGATTATCTATATCAGAAAGATCTATACCTATAATTGGGTGGAAAAGCAAAGATGCCGATAGGTATGACAGATGAAGAATGGAACCTTCTCGATAGAAAGGCACTCGGAACAATACGGTTGTGCCTCACAGCGTCGGTCACCTTCAACATTTCGAAGGAAACAATGACAAAGGGTTTGATTAAGGCATTAGAAAAACTATATGAAATACCCTCGGCCTCAAGAAAGGTATTTCTTATGAAATGGTTACTCAATATGAAGATAACGGAAGGTGGATCTGTTGCAGACCATTTAAATGATTTTAATACTGTTACAAGTCAGTTATGTTTTGTAGGGGTAAACTTTGATGATGAAGTTAGAGCTCTGTTATTCTTGTGCTCATTACCAGAAAGTTGGAATGGTTTAGTGATGGCCATTAGTAACTCTGTTTCTGGATCTAGTACTTTAAAGTTTGATGATGTTGTCAGTGCTATCCTTAGCAAGGAAATGCGACGGAAAAGCTCCGATGAGACATCGGGTAATGATTTGAGTGCAGAGTCTAGGGGAATAAAAATGGAAAGAGGAAAGAGCTTAGGATATTGCAGTAAATCAAGGAAAGGCAGATCCAAGTCTAGATCGCGGATAATGTGCTGGAAATGTGGAAAGAAAGGACACCTAAAGAAAGATTGTAGATATCAGAAGGGAAAAGAAGGAGATGCACATCAAGAAAACAATCATGAAGCAAATGTGACATGTGAGGTGTTACAAGATGATTTGATTCTTTCTTTCGAAAATATTACTGATTCCTGGGTTGGTAGATTCAGGGGCCTCATTCAATGCCACACCTGATAAGAAATACTTTCATGACGATGTTCAAGGATATTTTGGACAAGTTCATTTGGGTGATGATAAAGCTTGTAAAATTGTTGGAATGGGTAAGGTTCTTGTAAAACAACAGAATGGAAACCAATGGCTACTAAAGGAGGTAAGGCATGTTCCACATCTAAAGAAAAATCTGATTTCAATAGGCAGTTAAGCAGTGAAGGTTGTGTGACAACTTTCACAGTTAAAGCTTGGAAGGTCACCAAAGGAGCCTTGGTAATAGCAAAAGGCGAAAAGGTTGGTACATTGCATTTATGCAATGGTATTTCTAACTCTGTTAATGCTTTAACTTCCAAAGGAGCAGATGCAGCATTATGGCATCATAGGCTCGGACACATGAGTGAAAAGGGGATGAAGATTCTTCACTCAAGGAATTTGTTGTCGGGTTTGAAGAATGTTGATTTGGACTTCTGTGAGAATTGCATTTATGGAAAACAGAAGAGAGTCATATTTCTCAGAGTTGGGATAGAAAAGAAGAGTGAAAAACTAGAGCTTGTGCATACAGATGTATGGGGACCTACTTAGGTATCATCTTTTGGTGGCTCTCATTATTATGTTACTTTTATTTATGATGCAACTAGAAAAAAATTTATTTATTGTATTAAGAATAAATCTTATGTATCTAATACTTTCAAGAAATGGAAAGCTTTGGTTGAGATTGAGACAGGAAAGAAATTGAAGTTTCTTAGATCAGAAAATGGAGGTGAATATTGCAGCAAAGAGTTTGATAGGTACTGTTCAGAGCATGGAATTCACAGAGAGAAGATAGTTCCAAGAACACCACAAGAAAATGGTGTGTTAGAAAGGATGAACAAAACAATCATGGAGCGTGCAAGGTGCATGAGATTGCATGTAGGATTGCCTTTACAGTTTTGGGCAGATGCTATAGATATTTCTGTTTATCTAATAAACAGAAGGCCTTCAAGTTCCTTGGATGGTGGTGTTCCAGAGGAAGCATGGACAAGTAAAAAGGTAAATTACTCTTTTTTAAAGCCATTTGGTTGTGAGGCCTTTGTCCATATTGATAAAGGAAATAAAACAAAGCTTGAGGCAAAGTCAAAGAAATTTACCTTTATTGGATATGGTGTTAATGATTTTGGTTATTGCTTATATGATTACGAAAATCACAAAATCATTAGGAGCAGAGATGTAATATTCAATGAAAAGGTCTTGTATAAGAATCAGTTGTAGGAAAAGAAACAAGAAAAAGAAAACAAGGAATACACAGTCCTTGATGAAATCACTGAAAAAGTAAAGGAGCTTGAAAATAATAATAATCAACAACCACAGCAACAACAACCACCACAACAACAATAGGCACCCCAAACACCTAAAAGTGGTGTTAGAAGATCTACCAGAATAAGTAGACCCCCTGAACGATACTCCCCTTTGTTATATTATTTATTGTTGACTGATTCTGGTGAACCCAAATGTTATGAAGAAGCAATGCAGGTTGAAAGCAGGAAGAAGTGGGACGTAGCCATGGAAGAAGAGATGGACTCCTTAATGCATAACCAGACTTGGGACTTGGTTAGGTTGCCTGTAGGAAAAAATACATTGAAGAATAAATGGCTTTACAGGCTAAATGAAGAAGATGGAGGAAAAGAGAGGTACAAAGCTAGACTTGTGGTGAAGGGGTTTGCACATAAGAAAGGTATTGATTTTGATGAAATATTTTCTCCTGTTGTTAAAATGACTTCAATCAAAACTATTTTAAGTCTAGTAGCAGTTGAAGATTTTCATCTTGAGCAATTAGATGTAAAGACAACCTTTCTCCATGGGGATTTGGTGGAAGAGATATATATGCAGCAGCCATAAGGATATGAAATGAGAGGGAAGGAGAAACTAGTGTGCAGGTTGAAGAAGAGCTTGTATGGTTTAAAACAGGCTCCAAGGCAGTGGTATCTAAAATTTGACAAGTTTATGTCTGAACAAGGTTATACTAGATGTCACTCTAATCATTATGTTTATCTGAAAAAGAAAAATGATGGCAGCTATATTATATTGTTATTGTATGTAGAAGAGATGCTTGTTGTAGGGTCTAACATGTAGGAAATAAATGTGCTCAAAAGAAAATTGGCAAATTCATTTGCAATGAAGGATTTGGGAGCTGCAAAACAAATCCTTGGTATGAGAATCACTAGCGACAGGAAAAATCACAAATTAACATTGTCTCAGAATGAGTACATACATAGGTGTTGAAAAGATTTAATATGCACAATGCAAAACCAGTTAGTACACCTTTTGCCAGCCATTTCAAACTTAGTAAAGAAATGTGCGCAAAGACCCAAGAAGACATGGATTATATGTCTAAATTTCCATATTCATCGGCAGTTGGAAGCTTAATGTATGCAATGGTCTGCACAAGGCCTGATGTTGCACATAAAGTGGCAGTTGTAAGAAGGTACATGAACAATCTAGGAAAGGAACATTGGATGGCAGTGAAATGGATTCTTAGATATTTGAAAGGTACCACAAATCAAGCATTATGCTTTGGTGGTTCAAACATTTCTCTACAGGGATATGTTGATGCAGATATGGCAGGTGACAGAGATAACAAGAGGAGTTCTACAGGATATGTATTTACTATTGGTGGAACAACTGTCAATTGGGTTTCAAAAATCCAAAGTGTTGTTGCACTTTCAACAACAGAAGCAGAGTATGTTGCTGCTACAGAGGCTAGTAAAGAAATGATTTGGTTACAAAGGTTTATGGGTGAATTGGGTAAGGAGCATGACATGGGCACGTTATACAGTGACAGCCAAAGTGCCATTCATATTGCAAAGAAATCAACATTTCATTCTAGGACTAAACACATACAGCTCAAGTACCATTTCATATGATCAGTGTTGGAAGATGGAGAGTTGAAGCTGGAAAAGATACACACTAGCCAGAATCCTGCATATATACTAACAAAAGTTGTAACCAGGGAGAATCTGAGAACATGCTCAGTTTCAATTGATCTTCAAGGATGATGATGAAGATGAGAAACAACTAGGTCCAAAGAGGAGTCATTGTCTGGCAAATGAAGCAGGGGTGGAGTTGCTACAATCATTCTCCAAGTGGGAGATTGTTGTGTGTGGAGTATGATTTTTTAGAGGTCTTTGTTTCAACCAGATGTATACCCCAGGATGTTTGTACACCCCTCCACACGGGGGGCTGTGGGGGCCAGCAGTCCCCCAGTAGGGGCTCGGGGGCAGCACCCCCAAGCTAAAAACAGATGTAAAATTGCCTTGTAAAAGTATAGTAATTTCTAGTCAATCCGGGCCGTTCATTAGGTGGATGATCTGACGGAAGAACTTATGTTTAGTTTAGGATTTTTTTCCATAGAAGGAAACCCCTCTCTTTGTATGAGGGCATTGTATTAAGTCTGTGTAATATATGTGTATTCTCTGAGTGAGAAACAGAGAGGTGAGAATGTGAGAGAAACAGAGGATATTACAGCGGATCTGCTGTAGGTTGTGTCTCTTCATTTTGTTGGATAATAGAAAGGAAGGACTAGCTATTCGGGGTGGACGTAGCCCAAACTAGGTGAACCACGTATATCTATGTCACTCTTGTTTTATGTGTTTTTCTGTGTATATATTTCTACAATATTTTATGTGTTCCATTGCTCTGTAATATATAGTTTTCTAACATTTATGTGCAACATTTATTCAATTAAAAATAATGTTGTTAGCTACAATTTAACTTAACATAAATAATCCAAATATTCCAAAAGAAGAGATATTCATGTATTTTTTTATCATGGTCTAGCTTCCTAATAATTGAAAACAAAACTGGAATTGGTTGTATTGATCACAAATGTATTTTTTATGGGAAGATGTATCCGGTGCTAGAAAGGACTTTAACATTTTTCACGGATGCATAACACTCATGCAGGGTATGTAACTATGCATGTATTTCATGTTACTAAATATTAGAGGAAAAATGATATCATGTGATAGATGCTAATGAGACATTGCATTTATTGTCTATAAGATTTAAATCAATTCATTTTTCATCTAGATTCCATTTTTTTCTAAACAATGTTACTATGTTTATAATAATACATTGATGGGGATATACAAAGACCTACAATGCATGTGCTCCATACGGTTTTTTTCCTCGCAACAGCTACACCATTAACAACATAACAACCATGATTGATTTGGTTCTTGTTTTTTGACATAGTTGGACTTTGAGGATTCTTTGTCTCCCACATGGGACAACATTGTGAGAGGTCACATAAACTTGAAGGGTGCAGTGGAAGGAACCATAACATACAAGGAAAAGGAATGAAACATGACATACAAGCTCAATGATAAGAATTTTATGCTCTTTATTGGGCCTAGGAGCTAGCACTTACTAGAAGCCCGTGTTGAGATTGATGGCCAACATGCAACAGGATTCCTGGTGGATTTTGGTCTCTGTTTCTATCATAACCATGCAATGTTTCAATTGAAAAATGGAGGATCTAGCCCCTTCTTTTATATCCACAAAATGGAGCACTCCAAGTTTGCATTAACAACACTATCCAAAACCTTTGTCAAATTTTTATGTTCTATAGAGTTCCTGTAACATTGTTTTACTCCATTTCTTTACCTTTTGTATTTGATTGAGATCATTGTGGCATTGCTCCTTTAAATTTACCATGAAATCTCATTAGAATTGCCTTCTACTTTGCATTTTGTATTTGATTTAGAGCATCATGGCACTACTCTAAATTTAATATGACATCTGAGTGGAATGCAGGGAAGTTGCACTGTGTTGGGTCTTCGTTTTGTCTTATTTTTATTTATTTCTCTCATGCTGTCGATTGGCTAAATGATTATTTTCGAAGAGTATTTGTTACTTCTTTGTTTTAACAAGATTAAAATAGAAGTAATTAGAGTTTAATTAAGGTTTATATGTTGCAGGATTAAAACCAGTTTGATTATACTTTGGGATGTGCCTTCACCATTGCATTTACCTACCTACACCATTGCACTTACCTACTTGCACCATGCAATGGATTCCTGCACCATTTACCTTCTTGAACTCTAAAGGATTCCTAAACTACACTAAAATTCTCTGTGCCTGTACTCGAACCCTCCATTCATGGGATCGATTTGTATCAGTTGTTGACTTGTATAAGGATTTTTTTCCTTGGCTTGCTATGGCGCATATGGGTTATTACTTGAGTCAGACGTAGATGATAGGCATGGTCAAAAGCATTTGAGTGTCCCAACCATTAGAGAAGGTGCATTGAAGGACTTATGTAGCTCAAATGGCGCAACACTAAAACTTCCAAAGCCTTCATCCCATTCTTGTATTCAAATGAATGGAAAATAGGTTTTTCGTTTTGTAGTAAACTGTGTTCCACAGGTTATTGAAGCAACAATGGAAGAAGCTGGGATTGCAGGTTCACATTTGGACTGGTTGTTGCTTCATTAAGAAAACCAGAGGATTATTAGTGTTGTAGTTGATCAGCTACATATTCAACCTGATAGGGTAATAACAAATTTAGCTGATTATGGTAACACAAGTGCTGCATCTATTACTCTTTTTCTTGATGAAGCTGTTCGGAGTGGAAGAGTTCAAAGTAGCCACTGATACAAAAGTGATGGGTGAATTGGGAGGATTAGCAATTGGAGCCACCCTTGCAATGAATGTAGCAATATCCAGACCAATCTCAGGAGCTTCAATGAATCCAACAACAACAATATGATCTACAGTGGCTAGCAACAAATATACAAGCATTTGGATATACATGGTTGCACCTGTAATCGGTGCGCTAATGGGTGCAATGACTTATAATATGATTCGAGAGACAAAAAAGTCCAAAAGAGATGTTGGGTGTGGAGCATGATTGTTTAGAGGTCTTTGTTTTAGCCGAATGTATACCCCAGAAAGTTTGTACACCCCTCCATGCGAGGGGGACTTGTCCCCCCCGTGGGTGTTCGGGGGGGGGGGGGGCGATCCCCCCCGGTTGGGGGGTTTGGGGGCCAGTGGTCCCCTGATGGGTGTCTCAGGGGTAGCGCCCCCGAAGCTAAAAACGAATGTAAAATTGCCTTGTAAAAGCATAGTAATTTATAGTCAATCTAGGCTGTTCATTAGGCGGATGATCTGATGGTATAACTTATGTTTAGTTTAGGGTTTTTTTGCCTTAGAAGGCAACCCCTCTCTTTGTGTGAGGGCATTGTATTGAGGTTGTGTAATATATGTGTATTCTCCGAGAGAGAAATAGAGAGGTGAGACTGTGAGAGAAAACAAAGGATATTACAACAGATCTACTATAGGTTGTGTCTATTCATTTTGCTGGATAATAGAAAGGAAGGACTGGCTGTTCAGGGTGGACGTAGCCCAAACTAAGTGAACCACGTATATCTATGTCTCTCTGGTTTTATGCGCTTTTCTATGTTTATATGTATGCAATATTCTATGTGTTCCATTGCTCTGTAATATATAATTTTTTAACAACTGGTATTGGAGCCGAAGGTCTATTTGGCTGATAAACTCGTAGGAAAGAAGGGTTCCTGGTTCAAGTGGGACCAATGGCAGAAGATGGTAAGTTTATGGTCGAGAAATTTAATAGCCAAAACTTCTCGTTGTGGAAGATGCAGATGGAAGATTATCTGTATTAGAAAGATCTGTACCTACCATTGGGCAGAAAAAGGAAGATGCCGACGGGTATGACAAACGAAGAATGGAACCTTCTCGATAGAAAGGCACTCGAAATAGTACAATTGTGCCTTGCAGTGTCAGTCGACTTCAACATTTCGAAGGAAACAACGACATAGGGTTTGATTAAGGCATTGGAAAAACTATATGAAAAACCCTCAGCCTCAAACAAGGTATTTCTTATGAAATGGTTATTTAATATGAAGATGTCGGAAGGTGGATCTGTTGTAGACCATTTAAATGATTTTAATACTGTTACAAGTCAGTCAAGTTCTGTAGGGGTAAAATTTGATGATGAAGTTAGAGCTTTGTTATTCTTGTGCTCATTACCAAAAGGTTGGAATGGTTTAGTAATCATCATTAATAACTCTGTTTCTGGATCTAGTACTTGAAAGTTTGATAATGTTGTCGGTGCTATCCTTAGCAAGGAAATGGGACGGAAAAGCTCCGATGAGACATCGGGTAATGCTTTAAGTGCAGAGTCTAGGGGAAGAAAAATGGAAAGAGGAAAGAGCTTAGGATATCACAGTAAATCAAGGAAAGGCAGATCCAAGTCCAGATCGGGGATAATGTGCTGGAAATGAGGAAAGAAAGGACATCTAAAGAAATACTGTAGATCTCAAAAGGGAAAAGAAGGAGATACACAACAAGAAAGCAATCATGAAGCAAATGTGATAGGTGAGGTTTTACAAGATGCTTTGATTCTTTCTTTCGAAAATATCACTGATTCCTGGGTGGTAGATTCAGGGGCCTCATTCCATGCCACACCTGATAAGAAATATTTTCATGGCTATGTTCAAGGAGATTTTGGACAAGTCCCTTTGAGTGATGATAAACCCTGTAAAATTGTTGGAATAGGTAAGGTTCTTGTAAAACAGCAGAATGGAAACCAATGGATACTAAAGGAGGTAAGGCATGTTCCAGATCTGAAGAAAAATCTGATTTCAACATGGCAGTTAAGCGGTGAAGGTTGTGTGACAACTTTCACAGATAAAGCTTGGAAGGTCACAAAAGGAGCCCTGGTAATAGTAAAAGGCGAAAAGTTTGGTACATTGTATTTATGCAATGGTATTTCTAACTCTGTTAATGCTTTAACTTCCAAAGGAGCAGATGCAGCATTATGGCATCATAGGCTCAGACACATGAGTGAGAAGGGGATGAAGATTCTTCACTCAAGGAATTTGTTGCCAGGTTTGAAGAATGTTGATTTGGACATCTGTGAGAATTGCATTTATGGAAAACAGAAGAGAGTCAAATTTTTGAGAGTTAGGAAAGAAAAGAAGAGAAAAAAATTAGAGCTTGTGCATATAGATGTATGGGTACCTTCTCAGTTATCATCTCTCGGTGCCTCTTATTATTATGTTACTTTTATTGATGATGCAACTAGAAAAACTTGGATTTATTATATTAAGAATAAATTTGATGTGTTTGATACTTCAAGAAATGGAAAGCTTTGGTTGAGGTTGAGACAGGAAAGAAATTGAAGTGTCTCAGATCAGACAATGGAGGTGAATATTGCAGCAAAGAGTTTGATAGGTACTATTCAGAGCATGGAATTCGTAGAGAGAAGAAAGTTCCAAGAACACCACAAGAAAATGGTGTGTCAGAAAGGATGAACAGAACAATCATGGAGTGTGCAAGGTGCTTGAGATTGCATGCAGGATTGCCTTTGCAATTTTGGGTAGATGCTATAGATACTATTGTTTATCTAAACAGAGGGCCTTCAAGTTCCTTTGATGGTGGTGTTCTAGAGGAAGCATGGACAGGTAAAAAGGTAAACTACTCCTTTTAAAGCCTTTTGGTTGTGAGGCTTTTGTCCATATTAATAAATAAAATAGAACAAAGCTTGAGGCAAAATCAAAGAAATGTACCTTTATTGGATATGGTGTTAATGATTTTGGTTATCACTTGTATGATTATGAAAATCACAAAATCATTAGAAGTAGAGATGTAATATTCAATGAAAAGGTCTTGTATAAGAATCAGTTGCAGAAAAAGAAACAGGAAAAAGAAAACAAGGAATCCATGGTTCTTGATGAGATCACTGAAAAAATAAAGGTGCCTAAAAACAATAATAATCAACAACCACAACAACATCAACCACCACAACAGCAACAGGCACCCCAAACACCTAAAAGTGGTGTTAGAAGATCTACCAGGATAAGTATACCCCCTGAACGATACTCTCTTCATTATATTATTTATTGTTGACTGATTCTGGTGAACCCGAATGTTATGAAGAAGCAATGCAGGTTGAAAGCAGAGAGAAGTGAGAGGTAGCCATGGAAGAAGAGATGGAGGAAAATAGAGGTACAAAGCTAGACTTGTGGTGAAGGGGTTTTCACAGAAGAAAGGTATTGATTTTGATGAAATATTTTTTCTTGTTGTTAAAATGACTTCAATCAGAACTATTTTAACTCTAGTAGCAGTTGAATATTTGCATCTTGAGAAGTTAGATGTAAAGACAACCTTTCTCCATGGGCATTTGGAGTAAGAGATATATATGCAGCAGCCACAAGGATATGAGGTAAAAGGGAAGGAGAAACTAGTGTGTAGGTTGAAGAAGAGTTTGTATGGCTTAAAACAGGCTCCAAGGTAGTGGTATCTAAAATTTGACAAGTTTATGTCTAAACAAGATTATACTAGATGTCACTCTGATCATTATATTTATCTGAAAAAGCAAAATGATCACAGCTATATTATATTGTTATTGTATGTGGATGACATGCTTGTTGCTAGGTCTAACATGCAGGAAATAAATGTGCTCAAAAGAAAATTTTCAATAAAGGATTTGAAAGCTACAAAACAAATCCTTGGTATGAGAATAACTAGAGACAGGAAAATGTTTGCATTATGGTATAGGATTGGAGCTATGACATAGGTGTTGTCCTTGATGGCAACTCTATCTGGTGACAGATCTCAGTTCAGGCTTTCAGAATGAAGGAAATGTCATATACGCAGTTTCAGCTAGATATAGCCGCGTATACACGTAGGTTGGATGTGTCGAAGGCGCGTATGCGTATACACGCACTTTTATGAAAGGAAAAGTGCGCATATGTTGGAAAATTTACCTTTGGTCCGTGGCGGTTAATCCTTGGTATTTGAACCTATGGTTTTGGACCATGGTATCTCAACAGACGTGTTGATCCCAAGTATTGAGTCGATGGTATTGTGTTACTATGGTTTTGGACTGTGGTATTGTGAAGGGCCTAAGGCTATAAAAGGAGGAAGGAGATCATTTGGCAGGGCATCCTTTTTGAATCAATTGAATATCTAATAAGTGCTAGATCTGGAATATTGATGATTGGGTTATGGTGCAGATCTAGATCTGAATGAAGGTGGAACCTAAGCGCAAGAAGGATAAGGTCTATTGATGGATCAAAATCTCAAGGCTTGAACATTGATATCTCTGTATGATTTAATCTGTTATATGTGGCGCACTCTTGATCTATAAATCTGGGTTAACTAATGAATGAATGTTTAAAAGTATAAATTATCCTTTATAGATATGTACGCAGGTTCAGTGAGGTGCAGGTGCGTATACATGCCGTTTTTGTGAGACACAGAAGCGTATACGCAGGTTGGTGATGGTACAGAAGCGTATACATGCAGGTTGCTGAATAGTGAAGTAGCGTACATCTATTGATTTATGTTCTAGCTGCTTCTGTTTTATTGCTGCAGTGTTCTGGGTTTAGAATTGGTGTTTGATTACAGTTACTGTGTTATGGGGTACAACGGTCAAAGAAGTGTTTACTTGATTTAGTTTTGATTGGTAAAAAAAAAAAAAGGGAGTTTGTTTGATGCAGAAACTCTTGATGGTTGATTGATGTTATCTGTGGATCCAGTCTGAAAATTAATGAAATGTGGTCCCTAAAAGCAAAGAGAAGGTTGTAGCCTTCTGTATGCCAACATCTACGCACTAGTATCTTGGCTAGTGTAAGAGCTAAGGGGGTAGTAGCTCCCTTCCAGGAGAAGCTGGAGAACGAGAGAGAGTTGTAGCTCTCTGCAGGTTGTAGCCTGTGTACTGGTAAAGGACTGCACCAGTACATTGTAAAAGAAGTTTCTAATTAAAGAAAGATAGAGACGAATTGCAGCAGGTGGTTTTCACCCACATTGGGTTTCCACCTTATATCTTGTGTTCTTGTGTGGGATTGTCTTTCTGCTCTGTTTTACTGTTTCTAGTTACTGGTTATTTGATTCTGAAACACAGATTAACAATCAACATCAGAAAGATAAAGTAAATTAAAAGATTGCATTGTATACGCGGGTTTCCCTCTGCATAATTGCGTATATACGTGGGTTTAATTAGATGAAGTAGCGTATATCATTTGATTTTGAAAAAGGGTTAATTGTCTTAATAATACTGATTCACCCCCCCTCTCAGTATTATTTCCAACAAAAAAATTGCAAATTAACATTGTCTCAGAATGAGTACATACAAAAGGTGTTGAAAAGATTTAATATGCACAATGCAAAACCAATTAGTACACCTTTTGCTAGCCATTTCAAACTTAGTAAGGAAATGTGCCCAAAGACTCAAGAAGACATGGATTATATGTCTAATGTTCCGTATGCATCGATAGTTGGAAGCTTAATGTATGCAATGGTCTGCACAAGGCTTGATATTGCACATGCAATGGGAGTTGTAAGAAGGTACATGAACAATCTAGGAAAGGAACATTGGATGGCAGTGAAATCGATTTCTCAAATATTTGAAAGGTACCACAAATCAAGCATTATGCTTTGGTGGTTCAAACATTTCTCTACAGGGATATGTTGATGCAGATATGGTAGGTGACAAAGATAACAGGAGGAGCACTATAGGATATGTATTTACTATAGGTGGAACAACTGTTAGTTGGGTTTCAAAAATCCAAAGTGTTGTTGCACTTTCAACAATAGAAGCAGGGTATGTTGTTGCTACAGAGGCTAGTAAAGAAATGATTTGGTTACAAAGGTTTTTGGGTGAATTGGGTAAGAAGCATGATATGGGCACGTTATACAGTGATAGCCAAAGTGCCATTCATCTTGCAAAGAACTCAACATTTCATTCAAGGACTAAACCCATACAGCTAAAATACCATTTCATACGATCAGTGTTTGAAGATGGAGAGTTGAAGCTGGAAAAGATACACACTAGCCAAAATCCTGCAGATATGCTAACAAAAGTTGTAACCAGGGAGAAACTGAGAATATGCTCAGTTTCAATTGGTCTTCAAGGATGACGATGAAGATGAGAAACAACTAGGTCCAAAGAGGAATCATTGTTCAGCAAATGAAGCAGCGGTGGAGTTGCTACAATTGTTCTCCAAGTGGGATATTGTTGGGTGTGGAGCATGATTATTTAGAGGTCTTTGTTTCAGCCGGATGTATACCCCAAGAAGTTTGTACACCCCTCCTCGCGGGGGGTGCCGGGGGCTGATCCCCCTGGCTGGGGGGTCCGGGGGCCAGCGGTCCCTCGTCGGGGGTTTCGGGAGTAGTGCCCCCGAAGCTAAAAACAGATGTAAAATTGCCTTGTAAAAGTACAGTAATTTCTAGTCAATCTGGGCCATTCATTAGGCGGATGATCTGATGGTAGAACTTATGTTTAGTTTAGGGTTTTTTTTGTCCTAGAAGGAAACCCCTCTTTGTATGGGGGCATTGTATTGAGGCTGTGTAATAGATGTGCATTCTCCGAGCGAGAAACAAAGCGGTGAGACTGTGAGAGAAAATAGAGGATATTATAGCAGATCTGCTATAGGTTGTGTCTCTTCATTTTGATGGATAATAGAAAGGAAGGACTGGCTATTCGGGGTGGACGTAGCCCAAACTGGGTGAACCACATATATTTGTGTCTCTCTAGTTTTATGCATTTTTCTGTGTTTATATTTATGCAATATTCTATGTGTTCCATTGCTCTGTAATATATAATTTTCTAACAAGAGAAATTAGGAAGAGTGGGTCATTTTTTAAGGACATGAGCTCAAGGGAATCAATCAACAGCATAACAACTTAGAGATTTCTTGCATTCCCGATACGATACGTAGTCATAGTGGAGCTTAAGACTGCAGAGGGCTCTATGTTGTTCTGCTAGGTTTCAAATGTTACCTAGGATCATGAGAATGAGAATGGTTGGGAATCCATTATGACTGAATC
Organism: Pinus tabuliformis; assembly: GCA_031772625.1. Classification (NCBI taxonomy): domain Eukaryota; kingdom Viridiplantae; phylum Streptophyta; class Pinopsida; order Pinales; family Pinaceae; genus Pinus; species Pinus tabuliformis. The sequence goes on along the minus strand of CM062809.1, from coordinate 671,224,541 downwards.
TTCTAGCACCGTATTTGAAGGCCATGAGGGATGTAGCAGTGATTGGGAAAGTCATTATGCAGAATTGAAGGGCAGTTGAATCGTACCTTCCAGCAACAACCACTCCAAGAAAAGAGGAACGATTCACCATAATCATTCCCTCTTTCAATATTCAGTTGAAAAACTAATTCTTATTTCGATAATTTTTTAAAATCAATAAACTTCTATATTTTAATTGGCTGAATTAAAAGGCATAGTTTGTAATTCGATGCTATATAATAGATTGCAGGGAGCAAGAATGGGAGTCAATAAATTACTCAATTAATTAGATAGTAAGGAACGAAATTGATCGAGCTAGGGACAATGCACACAAGAGGAAGGCGTAGAAGGGAAGAGGAGTTGTCTCAATGTAGCCTCACGCAGTTCACTAGTGGATCACTACTCTTGTCTTGCTCGAGCTGAGCATTGTCTACTTGATGTAAAGATTGTTTTTCAGGAATTAATTGAAGCAATTTTCATATATGTTCTGTCTATTTATTTATTGCATCTAATGATTTTGACTGTTGTGTGAACCAGGTTAATCGAGGGTGTGAGCTGGTTGGGTTAGCCGCCAGACCATCTTGACATCACTCTACAGTTCTTAAATTAATTAGCATTTAGATTATTATTTACTTTGTGAGTTTATTTAAACACTTTCAGTCTCTTTTCCTTCTTCAAGTTAATGCCATTTAATTTTCTGCAATATTTTATCTTCAGTTTTAAAGTTAATTTGATTTGCTGCAAATTGTTCCTATTTCATTTGCTGCATCAAGGGTTGTGCTCGGGGATTTCTTCTTATCAAATTGCGTCCAAATTGGCTTTGCCTTTATGTAACAATGTAAACTTTGAAACAGGAACTATAAACTCAAAACGGGAACTCTAGCCAAAAAACCCCCAAAAAACATCAAAAACAGTGCTAAAAATGAAAAGTGTGTATACTGGAACGATGGTTTTTTTTTTTAGAGTCAATTTTGAACATGTTCTAAAAATGGTAGTGAAAACAAAATTTTCGTGCAAAAAACACCTTGAAAACAAAAAAGTGATGATATTGGAACGATGATTTTTTTTAGGGTCAATTTTCAACATTTTTAAAAAATGCTAGTAAAACCGAATGTTTATGTGCCAAAAAAAGTTGTTTATGAGGAAAAAACACACTATTGTTTTTGGTAAAATAACATTTTTCTTTCCTAAGTATAAATTCAATATGTTTTCAACTATAACATGCTATATACAAAAGAAATATGAATTTTTTCAACCGTAAAATTAAAAAACCATGACATTATGAACAAATTACATGACTAAATGAATTCAAATGTCATTATTTGTATATTGAATGAAACATACATTATATCTCTAATTTAATGTTGCATTGTAGATATTCTAAACAATAAAAATTATCATAATTAAGACATGTATTCCAACAACATAAAAATGACTCATAACTTCTCGTTTAACATCATATGGAAATCAAAAATTTTATTTCAAGATACAATGCAAATATAAGTTATATAAATTGTCTTAAACAATTATTCAAAACCACTCATATTTTCTTGCACACCATCAAAATTCACATCTTCAGATGAGTGATTGGATGCTAACGAAGATGTTCCATATTCTTCTCTTTCATCAACTGGTGCCCCATTTGAGTCCACATGCATGCCCACCATTTCAGGTTTCAAAATTCTTCTAGATCTACGACTGGTTTCAACAGACTCCCATCTCAACACTATTCCTTCTGGTAACAACCTTTTCAGAATCTCTATCGTCTTGAAGCAAAGAGTTCCTCTCTTTGTTAAATTGAAGTCATAAACAAGTATGTCAACATCCTCCAATTTTAATATGTCTGTGTGGCGGTGATTTATATTTGTACCCTTTCTTTTTCTCTTTCTGCCATTTTTTTTGTCAACCACCATCTCTGGCTTATACACACCATTGAATGAGTGTGTATTTTTGGCATACCAATGTACTTCAACACGTGTAACATCCTCATTTTTTGTAAAGACCTTTATAACTTTAGCAACCCAGAATGGATAGCCATTGGGATCTCCATTTGCTAGCACTGTGATCATGCAACCCTCCTTAATATCCTATATTGAACCCCTGTAAAGGTCTTCCATGGCTTCACGTTGTGCACAAGATCTTCTGGAACCAATATACATCTCTTGTTCCTCTGCCTGTGAAGAATTAATAATACGTTGAGATTGTTGCTGTTCAACAATGTTTATTTCCTCATGTTCATTCAACACATTTTGTGGCCCAATAAATGGATTTTTCAAAGATATATCTTCATTTGTTGTTGTTGAAATGATTTCACTTTGATTATTGAAAACTGACTCCCACCAAGCAAAATCAGCAATGTCAAAGTACTCATATGTATATCTAATACATTTTTTAATTTCTTCTAGGCAATCAAAATAATTATATCTCTATTCTGTCTGCGTGCATTGTGAACTTCACCAACTGATTGTAATAACAATATTTTTGATGCAAATATTGGATGATCTAGAATGAACTTCAAAAATTCCAAACCTGATGGCGGTGCCCATTTCGCAATAGTTGAATACTTCATGCTCCCAACTTCATGCTCCTCAATGTGACTGAAAAACGACTAAACATCTGATCAATATGGTCATGAGTGTGCCCAAAAAGAAGGAAACCAACCTTACCTTCTGAAAAATTCTCAATTCAACAAGCATGTTTAGATATCCAAAAACAACCTGATTTTTGTTTTCACGGCAAGTGTTGTCCAATTGTAGATACAAAACTTCAGGAAGATTACCAGACCAATGAGAAAGCACATCGAATTATGGTTATGGTTAGATTTGTATCATTATGAATATTTGGAGCCGTGAAGTACACCCTTGGCAACATTTTCCCATTGAAGACCATACAACCGACCAAGTGATACTGAATAAAATTTCCTCTTGTAATTTTTGGGTGTGCGAACAAAATGTGGTAAAAGTGTTTTCTTCTGGTCCATAACATCAATTATCAAACCCAAATATTTATTCGGATTATCATAACACTTCTTTCGATGCTTGTAAAACTTTTTCCTTTCACTTGTATGTTGTTCACGATGCTCCTGAAGTTCTTTAACAATTGAATCTACACAACATAAAAGAAAGCCATTAAGAAATATGTTTTCATAGTTGATGACTAAAAAGTTAAAGTTATGACTGCTTACCTCTTTCTGACCCTTCACATTTTTCCTTTTTTGATTTAAGAGAAGAACATGTACTGCAAATCCCCATTCTTGTCTTCTTAGGAATACGAAAATTGTTGAATTCTTTCTTCCATACCTTCACAAAATATTGATATGTAATAAACTAGCCATGTCCCTCAACACCTTTTACATATTCTTTGTATAAGTTGTAGATTTCTCGTCTTGAAAAATTATTTGGAATATGTATTGTCTCTCTATTTGGCATACACTCTCCATGCTTTGAAAATAAATCTTTCATCCATGACATTGCAGTATTTGATAATGGCACAAATTGTCTTTTATGACGTACTTCTGAATAAAATGTGGGATCCTTTTCCAAATTTTTTTGAATTCTCGAGAGACGAAAATTCCCAATCAAATGAAAAATTTTGAAAGCCTTTCTATTGATAAATAAGACCCAATATGATAATCATAACCTGATAATGTAGATTGCATGCACCCAACTAAATATGAATTTCGCATGCTTTTATTCATTGACAAATCTCTCTTCCTGCTCTCTAATGCAAATTTAAAATCCATATGTTTCAAACAATCTTTTTGACAACATTCACTTGAAACGAGAGTGCTAATAGAACTTCTTCTCATTAGATATTCTGCTCTACCCCTTGTATAATAGAACATCTTGCATTGATACAAAAAGGTCTACTTCTACTCGACACCATATTTCTCAGCAAAATCTCCATTATTAGATCATCATTTGTATACGGATTTTCATCATGATTAAGGGGAATATTATCTACACTATGATCAGCTGTGCTTTTCAAATACTGACTTGGAGGATGTTCTTCATCTTCCCCTTCTTTAGTGCTACTGTCATAGTCATTAGAATTCAGACTGAATGTAAAATTTGATTCAATGTTTATTGGATATTCTTTCTCATGTGCATTGTCAGTGTTGCTCTCACAGTCCATAGAATTAGGACTACATCGAAAATGTGACTGTTTACTTATTGAAAATGCTACATCCTGTCCTTTGTCACTGCTACCTTTATAGTCATTAGAATTTGGACTAAGTGCATCATCCTGTCCTTCATCACTACTGCTATCATAGTCCTTAGAATTAGGACTAAGAGAACACTGTGACGCTCCATTCTTTTGAAATTCATCAGCACACTTTCCATCACTGCTGCTCTCATAGTCCTTAGAATTAAGACTAAGAGGACACTGTGACACTCCATTATTTTGAAATTCATCATCACGCTCTTCATCACTGCTGCTCTCATAGTCCTTAGAATTAGGACTAAGTGGACACCATGACACTCCATTATTTTGAAATTTGTCATCATGCTCTTTAGCACTGCTGGTGTCATAGTCCATTAGATTAGGACTAAGAGGACATCGTGACACTCCATTCTTTTGAAAATTTTCATCACACTCTTCATCACTGTTGCTCTCATAGTCCTTAGAATTAGGACTAAGAGGACACCGTGAGACTCCATTCTTTTGGAATTCATCATCAAGCTCTTCATCACTGCTGCTGCCATAGTCCTTAGAATTAGGGCTAAGTGGACACGTGACACTCCATTCTTTTGAACTTCATCATCATTCTCTTCATCACTGTTGCTTTCATAGTCCTTAGAATTAAGACTAAGTGGACACTGTGACACTCCATTGTTTTGAAATTCGTCATCACGTTCTTCATCACTGCTGCTCTCATAGTCCTTAGAATTAGGACTAAGTGGACACTATGACATTCCATTCTTTTGAAATTCGTCATCATGCTTTTCAGCACTGCTACTCTCATAGTCCTTAGAATTAGGACTAAGTGGACACCGTGACACTCCATTCTTTTGAACTTCATCATCATGCTCTTCATCACTGCTGCTCTTATAGTCTTTAGAATTAGGACTAAGTGGACACTGTGACACTCCTTTCTTTTGAAATTCATCATCGTGATCTTCATCACTATTGCTCTCATAGTCCATAGAATTAGGACTAAGTGGACACTATGACACTCCATTCTTTTGAAATTCGTCATCATACTCTTCATCACTGCTGCTATCATAGTCCTTAGAATTAGCACTAGGTGGAATCTGTGACTCTTTATTTATTTGAAATTTTCCATCCCCTCTTTCATCAGTGCTACTCTCATAGTCCTTAAGATTAGGACTAAGTGAAAGAATTGAATTTCTATTCATAGTGGAAAAATTTCTATTATATTCATCAATATGAATAGAGTTGTTACGTGATGAAGATGTTGATGCTGTACAAAGTGAAACTTCACTATCAGGAGAATCCATTCTTTTCAAATAGAAGAGGTTGATTGATACAAATGCAAAGTCTCCTAAAGATATTATATAGCTTAGAGAATGAAATTTTCCCTCCAAAAAGTTTTGCCAAAATATTTCCCTCCAAAAATTTTGTTAGATTTATTTCCCTTCATTATTTTATTCTACAATTTATTGAAAAATGTAAACTAATTTTTTTTATGAAATAAATTTTAAAGTTAAAATTTTAAACTACAACTTTTGCCTAAATTATTTTAATAGTTAAAGTATATAATATTTACCAAACAATTGAATGTTTTTTTTTTAATACATTTTAAAACAAATTAATCCCACATTAATTGTATGGTAAAACATCTCCGTAATTTCACCTATATAATAAATTCCATTATCACTATTACTCACATCACATCAAGATTTTCTGAGCTTGGCTAAAAGACTTGGAGCGAATTTGTGGAGCAGCTACATTGCTACCAACAACATATTCAGTGGAGAATTTGCAATTGAAAGGTTAGTTAATTTTTTTCCTTGCAAATTTTGATATTAAATAAGTTTAATAAAGTATATATATTTTTTAAATTAAAACTTTTTGCTGGCCAAATTTACTCACTACATCCACTGTGAGCATGGTGGGGCCAGTAAAGCTCACGATGGCCAAACGGGCCTGTAGATTAGGGGCGATAAGTATGGTTGGCCTACCTGCTCGCAAAGTGGCAGGGTGATTCTCGGAATCACCTTGCCACCTTGTGGGCAGGTGGGCTACTAGGGTGGCGCCAGGGGAGGCTACCGAGCCATCGGGGTGGCGCAGGGGGAGGCTGCCGAGCCATCGGGGTGGCATAGGGGGAGGCTGCTAAGTTGTCGGGGTGGTGTAGGGGGAGGTTGCTGAGCCATTGTGGTGGCGCAGGGTGGGCGCAGGGTGGGCGGCCAGGTTGGGCGAGCCACCGGGGTGGCGCGGAGGGAGGCTGCGGTAGCCCCCCCGCGTCACCCCAGCGGCCTGCCCTCCCGCGAGTTGGCCGGGGGATTCTGAGAGTTGCCCAACCACCTCGTGGGCGGGCAGGCCATTGGGGTGGCATGGGGGGGCTGCGGCAGCCTCCCCCCATGCCACCCCGGTGGCCCGCCCACTCACGGGGTGGCCGGCGATTCCGCAACACCCCGGCGGCCCGCCCACCTGTAAGGTTGCTGGGAGACTGTTGAGTTGCCCGACCACCTTGGGGGCGGGCGGGTCGTCGGGGTGGTGCGGGGGGAGGCTGTGGCAGCCCATCTACGGCCTGCCTACCCGCAGGGTGTCCATGTGACTGTTGAGTCGCTCGGCCACCCTGCGGGCAGGTGGGCCATCGGGGTGCCGCTAGGGGAGGCTGTCACAGGCCCCCGCTCCCCGTCCCACCCAATGGGCGGATGGGTCGCAAGGATGGCCGGGGGGGGGGGGGGGGGGGGCTACAACAGCCTCCCCACGCCACCCCGGTGGCCCGCCCACCCGCGTGGTGGCCGGCAATTCTCGGAATTGCCTTGCCACCCGATTGGAGGGCGGGTTGTTGGGGTGGCCAGCAATTCTCGGAATTGCTTTACCACCCCGCTGGCGGGTGGGCCACCAGGGTGGTGCGAGAGGGGTTGGATGGAGGGCAGTGGTTGGGCTGCTATGGTGGGCTAGGGTGCCGGACCCAGTGGCTGGCTCGATTGCCCGACCAATTTTCAGGGTGTGGCAGCAGGGCGATGTATTTTTTAATTTTTTTCGAAATTGTTATGATTTATAAAATTAATTATTATTTGTTGTTTTCGTTGTTAATTTAAGTTAATATGTTTTCATCATTTATTGATTTATGTGTTTCTTTTTTCAGGAAAATGGCATCAAAGAAGATTTCTATGAATCTTTCTGGACCAAATTCTCTTAAAGGTGGATCTTCAAAAAACACTGGTAAATGAACTCCACCTGAGCTGATGGCTACAAATATTTCAAGTACCTCAAATGATAAGAATATGATTTCATACTGGAAGAAATCAAAAGAAGTGAAACTTCCATAAAAAATCTAGTATGTGAAAGAAAAAGAAAGCCAAAATGTGAATATATATCTATATATTGATATACCGAATGATAATGGAATTTATGACTTGATGGGAAGAGTCATAGATGTGTTTGGTACTGGACAGTGAAGTTGTTTACATACTTACAAAACCACCCAAGTCACATGAAAGGATTAAATACTAGTTATCATATTCATTGTATGACACGAGAGAGGTATCTACAAAGTTGTGTAAATAAATCATAAATGAGATGAAACAAAATTTCATAAGTATTGTTATTTATATTTTTGTTTTGCGTTTTTGTAACTGTCTCACTATATTATTTTAACTTTTTTTTGTTGACATATGATATTTTGTTTGGCAGAATTTTGTTGGAAGTTGTTCAATTAGGTTGGGAGGCATTCATTTCATAGAGCATGATATTATGAAAGTTGTCAATAGTTTCTACTAAGTGTCAGAAGATGATATGGCAAACAAACAAAATGTAGTAATTGATGATGCTACAAAACTACATCCAAGGGATCAGAAAAAAAGGCCTTTAATGGATAAATCTAGCAAGGGTAGACAAGTTGCTTTTGAAGACGATGGCACTAAATTTGACAGTGAAGAATATGTTGTCATTACTGAAGATGACATTGGAACTGAGAAGAGTCGTAAAAGACTAAAAGTAACAATGCCCAAGAATAAATTTGTTACAGTTAATGATGAGAATGTTATGAAGAAGAAACGTAAAGTTGAATATTTTGAAGTAGTCATTACCAACAGTCAAGAACCTAGTGAAACTTCAAAAGGAAGTAGAGAAATAATTACACCAGGAGCTGATTTAGAGGATGGCATTATCAAAACAAAACAAAATGCCATTCGATAGAATTTGACAAAAAGAAACTTAATTGAGGGTGGTTGTACATTTCAGCGTAATGTCAAACAAATCTATAAGGCAAGTGAAGGACAATATCAATATCAAGTCAGAAAGCCACATCATCTGCATGTTCACAACTTGAAGACATTGATGAGGTACAATCCATATGCTCATGTGGTTAGTTATGTGCTTCTTGTTGATCTAGTTCAAGTTCCAAACAAAGAAGCATTTGATAAAGTCAAAATGTTTCAAATACAATTATTATGTTATTAGGGGGAACCATTTTGTAGAAGCTTAAAGACAATTGTTGGAGGAATATCCCAATAACCCACGTTTTGAAACAATGAAATGTATCATTTATGCTGGTTTATCAGATACAGAAGCAAAGTTAGTGGCATGGGATCATAATTCAGATAATGAATATATGATGTCTATGACTTTCATCCAAAGGGTTAGATTTATTCATAGTGAATTTGAAGCAAAATGTGGTGGGGATAACATAAATTTTACTGTAGATTTCCGAAAGGAATGTTGTATGGAAATAGGCTATCCAATTGAAGAGAAAATCAATTCAAAAAGTGGCAAAGGCGACAAATTTAGTGATTTATTCAGAGGTGTTGATAACATTTTCCAGTTGGCATTTAGAATTGGAGAGATATGGTAGTTGATTAACGAGATTTTTAGCATGTGGGAAAACATTGGCATTAAAAACCAGAAGGTCAAAAAGTCTAAACCATTGATATGTAGCAATAGTAAATCAGGCCCTGAAATGAAGCAGCTTCCAGAAGATATGACTATCACACATTGGGGAGCATTGCAAGGTGTGAAGGATGAAAAAATTGTCAAAGCAATATTATCTCGTGTGAGGTCATGGGAATTATCATTAGAGGAAATGTCTGAGGAATTTCAAAATTAAGTTTGTTGAATTTTTTTTTTTCTAGATTATAATTTTCTTTTAAATATAACATATTGTTCTTGGTAGTATTTGTTATACATATCATTGATATTAATTTTTTTTTACTTTATCTATGTAGTCATAAAGTTTACATGAAAATTCAAGAACAAATGGTTAAATTGTTGAATGAAGATAGTTGGGATGATGTTGTACGCAACTATCCCCATATTCAAGTTCTACATAAACATTAATTTTTTTGATCTTGCATTTAAATAGGTTTGTTAATTTATACATTCATTTTTATTCATCTGTGTACTATTTTTAATTTATAACTTACACATATATTTGTTTATTTTATAAAAGATGAAGAAGGATGATAATGGAGCACCAGATAGTTTCAGAACCTTTATTGAAAAAATAAAGATGGAAAGACTGAAGAAGAAACGTATTAAGAATGTTGAACTTGATCCAACTCTTACTCATTTCATTTGGAATGGGCTAGACACTATTCAATATCAAGTAATACAAGGTGACTGTGAAGACATTGCTACACTCATACCTAAAAGGGATTATGCTCTAGTTATTGCAGATATTCCACATGGTTTCAATATTCCAAACATTGATTATGATAGTGACCCTTATACTTATCAAGCTCTTAGTAAAGTAGTTGCGAGATTTCTAGAAGTCACGTCATCACCATTGTGGAGATTTGTGACATTTCATTCAGACACACAATTGGCAATGTTATTGTGAAGCTTCAAGGGGAAAACAAATTCAAGGATGCAGCTTACATGGTATGACGTTTAAAATGTATATTTGATTAATGTTGAAAAATTCATTTATGTAAAAGTTAATTGAACTTTTACTATTTCATGTTAGAGGCAAAAGTAAAATCTTCTTAACCGTGGAGATCAACTATTTATAAATGATTGTGAGTTCATCCATATTGATAGTTGGGCAAAAGATGATAGCTATATGTCTATGATTTTTAATCGGGTAGATGGAAAGAGTCATAGCCAAATAATGACTTATGATGCTGTTGTGAGAAAACTAACATATGAAGACAAAGAGGCAAAAGGAGATATAGTTAACATTTATCAAAAACCACAGTTATTGATTAACTATCTTATAAACATATGTTCAAATGAAGGAGATTAGGTTCTGGATTTATTTTCTGGCTCAGGTAAGTTTTATTATATGGAATTGAATTTCAATATGTTATTTCTTAATTAATATATCATTGTACTAATTTACTTCATTATTTATTTTGTGCTTGATAATTAGGTACAACACTAGCATGTTGCCTTTAAAAAGGAAGAAATTGCATCACAATTGAAAAAGATCCAATGCAGTGCAATTTCATTCAGCAAAGAATTAATGCTCTTTAATTTCTTCCAGATGCAATGCAAGAAATTGGGTTGAAGAAATGGGACTTTAGTGAATTACGTGTGGCAAAAAAGGCAAAGGAACCCCAACCACCATTACACGGAATGATTAGAAAGGCATACATTGGGGGATTTGCAGACACCAAAAATCCATTAGAAGAGGAAAATGAACAAAATGAAGCAAAAAATATTGTGGAAGAAGACAATGTTGAAACTCTAGAGGTCGAAGAGTTTGGATTACGTGACATTGTTGATTAAATTTAAGTAAAGCTTGGAAATCAAACTCATTTTTTGTAACTATTAATTAGTTATACTTGTAATGTTTTGACTTTGACATTTTATGAGAAGAATATACACTCAATTAAGGTTGTTATGCGTTCAATATTTTATTATGTGATTTATGCATTCAATTTTTGAAAAAAAGTGATTATTATTATTTTTCTGACATGAAATTCATAAAAAAAACTATTATTTAATCATTTTTAGTTAAAAATTTCCTATAAAAATTGTGATTTTGACATGTCATTTCTACTAAAAAATTATCAAAACGTGTAGTTTTTTATTTATATTTATGTTAAAAATGGTTATTTTTATGTCAATTGTTAATAAATATTGTTTTTTAGAGACAATTATTTCATGTGGATTGAAAAATTAATTATCGATGTATAAATATGTAGAATATCGAAAATTCAAAATATCGACTTTCTTCTTTAAATATGCAAAACAATAAAAACCCCACGACAAAAAAAACAAAATTAAAATCAAAACAAGAAAATATGAAGAAGAAGACCACTTCAAAAATTATTAAATTTACCAAATAATTATTTACATTTCATACATTAGAAAATTAAAAGTAAAAAAAAACTTTTAAAAAAAGGGCATGGTGTAGAATTACCACTTTTTTAAATCAACATCAAAATCACTACCATTCTAAAATTCAATGTATATAAAAAAATTTATAGTGCCAAAAACTATGCTCTAAAAAACATGTGTTCTGCATCACCCATTTTCAAAATCGGGTCACTTTTTTGCTATCTCTACAAAACGGGTAACAATATCAGTTCCCGTTTCAAAGTTTACATTGTTATGTGCTCTAATGTTCAACTTGAATTGATCCAGACCCATTTAATTATTATTCCAGAACCTGAGATCGACTTGAGTATTTAGGGTTTTGAAAGCCGACATTTATAAAAAGGAAATTTCACTATATTCGACACCGCTAATGTTTAATTGCTATTGTAGTTTCCCCATAAACTTCTGGACATTTCTAGACGATTCATTTTCAGGGACAAGGAAGGTGAGAGATTCATATTAATTTCTTTCATAAGTTATTTACGCAGTAGATTTACTTGCTGATGCTTTCAAGTTAATTTCACATAGAATTAGTACAAGCAAAATTAGTACAGGCATAATGATTTTGAATTGATTTTGAATTCCTTCTAGCATTTACAGTCTCTCGATATTGTGTCGACACTGTTTGGTTTCCAGTTATTATTTCCTTTCTGAGTGTCCTTTCGCATTGTTAATTGCCTTTTATTTCCCGCATGATTTGATTGTTTGGATTGGTGTTTTCTCAAATTCTATTTTAGTGCAAGATTTCATTTATTGATGAGATTAATATGCAAGATAGACTAACATTTGTTATGCAGGTTGCCAGGGGCTTTTTCTGGCATTTCCAATGTTGTGTCTCAAAGTTCATGAACTATCCGGATTGACAAATTAAATTTTGGTACATTTATAGACCCTATAATGCACCCAACATTTTGGCGCCATTGTCGGGGAGATGTCCAGGTGATTGACCTTGCTGATCTGTCACATTTGGTTTTTTTCCTTCACCTAGTTTTTCTTGCAATTTTATGTTCTTTGAACTTATTTCTTTCCTGCAATGTTGCTTTAAGGTTTCTCATTTTCTTTGATGTTGAAAGAACTCCCCACCCTAATATATATATATATATATAAAAACACACACACTATCCATGTGCTAATGGATGTGCTAGTTGGCTTGTTAAAAATAGGAAAATGGTATTTTGAGGGATCATTCAAATGAGGAATTTGTATGCTACTACAGAGACATACAATTCATCTAATGAAGAATTAACAATTGAAAAATTTAATATTTTGATTGAACATAGAAATGATATTATTAAATATTTGATTTTGAAATTGGATGATTTGTAGGAAGAATAGGAGCAGGAGGAAAACCTATCGCTTATCTTTTGCGCCAACTGAAGAAAGAAACACTTTCTTGGAAAGTGTCCACTTAGTATTGCAGGTACTCAGGAAATCACTAACGATATTATTGCAGGTACTCAGGAAATCAAGTAAGGAATCGAATTGACTACTAGGTATAACTCAAAACCCCTTATCATTTGATACTTGGAATAATGCTTATTTTCCTGAGCAGGTTTCTCAACATGTTTATAATCCTATAATTTCATGGCAAACTTTTAATCCTCCTCCAATCGAATATCCTACTTCATGGTCGTAGTGGCCCTCTCCTTGGCCCTCATCCTCGAGCCATATATCTCCATGGCCTCAAGAATCATTTGGATCCTTATCTCTAGGGCAATCTCCCATACAAATTCAACAACAACCACAATTTATTTCTAATGCACCATTAAGTTATCCTCCCCCATGGTCTCAGCCGCATGTGCAACCTTACCCTAGCCTTAATCCATACCCTACACCGTATCCTAATCCTTACCCTACTCCTTATCCTTACCCATACCTTAACTCTCATTCAAACCATAATCCATACCCTAGACCTAACCCTAATCCACACCCTAGACCTAACCCTAGTTCTAATTTAAAACCTAGACCTAACCTTAGTCCAAACCCTAATCCATACCCTAGTCCTAGTCCATACCCTAGAGCTAACCCTAATCCACACCCTAGACCTAACCCCGATTCTAATTTTAAGGCTAGACCTAACCCTAGTCCAAACCCTAATCCCAATCCAAACCCAAACCTTACTCCAAGCATTGACCAAAACCCTAGCCCAAACCATATCATAAACCCTAATCTAAACCATTAGGTTGCACAATAGTTTCAAACACCTATTCTTCCCATTGAACAAAATGGTACATCTCCCATGTTTGGAAAGGGAATGAATTTGGAAACTTCCCCCATTACTACAGAGCATTCACCCTGAGAAGATATATTTCAAAGACCATTAGAGGAGCAATCTTTCATTGGAACTTGTTCTGAAAATGTTGTTGAAACTCAAAACCCTAGAATCTCTCTCAACCATTCTTGTCAATCTGAAAATCAAATATTTGAGCTTTAGTTTGAGGGATTTATCTTTTATCTTTCACCATATTCTTTGTGCCTCCAGGAAAGTGACTATCAAATTGTGGAAGACTTGCATCAGTTGGAGAATCTTAAATATGTGGATTCCATTGAATCATGGTTTCGAGCAGTCATTAAGCCATTTTATTTCCTCATCATTCAGAAACTCTTGGTACCATATCAATTGAAGCAACTTGTTTCTCATGCTTTGGTATGTCTTGAAGTCTATTCTTTGAAACTAAGTGTGAGTATAATCAACATTTTGTTACGCACATGGCTTCATTGGAAGTATGCCTTCACTTAAAGGTGATATTTGTTTCTTTAAAAATAGGGTAGGATAATAGGAGAATAATGAATAAAGATGCATAACAACACTCTTGAACTTGTGATTCCCTAAAAGCATAGCTTTTTGAAATTTCTATTATCATGCACTCTCATGGTAAGACTTGTCAGAAGAAATTTACACTTAATACCTCATATTTTAAAGTGAGTTTGATTATGGATTAATATGTTAGTGAAGGGTATTGTTTTAAGTTACATGTAATAATTTTTCCTATTCTAACAAACTATAATCTAGAAAATATTTTCAATTTCCTCTTCGAAGGGACCAGTGAAAAACCTCCTATGGTGGACCATGCCTACAAAACTCTAATAAGCTTTCATAAAAAACCCTGGCATGATCAACTCAAGGAATATTTTTGGTCATTATCCGAGATTTTTTTTAAATAAGTTCTTAGGGTAGCATGACCAACAAGTAATGAATAGCAATTAAAAACTTTTCACACCATCCTACACTCTTAAGGAGTAGATTTGCTTCCCCATCTATTAAGTAACCCATACGAGGTTAATCATAATCAAAGTTTTTGTTTTAAACTCAAACAAATTAATTGAGGGATAAGAGGTCTCATTATGAGCCGACCTACTATGATCATGGGTCCTAAGGTGTAAGGCCCCTATACTACTAGTGTAACCCCTTATTGTTATTAGTATAACCCACTTATTATATTGATGTACCCATGTAGTGCCCATATTATTACTATTGTGCCCCATAGAAGCCCACTATTGTTATTATTGTGCCCTCAAATTATTATTGTTATGTCGGCTCTGATTATGTTATGACCCCTTAGACTCCTATATATAGAAAAGAGGTCTTTTCATTTGCATCATCTAAGAATTGTTCATTTATGTAATGTAAAGGAGGTTGCCCCCTTGAAGAGGCTGAATTCTACGGTGTTGATCTATCTTTTCTATCTTTTCTTGAGCTGGTTTCATAAAATTTGGTATCAGAGCTTTGGATTATAGGGTTTTGCTGCTCTAAACAGGTCTTCGTGGAATTTTCGCTATAACTTTTTTTTTTGTGACGTTTCAGAAGTCACAAAAAAAACCCATTTGAGAAGAAATTGTGCTGAACCTTGGATCTGAATTTCAGATCTTTTCGCGCAATATTTGCGAAGATATGATTTGAGGAAGTTGTTCTTTTTGCAGACTCCTGAATTACATTCCAAACAGGTGACTTGGGGAAAATCATCATAACTTTCTCTCTGAGCATCGGATTGAAATTTCATAAGAAGGTACATAAAGAGGACGGGCTGCAGTTTCTTTTGTAAATTTTTCAGATCCAAAGGTCGAAACAGTGACTCGTGGCATGTCGTACAATTTTGCTCTACTGAACTAGTCTATAATCAAGTCACTGTGGGAGATTTCACATCTCTTTCTTGGAGAATCCAATTTGGATCAGACTGGTGGCATTGGAAAGAGGACATAGAGGGCTACTACATGTAGCAATTTCAGAACTTAAATATCTGAAAGTACAGAGTTATAGTCGTTTCAAGATCGAGGTCCTAAAATCAAGAAAAAGCAAGATGAGGAAGTTTGATGGCAAGGATCCAGTAAATTGGATACTTTAGATGGAGCAATATTTTGATCTACATGGTGTACCACTGTTACAAAAGGTATGTATTGCATCTTCATATTTAGAACCGGATCAAATTTTGTGGTATAAAGAGCTTTGTTCTCGTAAACAACTTGTTACGTGGTCAATTCTCACGGAGGAAATGATAGCACATTATGAGGATACAAAGAGCAACACCTTCTTTAGAGCAACACCACAACAATTGGAAAGAGTAAAAGGGCTTTGTGACATATTGGAAAGTAAAATTATGGCAACAAGGAAGTCTACCCCTCACAACTATAAAGATGGAAGTGTTTTTTCTCCTAGCCTTCCACAACCTACAAGGGTTACACCACAACAATTGGAAGAAAAAAGAGAAAAAGGGATTTGTTACAATTGTGATAGAAAATGCACTAAAGGTCATAAGTGTGCTGAGAAGAAATTATTTTACATAGAATATGAAGAGGAGGAAGAAAAGGATCAATAAACATCAAAAGAAGAAGATATACGCCAGGACCCCACCCCAGAGAAAGAAGAAATGAATCAGACCATATCTTGTAAAGCATTGGCAAGAATTACCACTCCTCAAACTCTCAAGATAGAAGGACATATCAAGAAGAAAAATGTTCAAGAAGTGAAAGATCACATTGAGAATCAAGAAATGAATCCGACCATCTCTTGTAAAGGATTGGAAGAAATTACCACTCCTCAAACTCTAGAGATAGAAGGACATATCAAGAAGAAAATGGTTAAAGCAGTGAAAGATCACATCGAGCATCAACAACAAGTTCTACAACTTTTAAAGGATAACGCCACTTCAGTGAAAAATCAAACAAAACAACAGGTAGATAAACATCGTAGTGAAAAATGTTTTGATGTAGGTGATTGGGTATTTTTATTGGTACATCTCAAGCAAGCTACTTATGAGAAGGAAATGTTGGCAATACTACATGTACTTAAAAAATGGCGACCTTACCGAATGGGAAGACTCTTCAAGGATGAGGATGTGGAAGCATTGTTTTGTGCTATTTATATTATCCAAGCAAGGGATGAATGGAAGAAGGACGAAGAAGTATGGCCACTTATTCAAAAGTTGCAAAAGATCCCAATTCAAACAATATTGCCAGAAATTGAAGAGGAAGGAAAAATCATATTGGATCTTGGAGCAGCCATAGAAACAAGAACACGACAGCTACGAAATCGATCAATTTCAGAGTACCTCATCAAGTGGAAGAACTTACCCGCTGAAGATTCCGCATGGGAGGACAAGAATTTTATACAGAAGCATCAAGAACTACTCAAGCATTGAGGACAATGCTTTTTGAAGGAGAGGGGCATGTTAGGCCCCTATACTACTAGTGTAACCACTTATTGTTATTAGTATAACCCACTTATTATATTGATGTACCCATGTAGCGCCCATATTGTTACTATTGTGCCCCATAGAAGCCCACTATTGTTATTATTGTGCCCACACATTATTATTGTTATGTCGGCTCTGATTATGTTATGACCCCTTAGACTCCTATATATAGAAAGGAGGTCTTTTCATTTGCATCATCTAAGAATTGTTCATTTATGTAATGTAAAGGAGATTACCCCCTCGAAGAGGCTGAATTCTAAGGCGTTGATCTATCTTTTCTTGAGCTGGTTTCATAACATAAGGAGAATGACATTACTGCACTGGTCACCAAGCCAGGTTAATGGCTTTTAGTTGAAGAAGATGGAAGACAAGAGGTCTCATCGCGAGCTGGCTTGTTCATTCTTGTTAGATCCTGTGAATTGCACTGTTGCCAGCTGGTTACCAAGCAAGGAGAGTGGCCTTCAATTAACTTCTACAAAGAGAAAAAGTAAATGCTCTTAAATAACTTTGAGTCCATATCTAATAGGTGGGACACAAGCATTTCATGAGGTTAAAAGGTATTCTTGTTGAGGCTATATACGCCTACTGGTAGTAGGTCCATGCCTGTGGTATTAAATTTAACTCTACACTATAATTTACTTAGTTGCTTTTGATTTCCCTAAACTCATTAATCTCTTTGAGAATGGCTTTAAAATCCTTCTGTCGTTATGCCTTGGAGTTCTATCTTTTTGGAATGATTTTATGGATGTGGTACCCTTAGTGCAGGTAGCTCATTATGCCCAGACAAGAGAGCTTTACTTATACATGGATAATGGTAAGATGGTCACTGTGGGAAGTTATTACTATGTCTACTTCTAAAACCATGGATTTTAAGTCACGTCACTCATATTTACAATGAGGATATTAAAAGTGAAACATCTGATAAGGGATGCCTCTAAGATATTCTTTTGGAAATTTTAAAACTTAGCTATTTTATTCAAGTAATAACACCATCCATGCAATTTAGTTTTTTATGGCAGTTTTCGTTTTAGGTTTTCTTGAAATCAGTCTAAGAAAATAAAGTGTCCAACAGACACTGTTTTAGAGCAAGATTTATCTAGCACAGGAAATGTGATCACGAAAAATTGCACGAAACATCATTTTTAATGCCCATAAATGTCTCTAATTTTGTTTTTTGCAAGGAAGTAATAGTATCAGATTTCCTTGCATGAGGACATGCGAGATGGTCAGCATGGGGATTTTGGGTCTCCATTTTTTCTTATTTTTATTTATCTCTCCCATGTTGTTGATTGGATAAATGATTATTTTCGAAGAGTATTTGTTACTTCTTTGTTTTAACAAGATTAAAATAGAATTAATGAGAGTTTAATTAAGGTTTGTATGTTGTAGGATTAAAACCGGTTTGATTATACTTTGGGACGTGCTTGCACCATTGCATTTACCTTCCTGCACCATTTCACTTACCTTCCTGCACCATGCAATGGATTCCTACACCATTTACCTGCTTGCACTCCGAAGGATTCCTGGACTGCACTCACATTCTCTGTGCCTATACTCGAACCCTCCATTCATGGGATAAAATTGTATTAGTTGTTGAGTTGTATGAGGATTTTTTTTCCTTGGCTTGCTATGGCACATATGGGTTATTACTTGAGTCAGACGCAGATGACGGGCATGGTCAAAAGCATTTGAGTGTCCCAGCCATTGGAGAAGGTGCAGTGAAGGACTTACGTAGCTCAAATGGCATAGCACTGAAACCTCCAAATCCTTCACCCCATTCTTGTATTCAAATGAATGGCAAAGAGGTTTCTGTTTTGTAGTAAACCGTGTCCCACAGGTTATTGAAGCAATAATGGAAGAAGCTGGGATTGCAGGTTGACATTTGGACTGGTTGCTGCTTTATTAGGTAAACCAGAGGATTATTAGTGTTGTAGCTTATCGACTGCATATTCAACCTGATAGGGTAATAACAAATTTAGTTGATTATGGTAACACAAGTGTTGCATCTATTCCTCTGGTGCTTGATGAAGCTGTTTGGAGTGGAAGAGTTCAAAGTGGCCACTGATACAAAAGTGATGGGTGAATTGGGAGGATTAGAAATTTGAGTGACCATTGCAATGAATGTAGCAATATCTGGACCAATCTCAGGAGCTTCAATGAATCCAACAATGGCAATAGGATCTGTAGTGGTTGGCAACAAATATACAAGCATTTGGATATACATGGTTGCACCTATAATCGGTGCGCTAATGGGTGCAATGACTTATAATATGATTCGAGAGACAAAAAAGTCCAAAAGAGAAATTAGGAAGAGTGGATCATTTTTAAGGACATGAGCTCTAGCGAATCAATCAACAACATAACAACTTAGAGATTTCTTGCATTCCTGAAACAGTATCCAGACATAGTGGAGCTTAAGATCGCATAGGGCTCTATGTCATTCTACCAGGTTTTGAATGTTACCTAGGATCATGAGAATGAGAATGGTTGGGAATCCATTATGACCGAATCTTCTAGCACCGTATCTGAAGGCCACGAAGGACGTAGCAATGATAGGGAAAGTTATTATGTGGAATTGAAGGGCAGTTGAATTGCACCTTCCAGCAACAACCACTCTAGAAAAGAGGAACGATTCACTAGAATCATTCCCTCTTTCAATATTTAGTTGCAAAAATAATTGTTATTACGGCAAATTGTTAAAACTAATAAGCTTCTATATTTTAATTGGTTGAATTAACAGGCCCAGTTTGTAATTCGATGCTATATAAGAGATTGTGGGGAGCAAGAATGGGAGTCAATAAATTAGTCAATTAATTAGAGAGTAAGGAAGGAAATCGATCAAGCCAGGGACAATGCACATGAGAGGAAGGCTCAGAAGGGAAGAGGAGTTGTCCCAATGTAGCCTCACACAGTTCATAACTGGTGGATCACTCCTCTTGTCTTGCTGGAGTTGAGCATTGTCTTCTTGATGTAAAGATTGTTTTTTAGGAATTAATTGAAGCAATTTTCATCTATTTTTTGTCTATTTATTTATTGCATATGATTTTGACTGTTGTGTGAACCAGGTTAATTGAGGGTGGGAGATGGCTGGGTTGGCCGCCAGACTAGCTCGACATCGCTCTACAGTTCTTAAATTAATTAGCATTTAGATTATTATTTACTGTGTGAGTTTATTTAAACACTTTCAGTCTCTTTTCCTTCTTCAAGTTAATGTCATTTAATTTGCTGCAATATTTTATCTTCAATTTTAAAGTTAATTTGATTTGCTGCAAATTGTTCCTATTCATTTGCTGCATCAAGGGTTGTGCTTGGGGATTTCTTCTTATCAAATTGCGTCCAGATTGGCTTTTCCTTTATGTGCTCTAATGTTCAACTTGAATTGATCCAGACCCATTTAATTAATATTCCAGAACCTTATATCGACTTGAGTATTTATGGTTTTCAAAGCTGACATTTATAAAAAGGAAATTGCACTATGTTCGACACCGATAATGTTTAATTGCTATTGTAGTTTCCCCATAAACTTCTGGATATTTCTACATGATTCATTTTCAGGGACAAGGAAGGCGAGAGATTCATATTAATTTCTTTCATAAGTTATTTACGTAGTAGATTTACTTGCTGATGCTTTGAAGTTAATTTCACACAGAATTAGTACAAGCAGAATTAGTATAGGCATAATGATTTTGAATTGTTTTTGAATTCCTTCCAGCATTTACAGTCTCTCAATATTGTGTTGACACTGTTTGGTTTCCAGTTATGATTTCCTTTTTGAATGTACTTTTGCATTGTTAATTGCCTTTTATTTCCCGTATGATTTAATTGTTTGGATTGGTGTTTTCTCGAATTCTCTTTTAGTGCAGGATTTCATTTATTGATGAGATTAATATGCAAGATAGACTAGCATTTGTTTTGCAGGTTGTCGGGGACCTTTTCTGGCATTTCCACTTAAATGTTGGTACATTTATAGACCCTATACTTCACCCAACACACTGTGGAATTCTATTTTTGAGCATGAACAAGATGCTCTAGGAGTCCCTAGATGGATCATTAAAGCAACAGTCTTGATCGAGACTCTTCCTGCAATTTCTTAAAGGCATGAGATATTGTATGAGCTGAGGGAGAATCCAATAGGGTTGAACTATGGTAGAGGGATTATATTTTTAGTTATGTTTGGACATTCCAATCCTACCCTAACAGGCTTCTTCTAGAGTGTGTTCAAGTTGGATGACACAATATTTCATGAAAAACTATTTGGATCTGCTCATCTAGACATGCCACAATAATGGAATGCATGTAATGGGAGGCATGGTGAGTGAAATAGGCATTCATTTTATGATATACTATAGAACTTAATTTTCATAATCTAAAAGAGATGAAAATTCACAATTTCACTAGTCACAGTATTGGTGTATTTTAGTAGTAAAATGTTTACATATGTATTTCATCTTATAGTTATCTTTAAAGTTTAAAATTTATCTTTACTTTATTTCTATATGAATACACAACTTCACCTCGCTACCTATCATCACAGGATTGAATGATATACACCCTCCAAAGGTGAAGATGCAAACAAATGCATACATTCACTTTGGAAAGATAGGGTGGAAACTTAGCAAGGTGAAACCGTTCATTTTGATTTAGTCATGTTTAATATCTCTGCTAGACTGTTGGGTTTTGTTTCCATGAGAACTTGGAGCAAAGTATTGGACAAGACTGGGTTATTGAATGCTCTGTTCACAAGACAGGTGAACATTGTTATACAGAGTTGCATTGTGGCTTGTTATAGCACTGCCTATGAAGGTATGCCATTGGGCTCACCACACTCATTCATATTAAGATTAGATTTTTGTTGAACACATGCATTTTTAAGTAATTTGAGATAATGGTGAAAGCATTTTTGAGGCTTATGATAACCTCTATTGATTGAAGCTCTTAGGTGGATTTGGATCCTATTTGCTGGAAATGAATAGGAAGACACATGAATAAGAAGGAATTGATGTTGAAGGGAATCCTCCCAATACCATAAAGCAGCCCAACATTGGCTGAATGGTTGGGTTCCTTTTCTTGGTCACTTTTGGTGGTATTTTAATTTTGGTACCTCTAAGAAAGATCATGATTACTAGCCATGAACTCGGTTTTCACAACATATTAATGCTGGTTATGAATGGAATTGCTAGATTTTTTGAATTTAGCAGACTATACTAGTTTCAAGTACTCATTATTAACAACAAGCTAACTTATCTAAGTGGTACTGCAACAACTATGCTCATCAACAGTTTCCACACACCTCAAGGAGACAAATTAGCAAGGTAAGGTTTATATAAGCTTTATCATTGCTTCTCTAATGGGGGATCTAGTATAGATTCATATAGAGAGGTTTTAGTCCTGATTTGTTAAAATCCCTCTTAGTGATTAATAGATTCAGAGATTTGGAGTTAAGATGGATTCTGATTTTTTCCAATTGTTCACAGTGATTACTAAAATTCAAGTTTAACATGAATCCAGGCATAGTATTGAGAAGTAGCATGTGTTTATGAGATTGAAATATAGTTTAATCCCTTTTTCCAATGAAAGTGTTTAAATCACGTGATTAGTCATCTGATTTTTTTTTATGCCGTTGTTGATCTATATGTAGGAAACAAATCAGATGCTTTGATAAATACTTCACATTCAGTTTCCTCTGCAGATTTTTTCCAATGGTTCTTCACTTGTGGTGATAATTGTAGCTTTGTAAATTTCCCTAACTTTGACCTAAAAACTTGGAAACAGAGATAAATTTTCTGATTACAAACTTGATGAAAATGTTTTCCAAATTGGGATTTATGGAATATATGATATATGTTACCCATTGCAATTTTTACTTCGATTTGAGCACAACATACGTGGGAGCAGGTATGATCTAGCCAAATATTGTAAATATATCACTGCTTATTGGAGCGTCAGCTTTGTGGGGTCTCATGTGGCCTTAACATATTGTTTGCAACACAGGATTGGGTATAGAAAATTGTGCCTCCTTTCGTTCTAGGTACAAATATGATCACCATATCTGTGGGAAATGAGATTCTTTCCACGGGAAACAAAGTGCTAATATCCTCTATAGCCTTTTCTATAAGCTTTCCTTTCCCAGCATAACTCTGAAAATGTACTATCAAGCCCTGAAACCAGAAAGGAAAATTTGAAAACAGAGACACCATGTATAATTATCAATTTTTTTTAAAAAAGATACACCATGTATAATTATCATTTGTCCCAAAACCTCGAAAATTACATATGGAACTCATATTTAAAGATCCACCTGAGGCAGTCCGGTGACGGTGGTGATGATATGAGTTACTAGGTTGTCAAGGAATTGAACTGGTCCCACTGGGCCCATTATTTTTGAAAATAGAAGAGTCGTGTTCTGGCATACTCTATATAGTGCCTTCATTATAGTCTATTATCAATAAATTGATAATATTTTATTAGTTTATCAAATTTGATCCATAAATCATCGAACAAAATGCATTGGATAACGTTTAATGCAATGGTCAACAAATACATCAACTCCAAAAATGCGGGGAAATAAGCCTTTGAGAAAAAAGTTGAATCAAGGTTGGTAAGATGCTTTCTTCCTCTTTAATTCGGCTCTCGCCACAAGGAAATACTTGAGGAAGACATCCTCCTGCTGGTGCTTTTCTAATCGAACAAGGAGCATCCAAAAGGAAAATTCATTCCCCCATCTTGCTTCTTGGGGATTCTCCATCATGTATTTAAGTTCTGCTAAAAGAAAATACGAAAAATGAATGAACTGAATGATAGAAGAAAAATAATTTGAACAGATTATTCATGATGCAGTGTTCTCTCACATGGAGTCTTGGTAATGGTCTCATATTCACTAGAATGAGTGCTTGGATTTAAAGGTTTGATGCTTTCTGGTAGGATGATCTATCCTTGGCTGTCGATTTTACAGAAAGTCAAGTGTTTTGATGTTAGATATATTTCCTGAACATCAAAACAGATATTTCCATAACATCATCTACTCTGGAATCGAAAGTAATGCAATTTAGGATTGTTGAGAAAATAAAATTTGTAGAGTACTCAACCAATTTTCTTCAATTTATTGATTTATGTTTTTTTAAGTACTAGCCTTGACATTGAACCAGCAAGGGTGCCCGACATGAAAAGGATGTATAGCTCAGCAGTGATGGTACATGATAGTGATGACATGGCAGGTGAGGGCCATCCTTATCTTGATTATAGATTCTAGAAATGTTCCAAAATCTAATGAGTAGGAGCAAGGTAAAAAAGGTGACTTCATTCCTTTCCATTAGATTCCATAATATTCTCGGAATTTGCAACCCAGTTAAGTTCAGCTGCAACAAAAGATGACTTGTGGTGTTACTTAGTAGACTTTAGAAAATATTTTAACGTGGTCCCTAGAGATATGGGATCGACACTCCAAGATAGGCTTCCTAGCTGATAGGGAAAGCAACAGTTCACGATTTGCATGATAAGGATGAGGCCAAAATTTGAACCAAGGAGGGTGTGTTGGACTGTTTTAGTAATGTTATAGGAGTGAAGAAATGGTACGTATTATTCCCAAAATTGTTTTAACTATACATCAATGAGCTAGACAAATGGATCAATGAGAAAGAGGGGAAGGGATGAACATTACGGTAATATTAAAAATCATACTATGTGCAGATGATGCCATCTTAGTAGTAAGAACACTTTGAAGATTAATAGAGCACCTCATAGTGCTAGAAACTTTCTGCTTGGGAGGTCGATATAGATAAATTGAATTTGTTAAATTCATACCGTTTGCCCTGGAAGTGATAACATTGTTGATTGTTTACAGACAAAGAGTGGATAATATGCATAGAAAGCATGTCCCATGTAATATTAGCAAGGAATTCCTTCATGGAATGAAAACAAAATGGGAGATACAATGCAAAAAATGGATCAAAATCTGGTTCATAAAAGGGAGAATGCCTAATTCACAAAAAGGAGATGAAAAACTACATAAAAAGATACCATATGACAATTAATCTGTAGAAAAAGTAACAATAACATGTCAACCAGTTCAACCATGCAATATGCTAGATCAAGATACAAAGATATCTAAATTAAATAAACCATGGAGAGGAAAACATGCATTAGCTCAATTGAGGAAAATCTTAGAGATTACGATTACAACTTGAGACAAGTAGATAGAGGGAACCCAAAGAGGAATGGGACAATATGACTTGTCAGGTTTGTGACTCTTTCGTTCTTCAGCTTCTTACTGGGAAAATTCACGACTTGTTTCCTCATGTGGCGGAGGTAGAGATGAAATGACATTTTTTTTCTCCAATTGAAGGCATATAATCACATTAAAAAATGCTTGATATTGGAAAGAATCAGTGGGAAAAAAGGTATCTCATGACAACAAAATGGATGACATTGTAGGAAGGGCATCAAGGGTGATGCATGTCAGGAACAAATTGGTATAGGAGCACCCAAATAGAGTAGCTGACCTACCCCAAGGGGGTTGCCCAGATAAGTAGTCAAATGTTTTTATTCAAAAAGACTTAAAAAGGGGCTTTATAGACTTTATCAACTTACTTAATATAACATACCTACATATGAATTTTCATACTTTTGTAATGGTTTGGCCTCAAAAGCAAATAACATTATGTCCCATAGACCAAGCAGTGTCATGGATGTTAATAAAACTTTGATCTATCATTGTCCTATTTAGTGGTATAGTAAGGGTGTCATGTATGAAAAGGGCATATAGAAAGGCACTCAACAATGAAAGGGCATGGATGTCAATGGTTATGGTACCATATGGGCGTTCAGTGTGAAATTGGCATGGAATTATATTATGCTATAATGGTGCCTAACATTAAGGATGACATATAACTGACTTGGTAGTGGTAGATTAAGGGTGCTAAGAATTAAAAGGGCATGATCATATGGTAAGGATGCATGACATGAAAGAGGAATGTGGATTAGTGGTAAGGAACTTGGCAAGACTACCTGGTATGAAAAGGACATGTAGCTTAGCAGTATGTTCAGAGTGTCTAGCGTCAAATGGGCATGTGGAAACTTAATTGTACAATGAGGGTCTCCAACATGAAAAGGGCATGTATTTAGCTTAGTAATACACAAGGGTGCCCACTTCCCAGTATAAAAGGGCATGTTCCTAGCCCAACAATACATAAGGGTACCTAGGATGAAAAGGGAATGTAGTTAGCTAAGCCATACGGGGAGGGAAACAAGTATAAAAAGGGAATGTAACTCTTGATCACTTACAGTAAGGATGCCCAACATGAAAAGGGCATGTAACGCTTGGTAATGGTACATTAAGGATTCCTAGTGATAAAAGGGCAGGTAGATAAGTTGGTACTAATAAGGTAGAGGTGTCGGTCATAAAAAAGGGCATGTAGGTCAGTGGGATTAGCAAGGCAAGATCACTCAACAAAGAAAAAGAGCATGTAGGTGAGAGTGAAAAGCATGTAACAAAGTGGGAGAGCCACCAGCCATTTGGGGGCAGGTATAGTCTATCCAATTTTTCAACTTCTTCATCTTTCTGAAGTTAATTAATTTGAACAAATAATTTTATAGTTGCGCTTGATAGAAATTTCAGATGTGTAGTTTTTAACCACTGCAGAAACACAAACTAGTGATATTAAGAGTTTCTAGATGCAGAGAATATATACAATGCTTGATTGTAGCAAGCAACGCTCATGAAACATGAAAATAGAAAATGAAGTCCCCATGGAGAAATTTACCCACCACAAATATCTTAAGAACTTCAAAATTCTTGAAAGGGTTAAGGAAAAACAATAGACTAATATTTTTTCTTTTTCAAAATATTAATGGTCAAAAAAATTTAATGTATAAACTTATGAACATATCATAGTACAAGAAACTTGATCAGGAGACCTTGTTTTTCATTTTGTTCTAGTTTCCTTTCCTATCTTGACACTATTATTTATATTATTAAACATGCTATATACATAACAGGGTTAACACATCTTTATCCCATGAAACCCTCTAGTCCAATTTCTCATTCATTTTCCCATTTATGGTAACACAATTTACAGATGAATTGAAATGACATGTGAATAAGAACCCCAAATTAATGACAACTTACCATATAAATGGTCAAAATACCATGCAAATACTACACTAAGCATCCCAATAACAACATCATTAACTGTCTGCACAGTAATGAAATGTTGATTATTAGATCAGATGTTATTATTACCCAAAAGATTTCAAAACGCAAGGCCAAAAGCAGTGCAATAGTTGAGCATGGAAACACATATAAAAACCCCGTCAATAGCCTTTCTGACGATGGAAATGACTTCAAGATCAAACTTGACATGAGAAAGGGTCTTCAGATGATGAATTACTATTGGATGACCTCTAAGCATTTTGTTGTCTTTCATCCATAGGAACATAGCCATAAATTGGAAAATATCTAAAACTATACACCAAACCACAAACATCACACCCCATAATGCCTACAAAATTCTTGTTACATTCCATATAGGCAGATTGCTTCCACAATATCGGTTAATATGTGGTATAGAGGGAATGGATTCAGGTTGACAATTTTTTTGGTAAAATTCAATAATAGGGACATGAGAGATATGCAGTCTCCTATATAGTGATGTATTTTAAAAATGACATTGGCCTCAACTTCTATTGATTTGTAATTCAAAACATGGATTTGCCATAAAGTCAAGGAAAGGTCTAGAGGTGGGGTGGTAGCCAACAGGGTTGTATACTTATCAAAAAAATCAAAACCCTGGGTATAGGAAACACTGAGATCTCGCATTGTAACATGATTATCTATAAATAAATGTCTTTCAGATTAATCACATCATTAGGATTTGGTCGACGTTTCAAACCAACTAATGTGGTCCATCCTAATGATGTGATTAATCTGAAAGACATTTATTTACATTATGGATCACAAAAGTCTTATATCTAACATGATTATCTATATCAAAAAAATTTCGGAGCTATTGTTGATGCCCTTTTTTGTTTCTCGTTTTCATCCACACATAAATGATAATCTCAACTCATCATTCCAAATGAAACTTTCCATTAAATTTATTAAGAAATTTGTAACATTTGTAGATTTCTAGAATTTGACGAAGATGAAAGAGCCAAGGATAGAACACACAAAGATGATAACAAAGCTCCACTCCATCAAGGATATTGTAGTAGGGACTTGTATTATCTCTGAGCATATTCTAGCAAAGGATGGGGTCAAGAGATTGCTTGACTTTCAAGAAAAGTGATGGACCTATCCCAGATGGAAAAGAAGACTTCAAAAGCATGGGTTATATTCAAAAAACTATTCTTCAGTGGCAATGATTGTCACATTTTTGTCTCTAATATTGTATATTTAACTCTCCTCCACTACTGCTTTCTAGAAATAACTCTGAATCAACAAAAAGGAGGGATTTATTTTTTTTATCAAGAAAAATATTTTGACATCATAGTACACGTAGGGCTAATAGAATGGGAACATAAGCAGCTCAATAAATATGGTCAGTACTTTTCCGAAATCTATCAATAACATCCCTAACTTTATACTCCCAAGACACCTAACTGAATTCTCAATCCTGGAAACCTGCTTCTTCAAGAGACCATTGAAAGGATCACTCTTAACTTCAACATGTTCTCACTTGTTTTCTAGTCTGAGTTCCATGTTTGTTTTCACTTCCACAATTTTTTTTCCCGTGTATTATTACACTGATCATGTCAAGGCTACAAAGGAGGCCTGCCGAAAGGTTGCTCCAACCAAGATTTGGTCTATAAAAATATACATGCTTAGCGATGATTATTCTAAGAAATATTTAAAGTTCTTTGCAAGATGGAAAATAAATCTCTTGTACTAAATTGTTTTCCTTTTGAATTTTCCAAAAAAATTTGGGATGGTGGGGATGACCTACTAATGATGGTAGGGATATCTTCCATTCTGGTAGGATGGGTGACCTTTAATATCAGGCCTTGATCAAGTTGATCCCCAGGAATTTGGTAAAGGATGCCATTGGCAGTAGGAGGCTTATCATTATGTTGAATGTATCTTATGGGATTCTAGCAAAGACCCTTGTCTTTTGAGGGCTCGTAAGGTAGCTACATGTATTGTCTAGTTTGAGAAGATCAACTTCATTTAGGACATATTCAATTTGGTTACTATCATCAAAGTGTGGGAATCTATGGAGTTGGCTAGAGAAACTGGCTAGGAAATGTTGTTCCTGAAGATTGATTATGATAAACCCTACAACAAGGTATATTGGAAAAAATGCTTAAACCCAGCAACTGAGAAGGTTTCCCAAATTATGTTCCAATCTAAGTTGTTCTTGGCTATGCCAAAGTAGGTAGCATGAGTGATCAAGCAGTGATCCCTTTCCGTTTCTTTGCACAACTACTCCTTTTCCATTCAACCTTTTTTTCTAGAGCTAACCTTTTCCAGATTCCATATCCATTCCACTAGAAGAGCTAACCATCATTTCCAGAGCTAACCTGAAGGCATAAGCAATTTTCCGTATCAAACCAGAATCAGAAGCAATTCGAGAGCTCAGCTAGATTGGAATGGGATGGGTAAGAACAAATCAACTCGGATAAGGCACTAATCCCACCAATGATGGGCAGGAAACACCCAGCCTATCGATGCAATAGTTGCGGTTGGAGTAACTAACATGCATTATATTGAATATGGTGTGCATTTCACCAATATATATGATATTTCCATCATCTGTATTCATTTTCAATGGCGATCTCCCCATGCGCAATGGGTTATCAATTTAGCGGGGCCACCCAATAAGCATCAAGGAAGGATCTACCTGTCTGTCTTAGTGCCATAACACGCTCACTCGCCCCTTGCCTACTGCCTACCATAGTCCTGATTACGCTCGTTAGTAATGAACCTGGTTGGCTGGCTTTCCCCTGGCCGGCTATATTTTAAGATAATCTGAATATGATACTGAATTTGAATCGACCGTATGCAGTATTGGCGACACATAAGTTCTCTAACCATGTTTCGACTCGTAATACCAATAGATAATGAAGAAAGCACCTCAAACTCGAATAAGTGTATGCTCAAGCATAATATATCAACCCCTTATACCTTTATCTTCTCAGATACAAAAGTTATATTTAGTTTGTATTTATCCTCCATATGCTAACATGTTTTATGTTTGTCAAGAAGTTTGTTTAAATGGTCAAATCTCTTTTCAGTAATGCATCAAACATTGTTTTTGTGACTAGGAGACCATTGAACAAAATTGTATTACACAAGCTAACCAGGCAAGGTTGTGACTTAGCTCTATATTTACACATCATTGCAGCTGGATGCCAACAAAGCTTACGATAGGGTTCATGGCATTCACATCTGAGATAACATTGAAGCGATCAGTAGTCAGTTTTAAAATGAGTCCCTTCTCTATTACAACTTGATCTCTAGTCAGTCAACAATGCCTTTAAGTGTTTGGATATCATTTGCAAATCATCTAGAATCATGGTGAGCGAGGCAAATTTAGAATTCTAGTTTATTGTTCCTGCTGCTTTTCCCTACTTGCTCAACCACTCTTAGAAAATAGTTTCCATATTGTGTAATACCTAGGGATCCCCTTGGTAGTTAATGTTAGATTTGGGAATAGAGTAAGTCAGGAAATCATCAAGGAAGGGTGAGGTTATTAGGATTATTATTATTATAATAGAATAAAATATTTTTAATTACTTTATCAAGAGTCAGATTCTTACAACAAAATTTTTTACAAGAATTTTATGCATTGCCTCTGCCATTTATTACCTCAAGGTTGTCTTTAATTGCTATATTTATATTTTCTATACTCATGCTTTGAATTTCTAAACATTCTCAATATTTTTACTTGTTTAGAGAGAAAATTCAACCAGCTATGTAATTGTAAACTACTAAATCTTCATGGTTTATTGAGTTTTACCTCATGTTTATTTCCATATGAATTAATATTTTTGGATTGTTAAAAGTCACTGATGTATAATGATTAACAAATTTTTTTTGATCTAGAGTGAAACTCATGTGATTACCGCGATAGTAACACCGACCACCCCTGCACCTATTTCTACAACACTAGTAACACCAACCACCCTTGCACTAGTTACAAGAATAGAGAAGCCTTGGTGTGTTGCTAAACCAAATGCAGATCCCAAAGTTCTCCAAGACAATATAGATTATGCATGTGGACAGGGAGCAAACTACAGTTCCATTCAATAAGGTGGTCCATGCTTTACTCCAACTACTGTTGTGGCACATGATACACAAGCAATGAATTCTTATTACCAGCTAATTGGTCACCACAACTATCATTGGAATTTTGCTCAAACAAGGGTTCTTACATAAGAGGATCCAAGTATCTATTCATCTTTGCTCTATACTTGTCACTTTAAATAATAGACTTGAATCTTTGTTACTCAAGCTTGCACCTTAATGAGTGTTAAAGAGCTAAGCATCTCCCTTTAAAATGAACAAATGAGTTGTTACAATTAGATGGTTCCTTGTTTGAGTTCCTCTCAAGACACTCATTATCCAAATAACCAAGGATGAAATTGCTAAGAAAGATATAGATACTCTCCACGTTTGCATGACCACTTACTATCACTTTCTTATCACAACCTAGTTTGTTTCTTACTTTGGGGCCTAGTAATAGACCTTGTGGATATCATGGATTTGTTTGTGATTATCTGGTTTATTGTCTATTATCAGGCCTTCTAGGATTTTATGTTTACTGACTACATTTGTATTCCATTCTTAGATATCAATTTTTCCATCACCCATCCCCCAAAATTATCAAAAGGTCATCATGATCTGTCAAATCCAATATAAGGGTATATTTTAACCCCATTACTTCATATTTTTTCTTGCAACAAATCATATTTTAGGTCTCCCTCTTTTTTACTTCTAAAACTAGATGCAAGTCTAATTTTGCTAATCTTTCAAGAACATACCCTAGTGAAGTTAAAACCCTTTCAGGACCCCATTATCTTAGCCACTCTTAGAACATTGCCTTTTTATCCTAGTAAACTTTATCATTTGGTAAGGGCACTTCCTAATCAAGTTTTGATTAAGCTAACAAACAAAAAACATTTCACTTACATTGAGATCTTTCATTTTAACTTGGTAAGGGAACTTCTTAGCCGATGTTTGATTCTCTGACAATTACGTAGGAAATGTTCAAATTTTTAAGCTAAGAAACAAAAAACACTTCAATTATATTGGGATTTTTCATTTTAAGCGTGTCTTCATTGTATTTGTAAAGAATTATATGCCATTTGCATTAGCAAGAACTACAATATAATGAAATTAGTAGCATTTTCTTGTGTTGCAGGTTATGGATGATCAAATTAATATCCAGGAAAAAAAGGAGAAAATAGTAGAGAAGCTTGATATAATTGAAAAAGAGGGATCCCTCCCTTTTGAGGAGAACAAATATGCCCTACCTTCTAGACAACCTACTATGGATTTAGCAGAAGAAGGAATAGAGGAGAGAAGGATAGATGTCTACCCTCACTAGCAATGGGAAGTATCTCCTCAAAATTGTTCAAAACTAATAATCCATAAAGTATATCCAACAAGGGAGACAAAAGACACCAGATAAAGCTCTTAGACCAGACTGAGTCCACGACAAGTTAGAGCCATGCTAATCATGTCCTAATATAAAGTCTCTAGAGATCCATACAAAATATTTAGCCTTCAAAATTCCATCTTTGATTTGAACCTAAATAGTCTTATTATCTCCAATTATTTCCCTAATCACAATAACCAATAGATACTCCTCATCGATTATTTCTCTCATTCTTTCTATTAGTAAAATCCGCAAAATGTATCCCTACATTTGAATCTTGGGAAAAGAACATATGATTGTTATCATTTAAATTATCCATATCTCTTGGAGCCCAAAACTCCATTTTCTTTGGATAAGCTTTATCTATAACCTAAAAAACAACCCTTTTATAAGTTGAAGGACGATTATGTCCTCTCGAGTCTTGAAAAAGTATGATGGAATGAAACTGGGTGAGGAAAAGATCTAGGTTTACCATGTCAGAACCTAGGTTCATTAAGATGTCGACCTTGGTTTGAATATATCCACCATACAAACTAGGACCAACCATACTTATCATTTCCATCTCTCTTTCATCATCAAGACTAACATATTGAGGACCTGTAATCCATGGAGTCCCATGGTAGTCATTGCAATGCAATTTATTAGAATACTTTCCATGTCCACAAGTTTTTATATTTAATCTCTGCATCCAATGTGGCCATTTCTTATTATGAGATTTACCACATCCAAAAATGGCATCATTCACATCATTTTAAAGAAGTCTACAAAGGTCAACATGATTTTTTTCACATTTACAACTTCCCTCACATTTCTTGGTTCTTGAAGCTCAAGCACTTTCATAACACAAATAGGGAAAGTCAAGCAGCGAAAATAGTCCACACTCTTTTCATCTATTGATATTAGAATGAAGTTTTATTAGAGGCGATGTTTGTTTGTTTGTTTTGGTTAGAAAATGGTTTGCTCTTGGTTTTATGCCACTTTCAATTTATCATATGTAGCATGTTGAGAAATGGTAAAGAATAACGTGTGACATTTATCTTCCATAAATTGACGCTAAATGAAAGGATACAAACTTTAACCAAGCTACAGTTTGCTTTGGTAAAGGCAGAAGAACATCTTGAAAAGCTGCCTAAGAATACACCATATATAGATTTTGAACATAAGTAATATATGAATTTTTCTTTTGTAGATCTATTCTTTTTTCTACCCAAGATATCATAGAAAGAAAAATATTGATATAGTAGAAATTGTTTGAGGACCTCATTGAGGTTGATTTTTCTGATGCCGTTCTTGATTGATACCTTCTCATATGTCAGGAAGACTTTAAATATGAATTAATATGTTCTTGAAACAAGTCAGATTCAAAATTTAAAGATATAAAAGATAAAAACAAATGTCAATGCCTTCGTTTGATTGTAACTTGACTCTGTTGTGGGCAAGTTACAATAAATGTGATTGGAAAAAGGATGGGGAGGCAATGCAGAGCATGTCTTGGATATGATTCATTTGCTGTTATAGATCCTTTAGGCACCTGAGCCATCGACTTTGGAAATGTTTCTTGTAGGGATTCCTATGGTTTTTGATGTTGTGATTCTTTCACCTCATGGTTATTTTGGGAAATGTTTTAGGAATTCCAAACAAGACATCAGTGGATAGGTAAATAATTTTTTTATAATTGCAATTTCCATTCCATTATATCCTCTCTTTATTGTTTGATTGTATTTTGAATGTTTCTTTTGATTTTGTTTTGTCTTTTAACTAGGAAATTGAAAATACTTGGTATCATGTCAATTTAAACAACAACCAAATCTTGAAGATGAAATTAGTATTACAAGATATTGATTGGAATCCTTATAGCTATTTTGTGTTAAAATATTTTCATGGCTATCAGAAAAGTTTACTTTCATGTTGTTATTTGAGCACATGTTGTTTAGATACTTGACCAAGTTCATGCATTATAAAATGAAGTGTTGTTGGGAATAAGATGACAAAGACTAGATATCACACCTCATATTATTTTCTTTCACATCTTATCTATAGCTTGAGTTTTTTGGCATGTAGCCTAGTTGGCATGATTATGCCTAAGCTTTCCCTGAAGGTTGAATACTAAGTTACTAAGGTGTTATTATATAAGGTGACATTTTATTTTGTTTGTTTATACAAGTCATCTGGCCACATTATAGTGGCCACTATCGCCCAACTGAGGAAAACTTTTTCGAGTTTCTTACTTGTATGGGAAAAAATGGCTTTGACATTGCTAATGTTGAGGTATATGTCATATAAAATTGTTATCGTCTACTTTAGTTTATATTCTAGTGTTAATTGTATTTCATGTCTTACAGTCTGCATTGTATCTTCTTTTGTTTTCAGAAAATGAATTGAGTATTGATGGTAAGAAGAAAGAATTGAAGAAAGAGGCTGAGAGCAATAATAATGGAGCGACAAATGTGAAAAGAGAGAGAAAAGAGAACTGATCTGGTGATACCCTTAGAGTAAATATCCCAAATAAGACATGCACATAGAGACTAATGTTCAAGTCTTCAAAGTTGGTGAATTCCCCTGCAATGCCTTGGCAACACAATAATAATGTTTTGAAGTGATGAAACATCATTTCATGTGTAAATTGTAGTCCAACCAATATTAAGTTGGAAACTCATATCGTAATACTTTAACATTTCATCGAATATAATTTATGTGTTTGAAATTATTTATATTTGCACTTGATAGTGTATAGTATTGTAATTAACATATGCAAACTTGCTTTCATATTACACGAACATGCACATTGTATGACATTTTTTTTTTTTATTTTGTCGCAAAATCATAAAAATTAATTTATGTTGATTAATAATGAACACAAATAAAATTAATATATGACTAAATTAGTCATTTATAATGATTATTAATGAAAGTAAATGAAATGAATATAAACTACTAGATTAGTTGTTTATATAATGAATATGAAACTACCAAAAAAAGATAAATGACTACTAAAAATGATAAACTTGTGATTGAAAATGACGACTAAATTTTGCATATATACGACTATTAGTAGCTAATTTACAGTATCTTATAACACAACCAAAATTTAGGCATATTTCTTTGGTCATTAATTGGTTTCAAACAATGACTAAAATTTGCATATAAATGACTATTAATAGCTAATTTACAATATCTTATAACACGACCAGCATTTCGGTCATATTTCTTTGGTCATTAATTGGTTTTCTTGAGTAATCATATAGTAATATATTTTGTTGTATATTTGGTCATTGATTGTGGCAATTAATGACTAAATCAATAACTAAATTAATGACCAAAATTATAACTAAATATACTACGAGACGATAAAATTGATACAACCAATTAATGACTAAGCTATAAATGACTAAAATTTGGTCGCATTATATGATATTGTAAATTAGCTACTATTGATCACCGATTGAAAAATGGTCATTTATATGCAAATTTTAATTGTTTTTTTAGTAATTAATTATCCATTTTGTACTAGTGAACCCTATAAAAGTTTCTTTCTTCCTTTCCTTATAGCCTTTTGGTCATCAATATATATATGTAATTCCATTATCAAGCTAAGGTGGTCCACTCATAATTTAGTTTTGTTTTATTTTCAAACTTTAGAACTTTAGAACTTTACAACCCTTCAAGGGTTGTGTTTGGATTATCAAACTTCTATTTGTGTGTAGTTGACTTATTATGCATCCTGGCTTGTTTTAATTTATGCCATGTGAAATGTTTTGATTATAAATCATGTCCCTTTTGGAAGTAAGGAATAGGAAATTGTGGATATTTATTTTATTTGACTTAGGGTTAACTATATTTCTCTCAATTTATTATTTCTCCGATGTTTTTGGATTCAATGTGTTTGGATTTATGTCCTCAGCTAGCACTTGATCAACAAGATGGATGATAATTTTTTTATTTAACTGTTCATTTTCAGGAATACTGTTATGGTAACTAACCTTCCTTTTTTGCTTGCTCCTCCCATTTCCACTCTCTAGCATTTTGATTAGGCTTTACAACTTGCCAAAGGCCATAAGTCAGGTCGACCCATTGTTCTAGTTCTGCAATTATACATACAATGTAGGTAATGGAAACATGAACATTTGTTATTAATACAATAGTCATTTTATGTTTTTAAGGTTAATTTTCTCATGTGCATTGGAATTCCTTTCAGGATCCTAACTCTAGGAGCCGAGGAACCAGGGATATTCCCACATAGCTCATCGAAAGCCAAGGCATCTATGCCATCCCTTCTTCTACAAAGATATCGCCTTGTTTTCTTTTCCATCGAGTTGCTTTGAGTGTTAGTTATTCTTTTATTTTCATACCACTTCCTTAGTATTACTTTTAATGGTTTCTTCTTGTTCCAATATGGTGTTGGTCTCAACTCTGTCCAACATGCAGTTACAAATATACCATCCTCACCTTGATCTCAGAGTTACAATTTTTGTTCTTTTTGACTTTCTAAACATACAAGGTTATAACAATTACATTCTCCTTTTGTGTCAAGTCATTTATAGGTTAGGGTTTCACCCTCTTGCACAAATTTCATTCGCTTTTTTACTATGTTGCATCTCGGCTTAATAGAATTTGTTTCTTTCCAAGATTCTAGGTTCTCACTAAATTTCATTTTCTCTTATTCGCTTTCAAGAATTCATTGAGGTTATTATGGTTTTTCCATCTATCGGTGAAACCCTACTTCCTTCCTATCTACGTTGGTAAAGACCATTATTGTATTCGAACCTTATGAGGCTCGCCCCATGGTTTTTTTTCGGGCTTGGAACGAGTTTGATTGTAATTATTTTTTGTAGAGGCTACATGGCTAATTTTAGAACTATTGAGTTTTAATTTATATAAAACAATTTTCTTTTAAAGGAAACCCTCACGGAGAACTATTGCGTATTGTTTCCGTTTTCATTTCAATAACTCTCTCGCTTATGGATGTTTTGATTATGTTATTTCACTGGTGCGTAATACTATTGTTGGCTTTGTTTCAGATATACGTTTCATAATATACATGGTTCTTTTAATATTTCTTGCATCTATGAATTTGTATCACCTTGTATTGTATATTTTTCTGAAGAATAAATTATTATTTTGATACATTGTTTGATTGTTAGTCCCCTATGAGACTTTTGGTGTTGAATATTGGTTCCATTAGGTTAACGCTATTTGTCTAGGGTCTTATTTTCTTGTAGCCATTCACTACTAGTTATTCTAGTTATATGGTTACCCTTAGTTATTTATATTTGACCATGTAAATCGCTTATTTTAAAATGTATTTGATTTATTATTCTCTGCAACTTATGATGATAATATCGTTTATTATAGAGTTTATTGTTACATTATTTTCCTGTGCAATTGATATATGTGGTGACTCTTTATTGTAGTCTATACATATTTTCAACTCCAACATCTCCATTTCACATGTGTCTATATGTAACAGTTATTCGTTGTATGTTTAGACTTAGCACAGTTCTTAAGGCTACAGGTTAACTTTATAGTCTTAGTTTTGGTTTGGAGTAACCTAAGTGGGCTTGTGTTTAGGCCTGCCTGTTCTCTCCAAGCCCTCATTTTGAGCTCATAACTGTCTTTGGTTGCTGGTACTTACATGGTTGGGCCTAGAGACTAATCTAACTCACTATAAGAGTTGATTATTCCATCAATCATGTTTCATATTTGATCACAAAATACCTTTACCATAGAACAGAGTCATACACAACAAATACAAAAAACAACTTACACTTGGAAGGAAAAAAACATAAAACATACGTATACACATAACACTTATCTGTTTAAATCATTTTAGGTTGCCACACAAATCATAGGGGAAAAATATTTCTCCACCTAATCAATGAGTACA
The DNA here is from genome assembly GCA_031772625.1 of Pinus tabuliformis. NCBI lineage: Eukaryota > Viridiplantae > Streptophyta > Pinopsida > Pinales > Pinaceae > Pinus > Pinus tabuliformis. The sequence continues at coordinate 671,185,899 of CM062809.1, read as the reverse complement.
GGTAACCTCTACTAGAACTCCCCCCGAGCTAGTTTCACTTCCAAAGAATTTTCTTGACAATGATCATACCAGGACCATTCCAAGACATTCCCTGGTCCCATGAGGTCTAGTCTAGGTTTTCAACTGAGCATGTAGTCTTCAACTTGGAATTCCACTGGCCAACTAGCTCAAGAATTTCTTACTTGGAATCATCCTCTCTGAGGGTATTATGATTAAAAATTTGTTTTCCTCCTTCGACATCCTCCAGTTAGGCTCCAAGTTCTCAAGGTTTCCTTGGGATTTTTCCCTCTCACCCTCTTGGATACCTTTCCCCTAACTGAGATGATTTATCTCTAGGGAGAGGAATAACTGTATCTAACTGTCTATTAAGTGAAACTCTCATTTAAAATCTTTTCCCTTTGTAATTTCCATGGTTGGCCATAACCAATATTCATTAAATGTTTTTTTTAAAAATAAATATTTATGTTTATCATCTATTCATACCAGGCCTTTTATATGGCCCATGGTATGTGAAGTAACTTTAGCAAAAGTACTTAAAATATTTACAATTCGCTGAGGGGTATTACAAATAAGCAGTGAAAAAAGTCATTCCAAAGAGAAATGAGATTATGAATGTGTTGACGGGTTGAAATGTACCACCAACAACTAGGGGGTTTCCCCGATGTGAAGTCCCAAATTAGACCTCACACCGTTTGGGATAGGACCCACATCTGGTATGTGGGATCCACTGCCACCATGAATGTTTCCGCTCGTGATTATCAAATGAGAAGGTGTTAGAGTGGGGACAAGGGCAAAATGCTGAAACAGTGAAATAAAATCAGCCCAAGATTGACTTATTGTACAAAGAGGTACAAACAAGTCTTCGCAGCAATAAGAAGAGGTATGCCATGAGAGGGATCAGTGAGCTAAAACCCAATCATACATACAATAAACAGGAACATGCCAGAAGTTAATTGCAAAACTGTTCATAATAGATCACTAACATGGCAAGAAACAAAGTAAAAACGGATTTTAAATCAAAACATGCATGCCACAACTATGACTCAGTTCATAACATATTGCACATATGAAAGCACACATACAAATATAGTGAAGTATCAGAGAGCCAATACAAAAACCATGCATAAGCATGGGAAGAAGTGCCAAAGATGGAGAACATCTTATTAATGCTATTGCAACTTCAAGTACATATCTTGTAATTGGTCAAAACCTAATAGTGGAATATGGGCTACTCATACCATTGCCAAATGCAAAACTCTAGCCTCACTGCAACTCCACTCTACTAACTGGCAAGAGCATAGTGGCTCTATCTCTCAAGCATAAATTAACTATCTAATATTAGCCTCAACTCAAGAGCTAAAGTCCTCTTGGCACTGAGGCAGGAGGGAACATTTATAGAGATAAGGTGACCGCTCACCTACCGTGACCCTTGACATCCCCTCATGACATTTCAACTTCCCTCATGACTCTTGAGCTTACTTACTTCTAATGATGGTTACATGCCGAAATTAGTCTTAATAGAGTTGTTGTCATTATGGTAGGAAATATTTACATTACGATGAAGGAGAGGGAGGAAGAGGATGTAGAGGATTCTTGGAAACCCTAGAACGCTCGTTGCCCATATGTTGCAATGATGCAGATGCTCGAACTTGAGGCAAGCCTATTTTCTTGCCATTATGCCTCACTTGCATTTATCCATCTTCCGGTGATGTGCCTTTGAGTTTATTTAAATGTTATTGAAACTTTGAAGGGACCATCTTGCTTGCTGAAGGAAACCCTAGTTATTGAAGCTCTATGAGAAACCCTAATCCCTCTGAATAGACCAACATTTCGTTCTCTTCCTTCTACCTGTAGGAAAATAACGTTGGTTAGACACAATTTTAAACAGAGAATGATATTGGAAATACAACCAACTAATCGAAAGAATGACAATAATAAATAATTAATTAAACCCCTCTGTGGTCAATTATGGTGTGACAATATTTTCAATGTATGTTTCCTTTGGAGGGTCCTCTTAGATTCCTCAATCATGTTTTGATTCATAAACCTCCTATTACTCATAGGAAACTTGTTAAATATAGCCACATGGTCCTACAATACCAATAGGCATGTAATATCACCCGTCTTCAGATCTAAGGCTCTTTATGTAAGAGGTTAACTTCTTTATACTTGAGTAAACTCGTTGGTGTTTTTTTTGTATCGTTTGCTCCCATTCATAGTTTCCCCTCAGGCCCCTACAATGGATTCTCCTGTGGTGCTTGTTGGGACTTTCTCCTAACCTTTCTTAAAATAAGAATGTGCACATGTTCTTATTATAACATCAAATTCGTAGAGTAGGAGCTGATAAGCATCCTTAGGATGTTTGTTGACAAAGTTGATTTTGTATATGCCGACAACACAACCTCATGCGATTTATTTGTTCCTTGGCGCTAGGTAAAGCTCATGTTCTCTTCATATGATGCACTGGTGCATATTGTTCGAAGAGCGGGGGCTACATGTATTCAAGTGGATACAATGTGATTGGTGGTCCTTTCTAGCCATGTAATTCTTGAATTTTCTGATGCTTCCTGGCTCAGTCATTTGGGTAAAACATGTTGATCGTTCCACTCAATGATGGTTCAATACATCATATGAGTAGAGGTTGTAGGAAACAGGTCATGTATTCACATGGGAGAAATAGATCATAGGTCATTGTCCCTTATCAAGCATGATCCTGCGACCTAGCGACTTGGAGAAGGATCATAGAGTCATGATATAGATAGGTCACATCTTTAGTTGTTTCTTGAGGTTGTGACTTAGTGACTTGTGTAGGTTTCCTTGTCACAATTGAGTGCAGGTCGCATTTATGATGCCTTTCCTGAGGTGCCATCCAACGACCTAGGCAGAAGTGCCACTCGTCCAAGATCGCACAATCACAACTTGGATAGGTCGCATTCCCTGGAGGCTCACTTGAGGTGTGATTTTGCGACCCAATGACTTGGCAGAGATCTCGTAGTCGCGTTGAGGGTTGGGTCACATCTTTTGGTTAACTGTTGAATCCCTGGTTTGACCTAGCGACCAGTGGAAGGGATTTGATGTTGTTTCTTTGTAATATGATTCCAGCACTGCCTTAAGGTAGCATTCCTCACATCTATGCCAAAGTAATGCACCAATCAACTGAGGGTGACCATATTTGTTGCCTTGGAAGCAGTTAACGCAACAATGGGGCCTTCAAGAGCAGGAATGGTCAAACTCTTATTCTCTGCCATGTTTCATTGCTCCAAGGGCTGATAAAGCCCAGTGACCAAAACAATTACTAATGGGGATGGAAGATGCAAACCACTTCGAGGTACCCTATGCATGCACCTCGGTTAACGCCCCATGAATGGATTCCACTTATCCCGTGGAATGAGAAAGATAAGATCTTCATCGTCCTGGTGGTAATCAAGAGGCATTACAGACCCAATATTACCAGAAAGGAAGACGTGGTTGATTCACAGGTAAGGATGTGATTGGCAACCTCAGTTTCTCAAACTAGTTGGTCATTCCTTGCATTGTCCCGATTGATAGTTTCCTTCACACTAGAACTTCAAATCGATATGGATTTGGGCGTTCTCCTACCAATGTTATCTGCTCATACCTAAAGCTCCCCAACATTTGATTATCGGAAAACGAAGATGCGTGCGATTTTCATAATCCAAGCCTGTAAATTCCTGCTATGGGTGTCGGCGTAAGCTACGTTTTCACCCCACATTGACCTCAAAAAAACCTCGCACTTTGTGACACTATTGAGGGCATATATGGAGGTTCCTCTCTGAAACGTGGTAGCATGTCTGGTCCTTCTGACAGGTAGTAGTTTTTATTCTTGTGGCTAGCATCGCGCTAGGAACATCCGATGTTTGAGATTGTCCCCACAATACCACCTTCTTCTCATGTACATTAGCTAGATATCTTCTGAGTTACTGCATTGTTGACACCACCCCTTGTTATGCGTTGGGAGATAATCCAATTTCCAGCATACACGTAACACGAAACATGTGACTACGAAGAGCTATGCATGTGGAGTGATCGTTTCATTCCAAATAAATTATCCACTATTTCTTTTGTGCGATTTTATTGCATGAAGTCGAGGCATTATGCTTTAGTAATGATATCGGTTGCCTTAACACATTATCAACGCATATTTTCCCTTCATAATTGCTTGGTGTCGTTGGTGGGTTACAAGACTAGTGCGCTCTAGATGGTAAATATGAAACTCTGTTACCGATTCTTCTCCTCATGAAGTGGTCTCATTTTATGCCCATTGTTGGCTCATAATCAGAAATTTTTTTATAACATGCATCAATTAAAACCACTTCTTTTAATTGCGCTCATGTGAGAAACTAGAATGGATTTCCATCACTGTTTCCTTTAAACATCTAATTTGACACCCATTTCAGATGGTACATGAATCTCACTCTCTTATGGCAACCTTTAGTCACACCTTCCATGCCCTTTATTATTTATGCCCCCATGCGTCGCTTTGGAGTGGGTGTTGGCTTTTCATGGCTTTTAATCCTTCTGAGCAAAGGTACATCCCATACGACTTCTGGGTGGATTATGATGGTTCCAAATCAAAAGCATAACCCATTTATTAATTTCAAATATCCATCATGCCATGTATTAAAGAACTGACATGCGTTAAAGAGTGTTTTGTCTCATATTCGCCCTTTGTTTTCCTTAAACTCCCTCAAAGAGTATATGAGGTTCGTATGGAAAGTTAAAACCTCCCGCATCAGAGCATCTTAGCAGTGCCATGTCAAGGGACTACTTGATGCAACTGTAGCATAGTTCATTGTATCTCCATGGCATCTTCAACTGATTTCGTGAAAAGAAGACAGAATGAAAATAAGTTAGTCTATAATAGTATTCCTCATTACATGTAGACTAACTTTGTCTTGATGTAAAATCAAGGAATTACATCAACATTCAACAAAAATTAAGGAATTACATGTATTCCTCATTTTTTTTTCTTTCAATTACTTTGTCTTGATGTAAAATTGAGATAAAATTTGAAGCATTTATTTATGGCCGATTTTAAAAGAACTTTTTGTTATTACTATTTTTTGATTTGTTAATATAAATATTGTTTTGATATTTTTAAATGTAACATTACATGAAAACATCTTGTACTAAGTTGTAGAGTTTCTCTTGGAGAATATATATATATATATATATATATATATATATATATATAATTTGAAAATATGATTTATATAGTTTGAGAAGGAAAATATATTTATATATTGGTGTTTAAAAAAAACAAACAAAAGAAGAGGACAATATGGAGAATGGGTGCAAATTAATGATGGTTTGCCATGATGAGTTAGTGACAATGCAAATATTGAAAAAAAATAATATATTAACTTCAAGGGATGAATATAGGTATTTATGCAATGAATTTGAAGATGGTGTAGGAAGAGGAAATTTAGGAAAATGACTTAGATATTCAAATATATAGTTTTTATTTATAGAGATTGTGCTTAACTATATTCCTAGAATTGGTATGTTATTTTTCATCCAAAATATAATGTATATGTTTGCATTAGTGCAATATTTGAGTACTTAATAATGAAATCGTGTTACCAAAAATTGTAGGGTTGTAGAGAACACAATGTTCTTATGCACACCTATTTTTTCAAGATATGTATAAATGGAGAAAAAAATTGAATATTGTTTGATAATGTTAAGACCCTTTTAAGTTGGAATAAAGGAAGGCCTAGAGATATAATATCTGAAATTACGAGGCCTCCAGTTAGTGAAAACTAAAAGGGTCATAACATTATCAAACAATCTTAATTTTTTTCCTCCATATTGTAGGTCTCAATGTACTCTAGTGCATCATAAAATAAATCATTAAATGGTTAAGGTGGAACAAAAGGTATAGTGGAAACAAGGGAGGAATTTATTTTAAGATTTTAATATATGTCAAGAGAAAATTTTACTAAAAATAGTAAACACTATTACTATTTCAAGAAAACATACAATTATAATCTACATAAAAAAATACTTCTATATGTATCTATAGTTTCATACACAAAGCATATTCCTGACATATAGAAAAATAATGTCAAATTTAGATATATATATATATATATATATATATATAGTTGTTGTGGGGAAAAGTATCCAATACGGAATGACCCTATCCCACTCTAAGGGTGATAGTACCTCAGCAACAACTGAAAGCAAAGCTATCTAAGATTTCTTCTTTATGAAAGTAAAGAGGGGAGAAAGAGATCCACTAACCGATGTCTTCCGCTAATGATTGATCCAATCTTCTCTCCTTGCTGCTTGCTCCCAGCTCCTTGCTTTTTCACTGGCCCAACTACACAAAGATCCTGCAAAAAGGCAAAAGAGGGAAACTACAAGAAGCATACATTCATAACTGATTCAAGGATTAGAATAAATCAAATACACAAGTACAACAATACATCATTGAAACACATGCATATAGAAGAACCTCAAATGCTTTATTAATGGAAGAAGTAAAGTTCTGAGAGTGTTACAACCATAAAAGGCCCAATCCAGCAACACCTCCCAGCAGAAAGAAATCTCCTCTTCACCTCCTTCAAAGCAATCACCCAATAGCTCTAAACTCAAACCAATAGCACTTCCTTGCTTTCACAAAATTCCAGCCTCCTTAGACCTCATGAGAGAGCTCTATATATAGGAGATTTGGAGAAAGGATGAGTCAGCTTGAGGCTGGCATGAAGCTGACTAGTGTCCTCTCCCACTTCAGTTATACTTCAGTTCTTGAGTCCACTTGGAGATCCTTGCTTCCACTTGGAGTTTAAGGACCTCTTACTCATCACTGGGCGAATTCCCTGATCCAAGTGTCATTTTGGAAGCTTCCTGGGCATTGACACCTTGTAGAATGACTGTGCCACTTGGCCAATCTTGCCCAGCGTAGGTAGCCTTCATTAGAGTTTACATTCAGCGCAGGTACAGAGTGGAGCAGTTGACATTCAGCGCAGATGCTCAGTGGAGCAGTTGACATGATCCCGAAATTGCTTGTTTTTGAGTGTTTTCAGGTGGAGAACTGATTTGAAGTGCTGTGGTTTGCTGACCTTGTTCCTCTAGGGGTAAGAACAACATGTTTAGGGACTTTGGATCCCTTTGATTATGGACATTTCATGCTTCATGCTGTAAGGCACAAAAATGTCTATAACAGTTGCCCCCTAAAGTATGAGGTCGTTTATCGGGTGAAATGCTTTATCCAGAGGATCCGAAGTTCATTCAATCGCTGAGAGGTGACCTGTAATAAAATACAATACAATACATTATTTTTCATTCTGCTTTCATGATCTAGCTGAGGCGGGCATTCCCATGCTCAGCTTTATAAATACATTTTGGTACATAGAACAGACGATCGTCTGATGGTAGACTGATAATTCTCTGCTGAAATTATCATCCTTTGAATAGGATGATCATCTGCTGCAATGATGTACATGACAAATGCTTTTATATTTCCTGAATATATATCGCAGCCCGGATGGATGAAACTAGATTCGGGGTCTTCAAACTCGTTCGATCTTCACTCTAAGTACAAGTCGATCCATGTGAGAATTGCGCTGAAGTCGAACATGGAAAGACATCGCTTGATTACCGGTCAATAATGAAAACCGTTAACAAGCGCGAGAGGAATCATCGATAATGATAATGACCCTCAAGGTACTGCAGTACAATTCACGTGGCGTGAATAAAGGACTTGGCGTCGAACGCCACACAAAATCTTCTGGTCGAAGGTCATTGATGTATACCTGTCGCCGGAAGTGAGAAACTTGCCATTGAGGCATGCAAGCTTCAAAGTACTGAAGGGGTTGTTCCTAGATCAACTTCTTGGATAATGAGTTGAAGTCGACAAGAAGCGATCCGTCAAAGGAGGGCCTTAATGAATCCCACATCAATGACACAGAACGGAGCTAATGATTTTAGTGGAGGTGAAAACAAACTGTGACATATGATTCAGGGTGGCGATCATGAATGGATGAAGGATAATGTATGGTAGTGGATGGGACACGGTTGACTCTTTTTGAACGACATCTCTTGAACATATAACGACACTGATGCGATGGATCGGTAGCATTACCCCAAATGGATGGTTTGGCGAGGACCATGGTGATGAGACCGGTGAATGAAACAACCCAACCCGATGTGGTACGGAGGAAAAGTGTCATGTTCAAGAGCGACTTGCTACCATTAAAGCTTTGAGGTTCTCCCAATTTTTCCCCAGTCATTTCTGACCAGTACCTCTTTATTTTTGTCAAGCTTGAGGAGGATAACATATGCTTTTTCTATAACCTGCCCTTCGGGCAAGCCCATCGCTATGTTTTAACGAGCCTAGAGATAGGGAAACTCGTTCTTTTCTAAAGACAAGTTTGTCGCTATTTAATCATTTTAACAAGTCTAACGACAAGGAAAACTCGGTCCTTTTCATTTTTAGAGAGTCTGAAAAGGTACAGAAAGTTAACTCCAAAATTCCTTTTTCGTCATCTAATCCCTTAAGTCCGAAAAAGTATAAAACAATACAGAAGGGATGAGCGTTCGGTACTTTTAACGAGCCGAACAAAACAAGCGCTCGATCTTTTTGTGCAATAATCCCTCAGGTCCAAAAAGATTAAAATCTAGAGGAGGGATAGCTCTTCCGGTCACTTTAACGAGCTGGAAGGCCAAAACTCGACAAACTTTTCATATTTTACGAGTCAGAAAAGAGCTCAAAGAAGACTCGTCTTTTGGGGAACGAGTGATAAACAGGGATAGCAACTGATTCCAGGTACAGGTTGGAATTTTCCAATCACGGCAGTGTCACAAGGATGGCTAGGTGAAATCACTCTTCGCAGCTGTTCCTCAAAATGGGTAAACAATCATATGGGGGTGAACGATCGGCCAAATGAAATGGAGGTGATGGGCAAACACGACCAAGGCTTTTATGGCTGATGGATTTACGATCTCAAATGGTTATTTACCGATTCATTTTTCTGGATGAGCTTGAACTCTGGGGGAAAGCTTGCTCACAATCTTATGTTTATTTTTTAACGAGCATGAACTATGTGCTAAAACTGCTCGGATCTTGCGTTTATTTTTTAACGAGCATGAACTATGTGCTAAAACTGCTCGATATACCAGTCATAAGGTAAGAATGTCTCCTGAAAGATTCCATTTTTTATAGAGCTTGCGCCTTACCAAAGCTTTGCTCCCACTCATCCTTTCTTTATACAAGTTCGGAAACGATTAATCCCAAAAACAGATAAATAACCGCTCTTAGCTTGCACTCCAAAAGGTTCGCATGCCCCCAGGTATAAAGTACAATTTCAAGGCTGCCCCTCCTCTCCCTCACCTCTGATTTTCTTTGGGTGTTCCCAGCTACTTGTCGTCTTGCCAATCTAATGTTAACGATACTTGTCTTCTGGTTATTTTAAGGGGTCTTACGCGGTACTTGTCTTCCCGTCGGCCCAACTTTTAGCGAACAGCTATTTGCGACAAGAGAAGAACACTACCTAAATAAAAAGCATTGGTGCTATTGAGGGAGGCTTGCCTCTTTCTTATTACCCAAAGATGGTTCTATTTGCTGCCGCAAATGAATCTCTTTCTTCGGCACTGTCTCCCATAGTAGACAATGGTGAATGACTAAAACTCGTCAAACACATAACTTTGACAAAAGAATCCTATTCTAGAACAACCCCTCTTCCAACCACGGACGGGGTACGGACTAGTCATATTCTCCCGCGGAAATTCTACCTTATACCCAGGGTTTCTTCTACCCGAAGCAGACCAGGATGCATGCCCCCTGGGTTCCAGTCCCATCTTTCCGAATCACTCGCACTCATCGGGAAGGAGGACTGGGGGTGGAGACATTTCTTGAGTGAATAGACCATTCAGGGTTGGTATTTGACTATTTGCTATGCGTGATCCTGGAAATGGAAGTTGGTCTACGAGCTTGACCACTCTTCCTTCGTGTGGAAAACACATTACTCTAAAGAGTGAGGAGACTATCGCTCCCATGCAATATATATAGTCTCGTCCAAGGAGTAGGTTATAATCCAAGGGTCCTTGAACGACCATCACGTTCATTTGAACGATCTTCCCTTTCAATGTAACAGGCACATTGGGGAGGATCCCTAATGGTCGACTTGTTCCTTTATCAAAACCTGAGAGATTTCTTATCTCAGGTAAAAGCACTGGGGAACCCAGTGCTTTCCAAGCAACAGAGGAAAGGATACTCACAGATGCCCCTTCATCAATGATAGTACCAGCCATAATCATTCTGTAGATTTGGACAATGATTCTGAATGGTATACTGGCTGGCAACCGGGGTCTGCCTAGTTGATTCCAATCAAAGGATACAACCAGGTTGCTTGGTGGTGGGACCGAATACACGGCCGGATATGACCTTGACGATGTTCCTTTCTGCATAAAGGGATGGGCGCATTTCCCTGACGCTCATCAGAGTCTGTGTTGATGAAAAGAATCTGAATGGTGTCATCCTTATTCTCTTCAGTGAGGGTGTCATTCGAAGATGAAACTTCTGAAGGGAGAACCGGGTCAACTGCCGTATCGACCTTTGGACTTTCGTCCGGTCTGGATTCAGTAGGTTCATTTTCAGTGGCTGATGCTTCAGCCGACCACTTGAGCGGGCCAGCTGTATTTTCAACCAACGAAGGACTTGGCACGAGTTTTTTTATCCAGGAGGAAGTCTTACCGGTGAAACCGGACGATCTTCCAAAACTCTCTTCGCTTCGTCTAAGAAGGGACAACGGTGGATGGCGTGATCGCCTTCACACAGTCTGCAGGGGGATCTTACTCCTCCTCTTTGTCTTGAACCTTCACTTTCGCTGGTTGACGGTAAGCATTCAGCCTGGCTGTCAGAGGTTGATGCTCCCAAATTGTGAAAACGAGGGGACCAGTCCCTTAGTATCTGGGGAATACAGGGACAATCTCTATGGAAATGGTCTCCTCTACATATGACACATGGCGATTTAGGCCCGGTCTGTGCTGTGTGTGGATTTTTGTTAGATGTCTTTTGCTTGCCCCCAGTCGCCTTAGGCTCCTTCTTCTACTTTTCTTTCTTCTTCTTCTCCTTCTTCTCCATGGGAGCTTGGCTTTTGTCGGCTCTACCTTGCGAAGACGAAGGATTGGAGGAAGAGTTATAAGAAGTAGAAGGCTGGTGGGCGGCTCTAGACTGATCTAACTGTTGACTCGACTGCTCAGGAACCATGGTGGTCTGAACTACATTGGTTGAGAAAAGCCAAATAGGCAGGCCAATTGTCAGTCCTGGAAGCGACAATGTGGCCATATGGGGTGCACCAACTTCTCCCCAAGAGGAGAAAGGACTAGGATTTCCATCCTGTGGAATTCCTTGGTTGGGGCGTTCCATGTTCTCAACCTACAGATCAACGCGGGAATAAGAGGTGATTTATGTTCCGTTTAAAATGAATTTTATAACGACGCTTTAGACACAACTTGCTTTTTCACTTTTTAAGAGTCGAGAAAAAGCTAAAGATGACTCTAGTCTCCTTCGATGTTTTAACGAGCCCGAAGTGACAAATGCTCGGTTGGACTTTTTCAGTTATAGAGTTTAAAAAAGGCCAAAAGAAACTGCTCTGGAGATCTAGGCAGAGGGTGTGCCAAACCTTTCGCGAAACCACAGAATACGTTTTACGGTACGGGTGGTCGATCTTCGTGAATGCTGTGTTCACTGCATCGCGATCAGTAGGGCGGCCACCACGGCTTCCTAAGGATAAAGGCTTTGTTCCTATAGGGGTCTCCCAATATACGCGACGGTACGCGGGAGCACAAGTCTGTATTGATACTTATCGTTTCACCGTGGAGGAATCACCCAACCACTCAACGCTAAGATATCACGTTTAACGACGCCGGAACACGTCTCTAGCTTAGACCTCTATGTGTTTGCGTTATGTTTCAATGTGTTGTTATGTAAATTCAATTCATTTTAAGTTGATCTTGCTTAGCAGTTTGCCTTTAAGGATCACCACGAGATGTATAAACAACTTCCTAGATGCAATCTAAGATGATAAGCAAGCTTTTCAATCTTTCAACTTTGAAAATCTTAACTACTGAGGGAAAAGAAAGACATCATCTTTTCACACAGATCATAGAGCACACACTAATGCACTTTTCCCTAAATCAACATGCAAACTGTCAAAATGCACATGCACAATGCAGGTATTTCTTTTCTCTTTCTTAATGTTGATGTATTACAAAAAGAAAGCTGTTGTATAATTTTGAATTCAATTTCAAGCGAAAATAAACAAGCTTGTCCAAAATCAAAAGACACCTTAAGATTTACTTGTTTCGACACTAGAAATATATAAATTCAAACCATATGATGAAAGCAAAAGCTCAATCAGCTATGAACAGCAATCAAACTAACTCTTAAGATCACTACGACACTTATCACAGTTCTGGATCTAAGAGGCCACAACAAGACTAGTTTGCTTTTCGTTATGGGAAACTGTAAGTGAAGCAAGAAATACACAAAGAACAATCACAGTTTCTTTATACAACCGAGGTGGAATAGTGGCAAGGAAAGTTGATTTCAGATAGGTACATTGACTAGCAATAGGCAGCAAAAACAAAGGTGAAAACAGGGCAAGAAACAGCAGGAAACCCCAGTAGCACAAGGCAACACTGGTTCAGCGCAGGCAATGCACTGTCAGTTTGACATTCAGCGTAGTTCCCGAAGGGGCTACCTGCGCTGAAATGCAGACAGCCTTTGTACAGCCTGCACTGAAGAACGAAACTTGCGTTTCTCACAGTTTCCGGGTCACAGATTGCTAAAAAATTCACAGTTTTTGGCCAAATCAGAAGCTATCAGTCAAGTACACACTAAGGGATAATTAGGAGGATGAAAAGCTATCACTAAGAGCTTCAGAGTCCTTGTGGATCAGCTCTTCAAATCATAAACATGCCCAGAAACTGAGCTAGAGTAGCTGCCCTCTACTTTGCATTTGAGAGATCCAAATGCAGTTCGATTCGGTACTCCCTGTGTTTATGAAATGAATAGCAAAAACACAAATAACCAACAAGATACGCTCCCCAGCGGAGTCGCCAATTTGTTGGGGGGAAAAGTATCCAATACGGAATGACCCTATCCCACTCTAAGGGTGATAATACCTCAGCAACAACTGAAAGCAAAGCTATCTAAGATTTCTTCTTTATGAAAGTAAAGAGGGGAGAAAGAGATCCACTAACCGATGTCTTCCGCTAATGATTGATCCAATCTTCTCTCCTTGCTACTTGCTCCCAGCTCCTTGCTCTTTCACTGGCCCAGCTACACAAAGATCCTGCAAAAAGGCAAGAGAGGGAAACTACAAGAAGCATACATTCATAACTGATTCAAGGATTAGAATAAATCAAATGCACAAGTACAACAATACATCATTGAAACACATGCATATAGAAGAACCTCAAATGCTTTATTAATGGAAGAAGTAAAGTTCTGAGAGTGTACAACCATAAAAGGCCCAATCCAGCAACACCTCCCAGCAGAAAGAAATCTCCTCTTCACCTCCTTCAAAGCAATCACCGAATAGCTCTAAACTCAAACCAATATCACTTCCTTGCTTTCACAAAATTCCAGCCTCCTTAGACCTCATGAGAGAGCTCTATATATAGGAGATTTGGAGAAAGGATGAGTCAGCTTGAGGCTGGCATGAAGCTGACTAGTGTCCTCTCCCACTTCAGTTATACTTCAGTTATTGAGTCCACTTGGAGATCCTTGCTTCCACTTGGAGTTTAAGGACCTCTTACTCATCACTGGGCGAATTCCCTGATCCAAGTGTCATTTTGGAAGCTTCCTGGGCATTGACACCTTGTATAATGACTGTGCCACTTGGCCAATCTCACCCAGCGCAGGTAGCCTTCATTAGAGTTGACATTCAGCGCAGGTACAGAGTGGAGCAGTTGACATTCAGCGCAGATGCTCAGTGGAGCAGTTGACATGATCCCGAAATTGCTTGTTTTTGAGTGTTTTCAGGTGGAGAACTGATTTGAAGTGCTGTGGTTTGCTGACCTTGTTCCTCTAGGGGTAAGAACAACATGTTTAGGGACTTTGGATCCCTTTGATTATGGACATTTCATGCTTCATGCTGTAAGGCACAAAAATGTCTATAACAATAGTTTCCAAAAAAATGATGGTTTGATGTATTTGCAGCCCAAACCACCATGTTTATGCTTTTGAACATGTATTCAAAGCAACCAACTCATCATGGATGTAAGATCCTTATAAAAAAAATAATAATAAAATATTGTACACATTGTTAGTGCTAAAAGAATGCACATGGTTCTAGCAATAGGAACACATGTTTTCTTATTGCTAGGAACATGCATGTGCTCTTGCCACTAGGAATATGTATGTTCTCTTGCCAATAGAAACATGTATGCATTTTTGAGGTGGGGTTTGGGGAGAGGGGAAAGGGGAGAGAGGAAGGTATAAATAGGTTGAGGGGGGAGAGAGAGAGAGAGAAAGAGGTGGGGAAGAATGGCATGACAGGCAAAGGGGGGGTATAGAGAGTTGTGAGAGAGATAGGGAGGTGAAAGAGACATAGTTTTATGGGGTTTTCTGTGAAGGATGGGTTGAGAAAGGCCCGAGAGAGAGAGAGAGAGAGAGAGAGAGAGAGAGATAGAGAGAGGAAGAGTAAGAAATAGAGAGATGGTTGAGGTTTGGGGAGGGGAAGAGAATGAGAGTGGGGGAGGGAGCGAGGGAGTGAGAGAGAGATAAGGATAGAGGGAGGGAGCTAGAGATAGATATGGAGGTTAGAGAGAGAGAGAGTGTGTGTGTGTGTTGGAGGGGGGTTGTTGAAAAGGAGGGACTAAGGGAGGAAAGGAGGGAGCATGAAATAAAGAAAGGTGGTGAGAGGGAGGGATGGATGAGAAAATATATAGAGGGGGGTGAGGAAGAGAGAGAATTAGAGAGAGGGGGGAGGAGGGGAGATAATGTGAGAGGGGGGATGGGGGGGGGGGGGAAGAGAATGTGAGAAGGAGGGACATAGAGCGAGAGAGAGGGAGGGAGATAGAGACAGATATAGAGGGAGAAGATAGATAGAGAGAGAAGGGGAATAAGATTATATATATATACACATATATATACAGATATATATATATATATATACACACACACACACACACACATATATATATATATACATATACATACATATATATACATATATATATATACATATATATATATATATATATATATATATATATATATATATATATATATATGCGTGTGTGTGTGTGCTATTCAACAACCCCCCCATTTATTGGTTTAATAGCTAATATTATATTAATAAATGGGGACCCTTGATAAAAAACCCTCCAAGAAAAATTTAGCACTTAGGCACTTTCTTTTAATTTAAAAAAAAGAAGAAGAAAGATATCAAGTCAAAATCCTTTAAAACTAGCAATTCTCGCCTTTTCGCATACCACTGGAC
This sequence comes from Pinus tabuliformis, assembly GCA_031772625.1. Taxonomy (NCBI): domain Eukaryota; kingdom Viridiplantae; phylum Streptophyta; class Pinopsida; order Pinales; family Pinaceae; genus Pinus; species Pinus tabuliformis. The sequence goes on along the minus strand of CM062809.1, from coordinate 671,170,420 downwards.
CAAGTGTGTTAAAAGTCTAATTAATGAACAAAATCCATGAATTGCAATTAAAAGGATCATCGCACTTAACTTAGATGTCATTGGAATTTTCATTCAAAGCTAAGACTTAAGTCATTTCCTATAAAATAAAGCCCTTATCGCAATCACACATCGACGTTCACAAAGGACGCAACACACAAAGCATGTTGTAACATGCGAGATGTGATATTGCGATAGAACAAGTCAACCTTATTGCATTGAGTCAAATTACTTAAAAGCCTAATCTTATGAATTGTGAAAGCTTGCAAAGTGCGATAAAACCCAAACCCGATAGAAGAAAAGGTTATAAATTGTAAGCAAGTCTGCCACGTAGTGAAAAGTGCTTTATGAAGTAATTATTCCTTTAGACAAACTATGCTCTAAATGATAAAGGATATGCTGCTTATCTCACATCCCATAGAATTTTAAAAGAAATTTGAGAAAATGCACAATCAAATATGTGATAATGTGATTTGCGATATTGCATTGCAATTGCAAAATAGACTTTCTCGTAGCTTAAACCCACCATCTTAAAATCTTTCCTTCCCATTTGTGATGTGGTACTTTAATGAGTAATAAAGGTAGTGATAAGGAATCATTAGTGGCTATTTAAATAGTTTAATGGCATTTATGTTAAAAAGCGGCTCAACGTGATACAATATCTTTTCATTTGCATTTTGATTAAAAGCTCCTTTCTTGTCACCTTTTTCACATTAACTGTATCATTCATTCTCACTATCATTCTCACTTGTGTTTATCTGATAGCTTCCACTTTGCTCCATTTTAGGAAAACTGCAGAAAACATCGTTACAAACAATGGGGAAGAAGGGAAAGGCGGTTGCATCCTTGAAATAAAAAATGGTGCCTCTTTTCTCTGATACCACATGCAACAAGGATAGAGGAACTTCAACATGGGAGGCCATGTATAACTTGTTAGAAGAAGAGCACCCCAAGCCACTGGTAACAAAGGCCACAATAGATGCTTAGGAGTCATGTGACGCCTCCTATTTCGAAACAACATGTTCGTTCCTACACTACATAGATGCGAGACCAAAGATAATCCCATACACATATATGGTTAAATGGATAATTGACGAGGTAGACATCATAGAGAGAACCTCCAAGAATCACAGACAAGAGGTCATGGGGTCTTTCTTAGAAGACAGCCTACGACTAATGTACCAGTTACCAAAGCTGCAAAATCTCTACAACAAACAGTTCCTTTAGCAATTTGCTAATGAAAATGAGGACCCGTTAGACGTCATGCAAACTTGCAAATCAATTGAGGGCAAGCTCAAACGAGATAAAACTAGTATGTACTCATCGACATCCATCTCTCCCCCTCATAGTTTCGTAGCAGTAATGATATGTAGCTTGTTCATAGACTCGATAGCATCAAGTTTCCTATGGAATGGCTCCCGTTAATAGATGAAGCGGTAAATGTAACAATAATGAACTGGGCTCAAATTTTATAGTACAATTTGGCTAAGTCCATTATAGAATATACAAGGAAAATAAGTTCTTCTCTAAGGATTCCTCCCCCCCCCCCCCACCTCTTTCATGAGTGCTTTTGTTATGGATGCAATCTGTTTTTCTTCTCAATTTACAATATGGCATGGAAGTGGATTGTATAGGACCCGCTTCCCATCAATATGTACCATAACATTTTGTGTGAGTCTCAATTCCACCCCCATTTTTATAAAATTTGTCAAGGGGTTATGCTACACATTCATAGAGTAGTTAATGATAGAACTGCCCCTAGGTTTTCTAAAGAGGTTGAAGTAGATATCTTGCCAGTAGCCAGATGGTTTAGGGAAGAGACATTCACCTATATCAAAGTTTTTTGGAGCATTTCTTCACTGCATGTTCTCCCATATTATGTCCCCAACAAACTAATGGCTAGAGAAATAGCCTACCAAATAGAAGGTGAAGGCAGATTAAGCAGAGGACTGAAAGAGCAGAAGAAGGTCATTTGGCATGCATTCCCATTACAATGTGGTGCAATTGCACTACATGATTATGGACATGCATTAAAAGAAGTAGTGATTACTAAGTCTCTGAAATTAGCTACAGTCCCAGGAAGGAAATATGACCTAAATGGCAATGTTAAGGAATTTACTACTATAGTAAAAGTAAATTAGTTCACCCACGAAGAGGATGCCTTTAATGACTTCTTTCTACAGGTAGAAACATTTTCACAATTTTTTCATACGGCATCACTACTTTTGACCTCGGAAGATGTTAAAGCTTTCCATGTGTATAGGAAAAAGAGATTATTAAAGGTCCCATTGGACCTACTATAGATTGAACCAATAAGGGAGCCAACTCCCAGTGTAATCTTGGAGGGTAGATCCAAAGAAAAATATGAAGAAGAAACCCAAGGGAGATCTACGCATGAGTCGGAGCACTCAGAGAAGCAGTCTCAAAATGCGGGAGGAAACACAAATAAAGAGTCTGAAAAGGACATAACTGGAACTACGGAGGAGATGACCGAGCAAACCTCAACAAAGAAATAAGTAGATGTTGCATATACATCAAATCAATTAGGTAAAACTCCAATTATTGACTTGGAACAGGAATGGGAATAGTTCAACAAAAGTATCCACACAGATACAAACCCTCAGAAAACATCTGAAATGAAAAATCCTAAGAAAACCCAACATAAGTCAAATTCAGAAATGATAGGGGAAGGAGCTATAGGCATTCAAGACGTTGAGATCATTCCTGCTACTCATACTTCAGAATTTGTTTTAAGAATTCAGGAAATACCTCCACTATATGTAGTCTAGTCCTACCCACAAAGTTCTAGTCAAGAGACAAAGGAAGAAAAGAAAACTAGGTGTTGTAGTTGTTACGATTCCGGAAAATGAACCAATGGACAATGTATGGAAGGACTCACCTATCGACCCATCTAAGAATCTCATAAAGTTGTTGCAATTTGTAGGAGCCTATGCCACAACAAATATTGACAAGGCAACGAAGGTCCAAATGCTTCTCAAGGAAAAGGAATAGAGAATTACGTTGTTAGAACAACAATTAGCTTAAGAAAAATCTAATCGTCAAGCAGAATTACAAGTAGCCCAACTCCAAAAGGAATTCGAACAAATGAGAATACAACATCAAGCCAGCTTAGCAAAAAGAGATTCGCAGATACAAGCCATGATAGATAAATTTAAGGATAATCCACAAATTGATGAATTCATCAAGGAAGCACTCAGCCTTAATTCCATACTAATGCAGCAAAAGGAAGTATTTTTCCAGAAAATCTCATAGATAAATCCTTATTGTAAGAGCAATGATAAGTTAACAAACCAAGATATTGATATGAGGTTTGAGTATGAAAAAATCCATAAAAGGATTTCTAAATTTATCACCTATCAATAATCAAAGGATGGGAGAAAGGCTGACCTACCAAAGCTAGAGGAGTCTCATAAAGATATTCTGTTCATGGATTGGAATTCTTAGTTGAAATAAGCAGAAAGGGCAATAATGATAGCAATGACAGCAACAAACATCATAATAGAAGCCATCAATGAAAATATTCATGGCACCAATCTTGTCAAGGAATGTGTACCAAGATTTCTTCTGAATGTCAAACAATTAGAGAAGCAATGGAGACAAGAACCGCTAGAAAAGGAGGAGGCAATCAAACAGATAAACAGGCTGCACTGGGAAGCATACTGGCAGTTTTTAGTGAAACCACACAACCAGTGGATGATTTTGAGGTGTTTAACAAACTCTACACAAAATATGGTGCCAGTACTAACACATGCCATATTTGCTGGCCACTTAAAATCTGCAATCAGCCAACCGCTTTAGCTCAAGCCCATCACTGATATTTGTGACCTTAGAGATCAAGTTCAAAAGAGTTAGTCATTAATTTATTTTTAGTTTTTAGTTTTATTTTTTCATATTCTAAGGAAGGTTGTTTGAAACCTCCTCAACTATTTTTGTAATAATCTATTTTAGGACATAAAGTTTAGTATTTAAACCCCTCTCATGCATTTAGAGAGGGGTCCATAAATTTGATCAAAAAACACTTTTCAAAACATTGCACTTCTGTACTTTTGAGGAGGTTTTGATGAAATGAATGGAACATGATATATATATATATATATATATATATATATATATATATATATATATATATATAGCATGATCTACTGAAATGCACTTTTGTACTCTTAGAATATGTTGGATTGATTGAAATTGGGTCAATATTGTTGAAGCACATGAGCAGGACTTGTCATATATGGTACGTTTATCTTATGATCATGTTTTATTTATTTATTAAGAAATACTTCTTCTTTCAATTGTTTTATGTATGAAAGTCTGAATTGTAGTTTATCATTATTGCCCTTCTGTATGATGTTAGCTCTGATTCCATTTTGAATACATGAACAATTTTATATGCGATATTTTTTCTCAATCGTTTTGTCTAATTATTTATCCAAAACGATTATTGTTAAACGATTTAATTTCTTGTTGCAGTTGAATGATATTTATTACCAATTGTTGTAAGACATCATTGTAGATTGCATATTGTATTTAATTCCGGGGTATATTTGTAGTTAAATAGTGTTAAATTAGAATATATGCATGTGTTCAGTAGTTAAATTAGATTATACTTAGCTCAATCATTTTCCTGTTACATCATATATCATCCCACCAACACTATCAAATCTTTTCTTGGAAACTGGTCCCATTATCCCCAGTCGGAGCCACTATACCAAACGGAAAAGGACCTGCTTTCACGATCTGGATCAGGTGGTTTTCCCACATGTTGTCACAATGATTTTCTAGGCTTCAAAATTTTGGCGCTAGAAGGAGGGCCAATGATGAATGGTAAGAAAATTTAAATCAGTAGGCCATTCTATGAGTAAAATTCCCTCACCATCACCTCCAACTTCTCGGTCGCATTCTAAATCCCCAAATCCTAGGTGAGAAGTTGTAAAGAAATCCTTAGAATCCACTAGTGTGATCCCAAAGAAATCAAATCAATCTTCTTCTATATTAACTCCCGAAGTTCAGTCTTTGATCCATAAAATGCAGGGGATTTCTTTATCTCAAGAAGAATTTGAGTTATCCCAAGCTAGTGTTTCTTCTCAATTTCCTCCCTCTCAAAGGTTAACTAGATCACAGAGAAAAAAAATTTGGGATCCCCCCATTTGAATTCCCTCTACCAAACCAAAGGAAAACTAAGAAAACACACTTTTAAGATCATAGTGAGGTTCTCTCATCATCACCTGAAACATCCTCATTCATTCCATCCATTTCATCACAAAATCAATCATCCACCTCACCACTCCAAATTGTGTTTTACACTGGTACTTGACCATGGAAAAATCCAGGAGTTGTTCGAATGGTAGGACCATTACATCCATTTCCCACCCATCTAGAAAAGTGGTTACCAAAATTCAACCCTGATGATGGCCTACCAGCTGAAGATCACATAAACAACTTTATGTTGTCCATAAATCTAAATGAAGTGGTAGAAGAAGATTCAATTATAATATTATTCCCTTATACCTTACAAGGATCAGCAAGATCATGGTATTTTTCATTACCATCTGGTTCCATTAATAGTTGGGATGCCTTTCAAAAGTAGTTCCTAACCAAGTTTAGAGATGATCGATCGACGACTACTCTTCTCAATGATCTCTCCAACTTGAAAGATGAACCTAGAGAACTGATTAAGGACTTCAATTCACATTTCAATAAGTTATTGAATAAAATCCTAACGACATCCAAGCCTAATGGTGAAGTCCAAAATGAAGAGTACATTTCCACTCTTCCCTCAAACACAACTATTTTTGTCGATAGGGTTGCCAAACCAACTTTGGCAGAAAACATGAAAGAAGTCATAGTTGTAGAAAAAATGCATTTTAGATTTAGATAAGAAGAATGCATTAGAAGAACAAAAATCCAAGAAGTTAACTTTTAGGGACAAATCCAAGAAAAAAACACCTAAAGTGTTGAGTATGGAGCATGATTGTTTAGAGGTCTTTGTTTCAGCCGGATGTATACCTCAGGAAGTTTGTATACCCCTCCACGCAGGGGAGTGCGGGGGGTACTTTCCCCCCCCGCCGGGGTTCGGGGGGGCCGATCCCCCCCGGCTGGGGGGTCTGGGGGCTAGCGGTCCCCCGAAGGGGGTTTCGGGGGCAGTGCCCCCAAAGCTAAAAACAGATGTAAAATTGCCTTGTAAAAGTATAGTAATTTCTAGTCATTCTGGGTCGTTCATTAGGCAGATGATCTGACGGTAGAACTTATGTTTAGTTTAGGGTTTTTTTCCCTAGAAGGAAACCCTCTCTTTGTATGAGGGCATTGTATTTGAGGCTTTGTAATAGATGTGTATTCTCTGAGCGAGAAGCAGAGAGGTGAGACTGTGAGAGAAAACAGAGGATATTACAACAGATCTGCTGTAGGTTGTGTCTATTCATTTTGCTGGATAATAGAAAGGAAGGACTGGCTGTTCGGGGTGGATGTATCCCAAACTAGGTGAATCACGTATATTTGTGTCTTGTTTTATGCGTTTTCTGTGTTTATATTTCTGCAATATTTTATGTGTTCCATTGCTCCATAATATATAATTTTCTAACATAAAGATCCTTTTGATCTTGAAGGTCTACAAAAGGTCCTTAAAACCATGTCCAATGAAATGGTCGACATCAAAAAACAGGTAGCTGAGACTTCCTCAAGGAAAGCTTACACACCTTACAAAATAAATGCTTCCTCTGATTCTAAGCCTCCAAGCACAATATCAAATGCATAATTAGATGTGGAGGAAGAGGAAATCTCAACAGTTGAAGAACAAACATATGACGAAGAAGTGGTTGAATTACAAGGAATGTGGGATTTCATTCTTCTTAATGAAGAAGCACAAGAAGCATTACTTGTCATGACCAGGAGTAGAAGCACTGTAGATTTTCCACAAACAAATCCGAAATAGAAAACATCAATTCCAGCTCCCAAAGACAAAGTAATAGGTAAGAAATCATCCCCCAAATCCACTCAAACCATTCCTCCTCAATCAAATTCTTCACCTTCAGCTAAAACCATGCTAGTCTCTAATGAAATGGAATACAACATCGTTGAAGATATGAAAAATACTAGGGTGAACATTACATTCCATGAGCTTAGCAAGTTAAAACATCAACATAAGCTATTGCTCAAAGAACTAAAAGCAGTCCCCACTTCTCCTCTTCCCGCTGTTGTAATCTCACAAGTAGCTCAAGAAATGGGAAGGCCTCCTACTACCTCATTAGAAAAAATTAGTTCAACTGATATTTCTCTAATAGGGGGAAGATCCAAATCCCATACACCTCCATTTATTTTGACTTTTGAAGTTTTCAATAAAAATATACAAATTTTTATAGTTGATTCTAAAGCTTCATCCAACATTCTACCAAGAATAGTTTGTGCGAAATTGAATGTGGACCCCCAAAAATCTGTTGTTCGCATTGTGCAAGTAGATCGATCTCAAGTTGAAGTTATAGGGGAACTCAATCAAGTAACTATTAGACTCTCATCAAACCCGAAAGTATGTAAAGTAATTGATATCCTTGTCGTCGATATCCCAGAATTCTATGGCTTAATCCTTAGCAGAGACTGGTCTGAAAAACTTCATAGCTATTTTGCAACCAACTGGTCCCATATGTGGGTTCCCTATAATGGCAAGCCAAATCAAATAAGGGTTGACTGTGAAAGACATCAAAAGTATATCGTTATAGAACTAGTGGGGGAGAATGAGCTAGTTGCATACAACAACAATATCATTGGAAATTATTCAATTGAATTATTTTTAGGTAACTTTAATGAAAATACTTCACCCTTCTTGGAAAATTATGTTATATCGCAAGTTGAAAATTATTCTCAAACATATGCTTCTAAGTGTATAAATTTTGTAGATAAACCTGTAGTCAAGTCTTTATTTTGGAAATTATTTTTTGATGGATCTAAATCCAACGATAGAGCTAGAGCAGGATGTATATTAGTTAGCCCAGAAGGGGAAAAAACTATGTTAGCATGGAGATTTGAATTTGAATGCACAAACAACACTGTCAAATATGAAGCATTAGTTCAAAGGATGTATAAAGCCATCACCCTTGATATTAAACATCTTCAAGTGTTTGGAGATTTAGAAATTGTAATTAAACATGTAAGATCACTTCATTACACCATTTTTATGCTCTTCCTACCCTCCTACGCATCATTTGCTTGTTACCCGGCCTACGGTTACCTAGTCTCTTCTTCCTCTATACCCGGGTACTGGAATGGCCGCTTTGACTGGTTATTTCTCGGACTAACTAAATTACCCCGCATATATTCATTATGCCATTTAGACTCATCCTTTGCTCAGCCATAGTCGACCCATTTCTTCCAATTATCACGCTGCCTTTGAAGCTAGGCAATCTTCGAGGGAAACGTCTCACCGCTATCAGTTCGGTACCTTACCTTCCCCCTTCACTCAGGTCAGTCTACCCTCAGAATACTATACACTGTCTCTTTGTACATTTGAAACATTATGAATCATTAGTCTAGGACCTCACCTCTCATTTTATAGCATTTAACATTTCCCTTATCCCAAGAATTCAAAATGCAAGTGCCGATCTTTTGGCTAATGTTGCATCCAAGCTCATTCCACCAAGAGATTATAGCGATGATCGTTTTTCTACTAAATTAATTTTTACGCCTATTATTATGGAGTCTTTAATAATGATCCAGATATCATAAATTTTTTAACATTTGAAGGATCTTACGATGACCAGATAATAGATGAAGATCAACATGACAACCAGCTTAAGCAAGAAACAACTATAAATTCCATACCTAAATCTGTGGTTAAGCTGGAAGATTTATATGATCTTAAGGACAGGTTCAAGAAACCCACTAACTCAAAACTTCAAAGTTCAATTTTGAGGTTTGAATTAGTTAATCTGGGAACTAACCTTAAACCTCAAAATATCAATCTAGGACTTGGTCTTACACCAGATAAAAAAGTCGCCCTTTATTCATTTGTTGAAGAAATACATAAATTTCTTTGCTTGGAACTATGAAGATCTTAAGAGATATGATATTTCCATCATTTAACATACCATTCCCATGATATTTGATGAAATTCCGGTACAACGGAAGTTGAGAAAAATTCACCCGAATTTAGAAAATCAGATTAAATCTGAATTGAATAGGCTTCTCAAAGCTAAAATATTTTTTCCTGAGAGGCATTTAAGGTTGGTTTCCAATTTTGTTCCAGTCAGAAAAAGGAATGGTGTTATTCGAATATGTATAAACTTTCACAATATCAACAAATCTTGTCAGAAGGACAACTTTCCATTACCTCCTATGGAACAGATACTGCAATCAGTTGCAAGGTCAAAACTAATGTCTTTTCTGGATGGATTTTTAGGTTACAATCAGATTCTCGTACATCTAGATGATTTGCTAAAGACCACATTTCAGACCAAATGGGGAACCTATGCTTAGCAAAAGATGCCATTTGGGTTAATCAATGCTGTTGCAACATTTCAGAGAGCCATGGACATAGATTTCAAAGGTTTGGTGAATAAATCAGTGGTAATTTATTTAGATGATATAATTGTATTCAAAAAATCACAATAATAATTTAAAGGATTTAAAACAAATCTTTGAGCGTTGTGAGAGGTATGGAGTTTCTCTCAATCCTAAGAAATATTTCTTCGCTTTAAGTGAAGGAAAGCTCCTTGGATTTATTGTATCCAAAGAAGGAATTCACATTGATCCTGATAGGATAAGAGAAATTTATGAAATATCTTTACCTCATAATAAAAAATCCATGCAATCTTTCCTATGTCAGATAAATTTTTTCAAAAGATTTGTCCCTAATTTTTCACGAATTGCTTTAGCCCTCCAATCTATCATTAAGAAAAATTTTGTTTTTAAATGGGGACATATCGAGCATGAAACTTTTAATTTAATTAAACAAGCAATCATAAATTCTCCGTCTTTAACAACTCTAAATTTTTCTAATCATTTCATTTTATATACTTTTTCTTCTGGGACATCATATGTAGCTATATTGACACAGGTCAATGATGACAAAGTCAAAGCACCAATTTCTTTCTTTAGCTCCAATTTGGAGGGGGCTGAATTAAATTATTCAGATGTTGAGAAACGCATTGTTTTCAGGTCAATAAATCATTTCATACCCTTTCTCCTCAAAACTCACACTAAGATAGTAGTTCCATTCTCAACAATGAGAAATCTATTAATGCAAAGAGATGTAGGTGAGAAAAGAGAAAATTGGGTGATAGCATTACAAGAATACGACATTGAGATCAGACCAGCTAAAATTGTTAAAGGTCAAGGTTTTTTCAAAATGTTAGCAGGCGCATCCAAATTACCAACACTACAATATTTAGGTGATGATATACAAGTATATGAGGTATGCCTCAATGGGACTGAATACAAATATGTTGATATCATCTTTTATTGGAAAAATGGATATGCCCCTACACAACTAAATTACAAAAGAAAAGGGGCTTTGAGGATAAAATCTAAGCAATATGAGATCATTAATAATGTGTTGTTTAGAAAGAATTATGATTTTTTTTTTCTTAGATGCCTTGAAAAATCTAAGGTAGAAAAGGTTTTGTAGGAACTCCATGATGGACCAGCTGGTGGACATTTTGGAGGGGACACAACGACACATAAAATCCTGCATGCTTGCTATTATTGGCCAACCTTATTCAAATATGCACACGAATATGTAACGAAATGTAAAATTTGTCAAACAGCTACTGGAAGACAGAGGGAACCTGCATTACCATTGCAACTAGTCAACATTGAACATCCATTTGAACAATGGGGAGTGGACATAATAAGTGAGATTGTTCCTCACTCTTCAAAGCAGCATAAATATATCCTTACAACAACTGATTTCTTCACAAAATGGGTGGAAGAAATTCCATTTAAGGTAGCCAATTTTGAAAACATCATTGAATTTATTAGCCAGTTTATTATTGCCAGATTTGGTCTACCATTTTCCCTCATGTTTGACAATGTATCTTATTTCACATGCAATGTTATGACATAATTTTCTCTTAAAAGAGGTTTTAAACTTAAATATAACTATTATCCTCAGGGAAATGGTTTGGCCAAATCTACAAACAAAAATCTCATAAGAATCATCAGACAAACCGTTGATCAAAGTCAGAAAAAATGGCACAAATCTTTAACATTTGCTCTATGGACAGATTGAATAACACATAAGGCCTCAATAGGCACTTCTCCTTTTAATTTGGTCTATGGGAAAGAGGTTTTCCTCCCTACAAATGTAGCTATTCCCTCTCTAGCCCTGGTTCAATTTATTGAATATTATCCTTGCTCTTCTATGCAATTAAGACAATCGAAAATCCTCAAGCTTGAAGACGAAAGAGATGAATCCAAAATCACACATGCACATCATCAACAGTTAGTTAAATATTCATTTGATGCAAATTTTATTAGTTGAAGATCCTTTTAGCTCAGAGACCTAGTATTGAAGTGGGATAACGTACATGAGGAAAAAGGTAATCATACCAAATTCCAAAGAATGTGGCTTGGCCCATTTCAGATTGTGGAACAAATAGGCCCATCAACCTTTTTAGTGCAAGATTTATCAGGCAAAATAGATTCTTTGCCTGTTAATGGGTAGATACTGAAGAAATATTTTTCATAGAAGATATCCTCTTCTATCCCTTGTACACTATTGCCTTTACTTTTTAGGAAAATAAAAGTTAAATAGAATTTAATTTTGACCTAAACAATAATAATCTCTTTTATATTTTGATTTTTTGCTTGTATAAGTAGAGATTGTTAAGAAGATAGTTTTCACATTTGAAACATAAGCTAAGTTCTATTACTATGAAATCTACTTGTTCTCCACCAAAATTACTTGTCCTTTGCTAAATCTCAGCTTTATAAAGAAACCTTTGTTCTACCACTAGTCAAGAAAAGTATCTATAACAAAGCAAAGACTTTCTACAGAAAAGCATCCTTAACTCTATAATTGTCATCTAGAAACTCTTAAGGAGTCAATGATTGTCCCCATCCAGTAAGATTTTTTCTTTTTAGAGTGTAATTCTAAAATATGCTTAAACTTAAAGGATAAGAGGTCTCATCAAAAGCCAACTTACCATGATCATAAGGAAGTAACAAACTGACATTACCAATACTGCATATCAAAACAGGGTAATGGTTTCAGATTATGTTAATCAAAATACAAGGGGTCTCATCACGAGCCAAATTGTTCAGTTAAGTTATGACCAGTGAATGGCATTTTCAAATTTGGCCACCAAACCAAGACAAGGACCTTTAAGAATAAAAAATGAAATTTCAAAGAAAAATGAATTGTTTATAAAAGAAAGGAAAAGGAAGCATATGAATCTGAATTTATCTCTAGAAATTTCACTCTTATCTGGATGGGATATTGAATCATTGTTGGTTAAAAGGTAACCCTATCAAGGCTATGGATGTCTGCTTGCATCAAAGGCTCTACCTGTGACAACTGAGTACATCCAAAAGCTAATTTGCGAGAGCCCCCTGCTTTATCTTTAAAACCAAGTAATGACTGATGTAGACAAAGAAATTTTCATATTGAAGAGGATAATCAAATGGGTGATAATTAGGTGGATTTTGTTTTCTTATTCAGAGAGATGTTACCTATCTTCTATTTCATGTATTTTTATTTTTTGAACTACCTTTATTTTGGAAGTTTTTAGAAATTTCAAAAAACTATTAGAGATAACTGGTTCTTCCAACGAATCGCCAATTGTTTTGCTATTCAACAACCCCACTATTTATTGGTTTAATAGATAATATTCTATTAATAAATGGGGACCCTTGATAAAAAACCCTCCAAGAAATATTTAGCACTTATGCGTTTTTTTTTTTTTTTTTTGAAAAAAATAAAGCAAGATATCAAGCCAAAACGCTCTAAAATTAGCAATTCTCACCTTTTCACATACTGCTGGACCAAGTGTGTTAAAAGTCTAATTAACAAACAAAATTTGTGAATTGAAATTAAAAGGATCACCACACTTAACTTAGATATCATTGGACTTTTCATTCAAAGCTAAGACCTAAGGCATTTCCTATAAAATAAATCCCTTATCGCAATCGCATATCGACGTTCACAAAGGACGCAACCCACAAAGCATGTTGTAAAATGCAAGATATGATATTGTGATAGAACAAGTCAACCTTATTGCATCGCATCGAATTACTTAAAATCCTAATCTTATGAACTACGCAAGCTTGCGAAGTGCGATAAAACTCGGACCTGATAGAAGAAAATGTTATAAATTATAAGCAAGTTCGCCACATAGTGAAAAGTGCTTTATGAATTAATTACTCCTTTAGACAAACTATGCTCTAAATGATAAAGGATATGCCACTTATCTCACATCCCGCAGAATTTTAAAAGAAATTTGAGAAAACACACAATCAAATATGCAATAATGTGATTTGCAATATTGCATCGCAATTGCAAAATCGACATTCTCGCAGCTTAAACCCGCCACCTTAAAAGTTTTCCTTCCCGTTTGCGATGCAATACTTTAATGAATAATAAAGGCAATGATAAGGAACCATTAATGGCTATTTAATTAGTTTAATGGCATTTATGTTAAAAAGCGACTCAACGTGATATGATATATTTTCATTTGTGTTTTTATTAAAAGCTCATTTCTTGTTACTTTTTTTAGGTTAACTGTATCATTCATTCTCACTATCATTCCCGCTTGTTTTTATTTGATAACTTCCATTTTGGGAAAACTCCATAGAGAACATCGTTAGAAGCAATGGGGAAGAAGGGAAAGGCGGCTGCATCCGAGAAATAAAAAATGGTGCCTCTTTTATCTGATACCACATGCAGCAAGGACAAAGGAATTTCAAAATGGGAGGCCATGTATAACTTGTTAGAAGAAGAGCACCCTAGGCCACTGGTAACAATGGCCATGATAGATGCTCAGGAGTCGTCTGACGCCTACTATTTCGAAAAAGCATGTTCGTTCCTACACCGCATAGCTGCGAGACCAAAGATAATCCCATACACAGATATGGTCAAATGGATAATTCATGAGGTAGACATCACAAACAGAACCTTCAAGAATCACACACAAGAGGCCATGGGGTCTTTCTCAGTAGATAGCCTATGACTAATGTACTAGTTACCAGAGCCGCAAAAGCTTTACAATAAATAGTTCCTTGAGCAATTCGCCAAAGAAAATGAGGACCCGTCAGACATCACATAGACCTGGAAATCAAGTGAAGGCAAGCTAAAACGGGATAAAACTGGTATGTACTCAACGCCATCCATCTCTCCCCCTTATAGTTTCACAACAACAATGATATGTAGGTTGTTTGGTAGACTCGATAACACCAAGTTTTCCATGGAATGGCTCCCGTTAATAGATGAAGCAATAAATGCAACAATAATGAATTGGGCTCAAATTTTATCAGACGATTTGGCTAAGGCCATTATCGAATATAAAAGGAAAAGAATTTCTTCTTTAAGGATTTTCCCCCCTTTTTCATGAGTGCTTTTATTATGGAGGCAATTTGTTTTTCTTCTCAATTTCCCACAATGGGATGGAAATGGACTATACAGGACCCGCTTCCCATCCATATGTACCATAAAATTTTGTCGGAATCTAAATTCCACCCCCATTTTTATAAAACTTGTCAAGGGGTTATGCTACCCATTCATAGAGTAGTGTGCATCACAATTGCCCCTAGGTTTTCTAAAGAAGCCAAAGTAGATATCTTGTGAGTAGCGAGATGGTATGGGGAAGAGACATTCACCTACATCAGAGTTTTTGGGATCATTGCTTCACCACATGTTATCCCATATTATATCCCCAACAAACTAATGGCCAGAGAAATATCCTACCAAACAACAGGGGAATGCGGATTAAGTAGAGGACTGAAAGAGTAGAAGGCGACCATTTGGCCTACATTCCCATTACAATGTGGTGCATTTTCACTACACGATTATGGACATGAATTAAAATAAGAAGAGATTATTAAGTCTCTGAAATTAGCTATAGTCTCTGGAAGGCAATATGACCCAAATGGCACTATTAAGGAATTTACTACTATGGTAAAAGTAAAATAGTTCACCCACGAAGAGGACGCCTTTGATGACCTCTTCGTATAAGTAGAAACATTTTCACAAGTTTTTTATATGGAATCACTACTTTTGACCCCAAAAGATGTTAAGGCTTTCCATGTATATAGGAAAAAGAGATCATTAAAGGTCCCATTGGACCTACTGTAGATTGAACCAATAAGGGAGCCAAATCCTAGCATAAACTTGGAGGGTAGCTCCATAGAAAACTCTGAAGAAGAAACCCAAGAGAGATCTATGCATGAGTCAGAGAACTTAGAGTAGCAGTCTCAAAATGGGGGAGGAAACACAAATAAAGAGTCTGAAAAGGACATAGCTGGAACTATAGAGGAGATGGCCGAGCAAACCTTAGCAAAGAAACAAGCAAAGGTTTCCTCTACATCAACACAATCAGGTAAAACTCTAATTATTGACTTGGAACAGGAATGGGAACAATTCAACAAAAATCTCCACACAGATACAGACCATGAGAAAACATCTGAAATGCAAACTCCTAAGCAAATCCAACATAAGTCAAATCCAGAAATGATAGGGGAAGGAGCTACGGGCACTCAAGACGTTGAGATCATTCCTGCTATTCCTACTTCAGAATTTGTTTTAAGAATTCAGGAAATACCTCTGCTAGATGTATTCTATAGTATTTCCCACAAAGTTGTAGTCAAGAGACAAAGAAAGAAAAGAAAATTGGACATTGTAGCTATTATGACTTCGGAAAATGAACCAATGGAAATCGTATGGAAGGACTCGCCCATCGACCCATCTGAGAATCTCACAAAATTGTCACAATTCGTAGGAGCCTATGCCACAAAAACTATTGACAAGGCGACAGAGGTCCAAATTCTTCTCAAGAAAAAGGAACAAACAATTCTGCTACTAGAACAACAATTAGCTCAAGAAAAATCTAATGAGCAAGCAGAATTACAAGTAGCCCAACTCCAAAAGGAATTCTAACAAATGAGAATACAACATCAAGCTAGATTAGAAGAAAGAGATTCACAGATACAAGCCATGATAGATAAATTTAAGGATAATTTGCAAATCGAGGAATTCATCAAGGAAGCACTCAGCCTTAATTCCCTACTAATGCAACAAAAGAAAGTATTTTACCATAAAATCTTGTAGATAAATCCTTATTGTGAGACTAGTGATAAGTTAACAAACCAAGTTATTGATATGAGGTTTGAGTACGATGAAATCCATAAAAGGATTTCTAAATTTATCACCTGAAAAGAATGAGAGGATGGGAGAAAGGTTGACCTACCAAAGCTGGAGGAGTCTCATAAAGATATTATGTTCATGGATTGGAATTCTCAGTTGAAACAAGCAGAAAGGGAAACATCGATAACAACAAACAACATTCTAGAAGCCATCAATGAAAATATTCATGGCGCCAATCTTGTCAAGGAATGTGTACCAAGATTTCTTCCAAATGTCAAACAGCTAGAGAAGTAGTGGAGACAGGCAGCGTAGGAAAAGGAGGAGGCAATCAAACAGATAAACAAGCTAAATTGGGAAGCATATTGGTAGGTTTTAGTGAAACTACATAGCCAGTGGATGAATTTAAGGTGTTTAACAACCTCTACACAAAATATGGTGCCAACACTAACAGATGCCATATTTGCTGGGTAGTTAAAATATGCAATCAGCCAACTGCCTCAACTCAAGCCCATGACTAATATTTGCGACCTTAGAGATCAAGTTCAAAGGAGTTGTTCATTAATTTATTTTTAGTTTTTAGTTCTATTTTTTTATATTCTGAGGAAGGTTGTTTGAAACTTCAGCTATTTTTTTAATAATCTATTTTAATACATATAGTTTAGTATTTAAACCCCTCTCATGCATTTAGAGGGGTGCAGAAATTTTATCAAAAACACTTTTCAAAACATTGCACTTTTATCTTATGATCATGTTTTATTTATGTATTAAGCAATACTTCTTCTTTCAATTGTTTTATGTATGAAAGTCTGATTATAGTTTAGCATTATTGCACTTCTATATGATGTTAGCTCTGATTCCATTTTGAATAGATGAACGATTTTATATGCGATATATTTTTCTCAATAATTTTGTCTAACTATTTATCCAAAATGATTATTGTTAAATGATTTAATTTCTTGTTGGTGTTGAATGGTATTTATTACCAATTGTTGTAAGACATCATTGTAGATCACATATTGTATTTAATTCCAGGGTATATTTATAGTTAAATAGTGTTAAATTAGGATATATGCATGTGTTCAGTAGTTATATTAGATTATACTTAGCTCAATAATTTTCCTGTTACATCATATATCATCCCACCAACACTATCAAATATTTTATGGGAAACTAGTCTCATTATCCCCAGTCGGAGCCACTATACCAAATGGAAAAGGACCTGCTTTCAAGGTCTAGACTAGGTGGTTTCCCCCATGTTGTAGCAACGATTTTCGAGGCTTCAATAGGAAAAATAAGAAGAAGAAGAAGAAGAGAGAGAGGGAGAAAGAGAGGGAGAAGAGAGAAAGGGAGAGGAGTGAGGTAGAAAAGAGGGGAGAGAGAGAAAGAGAGAGATGGAGAGTGAGATGAAGAGGGAGGGAGAATAGAAAAACATATATGGGGATGGATAGTCGATGGGGGAAGGGTGGTGGTTAGATAGATATATATATAAGGACATAGCAATGGAGATAAATATAGAGTTGAAGTGGGGAGAGAGATGGATGAAGAGAGATACTAAGAGAGAGGGATATATATATATATATATATATATATAGAGATAGAGAGAGAGAGAGAGAGAGAGAGAGAGAGAGAGAGATGGGGGACAAAGCGAGAGGGATAATAATGGAGTGATGGGGACAAGAAGGATAGAGATAGTGTACAAGTTACTAGAAGAGAGAGAGAAGGAGAGAGGGAGGGAGATAAAGAAAAAGATAAAGGCAGAAAGATATATGGGAGTAGATAGAGAGAGAGAGGGGGGGGGAGATAAAACTATGTATAGGGGATAGAGAGGGAGAGAAGGATATATGGAGGGAGATAAAGATAGGGATGGATGGGGGATATAGAGGGAGAGATAGTGAGAGAGAGGGAGGGGGGGTTAGAGAGGGAGAAGGGTGGGGAGGGATGGTGAGAGAGAGAGGCATATAGATATAGAGAGAGAAAGGGAAATATACAAAGCTATATGGGGAAGAGAGATGGGAATAATAGGGAAGGGGAAATAGATGGAGAGATAGAGAGAGTGATAAGGGAGAGATAGATAGAGAGAGAGGGAGGGAGGAAGGGGGTGAGAGATAGATATGGAGAGTAGGGGGTAATATTGAGAGACAAAGGAGAGAGGGAGGGAGATAGAAATAGAACTGGGGGGGAGGTAAAGGAAATAAAAGATAAAGAGAGAGAAATATTTAGAGAGTGTGATGTAGGAGTGAGGAAGAGTGATGATGATGTGTGTGTGTGTGTGAGAGAGAGAGAGAGATTATGGGGAATATAGAGAGATAGAGAGAGATGAAGGGACATAGAGATGTAGTTGAAGGATGAACATAGTGGGAGAGAAAAGGGGAGAGAGAGGGAAGAATAGAGATATATAGAGAGAAATGTGGAGAGTCATAGAAAGTGATAAGGGAGGGAGAAGGATATGGATAGGTGGCAACGATAATGAGAAAGAGGTGGAGTGAGGTGGAGAGATAGGAGAGAGGGAGTGAGGAAGAGTGTGAGAGAAAGAGAAAATGATGGAGATAGAGATAGAATTGTAGGGAAGAGAGAGATGGGTGAGGAAATGAGAGAGAGAGAGGGATAGAGAGAGAGGAGGAGATAAACAGGGAGATATATATCAAGATGGAGGGGGATATAGGGAGAGAGGAAGGATGGATCGAGAGGTATATGAGGAGGTAGAGAGATAGCGGGGAAATGAGAGGAGAAAAAAGGTTAGATATAAGAGTGATATATAGAGAGAAATATACAATGTCATGAACGTGTGCACATCTGATTCCAAATCTTATTCCTATATTGGGATCTCTCCCTACTGTCTTGATTAATACATATGTACCAGGCATCCTAAGCCTCTTGTGAGGTATTTGAGAGGTTTTCCTTTTGAGATTCCATTCTACTGCATTTAAGTTACCACTATAAAGGAAGTCTATTTTCAAAGAATATGTTCCATTCTTTCCTAATGATGAGTGCGTTGTCCTGTCAACATCCACCAAACATGACAACACAAGGAGGAAGGGAGGAAGGTAGCTGTTGATCAAAGATAAGTTTTATTCTTCTCTTAACCAACCTCTCAAATATCACTAGGGTGAGTGAGATAATGGGACAAGTCTACACAATATTTAATGCCCTTTTTTGTGTCTGACTAAGTAAGAATTTACAAATTTTCTATGACTTTGGGAGATTATTTACGAGAAATATAAGTAGAAAAAGAAATTAAGCTACACATTTATAGAATAATGCCTGAAATTTTATAAAAAGTTCGGAAATATAAATAAGTAAATTAAATATCTAAAAACATAAATAAAAAATCAAACATGGGAAGTAGCAAACTTATTAGTGTTTTAAGACCTTTTTGCCTCAAAAAATTTATACACTTGCACTGCATTAATTTGTAGATTAAAGAAAATAAACTACCAATAAAAAAATATGAAATTTTGCGAGAAGTATACATAGAAAATATAGAGAAAAGATGATGATTTTTATTAATAAAAAGTATGTAAGTACCACAAAATAAAAAATACAAATTCCTATGAAGAACCATTGACCAAATCACATTCTAAACGACTGCAATGTAAAATATCATATGCAGAAGTCTAGGAAAGAAAAATAAATCGGATGAGAAAACCTTTAAAACACCTTCAAATGCTTTGATATAAGGGTAGAAAACCTATTTCTCTAGAAAATTAATGGCTATTAGAACTGGATAAAGAAAAATTAAACCTTCGAACAACAAGTAAAATGATAGAAAATCAAGTTACCTAAAATAATGTGTCCAAAGGATGAGCGAAGTTGCTCATTATACAATATCTTCCCTTAGAAAATGATCTACTGCCACTTATTGGTTTTGCTTCTTATAACTCATAGAATATTGAAATCAAAAGGAATGAATGACAAAAAAAACCTAGTGCATACCTCTCATTACAATATTTCGTCTCCTTCTACATAAGCCACTCCCTTTTTATGCCTCCATAAAGTGGTTAGGAAATTAAATTGCTTGGGTAATTAAATATAATATATTTTATAATTAAGTTTTGATTAAAGGTCAAGGGTGGGGGTTCTAAAGGGAAAATTAAATAGAATTACATTTCTAAATTATTATATTTAAGTTTCCTAGTAGGTGGGACCCTCCCTTTTCCATTAAAATAAGTCATTTAATATGAATTTCAACCATAATAATACAATTATTGTAAATCACTTGTGCCAATACCTCAATAAATAAATTAACTAATGTTTCCATCGAACATGCATAAATAGATATGATCTTTGTGCCTCCAAGAAAATTGTATATGCATGGTGAAACAAATATCATCAAACAACCATATATAACCTTCTTGTGCCTCTAAGAAGACCCCTTATCTCTTCATCATCATGATTATTTGTATATAAATATGTCTCTAAAATGTATGTGCAACCTCAAGTAACATATAATTTATGCATCATAAAAAAACCTCAAATACTTCCATCCACATAAATAAGTGTTGTAAATCATCCATATAAATGTACAAAATAATGCTGATAAATTAAGCCAAACTGTAGATGAAATAAAACATAATCCATTTGTGCATGAAAATAAAACTAGAAATATCCATGAATTGTCATTTTAATATGTGAGAAGGATCACTTTTAACCCGATGCTCCTGTTGCTGGGGATGGGATGTCATAGAATTCAAGGAACAATGGGAGGAATCGAATCTAGTGCCTTTAGCCTTTTTCTTATTTTCTTTAGCAGCAGGTTGAGTGGGCTTGATAACATGATAAGAGGACTAAGAAATAAGCTGAGCAAGTATAGTAGTTTTTTTAGAAACTTGAGTAGCGGATAAAGGAGGTTGATCAATAGGAATAGAAGGTTGAGGTGCTACTTGTGGAGTGGGCACAATGTGTGAAGCAACTGATTGTGCATGATGTGGAATATTTACCTCAAGAGGGGGAGGAGGAAATGACACTATGGGATAACCTTGGATAGAAATAAATGGTTGTGCTTGAATAACATTTTTCTAGCCGTCATTATTGGGAATTCCCAAAGGGGAAAACATGTGAGGTGGCACAGGGATACCAATTCTTGACCTATTATGGATGGAAAACTGCTAGGGCTAAGTAATGGGTTGAGTGATAGGCTATCTAGTTAGGTTTACAATGTGAGTTTTGAGCATCTTACATAGTTCTCTAAATCCACATCAACATGAACCGACACCCTATGTCTTCTCTCCCTTCTTATTCCCAAACTTTTATCTTTGTTAATTCTTCCTCTGCTCCTATTTTTATGGTAAAAACTCATGCTGTAAAAGAAATAGCATGCAAGTTATGACTAAAAGAACACTTCAATGTTAACAAATGTTATGAAACCAACTCACAAAAAGATAGAAAAGATAGATGAATGCTTTATAAATAAGCCTCTTTGAGGGGGAAACCTCCTTTAGATTACACAAATGAACAATTCTTGATGATACAAATGACAAGACCTCCTTTCTATATATAGGAGTCTAAGGGATCATAATATAATCAGAGCTGACATAACAATAATAATGTAAGAGTAGAATAATAACAATAGTGGGCTTCTACGGGGCACAATAATAACAATATAGGGACTAAATAGGCACAACAATATAATAAGGGGATTGTACTAATAACAATAAGGGGTTACACTAGTAGTATAGGGACCTAACATGCCCCTCTCCTTCAAAAAGTGTTGTCCTCAACGCTTGAGTAGCTCTTGACACTTTTGTACAAAATTATTGTCCTCCCACGTGGAAACTTCAACGGATAAGTTCTTCCACTTGATGAGATACATTGAAATTGATCGATTTCGTAGCTGTTGGGTTCTTGTTTCTGGGACTACTCTAGGTTCTAATCTTATTTTTCCTTCCTCGTCAAGTTCTGACAATATTGTTTGAAATGGGATCTTCTGCAACTTTTGAATGAGTGGCCACACTTATTTGTCCTTCTTCCATTCATCCCTTCCTTCGTTTATCCAATATGGTTGGATAATAGCAATAGCACAAAACAATGCTTCCACATCCTCATCCTTTCTTGAGAGTGCATCTACAACAACATTTTTCTTCCCTTTTTTTTAGATGATTTCAAAGTCATAACCCAACATATTTGTGACCCATTTTTTATGTTCTTCTAAAGATAATCTTTGTTCTAAAAAGTATTTAAGACTATCATGATCCATTTTTACCTTTAAGTGTCTTCCCATTAGGTAATGTCACCATTTCTTAAGTGCATGTAGTATTTCATACATTTCCTTCTCATAAATAGATTTCTTGAGATGTAGCTGTAAAAATGCCCAATCGCCTACATCAAAACTTCTTTCACTACGATGTTGATCTACCTGTTGTTTCATTCGATTATGCACCAAAGTGGCATTATCCTTTAAAAGTTGGAGAACTTGTTGTTGATGCTCGATGTGATCTTTCACTCCTTGAATATTTTTCTTCTTGATATGTCCTTCTATCTTGAGAGTTTGAGGAGTGGTAATTTTCTCCAATGCATTACAAGATATGGTCAGATTCATTTCTTGATGCTCGATGTAATCTTTCACTCCTTGAACATTTTTCTTCTTGATATTTCCTTCTATCTTGATAGTTTGAGGAGTGGTAATTCTGGCCAATGAATTACAAGATATGGTTGGATTCATTTCTTCTTTCTAGATGTGATATTTCACTTCTTGAACCTTTTTCTTTTTGATATGTCCTTCTATGTTGAGAGTTTGAGGAGTGGTAATCCCTACCATTGCAGTACAAGATATGGTCGGATTCATTTTTTCTTTCTCTAGGGTTGGTTCCTGGTGTATATCCTCTTCTTTTGATGTTTCTTGATCCTTTTCATCATTAGGATGCCTTTCTTGTAGCATCTTTGTCCCACCTTCCTTCAAACCTTCCATGTCTTTCTTCAAATATTCCATGCCTTTCTTCCAATATGCTTTCATACCATCGATATCAACTTTCATGGCATAGATAAAACTATTTATCTTTTGCTTCTCTAGAATATCATTTACCCTTATATTTAATTTTTGAAAGTCCTTAATGTGCTCTGCCATTGAACCCTTTTGTTTGACATTTATCGATTGGCTAAAGAAGGTGTTTCTCTTTGTATCCTCATAATGTGCTATCATTTCCTCTGTGAAAATTGACCACGTAACAAGTGGTTTACGAGAACAAAGCCCTTTATACCATAAAAATTGATCCGGTTCTAAATATGAATATGCAATACATACCTTTTGTAAAGGCGGTACACCATGTAGATCAAAATATTTCTCCATCTGTAGTATCCAATTTACCAGATTCTTTCCATCAAACTTCCTCATCTTTCTTTTTCTTGATTTTAGGAGCTCGATCTTGAAATGACTATAACTTTGTACTTTCATATCTTTAAATTCTGAAATTGTGACTTGAAGTAGCCCTCGCGCCCTCTTTCCAATGCCACCAGTCTGATCGAAATTGGATTCTCCAAGAAAGAGTTATGTACAATCTCCCAATATGACCTGATTATATACCTTTTCAGAAGAGCAAACTTGTATGAAGTTCCCCTCGTCACATTTTTGACCTTTGGATTTGAAAAATATACAAAGAAAACTAAAGTCTATCCTCTTTATGAAACATCTCACAAAATTTCAATCTGATACTTAGAGAGAAAGTTATGACGATTTTCTCAAGGTCACCTGTTTAAAATGTAATTCGGGAGTCTGCCAAAACCCTAACTTCCTCAGATCATATATTTGAAAATATAGCGAGACAAGATCTAAAATTCGGACCTGAAGTTCATACCACTTTCTTCTCAAGTGGGTTTTTCTTTTATGTTCTGAAACTTCATAGCGAAAACGTTATAGCGAAAATTCCACGATGGCCCGTTTTAGATGAAATTTTGGAGCTTGCAAAATCCTAACTTCTTCAAATGATGTATCCGAAAATATAGTGACACAAGATCTGAAATTTGGACCCAAGGTTCAACACGATTTCGTCTCAAATGGATTCTATTGTTAGCTTTTGAAACATCCTAGGAAAAATGTTATAGTGCGAATTCCACGATGACCTATTTGGAGCAACGAAACCCTAGAATCCAAAGCTTTGATACCAAATGTTATGAAACCAGCTCACAAAAAGATAGACAAGATAGATGAACACCTTAGAAATAAGCCTCTTTGAGGGGCAACCTCCTTTACATTACCAATGAAAAATTCTTGGATGATACAAATGACAAGACCTCCTTTCTATACATAAGAGTCTAAGGGGTCATAATATAATCAGAGCTAACATAACAATAATAATGTAAGGGTAGAATAATAACAATAGTGGGCTTCTATGGGGCACAATAATAACAATATGGGGACTAAATGGGCACAACAATATAATAAGGGGATTGTACTACTAACAATAAGGGGTTACACTAGTAGTATAGGGACCTAACAACAAAACTACTATTACATGTGTTTTGAAAACAAACAATCGGGAAAGAAGATTGTAGGGAAAAGGGATATCATTACTTAATGCATCAACATGATATGCCCATAATGAAAATAGATCTATGGAATGACTAAATGTAACAGAGTAAAAACACACACACACAACTATATATATATATATATATATATATATATATATATATATA
The DNA here is from genome assembly GCA_031772625.1 of Pinus tabuliformis. Classification (NCBI taxonomy): domain Eukaryota; kingdom Viridiplantae; phylum Streptophyta; class Pinopsida; order Pinales; family Pinaceae; genus Pinus; species Pinus tabuliformis. The sequence goes on along the minus strand of CM062809.1, from coordinate 671,145,471 downwards.
TATATATATATATATATATATGTTGTCACTTGGGACATTTTTTTTAGACTTTACAGGGGTCCAGAAAATTGTAGGAAAAAAACTATATAAATTTATATTTAGTAAGCATAGGAAATGGTTGACCAAGATAGGAACCCTTTTTACCTCTATGTAAAATGCATATCACAATTTGAGTATGGAAGGAAGAGGTAAATATAATAGCGCAGATGAGAAAATGAAATGAGGTCTGTAAATCTTTATTTATAGACACAATGCCAAATTCTTGCAAATATAAGGCATCAAATTTACCGAATGAAAAATAATCATATGTATATCTATTCATTTGGTTAAACATAACCATGAAAAAGAATAGAGTTCATAAATAAATATGTAGATTTTCCAACATGTAAAAATTTAGTGCCACAATGGTTTTTAATGTAGTTTTGTGCCTGAGAGTTGGTCTCCAGGGCTCCTAAGTGAAGAGTTTGCAGACTTCTATCGAAAATTTCCAAACATATAGGTCAATATCAAGAAAAATGTTTTCATAATTAAATAGAATAACATTTTGAAATAATAAGATGAGCATACCTTCATGGAAATTCAAATGATGGAAAGAAGAAAAGGGACCAACCATTATATAGATTATAGATTCAAGCCATAAACCAATTGAACCACTTAATTAAGATAATTTTCTAGAAAAAAAATGGGAGTCATTTATGATAGGTTTTACACGTATGACCATCTTTGTTTGTTTGGATTTCAACTACTCTCCTACTCCTTCCTCGTCTCTTAGCCTTTTTTCTTTTAGAAAAGTCTTCTCTTCATCTACCAACCACCTTATCATTGGAATACATCAAATTCTTATCCCACCATGTCACACTAGCATGTATACAACAAAAAATGCATGACGTCTTGCAGGGAATGGAGCTCACATTCTAACACTCAATCCCACTCCACGACCAAACTCTTCCACCCATATAACCTAATCAATAGACAAGAGAAAATCCAAGAGTGTAACATAGCTACCCCTCTACACAAAAAAAAATGTTTTTCCCGATGAGACTTTTACAAATGATTACCAACTCTATCAATGTTTCTTTCTTCCTTTCTTTACAACCTTCTGGTTATCAATATATATGTAATTCCATTACTAAGCCAAGGTTATATATATATATATATATATATATATATATATATATATATATATATATATATATATAAGTGTGTCCACACATAATTTAGATTTGTTTTAATTTCAAACTTTAGAGCTTTAGAATGTTTAAACTTTATAACCCTTTAAAGTTTGGGCTTGGATGATCAAAATTCTATTTGTGTGGGGTTGACTTATTATGCATCTGAGCTTATTTTAATTTATGCCATGTGAGATGTTTTGATTACAAATCCTATCCCTTTTGAAACTAGGGAATAGGAAATTTGAGTATTTATTTTATTCAAGTTAGGGCTAACTATACTTCTCTTTGCTTACTATTTCTTTGATGGTTCTGGATTTAATGTGTCAGGATTTGTGTCATAAGTCGACACTCGATCAACAATATGGTTGGTAAGGTTTTGATCTGAAAATTCATTTTCAAGAGTACCATTATGGTAAGTACCCAACCTTTCATCACTTTTCACTCCAATCTCCACTCTCCAGTGTTACAGTTGGGCTCTACAACTTACAACAAACCCTATGTCAAGTCAGCCTATTGTTTTGGTTGTACAATTTGACATAAAATGAAGGTAATGGAAACATGAATGTTTGTTATTAAAATAATACTCATTTTATGTTTTTAGGGTTAATTTTCTCATACATAGTGCAATTCCTTTTATGTTCCTAACTCCAGGAGCCAAGGAACCAAGGCTATTCCTGCATAGCTCGTTGAAATTTGAGGTGCCTATGCCATCCCTTCTTCTACAAAATTATTTACTTCATTTCTTTGCCACATAGTTGCTTAGAGGGTTGTTTCTTCTAATGTTTTTATACCACTTCCTTAGTATTTCTTTTAATGGTTGCTTCTTATTCTAGTATGGTGTTGGTCTCAACTTTGTCCAGCATGCAACTATAGATATACCATCCTCATGCTGATCTTAGAGTTAAAATATTTGTTCTTTTTTACTTTCTCGACATGCAAGGTTGTTACAATTAAATTTTCCTTTTATGTAAACTCATCTACAAGTCAGGTTTTTACCCTCTTACATAGTTTTCATTGGATTGTTAATGGTGGTGCATCTTGGCTTAGTGGAATATCTTTCTCTCCAAGATTCTAGGTTCTCACTAAATTTCATTTTCTTCAATTTGCTTCTAGGAATTCAATCAGGTTATTAAGGTTTTTCCACATATCGGTGAAACCCTACGCCTTCCTATCTACAATGGTAAATGTTTTTATAGTCTTCGAACCCTACAAGGATCACCCAATGGATTTTTGGGCTTGGAACAAGTTTTATTGCAATTATTTTTTGTACAGACCACACGACTAATTTTAGACTATTGAGTTTTAATGTATACAAAAAAGCTTTATTTTAATGGAAACCCACATGGGCTTTAGTCTTATTTCCATTCTAATTTCAATCACTATCTCACCTATGGATGTTTTGAAGATGTTATTTCGCTGGTGTGTAATACTATTATTAGCTTCATTTCAAATATTTGTTTCATAATATGGATGGTTCTTTAAATATTTCTTGTGTATATGAATCTGTATCGACTTGTACTGTATATTTTTATGAAGCTAAAATTACTAATTTGATATATTGTTTAATTTTTAGTCCCCTATGGGACTTCTAGTTTTTAATATTGGTTCCACTGGGTTAACGTTATTTGTCTAGGGTTTTATTTTTCAATAGCCACTCGCTATTAGTTATTCTAGTTATATGGCTACCCTTAGTTGTCTATATTTAATTGTGTAAATCACTTATTTTAAAACGTGTGATTTCTTATTCTCTGCAACTTATGATGATAATATTGTTTAATACATAATTTATTGTTATGCTATTTTCCCAGGCAGTTGACACAATTGGTGACTCTTTATTGTATTTTATACATATTTTCAACTCCAACAACTTTTTTTGCATGCGTCTATATATAACAATTCTTCGTTGTATGTTTAGACTTAGGGAAGTTCTTAACGCTATAGGTTAACTTTATAGTATTAGATTTAGTTTGGAGTAATATGAGTGGGCTTGTTTTTAGGCTTTCCTATCCTCTCCAAACCCTCATTTGAGCTCAAAACTATCTCTGGGTTGTTGGTATTTACCCGGCAGGCCTAGAGACTAATCTAGCTCATTGTAAGAGTTAAATATTCCATCAATCATGTTTCATGTTTGATCACAAGAGACCTTTACCAAATAACAGTGTCATACATAGCAAATATAGGAACAAAATTACACCTAAAAGGAAACAACACATAAAATAGAAGTATACATATAACACTTATATGTTTAAATCAGTTTAGGTTGCCAAAAAAATCATAGGGGAAAAATATTGCTCCACCCAACCAAAGAGTATAGGTAACCTCTACCGGAACTCCCAGAGAGACAGTTTCACTTCTAGAGTATTTTTCTTGATAATGACCATACTAGGTCCAATCTAAGACATTCAGTCCCACCACATATAGTATAGCTTTTCAACTAAGATCAAAGGCTTCATCTTGAAATTCCAATGGAAAAGCAACTCAATAACTCCTTACTTGGAAGTGCCATGTCTCCCTCAATAACATCCTATCTAAGGGTGTTAAGCTTATAACATTGTTCTCCCCCATCTAGGCTCGAAGTTCTCAAGGTTTCCTTAGGATTTTTCCTTCTCACTCTCTTGGTTCCCTTTTCCCTAACTAATATGATTTATCTCTAGAGAGAGTAATAAATATCTTCTAATGGCCTCATAAGTGAAACTCTCATTTAGCATCCTTTCCCTCCATAATTTCCATGGATGGCCATAAACAATATTCATTAAATGATTTTTTTTTTAAATAAATGTTTATGTTTATCACCTATTCATACCAGAACTTATATATGGCCCACAATATTCCACGTAACTTTAGCAAAAATAATTAAGATATTTACAATTCATTCATGGGTATTACATCTTCCCCCACTTGAATGAAATACCGTCCTCGACGTTTGTTCTTGGACCTTTAGAATAGGATGGGAAATGCATCACGCATAAAGTTCTCATCCTCCCAGGTTGCCTCTTCCAGGTTGAAGTTCCTCCACTGCACTTTAACCTGGGTGATAGCTCGCTTCCATAGCATGATTTCTCTATGATAGAAAATACATAGAGGGTCAACCAGGAACTCTCTATCTAGCTTGACCTACATTCATAGTCATCAGAGTTGTCATTAGTTTCACATCATTCATTAGTCCAGAAACATATTCATATAAAATATTTTCAACTTATTGTGATCCGTAAATTGTCGTGGATATTCCACTAGATAGTTCTTCATAACAAATATGATAATAATATAATAAAATACTGAATTTTTACTTTATTACAATTTTATTAAAATTCTAGATCTGCAGATTTAGTTGTAATTAGTGCATGCATGCGAAGGGAAATTTTGCAGAAAAGTAGAGAACGACAAAATAATGTCACACACACATAAGACATAAGATATGCTCTTTGGGAAACAATTTCGGGAGAAAACCCAGCTGGAAGGTGAGGTACAAGTACAAATAAGTAATGCCCATGGCCCATGGGCTACTATAGTGTATAGATCCTCTTGGTATGCTCTACCTCCTATCTCTCCTCGATATATTTTCTCAACTATGGAAAAAAATTCTCTTGAAAGAATGGAATGCCTCTTCCTCTTAGTGGCCCGGCTATAACACAACTCAATAACACACTAGTGGTTAATTTTGACTACATCAGCTCTTAACTAGAGTTACAATATAGAATATTCTAGAGTCTTTTACATCACAATCACGTGTCTATCCCCTTTTCCATTAATAATGGGGTCTGACATAACATCCTCCTGAATTATAAGCGTGAGAACGGGAAGGTCAACTTCTGAGTGACATAACTTTTGCATACAGACTTTGATTGACAAGCCTCTTGCATCGTTGGAAAGATATTTGTGTCTACAATAACATGAAAAGGAGTTGCACTAAAGAAGAAAAATTTTACCCCCAAAAAACATCGTTTGATGCCTCAAAACACTCTCGAAAGGTTTCAGACCCCATTTTGCCAAATTGAGTCCCACTAGTAAAGACCATCACGTGAGATGATTCCTCTTGTTTTTCCACTCCAAATGCATCGATATGGATGAAAAACAATATAATGATCTAATCTGGATCATATTGTTTACCTACACATCTTTCCAATGGATAATATGCTTAGGATCGTATATGAAATTCTTTAATAAAGACACATAGAATATGTTATGTACATGTATATGACTAGACAAAGCTAATTAGTAGACTACAGGTCCAATTCAAGTAAGCATTTAGAAAGGGATAGAATTGATAAGCCAATTTTATATAGATTCCCAACCACAAGGTGCTCTCTTTAGGTTTGTCCCTCACATATACTCCCACTTGAAATTCCTTACAGGTTCTTCTTTTGTTTGCATAAGTCTTCTGTTGATCCTAAGCAACTTTAAAATTCATTCGTACTTTCCTCATAGTGTGTTCTATTTCTTTCAACATGTCGGGTCCCAACACTAGTTTATCTTCAGGATTATTCAAGTTAATAGGTGTCCTATGCCTTTGTCCATACAATACTTCAAATGGAATAATCCTTAAGGAAGAATGATAACTATTATTATATGTGAATTCTACCAAGTGGAGGTGATCTTCCCACTTGCTTTTGTTTCATGACATACAATTGTTGAAATATGGCAACAAGAATATTCCAATTTAATTTGTCCTTGAATTAAATTGTGGCTAAAATCGAATTTAGTCTTAATAGCTACTTGGAAATAATTGATTAATTCATTTTGAATTAATTAGTTCGAAAAATTCAAGTTAGAAGTATTTCTGAAGTCATGCAAGAGTTACTCCTTAAATTAAGGAGATAAGATTGAGTTATATTTGAGTTGTAATTAATTAACTCAGTTTACTGAGTTAAGTCCAGTTAAATTAGTTCCAAACTGTTTGAGGAACTAATAGAGAGTTAATAGTCAGTTGATGCATGCATGCTCTCAACTAGTGTACTTCAGTTAAATAAAGATTCTCTCATCAAAAACTCATGCATGTCTATTATGAGAAATACCCAAATGAGATTAAGGACAAGGATAGTGTACTATCAATTGCATGTGTTTTCTTATAAATAAAACTCATGCATGTATTCAAGGCATCATTCCTCGAGGATTGCACAATTTTGACAGTGTGTGAGAGTGATCATCCACTGGGTAGAAGACGTTTTCCACTTGGTTGAAGGAGAATCATCCCACAGGAACAACACAATGAAATAGGAGCTTGGAGGGAAGAGAGGATGGATTGATAGAAGCCTGAATTGCTTGTGAGCATCTATGAGGATTGTACTAAGATCTGGCTAACTGTGAGAGCTAAGGCTTTGTATAATTCCTATGTATTTCCACCTTGTACGATAATACAAATAGTGGGGTTTTTAGCTGAGGATTTCCCTAAAGTATTTTCATGTGTATTGTGCATTGATTCTTCTTCTTCTATTTATATTTTTCAGTTCAATCTTTAAGCTTTTGTAAATTGATATTAGAATTAGGTTATAGTATTCTTCTTTGATTTATATTGCATTATCGGGTTAACCTACAGGAAGATTTTCTACATGGTATCGGAGCCAAGTTTATCAGGGTTGTGAATAGTATACTCAGGAGAGAATTCGAAGTTTGAAGTTCGGGGTTGTAGGTGCAAATCAAATTCATATCATGCTTCAAGGTTGGCCAATGGCGTTATATGGCTTGAGACTCAAGTATGCCTTGGAAGGTAGCTTGAATTACATAACATGGAAAGATCACATGCAGGTTGTATTAGAAGGAAATGGCTTGAAGGATTTCATTGATCAAGAAATCCCAAAGCTATCTTCAACTAATGCACAAGAGTTGGTTGAGTGGAAGAAGTGTGTGGCAAAGGCCAGACGGATCATCCTTGAGGGAGTTCGAGACCATATTGTCTCGAGTCTCCATGGGAAGGATAATCCATTTTCAATGTGGAAGACATTGAAGGACCTCTACCAGAATAGTAGTGACTAGAGGAAATTGGTGCTCAAGAATAAGCTTCGAAGAATCAAGATGTAGAAGGGCAATACTATTTCCACATATCTAAACAAGCGCACCACCTGTAGAGATGAGCTCGGAAGTGTGGGAATAACTACTGTCAATGAAGATATGGTGAGCCTCGCTCTCCTTGGCCTTCCAAAGAGTTGGAATAGCTACCAGGACTCTGTGAATGGAAGGGAGAAACTGTTGGATTGGGAACGACTGTGGTCGGATATTATGCAGGAGGAGATCAGGAGGAGCTGTTAGGCCCCTATACTATTAGTGTAACCCCTTATTGTTATTAGTATAACCCACTTATTATATTGATGTACCCATGTAGTGCCCATATTGTTACTATTGTACCCCATAGAAGCCCACTATTGTTATTACTGTGCCCTCACATTATTATTGTTATGTCGACTCTGATTATGTTATGACCCCTTAGACTCCTATATATAGAAAGGAGGTCTTTTCATTTGTATCATCCAAGAATTGTTCATTTATGTAATGTAAAGGAGGTTTCCCCCTCGAAGAGGCTGAATTATAAGGCGTTGATCTATCTTTTCTATCTTTTCTTGAGCTAGTTTCATAACATTTGGTATCAGAGCTTTGGATTCTAGGGTTTCGTTGCTCCAAACAGGTCATCGTGGCATTTTCGCTATAAATTTTTTCTGTGACGTTTCAGAAGTCGCAAAAAACCCATTTGAGAAGAAATCGCGCTGAACCTTGGCTCCGAATTTCAGAGCTTTTCGTGCGATATTGATGGAGATATGATCTTAGGAAGTTGGTATTTTTGCAGACTCCTGAATTACATTCAAAGCAGGTGACCTGGGGAAAATTGTCATAACTTTCTCTCTGGGGATTGGATTGAAATTTCGTAAGAAGGTGCAGAAAGAGGACGGACTGTAGTTTCTTTTATATCTTTTTCAGCACCAAATATCGAAAATTTGACACGTGGCACTTCATACAAGTTCGCTCCTCTGGAAAGGTCTATAATCAGGTCATCTTGGGAGATTGTGCATAACTCTTTCTTGGAGAATCCAATTTGGATCCGACTGGTGGCATTGGAAAGAGGACACAGGGGGCTACTACAGGTAGCAATTTCAGAACTTAAACATCTGAAATTACAGAGTTACAGTCGTTTCAACATCGAGGTCATAAAATCAAGAAAAAGCAAGATGAGGAAGTTTGATGGTAAGATCCGGTAAATTGGATACTTCAGATGGAGCAATATTTTGATCTACATGGTGTACCAATGTTACAAAAGGTATGTATTGCATCTTCATATTTAGAACCAGATCAATTTTTATGGTATAAAGGGCTTTTTTCTCATAAACAACTTGTTACGTGGTCAATTCTCACGAAGGAAATGATAGCACATTGTGAGGATACAAAGAGCAACACCTTCTTTAGAGCAACACCACAACAATTGGAAAGAGTAAAAGGGCTTTGTGACATATTGGAAAGCAAAATTATGGCAACAAGGAAGTCTACGCCTCAAACTATAAAGATGGAAGTGTTGTTTCTCCTATCCTTCCACAACCTACAAGGGTTATGCCACAACAATTGGAAGAAAAAAGAGAAAAAGGGATTTGTTACAATTGTGATAGAAAATGCACTAAAGGTCATAAGTGTGCTGAGAAGAAATTATTTTACATAGAATATGAAGATGGGGAAGAAAATGATCAAGAAACATCAAAAGAAGAAGATATACACCAGGACCCCACCCCAGAGAAAGAAGAAATGAATCAGACCATATCTTGTAAAGCATTGGCAAGAATTACCACTCCTCAAACTCTCAAGATAGAAGGACATATCAAGAAGAAAAAGGTGCAAGAAGTGAAAGATCACACTTAGAAAGAAGAAATGAATCCAACCATATCTTGTAATTCATTGGTCGAAATTACTACGCCTCAAACTATCAAGATAGAAGGACATATAAAAAATAAAAATGTTCAAGAAGTAAAAGATCACATCGAGCATCAAGAAATGAATGCGACCATATCTTGTAAAGGATTGGAAGAAATTACCACTCCTCAAACTCTAGAGATAGAAGGACATATCAAGAAGAAAAAGGTTCAAGCAGTGAAAGATCACATCAAGCATCAACAACAAGTTCTCCAAATTTTAAAGGATAACGCCACTTCAGTGCAAAATCAAATGAAACAACAGGTAGATCAACATTGTAGTGAAAAATGTTTTGATTGGGTATTTTTACTGCTACATCTCAAGCATGCTATTTATGAGAAGGAAATGTTGGTAATACTACATGCACTTAAACAATGGCGACCTTACCAAATGGGAAGACTCTTCAAGGATGAGGATATGGAAGCATTGTTTTGTGTTATTTCTATTATCCAACCAGATTGGATAAAAGTAGCAAAGCATGAATGGAAGAAGGACGAAGAAGTATGGCCACTTATTCAAAAGTTGCAAAAGATCCCAATTCAAACAATATTGCCAGAAATTGAAGAGGAAGGAAAAATCATATTGGAACCTGGAGCAGTCACAAAAATAAGAACCGACAGCTACGAAATCGATTAATTTCAGAGTATCTCATCAAGTGGAAGAACTTACCTACTGAAGATTCCACATGGGAGGACAAGAATTTTATACAGAAGCATCAAGAACTACTCAAGCGTTGAGGACAATGCTTTCTGAAGGAGAGGGGCATGTTAGGCCCCTATACTATTAGTGTAACCCCTTATTTTTATTAGTATAACCCACTTATTATATTGATGTACCCATGTAGTGCCCATATTGTTACTATTGTACCCCATAGAAGCCCACTATTGTTATTACTGTGCCCTCACATTATTATTGTTATGTCGGCTCTGATTATGTTATGACCCCTTAGACTCCTATATATAGAAAGGAGGTCTTTTCATTTGTATCATCCAAGAATTGTTCATTTATGTAATGTAAAGGAGGTTTCCCCCTCGAAGAGGCTGAATTCTAAGGCGTTGATCTATCTTTTCTATCTTTTCTTGAGCTGGTTTCATAACAAGAGCACACGAGATGGTTCTTTATCCAAGGATGATGATGAAAAAAATGTGGCCTTAGCAAGTAAGGAAAGAAAAGGGAAGGGGAAGGCTTCCTATTCCAAATCGAATTCTTCTCATGGAGGGAAGAAGGGTGACAATTCTAAAGTGAGATGCTTTAATTGTCACGAGATGGACATTATGTGACTAATTGCCCATCAAAGAAGTTCAAGAAGGGATCCTTGGAAGGATCAGAAGGTGAAGCATTGGCCTCTCAGTTTGAAATGGACTTTATCCTCATCACATGCATGGTGTCATCGATGATGGATTTTGTCTGGTATCTTGACAGTGGAGCCTCATTCCACATGACCATTGATAAAATTTTATTCAGTGCCTTAGAGGGAAAAGACTTCAAGATGCACATAGAGATGGGTGACAATGGAAGGTATAGTGTTTCAGGAGTGGGCACAGTTTATTTTCAGAGGGAGCATCGAGCTCCTATCACCTTGATAGATGTGAAGTATGTGCCTGGACTGAAGAAGAACTTGGTATCGATCACGATGTTGGAGGACAAAGGCTACGATGTTGTCTTCAGTAAAGGAAAGGCGTTCCTAAGACACATAGCCACAGGTCAGACCAAGAGGATAGAGATTCGCGTGAAGAATCTCTATAAAATAGAGGTAGATGATTGTGCAACATTGAGTATGAAAGTAGAATTGGTGTAAAACTAAGACATTGGCTACTTGTGGCACAGGAAGTTGGGCCATTTGCATCATGGGGCTTTGAAGATAATGAAACAGATATCTACAAGACTTCCTAAAGGTAAACTTGAGTAAGTTAACACATGCAAAGGTTTTACCTTGGGAAAGTACACCAAGTCTTCCTTTCATAAACGAGACAGTCGAGTAGAGGCCATCTTAGAGCGAGTTCATACTGATGTGTGTGGACCATTCTCGATGGCATCCACTAGGAAGCAAAGATATTATTTGATTTTCATTTATGATTATTCTCATAAATGCTGGATTTATTTCATGCAGAAGAATGACAAAACCTTCACAAAGTTTTGTGAGTTCAAAGCTTTGGTCAAGAAAGAGTCAGGGAAGAAGATCAAGGCCTTGAGATGCGACAACGATGGAGAATATGTATCTAAAGAGTTTAAGGACTTCTATGCAGCAGAAAGAGTTAAACAAGAGTTGACGACACCTCATAATCCATAGGAGAATGGAGTGGCTGGTAGGAAGAACATAACTATTGTAGGGGTAGCACAGGAAATGTTGCATGACCTAGGCCTACCACTTCACTTGTGGGTTGAGGCATGCGACACAACGATCTATTTGCAGAGTAGAAGCCCACATTGCATACTTGGGATGAAGACACTAAAGGAAGCCTTCTCTAGTAAGAGACCAGATGTGGGTCACTTTAGGATCTTTGGCTCATTAGTATATTGCCATGTGACAAAGGATGCATGGAAGAAGCTTGAGCTGACAACAGAGTTGGGGATAATTGTGGGGTACACTGATACATCTCACAACTATCGGGTGTACTTGCCTACCAGTCAGAGGACAGTGGTTCGCAGAGATCTCAAGTCTGATGAGCAGAAGGCCATGTGAGTTTCCCTTGAGAGGGAGATCCAACTAGAGGTTGTGGAGGAACTATTGGTTCCTAAGGAGGAGGAGCCTTAGACTGATGTGGAGTAGCTGCATGTAGAGGTTCCAATAGTGGAGACATCCACTCAAGCATAGTCTTCCACAGATGGACGGAAGCACACAAGAGAAGCTGATGGATTGTTGAAGGATGTGAGAGAGAATGTGGGAGCACCATATTCTCAGCGCAGATAGAGGAGGTCACCTGAGAGGTATACTGGATACATGGCCTTTGCTGGGCAATGTGTTGAGACCGAGCCATCTTCCTTTGAGGAAGCAGTGTAGCAGTCGATTTGGATTGATACTATGGTGGAGGAGTTTGACTCCATAGTTCGTAACAGTGTTTGGGACATGGTTCCAAGACCAGAGAACAAGTTAGTTATGAGTTCCCGTTGGCTTTACAAGGTAAAGCAAGCTACTGATGATGGGAGGATCATGTTGTTGCAATATATTTTGATAGAGAAGCAAGATGCTGACATTTTGACAAAGGCATTGTCAAAGTGTAAATTCAAGTTCCACAGAGATAGGATCGGGTTGGCAGATAATCCCTTTCTTGTTGAGAGAGAGTGTTGAAATATGGCAACAAGAATATTCCAATCTAATTTGTACTCGAATTAAATTGTGAATTAAAATTGAATTTAGTCTTAACAACTACTTGGAAATAATTGATTAATTCATTTTGAATTAATTAGTTGGAGAAATTCAAGTTAGAAGTCTTTATGAAGTCATGCAAGAGTTATCCCTTAAGTTAAGGAGATAAGATTGAGTTATATTTGAGTTGTAATTAGTTAACTCAGTTTACTGAGTTAATTCCAATTAAATTAGTTCCAAACTGTTTGAGGAACTAATAGAGAGTTAATAGTCAGTTGATGCATGCATGCACTCAACTAGTGTACTTCAGTTAAATAAAGATTCTCTCATCAAAAACTCATGCATGTCTATTATGAGAAAGACCCAGTTGAGATTAAAGACAAGGACAATGTACTATCAGTTGCATGTGTTTTCTTATAAAGAAAACTCATGCATGCAGTCAAGGCATCATTCCTTGAGGATTGCGCAGTTTTTACAGTGTGTGAGAGTGATCATCCACTAGGTAGAAGAAGTTTTCCACTTAGTTGAAGGAGAATCATCCCAGAGGAACAATGCAAGGAAATAGGAGCTTGCAGGGCAAAGAGGAAGGCTTAAGAGAAGCATGGATTGCCTATGATCATCCGTGAGGATTGTACTGAGAGCTGGCTAGCTGTGAGAGCTAAGGATTTGTATAATTCCTATGTATTTCCACCTTTTAGGATAATACAGATAGTGGGGTTTTTAGTTGAGGCTTCCCCAAAGTATTTTCATATGTATTGTGCATTGATTCTTCTTCTTTTGGTGATGTTGTTTAGCTCAATCTTTAAGCTTCCACAAATTGATAGTAGAAGTAGGTTATAGTATTCTGCTTTGATTTATATTGCATTATCGGGTTAACCTACAGGTAGATTTTCTACAACAATCTTAGCATGACTTCCAACACTTGATTCACCCGTTCAATTTTCCCATCCATCTACAGATGGTAGGCAATATTGAATTTTATTTTAGTGCCTAGTCCAATAAACAAAGCCTTCTAGAAAGAATAAGTAAACTTCACATATCTATCATAAATTACTACCTTAGGTATGCCATGTAAATGAAAATTTTCTCTCATAAATAGATCAACAATTTGAACAGTTTTGTAAGTTGAATGTATGGGAACAAAATGTGCTGATTTACTTAATTTATCCACAATAACCATTATGGAGTCATTTTTCCTTCTAGACTTAAGTAATCTTGTGATAAAATACATTGTGATGATTTCCCATTTCCATTCAGGAACGGGTAATGGGTGAAGTAAACTTGATAGATGTTGGTGTTCAATTTTTACCTGCTGACATTCTAGACATTTCACTAGATATTCTACCACATTTATCCTCATACCAGGCCAAAAAAAATTCTTTATCAAAGAAGTAATTAATTTATGGTAACCAGGGTGGGTAACATAGGGGCTTCTGTGATACTCATCTAAAATTAAGTTCTTAATAGCTTGCTGGTTGGGGACATAAATTATGTTCCTATAGGTTAGCAAATTATCTTCATTGATGGCATATTATAAATATTTTTCAGAGTTTCCCTCTTGCTTTGTTCACTACCATAAAAAATGATATTCTGGGTCTCATTGGGATGCTTCTTTAATCTGATCTATAAAACCAAATTTTACTTGAGTATATGAAATTTCATATATATAATTCAGTCTTCTACTTAGGGTGTTATCCACTCGATTTTCCTTACCCTTCAAGTATTTTATATCAAATTTGAATTGACACTTAGGAAAGCAGCCCATCTTTCTTACCAAGTATTAAGGTTGGGCTATTTAAATGATATATATTTATGTAGGAACGAAATGAAATACAAATTCAAACATAAACACAGAGATACAGTGAAAACTGAACTTCAATTCATTAATAACAAATACTGAAAAACTGTTTACATGGAGAATGGAAATAAACTACCTCAAGCGATTGTAGCTTATCTCTAAAGAGATATGTGGCAGCTACATTCCTCTGAACTATGTTACAATGAGTCTGGAATGACTTTTTATTATTGAGAAACAAGGGAAAACCTTAAACATCCAAAAACCTAACACTAGGAGATGAAGCACCAAAAGTTTGTGGGCCTGATTAGGGTTAGTTAGTACACCAAATTTTCAAGGTTGTGACTTGGGCATACGATCTTCATTTGACGCATATGATACCTCATTACAAATATTTGTCTGAGAACTAAAATTTTTGACTAAAAACTCATGTGATAGAATTTTGGTTTTCCTATTTTCCAAAATAATGTCGTTTAGAGCCTCAAAATAGCTTCAGAAGTTTAAGACCTGAAAAACTACCAAAAATAGTAAATGATGCTACAACTAAGAAAAATGAAGGAAATACAATTAGGGGTCCAAGTGGAAAAAGAAGGTGGCCACCAATATCCACCTTGATAATTAAAGAAACTAGTCAAGCTACTATCATGGTCAATCATTAAGATAAACTTCTTTCCAAGAAATTAGTGCCACCATAGCTTTGATGTGTGGACTATTTTTGTTAATTGTAAGTAATAATCAAAATATATTTACTTGTGCTCCTTCAAAATTGGAGATCCATAGGCCACCACATGACCTTCTTGCATCAACATTCCTCCCAACCCTTTCTGACATGTGTCTTTACAAACAATAAATTCCTTTTTTGGGTTTGCTATCCTTAGAACAGGGGTTGTTGTCAACAAACGTTTTAGCTAGTTAAAACTATTTTGGAATTTTGTTGTCCAATTAAAATCTTTCCCATTTTGTTGCAAAAAAAATTATGGGGTAATCTACTTTGGAAAACCCCTCTATAAAGCGATAGTAATAGTCTACTAGACCCTAAAGGATCGAATGTATACAACACTGTCAGGAATGGGCCATTCAATGATAGTCTTAATATCGGGCACTATAGTCATTCCCTCTTAGGCGATTAGATGTCCTAAGTATTGTATTCGACATTTATAGAATTCACAGTTCCTATACTTGGCGTATAGTTGGTGTTCTCGCAAGGTATGTAATACTATTTGCAAATTACTTTTATCTTCTTCCATATTATTTGAATAAATTAGAATATCATCGATGAAAATACTAGTGAAATATACTATTCATAGGGCACATAAATGTGGTTGGGGTGTTAGTAATCCCAAAATGTAGAACTACCAAAATCATAGTTCTCGTAATGAATCCTAAATCCAGTTTTGCATATGTCTTCTTCTTTGAGTTGTATTTTATGGTACCATGATCATAGATCAAGCTTGGAAAACATAGTAGCAACCTTCACCATGTTAGAAAATTATATTTTACTAAGCAATGGAACACATAAAACAAGAAAGACACAAATATACGTGGTTCTTCCAATTTGGGCTACGTCTGTTATCACTCGGAAGTTTTCCCTAGAAGTTATCAAAAGAATGAATCATCTGAGGTAACCACAAACCAATCTTTTAAGCTTAGGTTCTAGCCAACCTAATTCCAGAGAGGGCTCTCTCTTTATAATTTAGCTTTGTTTTTATGGGATTTTAGGCTAGTTATTAGTGTTCATGGGGTTTTGTTTTGAATTGAAGGTTGGGTGGTGAAATTCTTAGAGCAGATGGATAGAGCTAGGTCTTCAAGACATTGGGCTATGGATTCAATAAATGGATAGCATAATTGGACCAGATCATTAAAGGGAATGTTCACAGGGCAGGCTAGCAAAGAAAAAGGACAATCTTTAGGTCTGATGGATGAAATGATTCTAACCAGGGTGAAAGGGCACTTAAGAATCCTTGGACTGGGATCATAATGAATAATGGAGGGTGATCATGAAGAAAGGGCAATTAAGAATCCTTTGTTATAGATCAGAGGAGAAACTACAAAAGCTAAGGAGCAGTTAAGAATTCCTTAGCTAAGATAGTTTAGGAGAAAACATTCAGAATGTAAAACAGTCAAGACAGAGTGCATTCAATCAATTCTTGAAATATAATTTCTTGTTATACATTTAGATTTTAGAGAAACAAACAAGATTATGAAGAAACATAAGAGAAAACAACAATAAACATGAGAGAATATTTATTTGTATTTCGATTTACACAAGAATCTTGTAAAATATCTGATCTTTATTCCTTGATCCAGATGCTAATCCAGTCATTGATACAATAGAATTTTGATTTGAGAGGAAAAGTCTATAGAAATGTCATGGAATCCACCCTACATACTTTGAAATATGAAGTATTTATACAAAATATAATTACAAAATATCTCATAACAGTTTGAGATTTAATCTAGCAAATAAAATATCTTCATGCATGAAGATAGAGACATATGTGAAACTGCTTCTTGCTGTCCCATTTGTTGTGGTGTTGATGGTTGTTTTTATTGAGTTTTGAGCCCTTTAATCTGACTAATAGGTGTGGTATTTTCACACTAGAATCTTCTTTACTTTGATATTTCTCTGATACTCTTTGACTCTGTTACTCTTTGACCTAGTTTATCTATCTCTCACCGGTTTCACCTGGTTGCCTATCAGATTTACTGTAGTAACTCTCTGATGTAAAACTCTTCATAGTAAATTTGTCATTTCTTCCCACCATTCTGCCTCAAGAAATCTCACCTTTAACATTCTTTTGTAAATTTCATCTGCCTCTGTGTATTTTGAAAAATTAGGTTTGGTGAGAAATAAATGTTTTACCTCATGTTCTAGGAAAAACAGGTTCTCCAATGTATCATATAATACTTTTCCAGTTGGAAAATCTTTAATGCTTGAAGAGTTGGCTTGTTCCTTGGCTAACTTCCTGAGTCTATCACTATAGTCCATTTGGGTCATAATTTTATCATTGATGACCATAGGACTGGAAAGGCCTTTGTCCCTCAAAATTTGAAATTTTGCCATAAACCTGTCAATGGCCACTTGCATGTTGTGGCACTTTTCTTCTAGGTTGAGCATGAGGTTTATTTTGGAAAGAACCTTTTTAATCTCTAGGATGGCTTCAGTCCTATCCTCTACACCAATCTCATGGAGCTCATTTATTTTCTTACTGTTTAGGAGGTGGATGAGTCAATTTGCATCCTCAGGTTGGTATCCTAATTCCTCCCTTACTTTCTAGATAGCCTCAATGGCTACCTTCACCAATTCAGTTTTCTCAAATATAACTTGAATTGATGGCCAAATATCATTGGCAGAGTCGATGATATTGGCCCAGAGCATCTCTTTAGTCTGTCCTAGTGGCTTATGCAGTGTCAAATCTTTCTCTAGGACTTTGATCTTCTCACCCATCCTTAGGGCATTATGTGTTTCTTCTCTTTGCTGAATTTGGGCAAGTTTACAGTCAGTTTCTAAGCTTGCCACTTTTTCCTTTAATATTTTGAGCTCTGTAGCTTGGATGGACATCTCCTGCATAGCTTTTACCAGTTCTACTGTTTTTTCAGTTGAAGTACATGTTGTAGTGTACTCAGTTGTAATTGGTAGCGTTGTGGCAGGTGGAGCTGTAGGTGCGAATGATGCTGCCATTGTGGAAGGAACCACTGTTGTTACTGTGGGGATGGAAGTTGTGGAAGTTGTGGCCAGGTCACTTTGCTTAGACTAAATCAAAGTGTCCAAATCCTTCTCTGTTTCTTTAAGTTGATCATTTAGCTTTAGGACTAGGTCCATAAGTGCTTCATGTCCTTCTTGTGCTTCTAGGACTTCCACTGTTTGAGGGTGATGAAGCTAGGGAATTTTGAGCTGCTTCTTCAGTGCAGCAATGTCATCATTCTTCTTTTTAATTAGCTTCTCTGTTGCTTTCACATCCTTGGGATCATGTCTCAATCCTATCACTAAGTCCTCTAAGAACTTGATCCTTGTATCTTTGGCCTGTGAGGAGGCCTTCTCCAACTGAAACTGAGCTGACATATTATTTAAAGAGTTTTGCGATTGGTGGGCTGCTATGGCTTTCCCTGTCAATGTAGAATAAATCATTTCGCCTATTTTCTTATGCAGCTCAATCTAGTCAATGGGATGGATATCCCTTGCCAGTACTTCAAAATCCATTATTTTAAAGTCTGTTGTTGCCCTTGGCTGCTGAGTGGTCGGCTTGATGAAGGTCATTTCCATTTCCCCTCTATAACATCATATGTTAACATAAGCCTTGTCCAATTGGTAGGGGTTATCTTCAAATAACATGCATAGATTTGGGATTTCAGCCTCTCATTCCTAGCCTTTATTTTTTCGTATCTCTCTTTGATGTCTTGGTATTTATCTATTGGCATTCTGAAAGAGGATACCTCAACACTTTGCTGTCTTTCCAACATCTGAGTGTGTGATGTGGAAAGTTCTAGGATGCCTCCAGATGGAGTGGCCTGCCTACTCCCATCTCTTTCTGTGCTGGTAACCTCAGCTATCTCCTCTGTATATTCTTGTTTAGAGACATGATTCACTCTTTGCCTCTTAGCCCGACTTGTCTCTGCATAGGATTGTGATGTTGGTTTTTCTGAAGTAGTAGCCCTTTCGTTGTTTCTCTTGAGGCTTTTCTCCTCATTTAGATGAGTCTATAAGACTGGGGGGGTACTCATGGTGGCCTATGGTCTAACTATTTTCTCTGATTGCTTTGGTATATCTGATTTCTCTGGTACCTCTAATAGATCTGGTGCTTCTGATTCTTCTTGTACTTGTGATCCTTATTGTACCTGTGATTCTTCTGGAACCTACAAGAAAGAACCCTCATCAAGCTATTTCTCTAGATCAAGTAATGTGTTTTCCACAACAACTTCAGTACTATCCCTGTCCTTTAAAGTGTTTTCCACCCATTCCAATTGGTTGTCATATTTTTCTATTTCAGGGATGTGGTGATGAATATAGGGAGCCATCTTGTTTTTCTGTCTTCTGTTATAGATGAAATGGAAGGGATCATATCTCCATATGAGTCTCTGTTTTAGATTTAATCTTTGAAGGATTAGGTTTGCCTCCTTCCCAACTTCTCGACTATTACAAATAAAGGGACCTAATTGGTCTTTGATCCTAAGCTGGGCCTTCTTTTTGGCTTTCACAAAATGTACCTCATCTGAATTGATTGTCTGTCTGTAGTACTCTAGAGCAAATAACCTCATTGGGAGGTATTTAGGTAGTTCGTATGGGGCCAGCTCACAACCATAAATTCTAATCTCGGTGTGGTTTTGGTACAAGTACCAATCCCCTACTTTGGATTGTTTTGAGAGTTTCAAGATCCTCCTTATATCTGAACTGATTCTTGGAGGAGGGCTGCCTATCAGCATTGTCACAATGGGATGTACAAATAAGTCTGTGAAGTTTGTATATGAAGATGGGGAGCCATATTTATGGATCAATGAAGTCCAGAATATTACTGATATAGGGTGACCTTTTGTGTCAAGCTTCTTGAGAGTAAATGGGAACTTATCATCTTGAAGACTAGCTTATTACTCATCCTAAGGAACTGGTCATGCATCCTATCAGCTATAAACTTGGCATAATCATAAATAACAACAGGAGGCTATCCTGGAGTGTATATGGACATGAAAGCCATGATGATCTCATATCTTTACTCACTGGTGGTATAACCTAGGACACCCGATATCATTGCTACAATGTCTTGGCTAAATGGGGAAAATATGGTATACACATATGGAGGAGGTTCTTTGGGGGTATACTTTTCTTCTACAATGAATGTTTGGATTATTTGGGCCAATCTTGTAGGGTTGAGCTTGGGAAATAAGTCCAACAGGTCTCCAATGGAGAGAGGAGTCAAGTTTTGCCCTGGTTGAAGTTGCAACATCTCATTTATTGATTCAACAGTGATGGTGAAAAGTATGGTTTGGTTAGGGGACATCACTGCTCTTTGACTAGGGATATAGTTTGCATGGCAGTAATGGACAATTTCTGGGAAAATGTGAACTTCAGGGAATTGGTACTTTGGCAAATTGGACTCCCAAAAACCAATTTTATCAACATGGTTCAAGTATTGGTCTCTATATCAGCAGTAGAGTTTGAGAGGGGATTCATGGACAAAGGTGTCCTTTATCTGGAAATCCTTGTCTGCTAGGGGTAGATGGTCTAGGTCTAGATGAGGAGTGGAAATAGGTCTCACATCCATGGCAATTGGGGCAGCCATTCTCAGTTCTTGTCGATTTGAGAATGGGGAAGGTGATTTTCAGTTTTTAGGGCAATGGTGGTTCAATACAGAGTAGGTTTGAGCTGCTAGAGTTTCTTTAATTAATTTTTCATGTTAATTAATAAAACTCAATAACTGGTTATGAAATTGACAGGTTTTCTAGTGAATTATGGCTTAAATACTTGGAATTAAGGAGAACTCACTCTAAATAGGGAAACTAGCAACTGTGAATGGTTGAAAAGGTTCCGAGTAGGCTGGAAAGCAAACGGGGTGCTTTGTGGCGTCTTTAGGGTGCAATTGGATGTAGGTTGATGACTTTGAAATTTGCAGGTGCATGCATGAAGCTTTACAGTTAGAAAAAATGATAAAAACAAATGATTTGGGGCTTTTTGGCTTTATGCACAAAAGACAATTTTGGTGGGTATGATGAATAATGGTCGTTTTTCATATAGCTGGGTGAATAGTAGCTATTTTAGCGTGTAGCAGGCAGGCAGTAAGTGGTTTCCATCACACTGTTTTTGGGTGTTTGATGGTGTTAGGGGGAGGCCGCTCGATTCCACACGTTGAACGACATGTAGCATTGGGGGCCTGGCAGAAAACAACTCTTTTCGGGTGGGTATTGTTCGGGCGCTGGGCTCATCCAAAATGGATGAGGGTCGTCAGATGTGGAGGGGATCGATTGTGCAGTGATCTTGCAGTGGAGTTGCATAGAGGGTAGTGGGGGGGTGGGTCAACGGGTGATTAAGTGCGCGGTTTTTAGTTAATGAGGGATTAAGGCGGGGTTAAGGCGTTGGGGTCATTAGTGGAGGGTTTAATTGGGTTTTTGACTAA
This sequence comes from Pinus tabuliformis, assembly GCA_031772625.1. NCBI lineage: Eukaryota > Viridiplantae > Streptophyta > Pinopsida > Pinales > Pinaceae > Pinus > Pinus tabuliformis. The sequence goes on along the minus strand of CM062809.1, from coordinate 671,124,207 downwards.
CTTAATCACGGATTGATTAGTTAGTGGGTTTGTCAGGGTTTGGGTAGAAAATCATAGTTTATATTTTAAACTAGGGTACATGGCTAGTTAATATTGCTGGAGTTAAATATATATGGGAAAAGGGTTTTTGTTTGGGATTTAATAAATAAATTAGTAATTAATAAAATGAGCGGAAAGGGGCACAATGCCCTAAGCATATGATATTTCATGTTTTAACGCTTTTCCGATAATAACATAAAAACTTAGGATATAGCGCTTTCATGGGTTTTTAATATGAAAATGATTTATGTGGGGGAATAAAAACTTTTCCTAAGTAAAAGTAATTTAACCTTAGGAAAAGAGTATAAGGGGGAGATGAATTTTTATAAGGGGGTTTTAGTACTTATTATCTATAAGTCATTGCGCTGAGGGTCTGGTTCCTCCAAAAGTTAGAGAAATTCTATGAGCCTCATTGACTTAGGGTTTTTAAGTACTTTAAACTTTATTGTGGGAAATTAGTTAAGTAAAAGGTGAAATGAATGAGGGAAGTTAATTAATTGACTTTGAAATCCATCCTCATGCTTGAATGCCCATTCATATTTGGAACTTTTATGATGAGAATAATAGATATGCTTTTGTCTTAATCAATCATCATACTTTTGCAACCTTTCTTCTACTTACCCACATACTTGTCCTACAATTTTTCCTTCTCTTTATTAGGGTGAATTTGAGCTAGCAAACCCTTATCAAACATTTTTCTTTCTCTTTATAATAGTAAACTAACTAAATCTAACCTTATTACATCCAAGGGCTCAGATTAAATAGTTGAGCTCCTTTTATTTACTCTACCTATCTAATGATCTGCCAAGATTAAACAGTTTGGTTATATTTTATTCTCTAACTATCAACATGAAATTGAAACATGAAATAGCCAAGTTTAAACATTTTGACTATCATAGATTGCGGAAAAGATTACAAACTGCACACAATCACTTATTATTCACAAAAAGTCAATAGTAGTGGCATTTTGGCTTGCTCACTTTCATGGTATTTTTTCTTTTCTCGGGGTTCATATTTTTCACTTTTTTGGACCTTTTTTCTTTTTCTTTTTGTCCTTTGATTTTTCTTTTAGGGCATACCCTCTTTACATTTTTTAATTTTTTGAATATGGAAAACATTTGCAGAAAGCAAAGGTATGTACATATTACAGGTTTAATCTCAGACATTAAAAAATTATGACTCCTATTGGTATAGGAACCTTACAGTGGCTCCACTTGGGGATGGCATTTCCTGGTGAAATCTCGAGAACTTTGTAGACCAATGGCCTTCTAAATTGTTGTGATGTTACCATGTAACTTTTCCTTTTATGTTTCTGCATTATTACTATTTATGACAGTAAACCTTTTTGAAGCTTAGGGCCTTCTCTTCGGGCTTCAACTTCAAAAATCACCATCCACTTAACTCTAGACTTTTGGAAAATAAAGTATGTACAGATGATTAGTGAAATCAGTAACTAGGTTCAACATAGTGTTTGAGCATTTGACCATTCACTGGTCCTCCTTCTACTTCTGTTCCATCCATTTCTCTGAGGAAGAAAGCAATATTACCCCTAAAAGCATAAATGATATATGGGCCTTTCCATAGGAAAACAAATTTCCCATGTTTACCTTTATCTTCTCTCCTTGTTACACAGTAATTTGTCACCGTTTCTCACCGTCCTAGTTACCCCTCTCCCGCACTTTGGAGGACTTATTCCAGGACTTGTGAGAAGTGACACAACTTAAAAACACTTGCATTAGATTCCTCTGAGTATGGACTTCACATGCCCTTAAGACATCTCCTGCAAAAAACCCATAAAAAATGCACTTTTTCCATTAGCGCGGGTTCCTAGTGTATCACCCGCGCCAATGGGAGAAATCCAACAAAGAGGGCGCGCCAGTTGGTGCTCTGTCCCTGTGTTGGACCCGCGCCAACCAAATTTAGTAAAGTTTTTAACAAACAGGCATGGGAATGTTCTTTCCAACTCATGGATTCTATCTGAGAACACTTTCCGAGGCTTAAGCCAACTCGAGCGAGGATAGATCCAACTCGATCGATGTTGTCATTGACCTTATCTCCTGCAAGGATGAAGCTTATCCCATCTCCTTTCCCTAATCTATAAAAGCCTGCCCTGCTACCTTTGACAGGCTAATGGTCCTAATGGTTCTAATGGTGAATGAATGGTTAATAGTGCTAGCTCTAGTCCCGGTTTCAGCAGGAGGAGAATCATACTTCTAGAGGGCTAAGAGATTGTTGCAAGGAGCAAGGAGATTTTTTGTCACCAAAGAGAGAGAGGCTTGTTTCTCATCCCCAACAAGCTTTGCAAGGCATGTGCACCTGATCACCAAGCCAAAGGAGGATTCGACGTCAGAACAATGGTTGTATTCTTCTTTGTTGATTACCAATAATAAGATGACTATCATTATGGTTCCACTCTTGTCGTTTATGGTAATGATGCTTGAGTTATTTCTTTTCTGACCGATATATGGTTGCAAGATTTTGGGTTTCTATGCTTGTATTTGTGTCGTTCTTTGTATGTGCAGGTATCCATTCACAGAGATCGTGGGGATTGTGACCGGCCAGCGCAAAGGATCGACTCTTCTACGACACTAGCGTTGGGATCCAAGTAAGCTTTCGTCGCTTACCTATGATTTGCAATTAGGAACCTGCGTGTTAGCATTGTTGATTGTTGCTAGACCTGGCTTGGGCTAGTAGGGATCGCCTCTGTCCGCAGAGGGGATTTACCTTCACAACAATTTGGCGACTCCGCTGGGGAGATCCGTTTGTTTGTTTGATTTGTAAATCTTTGATTTGGTTTATGAACCAAATGATTTGGGGTTTGTCTTGTCTCTTTGGTTCTTCTTGTTTCTCTTGCTGGATCGACCTTCTGAGTTGTTCTCTTCAGCTGTCTATTGCTCCCTGGTTCATCTGGGCATTGTTCTCAGGTTCTGGGCCATTCATTTTTATTTTTGACTGAGCAAACACGATTAGCGTGGATATTTTCCTAACAGTCGCGCCAACTGGCGCATGTTGCACACAGGCAACCCGCGCCAATCCCTCATTAGCGCGAGTTGCAGTATTCACAGTCGTGCCAGGGCTGTGAAATTTTTGTGTTTGCCTATTTGTCAGTCTTTTAAGCCTGGATCTGGTACCTAGACATTTTTTCCAATCACCTGGGTGTGTTAAAGCTTTGTTTGACTGGTTGTTGGCCCTCATCCTTCGGTTGTTCGCTTGTTTCCATTGATTTCACATTGTAGCCCTAGGGCATCTAGGGGCTTTGTGCATCAAGCTTCCCTCAGGAGTTTCGGTCTTCTCTTGATCCAGCCAACATTGTGGTTACTTTTTTGCATATGTTTGGTGGTTGTTTAAAGCTTGTTATTGGGTTATTCAAGCAATTTACTTCTTTTTGCTTGATTTTTCATTTGGCCTCGTTTTGAGCCTAGATCACATGGTTCATTGAGGGCTTTTGGCGTTTTTCTTGGTTTGAAGGATTGTTGTTTTTGTTTGGAGATCTGATTGTCTTCTCATTGAGTGAAATTTGTTTTGCTCTTTGTTATTGTTTCTCAAAATTTGTTAGTGCGCTTTGCCATCAAAAAGAAAATCAACAATCTCTCTTGCTTTGTATTAGTTAATGAAATTGAAGCTTTTTGGTGTTATTAGCAATTAGTAACTTTGGAAAAGTTTTGTTAATTGTCATTAGCTGCATTAGAGTATTGTTGATTGTTTTTTGGTCGTTTTATTTGTGTGAAAGCTCTCAACCCTTGTGTAGGTAGCATTCATTGAATGAAATGATGTATTTTGGCATATAGCTTGCATTTAGGAAATTGTGAGAAATTACATACAGTAAGGCTTGAAAAACGAAACCTAATCTAAGATCAACCGTAAAATGAACTGAATAAATCTAACAACGCATTGGAACTTAACGCACACATCTAGAGGTCTAGGCTAGAGACCTGTTCCGGCGTCGTTAAACCTAGTCACTATTGTTTCACAATACGGTTGGGTGATTCCTCCTTCTGTGACTCGATAGTGGTCTAACACGTATTTGCGCTCCCACGTACCGTTGAGTATATGGGGAGACCCCACTAGGTTATCATCCTTTATCCACAGGAAGCCGTGTCTGCTGCCTTACAAGCCGTAATGCACTAAACACACAGCATTCGGGAAGATTGACTGCCGTACGGAAAGTCCTTGGTTTTCATCTGATTTCCAAGGTGTATATGCAGTTTTACAGATTGTCTGGTAAACCCTTTGCCTAGTTTCTCCAGAGTAGTCACTTTTGATCCTTTTCAGACTCCCTAAAAGAAAAGGCTCAAATGAGCGTCTTGTCACTTCGGGCTCATTAAACATTCAAAGGAGACTAGAGTCACCTTTTCGTCCTTTTCTCGACTCTTAAAACATGAAAAGGTCAAGTTCAGTTCCTGTGTCTTAAAATTTATTCGGCCACGATTCACATTTACCCGGTTAGATCTTGTTTGCATTAGTTTGAGTAGGGTCCTTTATCGTTAGCTTCCATAGGATTTTGTGAACTTTTCATCCTGGCGGAATCACCAGTTTTGTCCCCTGTTTCACGTGACCAAGGGTCTCCGTCCTCTGCTGCTCCCGAGCCACCGGTTGTAAGTGATACTCTTCCTGTTATTCTAAGTATCCAACCGATTAACTCCCGTGCTCCAGGTGACGAGACTTACGTAGCTCATTGGAATCCCATTTGGGAAGATGCTAAAGACGATATCCCTGTGTGGGAAGATACTCCTCTTGGTTTTTCAGCCCCACTGTCTCCTTCTGATATGGAGGGAGGATCTCCTATTTCAACCGACGAGTCCGTTGCGACGAGCGGTGAAATTCCCACCGCAACGGAACCTATGCCTGTTAGTAGCATTTCTACTACTGAGAGACAACCACCAGGCTATCGTGCATTAAGAGATTTCATGTCTTCTGACTTTCCATCCATGAGTTCTATTTGGTCGCAACTCACTGCTTCCACCACGGTGCCTTTTCCTCCACAAGGTCGTCGTACGGCTGTTACCTCAGCCCCAACTGTTTCGGCAGTATGTGCAGTCTCTTCGGCCCCCGTTGTTGGTAGCCCATTGGGTCCCGTTATATCTAGAGTCGTTGATCCTACGTCAAACGCCCCACATTCTTCTGGTCCTATTCCAGCAGAGGGGCCCCTCGACTTCGACCCCTTGTTACGAAGACTTCAATATGATCCCTCTCAACCTTTTGGTAGGCCTCCATCGCCCCAACCAGCTGTTGAAGTTTCGGTCCCGTTGTCGATAGGGTGGGCCGCCACCCATTATCATGGTGGCCAAGAAACGTCTGTGCATCTTCAAGGGCCACCTATTCAAGACTAGTCATCTGGACAGTCTTACCCAGGGCAACCTGGGGGCCAACAAGGACAACCCTTTCAGGGACAACCTTTGGCCTCAGGTGGTCCATCTTTTACCTATTATACTCAACCTTCTGGTAACTCAGGCCAATCCTCTGGTCCACAAAGCCAGCCTGGTATCCAGCAAGGTTACCCTACTGGACAGCCTAGTCCATCGTATCTTCACTCAAACCAACTTAATGTCCAGTATGGTCAATTATCTGGACAGATGGGTTCACCTAGTGTTCAGCAGAGTCAACCCACCGTCCAGTATAGTCAAGCACCAAAGCTCGTTGGCCAGCCTCAAATCCAATCAGGTCAACCAACTGTCCCGCCCAATTGGCTGTCCAGCCAATCAGGGCAACCCCAACTCCAACAAGTTCACCCTTCTGGGCAGATGGGCCAACCTCACTATCAACCAGGCCAACCTTCCGCCCAGATAACCCAAATTACAGGACATCCTTCTGGAGCTACCCAACCCGGTATGTAAATGGTTGTTGACTCGCAAGCTCAACCCGGTTTTGGACCCCAGGGTGGACCCCAGACTCCATCTAGTTTTCAAATGCAGGGTAGTGTCCCATTCTATCAAACTCCGCCTGTTCCACAAAATCAACTTGGAGTCCAGCCGCCTTATGGCTACCAGCAACCCCCAGGGCAAAATTCCTTTGCCCCATATCAGAATTACCAACAACCGCAGGTAAACCCTTACCAGAATTACCAACAACCGTATGGTGCTCCTGCAGGACAGTTTGGTAATCAATGGAACGCTGGGGGGCAAAACCAGGGTCCCTACGGACAAAATCCTATGGAAAAAACCCTATGGGGCTGAGTCCGTCTGGACAAAGCCAATGGGGGCAACCACCAGCTAGTTGGAACCCTGGTACTCCATCCTACTCGTAGCCCCAAATGCCCTTTAATCCACAAGTACCCTTCTTGGCAACCTTGGAATTACCAGATGTGTCCAAACTAACCAATGATCCTATTTTCCATCATCCGTACTGGCCTCCGGTTCCAACCAAGATTCCTGGTGATTGTCCTAAATTTGAAGGTAGGGCTAATGAAGATCCTCAAGCTCACGTTATGACTTATCACCTCTGGTGTTCATCCAATTCATGGCTTGATGATTCGATTCGCCTCCGACTTTTTCAAAGAACTCTCACTGGCGCTGCAGCTAAGTGGTATATTGGGCTACCTCGCGGATCCTTCCAGGACTTTAACTCGTTGGCTATGGCATTTCTCACTCATTTTCAGTTGCCCATTCGGTATGAAACGGGCACACACCTCTTGACATCCTTGAAACAGACAACGGCGACGCATATCTCTGATCACATCCATGAATGGAGATGGCGTCGACGTTTGATCAAGTTTCCGATTCCCGATCAGCTTCTTACCGACTGGTTTACAACTTCGTTCGTCGGTCCAATAGCACGGGATATCGCTATGGGGGCATGTGTAACTGAAGAGCAAGCCATTGCGCGTGCTCAGTACCTCGACTTGGTTTACTCTCAGTCAGGTACACTGTATGATTATTTGCCTGATGCCCCGAGACCAGGAACCTCCAAAGCCCCACCAACACCATCTGTTGACGGTATTATTGGTTCCGTTAACTCAACCCTGAAGAAGAACTCCGCAAACCCTGGGAAGCAAAAGTCGAATGTTTCGAATGAAAATACTTCTCAGGTTATCTCCCATCCGAGTAATACTTCTGAGGTCAATGCCGTCCAATCCACCACGGCAGACAAAGCCTCGAAAGGAAAGAAGAAAGGAAAAGGTAAGAGTAAGCTGGATCAACCAAAGCCGGACTCCCCTAAACCCTCATCTGAGGAAAGTGCCAAACGAAAACCCAAGTACCCTTGTCTTATCTGCGATGAGGATCATTTTACCAGAGACTGCCCTAGGTGGTCCGAGGTTAGTCGTTTGTTGAAAGGTGCTCCTGGGACTCCTGCAGTGCTCAAAGAACCTTTTCCCTCCTAGCAAACTCAAATGGTGGCTAATCCTGATCAATCCTCATCTTCCTTCGGTTCCCAAGTGTTTATGGCTGGGACGATTCCCATCCACATCAGCACTCGGACAAAGGATTATCCGTCGTCTATCGGGAAAGAGCCTGAGATCCCCTCTAGTGCTCCGCCGTGTAGTTCGGGCCCGCTCCACATCAAGAGACCTACCACTGAGACGCCGATTCGACCCCCTCCAAAAGGTGTACTCTGGAAATCTTCTTACAACCCAAATGCTCGTGTTGCACAGCACTACAGCATGATTGAGGACTTAGCTCAAGCTCCGTCAGCTATGTCCGCCTTAGAAGTACTCCAGAGCTGCCCCTCTCAGAGGAAGTCCTTGCTATCGGCCATCGGTGGCATCGACCCGGCCGACTCGGACCTCATTACTTTTGACTTGGGAAGCCATACGCCGAGATTGCCTCACCAAATCGCATTCCTTATACAGGTCGTCGTCAATTCCAAAACGATTCATCGTACAGTCATTGATGAAGGTGCCTCAACTTGCATCATGTCTGTTGCCTGTTGGAAAGCTATTGGTTCTCCGGCATTGAGCCAGTCTCCCATGACCTTGGAAGCTTTTGACGGAAGAGCGTCCCCTCCCGTTGGTATCCTCCAACATTTGCCCATTACTTTGGAAGAGAAGACGGTCGAAGTAGAAGTTGAAGTTGTTGATGCTAACCTCACTTACAACCTCCTTCTAGGACGCAGCTGGATGTACGCGATGCAAGCTGTGGCTTCATCATTGTTTCGCATCATCCATTTCCCTCATCAAGGGAAGATTGTTACCGTAGACCAGCTTGCATTTTTCGCTTCCTCTTCCGAGGGCAACATCCCTTTTGTGGAGCATACCTCCAAATCTTATGAGAGTCTGGGAGCCGGGCTTTTTAAAGATCCATCCCTCATGGGTGTCTTTCCGCTCCCACCTCCTAACATCGCTTCCATCAATATGATCACTATTCGCCCTGATCCATGGATTCTCCCTCCCACTGATCAAGTAGAATCGTGGGGCGATGAGATGCCGTTGAGTCCTGCCGAGCTCAACTACGTTGAAATCATTGCTGCATCGGCTCCCTCTCCTGAACCTGCTCCGTCGAGCAAGGTTCCCGACTCGTATGCTCCATCCCCATGGCTTGGAGATGCAGCTTCTTCGGATCCTTTAAAGGAAATATTCCCTTCTGACGAAGCCATTATTGAGACAATGTCTCTCGAGGAACCTCCTTGGCGAGATCACCACCATCGTTCCTCGTTTCTCCCTGCCCATTCGGATATGCTTACTTGTCTCGCACGGTTTGCTCTTTGTTTTCCATCCCAACCCCTTCAAGCACCTATCCAAGTCTACCAAGTGTCCTCTGAAGGAAATTTGGGGAACATCACGCAAACCCAACCTATTGACATCTCTGTGAAACCAGGGATCGTCGAGCACATTCACATTGGAGTTACTTGTACTCCGGAGGAGATTCGACTCTATACCGACCTTTTTCGCGAATTTCGTGATGTCTTTGCATGGTCCTACGACGAAATGCCCAGCATTGATCCTAGTATAGTGGAGCATGAGATACCCACGTATCCAGGTGCTAAGCCTGTTCGTCAACGTTTACGCCCCGTGCACCCCCGAAAGGCTGCAGCTATTAAGGCAGAAGTAGAGAAGCTTCTCAAAGCTGGCTTTATTTACCCCATTCCACTCACAGATTGGGTCTCCAACATCGTGCCTGTGAATAAAAAACAGGGTACCATCCGTGTTTGTGTCGATTATCGTGACATCAATCGGGCCTGTCCTAAAGATAATTTCCCCACACCATTTATTGATCAACTTATTGACGAGTGTGCCGGAAGTGAAATGTACTCCTTTATGGATGGATTTTCTGGGTACAACCAGATAAATATTGCCCCCACTAATCAACACAAGACTGCCTTTATCTGTCCATGGGGGACTTTCGCTTATAGGAAGCTCCCTTTCGGTCTCAAAAACGCTGGTGCTACTTTCCAACGTGCAATGTCTTACGCTTTTCATGACATTCGTCACATTGTACAACCATACCTGGATGATCTACCAGCTCATTCAGCCAAACGTCAGGACCACCCTGTTCATCTTCGCGATATCTTTCTTCACTGTCGACACTACTGTATCAGGCTCAATCCTCACAAATGTGTCTTCTGCGTCGAATCTGGCCGACTTCTCGGGTTTATCGTCTCCCGAGAGGGCATCCGCTTGGATCCCCTTAAAGTTGAGGCTATTGTGAATCTTCCTCCCCCTGCTTCTTTGCAGCAATTGCAGAGCCTGCAGGGCAAAGCGAACTTTTTGAGACGATTCATTCCAAACTATGCCGAGGTGGCTAAAGGTTTTACACGGTTGCTAAAACGAGACGTCCCTTTTCGTTGGGATGCTGCTGCTCAAGAGTCTTTTGAGCGTCTCAAGGGTCTCCTTGTTTCTGCTCCATTGCTGCGTCCTCCAGACTATCATCGCGATTATACTCTTTACTTGGCTGCCGCCGACACCACTATCGGCATGGTTCTTGTTCAATCGGACGATAATGACATCGAGCATGTTGTATATTATCTCAGCCGCAACCTCCTTGACATGGAAACTCGATATGCCTATGTCGAGAAATTGGCCCTGGCCGCCGTTTGTGCCGTCCAACGCTTCCGTCACTACATCCTGTTGCGCACTACTACCGTGGTTTCGGATTGCAACCCCATGACATATATTTTGTCACGGCAATTGCTGGGGGGCAAGTACTCGAAGTGGATTGTCATCCTCCAAGAGTTCGACTTGGAATTTACCACTGCCAAGTCTAAGAAATCCTTGGTATTCGCTGAGTTAATTTTCTCTTTGCCATCTTCTTCCACGCCCTCTCATTCAGAGGATCATATCCCGGATGAGACCTTGTTTCTCATCAGCACCCTCGACCCCTGGTACGGGGATATAATCATATATCTGCAAACGTCCTCCTTTTGCCCTGACGTGTCAAAAGATGCTCGGCGAAGGATTCGTCACCAATCTCAACCCTACCGTATCATCGGGGATACCCTGTACCGCCTCGGCGCTGATTCCATTCTCTATCGATGTTTAACCCTCGAGGAAGAACAATGTAAACTTTGAAACGGGAACTGATACTGTTACCCGTTTCGTAGAGATAGCAAAAAAGTGACCTGATTTTGAAAAGGGGTGATGCAGAACGAACATGTTTTTTTTAGAGCATATTTTTTGGCACTTTAATTTTTTTATGTACATTACATTTTAGAATCGTTTTAGAATGGTAGTGATTTTCATGTTGATTTAAAAAAGCGAGTATTCTGCATCACCACCTTTTTTTAAAAGACCTGTGTTTTGGCTTTAAATTTTCTAATGTATAAAATGTAAATAATTATTTTGTAAATTTGATCATTTTTGAAGTGGCCGTTTTCTTCACATTTTCTTGTTTTTTATTTTAATTTTAACTTTTTTTTTGGAGGTTTTTATTGTTTTGCATTTTTAAATTAGGAGGTCGATATTTAGAATTTTCGATATTCTACATATTTATACATCCTTAATTAATTTTTGAATCCACATGAAATAATTGTTTCTAAAAAACAATATTTTTTAACAATGGACATAAAAATAACCATTTTTAACATAAATATAACTAAAAAATTACATGTTTTGATAATTTTTTGCTAGAATTGACATGTCAAAATCACAATTTTTATACGATAATTTTAACAAAAAACAGTTAAATAATAACTTTTTTTATGAATTTCATGTCAAAAAAATAATAATAATCACTTTTTTTTCAAAAATAATGATTAACTTAAAAATCAATGCGAAAATCACATATTACAAATATTGAACATATAACAACCCTAATTGAGTGTTTATTATTCTCATAAAATGTCAAAGTCAAAACATTGCAAAGCTTAATTTACAAGCATAACTTAAATTTAATCAACAATGTCATGTAATCCAAACTCTTCGTCTTCTAGAGTTTCATCATTGTCTTCTTCCACAATATTTTCTGTTTTCTTTTGCTCATTTTCCTCTTCTAATGGGCCTTTGATGTCTGCGAATCTCCCAATGTATGTCTTTCCAAACATTCCATGTAATGGTGGTTGGGGTTCCTTTGCCTTTTTTGCCACACGTGATTCACTAAAGTCCCCTTTATTCAACCCAATTTCTTGCATTGCATCTGGAAGAAATTGAAAAGCATTAATTCTTTGTTGAATGAAATTGCACTGTACTGGATCTTTTTCAATTGCAATGCAATTTCTTCTTTTTTGAAGGCAACATGCTAGCGTTGTACCTAATTATCAAGCGCAAAAGAAATAATGAACTAAATTAGTACAATGACATCTTAATTAAAAAATAACATATTGAAATTCAATTCCATATAATAAAACTTACTTGAGACAGAAAATAAATCCAGAACCCAATCTCCTTCATCTGACAAATGTCTATAAGATAGTCAATCAATAATTGCGATTTTTTATAAATGTTAACTATCTCTCCTTTTGCACTTGATTCCGAGAATCAACAAGCAACCAGCCGGGCGGGCCGCTGGTGGCTGGGTGATTCCCACCAGCCGAGTGGGCGGCTGGTGGCTGGTTCATTCCCAGAATCACCCAGCCACCAGTAGGGCGGGCCGCTGGTGGCTGGGTGATTTCGGGAAACAACCAACCACCAGCCACCAGCCGGCCACTGGTTGATTCCGGGAATCAACCAGCCACCAGCCAGCCGGGAATCAACCACCCACCAGCCGCCCGCCCGGCTGGTGGCTGGTTGATTCCTGGAATCACCCAGCCACCAGCCGGGCGGGCGGCTGGTGGCTGGTTGATTACCGGCTGGTGGCTGGGTGATTCCAGGAATCAACCAGCCACCAGCCGGGCGGCCAGCTGGTGGTTGGTTGATTCCCGGAATCAACTAGCCACCAGTCGCCTGGCTGGTGGCTGGGTAATTCCGGGAATCAACCAGCCACCAGCCCAGCGGCCGGCTAGTGGCTGGTTGATTCCGGAAATCAACCAGCGACCAACCGCCCACCCGGCTGGTAGCTGGGTGATTCCGGGAATCAACCAGCCACCAGCCGGGCGGCCAGCTGGTGGCTGGTTTATTCGGGAATCAACCAGCCACCACCACCAGCTGGCCACTCAACTGTTGGCTGGTTGAATCCCGGAATCAACCAGCCACCAGCCGGTCGCCCGGCTGGTGGTTGGGTGATTCCGGGAATCAACCAGCCACCAGTTGGGAGACTAGCTGGTGGCTGCCGCCCAACTGGTGGTTGGTTGATTCCCGGAATCAACCAGCGACCAGCTGGCCATCCGGCTGGTGGCTGGGTGATTCCCGGAATCACCCAACCACCAGCCGGGCGGGGGAATCACCCAGCCACCAACCGGGCGGCCGGTTGGTGGCTGGTTGATTCCAAGAATCAACCAGCCACCAGCTGGCCGCCCGGCTGGTGCCTGGTTGATTCCGGGAATCAACCAGCCACCAGCCGGGCGGAGCCCCCAGCCGAGCGGGCGGCTGGTGGCTGGTTGATTCCGGGAATCAACCAGCCACCAGCTGGCCGCCCAGCTGGTGGCTGGTTGATTCCGGGAATCAACCAGCCACCAGCCGCCCGTCCAGCCAGTCGCTGGTTGATTGATTCTGGGAATCAACCAGCCACCATCCGCCCGTCCAGCCGGTCGCTGGTTGATTCCGGGAATTACCCAGCCACCAGCCGGGTGGGCGGCTAGTGGCTGGTTCATTCCCAGAATCAACCACCCACCAGCCGGGCGGCCAGCTGGTGGCTGGATGATTCCCAAAATCCACTAGCCACCAACCGCCCACCCGATTGGTGGCTCTGCCAGGCTGGTGGCTGGTTGATTCCCGGAATCAGCCAGCCACCAACCCGGTGGCCAGCTAGTGGCTGGTTGACTCCCGGAATCACCCAGCCACCAACTGGTCGCTCGGTTGGTGGCTGGTTGATTTCGGGAATCAACCAGCCGGCTGGTGGCAAGTTGATTCCGGAAATCAACCAGCCACCAGCTGGACGGAGCCACCAGCCGGGCAGGCGGCTAGTGGCTGGTTGATTCCGGGAATCAACCAGCCACCAACTGGCCGCCCAGCTGGTGGCTGGTTGATTCCCGGGAATCAACCAGCTACCAGTAAGACAGTGATTTCGGGAATCAACCAGCGATCAGCCGGTCGGCTGGTGGCTGGTTGATTCCTGGAATCACCGAGCCACCAGCCGGGTGGGTGGCTGGTGGTTGGTTGATTCCCAGAATCAACCAGCCACCAGCCGACTGGCTGATCGCTGGTTGATTCCTGGAATCAACCAGCCAAAAGCTGCCTACCCGGAATCAACCAGCCACCAAGCGGGCGGCCAGCTAGTGGCTGGTTGATTCCCGGAATCAACCAGCCAACAGCCGCCCACCCGGCTAGTGGCTCCACGAAGCTGGTCGCTGGTTGATTCCCAAAATCAACTTGCCACTAGCTGGGGGGCCAGCTGGTGGCTGGTTGAATCCCGGAATCAACCAGCCACCAACCGAGCGACCGGTTGGTGGCTGGTTGATTCTCGGATTAAACCAGCCACCAACCGGGTGGCCGGTTGGTGGCTGGTTGATTCCGGGAATCAACCAGCCACCAGCTGGCCACCCGGCTGGTGGTTGGTTGATTCCGGGAATTAATGAACCACCGGCCGAGCGGGCGGTTGGTGGCTAGTTGATTCCTGGAATAAACCAGCCACCGGTTGGGTGGGCAGCTGGTGGCTCGATGATTCCGGGAATCAACAAGCCACTAGCCGGGGGGTCATCTGGTTGCTGGTTGATTCCTGGAATCAACCAGCCACCAGCCGCCCGCTTGGCTGGTGGCTCTGCCCGGCAGGTGGCTGGTTGATTCCCGGAATCAACCAGCCACCAACCGGCCACCCGATTGATGGCTGGTTGATTCCCGGAATCAACCAGCCACCAACCGGTCATCCGGTTGGTGGCTGGTTGATTCTGGGAATCAACCAACCACCAGTTGGTCGCCCGGCTAGTGGTAGGTTGATTCCGGGAATCAACCAGCCACTAGCCGGGCGGGCGGCTGGTGGCTGGTTGATTCCCGAAATCAACCAGCCACCAGCGGGGTGCCCAGCTGGTGGCTGGTTGATTCCGGGAATCAACAGCGACCAGCGGGGTAGCCAGCTGGTGGCTGGTTGATTCACGGAATCAACCTACCACTAGCTGGGAGACCAGTTGGTGGCTGGTTGAATCCCGGAATCAACCAACCACCAACCGGGCGATCGGTTGGTGGCTAGTTGATTCTGGGAATCAACCAGCCATCAACCGGGTGGCCGGTTGGTGGCTGGTTGATTCCGGGAATCAACCAGCCACCAGCCGGGCGGGTGGCTGGTTGATTTCAGGAATCAACGAGCCACCAGCTGGCCGCCCGGCTGGTGGCTGGTTGATTCCGGGAATCAACGAGCCACCAGCGCTCGCCCAGCCGGTGGCTGGTTGATTCCGGGAATCACCCAGCCACCAGCCGGGCGGGCGGCTGGTGGCTGGTTGATTCTGGGAATCAACGAGCCACCAGCTGGCCGCCCGGATGGTGGCTGGTTGATTCCGGGAATCAACGAGCCACCATCCACCAGCCGGGCGGACAGCTGGTGCCTTGTTGATTCCCGGAATCAACCAGCCAACGGCCGGGCGGGCGGTCGGTGGCTGGTTGATTCCCAGAATCAACGAGCCACCAGCCGGGCGGCCAGTTGGTGGCTCGTTGATTCCCGGAATCAACCAGCCACCAAGCGGGCAGCCAGTTGGTGGCTCGTTGATTCCCGGAATTAACCAGCCACCAGCCACCCGCCCGGTTGGTAGTTGGTTGATTACCGAAATCAACCAGCCACCAACCGAGCGGCCTGTTGGTGGCTCATTGATTCCCATAATCAACAAGCCACCAACCACCAGCCGCCTGCCCGGCTGGTGGCTGGGTGATTCCCGGAATCAACCAGCCATTGGCCGGGCGAGCAGCTGGTGGACCATTTGGCCGGCTAGCTGGTGGCTGGTTGATTCTCGGAATCAACCATCCACCAGCCACCCTCCTGGCTAGTGGCTGGTTGATTCCCGGAATCAACCAGGCATCAGCCGGGCAGCGATCTAGAATCAACCAGCCCCCAACGGGGCGGTTGATTGCTTCCCCTCCCCGGCTGGTGGCTAGATTATTCTGGGAATAAAGCAGCCACCGGCTGGGCGGGCGGCTGGTTGATTCCCGAATCATCCAGTCACCGGTCGGGCGGCCATCTGGTAGCTGAATGATTCCCGGAATCAACCATCCACTAGCCGCCCGCCCGGCTGGTGGCTCTGCCCGGCTGGTGACTGGTTAATTCTCAGAATAACCCAACCTCCAACCGGCCACCCGGTTGATGGCTGGTTGATTCCCGGAATCAACCAGCCACCAAACGGTCGCCTGGTTTGTGGCTGGTTAGACCGGTTGGTGGCTGGTTGATTCCGGGAATCAACCAACCACCAGCTGGCCGCCCGGTTAGTGGCAGGTTGATTCCGGGAATCAACCAGCCACCAGCCGGGCAGGCAGCTGGTGCCTGGTTGATTCCCGGAATCAACAAGCCACCAGCCGCCAGCCCGGCTGGTGGCTGGTTGATTTCGGGAATCAACTAGCCACCAACTGGGCGGCCAGCCTGTGGCTGGTTGATTCCCAGAATCAACAAGCTACCAGTCGGCAGCCCGGCTGGTGGCTGGTTGATTTCGGGAATCAACTAGCGATCAACTGGGCGGCCTGCTTGTGGATGGTTGATTCCTGGAATAAACATGCCACTAGCCGGCGGCCAGCTGGTGGCTGGTTGAATACCAGAATCAACCAGCCACCAACCGGGCGGTTGGTGGCTGGTTGATTCTCAACCGGGTGGTCGGTTGGTGGTTAGTTGATTCCGGGAATCAACGAGCCACAAGCCGCCCGCCTCGATGGTGGTTGGTTGATTCCGGGAATCTCTCAGCTACAAGCTGCCCACCCGACTGGTGGCTGGGTGATTCCCAGAATCAACCAGCCACCGACCGGGCAGGCGACCGGTGGCTAGTTGATTCCCGGAGTCAACCAGCCAACGGCCGGGTAGGCGGCTGGTGGCTGGTTGATTCCGAGAATCAACCAGCCACCAGTTGGTCGCCTGGTGGCTGGTTGATTGCCGGAATCAACCAGCCACCCTCCCGGCTTGTGGCTCCGCCCGACTGGTGGCTGGTTTATTTTTGAAATCAACCAGGCACCAGCCAGGCGGCTAGCTGGTGACTGGTTGATTCCTGGAATAAGCTAGCCACCAATCGGGCGGCTGATTGATTCCCCCGCCCGGCTAGTGGCTGGATGATTCCGGGAATTAACTAGCCTCCGGCTGGGCGGGAGGCTGGTGGCTGGTTGCTTCAGGGAATCAACCAGCCACCGGCCGTGCGGGTGGCTGGTGGCTGGATGATTCCGGGAATCAACCAGCCACCAGTCGGGTGGGTGGCTAGTGGCTGAATGATTCCAGGAATCAACCAGCCACCAGTCGGGCGGGCGGCTGGTGGCTTGTTGATTCGCTGGGTGATTCCGGAAAACAACCAACCACTAGTTGGTCGCCCGACTAGTGGCAGGTTGATTCCGAGAATCAACCAGCCACCAGCCGGGCGGGCTGCTGGTTGGGCTGGTGGCTGGTTGGTTGATTCCCAGAATCAACAAGCCACCAGCGGGGTGGCCAGCTGGTGGCTGGTTGATTCCGAGAATCAACAAGCCACCAGCCGGGCGGGTGGCTAGTTGATTCCGGGAATCAACCAGCCACCAGCGGGGCGGGCGGCTGGTTGATTCTCAGAATCAACCAGCCACCAGCGAGGCGGGCGGTTGGTGGCTGGTTGATTCCGGGCGGGCGGCTGGTAGCTGGTTGATTCCCGGAATCAACCAGCAACCAGCGGTGCGGCCAGCTGGTGGCTTGTTGATTAACAAAATCAACCAGCCAGTGGCCAGGCGGCCAGCTGGTGGCTGGTTGAATCCCGAAATCAACCATCCACCAACCGGTCGCCCGGTTGGTGGATGGTTGATTCCGGGAATCAACCAGCCATCAACCGTGTGGTCGGTTGGAGGCTGGTTGATTCCAGGAATCAACTAGCCACCAGCCGGGCGGGTAGCTGGTGGCCGGTTGATTCCAGGAATCAACGAACCACCAGCTGGCCGCCCAGCTGGTGGGTGGTTGATTCCGAGAATCAACGAGCCACCAGTAGCTCGCCCAGCCGGTGGCTGGTTGATTCCGGGAATCACCCATCCACCAGCCGGGCGGGCGGCTGGTGGCTAGTTGATTCTCGGAATCAACCAGCCACCAGCCACCGGTCGGGGACCGGTGGCTGGTGGCTCGTTGATTCCCGGAATCAACCAGCCACTAGCCGGGTGGCAAGTTGGTGGCTCGTTGATTCCGGGAATCAACCAGCCACGAACCACCAGCCGCCCTCTCGGCTGGTGGCTCGGTGATTCCCGCAATCAACCAACGACCGGCTCGGTGAGCGGCTGGTGGCTCGTTGATTTCCGGAATCAACCAGCCACCAGCCACCCGTCCGGCTCGTGGCTGGTTGATTCTCGGAATCAACCAGCCACCAATGAGCCACCAGCTGGCCGCCCGGCTGGTGGCTCGTTGATTCCCTGAATCAACCAGCCACCAGCCGAGCGGCCAATTGGTGGCTTGTTGATTCCCGGGTGGCTGGTTGATTCCGGGAATCAACGAGCCACCAGCCGCTCACACAGCGGTGGCTAGTTGATTCCAAGAATCACCCAGCCACCAGCCGCACGGGCGGCTGGTGGCTGTTTGACCCCGGGAATCAGCGAGCCACCAGCTGGCCACCCGTCTGGTGACTGGTTGATTCCGGGAATCAACGAGCTACCAGCCACCGGCCGGGTGGGTGGCTGGTGACTCATTGATTCCCGGAATCAACAAGCCACTATCCGGGTGGCCATTTGGTGGCTCGTTGATTCCCGGAATCAACTAGCCACTAGCCGGACGGCCATTTGGTGGCTCGTTGATTCTCGGAATCAACAAGCCACCAGCCACCAGCGGCCTGCCCGATTGGTGGCTGTATGATTCCTGGAATCAACCAGCCACCGATTGGGCGAGCGGCTGGTGGCTCGTTGATTCCCAGAATCAACCAGCCACCAGCCACCCGCCCGGCTAGTGGCTGGTTGATTCCGGTAATCAACCAGCCACCAGCTGGCCGCCCGGCTGGTGGCTGGTTGATTCCGGGAATCAACCAGCCACCAGCCACCGGCCGAGCGGGCGGCTGGTGGCTCGTTAATTCCCGGAATCAACCAGCCACCAGCCGTGCAGTGATTACGGGAATCAACCAGCCACTAGCCAAGCGCCCGGCTGGTGGCTGGTTGATTTCCGGAATCACCCAGCCACTAGCCGGGCGGGTGGCTGGTGGCTGGTTGATTTCCGGAATCAACAAACCACCAACCGGGCGGCCAGCTATTATCTGGTTGATTCCCTGAATCAACCAGCCACTAGTCGCCCACCCGGTTGGTGGCTGCTTAATTCCCGGAATCAACTAGGCACCAGTCGGGCGGCCAGCTGGTGGCTGGTTGATTCTCGGAATCAACCAGCCACCAACCGGGCGGCTGATTGTTTTCCCCGCTCGGCTGGTGGCTGGATGATTCTGGGAATCAATGAGCCACCACCGAGCATGCGGTTGGTGGCTGGTTGATTCTGGGAATCAACCAGCCACCGGTCGGGCGGGCGGCTGGTGGATCGATGATTCCGGGAATCAACCAGCCACCCACTCCGCTGGTGGCTCTGCCTGGTAGGTGGCTGGTTGATTCCTGGAATCAACCAGCAACCAACCAGCCACTTGATTAATGACTGGTCGATTCCCAGAATCAACCAGCCACGAACTGCTCGTCCGGTTGGTGGTTGGGTTATTCTGGGAATCAACCAACCACCAGTTCATCGCCCAGCTAGTGACAGGTTGATTCCGAGAATCAAGCAGCCACCAGCCGGGCGGGCGGCTGGTGGCTGGTTAATTCCCGAAATCAACCAGCCACCAGCGAAGTGGCCAGCTGGTGGCTGGTTGATTCCTGGAATCAACCAACCACCAGTGGGGCGGCCAGCTGGTGGCTGGTTGATTTCCGGAATCAACCTGCCACTAGCCGGGTGGCCAGCGGGTGGTTGGTTGAATCCCGGAATCTACCAACCACTAACCGGGCGATCGGTTGGTGGCTGGTTGGTTCCGGGAATCAACCAGCCACCAACTGGGTGGCCGGTTGGTGGCTCGTTGATTCAGAGAATCAACCAGCCACAAGCCGGGCGAGTTGCTGGTGGCTGCTTGATTCTGGGAATCAATGAGCCACCAGCGCCCGCCCAGCCGGTGGCTTGTTGATTACGGGAATCACCCAGCCACCAGCCGGGCGGGCGGCTGGTGGTTGGGTGATTCCGGGAATCAATGAGCCACCAGCTGGCCGCCTGGCTGGTTGATTCCGGAAATCAACGAGCCTCCAACCACCGGCCGGGCGGGCGGTTGGTGGCTCGTTGATTCCTAGAATCAACTAGCCACCGGCTGGGTGGCCAGTTGGTGGCTCGTTGATTCCCGGAATCAACAATCCACCAGCCACCACCCGCCCACTCGGTAGTTGGCTGCGTGATTCCCGAAATCAACCAGCCACCGGCTGGGCGAGCGGCTGGTGGCTCGTTGATTCCGAGAATCAACCAGCAACCAGCCAGGCGACCAACTGGTGGCTCGTTAATTCCCGGAATCAACCAGCCACCAACAACCCCGCCCGGATGGTGGCTGGTTGATCTTCGGAATCAACCAACCACCAATGGGCCACCAGCTAGCCGCCCGGCTGGTGGCTGGTTGATTCCGGGAATCAACGAGCCACCAGCCACCAGCCGGGTGGGCGGCTGGTGTCTCATTGATTCCCGGAATCAACCAGGCACCAGCCGGGTGGCCAGTTAGTGGCTCGTTGATTCTCGGAATCAACAAGCCACCAGCCACTAGCCGCCCGCCTGGCTAGTGGCTGGGTGATTCCCGGAATCAACCATCCACTTGCCGGACAGGTGGCTGGTGGACCAGTCGGCCGGCTATCTGGTGGCTAGTTGATTCCCGAAATCAACCAGCCACCAGCCACCCTCCCGGCTAGTGGCTCCGCCTGGCTAGTGGCTGGTTGTTTCCCGGAATCAACCGGGCACTAGTCGAGTGATGAGCCCCAATTTTTGGTAACAATTTGGGCTCATTTGGCCTACTTACCTTGCTCAACCCTTCATTTTTTATCACTTATGCATCATTTCTTAGTATATTCGTGTTATTTGTAGGAAGAAGGGCAGGCATTATGCCTATGTGACTAATACATGATGATTTCAGGTTTTTTGACATTAAAGGGAGCAAAGACCACGCAGATGGAGACAAGGAGACAGCCAAAGTGGCATTGCGGGTTTATAGGGAGGTTGTCCACAGCCTTGAATGACCTCCCTCGTGATCTCCACCCCAACTCCGAGCTCCAACAACTATCACCACCGAGCTAGAAGGCAGCCAACGGATTCTACAGGAACAGCAGTTTACTCTTAGTTGGACAGCCAAGCCCCACTAATTGAGGAGGCCAGCTTGGCCCTCATCATGTATAAATATTGAGGCTGTAGCCTTCGATAAAGACTCTTGAACCTTTGTTATAGATTTTGAATCACTAGCTGTAGCTCTGTTTTTGCTCTTTGTAAGCCAATTTTGGCATGTTGTTAGACTCATGATTATGATCTTTTAATAAAAGGCAGGCAGATTTTGATTCAATTCTGAGTTCTTAGAGGAGCTATAGCTCTCAGGTTAGGGCCCAACCTGAGAGCAATAGACCTCCTTTTCTTTGTATTGTTACTTGTCTTTCCTTTCAGCACTTTATTTCTTTGCTTTGACATGCATTTGGAAAACACAGTCTGCTGATTCAATTGTCTTGATGTGATTAAGTAGGATTAGTTTATGGATAAAGTGCTTTCAGCAGCTTAGATCAGAATAGGAGGATTAGAAGTCATCAGAGTTCCAAGAAAAGGTTGACTGTGCGCTCACTGCCACCTTTGTTTAGAGATTGGGAGTATAGACCGTGCCAACCACCAAAAAACGCAGTCTTATATGTTCATGCAAGCTTTAAAGTCATATTTGCATTGGTAGGAGCATCCATGTAGTTAGATCTTGAGCAATAGCCCTTTGTTTCAGCTCCATGCACGATTTCTCTCTTAACTTACGTTGTTGTTCTGTGATCTTCAATGAAACAGATAGAATAGGATGATGAATTCTCGGTTTTGTGCAAGACAGAGGTGATTTGTTTTATTTACACTGCGCAGCACCACTTTAACACTTTCTTATCCTCCTCAGTCGTCCCTAAGCCATCTCCTTACCTCGCAACTAGATCCTTTGCCCACCAACTCTTCTATTATCCACGTTGCCTCATCTTTTCGGCCTTCCATTGCCTCTACCCTTCCATCGACCAACCAGCTTTATATACTCTCTTCCCAGCTCATCTCACTGTCCCTGAGCCATCACAAGCTTCCCTTTCATCCTACCTATCCACCCATACGGCTCCTTCACTCCTCCATCACCCAAAACCCCGACTGTAGAACATCCTGTAGAAGTTAGCAGACTTCTTGTAGAAATCCCGAGCTTCCTGTAGGATCCCCTGCAGACATCCTGTAGAAGCCTGCAAACACGGTTGCCAAGCACCTGAACGTTGTGAACTTCTGTGGAGTGATGTTAGGGATCCCCTGGAACCTCTCAGAGTCCTCCTGACCTTTCCCAAGCCTTCTCTCCCTTTTGAACTACCCCTGCACAGTCAATATCCAGTAAGAAGCACAATCATAATAACTCCAACCACTTGAGCAAAAATATAAAAACATGTTCTCTTCAATGGAAGTAGTTTAAATTCATGCATCTCATATCACTAGAAGTAATGGCATCATTGTTAGGAGTTGCATTCCCATCATTGCATTGTAAGGATTAAGCTGGTCAGATTAGGGTTTACTAGGGTTTCCATGTTTAGTTGGCTTTCAATTCATTCTTGCAAAGTAGGTTAATTTCCTTTGAGATAGCCTTCGTTCATCATTTAGAAAGCTTCTTCTGAGAACATATAGAAGTTGGCTTGAGCCCTAGCGGACTTGTGCCAGCTGACCAAGTGACAGCTGCGACAAGAGCTAGTACTTGTGCATACAGCACCGTCACTTCCAAGTTTGTTACGAACTACCGGTTGATAAAACTAGAGAAGGAAGCTCCAGGAGTTGTAGCATTATTGCTACAATACTGGAGCCCACTATCGTTTTTGCGCCGTTGCCGGGGAAGCATCAGAGTATTAGTAATTGTTGCTTTTCTTCTGTTTTCTTACTCTCGCCTTCTACCAAGTAGTTTATTTCATTTCCATTCTGCAAAAGTAGCATAGACATTTCCTGCTTTCATAGATTAGCATTTCAATTCCGCAATTTCAATTTTGCAAGTGTAGACTAGCATTTTCATTCCTGCAATTTCATTTGAGCAAAGTAGATTAGTTCTTTCCTGCTTTCAATTCCATTCTGCATTTTATTTCAGCAAGATAGTTAGTTGTAGATCAATCTGTTTCAGTTTTGCAGGTGTTACACAATAATTTGTCACTGTCTCCCTGTCAGTCACCCTACTGTGTCAGGAGTTCACCATAATCAAGTTCATGCCTTCTGAACTGGCCCAAAACCCACTTTTCCAAAGTTTTCCTCATCAGCGCGTCTGTTTCTAAAATATCTGCGCTGACCAGCGGCTCTTAATGTTTTCAGTGCGCTGCCAGCGCGGAAGCACATCACTTTTCCGCGCTGGTCGCATTTTATGAGCCAGCGCACCTCTCCTTTGTATTGGGTCGCGCTGACATGACTTTCCCAGTTATTGAGGCGCGACGTCAGCGCGTCAGTTGCCTCATAATCCGCGCTGATCCAGTTTGGGCGAATTTGTTCAAACAGCCAGCCTTCCAGATAACTCCAGGCTTGGTTGTTAGCTTTGTGAATGTCGATTCCCTTCTATGGCATGTCTGTTCGACCCTTTGCAACCATTTCCCTCAAAGATAAGCTCATCCTTCCACCCTTTTAGGAGGCTCCTTCTCCTACATATACTTCCACCATTACCATGAGCAGCTAGTTAGACATAGCTTGGATTGTATAGAGCTTATAGTGCTCAGATTGCTGCTACTATAGGTATTTGGTGTGCTAGGTGTGGAAGTGATTGATTGCTTAGGGAAGGTTGTTTTGTGTTGCTTGTGTGTGAGAGAGAGTTGTTTGTCTTGGGAGAATCATCCTCAAAGGTGAATGCTTGAGATACATGCTAACTGGCCCCTCCTGAGAAGGTTACCGACGTCAGAACATTTGGTTGTACTCTTCTCTATTCTGATTAATAATAGATGACTACTATTATTGTTCCATTCTCATTTGTACTTGCAATGGTTAAATGTGAATTACATCTTTTCTGACCGATGTATGGTTGCTTTTACTAGATTTCACGCTTGTGTTTGTTTCCTCTTCGTGTGTGCAGGTATCTATTCGCGGAGGATTGTGACCAGCCAAAGTGAAGGAGCAAAGGCAACATCTCTTCGTCAAACAACAGCGCTGGAATCCAAGTAGGTGCTCTTTACCTCTTGTTTAATTGTAATTAGGAACATGCGTAGCAGCATTGTTTGATTGTTGCTAGACCCTTGCTGGGCTAGTAGGGATCGCCTCTATCCGTAGAGGGGATTTACCTCTCCAACAATTTGGCGACTCCACTAGGGACAGCCTTTTTGTCTCTTGAGTCCACTTTTGTGTTTGACTTTGATTGGTCTTTTTTCCGAGATTCTGGGATTGTCCCTCTGCTTATAAACTTTCTAGGTACATCTGGGAAGTGTCTTGATTGTTAGAAGGCTTTTGCTTTTGGTTTGGGAAGTTTTTACTTTGGCTTTGCTTGTTTTTTATCCTCAGCGCGTTTTAATTCAGAACAGTCGCGCTGGCATCGCGTCCCTGTTCCTTTGGTATCCTTTTCATCGCGCCCTTACGTCTAACAGTCGCACTGACCTCGTTTTTAGAGACAGCGCGCTTTATTCGTGTCCTTTCGCGCTGGCATCGCGTCCCCGCTTCTTTGTGATTTGTGTCATCGCGTCTGTGTGGTTTATTTCCGCGCTGACCTCGTTTTTCTGAGACAGCGCGCTTTATCCTTGTCCTTCCGCGCTGACGTCGCAAAGTTGCTACAGGGCTCCTCCTGTCAGCGCCGAGTTGCTGAAGGCTACCCGCGTTGGTCCTGTAAAGTTCATTTTTGACCAAATTAGCCTCCTGAACCTCTTGCTTTGACTATCCCTTCTTCTCTCCACCTGCTTTGTGACTTGCTTTTCACTGTCTGAACTCTGAACTCCTTGATTTCGAAGTCTGGATCCATAGGGTTCCGTTTTTGCTTAGTTTTTGGTTTTGCGAACACCTTCCCTTTTGCTTTCGCTGCTTGGTTCGTGTTTACACCGTCACTTTTTCGATTGCTGAATGGTTTTGAGTCTCTAATTGACTGGTTGTAACTCTCATCCTTCGGGTGTTTGCCCTTTTCTGTTGATTTTGCACTCTAGCCCTAGGGTATCTAGTGGCCGTGTGTGTGTCAAGCCTTCCGTAGGGATCTTGTTTGCTTGTTTGATCAACCAACTTCAGATTCGTTTGTGCACTTGTTCAGTGATTGTTGAAGTGCTTTGGGTTGTGTTTCCGAGTGTTTTTCGCTTTCTCCTTACTTGACTTGCCGAGCTTAGATCACATAGCTCATGCAGAACTTAGTTTTCCTTTCGATTTGGGAATCTTTGTTGAGTGTTTTGGGAACTTTGTGTGCTTTCATTAGGCAATTGCATTTTGCTTGGTGTTCCTGTTCCTCAAAATTCATTTTAGGTGCTTTGTGCCATTGAAAAAAAAAATCAAACTAGTATCTTTGTATTCAATAATTGAAAAGGAAAAGAACATTTCGTTGATTTGCATTCTCAAAAGAAAAGTTTCGTTTCCTTGCCTTTAGCTGTAGTAGATTGTTTGATTGCTTGCGTTCATTTTGTTTGATCGAAAACTCTTAACCTTATCATAGCTAGAATTCATCGAATGAAATGGTATTCTTTGGCATGTAGTTTGCATCTAAGTAATTGTGAGAGAACACACGATAGGGCTTGAAATCGAAACTTAATTCAGGATCAACCATAAAATAAACTGAATAAATCTAAAAACGCATTGGAACTTAACGCAAATATCTAGAGGTCTAGGTTAGAGACGTGTTCCGGCGTCGTTAAACCTAGTCACTGTTGTTTCACACTATGGTTGGGTGATTCCTCCTTTTGTGACTCGATAGTGGCCTAGCACGGACTTGTGCTCCCACGTACCGTCGCGTATATATGGGAGACTCCACTAGGTTATCATCCTTGATCCATAGGAAGCCGAGTTTGCCGCCTTGTGAGCCGTAATGCACCGAACACAGCATTCGGAAAGATTGACTGCAGTACGGAAAGTCCTTGGCTCTCATACGATTGCTAAGGTGTATAAGCAGTTTTACGGATTCCCTGGTAAACCCTTTTGCCTAGAATCTCCAGAGAAGTCACTTTTGATCCTTTTCGGACTCCTTAAAAGAAAAGGTGCCTGTGAGCGTGTTGTCACTTCGTGCTCATTAAACATTCAAAGGAGACTGGAGTCATCTTTTCGTCCTTTTCTCGACTCTTGAAACATGAAAAGGTCAAGTTTAGTTCCAGTGTCTTAAAAATTTATTCGGCCACGATAACATTACCTGGTTAGATTTTGTGTGCGTTAGCTTGAGTAGGTTTCATTTTATTTCTCAATGGCAACTTTTCCAAGGTTCACCAACCCAAGCTCCCCTCCTGACGGGAATCTTGGGCATTTCCCTCCTCTTGGGAATGTTGGTGCTCCGTATATGGCAACGTTGTCCCTACCAGGGTTAACTGTTGGGTTGCCTGTCTGGTTGTTTTCGACCTCTTTGGTCCCTGCCGTGTCGGCTGTTAGTCCATCAGTCCCTCCACCTGAACAACGTCATGTTGATCCTAAGGTGGATCTCTCCCCTTCGACGCCTACTTCTATGTCTTCCTCTTGTACTTCGCCTGGTGAAACTCTCGGTGCGGGTAACCAGGTGGCTAAGAAGAAGAAGAAGAAGACCAAGAGGAAGAAGTCTCATAAGGGAGAGCTTACACACACAGTCCCCCCCTCAAGTCCAGCTATCCCCTCAAGTATACCAGAAGTCGGGTCACCTTCTACCCCTCGGCGGAAGGTCAAGTTTCCTTGTCGATTATGCAAGGAGGACCATCTGCTTCGTGATTGTCCTGGCATTCCCAGGGTATTAGAAGTTTGGTCCCACGATCCGGCCCGCCTTTCATCGTCCACTAATGATCATGGCGATGCTACCTCATCAGTTGGGAATGGTAAGGAGAAAGGGAAGTTTCGAATCCCCTGTCGACTTTGTGAAGGCAAACATCCCCTTCACCTTTGTCCCCTCATGGATAAAGCCTCTGCTGTGTTGGAAAGTCTTGCTGCTCCTCCGAATCCATTTTCCGCCGGTTATCAACGTCTTTCTACAACTGTAGATCGCGTCCTTGTTGACAAAGAGATTGCTTCAGATTCCTCTCTTGTCCAGGCTCCTCTTCCCGAACCTGGCTGTCCCCAGCCTGTTCCCGACCCGTCGTTGGTCGGAAAGGGTGTTGATTCGAGTTCACCTCCTCTCAAGCACTCTGTTTCGGAAGAGCAAAATTCTCATGTTCTTCTCATCTCCTCAGATTCTCCTGAGCTTGATAAAGGTTCTCCTGAAACCTCTCCGGAGAATTTAGATTCGATTCTTTCTGAGCATGGGGGCAACCATATGGTTCCCCCACCAAGTAGTTTGGTCATTTCCTTTGATTGGAGTCGTTTGACTACCCCTCCCCTTCCATCCCACGTGCCTTTCTGGGTCACCGCCTATGCTTGCAATAAGGCGCTGCCCGACACTGTGTTAGACGAAGGAGCATCGGTTAGTCTCATGCCCGTTACTACTTGGCGAGCTTTGGGTTCCCCATCGCTTGTACCTGTCGCACCGCATCTCACCGCGTTTGATGGAGGAACGAGTCAGCCATTAGGGATCCTCCCGAAGTTTCCTATTACTTTGGGAGGCAAGACTGTCTATATAGACATCTCAGTTACCCAAGGTTCTTTAGACTTCAGTCTTCTCCTTGGTCGTGATTATGTGTATGCCATGGGAGCCCTTGTTTCTTCACTTTTCCGTGTGGTTTGTTTTCCACACGATGGAAGAATCGTGACGTTCAATCAATTATCGTTCGTTCGTCCACAAGCCCCTCCGGCGCACTTATCCTTCCCTCCTGGCTTTCATCCACAAGTTGCATCTGCCTCGCCGCAAATCAACTATGTGGCCACCTACCCTGTGCCCGTACCCAGTGATGACACCATCGCGCATAGTGTCCTGGGGGCATTAGGTCCTGATTTCCAAGATGTTGGCCTTTCCTCCGGAGCCACTTTCTTGGGGGCCTCCACTTCCCGTTCATTATGATGAAGTCTGGTTGGAGCATAGTTCTTTTCCAGTGTCAAGCTCCTTAAAAAATGAAACTGGGTCTGGTCGGAGCATAGTTCGCTTTCCTGTGTCAAGCTCCTTAAAAAATGCAACTAGGTGTTCGAGCATAGTTCCTGATCTTGTGTCAAGCTCGTTAAAACATGAAACAAGGGTTATGAGGATAGTTCTTTTACTGTGTCAACCTCATTAAAAAAAATGAAACAACTCCCTTTTCAGATCGAGTCTTTGATTAAGATCTTGTAAAATCCCAGTCGAGTCTTTCCAAGATCTTGAAAGTGAACCTTCATTCCATCCACTTTGTTGAATGCAATGAAGCTTGGGGGGCATGTACCTCGATTTGCGTCATTATGCTGGGGGCATGCGAACTCATAACAAGCATAGTTTTTCGTTTCAAGCTTGTGTAAACATGAAACCAAATCCAAGCAGAGTTCTCCATGGTTCAAGCTTGTGTAAAAATGAACCCATACCCGAATTACATCTCGTGATTGCCATTTTTATCTGCTGAATTCTGTTCGATGAGCCTTGGTTGTTTCATTCCATTGATACCATCTCTTTGGCCGATCATATGCTCTCACTTGGTTGTTTATCCTTTCCTGAGGAACCGTAGCGATGAGTGGTTTTATTAGCCAGCCTCTTGACCATTACATGTTTTGAGCCGTTCCACCATTTCCGGAACCAGTTGCTACCTTTTATACTACTCGTTCCTCTAGGACGAGTCACCTTTAAGCTCTTTTCTGACTCGTAAAATGTGAAAAGATTGCCGAGTATTTTTCCCTTTTTGACTCGTTAAAGAGAATAAAAATGAAGGTCTGCTTTCAGCTCTTTTCCGACCGTTTAAAGATGAAAAGGCTGAGTTCCCTCTTGACTCGTTAAAACGAATGAGAGGCGGTCGCTTTTAAAGCTCTTTTTTCGACCGTTTAAACTAAAAAGATTGCCGGGTGTTTGTCGTTTCACACTCGTTATTGGCTCCAAAACGACGTGCTTCTGACCGCTTTTTTACTTTTTCGGGTCAAAGTCACTATTCACGAAAAGTACTCCTCGATCATACTGGTCGGGCGGTTCTTTCGAGTATTGTTTTATACTTTTACGGGCTCGAGAGACACAACTTTATGAAAAAGGACCCCCCTGGAGTTTTCTTTTCTGCTGTCTTTTCAGACTCTCTAAATAGGAAAAGACGCCGAGTTCTTCCTTTGTCAGACTCATTAAAACTTAAATGACATCGGGTATCGTCGAAATGATACTTTTTCAAGCATATGCTACCCCCGTCAAGCTTGTCATCCAAAAATAATCGGGGTACCTGCCAGAAATGGTGGGGAAAATGGAACTGTAATCATAGTCGTGTCGGTAGTATGTCGCTCTTGAACATGGCACTCCTTTGCTTCGTGTCTGGGTGGGACCATCTCATCTTGTTTTTCACTGGCCTCTGTGGGTTTGGGTTATCCTATTTGACCTCTCATCTGCTCATTGCCTTGTCACCATGACCCCTGCTCATTTGATGTCAAATACTGCCAAGTCCGCTATCGTGCCACCGATATGTTCAAGAGAAGTTGACCTCTGCAGAGTTACAACCTACCCTTGACGCCTCACATACTTCTGATTCATCACACTAATCTTCCTTTGTCTCATGTCGATGATGTGGGAAACATTATGGCCCACCTTCGATCAAGGTTACCTCCTGTCGACTTCAGCTCATTATCCAGGACAGTGACTTAGAGACCCCTTCCAGGTGCCTTAGAGCCTGCATGCCTCAATGGCAGGTTCTTCGTGTTCGACACGAGGTTTTCATCATTGGCCTCCGATCGAATGATTCCGTGGGTGTTCGACACCAGCTCATTGATTCGCATGCCGTGGATTGTACCTATAGTACCTTGAGGACCATTGTCATTATTGGTGGCCCCTCTCGTGTCTGTTAACAGTTCTCATCATTGACTGGTAATCAGACGATGTTCATGCATGTTCGACTTCAACTCATGTATTCACGTGCTTGAACTTGTACTTTGTTCGGATTGGGATGGAGCGCAAGACCCTGGTTCTAGTCTATTATGGTCCAGGTTGTGATTTTGTGGATGATCATTACATGACTCATTGATGGATGGCTGCGCCCATACCTGAGTCGTCATGGATGGCTGCGACCATACCTTATCATTATTATGGTCTTTTTAGCTGGGTGGCTGCGTCCATTCCACGGACCTTTTCGCATGTCTTTTTGGATGGCTGCGCCCATGCCTAGACTGCATGTACTTGATTATCAGAGATATTTCGGTCCTTCCTGGTGGTGTTCCAGTTCGGCGTGTGTTGTAAAGCATTTCACCCCTCCCACTCTCTCGGTCTTCATGCTTTAGGGGGCATCTGTTACACAGTAATTTGTCACTGTCTCCCTGTCAGTCACCCTACTGTGTCAGGAGTTCACCATAATCAAGTTCATGCCTTCTGAACTGGCCCAAAACCCACTTTTCCAAAGTTTTCCTCATCAGCGCGTCTGTTTCTAAAATATTCGCGCTGACCAGCGGCTCTTAATGTTTTCAGTGCGCTGCCAGCGCGGAAGCACATCACTTTTCCGCGCTGGTCGCATTTTATGAGCCAGCGCACCTCTCCTTTGTATTGGGTCGCGCTGACATGACTTTCCCAGTTATTGAGGCGTGACGTTAGCGCGTCAGTTGCCTCATAATCCGCGCTGATCCAGTTTGGGCGAATTTGTTCAAACAGCCAGCCTTCCAGATAACTCCAGGCTTGGTTGTTAGCTTTGTGAATGTCGACTCCCTTCTATGGCATGTCTGTTCGACCCTTTGCAACCATTTCCCTCAAAGATAAGCTCATCCTTCCACCCTTTTAGGAGGCTCCTTCTCCTACATATACTTCCACCATTACCATGAGCAGCTAGTTAGACATAGCTTGGATTGTATAGAGCTTATAGTGCTCAGATTGCTGCTACTATAGGTATTTGGTGTGCTAGGTGTGGAAGTGATTGATTTCTTAGGGAAGGTTGTTTTGTGTTGCTTGTGTGTGAGAGAGAGTTGTTTGTCTTGGGAGAATCATCCTCAAAGGTGAATGCTTGAGATACATGCTGACTGGCCCCTCCTGAGAAGGTTACCGACGTCAGAACATTTGGTTGTACTCTTCTCTATTCTGATTAATAATAGATGACTGCTATTATTGTTCCATTCTCATTTGTACTTGCAATGGTTAAATGTGAATTACATCTTTTCTGACCGATGTTTGGTTGCTTTTACTAGATTTCACGCTTGTGTTTGTTTCCTCTTCGTGTGTGCAGGTATCTATTCGCGGAGGATTGTGACCAGCCAAAGCGAAGGAGCGAAGGCAACATCTCTTCGTCAAACAACAGCGCTGGAATCCAAGTAGGTGCTCTTTACCTCTTGTTTAATTGTAATTAGGAACATGCGTAGCAGCATTGTTTGATTGTTGCTAGACCCTTGCTGGGCTAGTAGGGATCGCCTCTATCCGTAGAGAGGATTTACCTCTCCAACAGCAGGTACCCAAGAAAAAACAAAAGCAATCAAAAAAGTCTTTCCATTTCATGCCTCGTAGGAATCGAGATAAAACAGGCAAATTCTTACCCAACACCCCCACCACATCACTGAATCACCCTTCTCTCTTCTTCAGTGACAGTGATCCAGAAGAACCTATAGGTGAACCTCCTGAGATATACAAAGATCCTATAGTGGAAGAAGAATTAGAGACCATCCCATCTGAAGCTATGGCTGACAATAGAGGAGAAGATGAGAGAATAGAAGGTGCCTTCCCCATCCGAGAAACCAATGGAGACATGAAAATGAAAAACATTAGTCCCTCTGCTCTACCTGACTTCCATGGACTGACTACTGAAGATCCTGATACCTTCCTGTTTGAGTTTGCTGTCCTTTGTAGAACCTATGACTATACTGAAGATGAGCAGAAGCTGAAACTCTTCCCTTCAACTCTTAAGGATGCAACATTACACTGGTTCATGGGCTTACCTGGGAATAGTATCACCACTTGGGCTCAGATGTAGCAAGCTTTCAATACCAAGTACCGGGACTACTGTAGGTCCAAGGAAACTAAGGGAGAGATCTTTCGGATGACCATGGGAAATGATGAGTCCTTGGAAGATTATGAGGAGAGGTTCCAACTTAGCTATAAGCGGGCCAGGTGCACACTTGACCCTGAATCCCTCAAGTTGTTCCTACTCCGAGGAGTCCCTGAAGACCTCTTAGATACCCTTCACATGTTAGCTGGGGGAGATATTTACCAACTGCCTTATGAGGACATCAAGACTTTGTTTAGAAACCACTCCAGGGCAGCCCGGAAACGAGGTAGAGGAAACCTCCTCTCAGCTGGTATCCCTTTCTCCAAGCATGAGTTTGCAAATCAATTAGAAGATCTTAAGAGTGAGGTGAGACAGACCATTGCCATGCAACTAGACACATTTAGAATCCAGCAGAAGAAGGAAGAAGCTGAGAGAGCCTTGGCTATCTTCTGCCCTAGATGTACAAGGAGGCATCCTAAGAATGAATGCCCATTGCATTCGGTTGAAGTGTGTTTCGTTTGTGAGGAGGACCATCCCAAAAATCAATGTCCAACCTTACCTAGGCTTAAAACCATGTACCAAGGGACAAAATCTCCCACTGAACCTCTCTATTTCCTCAACCAAAGGAGGCCACAAGGACCTAGACCTTACCAGCAAGGGATGCAAGGGGCACCCCAAGCTTATTACAGCCCCAACCAATCAACTCCTATGCCTTCCTGGGGTGTCCCTGCTCATCCTTCCTAGTCTATGCCCCCTCCATGGTCTTATCCACCTCAGTACCCTACTCAGCGCACTACTCATTCATATCACTCACATGCCTAGCCGCAGCCTCAGTGGAATGCACCTCAGTCGGGGTGGAGGCCCCAGTACGACACTCCTCCCGCCATTTTGCCTCCACCGCCAGTTCAACCTCAACCATTACCTCCTGCTCCTCCAAGGAAACCTCAAATGCCTACTCAACCGAACCCGAACCCCAACAATAGACAGGCCCAGTAGGTATACACTGGGGAAACATCATGCCCTACCTATGCTGTGGAGATCCAGGAGATCAATCTTCGATCTGGAAAGACTCTTTCGGATCGCCAACCTCCTCCCCCAGAGGACGAGGAGGACAAACAGGAAAGTGGACCAAAGGCTATTCCACCCTTTCCTGAGAGACTAACAGCCACCACACAACCCAACCCAGAGGAGGATGAGCTTCTGGGAGAGCTCAAGCAGTTGTGTGTGAAAATACCACTTCTCCAAGCCATCAAGGATGTGCCAATATACAACAAACTGGTTAAGGAAAAGTGTTTCAAACACCCAGGTAGGCGAAAGAGAGATGCTTCAACCATCAATGTCTTAGGACAACTGTCTGACCTTATGTTAGGACAAGTCATCTGCCCAAAGTATCTAGATCCTGGGAGTCCTGTAGTAGATGTCCACATCAATGGCACCATCATACCTCACACCTTGATTGATTTGGGGACTGCCATTAATGTGATGACCAGGGATACCATGCTCAAACTCAATCTTCAGGGTTCCTTGAGGAAGACCTCGATAGTCCTGCAACTAGCAGATCGCTCCACTATGACTCCCGAAGGGATTGTGGAGGATGTCTTGGTCTCTGTCGACTCTTGGGAATACCCTGCAGATTTCTTGGTTCTGCAACCCAAGGCAAAGCTTACTGGATATCCTCTTATTTTGGGAAGGCCTTGGTTAGCCACTGCAGATGCTTACATAAGTTGCCGTGCAGGAAACATGACCATCAAAAATGGTCCCATGTCCAAGCAGCTAGTCCTATACCCTCCTGCCCAACCCTCCTTGGAGCATGACTTACCACTATGGTTGGAGGAAGGGGAAGAGGATGAGGTGTACTCAGCACCTTTGTGTACCCTAGATACCACTAGAAGAGACCCCCCAACCGAGGATGACTTGATCGAGACCTTGATCCAGAATCCACCTTCCAGTGCACTATCCTTAGAGAAAGTGGTGGAGGATGCCCAAGCCAACACCTTAGTGGACCTTTGTGCCACCAACCCTGTCACTCCCGGAGTCAAGAATGTTGAGTTCGGCTCTGAGAGAACGTTAAAGGTTAGCTCCTCCCTATCTCCTTCCCAGGAAAAGGAGCTGTGTAGCCTGTTGGCCAGCCATCTAGATGCTTTTGCTTGGAGCTATAAGGAGATGAAAGGAGTCCATCCTTCGGTCTGTACCCATCACATATACATCAAAGAGGATTGTAAGCTGGTTAGGCAACCTTAGAGGAGAATGAATCCAGCCCTTAAGGACATTTTCAAGGAAGAATTGCAAAAACTACTGGATGACGGATTCATTTACCCCATCTCAGATAGTGAATGGGTGTCCCCTCTGGTGTTGGTTCCCAAGAAAAATGGGAAATGGAGAATCTGTGTGGACTACCGAGAACTGAACAAAGCTACCAAGAAAGACCATTTCCCTCTACCCTTCATAGATCAAGTGTTGGACGGACTGGCAGGAAAGAAGTTCTTCTTCCTGGAATGGTTTAGCGGGTACAACCAAATCCAAATCAGCCCGGAAGACCAAGATAAGGCCACCTTCACTTGTCCTTGGGGTACCTTTTCCTACCGAGTTCTTCCCTTTGGGCTATGCAATGCTCCTACCACCTTCCAGAGAGCTGTCTTGAGCATCTTCTCAGAGCTGGTCCATGATGCGGTGGAAATCTATATGGATGACTTCACCCCTTATGGGTCCAACTTCCAGGAAGCATTGTCCAATCTAGGAAAGGTCCTAACCAAATGCATTGAGATGAACCTGTCCCTTAGTCCTGAAAAATGTGAATTCCTGATGACTGAAGGGACCGTGCTAGGCCATACCATTTCTTGCCAAGGATTACAGGTGGATCCTAACAAAATTGCTCTCATCAAGAAGGTTCCACCTCCCCAAAAGGTAAGGGATGTGCGGAGTTTCTTAGGATTAGCAGGGTATTACAGGAGATTCATTAAAGACTTCAGCAAGCTAGCCTCGCCATTTTTTGGCCTGTTGGCAAAAGATGTGGAGTTTAAATGGACTGACGATTGTCAGAGGGCTTTGAATGAATTAAAGGACAAGTTGGTGTCAGCCCCAATCTTGAGAGATCCAAACTGGGCCCTACCTTTCCACATCCACACTGATGCCTCGAACAAAGCCATAGGGGCAGCTTTAGGACAAGTCGAACAAAAACTTCCATATGCCATTTACTTTGTTAGCAAGAACTTGTCCAAAGCTGAACTGAATTACACTGTAACCGAGAAAGAATTCTTGGCTGTGGTCCATGCACTGAACAAGTTCAGACATTATATTACTCGCTATCAAACCTTTTTACATATGGATCATGCTGCGATTAGATATTTAATGAATAAACCAGATGTGAATGCTCGTATTATTAGATGGTTACTTTTGTTGCAGCAGTTTGATTTGACCATTGTTGACAAACCAGGTAAAGAAAATGTTGTTGCTGACTTTTTATCTAGATTGGATTTGTCTGCAGATGAGGATGGAACAGTGGATGACCAGATGCCCGATGAACATCTGTTTGCTATCTCAGTACTCTCTCCATGGTTTGCTAATATAGCAAACTACCTTGTTTCAGCACAGTTCCCTCCGCACCTATCTTCAAGAGAGAAGAGCAGAATCATCAGAAAAAGTGCCTCATTTACTTGGATCGGGGGCAATCTGTTCAAGCTTGGCCCTGATCAGATCTTAAGGCGTTGTGTAAGGGAGGAGGAAGTCTTTGATATCCTCCTCACCTGTCATGATGGGCCTTGTGGAGGACATTTTGCAGCAAAGAGGACTGCCTTCAAAATCCTGCAGGCGGGCTACTATTGGCCCACACTTCATCAAGATGTCAAAAGGTATATCAGTTGATGTGACCAATGCCAAAGAATGGGGAAACCGACTCAAAGGGATGAGATGCCTCTCCAACCTCAAGTGACTCTTGAGCCATTTGAGAAGTGGGGTATGGATTTTTTGGGTCCAATCAACCCTCCTTCGAGGCAAAGGTATTACATCATTGTGTGCACTGACTACCTGACAAAGTGGGTAGAGACTAAAGTAATCAAAGCAGCAACAGAAGAAAAGGTGGCCGAGTTCTTAAGAGAAAACATCTTCTACAAGTTTGGCTACCCAAGAGAGCTGATCACCGATCAGGGGAGCCAGTTCACATCCAACCTAATTGAAGACCTACTAGCTCATCACAAAATCAAGCATAGGACTTCCACCCCCTATCATCCACAGGCAAATGGGCAAGTGGAAGTCACCAACAGAGCATTGGAAGGGATTTTGACTAAGGTGGTGAGCAGCAGTAGGAAATATTGGGCAGATCGCCTGGTTGAGGCCACATGGGTTTACAACACCACCTGGAAGACCACCACCGGCTTCACACTTTATGAGCTGGTCTATGGGAAGAAAGCTTTGCTGTCCATTGAATTTGAATACAACACTTTGAGGATGGCAGCTCAGCTGGACCTAGATCTCAGCCATGCACAACAAGAAAGGTTATTGCAGCTGAATGGACTAGACGAGCACCGAATGCAGGCCCTCCTTCACTCGGAAGTGGTTCAACTTCAGAGAAAGGTGTGGCATGACCAACACCTCAATCACAAGCAATTCTAGCCAGGAGATTGGGCACTGTTGTATGACTCCAGGTAGAAAGATTTCAAGGGGAAGCTGAGAACCAGAAGGCTGGGACCATATGCAGTGGAAAAATGTCATGACAATGGATCTGTTCTTATTCGGACCATTTATGAGGAAGCCATCCCCATGCTTGTCAATGGGCATCGATTGAAGATCTATAGGAAACCTCTCTCAAGACAAGAGTTCATCAAAACTATGGAGGAATCAGTGTTGGTTATAGAGAAGGGTTCTGCCTCAGCTTTGGGCATACCCTGAAAGATTTAAAAAATAATAATAATAATAATAATAATAATAAATAATAAAGATCCTTGGGTGAAAACCTTTCTGAGGCTCCCAAGGCAGGTGTTAGGGGTGAAAACCTCATTGAGACGCCCCTATTGTCTTTCAAAAAAAAAAAAAAAAAAAAGATTTGAAACAAGATCCTTGAGTGAAAACCTCTCTGAGGCGCTTAAGGCAGATGGCAAGGGTGAAAACCTCATTGAGGCGCCCCTGCTATCTTTCAAAAAAAGAAAAAAGAAAAAAGAAAAAAAACAATAAGCAAAAAAAAGGCAAGGATAGCAAGTTCATAATGTGAAAGTGCATGCAGGTTGCAGGTGTTCTATGGAGGAGAGGAGACCTCTCAACTCAAAGCCAAGGATCCTTATCATGCTGCCAGGAGACCTCACCAGCACCTCCTCCAAGAATGCTCATTTTCTCCAAGGTATGTGCACAATTTCATCACGGCTTGAGTCTTCTACAGGAAGATGCAGACTTTCTACAGGAAGGTGTAGACTTTCTACAGGAAGTTCTGTATTTCTACATGAAACTTCTTGTAGAAGTTCGAGACGGCCCAGAATTCATTTTATGAGGAGATCTAACGACCAAGGATCGGTTTGGACGCATGCAAGCTACTGTTGTCACCGTTATACACTGTTGTCACCCCTTTCTACCATCCTTGTCGACATGCAATGAAGCTACCTGCACCATCAAAGCAGATCAGTGAGTTATCAAGAGAAAGCAATTTTTAAGATGAAAAAACGCTGAGATATCATACCGTATCCATCCCAGCCATCCATGAGCTCTGTGAGTGGGATCGTGAGGCCATTGCCTTCGTCGTGAAGCATGCACCCGAGGAGGAAGAAACTGTTACAGGACATCCTGCAGGAGTCCCGTAACAGTTAAACCCGCTGGAGTGCACACCATTCATAGCACTTTCCATATGCAACGAAAATGCGGGCGCATGCAACCGAAGCATCAAATCCATCGTCAGTGGCCTGTGAATATGAACCTCCGGGTCTGTGCAAATCCACCAGCAGCAAATAAATCCACTCATCATCGTCCAAGAACCGAAAAAATCGTGTTGCGGCCGCACAAGTAAGTGTCTCGACCCTTTCTTCCATCAAATTGCATGAATTTTACTTTGAAAATGTTTGCAAGTGTGAAGTGAATGGGTTGAGCGGTTGTATGGCCATTCGACTGGCCATGTCGATCAGTTAATGGTCTAGTCGGACGTTTAGGTGGTGGTTGTGGCAAAAGAGACGGGCAGTACACACGTGAGAGCAATCCCGTCGGAAAAAACGAGTTTAACAGAAGAGACGGCGACGGATCTGCGGGGAATGATGCGGCAGTAAGGGAACTCGCAGGCAAATGATGGGATGACATCGTCCAACGGTTCGGCAGGGACAGCTCACTCCTGCGCCACGGATTCCGCCGATTCAAATCTAATCGGCTAGATTGCCACCCCCATGCATTTATCATTCACCGTTTGAGACTCGAGTGATCACCCGGATCCCTCTGCAGCTCGATACTCTGAGTCTTTGGCTATCAGAACGCCTGTGAAGCAACACCAAGAGCGCAGACCCACTGCAGTATCCCTCGGAAATCGCACACTGCTCCTACAGGAAAGCTGTTTCTACAGGAAGTCGGGTTCCTCACGACAAAAGGTGGCGGATTAAAAAGGTAAGCCTGAACTCTCCATGCAATTGGGTTTTGAGGGTGGCAGAATCGTCGTCTCCAGTCTGGTCGTAGAAAATTTTTGCAAACATTGTCTGTCGTGCATGAACTGTCGTCCTACAGGATGTCAGTGTAATTAAGCTGTGTTAAGGTCCTCAGGGGATAAGCTTCGTGAATTATATGCATGACAGAAGCGTAATTCTACGCTCTGTCCCAGTAGGCCAAATTCCTTCCGCATTCGCCACCTCTAGCTAAAGCAGCCGTTTTTTACCATGCCGGGTGGGTTCATCAGAAGGGAACCCACTGATTCAACGAAGTTAAGAGAAAATCCTGAGGTGGTGGAGCTCTTCACACGAGCGCAATGGATATCCTTCTGTGACAAATTGTAGGGCTATGACGACGAAGTGGCAGAAGAGTTTTTGCAAGCTCTGAGGCCGAAATCCAAAACGTTGGCCACCGTTAACTTCAGGGGTTTAAGCCTCAAACTCACCCCACAATTCATCAGTCGAGTTACTGAGCTCCCAATGGGATTACCATGGGATAAAGAAGAAAGGAAATTGGGCCAACAGGCTAAGAAAGAATTCTTTCCACCAGAGGAGGAATTCTCAGAAGACAAAAATGGGGTTCGTAGAACTAGTTTACTGCCACCGTGGAATGAAGTTAGCCTGCAGATTATGAAGTACATCACCTGCGAAGGCCATTTTAGCATTGTATACGGGTACCACTTTCGGTTACTCACTGAATTAAGGCACCAGATGGATCTACCTGTAGAAAACAAGCTCAGTCTCCCCTACTTTCTATTACAGTCTCTGATTGAGTGTGCCACCAAGTTGAAAGAAGGCACACCAGACCAGGTAGCCCACCATGGACTGATCAAACTCCTCGTGGAGGATGCGCTCCACACATACAAGGTTCCTCTCTCATGGGAAGCCTTCAGAAATTTGACAAAGGACGGGGATATAAAGATGCTGACCGAGGAGCTCGGTTCATCCAGCAGTGAGGAGAAAGAGTCAGTGCCCGCGGGAAAGAAAGAAACAGGCCCGAAGACCACGACCACGGAGCAAAAGAAAAAGCAAGAGAAGAAACAAGAGTAAAAGGGTGCCAAAGAGAAAGATGACACACCCATCTTGACAGCAAGAGAGAAAAGGTTGCAAGGAAGAGTGGACAAGGCTGAGAAGGTCCACATCAGCGAAAGTGCCTCGACAGCAACCGCAACCAAGTCAAAAAGCAAATCTCATGCAGCAAAGAAAACCAAGGCGATGACACCTGTTTCTACAGGAAAACCGAAACCGGCTTCTACAGGAAGCCCGAAATTAACCGAAAAAGGGTCTTCTACAGGAAGCCCGAAATTGACTAAAATAGGGTCTTCTACAGGAAGCCCCGAAAAAGTGAAACCCAAGGAGAAGAAAGCTGACATTCGTGAGAGGGAGGCAGTAGCTGTGCTGGCCGCCCTCAGCACACCTCCTAAGCCAAAGGAGAAGAGAAAGAGGGAGACCCCTCTATATTTTAAAGCTCGAAGAAGTGTGAGGATAAAGACGGGCAAGCCACAGCCTCCGTCCAGCAGCCCGATCATTATTGAAGATGCCCCTACTTCACCCAAGGAAAGGTCCCCCTCGAGGATATCAGTCACCTATGAGAGGGGGAGCCCGAAGAAAACTACGTGGTAAGAAAAGTTAGACCAATTGACTGAAAAAGCTCGGCTACAGGTTGCTGAAGATGCTCTACAGGAAACCTTAGCCAGGCTTAAAGAAACTGAGAGAATGGAAGGAGAAGCACCCTTATCACCACCAAGGGAGAGTGAAGTAGAGCCACCAAAGGAAGTGGAAAAAGAGCATATACCAGAGCCCAGCCCTCAGCCAAGTCTGAGTTCATATTACAACTTTTTAGAGGCTGGAAAAATTATACCTCAGAAATTTACTGTGCCACTGTTTTTTGCATTGGAGGAAGAAAGAGTGCGTACACACACGTGGATGAAAATAGCAAAGTCAAAGGGTGTGACGGACATAGGTCCCTTACAGGAGTAGCTCAAGGAGGCCAGAAGTGAATTGTCCATGGCTAAACATGTGGTAAATTGCCAACGTGTGTTCCTACAGGAAGAAAACCAGAAGCTGAGATTGCAGCTACAGGAGCTAAGGGCAGGGACAGGCACATCCTCCAAGGACACCACAGAGGAACAGCAAGGCAAAAAGGAACTGAACACCGGTCTTGGGGAGCCAACCACACTTCTACAGGAAGTAGAACAGCAAGCACAAATTGAGGTGCAAGCTCTCAGAGAACAGCTGCAAAAGAAAGAAGCACAATTGGCCTGCATGGCCAGCTGAGCCATGGATGCTATCCAATGCAGGCAGCCGGCCAAATCCTATGGTTTGTACTTGAAAGACCAATGGCTGCAATTCCAAATCAATACCTTGGCACAAAGAGGTATCTCTCAGCTCCAAGACCTGCAGCAATTCACTGAAGTTTGCAGTACTAGTTCATCAGAGGATAGGGCTAAATTAGCGGAGTTCTACCTCCATAATTTGGCCCTGCCTAATGTAGTTTCATGGGATCCCAATATGGCCTTGGGAGATATGCAATTAATGGCCTTTGGCTCATGGCTAAACCATGAGGACAAAAGAGCAGCAGAAGCCAAAGCAATCATGAACCGAGAGCTGAACGAGCCATTGTTCATCAGACCAGAACCAGGGGATCCAGTTGCACTAATCTCGGCACACCAACATTTGTCCACTGACCCTCAAGCTTCA
The DNA here is from genome assembly GCA_031772625.1 of Pinus tabuliformis. Classification (NCBI taxonomy): domain Eukaryota; kingdom Viridiplantae; phylum Streptophyta; class Pinopsida; order Pinales; family Pinaceae; genus Pinus; species Pinus tabuliformis. The sequence continues at coordinate 671,083,023 of CM062809.1, read as the reverse complement.
TTAAGATATATGGATCAACAGGCCCAAGCCATAGCTCACTTTGAGGACATGGAGAGACTGCTAGGAGACAACGCTGTCCAAGCATGCACACGCAGATGGAATACATTGGCACACAGTCTGAAAATCCGAGAGTACCACACCCCAACTCGGATGAGGGAAGCTCTGGTACGGGTAGCCCTCTATAAGAAATCCATGCAAAACCTCCAGGCCAGCTGGATTGGCCTTAAACTCAGCCCACCACTGCTGCTAGGATTAATGGAAGGCAGCACAGAGAAAGATGATAATGAACAGTGGGAAGAGGTAAACAGAAGGGCTGGGTTTCATATCAGCAAGGAGGACACTACTACAGAGGCTTGGGATGTAAGGGTAGCAGTCAAAGCAATGAAGGATGAAGAGTTGGACTAGTTGCTCAAGGATGAGCAAATATTTTAGCTGGGGGGTGATGATGAGCCCCAATTTTTGGTAACAATTTGGGCTCATTTGGCCTACTTACCTTGCTCAACCCTTCATTTTTTATCACTTATGCATCATTTCTTAGTATATTCGTGTTATTTGTAGGAAGAAGGGCAGGCATTATGCCTATGTGACTAATACATGATGATTTCAGGTTTTTTGACATTAAAGGGAGCAAAGACCACGCAGATGGAGACAAGGAGACAGCCAAAGTGGCATTGCGGGTTTATAGGGAGGTTGTCCACAGCCTTGAATGACCTCCCTCGTGATCTCCACCCCAACTCCGAGCTCCAACAGCTATCACCACCGAGCTAGAAGGCAGCCAATGGATTCTACAGGAACAACAGTTTACTCTTAGTTGGACAGCCAAGCCCCACTAATTGAGGAGGCCAGCTTGGCCCTCATCATGTATAAATATTGAGGCTGTAGCCTTCGATAAAGACTCTTGAACCTTTGTTATAGATTTTGAATCACGAGCTGTAGCTCTGTTTTTGCTCTTTGTAAGCCAATTTTGGCATGTTGTTAGACTCATGATTATGATCTTTTAATAAAAGGCAGGCAGATTTTGATTCAATTCTGAGTTCTTAGAGGAGCTATAGCTCTCAGGTTAGGGCCCAACCTGAGAGCAATAGACCTCCTTTTCTTTGTATTGTTACTTGTCTTTCCTTTCAGCACTTCATTTCTTTGCTTTGACATGCATTTGGAAAACACAGTCTGCTGATTCAATTGTCTTGATGTGATTAAGTAGGATTAGTTTATGGATAAAGTGCTTTCAGCAGCTTAGATTAGAATAGGAGGATTAGAAGTCATCAGAGTTCCAAGAAAAGGTTGATTGTGCTCTCACTCCCACCTCTATTTAGAGATTGGGAGTGTAGACCGTGCCAGACACCAAAAAACGCAGTCTTATATGTTCATGCAAGCTTTAAAGTCATATTTGCATTGGTAGGAGCATCCATGCAGTTAGATCTTGAGCAATAGCCCTTTGTTTCAGCTCCATGCACGATTTCTCTCTTAACTTACATCGCTGTTCTGTGATCTTCAATGAAACAGATAGAATAGGATGATGAATTCTCGGTTTTGTGCAAGACAGAGGTGATTTGTTTTATTTACACTGCGCAGCACCACTTCAACACTTCCTTATCCTCCTCAGTCGTCCCTAAGCCATCTCCTTACCTCGCAGCTAGATCCTTTGCCCACCAACTCTTCTATTATCCACGTTGCCTCATCTTTTCGGCCTTCCATTGCCTCTACCCTTCCATCGACCAACCAGCTTTATATACTCTCTTCCCAGCTCATCTCGCTGTCCCTGAGCCATCACAAGCTTCCCTTTCATCCTACCTATCCACCCATATGGCTCCTTCACTCCTCCATCACCCAAAACCCCGACTGTAGAACATCCTGTAGAAGTTAGCAGACTTCCTGTAGAAATCCCGAGCTTCCTGTAGGATCCCCTGCAGACATCCTGTAGAAGCCTGCAAACACGGTTGCCAAGCACCTGAACGTTGTGAACTTCTGTGGAGTGATGTTAGGGATCCCCTGGAACCTCTCAGAGTCCTCCTGACCTTTCCCAAGCCTTCTCTCCTTTTGAACAACCTCTGCACAGTCAATATCCAGTAAGAAGCACAATCATAATAACTCCAACCACTTGAGCAAAAATATAAAAACATGTTCTCTTCAATGGAAGTAGTTTAAATTCATGCATCTCATATCACTAGAAGTAATGGCATCATTGTTAGGAGTTGCATTCCCATCATTGCATTGTAAGGATTAAGCTGGTCAGATTAGGGTTTACTAGGGTTTCCATGTTTAGTTGGCTTTCAGTTCATTCTTGCAAAGTAGGTTAATTTCCTTTGAGATAGCTTTCGTTCATCATTTAGAAAGCTTCTTCTAAGAACATATAGAAGTTGGCTTGAGCCCTAGCGGACTTGTGCCAGCTGACCAAGTGACAGCTGCGACAAGAGCTAGTACTTGTGCATACAGCACCGTCGCTTCCAATTTTGTTATGAATTACCGGGTTGATAAAACTAGAGAAGGAAGCTCCAGGAGTTGTAGCATTATTGCTACAATACTGGAGCCCACCACCGAGCGGAGCCACCATCCCGGAGGGTGGCTAGTGGCTGGTGGCTGATTGATTCCCCCGCCCGGGTGGTGGCTAGATGATTCCAGGAATCAACCAGCCACCGGCCGGGCGGGCGGCTGGTGGCTGGTTGATTCCGGGAATCAACCACCGGTGGCTGGTTGATTCCCGGAATCATCCAGCCACTGGCCGGGCGGCCATCTGGTGGCTGGTTGATTCCCGGAATCAACCATCCACCAGCCGCCCGCCCGGCTGGTGGCTCTGCCCGGCTGGTGGCTGGTTGATTCTCGGAATCAACCAGCCACCAACCGGCCGCCCGGTTGATGGCTGGTTGATTCCCGAAATCAACCAGCCACCAACCGGTCGCCCGGTTGGTGGCTGGTTAGACCGATTGGTGGCTGGTTGATTTCGAGAATCAACCAACCACCAGTTGGCCGCCCGACTAGTGGCAGGTTGGTTACGGGAATGAACCAGCCACCAGCTGGGCGGGCGGCTGGTGCCTGGTTGATTCCAAGAATCAACGAGCCACCAGCCACCCGCCCGGCTGGTGGCTGGTTGATTCCTGGAATCAACCAGCCACCAACTGGCTGGTTGGTGGCTAGTTGATTCCGGGAGTCAACCAGCCACCAGCCGAGCGGGTGGCTGGTGGCTGGTTGATTCCGGGAATCAACAAGCCACCTACTTGCCACCCCACTAGTGGCTGGTTGATTCCGGGAATCAACGGGCCACCAGCCCATCGCCCGGCCGATTGCTGGTTGATTCCGTGAATCACCCAGCCACGAGTCGCCCGCTTGATTGGTGGCTGGGTGATTCCTGGAATTAACCAGCCACGGCCGGGTAGGCGGCTGGTTTCTGGTTGATTCCCGGAGTCAACCAGCCAATGGCCGGGCAGAGGGCTAGTGGCTGGTTGATTTCGGGAATCAACCAGCCACCAGCTGGCCAAATGGTGGTTGGTTGATTGCCGGAATCAACCAGCCACCAACCACCCTCCCGGCTGGTGGCTCCGCCCGGCTAGTGGCTGGTTGATTTCCGAAATCAACGAGGCACCAGCCAGGCGCCTAGCTGGTGGCTGGTTGATTCCCAGAATCAGCCAGCCACCAATCAGGCGGCTGATTGATTCCCCCGCCCGGCTTGTGGCTGGATGATTCCGGGAATCAAACAGCCACCGGCCAGGCGGGTGGCCGGTGGCTGGTTGATTCAGGGAATCAACCAGCCACCGGCCGGGCGGGCGGTGGGTGGTGGCTGGATGATTCTGGGAATCAACCAGCCATCAGTCAGGCGGGCAGCTGGTGGCTGGTTGATTCTGGGAATCAACCAGCCACTAGATGGCCGCCCAGTAGGTGGCTCTACCCGGCTGGTGGCTGGTTGATTCTGGGAATCAACCAGCCACCAACCGGTCACGCTGTTGATGGCCTGTTGATTCCTAGAATCAACCAGCCACTAACCAGTCGCGCCACCCGACTAGTGGCTAGGTCATTCCGGGAATCAACCAGCCACTGGCCGCCCGCTCGGCTGGTGGCTGGTTGATTCCCAGAATCAACCAGCCACCAGCCGGGCGGCCGGCAGGTGGCTGGTTGATTCCGGGAATCAACCAGCCACCGACCGGCCGCCCGGCTGGTGGCTGGTTGATTCCCGGAATCAACCAGCTACTGGCCGACCACCCAGGTGGTGGCTGGTTGATTCCAGGAATCAACCAGCCACCAGCTGGGCGGTCGGCCGGTGGCTGGTTGATTCCGGGAATTAATCAGCCACCAGCTGGCCGCCCGGCTTGTGGCTGGTTGATTCCGGGAATCAACCAGCCACTAGCTGCCCGGCTGGTGGCTCGTTGATTCTCGGAATCACCCAGCCACCAGCCGGGCGGAGCCACCAACCAGGCGGGCGGCTGGTCGCTGGTTGATTCCCGGAATCACCCAGCCACCAGCCGGGCAGCCGGCTGGTGGCTGGGTGATTCCGGGAATCAACCAGCCACCAGCCGCACAGCCGCCCGCCCGGCTGGTGGCTGGGTGACTCCCAGAATCAACCAGCCACCAGTCACCCGCCCGGCTAGTGGCTAAGTGATTCCGGGAATCAACCAGCCACCAGCCGCCCGCTTAGCTGGTGGCTGGGTGATTCCGGGAATCACCCAGCCACCAGCCAGATGGGCTGCCGGGGTGGGGCGGGCAGGCGTGCCACCGGGGTGGTGCCACCCTAGGCTGCGCCACCCCGGCGGCCCGCTCGCCCGCCTGGCTAGTGGCTGGGTGATTCCGGGAATCATCCAACCACCAGTCGCCTGCCCGGCTGGTGGCTGTGTGATTCTGGGAATCACCCAAGCACTAGCCGGGCAGAGGGAATCTCCTAGCCACCAACCAAGCGGGCGGGTGGGCCGCCGATGTGGCGTCGCCTGGGCTGGTGCCATCCCGGTGGCCCGCCCGCCCGCCCCCCTAGGCTGGTGGCCGGGTTGGGCTGCTGGTGGCTGGGTGATTCCAGCCGCCTGGGTGATTCCCGGAATCACCCAGCCACGAGTCGGGCGGGAGCGCACGGCTGGTGCTTGGGCGATTCCTGAAATCACCCAACCACCAACCAGTCGGGTAGGCGGGGTGGCGCAAATCACCCGGCCACCAGCTAGGCGGGCGGGCGGGCTGCTGGGGTGGCCCGGCCTGGGCTGGCGCCACCCTGGTGGCTCGCCCGCCCGCTCGGTAGTGGCTGGGCGATTCCGGGAATCACCCAACCACCAGCTGAGCGGCCGGGTAGACCGCAGGGGTGGCACAGCTTGGGCTGGCCCCATGCCGACGGGCCGCCTGCCCACCCGGCTGGTGGCTTGGCGATTTCAGGAACTACCCGACCACCAGCTTCTCGCCAGTCTGGTGGATGGGTGATTCCGGGAATCACCCAGCCATTGGGCGGGCGGGCTGCCCGGGTGGCGCGGCCTGGGCTGGCGCCACACCGGCTGCCCACCAGCCTGCCCGGCTGGTGGCTGGGGGATTTCGGGAATCACCCAGTCACGAGCCGTGCCACCCCGGCGGCCTGCCCGCCCGCCCAGCTAGTGGTTGGTCGATTCCCGGAATTGCCCAGCCACCAACCGGGTGGGCAGGCTGGCCGCTGGGCTGGCGCGGCTGGGCTGGCGCCACCCCAGCGGCCCGCCCGTCCACCCAGCTGGTGGCTGGGCAATTCCTGGAATCATTTTTCTTTTGTATCTAGCATGTTATGGTTGAAAACATGTTGAATTTATACTTAGGAAAGAAAAATGATATCCTACCAAAAACATTAATGTGTTTTTTTCCTCATAAACAACTTTGTTTGGCACATAAAAATTTGGTTTTACTAGAATTTTTTAAAAATTTTGATAATTGACCCTAAAAAAAAAGTCATTGTTCCAGTATCATCACTTTCGTTTTTAAGCTATATTTTGCATGAAAATTTCGTAGTAAATTTCGTAGTCACTGCCATTTTTAAAACATGTTCAAAATTGACCCCTAAAAAATAAAATCATCGTTCCAGTATACACACTTTTCATTTTTAGCACTGTTTTTGATGTTTTTTCGGGGTTTTTTGGCCAGAGTTCCCGTTTTGAGTTTATAGTTCCCGTTTCAAAGTTTACATTGTTGAAGTTGAGCGTGTTCTAAATGACTGCCACTCTGGCGCCTGTGGTGGTCACATGTCCGGATATGCTACTGCCCAAAAGATCCTTCGTGCTGGCTACTTCTGGCCCTCCATCTTTAAGGATTTCATTCTCGCTGTCCATTCTTGTCATGAGTGTCAGATATACCAGCGGAAGATGCGAGCGCCTCCCACTCCATTGCACCCTGTTGTCACCATCGTCCCTTTTGCAAAGTGGGGCATTGATTATACGACCTGTAACCCTCGCTCGGCCGGGGGGCATGGGTACATCATCGTTGCCGTCGATTACTTCACTAAATGGGCCGAGGCGATGCCTACATTAACTGAGGACGGTCACACAGCGGCACAATTCTTATTCAACCATGTTATCACACGATTCAGCGTCCCTTAAGCCATCGTCACTGATCACAGGAAACATTTCTGTAATCATATGATGGTGGAATTAACAACCCAGCTAGGCTTACGGCATGATAGCTCAACTCCATACTATCCTCAGGCCAATGGCCAAGTTGAGGCCGTCAACAAGATTTTGGTTACGATGCTTCAACACACTGTTGGCATGCATAAGTCCAACTGGAATTTGATTTTGTTCCCTGCCTTGTGGGCCTACCGAACCTCGGTGAAGGATGCCACTAGTTTCACTCCTTTTCAACTAGTTTATGGGCTGGAGGCTACCCTTCCAATTGAGTGTGAAATCCCTTCATTGAAATTGGCCGTCAAACTACTCCCCAACACTACTCCGGTAGAAGAGCGCCTCCTTTACTTGGAACGGCTGGACGAAACCCGTCGACTAGCCTCTTTAGCTATCGAAGCGCAAAAGAAGAGAGTGAAAACTCACTTCGACCACAATGTCCATCCGCGTTCTTTCGTTGAGGGAGATTTAGTCCTGCTTTATGATCAAGCTAACGATAAGCTGGGGGCAGGAAAACTCGAGCCTATGTGGCTGGGTCCTTACATTGTCAAGAAAGTTTTGCAAAAAGGGGCCTACGAGCTAATCGACTATGAAGGAAACCCCCTCGACAAGCCCCGAAATGGGCTGTACTTGAAAAAGTACTATGCATAAACCCCATGCACTTTGATTTGTACATACGTGTGCTGTGTGTGTGTGTGTTTTTGTCTTTTTGGTTTGGTGTGACGGCGAGATTGCCGCTTATTGTGTCTTTCGCTTCTTGTGCAGATGTCTGTTGCACCTTACGTTGGTTTCGCTGATGGTGCCTGCCGCAGTACTCGTAACTTGTCCTCTGCGGCATGGGCGATCTATGATCCTCATGGCGAGTTGATAGATCTTCAAGGTGTGTTTTTGGGCCGTACCACCAACAATGTTGCCGAATATAGTGCTGTAATTGAACTACTGGCCGAGGCGGTTAATCTCGGCATTCGTGCATTGGTGGTGAACCTAGACTCCCAACTTGTCGTCCACCAGCTCAACGGGCAATATTCCGTCAGAGACCATCGCATTCTAAGGTTGTATTTGCGTGTGAGATTGTTAGAAAGGAATTTTGATTTCATTACATATCAGCATATTCCAAGACAATTAAACACATTAACTGATGCATTGGCCAATCATGTATTAGATAGACATTTGCATAATAGATAAAACATCATACAAGAAAGCGTAAAAAGCACAATAAAACCATAAGCATATGTATATCTGTATATATGTCATAATGTTTGGACTGTGTGCATCAGATAAGTCAAAAAATAATACGTGTCCGTCCTGATACATCCGGAGACAGCATGTCTCTCAAAAAATATGCATGAAAAGAACCTAGGAGTCTAATCACGGTGGTGCTCATGGTAGCACGTCACCACGCACACCAAATGTCTCAGTAGATGATGGATACGAGTAGGCACCCCCACGATGTGCCTCTGGTAGGCAAAGGGCACGTCCGCCAATCTGGCATAATCTGGGATGCCTCAATTGAGTCCCTCGAGGTTCTGTACTAGCTCTTCCTCCACGGCACCCTCTATCTAAGGGTCGGCTGCGGGCTGTACCCTCCGTGCTATGGGAGACTATTGGGCAATTTATTGGGCTTAAATTGCTGCATTAAATTATCAACCAGGGAAACTCGTAAGCTTGTGATGGTGCCAGCAATATATATGCAAGAGTAGGCAACTAACTTTATGTCTAGCTAAATTATTTACGATTCAATATAATATGCAAGGGAAGAGGCTCCTAACTAAGGAGGTCCTGGTTGTCCTTCCCTACAGTTAAGAATTAATAAACTTTGGAAAAGCATTGTTATAACCCAATAATGAGGTAAATGTAATGATATGGAGGTGGAATGGAGGTGACATGAAGGTAAAATGTGAAGATATTGGTGAATAATGGAGTGAAAATAGGGACTATTTTGAGGCCCAACAAAGACAAACCAGCTGGTCGCTCTGGGCCAACGTCTGCATACACATATAACCGTCATCAGGACATGCATGTATTACAAAAAAAAAAATCAAATACATAAAACATCAAAACAAAAAGAGTTCTTACCCAGCTCCTCGTCCCAGTCTTCTCCCTCAGGCAATGGGAGATCTGGGTCTCCAGTAAAGTCGGTGCCTGCATAGGGCCAATCCTCCACAACGATCAACTGGCGCCGGAGCCATATGAAGAACTCGGGCCTCCAGGCCATCTGCTGGCCCCCTCCTCCTCTGGGCATCAGTGCTGCCCATCGAGCCATCCTAGGCTCCCGTGGCAATGGATCTGCCACTATGGCTCCCTGAATCTGGAAGATAGGTAGTCGTTCCAGGAAGAACGATACTACGATGGATCCATATCCGAACTGTTTGACTCCTCCACACTTACACTTTGTAAGCTGTCTTTTAATGTTGATGGTCACAGCTGTGGCCCAGTCGAACAGAGTAGGGTTGAGGCATTCTGTTGCTAACAGTAAGTGATTCTTGCTAGCCTCATGGGGTGCCTGTACCCCTGCTGTGCGAGTGATGGTGAATAGTATCACCCGGAGAACTAAGTCTGGTATGGTGGCAATATCCACCTTGGCGCTGTTCTGCCCAAATTGCGCCCCCGGACACACTCGGTCCATCACTTCACCCATTTTCTCACCGGAAGGCCTACTTCCAGTCAAGATGGGCCTCGCCCCTCTCCGTGACAGTCCAGTGATAAAATACACGTCAGACACGTCCAGCTCTAAAGTCTGATCTCGTAGGCGGAATACTTGGTCGTCAACATCCCAAGAATCCACTATAAACTGTAAAAGCTCAGGCTGAGCTCGTAGGTATGAGGTAAGGAAAAACTTCTTGAGGCCACAGTCCCTCAAAGCATCCATGCAGGCCTCATCCTCAAGTGCCAAGGCATCAACGTCATCGTGTTCTCTTTCCTTCCACTCCACAACCATTTTTGACAGTCTCCCTGCACCCACAAGGTTGAAAACATCATTGTTAGATCACTGGTAAAATCCCAATCCAGATGAATTTAAAAAGCAATGGCAAAATCCAAGGAAAAACTTAGGTCGCGCGGTTGGCGCGACTGTTTTAGAAACAGTCGCGCCAATGGCGCGACCCCTTTAGGGAAATCATCCCATTGGCGCGGGTCCGAGCCGGAAACCCGCGCCAATGGGCGCAACCCTAGTTTTTGCAAATCCCCTTGCAGAGGATCAATCTATGGATTAAATGCAGCAAAAATGGTATGAAAATGGAGCAAAAGGAGAGGCCTCTTACCTGGTACGGATGGCGCTTCGAATGGTTTCCCGGATCTATCGCAATCAACGCTCGAAGATCGCACACCAAAAACCCCAAATGTCACTCTCAAAGGTAAAAAGTGAAAAGTAATTTTTATTTTTACTATTTTACCCATTTTATAACATTTTTTACCCACCATAGGTCAAAAATGTCATTTCATGAATGTTTTTATGAATATATTTGTGTCAAAATGGATTTTACACCGTTTCTTGTGCAGCGACAGGTGTTTGTGCGACTTGGGCGGTGAAATGAGTTATGTTTTACACTTTTTCGGGCTCAGTAAATACACGAAAAAGTCGATTTCAGGTCTACTTTTAGCTCTTTTCTGACCATTTAAAGATGAAAAGATTGCCGAGTTTGCCCTCTTGACTCGTTAAACGGAAATAAGAGGCAGTCGTCTTTAAACTCTTTTCCCGACCGTTTAAAAAATGAAAAGATTGTCGGGCCCTTGTCATTTCAGGCTCGTTAAACGGTTACGAAACGACGTGATATCGATCGCTTTTTTACTTTTTCAGGTCGATGTCACTAAACATGAAAAGTACTCCTCGATCGTAATGATCGGGCGGTTCTTTCGAGCATTGTTTTATACTTTTTCGGGCTCGAGAGACACAACTTTACGAAAAAGGACCCCCCTGGAGTTTCCTTTTCTGCTGTCTTTTCAAACTCTCTAAACATGAAAAGACGCCGAGTTTTTCCTTTGTCAGGCTCGTTAAAATTTGATGACATCGGATTCCGTCAAAATGACGCCTTACAAGCATATGCTATCCCCGTCAAGCTTGTTAAAAATAACCGGGGTACTCGCCAGAAATGGTGGGGAAAATGGAACCATAATAATTGTCGTGTCGGCAGTATGTCGCTCTTGAACATGGCACTTGTTTGCATTCGTGTCTGGGTGGGGACATCTCATCTCGTTTTTCACTTGCCTCTGTGGGTTTGGGTGATCCTGTTTGACCTCTCATTTGCTCATTTCCTTGTCACCATGACCTTTGATCCCTGGATGTCAAATACTGCCAAATCCACTGTCGTGCCGCCGATATGTTCAAGAGAAGTTGACCTCTACAGAACAACAACCTCCCTCTGCTATCTCACATAATCCTGATTCACAATATTCTTCCTTTGTCTCGTGTCGATGATGTGGGAAACACTATGGCCCACCTTCGATCAAGGTCACTTCCTGTCGACTTCAGCTCACTATCCAGGAAGCTGATCTAGAGACTCCTTTCTGGTGCCTTGGAGCCTGCATGCCTCGATGGCAGGTTCTTCGTGTTCGACGTGAGGTTTTCATCATTGGCCTCTGATCGAATGATTCTACGGGTGTTCGATGCCAGCTCATTGATTCACACGCCGTAGATTGTACATATAGTACCTTGAGGACCATTGTCATTATGGGTTTTACCTCTCGTGTCTGTTAACAACTTTCATCATTGGTTGGTAATCAGACGGTGTTCATGCATGTTTGACTTCAACACATGTATTCACATGCCTGAACTTGTACTTTTGTTCGGGTCGAGATGGAGCGCAAGACCCTGGATTTTGTCTGTTAGAATCCAGGCTGCAATTTTGTGGATTATCATGATTGTTACATGACTCATTCATTGGATGGCTGCGACCATGCTTGAGTCTATTCACTGATCCTCATTGGATGGCTGCGCCCATGCCTCGGATCTAGATTATTATGTACTCTGTTATGGATGGCTGCGCCCATACCACATATATCATGTACGTGAGATATCAATTGTACTTTTCTATGCAGGTTCTCCGGCGGCAGCGTTTTCAGTTGCGCATGTTCTTGTAAAGCATTTCACCCCTCTCTCTCTCTCAGGCCTCATGCTTTAGGGGGCATCTGTTACACAGTAATTTGTCACCGTTTCTCACCGTCCTAGTTACCCCTCTCCCGCACTTTGGAGGACTCATTCCAGGACCTGTGAGAAGTGACACAACTTGAAAACACTTGCATTAGATTCCTCTGAGTATGGACTTCACATGCCCTTAAGACATCTCCTGCAAAAAACCCATAAAAAATGCCCTTTTTCCATTAGCGCGGGTTCCTAGTGTATCACCCGCGCCAATGGGGGAAATCCAACAAAGAGGGCGCGCCAGTTGGCGCTCTGTCTCTGTGTCGGACCCGCGCCAACCAAATTTAGTAAAGTTTTTAACAAACAGGCACGGGAATGTTCTTTCCAACTCATGGATTCTATCTGAGAACACTTTCCGAGGCTTAAGCCAACTCGAGCGAGGATAGATCCAACTCGATCGATGTTGTCGTTGATCTTATCTCCTGCAAGGATGAAGCTTATCCCATCTCCTTTCCCTGATCTATAAAAGCCTGCCTTGCTACCTTTGACAGGCTAATGGTCCTAATGGTTCTAATGGTGAATGAATGGTTAATAGTGCTAGCTCTGGTCCCGGTTTCAGCAGGAGGAGAATCATACTTCTAGAGGGCTAAGAGATTGTTGCAAGGAGCAAGGAGATTTTTTGTCACCAAAGAGAGAGAGGCTTGTTTCTCATCCCCAACAAGCTTTGCAAGGCATGTGCACCTGATCACCCAGCCAAAGGAGGATTCGACGTTAGAACAATGGTTGTATTCTTCTTTGTTGATTACCAATAATAAGATGACTATCATTATGGTTCCACTCTTGTCGTTTATGGTAATGATGCTTGAGTTATATCTTTTCTGACCGATATATGGTTGCAAGATTTTGGGTTTCTATGCTTGTATTTGTGTCATTCTTTGTATGTGCAGGTATCCATTCACGGAGATTGTGGGGATTGTGATCGGCCAGCGCAAAGGATCGACTCTTCTACGACACTAGCGTTGGGATCCAAGTAAGCTTTCGTCGCTTACCTATGATTTGCAATTAGGAACCTGCGTGTTAGCATTGTTGATTGTTGCTAGACCCGGCTTGGGCTAGTAGGGATCGCCTCTGTCCGCAGAGGGGATTTACCTTCACAACACTCCTTGAATGCCATTTTAGAACTTTGTCCCCTAGGTAAAAATCTCTTGCCTTAGTCCTTTTATCAAAAGTCTTCTTGATCCTTTCCTGCATAAGTTGAGATCTGATGTACACTTCTTCCCTGGTCTGCTATAAGTGAATTTTTTGGTTGATTCTTCTTTGGATGTCATTTGGTTCAACTTACAACTCTTGGAGTAGCTTCATCATTGGTGTTCCCAAGGAAGATGGGAAAACAACTTCCATTCCATAAACTAAATGATAAGTACTAGTACCAATAGATTTCTTTGTGGTTAGCCTGTCTACCCATAAGGCATTTACTAGCTTATTGTTCCATGTTTTCTATTTATCCTCTAGCAATTTTTTGATGATATTTACCAGATTTTTGTTTGAGGACTCTGCTAGTCCATTTCCTTGAGGGTAATAAGCTGTTGAGTGGCCCAAGGTTATATGATACTTATTACATAAATCAATAATTCTCCTAGATTTGAAAGCTATTGCATTATCAATGATGATTTTGGTTGGGCACCCAAATCTTGATAGGATGTTGGCCTCAAGGAAGGTTATTATAACAGTATCAGTGGCTTGCCTTGATGGTATGGCTTCTATCCATTTGGTAAAATAATCTGTAGCAGTGAGGATGCATTTGTGTTGGGAAGAGGAAGGTGGATGGATTTCACCAATGAAGTCAAGACCCCATTGTTGAAAAGGTGCTTCAGTAGAGATTGGTTTTAAGGGCAGGGTCAAAAGCCTTTTCTTTCCTTAAAAAATTTGACATTTATGACACGAGGTTACAAACTTCTTTACATCAGAAAACAAAGTAGGCCAATAGAAACTGGCTCTAAGAATCTTGTTAGTAGTTGTTTTCCAATACATATGTCCTCCACAGTCACTTGCATGAAATTATTTTAACACGTCAGATTCTTCTTTCAATAAACAGTTAAGAAGGATACCTTCATGATTCCTCCAAAACAAAACATTGCCAATTATGCAAAAATTTAAAGATTTCATTTTTAAAAATATGATTTTGGTTCTATATAATTCAGGAGGAGCTTGAAGATTTTGTAAAACATATATGATGTCAGCAAACCATGGTGATTCAATAAAGGCTTGGCTAATTGGTGGAGTCACCATCTTCTCCCCATTATCCATTTCTGCAATGAAATTTATATCTAAGGCTTGACAGTTCGATTCAACCATGAACTTGGCTAAACCTTGGCTGTTGATTAACTTTGTTGTTTTGATTTCTAGGTCATATTCTAATATAGTAGCAATCCATTTCCCTCTCTTTCCATCTGGACCATCCTAAGTTAGGATATCCTTGACTACTGAATTGGGGACATATTATATAGAATATAAAATGTAAACTCTAAAATATTTGATAGCTTTGACCAAAGAAAAGGCTTGCTTTTCCATTATGTTGTATTTAAAGGGGAATCTCTCAGGACTTTGCTAAAAAAGGCAATAGGTTTTTCATAGCCCTCATCATTCTTTTGTAGTAGAACTGTAGCAATTGTGTGTTCAGAAGCAAAGAAAAATATAATGAAATCTTTATCAAACTTTGGACTAATTAGAACTGGTGTTTTTGTTAAGGCTATCTTAATATCTTCAAAGGATTTTTTAGCCTCAATGGTCCATTTTATGGTTGAATCTTTCTTGAACATATTGTTTAATGACCTAATTAATTATGCTAAATTAGAAATAAATCTCCTAAGAAAGTTAATTTTCCCTAAAAAGGCTTGTAATTCCCTAATGTTCCTAGGATGTTGTATCTGTAAGATGGCTTCAATTCTTGCAAGATCTATTCGGATACCATATTTAGAGATTATATGGCCTAATAACTTTCCCTCTTCTAACCCAAATAAATATTTTTTGGGATTCAAAGAAATTCCATACTTCCTGCATTTGATGAAAACCTGCCTTAGATGATCTAAGTGTTGTTTATCAGATTTTGAGAATACAATGATTTCATCTAAATATATTACTAGGAAGTCATGAATTTTCTTAGTGAAAGCTATGTCCATGGCTCTTTGGAAAGTGGCCCCTGCTTTCTTTAATCCAAAAGGCATCTTCACATACATGAGTGCACCCCCAAGGAGTAGTAAACACAGTTTTAGCTTGGTCATCTAGGTGAACTAAAATCTGATTGTAACTAGAAAACCCATCCAATAATGAGATTCTGGTTGACCCTACTACCCTTTGTAAGATATGATCCATTTTAGGGAGGGGGTAATTGTCTTTGAGTGAAACTTTATTAAGATTCCTGAGATCAACACAAAGTCTGATCTCACCAGTTTTCTTCCTTGTTGGAGCCAAATTTGAAACCTAATCATAGAATCTAATTGGTGCTATTATCTTGGCCTCATACATCCTTCGGATTTCCTTTTCAATAGAAGGCAATAGGATGGGATTGATCCTCCTAAGCTTCTGCTTGAAATGTTTCTGGCTTTCTTTTATGGGGATAGTGTGTTGTATGATGCTGGTGTCATAGGACTTGAGGTCCTCATAACTCCAAGCAAAGACATCTTGGAATTCATTTAATAGTTCAATGTATTTCACTTTTTCGGTAGGAGGTAAGGACTTTGAAAGTTTGATCAATTTTGGATTTTCCTTAGTGCCTATATTACACTCCTCTATATCAGATTTCAAGGGTTCCTTCTTTGGTTTTCTAGGGACATCATTTGAATCAAACAAGTCTTCCAAAGGGGTTAATCCTTTGGGCAAAAAGTTGTCTTTGAGATTAATGATTTCAGAGTCTTTGTTAATTATCTCATCAATTTCAACTTGCTTTAGGTTTTGTACATCAAATTTTTAACTTTAACAACTTAATCTAGGGTCTTTGGTCATATATACAACTTTAATATGATTTATCACTAATTCAGAGTCTCCACGATAGAAACTCTTATAGCTCCTAGTTTCCTAACTAATTTAAGACCTAAAAGAAGTGCTTCATACTAAGCCATGTTGTTAGTACATTTGAAATTCAGTCTGTAAGCATGGCCCTTTGAGTGATCATTCTCCAGATAATATATCCACACTCCTGCTCTTCCTCCTAACTTATTCACTGATCCATCAAATTCAAGGTGCCACAATATCTCATGTTCATAATTTTCACTGTTAGGGGGAATACAATTTTCCTTGTTTGCTGCATCTTGATTATCTTGTTTATTGGAAACCTCTTGAGTTTGGACAATTTTTTTTAGTTGTAACTGCAATTTCTTTTGGTTCTGAAATACTACTCTTTAAAGTGGTTTTTTGTGTTTGTTCAACGTTATACAAAATAAAAGAATCAATGTCAGAATGCAGGGATTAGATAGGAAAGTTTTGAGGTCTATCCCGTCTACTCACCACATATTTTATTAGGGTCTCTCTGTACAACTTTTTAGGTTGTCCAAAGATTGATATTGTGTCATATGACATGTCAAGTTGTACACCCTTGGAGTTTAGCCCCCATGATCTAGACAATAGCATGCCATATTTAGGTGGGATGGCAACAACTACTATATCCATGAGAATGGTTTTAGCAGGATATTGTATTAAGGAAACACACTGGTCTTTATTTAACCCTAGAAATTTTACTCGACTTGAGTCAAATGAAAATAAGTCCTTGTAAGGTCTAGTAAAGTCCAAGTTTAATTTTTCCATAATTGATTTAGGCATTAAATTGTGTGAAGCTCTTGAATCTAACATTGCATTGTACAAGATTTTATGATGAATGCTAAGGCTAATATAAAAGGGTGGTATCCCTCCTTCTAATGGTTTTCCATTAACATCAGGACCAAATATAAGCTTAGGCTAATCATCAAACAAGTTGACAGAGTATTCATTCTAAACAAAGTTTAAGGTTTTGTTTATTTGAGACTTATAGGTTTCACTTTTAATCAACTCTATTAAGGGAACTGAAATTTTTAGTTTAGCCACCTCTGCTCCCAAATTTAAAGCCAAAGGGGCTTTCTATATTTGAGTGCTTAGAATTTTCATAGTAGGAATTGGAGTAGGTTGCTCCTCTTTTTCTGCATTTGAGGTATTTTTCTGTGGATTTTCTAATATGGTGTCTGAATATTTCTTCACTATCTCCTTGGAGGGGATTGAAGTGGATGTTTGATCATTAGGGGGTTGGTCATGGGTTATATCTAGAATGGTGGGATCAGAAGGGTTCTGATTTAGTCTAGGGAGGATTTGGAGAGTTTTAGTAACTGGAGCCGCTTTGATCTTCTTAGGTTGATTTGATACTATTTTCTTGTGTTTGGTTAGGAGTATCAAAATTCTTTTTACTCCTTAAATTGTATTGTTTCTGTACTTCAAAAATGGCAGAATCATACCCTTGCTTATAATCAAATGATTCTCTGTATTGGGTCTGCAATTGCTGCAGCATATGTAGTTCCTGCTCATATTAGGTCAAGAAGACAATTTCCTCATCATCTAATCCCATCAAGTTAATTTGTGTGTCTTGTTCAGGGTCATCTAAATAGGATGTTTTAGCATTGTTTTCTTGAAATGGAGGCCTAATATTTTGATCCGATCCGTTATTTCCAGTATTTTGATTCAGATTCTTTCTAAAGTTTGGATTTCTCACTGGAGGTGTCTGTTGATTATCCCATTGAGGCTTCTTTTCAATTTTTTCTATCCTATCCATCAATTTTTCCATACCCTTGGTTAGAAAATCTATTTTAAGGTCAGAGGGTGAGGCTTCATCTTTGGCAGGTCCTCTCCTTTCATTCCTAACCCTAGCTCTTTTTGCTAGCAACTTGGCTTCTACACTAGCTGCTACACTCTGCATGTCTTCCAAAGTTGGAGGATTTCTCTCTCTGAGATGGAATAAATATCAGTATCAAACCCATCAAGAAACTTTGTCAGAGCTATGTGAGGTGGGGGTCTAAGATTGATTGGTATTGCATTGTATATATTGTTAAATATGGTACAATAATCCTGGACTGTTTCATTTGGTCCTCTTTTGATGTTTTCGTATTCTGAAAGGATCTGTAGAGGGTTCTTTTTCTTTTCCCATATATTTAAAAATTGCTGATAAAATATATCTAAACTATCTATGCTATTAGCAGGTAAATCTCTAAACCATTTCCTAACATCACCAGCTAGAGTCTGAGCAAAAAGTCTCATTTGAACATCTCCAATATCAATTTCATGCAATTCAAAGTAGTCTGTCATTTTTTTTACATGATGTTGTGTTGTATAAGGTCCTATGCCATCAAATTGGACAATTTTGTTTTGGTAATCTTGTGGTGTGGCACCAAGTGGGGAAGGTAACACCAGAGGAGCATATCTATTTGCCATGGCTCTAAGTTGGGTAGGACTAAGAAGTGGGGTTGGGGTACCAGGAGATGATACAGTAGTTGATGGAGAAATATGAGTAATAGGTGATTGATGGGTAATGATAGATTGGCAAGGAAGTGAATATATAAATGTAGGTGAGGAATGAATTTAAGAGGTGGAAGGGAATAATGGTGAACTAAGGCTAGTTGACCCTGGTTCAGAAAGCCTAGGGATCTTAGCAGTAGTAAGAGATGACTGAGGGGAATTTAGAATATACTCATCAATTGACTAGTTTTCCCTTTGGACTTCGAGGTCTGCAATAAAATTTGGATCTAGAACTATGTCATCGAGTGCACTTTCAGACCTGGTTCTAAGTAGGGAAAGGTCAAATGACTCATCAAAGGGGAGGTCTTCTAAAAAAAGTCATTCATCAGGGCACGAATCTGTTTTTTTTGAAGGTGTTGGACTGAATGAA
Source organism: Pinus tabuliformis (assembly GCA_031772625.1). NCBI lineage: Eukaryota > Viridiplantae > Streptophyta > Pinopsida > Pinales > Pinaceae > Pinus > Pinus tabuliformis. The sequence continues at coordinate 671,064,506 of CM062809.1, read as the reverse complement.
CTCTCTTGTCTTTTGGATCTTTTCAAAATCAGGTTGGGATGATCCACTACTAGGGCAGGGTTTGGATCTAGATTGGCCCTAGTATAGTGAGGTCTCCTTGAAGCCAGAGTTTCAAGCTTTTCTAATTACTTTATTTTTGTGAAATTTTGTAAATAACTTCTAATAAGCCCTTCAAGAGGCTTGAAATAAAGATTTGAAATTTTCTCAAAGGTTTATTAAGACTGAGGATTTGAGTTCCCTAGTATGGTCACCACTATGTTATCACTCAGAAGTTTTCCCTATAAGTTATCAAAAGAAGGAATCATCCGAGGTAACCACAAACCAATCTTTTAGGCTTAGGTTCTAGCCAACCTAAGTCCAGAGAGGGCTCTCTCTTTATAATTTAGCTTTGTTTTTATGGGATTTTAGGCTAGTTCTTAGTGTTCATGGGGTTTTGTTTTGAATTGAAGGTTGGGTGGTGGAATTCTTAGAGAAAATGGATAGAACTAGGTCTTCGGACCATTGGGCTATGGAGTCAATAAATGGATAGCATAACAAGACCAGATCATTAAAGGGAATGTTCACGGGGCGGGCTAGCAAAGCAAAAGGAAAATCTTCAGGTTTGATGGATGAAATGATTCTAACCAGGGGGAAAGGGCACTTAAGAATCCTTGGACCAGGATCAGAATGAAGAATGGATGGTGATCATGAACAAAGGGCAATTAAGAATCCTTTGTTATAGATTAGAGGAGAAACTATGGAAGCTAAGGAGTAGTTAAGAATTCCTTAGCTAAGATAGTTTAGGAGAAAACATTTAGAATGTAAAAAAATCAAGATAGAGTGCATTCAAGCAATTTATGAAATATCATTCCTTGTTATACATTTAGATTTTAGAGAAACAAACAAGATTATGAAGAAACATAAGAGAAAACAACAATAAAAATGAGAGAAAACTTATTTGTATTTCACTTTACACAAGAATCCTATAAAATATTGATCTTTATTCCTTGATCCAGCAAGTAAATCTAGTCATTGATACAATAGAATTTTGATTTGAGAGGAAAATTCTATATAAATGTCTTGGAATCCACCATACATACTTAGAAATGTGAAGTATTTATACAAAATATAATTACAAAATATCTCATAACAGTTTGAGATTTAATCTAGGGAACAAAATATCTTCATGCATGAAGATAGAGACAGATGTGAAATTTCTTCTTGCTGTCCCTTTTATTGTGGTGTTGTTGCTGTTTCTGTTGAGTTTTGAGCCCTTTAAGCTAACTGATAGTTGTGGTATTTTCACGCTGGAATCTTCTTTACTTTGATTTTTCACTGATACTCTTTGACTCTATTACTCTTTGATCCTATTTATCTGTCTTTCACATGTTTGATTTGGCTTCCTATCAAATTTACTGTGGTAACTTTCTTATGTAAAAATTTTCATAGTAAATTTGTCATTTTTTCCCACCATTTTGCCTCAGGCAATCTCACCTTTAACATTCTTTTGTAAATTTCGTCTGCCTCTGTGTATTTTGAAAAATTAGGGTTGGTGAGAAATAAATGTTTTACCTCATGTTCTAGGAAAAACAGGTTCTCCAATGTATCATATAATACTTTTCCAGTGGGCAAAGCTTTAATGCCTGAAGAGTTGGCTTGTTCCTTGGCTAACTCCCTGAGTCTATCACTATAGTCCAATTGGGTCATAAGTTTATCATTGATGACTATAGGACTGGGAAGGCCTTCATCCCTCAAAATTTGAAATTTGGCCATAAACTTGTCAAAGACCACCTGCATGTTGTGGCACTTTTCTTCTAGGTTGAGCATGAGGTTTCTTTTGGAAAGAACCTTTTTAATCTCTAGGATGGCTAGTGTCATATCTTCTACACCAAGCTCATGGAGCTCATATCTGTTCTTACAATTTAGGAGGTGGATGAGTCAATTTTCATCCTCGGGTTGGTCTCCTAATTCCTCCCTTACTTTCTGGATAGCCTTAGTGGCTACCTTCACCAATTCAGTTTTCTCAAATATAACTTGAATTGATGGCCAAATATCATTGACAGAGTCAATGATATTGGCCCAGAGCATCTCTTTAGTCTGTCCTAGTGGCTTCTACAGTGTCAAATCTTTCTCTAGGACTTTGATCTTCTCCCATCCTTAGGGCTTTCTGTGTTTCTTCTCTTTGTTGAATTTGGGAAAGTTTACAATCAATTTCTAAGCTTACCACTTTTTCCTTTAATCTTTTGAGCTCTGTAGCTTTTACCAGTTCTTCTATTTTTTTAGTTGAAGTACCTGCTGCTGTAGTGGAGCCAATTGTAATTGGCAGTGCTGTGATAGATGGAGCTTGTTGAAAATGGCAACAAGAAACGCTAAACATAGAAGTGCTAAAAATAGCAGTTTGAGTACCAGTGCTAGATTGGGCAACAGGGAATGAAAAATGAAAGTGCTAAAAATAACATTGTATTTTTAGTAGTTCAGTATGGATTCCTATTTTAGTCAGTTCCTGGACTAGAAATAGGAAGTAAAATTCGAATTTGAACTTAACAGCTATTTGAAAATAAATAAATTAATTCTCCATGAGTTAATTAGTTGTGAAAAATCAAACATGAAACCTATGTGAGGACATGCAACAGTTTCTCTATTAATTGAGGAATTTATCCATCAGTTAAAGAGATAAGGATGAATTCTAATTTGAGTTGTAATTAGTTGGATCAGTTAATTGAGTCAAGTCTAGTTAGATTGATTTAAACAATTTGTTTAAATTAATGTGAGTTGAGTTAGTTAATGCATGCTTGCATATAACTGCTGCACTTCAGATAACTAAATATTCTCTCATGAATAACTCATGCATGTCAGTTCAGACAAATACCCAGTTGAGATCAAAGAAGGGACAATGTACTATCAGTTAGATGAATTTTTTCCTATAAAGGAAACTCATCCATGATGAGGATTTATCTCCTTTAGGACTACGTAGTTGGATCAAAGGTTAGTGAGTGTGTGGAGAGGCCAATTCACACAAGTGGCTGCACTAGACCCCAATCAAAATTGTGCAAAGAAATAGGAGGCTTGGAGGGCAGACCAAAGGTTAGAGAGAGGCCTTTGACTATCTATGAGTAGCAGAGGTATTGCAGAGAGAGTAGGATAGAATTTGAGCTGATTCTTTTTGTAATACTGGCTATATTTCCAGTTGTATGATAATACAGATTTGGGGTTTTAGGCTAAGGCTTTCCATGGGTTATATCTTCTATCTTATGTGTAATTGATTTCTTCTTATCAGTTATATGTGTTCCTATTGATGTTGCTCATGTTCGATTAAGCTTCCGCTAAATTGGTTGTAGAAGTAGATTAAGTATTTTGCTTTAGTCTATTGCATTATCAGGTGATCTACAGGTGGGAATTTCTACATGGTATCGGAGCACAGGTGATCAAGGTAGAATAGTATACACGAAGGGAGAAGTTGAAGTTTGTGATTCCTGAATATAGAAATCGAGTTCTTATCACATCTCTATTTCACCTATGGTGTTCAATGGTTTGAGACTCGAATATGCCCTTGATGGCGGTTCGAATTATATAGCCTAGAAGGATCACATGGAAGTAGTACTAGAGGATAACGGTCTAGAGGACTTCATTGATCAAGAAGTTCCCAAGCCGACTGGTGTTGCTGAATTGGCTGAATGGAAGAAATGTGTGGCTAGAGCAAGGAGAATCCTTCTAGAGGGAGTTCAAGATCACATAGTTTCGAGTCTCCATGGGAAGGAGACATCGTTTTCAATGTGGAAAACATTGAAATATTTATATTAGAATAGCAGTGATCAGAGGAAGCTGGCATTGAAAGACAAGCTTTGGAAGATCAAGTGTGAAAAGGGTGACACAATCTCTACGTATCTGAACAAGCTCACCACATGCAGGGATGAGCTTGGAAGTGTAGGGATCACGACAGCTGATGATGACATGGTGAGTCTTGCACTCCTCGGTCTTCCTAAATGTTGGCATAGCTACTAGGACTCAGTTAATGGAAGAGAGAAACTACCAGATTAGGAATGACTTTGGTTGGATTTGATGCAAGAGGAGATAAGAAGAAGCATCAGAGATGGCTCTTCATCCATGGAGGATGAAGAAAACTGTGCCTTAGCAAGTAAGGCGAAGAAGGGGAAGAAGAAGGTTTCTCATTCTGAATCCAGTTCTTCCCATGGTGGGAAGAATTTTGACAAATCGAAAGTGCGATGCTTTCGTTCTCATGAGGTGGGCCATTTTGCTACAAATTGTCCACTGAGGAAATCCAAGAAGGGATCCGTGGAAGGATCAGAAGGTGAGGCACTGGCCTCATAGTTCGAGTTGGATTTCACATTGTTCACATGCATGGTTTCATCCATGGTGGGAAGTGGTTGGTTTCTTGATAGTGGAGCTTCTTTCCAGATGACCGACAACAAGAGTTTGTTTAGTACCTTGGAGGAGAAAGATCTCTAGATACTCATAAACATGGGTAATGATGAAAAGTATAGTGTCTCAGCTGTAGGCATGGTTATTTTTTAGAGGGAGCATGGAGCTCGCGTTACCTTGACCGATGTCAAGTAGGTACTAGGACTAAAGAGAAACTTCATGTCGATCGCGATGTTGGATGACAAAGGCTATGATGTAGTCTTCAGTAAGGGAAAGGATTTCCTTAGACACATCATTACTAGATAGGTGACGCAGATCGGTTCACAGGTCAAGAACCTGTACACTCTTGAGGTTCAAGGTGCATGCAAAGCCTTGAGCATCAAGGCAATTGATGGAGACTTGTTGGTTGAGAGGGGAGAGTAGATTACCTCTCAACATGTAGTGCCAGAAGAAGTATTAAACAATTATGCAGGAGCCACGATTGGTGAAGTAGCTTCAGGAGGTTATGGAGCAGCCACAACTAGAGAAGCTGAGAGTAGATCGAGTAGAGACATCTACTCACATAGAGACCTCCAGTAGGGGGAAACTTCCAGCCAGGTGGGCAAAGGGATCACATGCAGCCATACCTTAGGAGGTGGGGCGATGTGGAGTGATTGTCCCATAGAGGCTAGGGACAAGATCGTTTAGGTACCCAACCTCTTTGATTCGACTTTGCTACAGAAGCACTGATGAGGAGTAGTAGGACTGACTAATTGGTTAGAGACAGATGGAGTGACAGAGAGAGCTATAGTGCAGGGGTCCTAGGACTCTGTAGAGATAGCAGGCTGAAACAATGCGAGAGGCACAAGAGTGTTGCACCAGTGTAGGATGGCATAGAGAGGTGTGAATAGTGCGAGTTGCATGGAGTGTTGCAGCAGCTCAAAGGTCAGAGAGGGAGAACTTGTTAACAACAGGTAGAGCTTTAGCATCAGAGTATGTTTCTAGCCAAACAAAGAGGTCATTTGGGAATTTTTTTTGTTCCAAGAGTTGTTGGAGCAACCACACTTAGTAGGAGTGTTGCATGCAAAACATTCCATAGGTACAAGATTAGGTTTGAGTTGAAGCCTTTCTTGTTGAGAGGGAGTGTTGAAAATGGCAACAAGAAATGCTAAAAATAGCACTGCTAAAAATAGTAGTTTGAGTAACAGTGCTGGATTGGGCAACATGAAATGAAAAATGGAAGTGCTAAAAATAGCATTCTATTTTTAGCAGTTCAGTATGGATTCCTATTTTAGTCAGTCCTTAGACTAGAAATAGGGAGTAAAATTCGAATTTGAACTTAACAGCTATTTGAAAATAAATTGATTAATTCTCCATGAGTTAATTAGTTGTGAAAAATCAAGCATGAACTCTATGTGAGGACATGCAACAATTTCTCTATTAATTGAGGAATTTATCCATCAGTTAAAGAGATAAGGATGAGTTCTAATTTGAGTTGTAATTAGTTGGCTCAGTTAATTGAGTCAAGTCCAGTTAGATTGATTTAATCAGTTTGTTTAAATTAATGTGAGTTTAGTTAGTTAATGCATGCTTGCATATAACTGTTGCACTTCAGATAGATGAATATTATCTCATGAATAACTCATGCCTGTCAATTTAGATAGAGACCTAGTTGAGATTAAAGAAGGGATAGTGTACTATCATTTGGATGAATTTTCTCCTATAAAGGAAGCTCATCCATGATGAGGATTTATCTCCTTCAGGACTACGTAGTTGGATCAAAGGTTAGTGAATGTGTGAAGAGGCCAATTCACACAAGTGGCTGCACTGGACCCCAATCAAAATTGTGCAAAGAAATAGGAGGCTTAGAGGGTAGACCAGAGATTAGATAGAGGCCTTTGACTATCTATGAGCAGCAGAGGTATTGCAGAGAGAGCAGGATAGCTTTTGAGCTGATTCTTTTTGTAATACTAGATATATTTCTACTTGTATGATAATACAGAGTTGGGGTTTTAGGCTGAGGCTTTTCTCGGGTTATATCTTCTATGTTATTTGTGATTGATTCCTTCTTAATTGTTATATGTGTTCTTATTGATGTTGCTCATGTTCGATTAAGCTTCCGCTAAATTCTTTGTAGAAGTAGATCAAGTATTTTGCTTTAGTCTATTGCATTATCAGGTGATCTATAAATGGGAATTTCTACAGAGCTGTAGGTGCCATGTGCCAATGATGCTGCAATGTGGAAGGAACTATATTGTTACTGCGGGATGGTAGTTATGGAAGTTGTGGCCAGGTCACTTTGCTTGGACTGAATCAAAGTGTCCAACTCCTTCTCTATTTCTTTAAGCTGATCATTTAGCTTTAGGACTAGCTCCATAAGCTCTTCATGTCCTTTTTGTGCTTCTAGGACTTCCATTGTTTGAGGGTGATGCAGCTGGGGAATTTTGAGTTTCTTCTTCAGTGCAACAATGTCATCATTCTTATTTTTAATTAGCTGCTCTGTTGCTTTCACATCCTTGGGATCATGTCCCAATCCTATCATTAAGTCCTCTAAGGACTTGATTCTTGTATCTTTGGCCTGTGAGGAGGCCTTCTGCAACTGAAACTAAGCTAACATATTGTTTAAAGAGTTCTGCAATTGGTGGGCTGCTATGGCTTTCCCTGTCAATGTAGAATAAATCATTTCACTTGTTTTCTTATGTAGCTTAATCTGGTCAATGGGATGAATATCCCTTTCCAGTACTTCAAAATCCACTCTTTTAAAGTCTGTTACTACCTTTGCTGTTGAGTGCTTGGCTTGATGAATGTCATTGGCATTTTTCCCTCTTTAACATCATAAGCTAACATAAGCCTTGTCTGATTGGTAGGGGTCATCTTCAAATACTGTGCATAGGTATGGGCTTTTAGCCTTTCATTCCTAGCTTTTATTTCTTTGTATCTCTCTTTGATGTCTTGGACTTTATCTGTTGGCATTTGAAAGAGGATACCTCAACACTTTGTTGTCTTTCCAATATCTGAGTGTGTGATGTGGAAGGTTATAGGATGCCTCCAGATGGACTGGCCTACCTACTTCCATCTCTTTCTATGCTGGTAACCTTAGCTGTCTCCTCTGTATATTCCTATTCGGAGACAGGATTCACACTTTGCCTCTTAGCCTGGCTTGTCTCTACATAGGATTGTGATGTTGGTTTTTCTAAAGTAGTAGCCCGTTCCCTGTTTCTCTTGAGGCTTTTCTCCTTATTTAGAGGAGTCTGTAACACTAGGGGGATACTCATGGTGGCCTCTGGTCTGTCTAGTTTCTCTGATTGCTCTGGTATATCTGATTTCTTTGGTACCTCTGATAGATCTGGGGATTCTGATTCTTCTTGTACCTGTGATTCTTCTAGCACCTGCAGGAAATAACCCTTATCAAGTAGTTTCTCTAGATCAAGTAATGCGTTTTCCACAACAACTTCAATACTATCCCTGTCCTTTAAAGTGTTTTCCACCCATTCTAATTGGTTGGCATATTTTTCTATTTCAGGGATGTAGTGATGAATATAGGGAGCCATCTTGTTTTTCTATCTTTTGTTGCAGATGAAATCCAAGTGATCATATCTCCATATGAAGCTCTATTTTAGATTTAATCTTTGAAGGATTAGGTCTGTCTCCTTCCCAACTTCTTGGCTATTATAAGGCTAGTTAATATTGTGGGAGTTAAATATATACAGGAAAAAAGGGTTTTTGTTTGGGAATTAATAAATAAATTAGTAATTAATAAAATGAGTGAAAGGGGCACAATACCCTAAGCACATGATATTTCATGTTTTAATGCTTTCTCGATAATAACATAAAAACTTAGGATATAGTGCTTTCATGGGTTTTTAATATGAAAATGATTTATGTGGGGGAATAAAAACTTTTCCTAGGTAAAAGTAATTTAACCTTAGGAAAAGAGTATTATTAGGGAAAATGAATGAATTGAAGGGGAAGATGAATTTTTATAAGGGGTTTTAGTACTTATTGCATATAAGTCATTGAGCCGAGGGTCCGGTCCCTCCAAAAGTCAGAGAAATGCTTTGAGCCTCATTGACTTAGGGTTTTTAAGTACTTTGAACTTTATTGTGGGAAACTAGTTAAGTAAACGGTGAAATGAATGAGGGAAGTTAATTAATTGACTTTGATATCCATCCTCATGCTTGAATGCCCATTCATATTTGGAACTTTTATGATGAGAATAACAAATATGCTTTTGTATTAATCAATCATCATACTTCTGCAACCTTTCTTCTACTTACCCACCTAGTCATCCTACAATTTTTACTTCTCTTTATTAGGGTGCATTTGAGCTAGCAAACCCTTATCAAACATTTTTCTTTCTCTTTACAATAGTAAACTAACTAAATCTAACCTTATTACATCCAAGGGCTCAGATTAAACAGTTGAGCTCCTTTTATTTACTCTACCTATGTAATGATCTGCTAAGATTAAACAGTTTGGTCAGATTTTATGCTCTAACTATCAACATGAAATTGAAACATGAAATAGCCAAGTTTAAACATTTTTACTATCATGGATTGTGGCAAAGATTACAAACTACATACAATCACTTATTATGCACAAAATTAAATAGTAATGGCATTTTGGCTTGCTCACTTTCATGGTATTTTTTCTTTTCTTGGGGTTCATATTTTTCACTTTTTTGGACCTTTTCTTATTCTTTTGTCCTTTTATTTTTCTTTTAGGACATACCCTCTTTAATTTTTTTAATTTTTTGAATATGGAAAACATTTGCAAAAAGCAAAGGTATGTACATATTACAGGTTAAATCTCAGAATTCAAAAATTATGACTCCTATTGGTATAGGAACCTAACAACGTCCACAGATAAATAACCAGTCCTTCCTTTTGTATTATTTGGCAAACTGAAGAGATACAACCTACAACAGATTGATTTAATTCCCTCTTCTCTCTCGCTCAATCTCCTCTCTTTCTCATTCAGAATACAAATCTACCTAGACGCAATACAATTCCCTCATATATAGCGAGGGGTTTCCTTCTAGGGCAAAACCCCTAAGTTAAACATAACTTCTACCATTAGATCTCTACCTAATGAACGACCTAGATTGACTACGAAATTACAACATTTTGCAAGGAAATTTTACATCTATTTTTTTTACTTTGGGGGAGCTTCCCTGATCCCCTGACACAGGGGGGCTCCCAAATATCGCAGCCACCCCCGTAGACCCCCCTTGCAGCGCAAATATTATGGGCAGCATTGCTTCCACATTATGAACTGGGGTCCAATGCAGTGATACCTCTGAATAAAGAAGATAATTAGGCTCCATGCCCAATAATTTCCCACTTGGAGGCTGATCATAGCAACTCCACCGCTACTTCATTTGCTGGACAATGACTCCACTTTGGACTTGCCTATTTTTCATCTTCTTCATCATACTTGAAGACCAATTGAAACTGAGCAGAAACTCCATTTCTCCCTAGTTACAACTTTTGTTAACATCTCTGTAGGATTCTAGCTAGTGTGTATCTTTCCTAGCTTCAACTTTCCATCTTCCAATGCTGACCGTATGAAATGGTACTTGAGCTGTATATGTTTAGTCTTGAAATGAAATGCAGAGTTATTTGCAAGATGTATGGCACTCTGGCTGTCATTGTATAACCTGCCCAACTCTTTATTCTTACCCAATTCATCCAGAAACCATTGTAACCAAATCATTTCTTTACTAGCCTCTGTAGTAGCAACATACTCTGCTTCCATTGTTGAGAGTGCAACAACACTTTGCAGTTTTTAAACCCAACTGACAGTTGTTCCGCTTACAATAAACACATACCCTGTTCTGCTCCTCCTGTTATCTCTAGAAATTGCCATATCTGCATCAACATATCCTTGTAGAGAAATTTTGAACCACCAAAGCATAATGCTTGATTTGTGGTACCTCTCAAATACCTGAGAATCCACTTCACGCCATCCAATTTTCTTTTCCTTGATTGTTCATGTACCTGCTTACAACTCCCACTGCATGTGCAATATCAGGACTTGTGTAGACCATTGCATACATTAAGCTTCCAACTATGATGCATATGCAACTTTAGACATATAAACCATTTCTTCCTGAGTCTTGGGACACACCTCCTTACTTAGTTTGAAATAGCTAGCCAAAGGTATACTAACTGGTTTTTCATTTTGCATATTAAATCTTTTCAACACCTTTTCTATGTACTCACTCTGAGACAATGCTAATTTTCGATTCTTCTTGTCTCCAGTTATTCTCATACCAAGATTTGTTTTGTAGCACCCAAATCCTTCATTGAAAATGAGTTCACTAGTTTTCTTTTGAGCACATTTATTTCCTGCATGTTAGAACCTGCAACAAGCATGTCATCTATATAAAATAATAATATAATATAACTGCCATCATTTTGCTTTTTGAAATAAACACAATGATCAAAGTGACATCTAGTATAACCTTGTTCAGACATAAACCTGTCAAATTTTAGATACCACTGCCTTGGAGTCTGTTTTAAGCTATACAAGCTCTTCTTCAACCTGCACACTAGTTTCTCCTTCCCTTTTACCTCATATCCTTGTGGTTGTTGCATATATATCTCTTCCTCCAAATCCCCATGGACAAAGGCTGTCTTTACATCTAACTTCTCATGATGCAAATCTTCAGTTGCTACTAGACTTAAAATAGTTCTCATTGAAGTCATTTTAGCAACAGGAGAAATATCTCATCAAAATCTATACCTTTTTTCTGTGCAAACCCCTTCACCGCAAGTCTAGCTTTATACCTTTTCCTACCTCCATATTCTTCCTTCAACCTGTAAAACCATTTATTTTGCAATGTTGTTTTACCTACATGCAACTTGACTAAGTCCCATGTCTAGTTATGTGCTAAGGAGTCCATCTCTTCTTTCATGGCTTTCTCCCACTTCTTCCTGGTTTCTACTTACACTACTTCTTCATAACATTCTAGTTCACTAGAATCATCATCAAATACATAACATAATGAAGGATAGTATCGTTCAGGGGATCTACTTATCCTAGTAGATCTTCTAACACCACTTTTAGGTGTTTGAGGTGCTTCTTGTTGTTGTTCTAGTTGTTGATCATTATGATTTTTAGGCACCATCACTTTTTCTTTGATGTCATCAAGCACTATGTATTCTCTATTTTCTTTTCCTATTTCTTTCCTGCAGTTGATCCTTATACAAAACCTTTTCATTGAATATGACATCTTTGATCCTAATGATTTTGTGTTTTTCATAATCATAAAAACAATAATTAAAATAGTTAACACCATAACCAAGAAAGGTACATTTCTTTGATTTTTCCTCAAGCTTTGTTCTATTTTCTTTATTAATGTGGACAAAAGCTTCACAACCAATAGTCTTTAAAAATGAGTAGTTTACCCTTTTACATGTCCATGCCTCCTCTGCAATACCACCATCCAAGGAACTTGAAGACCCTCTGTTTATTAGATAAACAACAATATCTACAACATCTACCCAAAATTGTAAAGGTAATCCTACATGCAATCTCATGCACCTTGCATGCTCCATGATTTTCCTGCTCATCCTTTTTGACACACCATTTTCTTGTGGTGTTCCTGGAACTGTCTTCTCTCTGCGAATTCCATTCTCTGAATAGTGCCTATCAAACTCTTTGTTGCAATATTCACCTCCATTATCTAATCTAAGACACTTTAACCTTTTTTCTGTCTCATTTTCAACCAAAAGCTTTCCATTTCTTGAAAGTATCAAATACATCAGATTATTTCGAATACAATAAATCCAGGTTTTTCTGGTTGCATCATCAATAAAAGTAACATAATAAACGAGAGCCACTGAGAGATGATACCTGAGTAGGTCCTCATACATCTATGTGCACAAGCTCAAATTTTTCACTCTTCGTTTCTTTCCCAACTATAAGGAATTTGACTTCTTCTGTTTTCCATAAACACATTTCTCATAGAATTTCAATCAAATGCTTCAAAATTGGCAATAAATTTCTTGAGTGAAGAATCTGCATCCCTTATCACTC